>CM034146.1:41043391-42370439 GCA_019776745.2 Taxus chinensis | reverse complement strand
CTTGCTATGTTTATTGGAGATCTAACCCGCCAGCCCGTTGGTATCATGCGAAGCATAAATTATCAGCCTGTCTGCTTAGTGCTTGGTATCAAATGGTGCATAAATAATCAGCCTCTGTCCCCATCGTTCCAAGGTACTGAGGACTCAACCTCTGCCTCATCCCTTTTTATTCGGTATCCCTGGCAATTTGTTCCTTGGGATCAGATGTTACATAAATAATCGGCCTCTGTCCACTTAGTGCCAAGGTACTGAGGAGTACCCATTCAACCAAATTTGAGGAGCTCAACCCTAACCTCATCCCTTTTAATTCAGTATCCCTGGGGATTTGTACCTTGGTTGGGCCTCATTTGGCTTAACATTTATGCAAAGGCACTAGAGGGGTATCCCTTCCGCCTAATTTGCCTGGGACTGAAATACAGCCTTGCCTCTTTTCTTTTTTTTCTTTTTTAGTTCATTAGAGGAATCATTACATATTACAATTTTAGCATAGTCTCTACCAGCCTCGGTAAACTTTAGCCTGGCGTGAGGAAGGGACCACCAGGTGCTCAAGTTTCATACCGCCTCCATATAGCTGGCGCACACTTCATACTGCCTTCATACAGCTGGCACACACTCAGGGACGTCGGTCAGACTATTCCAGCAGTATCACCGTACAGCTGTTGCACACTCAAGAACATCAATTGGACTACTCCTCTTGCAAGTGGGCATGCCAATAGGGGTTAAACCTTGGACCTCCTATTAGTAAATGCCCAGCTTTACCAATCAGCCAAGACCCCCCCCTGACAAGCCTCATCCCTTTTCGTTCAAGTATTTCCGGGGGTTTGTAACTTAGTGGATAGTGTGACAACTTAGTGGATGGTGTGACAATTGGAACTTAACATTATCTGCACCCATTGGACAACAAATTCCAAGGCTCATGTTACCAAAATCTAACTCACAAACACAACTAGTTAGAGATTGAATAGAACTCTAGCAACCCTCTGGGACTGTCATCGGCATTGTAAACTTTGTTCATTAAAATATGATCTAAGTTCCAAGATTCAAGATCAAATTTAAGCTAGAATCTCCAAAAATGGTTTGGAACCCCCACATAATCACCATGGGTATTTAATATAAGTAACAGAGGCTGTGTCAGGCATGCTGATTTCACCAAGCAAGGATTCATACATAACTGCCTGTGACAGGCATGCTGAATTCACCAAGCAAGGATATATACATGACTGCCTGTGTCAGGCATGCTGAATTCACCAAGCAAGGATATATGCATGACTGCCTGAGTCATGCACACTGAATTCACCAAGCAAGGATATATACATGACTGCCGTTTGACAAACAACTTGCAACAGACTGTTGATCATTTCCTATAATATAGCATCTTATAGTTTTACAAGACAGTAAAAAACAATTCAAAACGCAACTACTTTGGAAAAAAGCATCACCCATAACCCAAAATAAGATATTAAGATAAAAAAGTTATGGGATTCTTCTAAACCCTGCCATGATGATCTCCTGATGTTTTGAATTTTTTATGATGTAGTGCAACCGCCTCAGAAAGGACAAAGTTATGCAAGCCTAGCATAGAATAAAGGAGGCAGCACATCTTAACAATTTCATAGTAGCAGATCCCAAAGACAAATCCTCCATCTTAGCTCTCTCCCTTCCCACCTCCCACACAAAGATGGCCTTTCCAAATATCTAGTAAAGAATTTTGTGGTAGCAGATTACAAAGAAAACTAGTTACACTGTATAATAAAATTACAGCCATTGCACAGTCAATTAATAAACATTGCTCAAAAATCAGTATGAAGCTTCACAACAATGGATCACAAACAACAAATAAATTCATCTTGCCATAAAAAATGACCAACACCATACCGTCCATTGGAACACACTTTAACATTAATCATTTTAAAAACACAAGGCCTGCCCAATACAAGATCTAGAATACATTTTCACACTTCTAAACAGAGAATCAAAAAAAACAATTTAAACATGAGTTAAGATTGCACCAGATCACAAAGAAAAATCCCCAAATTTATCTTGCCCTTAAAAACCCTATCACTGCACCATACACTGAAACAAGTTTAACCACAACTCATAAACCACACAATTCTGCCAAAAAGAAGATTTAACAAACATTATTGTAGTTTTTTTAAATGAACAAAAGTCCAACAATTTCAAAATGAGGTCCCCATAGCACCAGTTCACAAAAGATAACAAAAAATTTACCTAGCCTTTTAAGTAACATTCATACAACTGTATCATACACCAAAACACATTTGATCAAAAACCACAAAAAATAAGTGCAACCAAAATATTATAAAGGATAATTAAAATCAGTGTTACACATGGATTTTGAAGACGGGGCAGGAAGGGAAATTCCAAAAAAAAAGAAGTTCTCTGAGGCTTTTATTGATCTGGGGTTTTTGTAGGTTTTAGTACTTAATAAGTTACTTCCCCAGAACTCAGCAGGAAAGTTTCTGGCAGGTAGGGGAAAGGAGCCAATTATAGTAAACCGGAAACCCTAACTTAAGGGGTTGTTAAAACCACTTAATTACCATAAAAAAAATTAAAAATACTCTTTAATAGTTCATGATTATTTCAATATACAGATTTCCTTTTGAGCATTAAAATTATGTGGAAAGCATATTGTTAAGGGATTTAAATTAAGTATTTTTGAAATCAGAGATATTTAAGGTTACCCATTACTTAGGAATAAAGTCACCATTTATGGATTTCCTATGTGTCACCCTTTCATTGGTTACTTTATTAATGTGGCTTGATGTGAGTTGCTTTATTGGCTAGTTTATATTTAATTTTTTAATTTTGAAAGCGACATATGATCACTTTAATTGAAACAACTAATGGTACTTTATTTCACATATGCACTCACAGTCATTGGCCCATGCACAGTCATTGGCTCCTTTCCCCTACTTATGATTTTCCTTGTGAGTCTCATGCACAAAATTGCATATCAGCAGACAAACTATTGGTGAGTCAGGCCATTGCTCAAACCTATGCCAACGTTAGTTAAACTACCACGAATTACTGATTGGCATTCTCAACTCTATCTGACTCCCCAAAAGTATGCTAACACACTTTCATCTAATTTAAAGGATCATCATCTGATTTAAAGGATTTAACAATTTCCATGAAGTGATCATTTTCTGATGCATGTTGGATTTTGGATGCATATTGTACCCTTCTATGCTAGACTGCCAGGATACCGGTACGGGTACAGGTTTGGTATGCTGAAACAGCAAATTTTTTAAAACCCCCGGGTACGATACTCTGCAGATACAGTCGTACAGCATATTTTTAAAAATTACTATATATATATATAAAGAAAACAACAAGCTTATAGTCTCAACAACCTTTAAATTATTAGAAGCCAACAACAAGCTTATTATGAATTAGAAGCCATCTAAAGCAAGATTTCTTTGACTGAATACAAGAAGACCACAAAACATTAAATCTATGAATCCATCTACTAATGGGCTCACAAACAATTCACTTATTGTTAAGGCCCAGGGAAAGGTTTGGGGAGAAGGCAATCTTTTCATAGAGTTGTTTGGAGGTAGCCTCTTGAAGAGGGGGGCCTTTGAGCCACCTCATAGTATCCCAAAAGTCATTCTCATCCTCCATAATTAGTCTAGTAGAGGGAGCTGTGAAAGCATTTCTGAGCACTGTATACATTTTGAACTGTGATTGAGGAAGCTTATAGAAAGCTATAAGGTCTGCCCATTCCATCCACTTCCTAAAACTGTACAGGTCATGAAATATTTTAATTCCTTTCTCAAACCAAAGGAAGGCAGAGCAGCCTCTTGTCGAAGCAAGGATCTTGTCATTATATTTCAGATTCCACCAAATCAATTTGTAAACTTGGCACCTAGTGTCAAAGGAAGAGAAGATAGGCTGCCCAACCACCAAGTGCTTCACTTGTTCCCATGCCTTCCAAATTGACTGAAGAATAAAGGACCCACCAGGAGAAACAAAAAAGCCCCCAAATAGCAAGTCAACCAAATAAAGTTTTTTTCATCTCTCTTGACCCTTGGGGGCTTATTGGAAATAGTGAATCTCACACAAACTTTCCAGGGTTCAATTCCAGTCAAGGCCCCCAAGTTTTATTTATTTTTTTGCACTTATAAAAAAAACTGTGGTACGCTGTGGGTACGTACCAACAGGCTTTGGGTATGTCCTGGTACGGTTTTCTGTACGTGGAATGTACCCAGGGCCTGTGTGTACATACCCACAGAGTACCCAGAGAATACTCGTACCAGTTTCCATACCAGGTACATTTCAGGCCTGGTACGGGCCGGTACTGGACATATCAGCAGTCTAGCTTCTATGTATAAATTTGAAAAAAAAATTATTGTGCTTTAAATTTATTTCTGATTTATACAAGCAATTGACATTCTGATATATTTGACAAGATTTTTGAAGTTTTAAATTATTTTAACCATGACACAAACCAATGTAGCTTCAGATCACAAACATAAGGTAAAAACTCTTACCCTAAAATGAAATCGCTGTAGCTTCACTGCCCAGAAGATCTCATATACATAATAAAATTCAAACACAAACCTCCCAAAGAGAATATAGACAGTAGGATTTATGCCAAAAATGCCTTACAATTTAGCTCATCTCAGAGTAACATTCTTATCACTGCACCTATCCATCAAAAACTACTTCACAAAAAAGCACACAAACATGAAATATGAGTTCCTGATCAAATCCTGCAAATTTACTTTTGTAACAGTAAACTCTAATAACGGCAGTCTGTTAGAAGCTATGCCCTCCAAATTTACTTTTCCCAGAGCTGTCTGTTAAAAGCCATTAAAATGAAAAACACACAAAATTAACACCACCCCAGAGAAAAAGATTTACACCCTAATGATTTTGGTAAACCCGATTAACCTAAACTCACAATAAAATGACACCACCCTAAAAACATCACCTATGGCTTTATGATCTAAATAACCAAAAAACCCAAAAGATGATTGAAACCAAACCCGCCTTGCCCCAAGAGTAAAATCCATAGTTGCTTAAGACTCTGTGGACAGCAAAAACAGTGATGCATAGGGCCAGAGTTTACCAGACAAGAAAAAACATTCAAATTTTGGGGACAGCTAAAAAAATAGTCTTGGATACCAGGAAACACCACCCAGAGCAATGTACTCATGTACAGATGTACTGGAAGCAGGAACTGATAATGAAATGTGGGCAAAACATGTCCAGAATGCAGCACAGTTGTGTGTATGATGTATGGACATACCAGTAACAGGTACAGGTACTGAAATAAAGGCACAACATGCCTGAAACAGGGCACAGATACAGCTAAGCCACAGATACAGCTATGTCATACCCCGGCCACTTCAACAGTACTTCCTTTTTTTAAATGATAAAAAATTAAATAAAATACACTCAAATGCAAAACAAAAAAACTCACTTCAAATTTTCAGTTTTTTGCAAATTTAGGAGCTTAAACATTATCTTCTCAAAATACATTTCATTTTATTTCTAAATATTTTAAGTGTTTTCAAAATATTTTAATTGTTTTATCCTTTATAAACTAAAAATGAGTATAATACATACAAATATATATATGTGTCTGTGTGTACAAACGATTTCTTATTATTTCGTTCCCAAGGGTTTTTTTAAAATTGGTGTTTACAGATTGCTAACCCAGACTCACCCCCATTTCCCAGCAACCTAGATAAATGATATATAAAATTTATATATATTACAACTATACCATAAATAACTTAAGACTGAAAACTGAAAACCTGAAGGCTGAAACCATTAATCCAATTATTCATCACATAACCAAAATGCAATATTATTATTCATTTTTCATAGTCAATGAAACTGGCATAAAATCAAGATACATTAATAGTTATACAATGATACATCAACAATATGACAATGAATAACAAAAGACTTCCTCTTGCTCTTGGTCTTCCTCTTCTTCTTCTTCATGCTCCTTCTCTTCAGCTTAGCATGATTAGAATGAGTGTGGGTTGTAGTTTTTATAAGTTTTTTGGGATGTTTTGGGGTTATTGATGTATATAAACAGTTTAACTAAGGTTAGATTCTGGTTTTAAATTTTAAAAAGTTATTAATGTATATAAACAGTTTAACTAAGGTTAGATTCTGGTTTTAAATTTTAAAAATGTTTTTTTAAGTTTTAAAAGTGCAGGCCGCCAGGGGACTGTCCCGTTAACATTCTCTCTATCTACACAGAACCCAGAATGTCTTGGGTGTGGGCCCCAAACTCAAGGAGCATTCCTAAAACATTCCCTTTTTTTACTTTTCTGCAGAATAAGGGGGGAGAGTTTCGTCCCAGTCCCCAAGCACCTAAAAAGTCCCAGACATTCAAGACAGCTTAGAGATGGGGGTACTCACATAACATACTTGTTGGACTGTATGAAATCCCATTGACTAAATATAACAATAGCATAATCCTACCAAAAAGAATATTTATATTATCGAGTTATACGAAAATATCCTAAAACACCAAATGATTATACAAGAGGGATTTTGTCATAGACGTACCCGTCAATTTACATTCCCATTAAAGTAATTTTTGTTCCACTTCATCATCTATTGAAACCTTAACCAAAAGATCACAACAGCAGCAGCTTGCCCAAAACATACATATGACTTCAAATTTTATGATCAAGGTATGCCCACATTCATGAGTAAAATTGTTGTTACTTTATCATTCATGAAAATCCATTTAACAGGAAGTGACACGAACAGATATTTACATCATAGAAGATCAACAGGATGTTTTTTTTTTAACGAAAACGTTCCCAATATTACCTTACAATAAACCTAAACCAAAACCCATAGAGTTGTACTCCCCTTCGAACCCATTTTAACATAACGCACCAAACAATGGCCCTATCAAAGAGACGCGAGTTAAGCTGGGGTTTTATCATTGAAAAACCCGAAACTTACCTTGCCTACATACCTATCACGGCGCTACACAGTCCATTAAAACCAATTTAATAACGGTAAATTTTAAAAACCAGAAACTATTAGGCAGACGGTTAAACTTAGGTTTTAATGATCGAAATAACACCATTTTGAATATGAAATATAACAGCATCAGATCACCCAAAAAAAAAAAAGATGAGCAGTGTCAATTTAATCAAAAACCTCGAAACCAAGGTTCGACGCAAAGAAATAACATTATGTTTAGCCTGGGTTTCATAAATCAAATAATCAAAACCCCAAAAGATTATATTGATAAAGGATTTCATTGTCAAAACACCCCAAAATTGTCTTTCCCTGATGTGGTATTCTTAACTGCACTGCCCAACGAAACCCATTTGATAAATAGGTCAAAAACACAGAAATCTACAAAGAAAAAGGGGTTTTCTGATACAAATACCTTTTTCTCGCCCAAAAAATTCCTGATCTCAATGTTGGTGCTATTGTTTCCGATGCTGGCATTAATAGGAAAATGAGCATACACAAACCTCATCTTGTACTTGAACCCCTTGGTAACACCAGTGATCAGATTCTGCACATGGCTCAATGCAGTCCTGATGGCAGCCATGGTTTTCCTTGATCCGAACCAGGCATCTACCTTCAATTTTCTGCCCTTTTCTGTCAGCTGAAAATCAAGATTTAAGTGCTTGAAATTTCTTGTTAGTGTGCCGCGAGGGCCTGTGACTTTTATTATCTTTGCTTTTATTTGGACTTTTACCCCCTCTGGTATGTCCATTGATTCAGAAGCTATGATGGTCTTCATTTTTTCGGTCTGGGATACCTCCAAGCCCCAACACGCAGAGAAGCAGAGAGGAAGAAAAAGAAACTAAGACCTCCGCCGAAACATAAAGAAAAAGCAGTTGAATTTGATCTTGTTTTTATGTGCTTTCGTTTTAGGGTTTTCAAAACCCTAATTGCGAGTATATACAACAGTACTGGGTTTTACACTTAACTTTTTGGGTTAGGGTTTGTAAAACATCCATTCACCTAACTAAGTGTAATTTGATTTTATGAATTTTTCCTTGGAAAAGGTGGACTTACTTTGGTTTGTTTATTTTTATTTTTCAATATTTTTACATATATCCCACACATATTTACAATGCCCCCTTGATTGTTATGTTTTTATTTTCTAAAATTAGAATGCATCAATATTAACCAATTAGAATATGAGAAAACATAAAGATTATTATTGTAGACACTCAAATTTGGCAATTTACTATTTGACATTGTTAGTTTTGACAATACACTTTTGTTAAGATAAACACAACCTTTCCATTCTCGTTTAACACGTTATGAGGTCTCTTTTCTAGCTTGTTTATCCTTACACGTTGATATGTCATCAATTTTTTACTAGTACAATGCATAAAATTCATAAACAAACATCTAGTAAAAAAGTTGCAAACTTCAGATTGCATGTTTTATATCCATGGGCAAGGTCATACAGAATGGTCAAGGTATTATATCTGGTCCTAGCCATCTTGTATGGTCTTGCACCGACATGTTCTCTAACTTTGCTTTCAATTTCATATTCTTTGTTGGGTTGGCCTTTTCTCGATAAATCACCTACAAAACCCTATATAAGCAAGTAAACACTACCTCATTTGCCAACTTAGAATTCATATGACACTACATTGATACATTCACTTATAACACTTGTGAAAGGCACCCAAGGCCCTCTAAATCTCGCAATAGCACATCGATAGTCATTAGGGAAACAAACACTACAGGTCTAAATCTTCTCATCGGGTCAAGGAATTAGCCCATCTCATCTAAAAACACTCAAACATCTCTTCTCTAAAGTATTTTAGCAAGAGTCAAACTCAACTCGAGCATTGTCAAATAGAGTTGTCAATTCTAGTTGCATTCATTCAAATATCATATGTTAAGCGGAGAACAATGTGCGGTTTGAGGCCTCTTCAGAGTAGTGCCAGTATCGGGCGGTGCACGGGGTGCCCACGACCCAATTGATGTTTGTTTTGCAAGGTCGTCCACCATGATAGGGTTTGAGACTTCATTCAAAATATTCAAAGAGCTTCGCAACATGATCACAAATTAGGGTTTGACAATGACATATAGCTCCAGATAGACAACCATCTTTGGAAGTTGTTGACCCTAAATCCAAGCAGGTCTAAGACCGTACAATAGGGTTAAGACCGTACCAGTATGGTCCTAGCAGAAGTGTATGTTTCTATACTAAACAATTTCCAGTCACATTTCCATAAACAAATCACCATTAGTCCAAAACCTCCATGTTTCTGAAGTTTACACACCCAAAACTTCACATAACCATCTGCAATCAACTAATTGCACTCGTCCCCTTGTGTTTTCAAGCTCGTATCTTGTTTAGTGCATCAGTTGCAAATATTAATGTGTTGTTTTGATATTAGTAATTAATGTTGCAAGTTAATTAATCAAAATAACCTCTTGTAGCAAGCCCTTACATCCTTTAGTGTATTTTGTTCACTAATCTTAGATTTCACATAAATCTAATTAGGGTGTAAACATTTTCGTAAAACCGGCTCGTGATTAAATCTTCGCATCCACCTTAGATGCCCTAGGGCATGTTTATGATCTCCTTTTTCACTCTTGGTGTTGTATTTATTTGTTTCTATATCATCATGATTAACCCTCAATTCTTTTATAATCTTTTCCTTTAACCTAGGGGTTCTCGATCTTCCAACACTAAGAGATAGCATTCCCCTTATGTCAGTATACATTGTAGCATTATGACCCCTACTTCAAGCTCCTATTCTACAACTGGTATCTTTGCTAGGACTATTTTTACAATCAATGTTGATATTATCCAAGACAAAGGTTCCAATAACAGCCATGTTACTCACTCTCGTGATATTCCCAGAGATGAGGCACAACACCTTACGCGTTTCCTACAAGAGAATCTTGATCGTATTTATCTTATCCTTTATACTACAAGAGATCAACTACAACATGCTTTGCTCTCTCATACAAAGGTGTCTCTTATTCCTACATTTATGGTGCTTACCTCCTTGGGGCACCTAATCTTCCAATGCACAATATTTATATGTTTCTTCCTATAACCACTATTGTTACTACGCATCCTATATCCACTCCTAATGGGTCACACATTTCCCCATCTAGCATGTAAGGCCTTGAAACCCTTTTTCATACATCACAAGCTCAAATCTTATAATTACAACAAGGTGTATCCACTTATACTCGTGATACGGATTCTACATAGCTGCTTCACAATCCACTTCCACCCGAAGTGGTCTCTTATCCTTTACTCGTTGGTTGTGTTGCTTCTAAACTCCTTATTTACGATGGCAAAGGAGATCCACCGAGCATCTTCACTCCTTCTATGTGGCTAGTTTTGATTATGCCTCTCATGACATCTTGCTTACCAAGCTCTTTCCTAAGAGTCTTAAGAATTTTTCATTGCAATGGTTTTATGATCTCCCCACACATTTTGTGTGCTATTTTACCACTTTGGCAAATCAATTTTTACACAATTTTTTATTAACATTAGGGATAAAGTTCCATACACACAGCTATTGAACCCATCAATGATTGTGTCTTACAATATGAGACTCAAAATGAGCAATATATTAGCTGACATTAAATTGCAAGATCTATTCACACAAATTTATTTCTCCTCTACAAGAATCAGTCTTATCTGACAAATTTTGATCCTTTAACCATTTATGTCATATGCTCAAAGAGCACGAAGCTAAGTTATTACATATGAACAAACTCAAGTATGTTGTTAGCACTCCTACTACATATAATGCCAAGTTTCCAAGTAAATCCACATGTTTACACCCTAATTATATTTAACACGAAACCTAATTGATTTTAGTGAATTAGTACACTAATGGATGTAAGGGTTAGCAATATGTGATTATTCTTATTAATTAACTTCTAACATTAACTACCACAATTAGAATGACACTTTTATACTTATAATGGATATTCTAAATAAGATACAAACTTGGCAATACAAGGGAGTGAGTACACTTAGTTGATTTCGAATGATTCTGGAAAGTTTTGGAAGGAAGCACTACAGAAGTAGGGAGATCTGGACCATACGAAGCCTTGTTTTGGAGACTATGACTGGAAATCAACCTATGGTAAAACTGTAAAACTCTACATGGGTCGTATCATATGGTCTTGACCCTTTTGTACGATATTGGACCTGCTCAACTATGGGCTCTATAACTTCTGCACAGTGTCAATTGCCTAAAACTATATGTTTCTATCCAACCCTAATTTGTTATCACACTATGAAGCTCTCTGAATACTCTTATTATGATCTCAAAACCTATTCGTGGATGATAACTCTTGTAAAACAAACATTAATTGGGTTGTGGGTACCCCTGTGCACCACCAACGTTGGCACTACTTTGAAGAGGCATCAAACCACTGTTAAATTTGGCTCAAATTGCAAAGAATGGAACACACTCAAAACTCTCCAATATTATATCATTATACTCATACACGAGCTTACAGATTTATAGGTGTCATCTAACGTATAAATAAGGAGATTTATTTACCAACACATTATTAGCTCCTAAAAAATCTCTATTACAAGTGTGTTGTTATTCGCATAATAACTCATTCTCCAAAATATCTAATAGTCAATAGTTACACATGTAACATAACTAACTTAATTATTTACCAACCAAAATGGAGCACTAACAAACATGAATTCCTAACATCCCCCCCTTAGTGCGAACATGGTAGAAAAACATTCACACTTCCAATAACAATATGCCCACCTCTCGTGGCATGTTCATTCGTGTGGCTCATGATCTCAATACAAAAGAAATACATCACCTTCTATTATTTTCAGTGGGTTAACCACAAACTTGGACATGAACATGACCCATCAACTGCTCACCTCATATAGTTTTTTGGATTTCCACAAACCTTTTCAAGATCCATGATCTACATCACTAGTTATTTTGCTCTCCCACTACATCTTTACATTAAGGAAAAATATAGGAATTGCTCACATAGGAACAATTTTCACATTACATCACATAACAACAAAATTTCTCAATTGTAACTATTATTTTCGACCATTGCCACTCGATCTCAAACAACATAGGAAATTGTAGACATTAAATCACGCACTTTGGGTAGTATTTAGTCCCGGTCTTGGGTACTATTCATATGGTTTTTGAGTGAAGAAAGTACTAATTAACCCTCGTCTTTTGGCCATTTTACTTTGCTTTCTATTGTCACAGTCAACCTCCCGCACATGCGTGCCCAATCTATTTTTGTCATTTTGTGTCATTTTAGCCTTGACTAGGGCGTCCGGGCCAGTACTGGGGTGCCCACAGGTGCCCTGGTCCCATTCGGGGTGCCCTCAACCATTTTCCACTTTATCTCCATCTATTGGGCACTTTCTATCCGTTTGAGCATTCAATATTTTTTGTGGTCGACCTCTTCAGGGTTAATTACGACATTAGATCAAGAGAACCATATAAATATAAAGTTATGAGACCATAACGAGGGACTAGGCACTAGACACTACTATCATCACCTAAGGTTACATTCCATCTAAGGAATCTAGAGCTCATTTGCATTCATCTAGCTCCATCACAAGGGACAAGGTCAGTTCATATGCATCACACATCATAGGAGGGAAGTTTATTCTATTTGATCCACCATTTTATTACATTTCTACACATAGTTATTGATCGCTACTTTCACAAAGTGCGATTGGCACAAGAGCACCTAGGGCATGATTATACACACACATAGAACTACATCGGGTCTGGGATGTAGTGCAACGCTCATCTTGGGGTTTTGCAAGTGATTCCTTACTGGAGATATTGTAGTGACATCTCACGTAGTTCAACAAAGTTGGTGCGACAAAGAGAGAACACAAGCGAACATCCAACGACACCTTAGAGGAGGGTTTTAAACTATTTTTGTAGACCAGGGTGGCCAAAACTCATACTAGGGCACCCACATACGCCCTAATCCTCTCCCAAGCGCACCAGTCCACCCAAATTGCTTAGATCTGCACTTCTTGGGACTTCGGCACAGTCGTTTCCTCCTCCTGTTTCTCTAGTTATCTTTACAACACAGTCCAACACCTTTGTCGAATAAGCTAAGCTCTATATAACCCTTTTTGAACTTCAGGGTTTTATACTTTTATATCTTAGATTGTTTGGGTCACTTTCCTTATTTAGTTTAGACATTTATTTCATTGTCATACTTATTAGATTAACATAAAAGTATACACATTTTAGTTAAACATTTTGGTGAACCCAACTGCTTTCATGCTTAGGATCCTCATTTTTCCTCTATCATGGCTCAAGTTTCTGTGTCTGACTTGCTTAAGATGCATCCTAATTTCCAAGCTACTCTTCAAAAGGCCCTAGACACCATGTATCGTCCTAAAAATATGCCACCACACAAAATAAGTCATATTTTCGATCATTTATATGACGACCTTAGTCCTCGTGCTCCTCTATCTAATCAACCCCTATTGGAATCAATTCAAGCTTTGCATTCTTTGTTTCAAAACAAGTTTATAGCTATGGAATCCATGATCACGTCTCTTAAAACTAAAATTCAATATCTTAAGGATGCTTCTCAGGCTCATGTTTATTCTCCCTCTCCATCTCATTCAATGTCTGCTACACGTACTCATATTAGTGAGCCTCGAGTTATACCATTACCATAACCTTTCATCTTTGATCACAATACTAGGCAACATGACCTTCTTATTGAGCTCCTTCGTCGTCAATTAATCACTTTACCGCATACTCATAACTATCCTCCTTATCGGCTAACAAAATATCAGGGACGTCCATATTGCAATTATCATCGAATCAATGGACATAATGACAACAATTGTTACACTTTACAACTAAGAATCACACATCTTGAGCATCAGGGCTTTATCTCATTCAATGCACAACATTATGTTGCATTCCCTCTACAAATGCTACATCCACATGGGATCCTAAATTTGTTCCTTTTATGTCAAACGAGCATCGTGCCACCATTTCTAATGTGCCTTCTTCAGAAATTCAAGCACCGCCTAAGCAACCACCTATAAAAATCAATATAGCACCTCCTCCTCTCAAGACATCTACAACATTACCAAGTCAAAGTACGCAACTGCCTCTCAAAATCAACCAACCTTCTTCTTCGGTAGCGTCATCAATACCGCCAAAGTTGCCACCATTCAAGTTTTCTAGCCATCCCACTTCACTTCTGTTTCCCATTCATTTTATTAAAGAAACTACCCCTCCACTCAAGTTATCTGCAACATTACCACCTCAATGTCCCATCACTTTTGTTAAGGAAACTACTCCTTACGTTGATCCACTTAGTGTCTTTTGACTATACCTCCATCACTTACGCACTTGGGGGCAAAACATCACACACATACCCCCCTCTTAGCATCAATAAATCTCGCATTCGCACATTATCATACATATATCTCATAACATAGGCATATTCATCACATATTTTAACATCACCATTACCCGATGACACACTCTTG
Organism: Taxus chinensis; assembly: GCA_019776745.2. Classification (NCBI taxonomy): domain Eukaryota; kingdom Viridiplantae; phylum Streptophyta; class Pinopsida; order Cupressales; family Taxaceae; genus Taxus; species Taxus chinensis. Next base: position 42,355,936 of record CM034146.1, on the reverse strand, counting down.
TGCTTCGGTTCGCATTGGACTGTTGAGGGCATACTACACATGAACACCACACACTACACAATAGGTTCTACACACTGCATCTACTCATACATCTCATGTCATTCATCCTACATACTATATTTATTCTACATCATTTCGACATTTACATACCTACACATCATACATCATACATATACAACACCCTCATGATCTACAAGTCTAGCATTACATACTACTCATACTACATCGCGTGCATCTTACACTTTTTTTCGTCTTCATACACTTTTTGCATTGCATCTTATACATCGTACATTCTACACATCATTTGGTCGTCTATTATCATCACATCATCTTCTACATGTTGCACTCACTACCCTATGACGCACTTTAGTTCCTCGTTCCATACCCGACTAGCGAGGTTTTACAAATCAAATGGACCTTATCATACTTACACATTCATCATTCCACCTTCTATCATTTGACATTCCCAGGTTAGTGACATACGCTTTGGGCTAAATGGTCACCTATTCATTCATCTTGTAGTGGTATGCGCTGTAAACTACATCACCACTCCCCCTATTCATCTTGTAGTGATATACCTCTTAGGCTACATAATCACTCTTTCAATAATCTTGTCGTGATATACGCTTCGGCTATAAGGGTCATGCACACATCACCTCTAGGTCGCATCTCATCAATACACCTACACACTCATCATAGCGTGTTAGACACAACATACACTTCAACCATTTTCCGATGACGCACTCTCAATTACAATTCTTTCTTGACTATTGAGGGGGAAAACCAAATGAACCTCATTGCATACAACTACATTCACTCGGGGAGTATGCGGCTCTTATCATCCATCTAGCATTCCATCCCATCCATCCACAACATGTTGCATATCTTGGTTGCATTTACTTTTGTTTACATTTTCTTGTATATGGTCGTCTTATTACACATGATAAATAGGTCTCTTGTATGTGATTTATCTATATCATACACACATGTGCATTCACGTCTTTTTCTAGTTACGATCACAGATATAGGTCTTCTACATGCAACATGAATGCTCACCTTCTACCACTCCTACAACAGTCACTAGGGGCACCCACCTTCGTCTCTTCCAGGTTCTATTGTTTCATTTTGCGCTTAGTACTTTACATTACTTGTTTATACACACTCTTGACATACTGGTTATATTTCCAACATGTTAACGAGTGCTTCATGTACAACATTTTTTTTGCAGTATTACTTGCTTTCATGGCTATATATTGTTTGTACTTGCCTATTTTGATTGCTATTGTCTACGGGCTTTGCCTTATGTTTGGTGTGCACACTTGTTTGTTTGTATGTGGACATTATGGCCTTGAGTGTCTTGTGACACCGTGAGTGGTGTCCCATGTTTACAACTCGCTTTAGCAGTTTATATTGCCTTCTTGTGTGTTTACTTGTTTTCTAGTTTCTACATTATATGTTTAGCGTATACTTGATTTATACATGCATGCTTGTTCGTACTAACACTTGTTTCTAGCCACTTGTTTGTGTGCGCCTTGGTTTCTACCAAGTACATTCCCTTCCCCCTGCAAGGCACGGTTTATGCGGTTGGTACTCTTTTGGGGCTGCATTCTCCTATCAGTGACGTTGTATGCACCTTCAAAGAGGGGAAACATCATTTGGAGTTTTACATACTACATAAAGCTTCTACACCGGTTCAGTTCAGTTCAGTTTCCTCCCTTGGCATTGTGGGTTATACAGCGAGTGGGTTCAGACCAGTCTATGAACCCCTTACATAATGACTTTTATAGGACGTGGTTGTCCTTAGCATTCTAGGGAACAGTTACATGTTAGAGGATACAACGGATTTCCTCTCTACACTACTTCAGCCAATGGCGTCGGATCACCCAAAAAACAAGGCAGTACAAAGATCTCTTCACACACGATTTAAAGGAAGCAGTTACACATTATAGAATAATGCAACTTTCTCCCTACACTTCTTCAGCCAGGGTGGCGTGAGATCACCCAAAAAAATTGTAGTATGATATCCTCTCCATACTCTTTCTCTCATCACGGATCAGGTACACATGTTCCTTTTTTTACAATTTTCATTTCCATTACATACTTTTTATTATATACATGCATCTTTACATGTGTTTTTGACATATATACATGCATATTTGACTACTTGATCATCTTCTCCTTACAGGTCTGACCATATGAAAAGACAGTAATTAACAACAACATTTTACGACAACACACACCATACTTACATGCAAGTACATCACACACACCAACAACTACACATGTGTTTCCGCCCTAGGTTCACTCTCATCACATTTTTGCTCTTTTGCATCTTTAGTTTCCATGTTCCATCATCTTTTTTGTCACTTCATGATTTTCCTAGTCCTTCGACGCATTTCCTACATCATTCTACATGGACATCAAGTACGCATCTCTATCTACTTTATGTTACCAATCGTTCCTCTCACCAACATAAAGTGGGGGAAAATGTAGACATTAAATCACACACTTTGTATATTATTTAGTCATGGTCTCATACTACTATTCATATGGCTTTTGAGTGAAGAAAGTACTAATTAACCCCATCTTTTGGCCATTTTACTTTGCTTTCTATCGTCGTTGTCGACCTACTGCACATGCATGGCCATTCTGTTTTTATCATTTTACGTCATTTTAGCCTTGACTAGGATGTCCGGGCCAGTACTGGGGCACCCACAGGCGCCCTAGTCCCAGTCGGGGTGCCCTGATCCTTTTTCCTCTTTATCTCCGTCTTTTGGGCACTTTCTAGTCGTTTGAGCATTCTATATTTTTGGTGCTCAGCCTCTTCGGGGTTAATTACAAAATTAGATCAAGATAACCATATAAATATAAATTTACGAGACCATAATGATGGAACAGACACTAAGCACTACTAACATCACCTAAGGTTGCATTCCATCTAAGGCATCTAAAGTTTATTTGCATCCATCTAGCTCCATCACAAGGGACAAGGTTAGTTCATCTGCATCACACATCATAGGAGGGAAGTTTATTCTATTTCATCCACCATTTTATTACATTTCTACACATATTTATTACTCACTACTTTCACAAAGTGCGACTAGCACAAGAGCACCTAGGGCATGATTGCGCACACACACATAGAACTACATTAGGTCTGAGATGTAGTGCAATACTCAGTTAGTAAGTCCACCACTGTGGTCGCTGAGGACAGTTTGAACCCTTTCATATGCATTTTTTTTTGGATTTGATGCTCGTCTTGGGGTTTTACAAGTGATTCCTTGTTGCATATATTACAATGACATCTGACGCAATTCAACGAAGTTGGTGTGATAAATAGAGAACACAAATGAACATCCAGCTACACCTCAGAGGAGGGTTTTAGGTTATTTTCAGAGACCAAGGTGCCCAGAACTTAGACAATGGCACCCACAGGCGCCCTAATCCTCTCCTAGGTGCCCCAATCCACCCAAATTGCTCACATATTCACTTCTCAGGACTTTGGCACAATCGTTTCCTCCTGTTGTTTCTCCAGTCATCTTTGTGACACAATCCAAAACCTTTGTCGAATCAGTCAATCTCTATCTAACCCTTCTTACACTCTAGGGTTTTACATTTGTATAACTTAGATTGTTTGGGTCACTTTCCTTATTTAGTTTAGACATTTATTTCACTGATGTACTTATTAGATTAACACAAAAGTATTCACATTTTAGTTAATCAGAAACTGTGATTTCCACTAGAAGTTGCATTTGACTTTAACCGATTTGGTGTAGAACGGAAATGGAATATTGGTGTTATATTCCCCCCACAATGTGAAACTTTCATTTATTCACAAAAAACAATAACATTGAAAAGAAATGCACTACACACAACTGAAATTGTAATACACCACGACGGAAAGAAAAACACAAGCTAAAAAATGCCACCACAACTTCACGTGGCCCCATTGTTGGTGGCTAACGAGAGGTCGTTGAATGATCTCCTTCCTCCATTGCCTTTGTCCTTAGTTTGACACTGCTTAGTTACTCAACAAATTTGAATTTGTAGCTCAAATACATACCTTAATCAGACGTCAAATTTCACTGAAAATGTGTCTATAAGGTAGTTTTTTACTTTATTTTATTTGACAATACAAAATGACGATAATATTGACAATATGACTTTTTACTCGAGACTCTTAAAAAAATAATAAGTGATAATTGACAATTTTTAACATCTATTTTAAAATCCAATTAAATATTGGATTTTTTAATCTAACAAAATTTTAATACTATTGACATCTTATTTTAAACTTTGGACCACTTTTATAAACCTCTGACATTAGACTAGAGAATTCCATCTGACTCCTTTACACAAATAAAGATTTGATGTCGTGTCTGACCATGTTTACGAGCATAGCAATAAACTTAAACCGTGTGCATTTTATTCATACATGGACTAGTCCTATTACGTTGCAAATCTTATGTCATATAGAGGAATTAGGATGAGTTGTATAAAAAAATTTCACTGATGCATATGAATAGTTGTCACGCGGATTAAATGTCACTCCACTTCAAATAAGGTGTCTATAATGCAGATGGTGTGATCATGTTTTGTTATGTGTTGAATCCAAGTAGAAAAAGAAGATAGAATGCATTTTACTTGCTGGAGGATTGTGCCTGTACTGTGAAAACTACTCTGTGAACTGTTATAAATTGTGCTGATTTGAGAAATTAATTGTAACTACCACTTGGTCACAGGCACCCAGGAAAGGTCAGGAGTGCCCAGGCGCTAGTGTCTGTATCTGGGCGCTGGTGTCTGTGCTGAACTGATGACCCAAGTCAGAATCTGGGTTGTTCTATGACTGTAACTATATTTTGTTCCTATATTGTGCAGGACTGTACTGAAGCTATGAGTTGTTGTATGGGGTGACTAATTCACCCAATGTATGGCCCAACTCTTTTGGGGTGTATAAAACATCGCTAGGAGGATGCGACCCAAAGGAGAGGACCAGATGTTGATTAGAAACTTTATCCCTATAGGGGAAGGGAATGTGCATGGTAGAAACCAAGGCACATGAAAACAAAGTGTCTTGAAACATGTGTTAGTGCGAATAAGACAAGTATGCATATAAAAGACAATGTATAATCTAACAAGCAAGAAGACAACGGAGACCGCAAAAATGGCTTTCAAATATGGGACATCATTCACAATGTCGTAAGACAATTAGGGCCGAAGCGGCCAAAAGTATACAAGAAATGAACAAGCAAGACATAGGGGAAAGCCTGCAAATAATGGCATACGATGGAAAATAATGGAAAACAATATCAAGAAAAGTACCATACAACCATGGTGGAAAATAGTTCTTGCAAAGAAAATGCTACACATAAAGCACTCATTAGCATGTTAGAAAGATAAAAATTATATCAAGATGTTTATGTATTGATAATGTAGTGTGCTAGTAAAAACAAGAAATAGTATAAGATGAAACAATAACACCTGCGATGTGTACGCAATGTAGATGCCCCCAGGAGCCTCGGTGGGACTAGTAAAAGGTACTGACAAGTATCAATGTTGGGTGTGAATATCTATATAAAGTTTGCATTCACAACTAGAGAACAAGTGAACACGCAAGTGTATATGATAAAGATAATGACAAACTGGATATCTGACTAACATAGTAAGCAAAGTGTACATGTGAGTATAATAAAAAAACTACAAGAGTAAATACGACCAAGATATGCAATATGTTGTGAATGAGTGAGATGGAATGGTATGCAATGTGAATTTGATAGGAGCAACATGCCCCTTGAGCGGATGTGTATGTATGAGATGAGGTTCATTTATAAAAGACCCATCGATAGTCAAGAATGAACCATAAAACAAGAGTGCGTCATTGGGAAATGGTTTAAATATGTGTACTAGAAATATTGATCATGAAGCATAAAGTGTGAAGAGTGTGAATGTGGTGAGGCTCATTTCAGATTTAGACCCTCAACAGGATCAAGTATGAACCATGGAACTAGAGTACCGTTTCATAGGGTAAGTGGTTTGTGTGAGAATGCGGTGCTAGAAAGATGTGATCAATGAATGTGCATAGAGTGGGAGATTGTAGCAATAGTGTTAGTATGATCGTGTGATGAAAAAAATTCCCTAAACATGATGTATTGTGAAGCGCGAAGCATGAAAGTGTGTCATAGTGATAATGAGGTTACAAAGTGAGTATGTAAGTATGCCCTCAACCGATACAAGTGTGAAAGACTAGATGCAAAGCAGATTGTGTCATATGGTAGAAATGCGAGACACCTGATAATGTTAAGAGGGGGGGAAGTAATCATGATTTGCTAGAAATGTATGTGATCATGAAGTGCTAAGCATGAAGCATATAAAGGTGTGAGGTTAAATTCAAATTTAGACCCAATGCAGTGGAGATCAAGGTATGTGACTATGGAACTTTGAGATGCGTCATGTAGGAGATAGATGACGATACCTGTTGAATGTAAGACGCTAGCAGGTGATGAACACCTATGTGACGGAGTCGTCTAAGTGGTGGAAATAGGCTGATGAGATGGACTAGTGGACCGAGTAGGTCGTGTACAAATGGGTGAGCTAGGTTTATAAAATGCCTTAGATTTGAGAGGACCAAGGGACCTAGATGCCTTAGGTAGTACAACGACAACCTCAATAAGAGGTTACGACCATGATGAATAGGGTCCTCCACCCGATTCTTGATGGTGATAACTTGATTGTTGTGAATGAATTTTAGACACAAGTGATTCATAGAAATTATATCCTAAGCGACACGGAGCCAAGGAAGACCTAAGAGTGTGTCACAATATTTGATTAAAGGTGTCATAACGAATGACACAAACATGGGTGAGAGGCCCAACTGTAACTGGAAGCTTGATGAAACCATAAGATTTGGGAATTGGATATGATATATAAGAGAGTGGATAGTTGATAGTGACAAGGAGTGTAATAAAGAACACACCCATGTGAATCAATGGATTGATCACTGTATTATTGATAGCATGAGGTAGGATAGAAGCACAAATATTTAATGTATCAGAAGAGAATGTGTAATGTAATCATGATGTTGGGGTTAGCACATCGGTTGTACAGACAATATATCATATCTAAGCATACATGCAAATAAAAGCGGATATTCTACTAGAAGAGATATACAAAACAAGAGACATAAATCAACACTATATTTAATGTGGTTCACCCAGTGTGGGCTACATCCACCAAGAAACAAGCCAATCTATTATCCAAAGCTTTGACAAGATATACAATGAAGATTTACAATCTTCCATGCCTCTCAGATGTACAATACTTTCTTTCTCTCAAGATTTTTCTTTATCACCAAGAATTCTCTCTCTCACCAAATTTTGCAAGTTCTTAATTCTTATTGATACTTACTTCTAAACCCTAGCATTTATGCTTATACAGTCGTTTATATACTTAGGGCACTTAGCCATGTAATTACAATCAATAGATATACTTTAATGCTAAAAAAAGATCTAATTCCCAAGAGTTAATTAAAACATCCTCGCACAAGTAACCAACGTCGGTTCGCCATAACTGATGTCGGTTCCTCCTTTCCTGAGTGATGTTGGTCCTAGGTGACCGATGCTGGTTCCCCCTAACCGATGACGGTTACTGTGTTTTCTAGCATGTTTCACATTGCAAGCTAAATTGAAGTAATTGAGCTCCACAACTCAACACTTGATCAGAGAATGTAATGAATGGTGAAGATACATCGACATCAACAAGTAGAAAATCAAGAGCCCTCGATAAAGGAGGAGGCACTGCACGATATGTATGATTAGTTGAAGATTCAGCAACTAATTTTTCATGCTGAGGGAGAGGACCTTTAAAGATTTTGAGATTTTTATTTTCATTGACCGGCGTGGATGCCAAAGGATCCAAAATATCAATTGCATTGTTGTTAATAACATCTTGAATGAGATGACGGATTTTGAAACATCGATCCGTAGAATGCCCAATGCATTGATGATAATCACATTTAAAAATTTATTTGTAATTGCGGCCTTTAGGGCAAGATGGGTCCAGATTAAGTGGAGGAGGAAGTGTGATAAGATTGTTCTCAATAAGTTGTGGCAATATAATATGTGGAGCACAAGGCAATTTCATGAATGTACGCTTTGGAGGTTTTCATTGAATATTTTCAGGAGTGGAAACATCATTGACAATGAATTTATCTTCATTGGGTTTATTAGATGGCTTGAAAATTGTTTTGCTTTGAAATAAAGTAGAAGACGATGAAGCTTGATTATGATACTTGAGTTTTCCCATATAGATAAACTTGCATTCACACAATTTAAGTGTATGACATAATTGATCAAATGAAGGAGAAGTATTGAAGATGACACTCTCCTGTAGAGGAGATACGAGACTTTGGACAAATAGATGTTGAAGTTCTGAGTCCACGAGTACATTAGACATATTGGCTAAGTTGTTCTTATATCATAAGACATAATCCACAAGATACTCAATAGATCCTTGTTTAATTTGTGCAAGTTGAGCATAGGATATCGTAGAATTGATATTGATTGAAAAATGAGAAAGAAAAGCATCTTCTAAATGCATAAATGATGTTACTAAATGAAAAGGTAGATCGTAGGACCAACCCATAGCATAATCTTATAGACTTCTAGGAAAGAGCTTTACGAGTAAAGTATGATCATCCACATAATCTAGACATGCTACATGAAATTCTCAGAGATTCTCTTGAGGGTCACCATGTCCATTGAAGGTGGGCATCTTAGGAGTGGCAAAGTTTCGAGGAAGTTCATAAGTGGAAATGGTGGGTGTAAAGGGAGTATGAAGGAGTAAATTGGAATTAAGAGATGGAGATGCACGAGAAGTAGCCTGCTGAAGTTGACGGATTTGAACTTGGAGATCCTGATATAGAGAGGATAGGTCTTGAGTGCAAGTGGAAGAGACTTTCCGCGCGTGATAAACAAGAGGCATAGTGAAATGATTGGTGGGATTAGGAATAGATACAATAACAATAGAAGTAAGTGGAAGGGTGAAAGGAGGGGGTTGCATAGCAATGAGCATAGAAGTGAGAGTGGATGTAGGAACATTAAGCTCAACAAGATTGGTGACCTCCTCATGAGAAGTGAATAAGAGAAAATCTAGATCTTGGGGATGTTCAGAAAGATGATCATTGAGATTTTGAAGGTGGGCTTTAGTACATGGTCCATAATATTAAGCCATGATATACAGATGAAAAAATACCTAGAAGCAAGGTTGGGTTCGAGCGATCGGGTTCACCAAATGATTTTAACAAAAATGGAAATTTTATAAAACCCTAGATATTGCAGAGTCACATATGATAAATACATGATGAAGCACATATTTGACATAAGCAATAAGCTAATGAAAATTGAAACCCTAAATACAAGAGAGGGAATAGAAGACTTAGATGATTTCACAATAAATCCCAAAGTGTTATGGACTGGAAAACTCATTGAACAAGAGGAGGAGAAGACTTAGCTGATTTCAAGTTTTAGCTCCCTCCCATACAAATATACAATAATTGCTAGATTGAGCTCGGAATTAGGGACTATTCTGGACTAAGCAGTTGCGATTGAAGGTTACAAAATGAAATTTCAGACCAATTCTGTTGGGCGCATTTAACTACACGATGCAGCAATGAAATCTGAGTTTTGCTTGTAGTCATAAGGTGATTGTTAACAAGTACTATTGTTAAAACAATACACATGTGTCATTGGATGATCCCATCATGATTACACATTTAACCTAGTAGATGAACATTAGAACCTGTAGATTTACATCAAAACACTTCTAATCCTGCTTAAGACTAAGATGCAATTTGTCAAGTTTGTGTAAACATGGGGGTCACCTGACAAAGTGAACTTACGACTGAGCACTTCACTACATTTCAGAATCTATGTAGTTCTTGTACATGTGCGTAGAAATTGTTCCCTAGGAAGTTCTTGTGCAAGATACACTTGATAACGAGCAATAGCTAGATTGCACACAATGTAAGATAGATGTGTCGAGGTACATTCATTTAGTTTCTTTTCTATTTTTGTAATGTAGAGGAAGATGCAGATTCTTTGTCCCTTGAATACCGAGTGCGAGAGAGAGAGGAGAGATAAAAAAACACCATTTTCTTGACAATCAAAATTCCCAAAACAAGCAACAAAGTGAATTCCATATAATCATATATAAGTGCCTACAAGTTTTGTCGTAAGTTATTTGACATGGGAGGGCCACATGGCCTTCTCTCACATTTACCTACAAGTTTGTGAAAATGACCAAATTTACCCTGAGGGTTAAGAAATCACGTTCAAAAACTGATTTATGTAATGGGTAGAAGTTGTTGACATTGTAAGGCTTTAAATGTGCGTATACGCTCTTCCTTTGATATAGCATGGAATTCTTAGGAGTTGACCAAACTTAGAACTAGAAAACTGGATACAAATGACAACTACTTTTTCAGAGCACTACCAATGAGTAAGTTGGGCTAGTTTGACCCAGTCAACCAGTGCACTGGAGGCCTATTAAAACCCCCTTGCAAAACTAACTAGCGAGGTGCTTTTCTTAAAGCCAAGTGTTGCAAGTAACTTTCCCATATAAATACTATAGGTCTACGGAGGCCAATATTCATTTCTTTTCCTAGGGCCCAAACAAAAATCTAAAACCAAACCCAACTTCTAACCTTCAACAACTACCCAACACTGCAACCAGGGTCAACAAGGCTCCTAACGTGCAGATCATTCAAAGAGTGCACTCTAAAAACACTTGTAAATGTGAGTCCTGTAAAAGTTGTATGGTTCCAATCTCCATTGATAACAATGAACCAAGGTCAAACCTTGTACCTTGTCAGTATAATCAGGGCCCAAGCCATTCAGATAGGTAGTTGTCTACGATTCCCTCGATGAAAATCATGATTTAATTAGAACTTTTGAAGCAATGCAACATGTCTAATGGAGGTTCTAAAAGTAGAATTCGTAAACTCAACTGATGTCAATTAAAGAGTGGTTAGCTCAGAGGGGCATATTCCATGTCTGGTATACTTAAGTTGCTGAAATATGACGGAATGCATCGTTTAAGAGTCCTGGTTGACAAACCAAAATTTGCCATGTTAGCATTGCTTTTTGGATGTAACACAAGATAATGGAAGATTATAATTTCTCTTCATCATCATCAGTCGATCTGGCCTATCTAGCATGCTCTGCACAACATTTTGAAATGGGAACATTCAAATACTTTATCATGCCTTCATTGTGAAGGAAAAACTAAAAAACATTGTTGCAAATTAATGCGAGACAGATAAGAAATCCATGCAAATGTTCTTGTTCTTGATGAGCGATGATTTAGTCTAGGTCATGTGCAAGTTACATGCATCTGCTGATCTTAGCTTCCACATTTCTGTATATTTGTATTCGAGTGCATTACACGTGGAACTAGCAACCTCCGAAGCATTTGAACCTTGTTGGCAGAAGATGTCATCTAGAGTCTACAACTCTCTCTCTCTCTCTCTGCTCTCTCTCTCTCTCTCTCTCATCTGAATCTCTCTCTAGCATAAAGTGAGACATCCAACACAAGTTGGGAGCTTCAGTGGATATCAGGGTGAATAGAAATCCAATGGGGTCTCTTATCAACAAGGACTTTACTTTGGTGAGGGAATGTTCTCCGCAACCATTGTCGTCAATGTGGGAGACCACATTTGGGCCAATCAAGCATTTTTTCAAACTAGTTCAAGATGCTAACATGCATGATTTCAAGGCATTTTGCAAGGAGGAGAATCTCCATCCTGAGTTTTAAAGACAACCATAACCCTTATTGGAAAACAATTAGTGTCTCATGAACAATAATTATGTATTATATTAGTGCAAACTCACACTTCATAACTAGACCAGGACATGCATTCTTGTCATGCTTTCATATATTGTTTTGCCCTCGCAGGATGCTTTCATTTTGTATTTGAGTTTCAAATGCCTTTTCAAAAAAACTCATTTTGTGCATATACTGCGACAACGACAACCCAAGGGATGACATCTAGATGGCATTCCTTTGAAACACCTTAAAGACTAGCCAAGATCACCAGTTACTCTACAATCATCACACTCCACGAGACCACATTTCTTCTATACGTTGCCACACAGTCCATGTGCTTTTTTGTACACGTCTACATTTTGCATACATATCTACCTGCACATTCGCAACGGTATAACATTCAATGACAAGAAGCCCTTGTTTCATTCTCCATTTTACGTGATGGATGTAAAAACCAATTACCTTGTTGATCCAATCTCCCATGATTTATTAGAGGTTTCAGGTCATTCTGTTCCATTTTACTTAGAAGTGTAATGTCGGGATAGTAATTGTCATTCCAAGCTCTTCCATTTTATTAGAGGCTGAGATGTCCTCACTAGTAAAGGTGAGTTCATCATGCATGGATGTACATTGCTATTAACATGTGTTGCATTGAATCATGTCATACACCTGATTAAATGTGTTGACAAGTTAAGTTTCCAACGCCCTTTCAACAATTCCTTCTATGTAGGCCACATTTATTGTGTTCCTTGAGGCGTGTATCCTTGGGCATTCAACCAAACAATTTATGTGTCAGGTATACGCTTCCACATTCATTCACATGAGACGCATTTGTATCAGGAAACAACATCTAAAACATCTAATATCATTCCTCTTCCTCTACGTTGTGATAGATGTCCATATCTGGTTGACAAAGCCTTGCCTTTAAAAGTCTAATGTCATACCATGTGCTATAAGCCAACAAACCTGGCATTACAAAAGACCTAGCCGTGTACCCCTCAATAAATGCATTTATTCGTACACAGTTTCATGCCAACATCACATGCTTCCACATTTTCTAACACCTTCCTTTTCCTAGCAGTTCAACTACAAAAATGACAAAAAGTCCTGGCTAGTAATTGTGTAACTGACAACTGGTAGGGGACAAATGATCAAGTTTCCTGGGCAGTTTAGATCACGCTTATCAACAGCTCCCATGTTTGCCACAGAGGTTGGGCGGATACGTGCCAAGGAGTGGACTATCATGGTGTCCTTGAAACTTTGCTGAGTGTACTCATACTCCCATTCTCACGTAGCATAGAGGATTATTTCAAATGCATGGTGTTTTGTTTTACGCCTGCAGAAAGGAATTTGCTTTAAATCTCCAAGGTCGTTTCAACAAATACATTTTGTGTATTCCTGCAACTATTGGCATCCAGAGCCCATAGGCACAGTTACCAACACACTTGTAATTACAACATCTGATAAATGATTCTTCAACCTATCATCATGCTTTGTATGGACTGTGTCATTTTACCCTATTCCAGTGTCATCGCATGTTTGGCAGGGGATGTAAATTGTGACGGCCACCTAGGTGCCTTGTATTACACAAATTTTAGCCTGACAGTAATTTTTTAATACAAGCCCTTCAAATTCAATGCATAAAATAGTGTTATTTTTGACACTCGATTCAATCAAATATTGATAGTTGAGGGAAAATATTTTATACATATTGGAATTATTTTTAATATATATTAGCATAGTTTATATATAATTTTATAGAAAAAATTACGGTCATACTCAAAATATGCAAGTCGTATCATGTGATGGGAATTATGTCAAATATTGTCCCACAAGTCCAACAAGCATGGGTCTTCAAGAAAAAAGTGTTACATCCTCGTGTAAAGTTGGAAATTAGGTTTTTTATTCCAAGCAAATGGATTTTTATCAAAAAAATCTTTTGCCACTTCAATTGCAGAAGGTTACTCGCAATTCAAGTTATCAACATTAGGTGCATTTTCTATCCAAATGAAGTAATGAATGTGGGTGGACCCACTATGTTGTCATTCATATCTTGTGTGCACGTTGAATAATAATAATAATGGTTTTTACAGTCCACGATGCCGGGCAGCCTGTTTTTGGGTCTACAAGCAGCTTATAGCATATGGGACTACCTTGTACTCACGTGCGGGAGGCAACTAACTTTGCTACAAACAAGGCGTACATACCCTACCACCTGCAAAATTTGAACTTGTGACCTCTATTTCAAGAGCATATGAAGAAAAAGGAAAAGAAATAAACGAGGTTATGCCGGTACAAAATTTTGAAATGAATATCTTTTTGCGTATTCAATTTTTTGGTTCAAACAAAAAAGAGGTGAGAGCATCCACACCTGTACCAGTAATTGATTGTATGCATATGCTTCTTCATGAAATATGGTGAATCAATGATGCATGTAGAGAGAATTTAGGCGTGGGTTTTGATATTATATATTACCCAATGAGGCAATAATGTTAGATCAATAGGCGACTCTCCAAGCATGACTTTATCTAAATCAAGCCACTTCACGTCTATTGCACTCAAAGTGAAGAAAAGAGTAGGGGAGCCAAATTGTAAAGCCATATCTAAAAGTTCTGCCCAAATTTTGGGCCAATAAAATCTGGTGGCCAGTAGATTAGATGTGAAGCGCATGAGATGGCCAACGATTTTTTCATCTGATATTCCCTGCAAGCAGCTCCGCAGGTCTGCAGTTGTAGTGGGAAAATTATTCTCAATATTTTGTTTTTAAAAATTAGTTTTTATAGCTTAACACCTATGTCGCATAATAATGTTTTCCAATAAATATGGAAACCTTGGGTGTCTTCCAAACCTACCATCATGGTAATGCATCAAATGGCGAGCGTATTCATGCATTTGTATATCTTTGATACGTGGTTGTTTTAGCATGGCCTTTCCATAAGGAAATAGACAAGGGAAAGCCATTGAAAACAAGCCTTAAGTATTGTATTCATTAATTGGGGAGAAACCAATATCTGGCCACACGATGGAGGGAATATGTTCTGTTAAATTGTGTTAGAGGAAGGAATGAATGGTTTTTATTTCTGTAGGCATGTTGGGCTATACAAAAACAACAGATGAAGCATTTGGTTGCATTTCCTCCAACGAAGAACTATGAAGCTGATGGGAGGCAGAAATAATGGTACTACAAAGCAAGGGGGAGACATCACTATAAACAATAGGTAATAAAAACAATGCATGCCCATCAACTTCTACATATTTATAGTAAGGGTTATTACAAAATTTGTAATGCAAGTTATTAACAACGTGTGACCTAGAAACATAGAAGATATATGTATTGTGCTCAATGTCTGGTTTCTTTATAATTAGAATGTCAAGTTATGAAACACAATGGGTAGGCAATGAGATATGTTCCTGATGTCTTGCAGGAAGCATATAGTGTGGCAGATGTATTTTTATTACCCGCCACAGGATTTTCTTACTTGGAAAATTAGGTTAATCCTCACAATTAGCATTTCTTCCACTTCGCTCAGCATGCTTAAGACAAGTGGTTGTTCTCCCAGGTCCATATTGTTCCATTGTGAGAACTTTTGCCCCTCCTTTTTTTGAAGCACAATGGTAGAAGACATGTTTTCCTTGCAAAAGGTGTGTCTTGATTCCTGGATATTTTTCCAAACAAATAGAGCATGTGGAGAAGAACGATGATTTGCCGCTATGTTGGTAGAAGTGAATTTGAGCTTCTTGAAATCCCAAGCCATGTAAAGTGCGATGCATCACCTATACATTTTGACAACCATGTATGGCTTTGAAATCACTTGGTCATTGTACAACAAGGTTGTGCAGTTCTGAAAAAGTATGACTGGATCTAGGCACAAATGGCAAGGGCCTGGGAGCTTTATTATGGTTTTAAAATTATTCTCTTATAGCCAACAACTACCTTTTTTCACGCCTTCTTCTATTTATATTTTCCTTTTTTTCCTGGTACCAAATTCTCCGCACTTCATTTTTTTGATCTTTACTTTGTTAACTAGATGATTGGCGTGGATCACCGCACTCACATGATGACAGCCAGCGGCTACCCTCCACTCAATTTGCACCTATGCATGATGCACAAGCATGTTTGGTCCCTATGACCCATCCCCCATCGTAGTGCCCAGATTGTAACATCCCAAAAATTTCTTTTAAGTTAAATTAACTACGGATAAGTCTAATCAGGATTAGATGAGATCATCATTGTGTGTAAAATTCATTTGGTTCGTCGTGTCATGACCCACAGCTTCTGTTGCGTGGCATAACACTGCGGAACGAATAACCCCGCACCCACCTCGATGATCCTTTCTAAAATGTGATTAGGCCTTAATCGTAGGTAAAACGGTTCATAAATGATTGTGGATCTTTCGGTTATTTATATTTTAGCTACTTTATTTTATTCCGTTTGGTCGTCTTTTATTTTGTTCGACTTTTGCATGACCGCGATGATAATTACCTCTGTTTTATTTGCTAAGCTATATTAAGCCAACTTTATGAGAATATTTAAATTATGATTTACGACTTGGTGATTTTCGTTATTGGAATGTTTTATATAAACCTCGAAATTCAACTAATTATTATGGTAATATATTGTGGGAGATATGTGGACTTGTATTATGAAGGTTAATTTTTACTTAACCATTAAGTTGGGTAACAACTAAAGTAAAAAAAAATATGTATGAAATATTAATTAGTATATATATTTTAGAGGGATTTGGCATGTAAGCCAAAAAAAATTATTTAGACATTGAAATTTATGGGTTTCATAAAAGTGAAACACCTTCACATGGCACAAGTGTGTGGCATACACTAGTACATGTACCAGCATTGGGAAGCCCGAAATTCTTCAATATGCCACCCAACTATAGTCTCTTTCATTATATATTTTTTTCTGTTATTTCTCCTTGGTCTATTTTTCATTCTCCCCTTCTGGAATACCTGCGTGAGTTTTGGAGGAAAGAAGGATTCAACTTGTTGGAGCTGGAAGAGTTGAAAGTTGTCGATTCTGGGTTTACTTCAGGCATGAATATCTTCTCATTTCTCTGCTGCATTATTAGTAAAAAATGAGGAAATACACATTCTGTTTTTAATGGCAATCAAGGAATTTGTGGACAATTTTTTATTTAATTGTTTGGAGATGCAGTTTGAAAAGGAAATTGATGGATTTTGTATTCTTTTTAGTTTCTTTGTGTGATTTTAACTAAACCCAGAAAAAACGCAGATGGGGTTTTGGGTTTTGATCTGCAAAAATAAAGTAGAAGAAAGGTTAAAAATTCCTTCGTTGCATTATGATAAATTGTACCTGAAAGGAAAAGAGTTGGGGTTTTCCTGTACAAGAAGAAGGAATAACGTTTTGTGAATTGTGTGTTTAAAATCGATTTGTGCTTGTGGGTTTTCATTTTGGTTTACTGGAATTTAGTTTGTGTTTTCTGTAAACAAATCGATTTGCATAAATGAATCGATTTGGGTAACTCCATCGATATGGGTATGTAACCAGTTGGGGTTTTGTATTTTTCTTTTTTTGTTGTTATATGCAGGTCTGATTGTTAACTTATTGTGATCTCTTGAATGATAATTGTGGATGTCAAAGCTCTTGCATGGGTTTTTTTTCCAGAAATTTTATCTTTATGGACATCTAAATCAGATCATGTATAAATGAGGGTGTGTTGTTATGTGTAAAAAAAAGGCATTTAACCTGTAACTTCCAACCTGGCATTTAACACGATGTAATCAGGGTGCTTCTATATTGTTTTGTTGGGGTTGTTCGTTTACCAGATAGAACGTGTTAAAGTGATGTAAATTTGGTGATATTTGTACTAATTTGTAGAGCTGCTCATTGACTAAAAAGAAGTAAGTTTTATTTCCTTGGTAATGATGTTCTTGGACAATATGATGAGTTGCTCATTAACTAGAAAGAATATGTTTGATTAGTTTTTGGTAATGATGATTTTTGGACAGTTTTGTTAAGTTGCTCGTTGATTTGGAAGATAAGAGAAATAATATTAAAATATATACCAAATAAAGTATGATTTTCTTGTGGTCATAATTTGAATTCGGAGGTTGAGTGATTACGGTTTGATTATGCTGAAATAGAGATTGGTTGTTCTATTTGTATGCATCCATAGCTGTATCTTTATAGAAACTAGGGGGTAAATCATTTTCAGGTGTATTACCATATGCTTGTTGATAAAACAACATGTATATCCTTTCTTATTTTACTAATTAATTGCATCAGAAAATGGAGTTAATATTCATGCCAGTTCATTTTGAATTGACATCATACCACTACTCTAGTCTTGCAGGACCATTAGCCGTTACTTTCGGATGTGCGGAAACTTATGTTTTGTGAAGTTTTATTATAGCGTGGATAAAAACGAGATACTTGGATTTCAATTTGTAGAAGGATGAAATCCTAGGATTTTGACTGAATTTATTGGGATCTTGGACCCATTGTAAATATTTAAACCTCACTATGTGAGAGTTATTATACCGGTTATATAATTCGCCTTAATGGCATACGTAATTTATGATTTTAATAAAGAGATAATTACTTTGTGTGTAATAATGTCTCAAAATGAGTAAATGATGAATACTTGAGTTGAGAAATCTTACTTTTCACAATTTGTTAAATATATTTGTTTGATAGTAATCAATCTATGAAGCCGATAATTTGACAATTATTGTAACAATCATTTGTCTTTTAATTTCTAAATTTAATAGCTATTTAGTGGCGTAGCTAATCAAGGGAATATATATATATATATATATATATATATATATATATATATATATATATATATATATATAAATATATATATATATATATTCAACCTTTTGGTAAACTTCGTATTATTATGTTAAGATTGTAAATCCTGTTGTATAGAGAATGGAAAAGTATCATTATAAAAAGGTAATTTAAAGTTAAAGAATCAAACATCAGGAAATGAGAAACTAAATGGGATGGTAAACAAATGGAAAGATCCATTAGGCATATTAAGGGATAAGTACATGCGGAATGCTGATATAATTACATTTCAACATAACGAATGTACTTATCTCATAATGATCCTAGTTGGCCTTTGGCATCTATCACAATATAAACTCTTGCAAGATATGTTAAATTGGAAATAAAATAAAAACAAACTATACAGATCTAGATAACTATGAAAGGGATAGTTGTGAGGTGGCGGAAGATTTAAAACTCATAAGACTAGTGTGTTGTCTTGAGTTTAGCTGTAACCTGCACGGCGCATAACTTTGGCCAAAGTAATGCATTGATGGTTGTGCATTGTCTGATCACCTAAGTCCTCCAATTAAAATAAAAAATGTTTGTAACCTGATCATGGGAAGTTGAACACTGAACATGGGGTAGAAAATGGTCGAATACCAGAATACGAAGTCGGGAAATTAGCTTCGTGGTAGACCCAAGGACTTTCACATAGTTCTCATGACCTTTAAAAGGTTGAGCCGAAATGCTAGTAAGCATTGTCACTCGAAGTAGTGACGAAGGGAGATCGTGGAGATCTAGATACACCCTTCTCAACCGCACATGGCTTACATGGATGTTATCAGATAGATCAAAAGAACCAATTTTATATTATAAATTTGATTAAATAAATATGTATTATTGCAGATGTGTAATTTGTCTTTATGTTTTAAAAAAAAACAATCCTCATTTTCTAGCTCTTGTAATTTTGAGTGTTACACAGATAGACAACTTCACGCCTGCCCCAAACTAGAAAATTACTTGTTCACGTGGCCCAAAGCGAAGCGAAGTGGAGGGTTTTCAAAAATTTGAATTATCGATAAACGTGCCCCCACTTCAAACTCTAAACCACATCCGGTAATCACAAAACCATCACACAAATTATAGTCTTTTGTCTCTACATCATTTGAAAAAAGTGCTTGCCCCCTCTGGTAATCATGCGACCACATTGTAATCATCCACCATACACACCATCTCAAAGGAAGGCATGCCTCTCTACCTAAGATATTAATGTCATTAATGGAATGTATAGCGCAGGAGAAGAATCCCGGGTAAAGAAGGTTATCTGTAAGGAAGGAGATTTCTATTCAGATCATTTGAGCCCATTATCATTGTTAGTCATTTGAAGGGTATGTAGACACCTATTTTCGGTATAGTGCCCCTTCATCATCTCACATTCATCCAATTTTCTATTCTCGCATCTCTTTCTCTTAAATTAAATAAAATATTATTTATTTGCTCACATTATTTGATTGATTATCAATGGGATCCATATGGACCCATTAGATAATTCACTTTTTGGCATCATCCCCCATCTCTCACAAATTATTTAATTCATAACACATATCTTCGACATCTTCTTTTTAAAATGAAATCTTTATCTCACCCCCCATTCAAATCATGTCCCCCACTTTGCCTAATAAGTCAAAATATGGGACCCACATGATCACATCACATCCTTAACTCATGTTACTTTACTACACTCTGGGTATCATCTAACTTGTAGTTTAGTCTCATAACTAAGCTATAAATATGGGGTTTTCCCCCATATTTTGGAAGGAGATAAATTTTTAAGGAGAATATATATTTTAAGAAGGAGATAGATTTTTAAGGAGAATACATATTTTAAGGAGAATTTATATTTTAAGGAGGAGATATTTTTAAGAAGACCTTGAGATACCTAGTCCTATAGAAGAGAAGGAAGAGCTTAACCGAGTTCTACCCATTTGAAGGAGAAATCTTTTCCTTAATTCATCATCATACCATCTTGATGCCTGATTCATTTCCATATCAGGACATAAGTTAAGTACTCTTGTTATTTCAGTTACTTGTCATTTTTACTACTATTCACAATCTGTTATCATCTTGTCTGACATAGGGGTTGACATCCATCCAAGGGAGCTAAAACTTCCTCTTGGAACCAGCACCATCTGGACAACCCCCGCATTATTATGTTCTTATCATTAAATGGTTCCTACTGTATGTGCAGATGCTAGCTTTGCTTGGATCACACCGTGTATCTTTGATATCAACTTTGCACCTCATAACATCTATTGTTATGTCCAAGGTACTAATCCCTTGTATACTCGGCATGGTATCACGTTTCTTTATTACTCGTTACACTCACCTATGGATAGGAAGCTGGAAATGTAGATCAACATTTGGCATGCTCGGTGGGACCAATCCAAGATCTATTTGTTTCATTTGTTTTGTTCCTTTATTCATCTCGTGCAGGTATTATAAATATACCGATTCTCCTATGTCGTAGTTTTCAAATATTTGTGATAAATATTTCATCTTGTGGACTCAGGTTTTTGCAAGATTTGGTGTTATCTTCATCCGTATCAGAGGTTTGTGTCACCTTCAAGGTAAGTACTCTTCTTGTGTTTAATAAACTTGGTATTTAGTTTCAAGTTTAGTTTTATTATTAAATACGTAATCATACTCAAATATTTTATAAAAAAAATTCATATGTTAGGTTCTACTCGCATGGGGAACAAATCCATAAATTAATCTTATTGTCTTGCTTTTATTTTTTATCTCAGTTGTATAATAGATATAATTTTCTTTTCTTTTCCTTTCAATGGCCTTCGCTTTGACCTAACAAAATATGTCTATATATTCATCTAGATGTTAATTTCTAATTATGTATAAATCTCACATTTCAAAGCATACTAATATATGGTTACTTGTTTAAAATATAATAATCTATAGTTATTTATTTTAAAACATAAAAGACAATATTGATTTATTTTAAAATAACAATTAAAAAAACATTATGAAATAACATTGAATTAAGTTATCATAAAAAAAAGAAATTATGAAAGAAATTACAATTAAATTATAAACAAAAAAATGTCATTCAATATTGAAATGTAATCCACATCCATGGAATGTCAACACCATAGTTAATTGTATATGTCTCGTTTAACTCTCTTTTTCATGTGATTTACTTTATGTCATCACACATGTAAAAAGTTGTGTCCATGTGTGGTATGACCCACCAATTTTAATTCACTCATCCTTTAGGTAGGTTTGACGAATCTGTCATTTTATTAGTTGGGCTTTTTAGTCATGTCATTTTATTAGTTGGGATTTTTTTTAGTCATATCGTTTTATTAGTTGGGATTTTTTTAAGTCATGTCATTTTATTAGTTGAAACTTTTATAAGTCATATCACTTTATTAGTTTAGCTTTTGTATAAGCTATTATTTCATTAATCTAATTTATCTTTTTGACTCAATTGCTTCCTTGTATATTATTTTATAGTCTATCATTTAAGTTCTTGTCACTTATTTACTCAAATGAAATAGGAACATTAAACTAAAATTTTGTTAATTAATTAGATTAATTAATTATTTTATTTTTATTTGTTTACGACGACACCATTTGTAAAATTTATAAAGCCATTTTTTTAACTACCTTAACTAATCAGCATTTATTATCTTCTTGTAGGATAATGTCTGTAACCTCATGACAGTAACATTACGTTGTCAAAGACCAATGTTTAAACCAAACACACCACACAAAACACTTTTACCAACCTTATCTGCAAACATAGATGGTGCCATTTTAGGTTACTCGGGCGTTCTTGGCCACTGACCGTCACCTATAAGTATGCCATCATCACATGCAATCAAATAAACAAAACAAAAAACATTATCCAGATCCCCGTTTCCAGTCGTGAATGGTGCACTTTTTAAGGTCACTGAGACATTCCGGGTCTACGATTAATACCTCTAAACATGTGTAATCAATATAACCAGGAAAAGTGAATCTCCAGGTATTCATCATTTTTTCTTTATTTTCTCTTTTCTGCATTTAAATTTCCCTTTCTCTGAGTGACTATTTTGCATCAAATATCAAATTTCATTTTAGTTCTAAAACGAACCTTCTGCATCCTGTCCTGATCACATAGCTTAAGTAAAGGATTCACCTCTCTGCATTACACTTATCAAACGTACTACTTGAGACATGCATAAACATAACTAACACATCAAAACATTCCTCTTACCTAGTTAATTGTTTGGGACTTAAAAACCCAACAGGCAACTGCCTCAGACATATCCCACTCCATCATCTTCCTGAAACCAGCATTAGAATCCTTTAGGCACCTTCATTACCTACTTTTTCTTTTCTATTCACATCCTATAAATTAATCATGAGGTTGAAAAATATTCTTTTTGATTTGTTTGTCAACAACATACATAAAGAGATGTTTCTCTATTTCCCACATATTGTCGCTCTCCTCCCAAATCGAGACAAAACAAAAAACTACTCTATCTAATAAACTTACTTCCTCTGATGATCTCACTCAACAGGATTCTAAACTCAAAAACACGTCCTTCAGTCACCTAATATCCAATCTCCATGGTCTCACCTCATGAGAACCATGTCATACAAAATTCTCCCCACCTTGATACCAACCCTCATATCCCTCTTTAAGTCAGTCTTCCTAAGCCGATTTCACCACCATCTCCTGCTCCTCTAAATAAACTCAAATCTCCTCCAAACCCCATGTATGAATTCTTACTCCAAAAATCCCCTACAACTCTCAATCCTCCCAATATCCAACAATTTTTGGATCACATTCCACCCACATCCCTTTTTGTCAATTCTATTTCATCTGCCACTAGTATTCCCACCAAACATTCTCAGCCTTTGAATACCTACATTCCTATCACATCCTATGCTCCAACAGTCTCAACCCCTTAACACTCATATCCCTACTTATCGTCTACCACAACAACCTACCCAGCAATCAACGAACACACCATGTGACACATATTATTCCTAAATTCAGCCTATGAAATAGCTCCCCAAACACCCACATATCCACGAATTGATCAAATGTCTTATCAAACCATTCTCCAATCATCCTATACAAAAACTTATCAACCCCCTTATCAGACTCTTCACCCAAACACCCACACCCCCACAAACACATCATTTACCTTATAAAACTATTTTTCAAACCACACAGCCAATCTAATCTCAACCTTACAACAACACTCAACTGATTCAATTCATGCCTTAATGAATCGGTTAGCCAGTTTAGAAACCCTTACTGTACTACCCAAGAACACCTTATCCTTAATGAACACATTTGTAGTGAAACCCATTCATCCGTCAGTTCCAATTGAACCCTATCCCCCTCATTGGAAGTTTCATGCATTTAATAAGTTCAATAATAATGAAGATCCCCAATAACATCTCCTCGCATTTAAACATGCATGTTTTCTTATTACGCATGATCATAATCTACTTGATGCTTCACTACTTTCCCCATGTCTTTGGCTGGTCCTAGGCTTGGAATGGTATAATAATATTCCCTACGTACATTCCATATTCTCTTTTCACTCAACTTGCACAATTGTTCTTAGAAAACTTTTCTATCAATATCACATGCAAGAACCACTATCGCTAATCTATATACCCATTCGACAGTATGAAAAACGAGCCCATCACCAAATTCATCACATTGATGGCATGATGTTATAGAACCAAATATCCCTTCACTATCCCACAAACCAAACTCATCGACTTATTCTCACGTTCGTGTGACTGCCAAACATATATCATCCACTTTTCAGATCGCAATCATTCTAAACCTTTGATGAAGCTTTCAAAATGGCTCACAAGCTTGAAACCCCATGCCAGTCGAGCAAGGGGTCATATTCAATTAAGTTCAACTAAATCAAAAACTTGAATCCACCAAACCATTCACACTTAATGACGAGTTCAAAACTACGAGCCAACATTGTGGTCATTGAACCCTCATCCCCATCTACACCAAGCACATGGTCTCAACAATGATCTCCTCAATCAACAAACAACTACAGCTCCTTTAGGAGAATCATATAGTTCTATATTTGATAAGATGATGAGCATAAAATCAATCCAACTACCTCCCAATAAGACCCATGGACAACTCGCAAGCCAAACCTATTTGGTATCATGAGGCCCACTTTTGTAAATCTCATCGAGTCAAAGGTTATGACATTGAGAGATGTCATTCCTTCAAAGATCGTGTCTAACAACTTGATAAATGAAGAGGATATCCAAATTGATACCTCCACTGCATAGACTAATCAACAACAAACAAATCATGTCACCCCCCTATACATCTCAGCTATCAAATGCTTGTATGGTTGACACTACCAATCAAGATCTTATCACATCACCAACTCCACATGTTCCCACAATGGTAGACACTAATTCCCACCTCTTATTTAGAGCCTGTCACACCTACATCAACTTTTACTAATTATGCCAGGACCTAGTACCTTCTCCTATCCCTGCCACATCCACATCAAAATTCAACTATATCATCCATTTCCACCACTTCAAACATACCCCAAATCCACCACATTTTATTTCATCCTCAGCATGCTTATTGTGGCCCCACTCATATTCACACATATCCCTATGTCTCTCACACCTATAAATTCACCGACATCTATCTCAATCAAATAACCAATCCCTTCTACTTCTACACATGAAATTACTCACAACCATTTGCAACAAAACTCAGTTCCTACAACATGCTACTCATCGGTTACAACATCACTCACCTTTCCACAGATTCCAACCCCATTCACTACATCATTATCTATTCTTGCTACCCCTATACCTATCATATCAACAAATCCACCTATCCCGACCTTGACAACCTTGCCCATGGCCACATCACCCAGTATATCCCAATATTCTTTACCCAATACTCCTATCACATCAATCAAATCCTCTCGATCTGCAACCCTACCATATATGCCCCTTGAATCACCTATTGAACCAACACATCCACCTCGATCAACTAAAGATATTTTACCTTCTCCCTCTAAAAAATCATCTCTTTCCATGCCCAAATTGAAACAATCCATGTCTCACATATATATCATTAATGACATCATACAAACACCTATATCTTCATTAACATCTTCATCTTGTTTTAGAATAGTTTCTCCATTGATAACCACACCACCACTATCAGATCCTCCGGTTGAAATTATTGTCATCCCTGCTAGAGGTAAATCTTCTCGGTCAAAGTCTAAGGCTTAGGGAAAACATCCCCGACAGTCCCATACGCATCCACAGAAACATTCAAGTTTTCCCTCTTCTCAATAATCCAATGCCACAACATCCATGTCAGAATCAGTTTTTCCATCTATGACATCTTGCAATAATCAATCCACATCCAAACAATACCATGCTTTAACCAAATTTGATTTGTCCTCTAAAACACGAAATTCACACATCCAATCTACATCTACATTTTCTCCTAACTCCAAGTTGAGACATCCTATCAAAACTCACAAGAGTTACCTTCCCCATGACACTTCAATGGGGTCATACAGAGACATATTTCGACATTTAACTCGAACATCTGTAATCAAACTTCCTCATATTAAAGCCTTTAATCCCTATGGTCCCAAGCCATCATGGTTCAATCCTAATTGCAGTTGTGCCTATCATCGTACCCCAGGTCACGACATCAAACATTGTAAGGCCTTTCGGTCAATCGTCCACAATCTTATTGAGAAAGATGATTTCCTCATTCAGGGGAAAGTTCCTTCTTCATCCACCTTGAATCCAATCCATATCCCATCTGTCAAATCTCCCATAATCCCTCCATCCACATCATCCCTTAATATTCATCCAGCCCATGTCATTCCTCCTAAGAAATGCCCTCCATTGTTCATCAATGCCGCTTATCTTACTAAGCACATTTGTGGTCTCCGATTGTTTACCCCATCAAAATCTAAAACAATCTCATCTAAGCTCTTTCGACATCCTTTATCTCTTTCACATTTAACTTATTGGGGAAACAACCTTCCCCCACCCTTGAGTATCTCATATGTACAACCCCTTTGTTACTAGGGGACTTCGCTCTTTGACTTTGTTTGTTTACTTTCTTCACATTCATCCAATCTAAATTAATTATATCCAGATCCTCATCTCATTCTAAGTTCTCCTTTGAGGCCATATTTGTTCTTTTATGGTTTTTCTCCTTTTAGGGGTATCATCTTTTTCATCAAAGCCCTCCTTTGAGGCCATGTTTGTCTCTCCATTTAGGGACATTTTTCTCAAAGTCCACCTTTGTGGCCATATTTATGCCTCTTTTGGGGCATCATCTTTTTCATTGAAGCCCTCCTTTGAGGCCATGTTTGTCTCTCCATTAAGGGACCTCTTTTTATCTAAGTCCACCTTTGTCGCTATATTTGTATCTCTTCTGGGGCACCATCTATTTTGAAGTCCACCATTGTGGCTATATGTATGTCTCTTTTGGGACACTGTTTATTTCATCAATCCCTCCTTTGAGGCCATGATTGTCCTTCTATGTTTATGTCTCTCTTGGGGCATCATCATTTATTTTCATCTAAATCCACCATTATGGTCATATGATCATTTCCTTCAGGATACATTTTTTGTTTCCTATTTGGCTATCATCTCATCTTATTGCAACTACACTATCTTCCCTCTTGTGGTGGTAAACCAGAGATGAAACCTCTTAATGCATTGCACTTGCGACCAATCTACTGTTAGCATATATACCAATGAGAACTTAGTTACATCCTTAGATTGTTCTGCCATCTTTAACCATTTCCTTGTGTCATTATAATAATGCTGAGATTAGTGTGAGGTCTTCCGCTTCACTAGCTTTGATGTGACCCCCGTAACCATTACATCCATTATCTTCTCATTCTCCTATTGCAGCTATGCAAAGGGTCCAGGGTGTCTCTTGTACATTTCTTATCCCCTCTTGAGTGGTTTACTTAGCTATTCCAAACTCTCTTCCATGTGAAGCTCAAACTCAAGCATGTAAAAGGAAAAATCAAAGTTATAAAAAATAGACTGATCCCTCGAAGGACAGCTGTTCATGCCCAAAAAAAAAAAGTATACAAATCAAAATCCAAGCAAAATCAAAGGATATAGACCGATCCCTTGAAGGATGGCTATTATTATTATTCTTGCCATCCATATTATGTATAAAGTAGACCATACCCTCGAAGGATGGCTACTCTATTATTATGGCATCTGGAAGGTTTTCCACATTGAACAACCTTCTTTTATCAACATTTTTTGAAAGCCTCCCTCATTGATCAACTTTCTGCTATTGTTCTTTCCCTTTCCCAGAGCTGGGGCATAGATTTAAGGAACACCACCTTTGGAGATCCCTCTTCCCACGTACAAGTCACACCTTTGATCCCTTTGTCATGTAAACATTAGGATTACGAGCATCTTTCATCCATATTTCCCCTCCTGATATTTTGCTATAACTAACTATCGTTGGTTATGTATTAACACCTGCTATTGGCTACAAGTGTAATGCCTTGACTAGTACCGTTTCTTGTTCATCTCCATTCTGGTTCGAAACATAGTTTCCCTATACACCCTTGCTATGGATATGTTCCATTCATTCATCCAAATCATATTTTATGAAAATAACATCCAATTTCACACTATGAATTTTATATTTATCCATCATCTCCATGAATGTGTTTGCAAATACACTCTTCAGTTTGTGAATTCTACTTGATCACCATTGCAGTTTGTGAATCCTGCTTGAGGGTCCTTCTCAAGGCAAGTTCGTTATCCTGCAGCTCCTTATCTCTCAACATGTTCAACACCATCTTTGATCTATTGCTCCTTGCTCTCCATGTCCACTCATCACCATTTGTCTCCACATCATCCTTCTCACCTTTCTATCCCCTTGCACGATGCCAAATATCTTACTTGTCTTTCCTCTTGAGTTTCTCTTTTATTCTTCCGCTTTCATTTTGACAATCTTTCTTAACCATCCATATAGCTAGAGAACCTTAGTTAAGGTATATCTTCTTCCTTGGATCGTCTTGCTGTAGAAGATTCTCCACCATTTCCTCTTTTAACGGATGAAAATCACCACCAAAAACGTCTTTCCACTCCTCCTTTTCTGCTTAACACTCTTTCATCATCACCACCACCACATAGGCATCCTAGTTAAGGATTGCACTTACACTCTCCATCTACGTCACACATATATCCCTCAATCCATTCATGTTACACTCCTCTGTTTCCTTGTTATCACATTGTTATCACCTCCTTTCATCTCTTGTTCCATTTTGGTATACACTACTTATTCTTTTCATCATTCTTCTTCTTCTTCAGTTTGGCGATCCTACTTAACCATCTCCACCGTAGGGAAATCTTACTTAAGAGTTTCTCTTAAGAATGGTTGGTCGTCTGATCCTTCCATCTCCCGTCATCTCTTCCTTATCTTCTGTCTTCCACCTCTCATCATACTCATCCATTCCAACCAACCCTTCCACACCTGCATCCAATACAATATTGTCTTTTTCCTTCCATATTGTCATTGCCGGTTTGGTGATCTTACTTAAATCCTCTTGCGACATGGTGATCTTACTTAAGAGTCTCTCTTAAGCATGATTTGTCATCCTGCGCTCCCCCACTACCCCACATTCTCTCCATCTACATTTTCTCGACATTCCCCATCATCACATCCTCTCACCTCCTCTTTCATTCTCGCAAACACCACTTCCTACTGGTCCCTTTTTCATCTCCATCATCCATCGCTGAGTAATCTTACTTAACCATTGGTTCTCCATTCATTTCGTGTTTTGTTTCTTCATTTTTCTCTCATTCATTCTCATCCACTGCATCATCTCCTCACCTTCATCTTCCTACACATCGTTATCCCTCCTTTCTTTACTCTTTCCACTCCATCTTCTAGAGTTCTCCCACATATCTACCCCCATGCTTACACATCATTGTCATTGATATTCCCTTAACGTTATTTCATCCTCCTCTTCTATTTCCGCGTTAGTAATTATCAGTGGACTTCTCCTAAAAATCACTCATCCCCATTCCACACAGCCTGAATCCTTTTCTTTGACCTCCTCCATTCTATCTTCATTCCTTCTTTCCTTTGTGTCCTCTGATCATTATCAGAGGATTTCTCCTAACGTCCCTTCATTGGCATTCCCCCTCCCGTTCTTTGTTTACTTTCTACCTTGTCTTATCTTTTGTCTCATCTTTTCCTACTGATCATTATCGGTGGATTTCTCCTAACATCCATTCACTGGATTTGCCTCTCCTATCTCATCCTTTATTTTTCCTCGCCACCTCTCCATATTCCATTTTTCCTTGCCTATTTCTTCAAAGTCTTCATCATACACCTTCTCTCTATTTTCTCATCATCAACATATCCTCATCTCATTCATCTCCATTTCTTTTCCAATCGATGTCATTCCTTCCCTCAAGTTTCTCTTTATGTTCCTTATGCTTCTCACTCTTTACCAAATATCTTCATTCTTGGTTCCTTTCCATCTACATAATTATCTTCGTTGTCTTTTCCTCCTTTCTGATCTTCATCTTATTTTACTTCCTCTACATCGTCCTTTTCCCCATTTTACCTCGCACTTCCTCCTTACTTCCCCATCGAAAACTTGACTCTTCAGCGTTATCCCATTTCCTTTATCATCTCATCATCCACATGCATTTCCACACGGTTAGTTCCATATTCTTTGCTTTGGATTTTCTCACTATGATCTGTTTCCTTCAATTTTCTTTGCTCTATCATCTCTTTCATTTTCCATTACCTCTCTGTTTTCCTCTGCTCCAACCTTCATCACATCTTTCGTTTTAAATAACTCTCTCTCTTTTTCATGATTTCATCCTCTGCTATGTTCTTTTCTTGTCTTCTC
This sequence comes from Taxus chinensis, assembly GCA_019776745.2. Classification (NCBI taxonomy): domain Eukaryota; kingdom Viridiplantae; phylum Streptophyta; class Pinopsida; order Cupressales; family Taxaceae; genus Taxus; species Taxus chinensis. The sequence continues at coordinate 42,325,399 of CM034146.1, read as the reverse complement.
TTTGTTTGTCCTTTTTCATAATCCTTCTTTGTTATCTTCTTCCTCCCCTTTCACTCTTTATTTTCTCCTCTTCTGTCTCCGTCCCTCTATTCCATATCCTTGTCACCTTCATATTCAATCTTTCTTGCTTTTCCCCCATATTTCAAAAAAAAAAAGATGTATATTTTTAAGGAGAATATATTTTTAAAGGAAGAAATTCAGGTTCATGTAATGAGATTAATGTTGCACGCATCAGATCGGTAATTTTGTCCGCATATCAGTACCATCTAGGTTCATTTATTTATCAATTTGTATGTCATTATTTTGGACGTTATTGTACTATTATTCTTATCGCATGGGGGTTGATAGCCATCGAGGAAGTTAACGCTTCCCGGATTTGCTTTTTCAGGAAGGCCCCACATTAAATTTCTAATCATTATTTTCCTAGTGTATTTGAGCTGCAGGTTTACCGGGATCACACTGAGGATTCCGATATCAACTTTGCGCCCGTAACATCCATCGTCATTTCGAAGGTATTAAGCCCTTGTATACTCGACGTTGTCTCGTGTTTCTTGATTACTCGTACACTCACCTGGACAGGAAGCTGGAAACACAGATCAATAGGGTAAGGAAGGTGCTCGAAGCCAAAGAAAGGAGCGGGAGCTGAAGAAAGGAGTAGGAGACGGATTCCATTCTCATTTCCCGTAAGTGCTCATACCCACTACCAAATATTTCATGTTTTTTGTGTGGGTGGCCGTGTTTTTCATGTTTGCATTCACTTTCTTTATTTCTTTCTGTACTGGTATATTTGTGTTGTGCCTTGCATATGGATGCCCACCTCTATGCCTAAAATCCCCCAACCGTGTTTTTAAAATTCCATCTCTGTTGTATATGGCAACTTGGCCCTGTCGGGTCTCACATCCCCGCTCGTCCTCATTGGCACATCCATCTCACAATACCTTCATTGTTTAGGATTTATGTGAAATGTTTGACAGAATGTCTCTAAACAAATACGATATATTTGAATAACGAGGGGTTGAAAATTTGAATAATGGGAGGGCACGATTGACTTCCCTTTCCACTCATAAAATTTGAACAAGTTTATCCCCAAAAGCAACAAGATTTGTGTTATATGGAATTTGATCATCGATACTATTAAGCCCTTTCATTTCTTTCGTAAGACTACTATTCTGAAAGAATATTATTTGAAAGCTGGCAATTTACCTTTTACATAAATAACATATTATATGTGAGCTCTGGTGAAAGCACAATCATGTGCATAAGAAAAGAGTGTTGTTGTTTATGGAATTATTTAACTCCTCAATTGCTTATTCCTTACAACCCTTTCTTCAATAGTCATCTACGTTAAGGACGTTCACATGTCAGTTCATTAAGCATGGAGAAACAAGATGAGTCAATATAAAATAATTCTTAATGAAAATAAAACAGAGATACTTCTAAATATCTGTAAGGTAGGGTACTGATATTTGAATAGTTCGTAAGTTAACAAATTTCAAATTTTATTTCAACGAGGGCTGCCCTTATTGCCTATCATTTCTTTAATTCTATTTTTCTATTACAAACACATAAAGAAGTGACATGCCTATGATAGGATTGGCTTGCATGTGAAACCAAGTATCCTTTATCTGCCCTTTGTAAGGAGTCAACCAAAAAAGAGTAAACTACTGAGAGTGGAATATGCTTTGATGAAAGAGGATTTGTGTCAATGTTAAATTGGATTTCAAAACAAAATTAGATTGGATCCATTGTGATATGAGGATCTGTTTCACATTATACAATATCCTATATTCCTCTTGTTGATTAGATACAATTTACCATAGGTTGTTTGATGCACAATTATGCTAACAACATACAATCAACAAATACAAACACAAGTGCATTAATCACATGGAAATAAACTCTTATGAACTTGATAACTCTCCCCTCAATAACAATTTTTTTTAAAAATGGTTTCCTTTTTCAAACTTACTTTTACCCTTTTAATAACCTCTTTTAACACCATGTTTCTTTGCCACCCATGTCATTATGTGGGAGATTTATTTGAATGATTAGTTCGTATTATGTTTTTTCCCCAAATTATTTATTAATTTCCAAAAATATTCCATATTGTGGTCTTATTGAAATAGTTATTATATTACTGTGTTATATATTTTAATTATCTAATGCATTCATCTAAGTCTTGATACTTTATTTGTGTCAACTCATAAGAGGTAAGTTGTATAGGTGTATTAGATATCTTACCCAAGAACCATCAGTATCAATTCCCTTGATCACAATGATGTATGCAATGATCAATATTGACTGCAAGTCAACATTTTACTATACAAAGATATATGCTTTGAAACTACAACCACTATGAGAATTCATTCTGAAAAATGTTGAAACAACAAAATTTTACACTAATTTCTTACTATAATTGAAAATCTACTTTAAAACCTTATGAGATGTGATTGGTTTAATTTCTAACACACTTGGTGTCATTCAATTTACTACATCCCTGAATGCATCATTGGGACATGCATCTCAAGGATTAAACTTATGTTTAGGTCTTTTAGAGAACAAGTACCAACAACATGTATGGGGAGAAAAGAAGGAAATCTTTAAATACAAAAATCTTCAATTTTAGAATTCTTTGTATGTGTGTGCAAAATGTAAATTGTAATTTATACTATAAACGGTGAGGGACTTATTCACAAAAGAATATATAAGATATATGTAAGGGTATTTCAAAGTATGTGATATATATAAGATAATGAGGTGTTAATAATCACCCCTATATGTAAGAATTTGTTACATAGTTGGCGTAAATGAACACGAGATGGATGTAATACAATGCTCACTCCTTTAGCTTCATTTCAGATGATGCCAATGATTTCATCAAAGGCATCGATGCTAGACATGGCTGGTGGTGCAGGCTAATTGCATCTTAAAATTACTTCTATGATTCTACTAATCCACATTTAATCAAAAAATCCTTCTTTGGTTTATTTGCATGGTTTGTGATAATATATTACGATCCTTCTGCCAACAAGGGTAAAGCCGCACTGGAGATGACCCTCTCACGAACATAATAGTTGATTTGTTATGGGATATGTTTGTTTGTTGTCCTATTACTTATGTTGGATATGTCTCCTTAATGCATCTTGGAATGACTTCGTTGACCCTACAACCCTTCCATACCTTACTACACAAGATAAACAAACATTTTCCATGCATTTTGAAATCATTTCAATAACTTTACAAACCAGATATGTCTCCTCAAAGCATCTTGTAATTGCTTCGTTGACTCTACTTGTAACTAAAGCCTTTTGAGATGAGATATGGAATTAACATTAAATCCATAATTAGGCTTATTATCTTTAGGTTTGAAGTTGTAGTTAGATTTTCCTATAAATTTGGATGTAGGTGTATTAGGACCAGAAAATGCATATTTATGCTTGTTCAACATAAGGATCCTAACCTCTCACTATTTTAGAGTGTGACATAGCTCATAAAAACATCCAATTTTTTCAAACATAATTGATTCTTGTAAAGGATACACAAGGATTTGAGAAAATAAATCTTGAATGTTATTGAGTAGATAATCTATCTTAGTAAGAATATTTGTATGGTACAAAACGTAGTCACTGATTTGTTCATTAGAGCCTTGTTGTATCTTAGTTATTTGAGCATATGAAATATTTTCACCAATGTTATAAAAAAATATTCCAGGAATTTATCATCTAACTGATTAAAATCCTCGATGGAAGGCATGGGTAGATCATAGAACCAATGTAATTAATAAACTTTACATTTTTAAGAAAAATATTGTTAAGTAATTGATCATTTTAAGTATAGTCTAAGCAAGCGACGTGAAAGGATAAAAGATGAACTACTTGGGATCACATTTTCCCTCATAAACAGGAAGCTTAAGAGAGACAAATCCAAGCAGAAAAGGATAAAAATCCACTTTAGGTGCAAGTGGATTGTTAAGTAATTGAGTAGGATCCATAAAATTAGAAGGCTTAAACATACATGCATGTAGTTTTAACACTTGAGCTTGTAAATGTTTACAAATATGCTTAAGGGTGTGTGTAATAGAAGTGAATTAGGAATTCCCGTGGTCATGCACAAAAGATCTAGGAATATGATGAAAGAGCATCCATGAGGCCAATATAATCTTGCATCAAACAAATAATAATAATAATAATAATAATGTTTATTTTCATTTTCTCCATTGAGTTAAATTCTTCCTCTTGACTAGCTAATTATTCCTCATCTTAATATTATTGATTGTTAGGTACCTCTTATTTGAACTCTTGTCTAATACTGTTGGATCCTTATTCATTTTAACTCTTGTCTACATAAAGTAAATATTAACTCTTGTCTACTTTAGTATGGCAGTTTTTGATGTTAGCTGATTTAGTATGTTTATCATATGTTAGTTGATGTTACTTTTTGATGTTAGTTGATTTAGTATGTTTATTATATGTTAGTATGTTTTTTTATATAATTAATTATAAACGTTTAGTAATTTCTTAATATGACTGAGAGAACTTAATTGTGTTAAATGGAACAACATTAGAGTAAGTTTGATTTTTTTGTACTAATTATATTTGTAGATAATGGTAATGTGCAGATATCAGTATATAGAAAATTGTTTATTACTTATATTTTTTTGAGATGAAAGTTGAAGATATAAAATTTATGTGAATCATACTCTCACTTAAAATTGGGGGCAAGTGCCTCTCCAAAGACAGGAATTGATTTTTCCGTAATAATTATATTTATAGATAACGGTAATGTGCATATATCATTTGTATATAGAAAATTGTTTATTAGTTATATTTTTTTATGATGAAAGTTGAAGCTATAAAAATTATGTGATATCATACTCTCACTCTAAATTTGGCATATGGGGGCAAGTGCCTCTGCAAAGATAGGAATCAGTGCATGCTGAAGGGGCTTTCCCCTTAGGATGCCACATCGATATGCCCAACTATCGTTGTGTGATGAAGGGGCTTGCCCCTTAGGATTCTACATCGATAGTTGGGTGGTATACTATGCTGAGAAGAGGTTTTTAAAGTCGCTCGCCAACCCTCCACTCAGAAATGCACCCTCCCATAATATCACAACCGTCCCTTTTGCAATGGACGGTTGTGATATTATGGGAGGGTGCATCTTGAGTGAAGGATAGCCGTTGGCATTTATTGATACTTGAATTTTTCATGGATATTAGCTTTCTGATGTTGTGATTATTTTATCATATTGGATGACGTATATTAGATTTTTCATGTATCGTACTAACGTTAATTGTATATTTTTGTATGCATGTGTGTTGTTGTATTTAGTTTCTCTTATGTCTGGAGAAAATGAATACACACAATTGTATTCATCTGAATCCCATCGGAATAACATTGACTACTCCCAAATTTTAGAGGGAGGAAACTTTCAAGAGGTCCACATTTGTGGTCTACATAGACCATCATCACCAAAATAAGCCGTCAAAACTGGAAATTACAAACATGGTTAAAGCTCGACTCAATTTGCCGAAAACTTTAGTGATTTATTTGTCTAAGTTCCACACTATAGATTCTCATTCACGTGGATATGGTTTAGCTTATGACACGATGGAGGAAGCCTAGAAGTATGAGCCTCCCCATAAGTTGAGGAAGATGGGAATTCCGGTCATAAAATTGACGATAGATCCAAAAAAATGTGCAAAAAAGATTGCACATGGAAACAACTCCAAGTTCGCTGCTAAAAACAAAAAAAAATAGTTACTGCTTTTATATGTTTTGTACTAAAAAGCTTATGACATGTTTGAAAAAAACCTATATAAATATTTAATTTTTGTTGAATGTTGATTCCCACGAGTTTAAATATATTTAATTTTGTTGTTCGAATATATTCTTGATTCACACGAGCTTAAATATTAAATATGTTTTGCGTTGGATTAATTATGTTTTCCATAGTATTAAAATGTGTTTCTACGAATTATATTTTTAAAATTACTAATGTTTATATATTTTATAGCAAGTTTAGATTATTTTAAATTCATTTATGTTATAATTATATTTAGGTACCAAATGCGTATTGGTAACGGTTTTCTAAAATCTTCACAACCCCAAAAATGAAATGTCTTCAGGCTTATTTGAAACCAATCAGTGAAGTCTAGTTAAAAAAGGAAAAATTAACAAGGTCTAAAAATATTTAAATATTCATGTCAAATTCACTAAGTATGGGTTATGATCATTTGTCCTATTTAAGATTGTATTGGTGCAAATATCATTTCCAATCGTTTATGGTATTCATATGGCCCCCCATTTGATTATTTATTTATTTATTAATTATCTTGTGTAGTTCTAAGTCTTTTGCTAGGTTAGTGCACTTGACAAGGAATTTAAGTCCAAAAGGTTTTGGTAAACTACATGTTTATGAGAAAAGAGTCCCCGTTCTCTTCGAAATTTATCCATGTGACCCTTGGTCTACCTTATTCACATTTTTTTATAGTCATATATCAATTTGTTTATTTGTGTGTCAATAGTGTTCTAATATGAGTTCAACTCATCTAGAGATGCACATGTACCCTACTTAATCTACATAATATAGAAAATCAGTATTGTTTGAAAATGAGTTAATTCTAGAGAATTCAAGTACTCATTGAAGCATGTAATTTTAATACTAGATATACATTACAATGGTTTTGTAGTGAATAAACTATAACAATTATTGGAATGTCGTTCGCATTACTATATGCTATTGATGGACTTGTTAAATATCAAGAAATATTAGTATATTTGATAAAATGAAAACCCCAAAACATATTATTGTTTCCTTATGGTTTAAACTTCAGCATCCCATTTAGGGAAAGCTAAAGAAGTACATTTTACCATTGATTGCAATAAAGTTTTAGAAACTTGAGAGATTTTTTGGACCCCTCACTTTTGGAAAATCTATTCGTATTAAAATATTTTGAATTAAAGTGCAAAATATTACTTGGAATGTCAAGTGTATGGTTTAGGTATGCTTGAAATGTCAAGTGTACAATATACACTTGTTGGTTCTGATAAATGTAAGTTTTATAGTTTTCCCGTGTCTCATAAAAATCAATTGTACTACAAGATTTGGATGATCATCTTCTTGTCACTTCCCAAGAACATGATAAATCTAAACTCTATCTTGGATGATCATCTTCTTGTCACTCCTATGAACATGATAAATCTAAACCCTATGTACTAGATATTTCTTTATTGATTTGGTTTCGAAAACTAATCAAATGTTATTTACTGTTCTACACCCATTTTAACCCTAATAAAATGTTTATAGATATTGATATTGCAAATAGATAGAAATATATCTATTCATAATAGACTAATCAATTTATTAAGTGATTTATTCAAATTTAATATTTACCCATTACATTTATAAACTCATAATTATAGGAAAACATATTTTTAAAAAAATATTCTAAATTGTTTCCCAAAAAGAAGTCGCTCACGAACACATGATGTTAACTCATTTAGTGTGTATGTCCCTAGACAAAGTACTAAATCCATTGAATCCAATAAGAAATCATTATTAATGAATGAACTCAGTAGAAAATGTTTTAGGGCCTTGTCATATGTTAAATTACAGATGGTTGTATTGAAAAAGTCAATTTTGGAGTGTTCATTCTATTTTTTTAAATGTTTGCTTACGATATATTTTTGTCCATTGTAAAGGTAAACATGGTTGCCATTTGGAGATTGGAAATTCATGGAGTGTCGAATACCTCCAAAAATCTTGCATGTTCATCGTTCATATTATACGACCCTGATGGAAGCAAGATAGTAGAAAGAGGTACAATTGTTGGAAATGCCACTATGACCTTCCACCAGGCTGAGTATAGGGCCTTGATATTGGGTCTTGAGGAAGTGATACGCCACGATGTTTGGAACATTTGTGTGTTTTCTCATGATATGCTTGTTGTGAAACAAATGACTGGTGTATACCAATGTAACAATGTAAATCTTTCAATTCTTTGAGTTCAAGCGCTAGAGAGTGTATCTCGCTTTGTGAAATGTTCATATGTGCATGTAAAAGTTAATAGAGGTAGGTTAGATGTATGTCAAGTGTCTAGGGACACTATAAACCAAGAAGTGGTAGCTTTGCTAGCACTTTCCATGGAAGACATTTCAATATGATATATGTACACACTGTATTTCCTTTTTGCGTAATGGTAGACATACATTATTTATTAGATTATGAATAACTAATATTATGTGAATTGTCTCCAGTGTATATATTATATATTTTGTGGATAATATGATGATACATCATATAGTGTTGGTTGATAAACCGAGCATTTTGGATACATCATGCTTTAATCCTATCTTGTCTTGTAACACACTTGCAATTCACATTTCATGTTTACTTCGGAAACATCTAGAGTCGAGTATCTAGTTTTGAAAAATAATGTGTGCGGCTAAATTCATCACAAATCATTTATTGTGCATGATTTTCTCAATATGAATGCAAAACATGAATAAATAAGTTCGTGCACCATTTGTTTCAGTATAACTTGTTTTACAATGCGTCGCTTCAACGATGGTTATGACAACGCACATGAATGAAACATGCGGAAGCTCGGCGACATGGGTCGATCCATGTTCACAATCCGTTCTTATGTTTTCGGGGAAGACATAAATAATGAGACGGTAATATATAACTTTGTGAACATTAATTGTTTGTCGTAGCAATGTACCTAATGTCATTTGTTGGGATAACAATTATGAAATTGTTGTCTTTTCACACAGGTTTCTTCACATTCCATGATGGTAATATTCAAATATGTGAACATTACTTCTTTTGCAAAATACTTAATATTTTATGTTGGGCTAATAGTTATGCACTTGTACTCCCTAGATACAAGCACCTTCACATCACATGGTGCGTACGCATTTCACAAGCATCATAGAGGAAGCAAAGGGAGATGCTCCTCCAACAGTTGATGGCACTACATCAGATGGTCCTTCCAAGCCCATTCACTTGGATATCCGTGAGCCACCTGTAGAGTATAAAACTAAATATGTTAATGGTCGTATTCGTTATGTCTGCCAGCATGGATCATGTGTTGTTAGTGGGGATGTTAGGTTTTCAGAGTTAAATAGACTAAATCAACATCACTAAGTAGAACACAATCTTCCCTCCATGGAACCTCGTAAGCGTGGTCATAAGCATATGGGAAAATGGCCACCTATCCCTCAAGATAGAGTAGGGCATATGTGCAAAAGAGGGAGGTGGATGCGAACTATGTCCTGAGGCAACGATTCTACTTCCAGCGGAGGAGGGTTGTCGATCGAGTTTACAAAAAACAATGCAAATCTCAATTCGAGGAGTTGAGCCAGGAAGGAAAGAGGGAGGTGGATGATTCAATGCATGCCTATGATTCAACGGAGATGCGAAAGGCGAGAGAGGAGCATTGGTTGAGAGTGAGAGGAAAAAAACTCAAATATCGAAACAAAGGTAAATTTAAGATTAGTATAATATTTTATATATTATGTTTGTTTGGAAATCAAAAACTTAATATTTTGTCATAAACAGAAGCTAGAGAAGAGGGTGGAACAAGTAGCTGAAATGTTGACCCCCCAACGAATGAAAACGTAAGAAATTATTGGTCTTTCGTAAATAAGTATCGAATGTAGTTTTTGTTTATTTTTGTATATATTAATTGTAGGTGTGTGTAGGATTATGACATTCCCTTATGTGAGCTCCTACGCCGACAGAGAGACTCAATTCGTAGTGCAAAATGGAGAGAGGTAAAAACCACTTAACACATAATTGAAAAATGTATGTTGCCTTATGTTGGTGATATTTAAATTATCTTGATGACTCGATTGTCTTAGGTGGACATTTGTGATAACACGTTCCCTTCTCAATCAGTCCGTGGTCTCGATCTTATTGGTGAGATAGCTTCACGAGTGGTTAGAGAGATGGAGATGAAAAATCCTGGAGTTGCAGCTTCTTTTCCAGTCAAGGAGAGAGAGGGTGACGAGGGGAGGCAAGAGGAGAGGGGCACAAACATCATTTCCAACAATATGAGAGATGGAGGAGCTAGACTGGCAAGTTATTGAATGTTCTCATTTGATTTTATATATTCCTTTTTGGTGAAATTAAGATAAAGATATTAATGCAATTGTGATTGTCGTTATTCTAGGATTTTCCTGATGGGGTCGAAGTCAGGTTAATGTCAGATGATATAGTTGTTGTGAGAGGAGTGGTTTGTGATAGTATCCTGCATGTAAAGTGTCATGGCATCACACTCCCCAAATTTACTGTCAAAGTCGTTATTTATGAGGCCATTGTTCCCACTACTCCATTTCCCTACCCTAATACATTTGTAAGCACTTTGGCAGAGTGTGTTAAAGGGTTTGTTATATGGGATCTCAGAGATATCAGACTTGACACTCGTGAAGAGGCAAGTAGATGTAATGGATGATTTAATTTAATTATGTGTTTAATTGAGAGATTCATCTACGTTGACTTATTTACTATATGGTTGGCTTTTAGGATGATGAGGTACAGGTTGACACAGTGTGCCATACTTGGATAAAGACATCAGATGCCCCACCCATTTTTGACATCACACCAAATTATGTTCATAGAGACGAGAAGAAACGTATTAGATTTTATGATGGAGTATTGTTTGTCGCTAACAATAGAGAACGAAGGAGATGAAAATTTTATTGTATAACATTTCTTGCGAGGAGTCGAATTACTATATATGTGTATATGATGATGTCACTTTAATGTGTTTGAGGTTTACAATTTAGTATTACATTATTGATATATTGAATATGGTTTGTGGTTATGGGTTACATAGAGTTATCCATTTACATTCTGTTTATAGTGCATTAGATGGTTTTTATTCTTGTTATGTGACATTCCATTTACTGTATAAATGATGATGTTGTCACTATGTATCTAGGTTAATGTATTTAATGTGACTATGGATTGTGGATTACGGTTTATGGTTTGTGGTTACATAGTTGTGTTCTTCTTCCTTATATGCCTACTTGGGTTTGACGTGTTTAGTAATTTATCGTAGATAATTCATAATTTTACTTTCAAATTTTGTGTAGTATGGATTACAGTTTGTGGTTTATGGTTTCATAGTTGCGTTCTTCATCCATGTATGCATACTTGGGTTTGATGTGCTTATGAAAATTTCGTATATATTTCATCCATGATAATATTTTGTTAAGTATAAGTTAAGTGCATTATTTCCTTTGTAATTATGTTTGAATGGTAACAGATAATAATCGATTGTTTAAATACAGGTTTATTTAGATGGAAAGAAAAAATAAGGTTGGAAAATGTAAGGCTTCACCAGTGCAAGAACTAAAAGATTATGAAACATTCAATAATCAGGGTTCATTTTAAGAGACCTCTTGGAAATTGGAGGTAGAAAATACCTGGTGAATATCCCCAGAACCGGTTTCGCGGGAAGGCAAATTTTTTAGGGGTTGTATGCAAATTTTTCACCTGATTTTCAAGTGGTGTGAACGAGAAATATTTGCAGTGGCTTTTACAAATAAGGAAATATTGACAAGAGATTCAATTTTAAAATTGGAAATCAAGAATTGGGAGACAATGTGAAGTGGACAAACTTGTTGTCTCGGACAACACCAAATCACTGATGCATGTCAACAAGGTTGTTGTATGCACGAAATGTACCTTGTTGACGTGTGACATGAGGTTTGTTGTCCCGCGACAGACAAGTTTGAATTGTCACATGAAAGAAAATATGCTTGTTAAACACATGCATCAGTCTACAGCCTCCACCCTCATGTCATGCGGTCAAAAAAATCTCCATGTCACACGTCAACAAATCTTTGTCACACGTCTACAGCCTCCACACTCTTGTCATGTGATCAACTAAAATCTCCATGTCATGATGTGCAACAACCTCTCTGTTGCACTTCTGACAGCCTCTGGTATCCTGTCACGCATAAAAAAACTACTCTGATTAGAAGACCAAGTTTATACAACTTGTGATGAGGTTGTCACAATGTGTTTGATCTATAGCCTCTACCCTCCTATTAAATTGACATCAAAGAACTCTATGTCACATGTCTATAGCCTTTTCCCTCCTGTCACGCATTTACTATACTTAATAATTACATATGCCCCCATGTGGTATGAGTGAGCTAGTAGTGTTCTACCTGGTGAATAATCTATGGATTATATTGGGGATATTTCTAAGGGTAGGCGAAGACGACTCCTAAAAAATTTAAATGTAATTTTTAGGCAAACAAGTCACTGACCCGCGCCAAAAAATTCACCTATTTAAATTTTTCAAAAATGGAATATTCACCACATTACGATTGTATTATTCAACCAAAAAAACCCTATCAATAATGACACTTATGCATTCAAAACAAATGCAAAGAGATCTACAAGTAAAGATGTCAGTGCTAGACAAGAAGATGAGTCTTCCCCATCATTTTGTATGGAATTAGAAATGAAACTTGTAACAAAGAAGACAAAGATGTATCAAAACGAGTGTGAAAGATTCGCATTGGAAAATTCATATTCTACAAAAAAATAAAGGAAATATTGGATGAAATACGATAAATTTCTTCAAGGCACATGGAGTTGGAGCTTGAGGTTCAGGAGTTAGAACTAAAAATTAAGAATTGGGAGACAATGCATGAAGCAGACAAAAAAGTGTTCACAAATCAAGTAGCAAACTTTAATATTGTTCTTAAAATACATGAAGATCAAAAGGAAGTATGGAAGAAGATGTACATGCAGGCCAAAGCGGCAATTAAGGAAAAAGTACCAGGCACTCCCACTGAAGACAATGATAACAAATGAATATATCAGTCATACAGCCTTTGAGATGAAAATATGTAGTTGTTTGAACTTACTTATATAGTTGACATCAGTGTGTTATTATACTTTTATATTTCACTTACATATTGAAATCTTTTACTTATATATTCGACATATATGTATAGATATTGATTATGTAGTATGCAAAAAATTAGTTATATTTAATGAATTTTTCCTTTGTAGCATAATAGATGATATGGATAGACGTATGTGGTTATATTATAATTATTAGATGTATGTGATTTTACACTAATATGGTTTTTTTTTTGTTGATGTTATGATGTGCACATTAATTAGTATTTAGATCATGTATATGAATTGCTATATCTGGTATGCGATGTGATGAATAAGGAAGAGTAATACAAGTGTGATTAGAAGACAAGTGTATATATGTGTGATGAGGTTGTTACTTTAATGTGTTTGACGTTTACAATTTAGTATTACATTCTTGATAAATTGAATATGGTTTTTGGTTTTGTTTATAGTGCATTAGATGGTTTTTATTCTTGTTATGTCACATTCCATTTATTGTATAAATGATGATGTTGTCAATGTGTATATGGTTAATGTATTAATGTGACTATGGATTGTGGATTGCAGTATATGGTATATGGTTACTTAGTTGTGTTCTTCTTCTGTGTATACCTAGTTGGGTTTGTCGTGTTCAGTAATTTAATGTAGATAAACCACAAATTTACTTTCAAAAGTTGTGTATTATGGATTACTTTGTGGGTTATGGTTACATAGTTGTGTTCTTCTTCCATGTATGCCTACTTAGGTTTGACACGCTTACTAAACTTTTGTATATATTTCATAATTATGTTTGAATGGTGATAGATATTAACAATTACGTTTGAATGTTAACATATATTAATTGGTTGTTTAAATACATGTTTAATTAGATGGCAAGACAAAAGAAGGTTGGAAAGCGCAAGGCCTCACCAGTGTCGGAACCAAAAGATTATGTAAAATTCTATAGTACCAGTACTAATGTGTTCGGAAAGACTGTAGAGAGCCCTGCAAATGAAGATGTCAGTGTTGAATAAGAAGTTGAGTCGTCCCCGTCATTTCGTATGGAAATAGAAATGAAACTTGCAATGAATAAGGTAAAGTTTTATAAAACCGAGTGTGAAAGACTTAAACTCCAATATTTAAAATTCTCAAAAAAAAGAAGGAATTATTGGACCAATTACTAGATGCTTCCTCGAGGAAGATGGAGTTGGAGCTTGAGGTTCAAGAGTTGGAATTAGAAATTAAGAATTGGGAGATGATGTGTGAATCGAACAAAAAAGTGTTCAAAAATCAAGTAGCAAGCTTTAATTTCATTTGTTAAAATACAAGAAGGTCACAAAGAATTATGGAAGAAGATGTACATCCTGGCTAAGGTGTCAACTGAGAAAAAAGTACCAGTCACTCACGCCGAAGACTATCCATGTGACCTTTGACATAAAATATGACTTTGGAATAAAATGACACTATCCATGTGACCTTTGACATCAACAGATGTTGGTTAAATGTGTATTTTAGTTTTTATAAGAGTAAATAATAATTAAACCATACAAACATAATAAAATATTAGAAGGTGTGAAAATCAAATAGCAAGATTTAAATTGGAATAATATTTAAAATGTTTGAGTATTGTGAATGTTACTTCTAGTTAATGTACATATTATAGAGAATTCAAAAAAAAATTATTTTAATTTATGTTCAAAATTTAGAAACCCGGGTATATAATTATATATTTAAGATAACTCACATATATAATATTGTGGAAATGTTTTAGAAAAAAGGCTTGTTTGTTTTAGTGTTGCAAGAATAATATTGGTTATTTCAATGTAAGGCTTGTTTGTTGTAGTGTAAGCCTTCATTATTACTCACTCTAGTTTTATAAGCAGATAAACCAACTATTTCCTACATTATAATAAATTTGGTGTGCAATGTATAAATAGTTTGTCTAATATTATGATTTTTCACATTGTATCCAAACTGTAATATGGGCTCCACACATGTGTTTAAATAAAAAGGAGTGGAACTTGTGTCCTATTTTGGTTTGTTCATCACTTTCATATAAACCAACTATTGATTCCACCTGATAATTATATGATGAGGATTCAATGTTTCCAATAAGGAGGAAATGCACCATGGGTTACACCTTTTGGTGAGTCAAATTGCATTTTTTTTGTTGAAACACATCGTGTAGTTTTTCATATTTATGTTGATAAATTTGATGTTTTTTCATCACGTTATTAAACCAACCATTTTCTTAGATAATTATTTGATGTGTATTCAATGTTTCTTTAAGAAGGAATTCATAGATGGGTTGCACCTTTTATGAGAACTAAATTATGTTTTTCATAAGTGTTAACAAACAAAGTGTGTATTTCAAAATGTCAAAAAATGTGAATATAACCATCTCTTCTACATGTTAATTAATTTGATGTGGAATTTATAGTTACAAAAAGGATTATTCTAGGCCTACCTCTTCACCTAAGATATTAATGTCACTGATGGAATGTATACCACAACTGTTGGGTTTTCACATAGAAGATTCTCAAGCTCTCCATCATTCAATATAGGGCGGCTAAATTGCTACATTATTTAACCAACCATTTTCCCCATCACCATACGTATTTCTGTGGATTATCTAACAACAAGGTAGAAATACCTAAAGTTGCACCTTTTGGAGAACTATCCATTTCATGTTGCTTCCCTCACAAGTGTGTTTTTCAACATGTCTTAAAACAGTTTTTTTTTCATCGCTTTGATAAAACCAACCCTTAACCTGAAGTTATTTGATGTGGATTTTGTTTCCAAAAATGAATAAATGCATGTGGGTTGCACCTTTTGGCAGAACGAATTGCATTTTTCAAAGTGTTACAAAACATGTGTTTTTTAACGTGTCGGAAAACATACTCTATTTTTCAGCACTTTGAAAAAATTCAACCCTTCTCCACCTGATAATTATTTTATGTGGATTGCATCATTCTGCAATAAGTCATAAATGCATCGTGTTTTTACCTTTTGGAGAACCAAATTTCATTTTTTAAAGTGCAGAAAAAAAAACAGTGTGTTTTTCAACGTGTCTTAAAAATCACGCTATTCTTTCATCGCAATCGATAAAACCAACCCTTGTGCACCTAATAATATTTATGTGGATTAAATTTTTCCAATAGCAACTCACATTGGGTTGCACAAATGTGTTGACATTTTTCAAAGTGTAAAAGTAACCATGTTTTTTGGTATGGTGAATCTTTTATTCACCACTTTGTTTCTTACCACCTGATAATTTTTTGATGTAGCATTGCATCATTACAACAAGGTATAAATGCATCATGGGTTGCACCTTTTGAAGAACCGCACATGTTTTTTAAAGTGCTGAAAAACATATTGTGTTTTTCAACGAGTCCCAAAAACACACTCTATTTTTTCATCGCTTTGGAAAACCAACCCTTTTCTACTTGATAATTAGTTGATTTAGATTAAATTTTTCCAACAAGATCTAAAAACAACGTGGGTTACACCTTTTGATAATGAACCGAAACCCTTGTATTTTTCAAAGTGCTAAAAAACACAATGTGTTTTTTAGCGTGAAAAAAATTGTGATCACACTTGATTTTTGTGAATACTTCTCTAAAAACTGTCAACCCTTCATCCATGCCTTCCTTGAAGCCAGAAGTTATTGTTCATGTGGATTAACTCCCCATATGAAACATCAACAAGGTGGATAGTACATTTGGGTTGCACCTTTTGGAGAACGCAAGGTATGATTTTTCAAGTGCTGAAAAACATTCCTTTCTTTGCATCCTTTAATTTATTTCATTGTTATTTTTCATTCTACTTTTTCATCACTATGCATACCTCAACCCCCATCGATGTCACCATTGCACCTCCTAGGTATGATTTATGTGGATTCTAAAATTCTTGTTAAAGTGAATTTTACATGCATTATAATGGGTTGCACCTTTTGAGAATTGAATTGTTTTTCAATGTGTTGAAAAACACACTTTGTTTTTCAGCGAAAAAATTGAACCCTTCACCACCCAATTTTAGTTGATGTGGAGTCAATGTTCAACCCTTGGGTCCACCTGATAACCGAATTGATTTGGATTTGAAAAACAATGTTTACAACAAGGAAGGAAAATGCATCGTGGGTTGTACCTTTTCGAGAACCGAATTGTGTTTTTCAAAGTGTTAAAAAACACAGTGTGTTTTTCAACGTGTCATAAAACTCGCTCTTTTTTTCATCGACTTTGGAAAAACCAACCATTGTCTACCTAATAAATATTTGATGTGGATTGCAATGTTTACAATAAGGAGGAAATGCATTGTGGGTTGCACTTTTTGGAGAACCGAATTGCATTTTTCAAAGTGCTGAAAAACAATGTGTGTTTTTCAATGTGTCTGAAAAACACACTCTATTTTTTAATTGATTTGTAAAAACCAACTCTTCTCCACCGGATACATATTTGATGTGGATTTCATCATTACAACAAGGAAGAAATGCATCGTGGGTTGCACCTTTTCGAGAACCGAATTATGTTTTTCAAAGTGCTGAAAAACACCTTGTGTTTTTCAACGTGTCTTAAAACTTGCTCTATTTTTTAATCAATTTGGAAAAACCAACCCTTGTCCACCTGATAAATAATTGATGTGGATTCAATGTTTCCAACAAGAAAGAAATGCATCATGGGTTGCACCTTTTTGAGAACCGAATTACGTTTTTTAAAGTGCTGAAAAACACCATATATTTTTCAATGTGTCAAAAAACACACTCTGTTTTTCAATAACTTTGGAAAAACCAACCCTTTTCCATCTGATAAGGAGTTGATGTGGATTCAATGTTTACAACAAGAAGGAAAAAAACGGTGGGTTGTACCTTTTCGAGAACCGAATTGATTTTTCAAAGTGTTGAAAAACATAGTGTGTTTTTCAACGTGTCTTAAAACTCACTCTATTTTTTCATCACTTCAATAAAACCAACTCTTCTCCACCTGATAAATATTTTATGTGGATTCAATTTTTACAACAAGGAGGAAATGCATCATGGGTTGCACCTTTTTGAGAACCGAATTACGTTTTTCAAAGTGCTAAAAAACACCGTGTGTTTTTCAACGTGTCTTAAAAACTCACTCTATTTTTCATTGTTTCGAAAAACTTCAACCCTTGTCCACCTGATAATTATATGATGTGGATTCAATGTTTACAACAAGGAGGAAATGCATCATGGGTGTCACCTTGTGAAACCGAATTGCGTTTATCAAAGTGCTGAAAAATACCGTGTGTTTTTCAACGTTTCTTAAAACTCGCTCTATTTTTTCATCGCTTTGATAAAACCAACCCTTGTCCACCTTGATAATTATTTGATGTGGATTAAATGTTTACAACAAGGAGGAAAAACATCATGGGTTGCACCTTTTGGAGAACCGAATTACGTTTTTCAAAGTGTTGAAAAACACTGTGTGTTTTTCAACTTAAAAAACTCACTCTATTTTTTCATCACTTAGATAAAACCAACCCTTCTCCACCTGATAAATATATGATGTGGATTCAATTTTTACAACAAGGAGGAAAAGCATCGAGGGTTGCACCTTTTGGAGAACTGAATTGTGTTTTTCAAAGTGCTGAAAAACACTGTGTTTTTCAACGTTTCTTAAAACTTGCTTTATTTTTTCATCACTTTGATAAAACCAACCCTTGTCCACCTGATAATTATATGATGTGGATTCAATGTTTCCAACAAGGAGGAAATGCATCATGGGTTGCACCTTTTGGTGAACCGAATTACATTTTTCAAAGTGCTGAAAAACACCGTGTGTTTTTCAACGTGGCAAAAAAATACGCTCTATTTTTTCATCGCTTCGATAAAACCAAACCCTTCTCCACCTGATAATTAGTTGATGTGGATTCAATGTTTACAACAAAGAAGGAAAATGCATCGGGTTGCACCTTTTGGAGAATCGAATTGCATTTTTCAAAGTGCTGAAAAACACAGTGTGTTTTTCAACGTTTCTTAAAACTCACTCTATTTTTTCATCACTTTGATAAAACCAACCCTTATCCACCTGATAATTATATGATGTGGATTCAATGTTTCCAACAAGGAGGAAATGCACCATGGATTGCACCTTTTGGTGAACCGAATTACATTTTTCAAAGTGTTGAAAAACACCGTGCGTTTTTCAACGTGGCAAAAAAAACACACTCTATTTTTTCATCACTTTGAAAAAATTCAACCCTTCTCCACATGATAATTAGTTGATGTGGATTCAATGTTTCCAACAAGGAAGAAATGCATCATGGGTTACACCTTTTCCAGAACCGAATTACATTTTTCAAAGTGCTGAAAAACACCATGTGTTTTTCAACGTGGCAAAAAAATACGCTCTATTTTTTCATCGCTTTGGAAAACCAACCCTTGTCCACCTGATAATTATTTTATGTGGATTCAATGTTTCCAACAAGGAGGAAATGCACCATGGGTTGCACCTTTTGGTGAACCGAATTGTATTTTTCAAAGTGCTGAAAAATACCGTGCGTTTTTCAACGTGTCGAAAAACACACTCTATTTTTCATCACTTGAAAAACCAACCCTTCTCCACCTGATAATTAGTTGATGTGGATTCAATATTTACAACAAGGAGGAAAAAAATCATGGGTTGCACCTTTTCATAGAACCAAATTATGTTTATCAAAGTGCTGAAAAACAATGTGTTTTTCAACGTTTCTTAAAACTCACTCTATTTTTTAATCGTTTCGATAAAACTAACCCTTGTCCACATGATAATTATATGATGTGGATTCAATGTTTCCAACAAGGAGGAAATACATCATGGGTTGCACCTTTTGGTGAACCGAATTATGTTTTTCAAAGTGCTAAAAACACTGTGCGTTTTTCAAAGTGTCAAAAAAAACACTCTATTTTTTCATCGCTTTGATAAATCAACCCTTGTCCACTTGATAACTATATGATGTGGATTCAATGTTTCCAACAAGGAGGAAATGCATCATTGGTTGCACCTTGTGATAAACCGAATTGTGTTTATCAAAGTGTTGAAAAACATCGTGTGGTTTTCAATGTTTCTTAAAACTCACTCTATTTTTTCATCACTTTGATAAAACCAACCCTTATCCACCTGATAATTATTGATGTGGATTGAATGTTTATAACCAGGATGAAATGCATTGTGGGTTGCACCTTTTTATAAACCACATTACGTTTTCCAAAGTGCTGAAAAACACATTGCATTTTTCAACGTGTCGAAAAACACACTCTATTTTTTCATCGCTTTGAAAAAATTCAACCCTTGTCCACTTGATAATTAGTTGATGTGTATTGCATCGTTACAACAAGTAGGAAATTCCCGTGGGTTGCACCTTGTTATAAACTGAATTGCGTTTTTCAAAGTGCTGAAAAACACAGTGCATTTTTCAACGTGTCGAAAAATAAACTCTATTTTTCAGCACTTTGAAAAAATTCAACCCTTGTCCACCTGATAATTAGTTGATGTGTCTTTACATTGTTACATAAAGGTGGAACATAAATCAGGTTTGTACCTTGTGGAAAAACAATGGTTAGTTTTTTATAGTGTTGAAAAAGGTTTATTTTTCAGCACTTTGATAGTAGCAATAAAAATTCGACATGATAATTTGTTACTGTTGATTACATCATTTCATCATAATTACATCAGTTTTTTGTTTGTCAAAATATTTTCTACTATCCATATATTACATGAGTGGTTCTACGTTGGCTAACACCAATAAGAACTTTTTTAAATACTCTAAAAATAATCAAAGAGTAGGTCAGTTGTACACGTTCCATATTTATGTATTTTAAATATACACAATTTACAATCTCATATACATGAATTTTAAATGTTTACAATTCTAATATAGGCCCACTCAACATGCCATACATTTATTTTCCAAAGCTCAACCTGCTCATTCCGTAAGATACATCTCTCTGCATATCTATTGCATCTGCAACACAATGCATTAAATATTAGACAAGATATCAAAGGCTTTTTACCTTACATACAGTAAATAAATGTATTGAAATTAAGGACATTCAATACACACCTTGCGCAGATGCTAAATTGCTAAAAGATAAGTGGCGACGGGGATATGTTTCATCTGCATTTGAACCACCTGCAAAATAAATGATCAATATGTTAGTCTTCGCCTCCACAATTAAAATTTCTTGCGAATTCACAATCACACCAATAATTCAATGTTTTAACCTGTAGGTTCCATTTGTGTGGTTTCTCTCCTCTTTGCACGATTGCCATTGGGAAATTGGAAGCATTTGTAGTCTTCAACGCGATTGTTCAAATCTTCTACAATGACTAGCCTCTTAGTCACACTGCGGTGGCATTTTTTACTCGCACTAAACCATGGACGCATGCGGGTGGTGGTTGTCTCATTGACATCTCCTTTGAAAGCAACATCCAACATATTTGATGCTTCTAGGTCTCTCCTAAACCTTTGAACACATTCAAAGAATGTTTTTTCTGTTCATCTGTACTCATTCGTGTATCGAATACTGACTTCAAGAATTCTTTGGATGTGTGTTCCATAAAATTTGAATCGCTTTCTATCATCAAACCACCAGCCCCAACTATTTTAGGAGTGCATGTGACGTATAAGACATTATAGAAAGTTATTTATTTATACACTAGGTTTTTCAATATCATTGTACACATGAATACACAATGTCACCTAATCATAAATATGCGTGATGAACATTATCATTGGCATCAATTAATTGATTGAAGGCATTAACAACTAACCATCAACTGTCAGTGACTGTTGAGGTGGCGAGGAGGGGCCATCCCATAACATACCATCATTTATCGTGCTTGTCTCTGCATAGGTACTGGCTACTGCATGAGAAATGAAAACAATTTCAACACAATGCTTTTTTCGTTACAACTTATGCTTAGCAATCTATATCACTACTTGCTACATATGATGAAATTGAATTAACTTCCACTTCTGTTGTTGGATATGACGAGGAGGGCTCATCTTGGAGCGTGTCTTCATTTATTGTGCTTGTCTTGACATAATTACTAGCTCCTCCACGTGAAAGGAAAACAATTTCAATAGGACGGTTTTTTCATTACAACTTATGCTTAGCAATCTATATCACTACTTGCCACATATGATGACATTGAATTACCTTCCACTTCTACTGCTGGATACGATGAGGAGGGGCCATCACGGAATGTGTCTTCATTTACCTACTTGTCTCCCCATAAGTATTGGCTCCTGCACGTGAAATGAAAATAATTTCAACACGATGCTTATTTCGTTACGACTTATGCTTAGCAATCTACATCGGTAACATATGATGGCATTGAATTACCTGTCACTTCTGGTGCTTGATATGATGACATCGACACATATTGCTTGCGAAAATCCAACGCCTTCAACACGTGCTTACATATGTTTCCTCTGATATCCCAAGCACATTCGCATACGTCCAAGGCTCCGCATTGCCTTACCAAATACCATGTGCTTCTAGTTGTTTGGCTCCTCACCCACAATTGATTGCAATCAGGCGTAATTGCAAGGCAATCTGTATCAGGAATACTCTTTTCTCTCTCAACCACTGTCAATAGTTGTCTTTCTTTTTTGAAATTGGTCAAGAAGCCAGATTTTTGCAACTTCCTCTTGTGTTTGTAAAATGGCTCCACCTTGTACACAAGTGTGTAGAACAAATAGTCCATCCGATGAGTACATTTTTTTTGTCTGTCACACAAGTATCTAGTCTTCAAAAAATAATGGTAGGACTCGATGGATGCATTTGTTTCTTGATTTTCATGGGAGAAGTTTCTAAAATTTGTTGCCCACATAGCTATCAAGTGACACGGATTGAAAATCAGTGACACTATAAACCAAGAATTATAATTGATGGTAATTAATAAGGAAACACACAAAGGATCGTACTCACCAACATGTTCTTCACTCTCACACCATGTATTCCTGAAGTACTCGAGGAACTTAGTTTCCTCTTTGAATTCATTAAAGAAGTCTTGAATGATTTGAAATGTGTGCTCGTGATGCATTTCAGAACCATACATGATGGTACCTAGTCTCTCAAAAATCTTCCACCTGGACTCCTTGCTACAATACCTGTGCACGTTTTTCAACCATGCCCTACACACGTGCCATAGGCATAGCAGTACACGACAACCAAAAACACACCTGATGGCTTGGATTTCAGCTGACACATCATCCGTAATGAATGCATTGATCTGCCAATCGACACGAAGGTGTTTTCCTCATTTCTGGACTTCCGCCAACCACCCGTAAATGTCTTCAATTTTATTCCTCGAAGAAATGGCCCATGCTACGGGCACCCCAACCTCTTGCTCGTCGAAAACAAGCAATGTGTATAATTGGTACTGCAAGGAATATGACATCAAATGGTAACATGGGGTTTAATATAATAGAAAGGGAACATTATTAATGATACGTAAATTACACATCATTTCAAAATTCATTCCAATTACTTACGCCATATTTGTTTGTAGAAAATGTCGAGTCCATGGAGATTATGGAATTGTGCGAATGTTGAACCATTCTCTCACACATCCACGGTGTTTGCAACCCCATAATGAATGGAACAGTGGTTCCATTTGGGTGTTGATAGTAGAAAAAAATGTCTCTTTCCTCCGCATGCCATAAGTTCACGCTCATGGCATCATCGACGTGCTTTTGAGACCTTCTGCAACGAACTCTTTTCCATGCATTCACCATGTCCTTTCTTGTCATGTATTCGTCCCTCTTGCTCGATATACCCACGTTGGATGGATCCTCTATATATTTATCATACACCATTTCCACGATGACTCCCATCAACAAAAGACTCTCGATATAAGTTTTGCATTCATTTGATAAGTACGGGGCAACATTCAAACGAGGATCGTTAATGGTATTTTCATTCCTCCCATGACAACACTCACCATTTACATCACAATGAAACATATTGTTGTATAATATTATGGCCACTGTCGGTCTCCCATAAAAAACCTTCACATTGAAATGACATTGGCAACCCCTTTTAATTATACACCTACTCACTTTTTCACTTGTTACTGGCTTATTTCTATTGTCGCATGGACCATACGAACACCAATAGTTGCATTAAAAATGGTAACATCAAATGCTATACAAATGTTTACAAAAAGAACGTACAAAAAAGAATTTGTTAGCAAAGGTTTGAACCTAGTATATGACTTGGTTGTATGTAGTTTAGGATTTTCTATATTTGTTGACTTGTGATTTGTGCGGGAAAAGGTAGTCTCAAAAATTTCGTTAGAACCTTCCCCCTTTAGAAATGCATGTAGTCTTGCGAGCGGTATGGCGGCACAAATGTCAACGTTCGACTCATCCCCTATTGGTGTCCATTCTAGGTCATCATATGAAAACTGACTCTTTTCCTCTGTAATCTCTTAGACAGGATGATCGATCATGCTCTGCCATTTGGGCCTCCTTCCCATCCTAAAAATTATTACATGCAGTTTTGCATCGTTAATGAAACGAATTATTTCATACTTTCTGAAATAAATTTTGACTTGTGATTGATCATCATCAACATGAATACCATCTTAAAACATTGGAAGCATTCAAATTTTTGTCTAATTCAAAAGCCACGTGTATAAAAGATAGTATTGAAATGCAAGGAAAACAACAATTTATAGGACTATTATACTTAAACTTCCAGTGCACAAGCATATCACATATATGGTGCATCTATAATGTGATTTCCAAAGAATGATGACATAATAAATATAATGTGACAAAGACATGTTACAAAATTAATATTATTTAAAACAAAAGTTACAAATTATAAAATTAAAATATTAAAATAATAATAACATATTTAAAATCTATATATACATTTATGCATGTTAAAACATAATAATTAAATAACAATAAAATAACAATCTTCGCAACACCCATGTACCCTTCTTTTTGAAAATGGTGAACTTAAAATAAAATTATTACATTTAAAATAAAAACAATAAAAACTATTTCGAAACAAGAACATGTTTATTTAAAACAGAAGTACGGACAAATAAAAATATTATTTTGCCAATGAAATTATGAAAATTATTCATGATAAATTTTTTACCTTGTTTAAGGATTTATCATCCGTGGGTACATTACATATTTGTAGACTATACATATATATTTTACATGTATATGCCAAAACACAATAATTAAACAACAATAATCATAATAATTTCGCAACACCCACATACCCTTTTTTTGGAAAAAATTGAGCTTACAAACTAAAATTGAGGAATATAGATATTTCAAAATTTTCATCACTTTTATTTGAATTTTAGAAATGGTGCTAAAATTTTGAATTATAATAAAAATTATTTGACTATACATTCTAAACAACTAGTATTCATTGGCATACTGAACTATCTATAATATACATATAATTTATAAATTGTTAATAAATTGAGGACTATTTTTAGGAACTCTTGCAGTTTTTGAACTTTTTATGTGAACACCCTTCATCTTCAGTTTACGTGGAAGCTCGTATTTTTGTA
Source organism: Taxus chinensis (assembly GCA_019776745.2). Taxonomy (NCBI): domain Eukaryota; kingdom Viridiplantae; phylum Streptophyta; class Pinopsida; order Cupressales; family Taxaceae; genus Taxus; species Taxus chinensis. The sequence goes on along the minus strand of CM034146.1, from coordinate 42,299,975 downwards.
TGTCTTCATTTTACAAACAGGATCGGGAGAAATTAGGCTCCTGGTATTCATATTCACTACACAAAAGAGTAACTACTACACAAAAGAAATATACAATTAATGTTAGTACGATACATGTCAAATCTAATATACGTCATCCAATATGATAAAATAATCACAACATCAGAAAGCTAATATCCATGACAAATTCAAGTATCAATAAATGCCAATGGTTATCCTTCACTCAAAATGCACCCTCCCATAATATCACCAAACGTCCATTGCAAAAGGGACAGTTGCGATATTATGGGAGGGTGCATTTCTAAGTGGAGGGTCGGCGGGTGACTTTAAAAACCTCTGCTCAGCACAGTATACCACCCAACTATCGATGTGGAATCCTAAGGGGCAAGCCCCTTCATCACACAACGATAGTTGGGCGTATCGATGTGGCATCCTAAGGGGCAAGCCCCTTCAGCACACATCGATTCCTGTCTTTGCGGAGGCACTTGCCCCCATATGCCAAATTGAGAGTCAAAGTATGATATCACATAATTTTTATAACTTCAACTTTCATCAAACATTCACAACATTATAATTACCAATATTTAACAACTAATAATATATATATATATATATATATATATATATATATACAAATGATCTCCACATTCACAATATTTACAACTATAATGCATCCAAGAAATCAAACTTTTCCTAATGTATTTAATTTAACACAGCTAAGAGCAATGAAATTATAACTAACAACTCGAAGATTGCATGCATATTTAACCAATACCAACATAATATCAACATAATTAACTAGTCTCATACCAATGATTAATAAACACAAATTGTAGAAATTACTGAATCCTCTATCATTTATTAACAAATACGTGAATACAATAATACCATAATAATAAACTAGTTCACACAATTATTTAGTTTCTATATACTAAACAAAATATTAGACCACATCATTCGTTTTGAAAAGATGCTTCCAAACAATTGTTCGATATATTTGTACTTAAGATAAAGTGTTATGTTGTAGACACCCATAATTACGTCTGAGTAATTTAAATACTTAAATTGCGCTAATTATCTCTCTTCTAGCAAATTGACGACATACCGTCAAAAGCACTCATATTCCCTCTTATTGTCGTTAATTAATTACAATACACTAAATGATTAAGTCGTCTATCCAACTAACAACCTAATTAACGACCTTCCGTTAATTATTCACCCCTTCTATCTAGACTAATTAATTATTATTAATTAATTAGCTTTCCCTTCCATTGAACTAATAAATCAATATTTAATTGATTTGATCCCCTTCTAATATCCCGAATCGTACTAATATTCCTCTAATTAGCTTCTATGAGCTTACATCTACCTATTAGTTAATCACCTTTGATTAATTAAAGCACCCTCCAACTCCCATGACTTGCTAAGTATAAATTAAACCCTTCTAAAGTAAGGTTACCTTTTATAAAGCAACCTTATCCATTCCTAATCATGTTTTACTTTTATCCCACATGCAAATGGATGAAGTGTTTCCTTAATCCATTGGGTTATATAAGGAGCCCTCCTTCTACCTTTATACCTACACCTAAACTCGTGGAGAAAGCAAATGCAAAGCATATAGCAAAATAGACTAAGAGCTTGCCTTTTGTTTTCTTGAGAGTTCATCATATTGAAGAGTTAAGCCTCTTTCCTAAGTGCTTAGGTCATATGGGAGGTGTCAAAAGGGTCTTGTAGCCCAACTTTGACAAGCCCTCATTCCTAGGTTCTTAGAACACTAAGAACAATTTTTGATAGCCATGGAGCCTACCTAGGTCCATTTCATTTATTCGTTGTTAGAGAATAGAGGATTTTAAATGTTTTAACATTGTTAGTTTCAAAGTTTTATTGATGAATATTTAGCATCTAACCCTTGTTTAATTCTTATCATGATGGTGCTAAGTAGTTTGTTTAACTCTTGCTAATTAAGGCTATTTAAGTGTTAGTATTTTACTCATATTAGCATTAGTTTTAAAACAACACATGTACACACATGTTATAATTATCCATGTGTATATCAAGAACATATATTTATTCCTATTTACAAATTTTGCCCTTTTCTTACAATTTCAAATATATTAATTAATAATAATAATGAAAACTATAATTATTTTCTAAAGTATAAGGTTCAAGGTTTAGGGTTTTGGGCTTAGGGTTTAGGGTTTAGGGCTTAGGCCTCAATGTTCAGGGCTTAGGGTTCAAGGATTAGGGTTTAGGGTTTAGGGTTTAAGCTTTAGGGTTTATGACTTAAGGTTGAGGGTTTAGAATATAGGGTTTATCCTAAATAACATAATCAGGAAAACTTAACACAAATATGACACCGTAAACAATCAAATGATATATTAAAAACTAATATGATATCCTAAACACTAAAATATTGATGTGACATAAAACACTAATGTGTCACCACCAATAATACATTTGGGACACATTATTCACTAATGCGACATCCTAAACATTGATATGACACCCTAAACACTATTACGAGACCCTAAACAATTTATAGAGTCATGTAGAAACCCTAAAAATTCAAAATTCATACCTATTCCTAGCCATACCTATCATGCACACAATGTTCCAAATCAAATCTAGAATACATTTAAAACCATTATCCTCCCACGTTTTAGTAGAATTCAATATAAGCCCAATACTCCATTTTTTACTATAATTTGAAGAAGAAAAGGGGTTTGATACACATATTGTTGAGGTAACTATACTTTTGAGATATCTCAGAGAGAAAGTACTTGTTGTTCAATATTCCTAATGTCAATAGTTGTTTTTTGCAATGTCAATCCTAGTGTTTTGCAGGTAGTTAGAACCCAATAATTTTAAGGGATTTCACTTGCGCATGTCACATGACACTATAGAGTTCAAGACATGTGGAGCAGAATATATCGACATCACATGTTGAGCTGATGTAACTTATTTAAATTTACTAACCATAAAACATGGTCTGTTAGGTTGTTTTATGCCATCTTTATAGACCATTATCTTAGGCCATCCCCCAAGCATGCCCAAGCAACTGTGTAGAAACTTGCCACAAGTATTTTCTTAGGCCATCCATGTGTACATCAAGAACATAAATTTGTTCCTATTTTCACAGTATTAGGTAATATATATTTTTCATTGATCTCACTTACTAACATACTAGTGTAATTCCTACTTATTCTTGGAAAGATTAGATGATCACTAACTTCATTTAGATAATATTGTAGATTTGATTTGCATTCCTTCCACATAACAAAACATTCATATTTTTTGCATGATTGTTTATATAAAATGAACAATAAATTTACAAATTGTCTACAAGTATTACCTTAAAGTATTCTAATTCTAATGATGAATGAAAACATAGTATTAGCTATAATTATTCTAATTATATCACCATAAACAATAATAAGTCACCCACATTAAATTAATTTTGGACACTTTAAACACTTATACGACACCTTGAACACGAATTAGTCACCCCACATAAAATAATTGAGATACACTAAAAATTAATTTAACACCCTAAACATTGATACAATACCCTAAATAATGTCATGATACTCTATGCACTAATGATTCATCCTCTATTTTATAATTAGGATAACTTAAACACTAATGAAACACATGGTCTCATACAAAATGATAATCATCACTGGTCTACCCTATCAACTCATACAACACCCTAAACACTAATATGACACCCTAAACACTCATATGACATCCTAAACACTCAAAAATTGATGCAAAACATTGGACACTAATGGGTTACTCTAAATAACATAATTTAGACACAAAAAAGCACTAATGTTTTACCCTAAAAAAATTATAAGACATAATAAACACTAATATGACACACTATACACTATTAGAAGACTATAAACATTAAGGGATCATCGTGAATAATATAATTAGGACACCTTATAGAATAATTTGATATCATAAGCACTCATATTAAACACTAATACACCACCCTAAACATTGATACAAAAACCTTAACACTAATGGGTCAACCTAAATAACATAATTGATAATCGAGATACTTTGAGCATTAATAAAACAAGCGTAAACATGATATGAAACCCTAAAAACTATAATGAGACCTTACAAACTAATGGGTCACTTTACAAAACACAATTAGAACGCCCTAAATATTAATGTGTCATCCTAAACAATCATACGATACCCTAAACACCCAAACATTGATATGATGCCCTAAACACTAACTTGTCATCTTAAATAACACAATTACAACACCCTAAACTATAATACAACACCTAACATTAATTTAACATGTGTTAGGGTTCAATTGGTATAAATGATTCCAAATCTAGCCCTAATACATGTTCAAGTGTCACATTAGGTATATTAGGGCTCGATCGATGGAAACAAACATAAACTAATACTTGACACTCAAATAGGCCACCCTGAACATGTGGAAAATTGTCATGTTTTTCAACATGTTGAAAAACACAGCGTGTTTTTTAGCATGTCGAAAAACACAACGTGTTTTCCATCTTGATGAAAAACAAGCTGAGTTTTCCATCTTAGCGAAAAAAACATTATGAACAATGGACTGTGTTTTCCATCTTAACTGATGTAATTAGTTATTATCCTATATAGAAAGTTTATAGTGTACATAAAATACAAAGGGTAAATAGTGGACAATGGGTTTAATCCTTTATTTTTCACTAAAATGGAGGGAAAACATTTTCCCCTAAAAAATGTAACTACGCATTTGGTATGATATGTGGTCCCCTGACTCATGATTGGTGATAACATTTGTTTAATCCAAATATGAATGTTATAACTATATATCTAGATGTAGATGGGAAAAAAAAGAGATTGTCGAACATTGTATTTCAAGACATTTATTTTTAAGGTTCTTGTTAACAAATATGAATTCAAATATTAGTGTGAATTCATAAAATTCAATTTCGTAAATGAAATTGTGTGGAAAACCGTCGTGTTTTTCATCAAGATGAAGAACACGTTGTGATTTCCTCATGTTAATTATCGACCTAATCAATCATGACAAATCTACTCTCCCTTGTATGCAAGATTCATAACATTTATATTAAAATAACATGCCTTGATTCAAGCGTGTCTCTTCCCAAAGAGTGGTAAAATAGTCGTAAAGGTGGTAATGTTGTCTTTTGTCTTTCCTTTAACCATCACTCTCTCACCCTCTCGCTTGTGGAATGTAATTGCACCATTACTTGGCTTCCAAATAATATAAATTTTTGGAGATCTCTTTCCTGTGTTTTAGTGATGATCTCTCTCATTTTATTTCATCAGTTCATGGCTTCACAATGGCTAAAAGTGATAATAGTTTCAAGTGATAAAAGAGGATTCTTGGTTAGTTTGTGGAAAAGAAGATAAATTAGGTGAGGACAAGGGTTCTCAACAAATCTAAGGTTGCATACAACCGAAAAGGACCGGTGTAAGAATGCTTATATATTGGTTTTCTTCAGCCCCTTATCCCTCTTTGCTAGGGAATTCATTAAGAATATTGATTGGTGAAGAAAACCATAATGATGGTTGAAAACATTTTTAGATAAGGACAATACATTAGTAACAAAGTATTAGTATTTAGCAGGTGTGTTTATTTATCTATGACGAATATAATAGATATATTAGGGTGAAATCGAGGGGAATAGTAAAAGTGTAGATAATTTTTTTTTGAAAGAATATTTTGATTTACATTTTGATTCACAACTGCAGACATATTTGGTGATGAATTAGATTAACCAAATTTTAAAATCGATTGAAAAATTAATAAACATGGTTTTATTTTAAATCAAATTAGTTCTAGATCCATATTTAATGTGACAACAGAAAGAAAAATGAAGAAGATTTCCCTTTGTCTTGGTTGTATATAAAGAAAAATATTGAAAAAAACCAAATTGTATATTTGTTAAGATCCTTTTATTTTCGATGTCAAATTAAATTACATGTGACTAGACTCGATTGTGTGTTGTGGAATGCCCCTTCCTAACAAATGTGGCCACAAATGTGAAATAGAGGACTGATGATTTTCTTTGCATAGATGGTGCAGAATAATCGTTTACCCAATTCGGCCTTCCATATGATGCCTTCCTCTTCTTCCTACGGTCTGTGAAATCTTGTATACGTTTAATGTTAAGTATTTTAGTAAACATGGGCGGTAAGAGTTCCAATTTTCACCGGCCTCCTTAAATGCATTTGACACCTCGTGAGCGGTGGCACACTGAGAAGATTGTGTAAATTATCCTCTGTACACGAGCAGGTCCGCCGTGATTTGACTCCCTCCGGTGCCGGGTTTTCTTGCCATGTCATGCCTTTTACATGCGTATGTGATGGGAAGCATGGTCATTTTTATGCAGTCCACACATACATGGGTGAAAATCAAGTGGAGGGTATTTATCGCCCAGGATGACATGCGTTGGTCCTATTTAGCGGCACTAAGTGTGAGGTGTGACACTATTTTGGAGAAAACCAACAACAATTTTAGGTTAGAAAGGCACATGAGATGACCTATTTTTGGGCATGCCATTAATTGGTTGCATTCCAATAAAGAACAAAACATCATAAAGGTAGTTAGAAGAAATCAATAATTGTTGGTTTTTACTCTATATTTTTTATGTTTCAAAATCCATTTCCAATAATATGTTAAAGATTTGCCAACATTGAATTCAAACACGTGCTAATGGATTTATTTAAATTTATAAATCATTTTTTCTATGATTGCAATAAATTAATTATTCTCTATTCATTGCAAAGAAGCCATACAAAAAATATAATTGAATGTTTAAGGGTGGAAGTGGATATTTAGAACAGACAAAAGTGTTCCATATATAATGGTAACATTCAAAATACCAAAATATATGAGTTTGATATGGCATCAATAACAACAACAATGTGCGAAAGCCATCAAGAAGCAAAAAGTGCTAATATATGTACAATCTTGAAACCATTAAATGGTAGACAAACTATTGTAACGTCTCAAGAAGAGACAACCTTGAGATTTCCTTGCAAAGTGCAAGGCTCTCAAATTCAAAGCATATTTTTCATCTTTAAGCACAACAATGGTGATGCGCTCCTCTTCCTTAAACAAATCCTTTTTTACAGACATAGTTAAGAGAAATTGGTGTGAGATGACTCATGCAAGAACTTCATGCACAAGTTCACATTCAATATCAAGCAGACACATGTCCTTTGCACTTATCTCCACGAACAAGAAAACAACATCATCAGATGCGGTTGTATATTTCAAATTTTCAGTATGATATTGCAGGTAAAGCTTCAATATTTATTCGTAATCAAAATCAATCAAGACAACACCACATTTAGGGAAATGATATGTGTTAGTATTAATATGTATTGCCTTGTTCTTACATTTTTTCCTAGCAACCACACACGGGCAAGATATGTAATAGAATTTGTCCATGTGAACAACTGCAAGTGTGCATCTAACAAAAAAAAACCTTGTTCTTTTCAAAGCAAACACTTTCTTCAATTTCAAATATATGTATCATATGACACATGTTGTTATGCAAGGGTTTTCTCGACAAGGATGGAGAAAGGTAGTTAAGCCTTCATCAAGATACCATGAATTCAACTGTCGTGCCTCTTTTATGGGAGGGTCAGTGAGAAGTCTTGTTGTGTTGATAGTGTCAATAGAAATTTCATTCCAGGCAGACCTTCAACAAGTTTTGATTGTGAGAACAACAAGAGCCACATTTGAATGCATATATAAAAGGCACAAACATTCCCTATCACAACAATCACCCCATAGGGAAACATCAACACTATAACTTGACATATATGTGATTTGGCATGTTCTTTTCCTTATCTCGGTACCATTTTTATTTTGTACTACCGAGATTCTCAATACAAATGTTGCAATCCCAATAACATCAACCATAAAGTTGACTGGGGCAACTTGCAATTCTGTCAACCATGGATTGGAGTCATTTATTTTTCAAGGTAAAAAATTTGATTATGTTCTTTATTTGCACAAATTGTCTAGTAAAGGCATTGGTGATAAAAAAAGTTTTGTCTGAACATGTTTGAAAGTTTCCATTTCAAACAAGAGTACTCAGGAAAAAAAGGCAAAAAAGGTTTGGATTTAGGCACACCTTATGATTTTACTTTGAACCTTTCTTTAGAAACCAACTTTCCTTCTGATCAACAATTGCAATTCCTATTCCAATCTCAAGAACAAGACATATATGGGGTGAGCAATAGATCTAGTGGAAAACCACTAAATATAATTAAATAAAACCCCCATTAAAACCCTTTCACTTGCAAGCCTGGTTGAGTAATCCCAATCACAAGAAAATAATAAAGGCAATCATAACTTGAAAGATAAAAAATCCTAACATCCTTCCGTTTTATTAAGGAAAACAATGAGGGAAGACCATCTTTAACAAAGCATAATAATTCAACTTCCAGAAAGTTTCAAAGGAGGGGTTGGTTCAATATCCAAGTTTGAGAAGCATTTATAACCAAATTTGTACAGGTTGCATTGGGCCAATGACTGTAGCCTTCATTTTTCACTAGAGAGAAAATGTGTTTTGTCAAGGCAAAAGCCAAAATAATTAAACTATACTGCGTGGTTTGTGAATATAGGGCATAAATGTAACAACCTTTATAGCCAGTAATTCATTAATAATACTTACAAAAAAGAAAAAATGCTCTGTTAGGGTTTTTCTCTATGTACATGACATACTGCGGCCTTGTTGGGTGTTGTGGGATAAAACATTTCTTAGAAATTTCAGGGGCTTCTCGCCCTTTAGGCGCATCTATATAATGGCCCCTTCCGCCTTGAGCCCGATTAGTAATGATGAGACTGGAGCTAGTGGAGACGCAAACAATGGCACCACCACCAAAACACCCCTGGAAGTTCATTCCGAAAGTTTTCCATGAGGTAATGAATCTCCCCTTGATGTTATTTTAAATGTTTCCGAGTTTAACGTTGCATGCCAGTGGTTAGAGAAAGATAGTTTTTGGGCGTATCTCCTATGAAATAATGCTCAAATCATGAGTTAACTCATCCTGGGCCGCTCACGACATCCTGCTCGAGAGTGTCCAAAACATGACCAAAGGCTTTTTCCTTTTCCATTTTTCCGATCCCTCACATGCTCCGACCATTCTGAACCACTCAGCCACATGGTATGTGCGTAACTCGATGTTAAATCTCTCGTCATGGACCAAAGACTTTGTGGTCTCTAATTATGTTGCCCTTAAAGTGCCCATTTGGGTCGAATTTCCTGGCTTGCCACACCCCGTGTTCATTTTCTGCATCAAATAGTTTCCTCTATAGAGCAGGTTGTCTACATGGAACCTCAATGCTTTTATAATGTCAGGCCACAGAAACACGTCTATGTGGAAGTCGACCTCTCTCAAGAGCTGCAAGAGTTCATTGAGATTTAAATGGGAAAATCTTGCTACTCCCAGCACATTTTATACATTAATCTACCTAACACTTGCTTCCAATGCCAGGCCTTCTGATCATAAGATTAAGGACTACCCTCTTTATGTTCCACATAACCACCTAATGCCTAACGTGGTTTTGGAATCGGCCAAACCCCCTTAGGAGGAGGAGTGGAAAACTATAGGAGGGCAGAAAAAAAAGAACAAATCATTTCAAAATAAGGTCCATGGTACCAACTGCTCAAGTGAGCCAACTATTAAAGAAAAAAACTTGTGACCAACAACGTCTCAAGGATTCGGTTACAAATGACACATTTTCCCCCTTGCCTAAGTTTTCCAGCACGCCCAAGGAGGCCTCGATTCTCTTAGAATCAACAAACTCCATCTAAATTTCCTCAACTCTTTTGAGTTCATAGCCGGTTTTATCAAATGGTCCACAAGGCCCGAAGTCCCTCTCACCACTCCTGGGATCATAGTCCCGCCTGAAGCGTGGACTTTGCTGAGGAGGAATATAATATAGAATATGTCAGACAAAGGAAAGTTGAACTGCAGGATTTCCTGAAGTATAATAATGCTCAATTTCTGTAGAATCAATTCGATGTTTTAGATGACATGGAGGTAGTCAATATGGCACTTGACCACCGTTTACCATGAATTACATGTCATGGAATGTGCGAGGTCTTATAGACTCCAACCACAAGTATGTTGTGCGCGAAGCTTGTCAAAAAATTGCCAATTTGGATGTTTTGTGTTTACAGGAAGTGAAAGTCATAGGTTTTCAGTTGGTGATGGTTTGTAAATCCATATGGTCTGACAACCTAACATTCTGTAGTAATCATGATGCAGAGCCTGGGGGTATGATATCCATTTTTTCTCCTAAATGACAACCCTTCTTTATGGAGCATGGGATCAAACCCACAAATCATGCCATCTAGGCCTTATTTAATATTAATGGCTGCTCTTTTGGCTTTATCAACATTTATGCCTCTAATGATGCGGCCGAAAGAGCCGATCTTTTCCGGTGGATCGCTAATTCCATTCCCGACGCCTATTAGGTCATATGTGGTGACTTTAATATGGTGGAACTTCCCTCTGATAAGTACGGGCATTTGCTTATACATTGGACAACTGGCGAAATGGAAGCACAATTTTATATGTGCAATATATTCAAGTTTTATGACCCTAATGCTTTGCGCACTCCCACTTATGAAGCTTGGTTTACTTGGTCCAATCTCTGAGGTAGATTGGATCGGGTTCTCAAACGACTCGACAAATCCATGTTGTCAACTCAAGATTATTTTGAGTTTGACACCACCTACTCATTGTTGGTGGAAGTAATGCTGGATTTTGTCCTTTCGGACCACTCCCCCATACGATTTCACATCACTTGGCAAGGTCAATGACCTTTTTGCCATAAAGGTCAATTTTTTATTAATACTTTCTAGTTGGAACATGGGCCCACTCTTAATCACATCAAGTGGGTGTGGATTTTTTCTCCTTAGACACATCACTACCAGAACTATCATCCACCTATGCGGTCCACTTTAACACAATGGTGGGACGATGCAATGACTAGGATGACCAGATTCCTTAGAATCTATGGTCGATAGTTGGCCAAGATTCAACACCACTCCTACTCCGCTACCTCCTCCGCTCTTAGCCGAGAAGTGGTGGTGCTTAAAGGAAATCCTTTCTCTGAAATTCTACAACTCTAGGTTATAGAACTTCATCAGAAAATTCAAAAAATTCAAATCGTGGATAATTACAATGCTCGGGGAGCTCAAATTCGTGTCCTCATGCATTGGCTCAAAGTGGAACATGTTTCAAAAGAATTTTTTCTTTCTCTCAGAGCCAAGCAACCTTCCTAGTAAATGCAGGCCATTCAGGATAGTGAAACTCGGGTTACCGACCCCCACCTTATGCTTTAGGCCTTTGTCAATCATTACAAGTTGGTTTTTCAAGCCCAAATTCCCTCAGAGGAGCGACAAATGACTCTTGATCAATGTCTGACTACTGTGCCTTGCAAACTCACTTCGACTCAGAGGATAGCCTGTGACAGTATGCTCACTCTTGATGATATGCATGAAACGGTCATACAAATGGCTAATGATAAAGCTCCTGGGTGTGATGGCTTCCCATGTGAGTTCTTTAAGTCTCTTTGGGATATTGTTGGCCTGAACCTCTATCAGGTTTATCTTAAAGGCTTCCAGAACTAGTCACTTAGCGCTTGCATCGATAAAGGGAATATCAATTTCATTTCCAAACAGGAAGACCTCGAGAAAATTACCAATTTTTTCCCTATCACCTTGCTTAATGTCTCTCATAAGATCATTGTTAAAGCCCTTGCGATTCATATACGTCATATTCTTCCCATTATCATTCAGTCAGAGTAGACTGGTTTCATTTAAGGGCGTTACATTCTAGACAATATTATTTTCATTTGGGAGGGCATGAAATGGGCCCGCATATCCAATCAACCTACTATGTTCATTAAAATTGATTTTGAAAAAGCTTATGAGAGGATTGAATGGCCTTTTTATCACTATCATTCTTCACGCCTTAGGCTTTAGCCTTGTTTTTATACAATGTGTTCAAATGCTCTTTGCCAGTGCCTCGACCCAAATCCCCATTAATGGCCATAACTCAACGCCTTTCAACCTATTTCATTCCATTCACCAAGGTTGTCTTCTTACACCCATGTTTTATGTTCTCACGACAGAGGGTTTTGGGTACTTGCTTACCCAAGCCAAATACTAAGGGCTTGTCCGAGGGATTGCGCTGCCTTCTATGAATAATTCCCAACTACTCAACAACCATTTTGTTGATGATTCCTTTCTTACCTTAATTGAGGAAGAAAACAATATCTGTAATGCTATGCATTGCCTCGATATTTTCTGTTTGTCCTCTGGATCTTCAATCCAATGGCAGAAAACACAGTGTTATAGGAAATCCTTCCTACCGGTGTTGTCTTGGTTGGAATCTTATGATTGGAAGATGCTAGGCCATGGTGAGATGTTTAAATTTGTAGGCATTCCTTTTGCTTATCAAGCATCACCTACGGAGCTCTAGTAATATGTGATTCAACATGTGGCCAAAAAACTGGAATATTAGATCACCAAACCGCTGTCCTTAGTGGGCAAATTCCATATTTATTCTAAAGTCCTTGAAGCCACCCACGTTTATTATTCCTCTTGATGGGTGCCCTCTAGGGCTTCTGTGTAGAAATTAGAGAAGCTTCTCAAGGAATTTCTTTTGGCCAATGCCTCTTTCGGCAAAGGGTTTCATAGAGTGGCTTGGGAAACTTGTTGCCTTCCTCGTGAATCTGGGGGAATGGGTCTTATTGATATCCGACGCCAAGGATAAGCACTTTGTGCTAAATAAATAATTCACTGCATTGAAGACCAATAAGCTTAGAAAGTGCTTCTGCGACATGGCATTGAGGAGGGATTCCCTCATGGTCATGCTGCTTAGAAGGGTTTAGGATTTTCCAATCTCCTTATTGCTCCGGTACCCATCAAAGTTGTGGGAATTTTTGTGCTCAAAAGTATTTGGAAAGCATGGAAGGGTATCAAATAATGGTTACAATGGAAAGGAAATGGTTTTTATAATGGTCTTTCCGTCAACCAACACTCCTTATGGTGGTCGCCTATCATTCAAATCTAGGATAGGTGCCTTGCAGAGATCCATGACATTCTTGCACTTAAGTTCTTCAAGCGCGGAACTCACTCGATTCAAGACCTATATAGTAAACACCTTCAATCCCGGTGTCCTTGGAATGAACTAAAAAATTGTTTCAGGCTTGTTATGCCTGATTGATCTACTATTGTGACAATTATTTCCATTGTTCATGATCATATGCTTCATAAGATCTCTGTGCTTCCTTCTCACCCTTGGTGGACGGATTTGAAGTGGTTCGTGGACACCCCATTTCGGAATTACACGGCTAACAAAGGGTACCATTGGATTTCACCTCATTTTCCCATGGTTGGTAAGCTTAACACTCAGTGGGGTCTTAATTCCTCTCCGTCTTGTTGGAGAAGGAGATTCAACACAATTTGGTTTGCTTGTGTTGAACCTAAAATCATGCATTTCCTGTGGTGTATTTTGCATCAAGGTCTCCCAATTGGGGTTTGACTGGTTCATATTGGTGTTCCTACTCCCAAATGTCCCTTTTGTGGGAATTTGGAAACTATATTGCATTTGTTCTGGTTCTGTCCCAAAGCCTAACATGCCTGGAATTGGATTCATTCTTTCTTTTTTCCTCTCCGACCAGAATGTTTCACCTGACAACATATTCTTTTAGGAGATAATCCCAGATTGCCCCACATGTTTTCCCAGATTTGGCATGTTTTCAGAGGGGAAATTCTATTTTGGTTATGGAAAGAAAGGAATTCATTTTTTTTCTAATTCTGAGGTTGATCAACATTTCTCCTTGTATAATAAATCTATAGTTATCTCCAATGTGTTGCTGCAGATTCAAGTCCAAGCCAACAAGGTGGCTCTCGAGGTGGAGCACCTCCAGACCCTTCTGCGGCATTGGGGTGATGCCCCCTACAATGTTACTTGCGAGCCACCTTCACCCTCAAGGCATTCTTCGCCCCGTGGGGGCCATCCTAGAGGAGGTTTTTAGAGTCATTCACAACGATGCTCATTCATATGTGTTTACTAATCACCACACAGTCAACCACGAAGGAGCCTTTCCCCCTTAGCTCAACATCACAGTTGGGGCTCTCCCCCACCAACTCAACAACTTGGTTGGGGCTCCCCCTTGTCGGCTCGTCAACTCGGGTTGGGCTCATCCAATGTTTATGAGCCTCGCAACCTTGATGGGTGGGGCTTGCCACCCATGCCTCTGCCTTTGTATGATAGGTTCCCCCAGTTGGCTATGGCCATCTCCCCCATGCGTGATGCTTCTTGAGAATGAAGAAGAAGCTCCCTCGGGCTTTGGTTGGGAGCCGCCGAACGTTGAAAAAGACTTATCTGGTCCTAGCTATCCAGATGATCATGATTCTCCTCCTTCTACTCTTTTTTTTGCCGCGGCTTAAGCTTGGCTTTATGTTTTCTCGATGTATTCCTAGGCTAGGCCTAGTTTGTTTGTGGCTTTGGGGCGTGCTCTCATACCACCCGCTTTTTGTTGAAAATATCTTGTATCATGTTTTATTGAATATAATATAAGATCATTTTCATCAAAATAATACTTACAAAAAGGTTGAAACAATAAGAGACAAAAAATAGTCCACAACAACTCACGTTGAATGTTATATGGTTACAAAGGATGATATACTTGATAATGGGTATAAATATGGACTTACTTAGGCGCTTCAACAAATCTAAGGGATTCCTTGATATTTCAAACGTTTTCAAAGTAGGGATTAGTTGATCCATTTTTATGTCATTGTTATATAATTAGGGCCCATAAATTTAAATGGATAAGGATATAAATTTTCTCTAAAAGATCTAGTTGTTTCCAACCTTCAGTGAAAGTAGAGATCACTTTTTTTTTCAAAATACTATAAACATCAACCAAAAATAAACACAAACATAAAAGAAAATCCATATTTGCTATTCCCGACCTATGAAAAATGGAAGGAATTGGGAAAAATCCAACATGTCAATGGTATGGCATGTATGCTCTCCAACACAGTGTAGGCTGCAACCAAGTTTGAAAGTTCGTCCAACCCTAACAAGGTAATGTACCCCCTTCTTATTTATCCCATTGTTTACTTACTCATCACAAAATATGGGGTAGACAATGCGAAAATATAGGTTCTGACCACATTGAACTATATCAATAAATCTTTAGTGTTTAGTGAGTTTGAATTTCACATCAAAGGGAGATTAAGAAGTCCATGGGATGAGTCATGTGATGACCCCAAAAATATTTCTTGTAGCTTCTTGTAAATAGAGTCACAAATTGACAGTCAAACAAATAATATTGGTTATGGTAAGGACTCGAGCAAATATAGTTTTACTCCCAAGGATTCAACTGTAAATGCATGTAAATCATGAAGATTCTTTTTCCCGAGTTCTATCCATTCAAACAAAAGGTACACATAAGCTCCAACACATGCCCTTGAGGGCAATGTCAGATTGCGTTTTCTTAATATTTTGCCCATTTTTATATTTGTTCTAGCGAAAAAGAACAATTTACCAGTTGGCTATTTTTTATAAGTTTTTTTCAAACTAAACATACACCCATTGAGAATGAAAATTCAGTCCAATTTATATAAAATAACCTGTTTATTGCTATTTTTATTTGAAATATATAAATTTCAAGAATGATGAAATTTCTTTTGAAAAAATTAAAATACTCAGATCCATGGATAGTTACTTATTAATATTAGCGTTGGTTTCCATTTTCCATAAACAATTAGGTATTAGGAATAGGATTAGAATTGAAAGAAAGGTTTAAATGATGCCAGGTCCAGGTTTAGGGGAAAAAGCAACAGGTAGAGAAGCAAACCTATGAGTTGAATAAAAGACCAGAGGAGATTAACAACACAAACCAGAAATACAAAGAATCAAGGCCACATTGATGCTTAAAGAGTTTGCACTTAGAGGTGTGAATTGTTCCCACGAACAATTGAGGGCCCGGTTCAATGCAAATGTGAAGAACAAGAGAGGGTTATGAAGAAAAATTATGGGAGAGATATGGAATTTAGGATCTGTGATTGCTAATCTGCAGAAAAAATGCAGTAATGTTGAGGCAATAGCAGAGGAGAGAGCAAATAGGATAGAGTAGATGGAATTAGAGATCGAATCAAAAGCAACAACACATTTTGTGTTTTATGAGAACAAATGAAATTATGATGTTTTGAAGATGAAGCTAACGAACTGTGAGAGGAACCTTCAATAGGAAAACATGTAGAAGGCATGACAAGTATTTGACAAAATTCCTTAAAGAGATGCAGGAAAAATAAAAGGTCAGGAAGACATAATGGAGATCCACCGTAACATAATACAAAGTAGTTTTTTGGTTGGTTAGTTATTCTCGCTAGTTCCAGGGAGTGGAAGCATGGACAAGGCATGACAAGTGAAAGAAAAGCGATATCATGGGCTACTAAGATGACAAGATATGCACAAAATGTATCCGTTGAAGAGGCATTGGAAACTATTAATCAATCATATCTAGAAAGCATAAAACAAAGCGATGCTTTTTATTCCACGGAAAATGCAAATGATAGTGTCAAAAACAAGGGCGAATATGTATTTTATCAATACACACCTGCAAGAGCATTGGAAGACTCTCTCTGCCCCACAACAAAACTCCTACACACCGTCCCCAACAAGGCAAAACAAATTCTGGACAACAGGCAATTAAACCCTTTCCCAAGCCAAACAAAATATTTGGTGTGCAAGTATGTCTTGCCTCAGACGACATGGTCCTCCTTCAACGGCATAACACACAATATCCTATGCATGACAAACATGAAAGCTAAAACAATGTTTCCTTCATGTCCAAATCCATAGACTGCCTCATTTGAGAAGTTGTCCAAACAGGAAACACCAACCACTTGTACCCGCAAGCAATAAATGCGTGCCTCTCTGGGTTCCAAGAATGCACAGTGCACAATCCGATCCAACAATTGTCATCCTTTCAATGGTTGTCCAAAGCAGAAAACCAAACAGTGACCATAAATTCAGACTTACAAATAAAAGTTCTTGACTCTATAACGTCTATCAACATAATAAGGAACCACGACTAAACATTGATCAAGAGCCACTCATCGCTGATTTATTCAAAGTTTTTTTGTTACCGAGTTTATGGTTTTGCCATTTTTTTTTTTGTTAAAGCTAAGGGAGAGGAGCCACTAGCTGAGCATGGACCAATAATTGTGAGGGTAGATATAAAGTTAAGGACTCTTACATGTAACTTTTTCATTTAAAACTTGGAGAAAAAATAGTCAATAAAATGTGCTACATCAAATTACATCAAACAATCAACCAATCAAATGATGTCACATAAGTGAAAAAAATGCATGACATTATGCCCAACAAATGATCCACCCCTAAATTTAATTGTATGAAAAACTACTTAATTTGAATACCTTAAAAAACCACTTTTCACATAATATAAATGCTCCAAACAAAATATTTAAATTAAAAATAAAAAAATATATTAAAAGGTAGTTTTTATTTTCAAAATAAATGATAGGATAGGACCCAGTTGCTGTACACCCCTTAACTTAGGGTGCACAACCACTACGTCCTCTCCCTTAATACCAATTTTCTTTCAAACCTCTTTGTGGTCAAGAATTGGAAAAGTCAACTATCCAATTAAATACATAAATGTAATTTACAATTACAATATAAACGTCCACCACCTAAATAAATGCATATATATATCATTTACAATTAAGGTATGAAATAGCCGAGCTGTAAGCGGCTAAAAGAAAAGGACAAAAAAGAACGAAAGAATGGAAAGGCTGTGTCTGTCGACTTCAAAAACATGCTGGGGTTAGGAGTCTTTCTTCTCTCTGTAATTCCTGCCAACTGGGTCCAAACTCTGTTAATCACCTGTCACTGCACCTGAGCCAGAGATTTTCAATTTGATTATCAGAAAAAAACAATAACCACATTTCCAAGATTTTCTCTGCAAAGTATGGCGCTTGTGTATGCTATGGACTTGCTCAGACCATCAGCTTACCATTCCAGTAGACCTCACAGCCCATTTGGGTCCAATTTATTGCTCTGCAAAAGGACACCCACATTCCTAAAATCAATAAATAATTTCACTAGAAGAAGATGGAACTACAAAATAATGAAATTCACCCCTCTTGCCATTGCACAGCCCTTAACAAGCTCTTCACAAGTGAATACAAGTACTGAAGTTGACGTGAAGAAAGATGAAAACAAGTTCAATTGGTTTGAGCAATGGTACCCTGCTGCACCAGAATATGATCTGGATAAGAGGGTGCCTCATGCATTCACAGTGTCGGGGCTTGACATTGTTGTGTGGTGGGACAAGAAAGAACAAACGTGGAGTGTGCTTGACGATAGCTGCCCACACAGAAGGGCTCCTCTTTCTGAAGGAAGAATTGATGAAGATGGTGACCTGCAGTGCAGTTATCATGGCTGGTGTTTTGGATCCAAGGGGGAATGTAAATATATTCCACAGGCACCCTCTGATGGACCTCCGGTATTTATATCCATCCCTTTTTTTGGGTTTTTGTTATATAGCATGAAAAGGATAAGACGCAATTTTTCGCATCAATGGATGGATAAGTATTCATATAGTTATGCAATCAATAACGTATATTTATATACACACAGATGGGCATGCTCCCCAGTATTTTATAGTTATTATTTTTGGAAACATTCTAATCCTTTGTGTACATTCTAGACAGATTTCATAATACTACGAATTGTCAATTATGTAATATTTCGGTAATGTTCTGTTCTTTGGTTACTTTGTAGTTCTCTTTTGTGCAGTTACTGTCATCCTTTGCTCGGAAAATACCTAAAGTTTGGGGTTTCCTAATACTTTTTTTTTGTTATTTTGAAAGTCATGGCTTGAGCCCAAAGAAAAAATGGTTAATTACCGTATCGGAACCTCTACTTGTCTCTATTTTCAAATAATAACTTAGAATTATGGTTAATGTTCAAGGCTTTAAGAAGCGCAACAGATTGTCCTAACAAACTTTGAACGATTTAGTTTTTGTACACTGCAGCTTGTTAAAATTTGCATTGTGCAAAAACTAAATCGTTCAAGTTTGCCAATCTACCTACACCCAGAGTACATATATCCCAAATCCCTTTTCAACATCAAAGAGAATACTTAACTCTACGGTACAACAGCAGTATTATAAAGTGAAGCACGCCCACAGCAGTATTAGATTGTTTTTATTAGTAACTGATGTTTAGCAAAAATTGAAATGCCTAGAGCTTTTTATCCAGTGCAAGGAAAAAGGAATGACCCATTTTTGCCAACTTGGTTAAGTTTTTACCTTTTTCCTTCAAAAAATTTGATTCCCCAATTGGTAATTTTCTGAAAGTATTCAATGCTTTTTAAAAGAAATTCAGTTTTGTCCGAAGCTTGTTTAAACATGCTTGTCACAGTTTTGTAGGATCCACCACAGAGACAGAACGAATCTAGGCTATACTCTCAACAATGTCTATGAGAGGCTGTCCTGCACACACAGTTTTGGTTAAGCTGTCAAGTCTGAGGGGTAAATTTTCTGAAAACATTAGCCAAGTTGTTTAAGACTTTCAGTTTTGGTTAAGCTTGTTAAAACTTGTTCGTGAGAGACTGTGCTGCACACATAGAGTTTTGGTTAAGTTGTCAAGTCCGAGGGCTGTCTATTCGACTAAAACTTCATTCCTTGCACCTGACCTCATACCTTTTAGTTTCTATGCACGTTTGGGGGTGTTATGTCACAAAAAATGAGGCAACGTTGGTGGCCTTAGTGCAATATCACAGATAAATTAATTAAACAGAAACACCATGTATTGGAGTGAGTCTCAAGAATTTTTGAAAATGTTATAAATAAATACTTTTGCACCGATGATGGAGGAGCATCTTGGTTCATGTGTGATCTTGCATCAAATAGAAAAAATGGTACAGCTGTCAATCCAAGATTCCAAACAGTTGAGAGTTTTAAAGAGTTTCTTCTCCTAAAATTGGAACCTTTTGTAACTGCCCTGTTTTGTAGGAGCAACTGTAGCTTGTCACCTATATTTAGAATTAGAAAGTCAAATTAGGAGTCTCTCTTGTTTGTTGGTTAATATAATTGCATGTAAGTCTAGTTTTAGAGGAGAGATAAAAGAGCTGCAAGAAAGTTTCACAAGTCGTAGTAGATGGCATAAAAAGTAACCAAAATTTAAAAAATGCTCCGAATGAAATTCGGAGAATGGTTTTTGTTCATCTTGGTCTTATAATGAAAAACCTATCTTTGTTTTTGCACAACAATACTAGTTCGAGAGATATTTGTGTTTGAAGGTTTTAGTTGTGTGTGAAGGCATATAAAAGCAGAGTCTGGACATGTGTTTGTATCACCCGAGGCTTAGAGCTGTTGTATGTGTGATTATATAGTCCATTTGAGACTCTGTGGCTGAATTTTGTAATGCCCATTGAGGCTTGAATCAATAAAAAGAATATGGTTTTGCATCAGAAACTGCTGTGTTACTCTACACCCAGACAAACAATTCAAGGGACTTTGCGAGTTTTTGGGTGGGATGCTTGGGGATAGTATACTGCCGTAAATTATTGCAAGTAGTTTTGTAAGTGACTAAGCAGTGTGAATAGATAAGCAAGTCATGAAAGAGAAATAAGGATAAGTCACCTAGGGTTGGAATGTTGCACAAGTGACTGAGCACTGTGAATAGATAAGCAAGTCATGGAAGAGAAATAAGGATTAGTTACCCAGGCTTGGAATGTGCGCACAATTCACCCCAACCTTGCAGCTATAGAGTAACATAATGGTTTCTAAGGCAAAACAACATTCTTTTTTATTGATTCCAGCCTCAATGGGCATTACAACGTTCAGCGACAGAGTCTCAAATGGACTGTAATTACACATACAACTCTGAGCCTCTAAGGGCGATACAAACACAAGTGCAGACTCTGCTTCTATATGCTTTCACACACAACTAAAACCTTCATACACACATATCTCTTGAACTAATGCTGCTGTGCAAAACTGGAGAGAGGTTTTTCATCATAATACTAAGATGAACAAAAATCAATTGGAACATTTGAAAATTTGATTATTTTTTATGCCCTCTTCTTCAACGCAAATCTTCCCAGCAGCTCTTCTATGTCTTGTTTGAAACTAGACTAACATGCAAATATATTAACCAACTAACAAGAAAAACTCCTAATTTGAATACAAGAAGTCCCAATTTTATGAGAACAGGCTCCTCAAAACTCAGCTGTTTGGATTGGCAGTTGTACATTTTTTTTGTGGTGATGCAAAATCACACGTGAACCAAGATGCTCCTGCATCAACCAATGTCTTACGGATGATTTCCCCTGTTTCAGTCCAGCCTATATGCCCCATTATACATTTTCTGTGCCCCAATAACTGCTACTTGGAGAAACTATTCATTTACCAACCTTTGCAGTACAATACCTTTTATTCACCAAACATTACTTAATTCCTAATATGATAAATATTTTGAAACAAGGCTATCTCAAAAAGAATGGAAAACTGGCGAGCAGTTTAAGAGCTCATCAACCACGTCAATGAACGAAGGCACTGCTGTCCATTAGACAAAATTATATATCTCAATTCACTGGAGTGTATTATATTTTCCAATTTTTAAGCATCAAAAATAAATTCTGTGAATCTTCTCAAATATTGCCATATACAATTAATTTTTCTTATGTTATGAAATAGAAAGGTTTACTAATTAGTCTATGCCAATAAAAAAATTCTGCCCCGTTGAGTTTTCCTTGATCCAGTGGAAGAGAAAAGTCCAAAAGCAAAAAAAATTAAGTCTATTCCCATAGAAAAACTTTGAAGCCTCTATGACAGGTCATAGAACAATTTAAATGTGATCAATGAATTTGATCTTAGAAGAATTAGTTTTGATATCTTGAGGGTCCTTGTCACCAGCAGTGCATGAAGGGCCAGCCTTGGGAAGACCTAGTAAATCAGGACTAACGTGCTTAGCTTCAACTAAGGTCGTAATTAAAAGTGAACACAGTCACGGACATTACAGCCCACCACTATCCCCTTGACTGCTATTGGAGAATAACACTTGGCGTAATTATGCTCTACCTTAGTGGAAGAAAGAGCACTTGTTTTCTACTTTTTGGTTAGCCCATGAGACAAGACTTATTCCCAAACAAAAAACATATCTTGTCATTGACTTTCTATCACCCATGGCTTCTGCCCAATTAGCATCAATAATTCCAAAAATCTGAAAGTCATCACCTGTGCCAATACAAACGCTACAATCAATTGTATCCTGCATTTACTTCAGTATTCATTTGGCTACCTTCCAATGATCAACCTTAGGTTCTCTAATGAACCTATAAATGTTGTTGATAACACAGCCAAGATCAGTTCTTGCAACCAAAAGATATATCAGGATGGTCACTAACTTCTGAAAGAGTGATTCATTGGTTTTCTTGAATCACCATCGGCTGATAATTTCCGACCAGATGCCATAGGAATAGAAACTTGTTTATAGTTACTCATACAAATTTTATCCCAAAAATTTGAGTCGTAATTCATTTGAGAAATGAAACTCCATCATTAGTCTGCCAAAAATCTACTCCTGGGCAATAATGAAAAAGACCTAACTCTATCATATTAAAAGTTGAGAATCAATCTGATTTTACTTGCCGAGTTGTTTTGGTTTTGTTTCCCTGTGATATTATGTCATCCAAATATACAACGAGAATGCCTATATCATCATTTGAACTTACAACATATAGATTCTGATTAGAAAGGGTTCTTTTACATCCAGTTATAGTAAGGTGAAGATTAATTTTGATATATCAGGCTCATGGAGCCTGTTTCAACCAGTGAAGTTCCTTCACTAGTCTACACACAAGATGTTTCTCCGCAAATGAAAACTCCTATGGCTGGTTCATACACAATTCCTCCTTGAAATTTCTGTTGAGGTCCGTTTGGTAGAGTTTCCAATGAAACTGCAAAGCAATGGCAAAAATGGCCATCTATGTTTTTGTTTAAAGTATCTCATCATAGTTTATGGCATTATGCAACCTCTTTGCCATCAACCTCGCCTGGTGATTATCCATAGGGCAATCATTTTTTAATTTGATTTTGTACTGCCATTTAAACCCAATAAGTTTCTTTCACAGTGGTAGTTTTCTCAAGAACCTAGGTTCTATTTTTCATTAGGGAATCATACTTCACCTGCACAGCCCTTTCCGATTCTTATATTCTTTTTGCTTTGTTGAGCGCAAGGCTATAATGCACTATTCACCATCAAAGAAAAAAAGACAAAATGTCAAATCAACATTGAAATTGAGACAATCTGGTGTCCCCAGATTTCACCCTAAAATCTGAGACTACCCCATGTAAAAAATTTTCGTACTTTTAAAATAATGGGTTGTTTTGTGTTTTTATTGCTAGAAGGTTTCTGTATTGTGTCAAGATATTCCCAAAGAGCCATATGAGCCATTTTTGACAAATACTCAGATGCCCAAAATTGTTATATTCTGTCTTTGGGGTTTGTCTGCGGGAAATTTGTATTTAATTATTTTGAGCCCCGTTTGAGGCAAATTGAGCTTTGGTTTAACCCTGTTGTGATCGTACATGTCAATATTCTCATATACCAGTAGGGTTTTAACCAGGAATGAATTCTGGGCTCTTATTGAGTGACTTCTGGCTATGTTTTGTGTTTTTTGTGTTTTCCCGTTTCGTTTTCTGTGAAATTTCTCTGGATCAATTCCTTTGCCAGTTTGGCCTGATTCTTGGCCTGGAGTATCTGGAGATCACCTATGCACATTGTGCCAGAAGGAATTTGCCATCGGAGGCTTGGTTCTCTCAGAAAAGACGAAGTATTGCACCAAAAAACTTCTTCTGGGCTGGCCACATTTTTGGAAAAAGAGGGTTTGAAGTGAATCATGGGATTTTTGGAAGCAACAGGCAGGTGGGAATTTTGGTATCTGCCTAGCAGGGTACTTTTTCCCATGAAAGCAACGCCACTTAAGTCACAATGGGAAAATTAGAGGCAGCAGGCAGGCGGGAATTTCTTACCTCCTTGCAGAGTAAAAATTCCCATTGTGGAATAAAAGAAAAATACTTTAGGCATTGATGGGATTTTATTACTTGCCTTACAGCGTAAATAATCCCATTATAAAAGTCAAACAGCTTAAGTGAATCATGGGATTTTCAGAGCTGCCTTACAGGGTAAATAATTCCATTGTCAATTGATTTTTAAAAATAGAAATCCCTCATGTCAAAAAGTGCGATCCACCTTGGGTGAATAATAATGCATTTAATAATATTTATTCACTCAATTTTGGTGCCCAAACATGAGGAAAAGTCAACAAGGGAAAAATAGATAAAGGAAATCAGAATTAGAAATTCTAAAATTAAATAAATATTATTTATTTAATGCAGCCCCTTCATGACAAAAAAGTGCGCCCCATTTGGGAGAGAAATAATACTTTTTAAAGTATTAATTGATTTAATTAATTCCTATTTTCAGTGGCTAAGGTCAAAGCATACTGTGAGGCTTGAGTTAACTGGAAGCAGGAGTTTAAAATTAAATAAATTTAATTTATTTAATGGCAGCCATGAGTATGCACAAAATAGGCACCCCATTTGAAGAGTAAAGCTTATTAAATAATTAATTAATTGCCAGAAATAGGAGAGACATTAATTAATTATAGAATTATGAGGATTATATAAGCATTGGCTGCCATAAGGATGAATTAATTAATTCAAAAGCAGAGAAATGCAGCCCAGACAAAAAATGCACCCCATTTGGAGAGGAATTTTGCTCAGAAGGTGTAATTAATGCTGGAAGCTTCCAAATTTGGCGCCTAGGTTTGAAGGAGGTTGATTTGTGTCTGAATAATTGTCTGCATAGTGATACAGGTGCTTAGGTGAAGTTGGTAAAATTCATGCTTGCTTTGCATGCAAATAAAACATCAAATTTTGGGGTGGCGGACTTGATATATGCAGATTTTTATGATTAAAATCCACTGTTCATGCTCCGGTTGCCATCTTTGTCTGAATTAATTGCAGGAATTCATCACAGGCACTTTTATAAGAGAAAGGGAGCTTAAATCAATGTCCAAAACATTGAACATATCCTCTGAATCTGAAAAATTATCCAGATCTGCACTGGTTGTGAAGAATTCTGGCTGAATAAAGAGGAAAAGAATTGTTCAGACAAAGATTTCTCTAGCCATGGCAAAGCGGGATGAACGAGAAAGCTCAGCGGAATCATGCATTACTTCCAGATTTTCTGGCTGAATAAAGAGGAAAAGAATTGTTCAGACAAAGATTTCTCTAGCCATGGCAAAGCGGGATGAACGAGAAAGCTCAGCGGAATCATGCATTACTTCCAGATTTGCTGACATCGGAGACACAAACCGAGACCCAAATTCAGATCCAGATTCATATTCAGATCTTATAATTGCAAAAGCTTCCGACAAAAATTCATTCTCTTGTTTCTGATGTAGCCTGTGTAGAAGTCAGTGTGTGGAAAATTTCTTTCAGGATCTTGTGCATGTGCTCCCAATCTTCCAATTGAAGCCTTCATTGAAGTTGCATTCACCCGGAGTGCTTTCCAGAATTTTTAATTGCTCATATGCAATTAAAAATAAAAATGATGAGTTATTTACGGCAGACAATGCACTGATGCATGTACAGGAGAAGAACTGCAAAAACTTCAAGGATAAAAGGGAAGACAACTCAAAGGCAAAGGCAACACCCGTAAGCAAAATTCCAGATCCAGCCGCTTCTAGAGCCAGCCGCTTCTAGATCCAGCCGCTTCCAGATCTAGTATGATGAGAATCAAGGGCAAAAGAATCAACTGCAGGTAGAATGTGAAAAAAGTGAAAAAAGAACAAGACTGCAACTTTCCTCTTCCTTCTTCTTTCCTCCGACAAAGTAATTGATCGATCAATTAAATTATAAAACTTAAGTGATTGGTTTAAAAGCCATTACTTGAAGAAGCCAACTACTTGGAAATAGGTGGCAGACATGCAAAATAGAAGGTTCTATCTTTAGTTGCAAATCATGCATGTCATGCAAAGAGGAATTCCAGGAGGGAGATTGCCAGTTGTTTCTTTTCCCACTTCCACATGTGTCAGTTCAACTAAAAGCTTTCGACTCGTAATTGCCCCTCTATATTCTATAAGTAGAGGAAGAACCTTCGGGTTAAGGATCAAAATTTGTAAGCAGCATTCTTGTGTTCCAGACTTTGTGCTGAAACCCCTGATAGCCACTTGAAGCAAAGGAATATAAAGGAGCAGATTTTCGGAGAACTTTGTGTCACGATGCATTTTGTTTCTAGCTTTCTATCTTTAGATCTTCTAATAGACTTTGTGTTATTGTAGATCTAGATTTAGAGTTGCCTTTGCTTATAATTCTGTGTGTTGATATCTATTGGTTTCTTCTATGTGCATGCAATCGACTCTATTATCTATTGATTGGGTTGCACATCTTCCCCATTTCTTCCCTGTGTTTTTTTATTTCCTTCTTCTATAAATATTTCCTTTCTTAAATAGCTGCTTACTTGCTGCAGAGCTATACAGCTATGGGTCATGAGTTGAATAGTTAAAGCAAAACCCCCATATAGATACTAGTATATTTTTATTGACAGCTCTGACATGGGAGCCTCACCGGTAAATGAAGGAGATTTATCTCATGACTGCCTAGGTTTTTAGTTATGCAGAAAATCTAGCCAACACAATCACATATATGCTTACTCTGTATTTTAGGCCTTTCAGTTGAACTGTTTTGTGCAAGTTCACCTTGTGTTTCTTCTATTGCGGAGGAGTACCATTATAGTCTACTCAGATAGTCAACGTTCTTAGATCTGTTAACACTCTCAACATGAGGCATTTCAGCCACTAATCACTCCTCTGAACATTAGCACCATCAATCTGAAATGGTTATAGATTACCTTGAATTTCCTCCACAAATTCCTGAACCTCCCTTTTTGTTTCCTTTGTTGTTTTGTTTGTGTCCACCATGCATGTAGATTTCAAAGTAGATTAAAAAATACTATTATTGATTATTCTCATCTGTGACACCACTTTACTAATTGTTGCCTTATTTTTTAATTTTATTGACATCAATAAACCTGTATGCCTTGGAATGATCAGTATAACCAACAAGCATTGTCTAATTACATTTGAAATCCAAATTGCTTATTTTCTTTTGTGAAACTAGAGCTTTGATTGTAGAACCAACTATTTGAAAATTACTTACCTCTGGCCTCTTGCCTATCCATGCTTTCTCAGGTGTAACGCCTTGAAGTTCCATGGAAGGAATTTTGTTGAGAAGATAGATAGCAATATATTTTCTCAACCTAATCCTTACCATCTCCACCATAGTCATATTTCTCCTCTCAGCTACAACATTTTGCTGAGACTTAGATGACCTCAAATGTCTGGAATTCCTTATTGCAAAAACCATCCAACTTTTTGGAATTGAATTCATCCCCTTAGTTCTGAAGAACTATATTCTATTACAAGTTTCCTTTTCAAGTGCAGCCTTCAACTGTTTGAAATATTCAAGTGCCTCTTATTTCCTCTTTAAGAAAGACACCCTATGTTACGACCATAATCATCAACAAAGAGAAAAAAGAATGTGGCGCTAGAGACAGAATTTACCTTTAAGGGCTCAAATATATCACGGGGACGAACTCCAATTTCTTATGTGCTCTCCAAGCTTTTCCTTAAAAGGCTTCTTGCATTTTTCACTGCCAAGCACACTGCAGAAGCATCGTCTTTTACTTGAGGAAAATCATTTACCATGTGCTGCTTCTAGAAAGTAGAATGATGCTGAAAATTCAGATGTCCATATCTTCAGTGCCATAGGGCATTGGAATTGGCAATAGCAACCAAGACGTGTCTGTGAAGAATCATTGTTATAAACTTATTATTCTTTTTATCCTTAATGAGACATTTAACTTCACTAACTGTAACATCCAAAGGTCCTTGTCTAGTGATTTAGCTGATAAATTGAAGATTCTTAATGCTAGGAATATACAACACATTCAGGAATATCATTTTCCTACCTCTTAGAAGATTGATTTGAACATTTCCATGACCCTTCACACGATTTTTCCTTTCATTGCCCAAAATCACAGTTTCTAACCTTGGATGATCTTCTACAAAGGTCATAAACCTTGCATTAGAATCAAAACATTATACATAATTATTTTTATTTACAATCTGAGAAACCACCAAGGCATATATGTCATCTTCATCCTCATGTTCAACATCGTTGGTTTAATTATTATGAGTCTTGGACTGTTTTTTCTTATTTTCTAACCACATTTTTTTCTCCCATTGTAATGTCCCCTCTACCTGCGTGAGCCTGGGCGAAGACCTTTGGCCCTTTATGTCTACCCGACGGCCAAAGGGAAGTTTTAGGGTGACTTATCTTTATTATTTTATTATAATGTGCTATTGTTTCAAAAAAAAAAAAATATCATGAAAAAGCACATATAATAAATAATAAAGTATAATGATGAATTAAAATGTCAAAAATACAATTAAAAATAATTGTATTAGAAAAGAGAAAGTGCGACTTACCTTAGGGAGTCAATTTTTGGAAAATGTGCCAATCAGCCCCAAAAGGAAAATGCGCCCAGCATAGGAGAATGAAACAATTTTTATTGGCTGATTTGGGGGTGGTGGTTGGCTGATCTCCCTTTAAATAAACAAGTCGACTTGTAGAGAGGATCATCCAGATTTTTATTATCATCTATTGCATTGCTAAGAGCTCTGAACTTTTACCAGAAATTCCAAGGACGAAAACCCTTGTGAATTTATCTCTTGCGGATGAAAACCCCAGGAGATTGAGAGGGGATTTCACTCAGAAATTCCTAGTTTTCTTCATCAGACTTCCAGGTTCAGTTCAGCCATGTGTGGAAAGGGAATTGAAGGTGTTTTTCCAGTGATTTTGCAACCAGCAGTTGGATCAGTCCCTTGTAAACAGTCTGGCAGCGAATTCAGAGGTATTTTCATCTGAAAATAGTTGTCAAATAATTGCCATCATTCTGTAATCTGATCGCTGTACTTTTTTTATCATTTCTGGAGTGTATTTTGAAGATTTTCAATCTGAATAATAACAGACTTCAGATCTGATTTTCTGGGCTATTTTGGGATTTGTATATAAGTTCAGTTTTCTGTGTATAAATCAGCCCCCAAATATCTGGGCAGTCATTAGAAATTAGAAGTAATTTTATTGGGTGTGATTTATACCATTGATATCTCTCCTAGAACCCTAGTCGCACTTTCCAGATCTGTACTAGGGATATTGTCATAAATACACATAAAACTGTATTTGTTGTTTTTGCTTGATTAAAAATCAGTAGAGTACAAGAAGGATCCATCTAGGGATCTTTTAGTGGTATCAGAGCATCAATCCTCCCACCTGGAGGGTGTGTTTGGAATTGTTTTATGCAGCCTACAGAAGTTGGGCCACACCGATATTATACTAGGAGTCAGACACGTCTGAATATTGAAGGTATCATGGATAGAGGAGAAGGAGCACACACTCCTCCACGACGTGAGCGGCCTGATCCGGATGCACTTTTCAACGGAATGATCGATTGCCATCAGGAAATGATTCAGACCATGAGACAGCTGATGGAGAATTTAACTATGGATAGGGCAAGAAATCGGCATGATAGATGGGAAAGATCTGCATCCATAGCTAGCAGCCACAGAAGTCACAGCCGGGTTCCTACAGAAGTGGGCAGCGTAAGAGGTTCCCCTCCACGAGATAGGAGATATATAGAGGAAACAAGACCCACGAGGACTGCAGATCGACCTATGCAGCCCAGATTCCTACCAAGGGAGGAGCCACCATTAGTTGAAGACCCACTTGAAGACATAGCCTTTCAAGATAATGTAATGGTAGCTCATGATGAGTGGAGATCACTACCAGAAGAAGTACGGAACGCCTTTCCCCTCCACCAGTATTGTATGCAGAAAAGGGAAAGCTTGAAAGCTAGGCAAGCACAGAGGCCCAGGACCCAGCAAAATAGAGAATTGAAGCAGGTTACCAATAAGGTGACTCTTTCCACCTTCGATGGCAGTGGGAAGATTAGTGCCAGGGCATGGATTCACAAGCTTGATACATACCTCACTCTCAAACCCATGCAGGAACAGGAGGCTATTCAATTTGCTACTCTTCACTTAGAGGGGGTGGCATATGATTGGTGGCACCATGGGCTTATCACACAGAGACATGACTTACTACGGTCATATAGGGAGTTTAGTGAGAGGTTGATTGCCAGATTTGACCGCAAAGATGTGGAGCTATATTATAGGGATTTGGCACAACTACGACAGAGTGGGCATGTTGATTCTTACATCAACGAATTTCAGCGGATTGCAGTAATGGTTCCTGAGATGCCCGAGAGACGTGTGGTAATGCTTTTTATTGAGGGCCTGCATGACAGGTTAAGAGGGTTGGTCAAGGCCCTTAGGCCTACTACATTACATGATGCTATCCAGACAACATTAGATTTGGAGACCACTCCCACTTCTTACCAGTCTAGTAAGAAGCCCTTCACAAGCTCCAAGCCGGTTCAACGTCCCACTACTCAGCAAAGGAGTATTCCCCCTCCTAGGATGGATCAGGAGACTCGGAATGAGTTGAGAAGAAAGAAACTTTGTTTCCATTGCAAAGATCACTGGGAGCCTGGACACAACTGCCTTGGGAAAGGCAAGGTGCATCTTATTGAGGTTATCTCGGATACAGAGGCAGATTCTTCAGCAGATACAGATACAGAGGACAGTGGTCAGGGTGCACATGAGGAGCAGCCCCAGGTAGAGTTAGGAGATGGAGATGCATCAGGCTCAGGTACTATTGCTTCACTTTCTGGAGTCCCTAGGTATCATCCATTTCGTGTGAAAGGAGTACTTAAGGGCCAACGAGTTGTTTGCTTGATTGATAGTGGTGCTACGCACAATTTCCTTGATGAGGGATTTGTGATGAAGCGGGGATTACAGGTAGAAGAATTTGAGGGGTTTAGTGTACGAGTGGTAGATGGCTTTGCTCTAAGCTGCACTAGATGAATTCCACAACTTAGTATCCAGCTAGGAGACTACACAATGACAGATGATTTTTACATAGTTGGACTTGGAGAGATAGACGCAGTTTTGGGGATTCAGCGGCTTCAGTCTCTGGGGAGATATGTGCAGGATTTTAAACGAATGGAGATAGAGTTTATGTCAGAGGGGAAGAAGATTGTGCTACGAGCTCTTTCGGATGGTGGACCTAGAGTTGTTTCAGCACATAGGATGGAATCTATTATCAGTCATGGAGAGGTTGCATGGGCAGCCCAATGTTTCATTTCATCCAAATCATCTCCAGATGGTGGACAGCAGTTGCATGCAGATATTCAAACCATAATAGATAGGCACGGGCAGGTTTTTGGTGATATTCCTCCAGGGAGACCGCCAGACAGAGGGTTTGAGCATGTCATAGAGTTGGAGGAGGGTGCCAAGCCTGTGATCACTACACCCTACCGTCATCCTAAGAAATTCAAGGATGAGATAGAGAGGACCATCAGAGAGCTTCTTGACATGGGGCATATCCGTCCTAGTTCTAGCCCATTTGCTTCTTCGGTGGTGTTGGTGAAGAAGAAGGACGGGACGATGAGAATGTGTATCGACTACAGGGCCCTCAACAAGAAGACCATCAAAAACAGGTATCCCATCCCCCGTATTGATGAGCTTTTGGATGAATTGCATGGAGCCATTTACTTTTCGAAGATTGATCTTCGATCGGGATACCATCAGATTCGGGTCCGAGAGGAGGATATCCTCAAGACAGCATTCAGATGTCATTATGGGCATTATGAGTTCTTGGTGATGCCATTTGGTCTCACTAATGCACCTGCCACTTTTCAGTCATGCATGAACCATCTCTTCAACAAGCAGTTGAGGAAGTTCGTGCTAGTTTTCTTTGATGACATCTTGATCTACAGCAGGTCATGGGAGGATCATTTGAGGCATTTAGATGAGGTACTTGGCATTATGGAGATTCAGTCTCTATTTGCTAAGATGTCCAAATGTGAGTTTGGACTTACTGAGATACTGTATCTGGGACATGTCATTGGGGCCAATGGGGTCAAGGTCCATCAGGAGAAGATACAGGCTATGCAGGATTGGCCTCCACCCAGGAACATATCAGAGTTGCGGGGATTCCTAGGGTTATGCGGATATTATCGGAGATTTGTGAGGGGTTATTCAGATATTGCTGCACCATTGACAGATCTCACAAGGAAAGGCGCATTTAGATGGACAGAGGAGGCACAGTGTGTATTTGATGAGCTCAAGATGGTGATGAGCACATGTCCAGTCCTTGCTCTTCCAGACTTCTCCAAACCATTCATCTTAGAGTGTGATGTCGGGCTCAGGTATTGGTGCAGTCTTGATGCAGGACCGTCATCCGATTGCCTACGAGAGTAGAAAATTGAGGGAGAACGAGAGATTGTATTCCACCTATGACAAGGAGATGCTCGCCATCATGCATGCATTGGCGAAGTTCAGACAATATTTGGTGGGAGGAAAGTTTGTAGTGAGGACCGACCATAACAGCTTGAGGTACTTCTTGGAGCAGAAGGAACTCAATGAGAGGCAGCAGAAATGGGTCAGCAGGATTCAGGCCTATGATTTTGACATTGAGTATGTCAAAGGAAAAAGGAATGTTGTGGCGGACGCATTATCGAGGAGACCCCATGTTGCTGTCCTATATTCTATGAGTGAGATTTCTGCAGATTGGAAGTCTCAATTGTTGGTTGAGTATTCAAAGAACACCTTAGCATGTGAGATCATGGACGGCAAAATTCAGGATGGGCGCTACCAGGTAATTTCTGATTTGATTTATTATAAGGGTAGGATTTATTTGGTACCTGAATCTAAGCTCAAGGGGAAGATTCTACATGCACTCCATGATGCACCATTAGCAGGACATCCAGGGTATTTCAAGACATATAGGCAAGTTAGAGAGAAATTCTCTTGGAAGGGACTCAAGGAGGATGTTCTACAGTATATTCGAGAGTGTGTGACTTGTCAGCAAAACAAGTCTGAGCATACTTTCCCTGCAGGCTTATTACAGCCCTTACCTATTCCAGAGCAGAGGTGGGAGAGTATATCTATGGATTTCATTACAGGACTACCAGTTGTGCAGGGCTATGATTGCATTTATGCGATAGTTGATAGGTTGACTAAATATGGACACTTCTTTGCCATCCCCACGAGTTTTAAGGCACCACAGGTGGCTGATTTATTCTTTAGGGAGGTATTCAGGTTACATGGGCTTCCAAATAATATTGTTAGCGATAGGGACAGCAGGTTTATGAGCACATTTTGGCAGGAACTCTTCAGGTTGGCAGGCACTGAGTTGACTCCGAGCACTAGCTATCATCCGCAGACAGATGGGCAGACGGAGATTGTGAATAAGTGGATTGAGGGGTACCTGCGCAACTATGTTTCAGGGCAGCAGAGAGCATGGGTCAAGCAACTTTATTTGTGCGAGTATTGTTACAATACTACGTACCACATGTCCATTGGGATGACCCCTTTTCGAGCTTTGTACGGTTATGACGCGAGATCCTTCGTGGATATGGCGTTTGGAGATAACAGAGCTCCTAAGGCTCGAGAGTGTTTACAGGACAACCAAGATATCCTTAAAACCCTTAAGGACAATATGCAGCACGCCCAAAATCAGCAAAAGATGTATGCAGACAGGCACAGGATTGAGCGACCATTTGAGGTAGGGGATATGGTCTTTTTGCGACTCCAGCCTTACAGACAAAGTACTCTTAAGAAGAGTGGAGCGGAGAAGCTTAAGCCTCGCTTCTATGGTCCATACAGGATAGTGAGGAGAGTTGGACAGGTAGCTTATGAGTTGGAGTTACCTTCTGAAAGTAAGATACACAATGTTTTTCATGTATCTTGCTTAAAGAAGGCATTGGGACAGCATGTGACCTCTTCAATAGAGTTACCCCCCTTGGATGATGAGGGAAGACTGGATTTGGTTCTTGAGGGACTTCTGGATTGGAGGGAGAGAAGATTGCGGAACAAGGTGATACGGGAGTACTTGGTTCGTTGGAAAGATTTACCCTTGGAGGATGCCACTTGGGAGGGTGAGTCTATTCTTCAGCACCCCGCGTTGCTACAGTTGCTTGTGGGCAAGCAACTCCGGGGAGGGAGGACTGTAATGTCCCCTCTACCTGCGTGAGCCTGGGCGAAGACCTTTGGCCCTTTTTGTCTACCCGACGGCCAAAGGGAAGTTTTAGGGTGACTTATCTTTATTATTTTATTATATTGTGCTATTGTTTCAAAAAAATAATAATATCATGAAAAAGCACATATAATAAATAATAAAGTATAATGATAAATTAAAATGTCAAAAATACAATTAAAAATAATTGTATTAGAAAAGAGAAAGTGCAACTTACCTTAGGGAGTCAATTTTTGGAAAATGTGCCATTCAGCCCCAAAAGGAAAATGCGCCTAGCATAGGAGAATGAAACAATTTTTATTGGCTGATTTGGGGGTGGTGGTTGGCTGATCTCCCTTTAAATAAACAAGTCGACTTGTAGAGAGGACATCCAGATTTTATTATCATCTATTGCAGTGCTAAGAGCTTTGAGCTTTTGCCAGAAATTCCAAGGACGAAAACCCTTGTGAATTTATCTCTTGCGGACGAAAACCCCAGGAGATTGAGAGGGGATTTCACTCAGAAATTCCTAGTGTTCTTCATCAGACTTCCAGATCAGTTCAGCCATGTGTGGAAAAGGATTTGAAGGTATTTTCCAGTGATTTTGCAACCAGCAGTTGGATCAGTCCCTTGTAAACAATCTGGCAGCGAATTCAGAGGTATTTTCATATGAAAATATTTGTCAAATAATTGCCATCATTCTGTAATCTGATCGCTGTACTTTTTTTATCATTTCTGAAGTGTATTTGGAAGATTTTCAAGCTGAATAATAACAGGCTTCAGAACTGATTTTCTGGGCTATTTTGGGACTGTATTAAGTTCAATTTTTTATATAAATCTGTCCCCTAATATCTGAACAGTCATTAGATATCAGAAGAAATTTTATTTGGCATGATTTATACCATTTTCTCTCTTCAACCCTAGTCGCATTTTCCAGATCTGCACTAGGAATGTGACATAAAATACACAGAAATCTGTATTTGCTGTTTTTTTTTATTAAAAATCAGTATAGTGTAAGGAGGATCCATCTAGGGATCTTTCACCCATCTAACCACAAAAGTTACACGTTACATTTGTGTAGATAGAATTATTTGTGGTAGATTTCTGAGTCAGTTGTTTTCCTGTTTGAGGTTATGACTACATCGTCTCTATTTTGACTTTGGCAACAAGGACACCCTCCAAAGATTTGTCATTCTTCCCGAATTGCTTCTTCACCTTTCTTTCTATAAAAGATTGTTACAAAACCTATCAAATGTGATGTCAGCACCCTCAGAAGCTCTAAGAGGGGTCATAATCAAATCCTTTTCTTCTACCTTCTTGTCAATGGAGGCTAGTTGGTACTTGATATCTTTGATATTCAACAAGTATTCCTCCTCTAGTTTGAAGTAGAACAACAGGTTCTTCAAATAGAAGGCCCACCCTCTATTTGAAGTCTGTTTTTTTTCGTATAACCTATTCCAGCCTCATGATGCAACTTTTGATCCTGGCATCTTATGCAATATGCCAGCTGTCACCTAGAGTTTCAGGAGCATCAATGCGTATGCCTCTCTGTTTTAGTTTGGAGATCCCGATCTTCTTCAAGACTATTTAGTATTTACCTCTCCTTCCCCCAGTAGGCTGGCTTTCTACAACATCAGTGAGATACCTAAACTCAAAATTTGCTACCATTCTACTTTTCCAGATATTGTAGCTGCGACCATTGAATTTTTGAGACTTGATAAGGAAAAGGTTATTCAGATTTTACATGTTTGTTTCTACTCAAGACCAGATTTTTACTTCAAAGAATAGTGATTATTGTTCTAAAATCTCTGTTTATGATGGGTTTTCCTGATTATGATCAATAAAAATCAACTTCAACTCAGAAGCAACTAGAGATATTTTCCTGGTAACTTATTTTCTTGGCTATACACTTCAGATTTTCTGCATTTTACTGGGGCCCTCCGTATACACAGGAAAATCAGACAGTTATAGTCTTTTCTCAAAACTGCAAAGAACCTTGGGTTTCATCAAATCACTATTGTCATCAAAATATTCCAGAATCCAGATGCATACAAATTGCTACTTCTTACACATACGATCCTCCTCCAAATGTGAATTAATAACATTTCTGTTTGTTTTTATGCTGGCAGAGGGAAAAAATCTACATATGGTCGGTTGATATTTATGATTCAAACGGATAACACAAAGTGTAAAACACCAACTTAAAAGACCTGGACAAAAAATTTACTTAGAAAGAACGGATGCAGTATCCGTTGGAGTGCTTCACCATCATTGTCTTTGATCTTTGATTCTATGAACTTTGAATTGGATCAACCTCTTTCATCCGCAAATTCCTAACCTTAAGTTCTGTCCATATATTCGTCTCTCCCTGATATTGAACTTGGACATTTAACCTTTAAACCAAGAGACCTGCTGCCTTGGGATCTGATACCAAAAAGATACATGAGATTATAATCTATATACTATGTCACAAGGTTCTCCGAATTTTATCGATAAAGTTCGAATTTCGCTTAACTTTATTCTTGTTGAACATGAACTCGAACTTTATCCATTATTTTTACATGGGAAGTTTTTGATGTGATTTTGCATTATTTTACAAATGTATGTATATATACATATACCGACTGAAAGTAGTGGATAGAAAGCTCTCTCCACTCTGTCCCTTTGACATATTTATGCATTTTTATCAAAAAAAAGAAATGATACAATTTTTTTTTTCAAACTTAAAGATGTTTTTTTTCTCGAACTTTATCCCTTGGCGAATTGTAACCAAACTTTATCCTCGTCAAACATGAATGCAAACTCGAACCTTGTGACTTAGTCTATATATATAAAGTACATTAGATTCATCCTATAATGCTTATGTTTGCATTAAGCATATAGTGTTCTTCATCAACTAAATTTTGTAACAGCCAGCTATCTCCTAGGAGTCAACTAACTCATAAGTACCAACTCATACATAACAGCCCACTCACTCATAAGAAAGTATATTATGACCATTAAATATCGACATATTCCAATATTTCTGTTATTTGAGAAATTGAGACAGAGATAGAAGGTTCTTAAACGACATTTGCAAAATCTTATAAGACTTGATGGGCACCAAGTTGAAGAGAAGCACTGCATTTCACCCTCAAATAGATGGACGAACTGAAGTGGTGACTCGAAAATTGGTACATTTGTTGAGATATACAATCAAAAGCATCTTTAGATTGGGATGGAATCCTTTCTTATGTCCAGCTTTGTTACAAGAGGACAATACATGGCTTTACCATTCTGTTTCCTTTCGTGACTTGCTTCTTAGCCCAAAATTTTTCTCATTTGTTTTTTTGAAATCCGTTCGAAATCAAGCTGACATATAATGAGATGAGCAAGTTTAAGCCATCAAGTTCATACAAAGAATTCAATAAATCCTCAGACAAGTACAAGAACAAATGCAAAAGGCTCAGGAATAGATATTAAGAGTGCCATGACCAACATAGTTCCTCTTATCATTGTAACGTATTGGATACATAATATGGCTATACTGAAGTAAGCAAAGATTTCAAAGGAAAAGGCCAATCAAATATGGTCCTTAAAAATTCTACAAGTCGAAGATAAGGTGTTATGTAACCTTTCCCCCAATCTCATAAGCACATAAAAAATATTATAATGAATACATAAGTTGAATTTTCTTGTATGGTCTAAAGCTAGCTCCCAAAGCTCGGTAGCAAAATATTGACGAGTATTTTATGCACACTTGTTTTGTTCGTAGCTAGTGTGATTCTAATATATTTATTAAACATGTTGATGGGGAGTTTTGATCGTGGCATTGAATGTTGATTCAATTATTACTAGTAGTAGTAGCTACATTGATCTGATTCATGATACTAACATGATCTAACATAATCATTTTGACATGATATATACTTGGGTGCCTTACATTTCTTCCATGACAAGCTAGTTTGGCAAATGAGTGGTAAAAGCTTCCTTTTTCAATTAACATGCTTTAAGCTCATTTTGGAAAATTTAGATGGATGATTGTTAATCATAGTTACCAAGAGATGGTGGTATTGGTATGCCTTTTTGTTGAAAAACACGACATGGGTACTATATGCATTCTAAAAAAAATAGGGGATGTATACTCAGAGATGGTATTTAGAGAAAATTATACAAAAGATACGATACTTAATTTAAATTTTTTTTTAAAATGCATTAAAAAATTAATTTTGTAACTTTAAAGTCTTAAGGTAAAGAAATTAGATGTTGACAAAAGACAATCACAAGAATAATTAGATTGATACTTCATCTCATATCATCATATCTAGAGTTAAGAGTACATTACTTCATATTACATTGTATATAAAATGAAAATAATAATTAAAAGTTATTATTTTATTTTTTAAATTTATTAACACCTATTTAAAATAAAAAATAAAACTAAAACCGGTGTCACTCAGATTTCACCCTGAAATCTGTGACTACCTTATCCGAAATTTTTTCGTACTTTTAAAATAATGGGTCGTTTTGTGTTTTTATTGCCTGAAAGCTCTTGTATTGTGTCAAGATAATCCTAAAGAGCCATATTAGCCTTTTTCGCCAAGTACCCAGATACCCAAAATTGTTTTATTCTGTCGTCGGGATTTGTTTGCAGGAAATTTGTATTTAATTATTTTGAGCCCCGTATGAGGCTATTTGCGCTCTGTTTTAACTCTATTATGAGCGAATATGTTATTATTCGTATGTGCCAGAAGGGTTTTAACTTATTTTAAGTTTTGGGCTTTATTTGCAACTTTTGGCAATTTTTCGTGTTTTTGTGGTGTCCCGTTTCGTTTTCTATGAAATTTCTTTGGAGCAATTCCTTTGTCCGGTAAGCCCGATTTTTGGCTTGTAGCAGCTGGAAAACATATACGCACATTATGCCCGGAGGAAGTCATCATCAGAGGTCTGGATCACTGGGAAAAAATGAAGTCGTGCACAGAAAAGCCCTTGCGGGGATGGGCGCATTTTTGGAAAACAAAGGATTTAAGCTGCAATGGGAAAAATATAAGCCACAGGCAGGGTGGGAATTTTATACCTGCCTAGCAGGGTACTTTTTCCCGTGTTATAAAAGTCATTTAAGCTGCAGTGGGAAAAATAGAGGCTGCAGGTAGGTGGGAATTTATTGCCTGCCTTGTAGGGTAAAAATTCCCATGATAAAATAAAAGGAAAGTGACTTAAGTGAAATCATGGGATTTTAGTGCCTGCCTTGCAGGGTAAAGAATCCCATTGTCAAAGTCAAATCACTTAAGTGGATCATGGGATTTTGGTGCCTGCCTTGCAGGGTAAAGAATCCCATTGTTAAAAAATTCTTAAAAATAGAATTACATGTGCAAACAAGTGCGCCCCCTTTGAAGTGATGATGGAAGGATTAAATTGATTATTTTAATTAATCTTTCCTCTCAAAAAGTGCGCCCAAGCTTGGAGGAGGTCAACAAGTCAAAGTTGGAATAAAAGAAAGGAATTAAATTTATTAAATTTAATTTATTTAGTGGCTGCCCCCTTCCTCTCAAAAAGTGCGCCCCATTTTGGAATTGTTTAATGTTTTTTAAGGCATTAAAACATTAAATTAATTTCTATTTTCAGTGGCTATGGTCAAAGCACACTATGAAGCTTAAATGAAGTGATGTGTGAAGGATTAAATTGGATTAATTTAATTTATTGGATGGCTGTCCTTAAACATGCTATTTTTAAAAGAGAAAAGCATGATTTTTAATTAATTAATTGCCTTTAATTGTTAGGACAATTATTAATTATAGAATTGTGAAGGTTATATAAGCATGGGCAGCCATATGGGTGAATTATTCAAATCACAGGTGAAGAATTGCAGCCAAGTGGAAAAGTGCGCCCCCATTAAAGGAAGGATTTTGTTCAGACAAAGTGCTAACAAGGCTAAAAGCTTCCAAATTTGGCGCATGCTTTGGAGGAGGTTGATCTTTGTCTGCATAGTTGTTTCCACAGGTGTTACAGGAGCTCAGGTGTTGATTGAAAGGATTCATGCTCTCTTTATGTGCAAATTAAACACCAATTTTTGGGGCAGCAGGCTTGAAAAGTGCAGATTTTTACAATTTAAATTCACTATCATGCTCCGGTGGCCATTTTTGTCTGAATAAATTGCAGGAATTCATTACAGGTGCTTTACAAAAGAAAATGAGTTTTTATCAATGTCCAATACATTGCAAATATCCGCCGAATCTGAAGAATTGTCCAGATCTGCACCAGTATTGAAGAAATCCGGCCAAGTAAGGAGAAAAAGAATTATTCAGACGAAGATAGACAAAGCCATGGCGAAGGGAGATGAAAAAGAAAGCACGATGGAGTCATGCATTGCTTCCAAACTTGCAGACATAGGAGACACAGATCTAGGCCCGGAACCTCTTGCCGATTTGATTGATAGATCCAGAGCGGGAAAGACTTCACTCATGCTTGCGGTCAAAAGCAGTGGAATTATCCGAGCTGCAGCTTTTCCATGTACAGCCCAATTGCCAGAGTTCGTGATGGAGTGTGCTAGATCTTATCATCTTTCATCCAGATCAGTGCGTGATGCTTCGGGAAAGACAATAATTCGTTTGGATTTAGAGTTCATCAATTATTGTTTGAAGATTCCAGTACGAAAGGTGGTGACTTCTATTAGCATTCAGGATGCTGACAGTAGGTGGGAGAAGCATAGAGCTGATTGTGTGAGCATCATGAATAGCCGGTTCATGAAGAAGCCTAGATCCCCTTCAAAGTTCCCGAGAACTCTTCCACGGTCCAATTTGGTGCAGGAGGCAGATGATGTCGTCAAATTGCTATGCAGGATGAATGGCGAAGCGAATGCCTACACTTTCCGTACGTGGATGTATGCTTTCATCAGGACCATTGAAATCAACAAGGTTGATTCTATAATCAATTGGTCGAAAATTATTAGCAGCAACATCGGTGAGCAACTTCGGAACGTGAAGCGTACTTTCAGCTTCAAGATGACTTCATACTTGGTGTATGCTGCAACTTCACAAGGTGTCTAATCTAAGCTGGATAGATGTGGTGTTCTTTCCAAGGACCCCATTTTCGAGTGCTACCCGCAGCTTACTACACCTACAGGTGAGAAAGACTTCAAAGTGATCAACGACGACTTCTTCTACGATTTCATTTGCAGGCTAGACAAAGACTTAAAGGTCAACAGGGTAAGCAAGGAAGTGTGGGAAGCCGTGTCCAAGATTGGAAGTCTATTTATTCAATTTGCAGATTTCACATACCTCAGGGTTACGGGCTTTTCTGGAGAACCAATAAAGATGCCCAGGTATCCGAATGATAGATTGATCGCCATGGAGCTGAGTAGGCAACTTGTGGAGTTGCACGACCTTCAGTCAAAGCGGCACAAGTCTACGGGATTCTTCCCAATCACTGTGGGATATTACAGCTGTATTAGCATTCACAGAGCTCGAGGGATGGAAGCGCAAATGTTATCCGAGTATGAGCAAGAGTTCTTCCCTGCACGACTGAACTTCGATCCATTTGGAGTAGCCAGGAAGACAATCTCCCAGCAGTACGCACATGTGCCTTCTTTAGAAGATTTCTGGATGAAGTGCGAAAGTGAGTACGAGGTTAGAAAGAGAGATTTCAGCAGACTGTCAGCAAAGCAAGTGTTCGACTTTGGACTAGCGCGGATACTTGCGGATCTTAAAGACGATGGGAATGTGGTACTTGACACTTACCATCAAATGGGAGGAGATAAAGCCATACTGCAGAATAACATGGGAGGTTGCAACACAATTGAAGAAAGGTCGAGAGCTGTGTTGGTGAATACTTCAAACTGATTGCTGACGAAGGGATATTGCCTTGATGAAGCATTGATGAATCAAATCACGGGCAACTTCGGCACAGGAGATTCCCTCAAGCGAAAGCATGAAGGAGAAAGCAGCAGAAGGTCCGAAAAGTTGAAAGTACACAAAAGATCTCAAGAGAAAGAGAAGATCACTTCTACAACCATAGCTTTGACTCCGGCTTCTCCAGTACCCAGTACTTCACCAACTATTGCACCGCAGCAGCAGGACGTTTCCATGCCTTCACTGAATCCGGCGACGTTCGTCTTCTCTCCTCAGTCACTTCGTTCATCACCCGTTCCAGAGGAGATGTTGAAGCTGCAGATGGCAGAGTTTGAAAGAGATTTGTCCTTGGATGATTCAGAGGATGGCAGCCATAACACTGTGGCACTTTCTGACGGAGGATGCAGAGCGGGAGATGGTAGTGCACTCAGCGACTTCTCACTCTCCGAGAAGTAATTTCTCGGAATGGTTAGCTTTGCAGTTGGTTCCAGAAGCGAGAATGGAGATGAACTTAGAGGAGCACGACTTGCAGCTACTCCAGGATCTGAGCAGAAGAGACAGAAGGCCTAAAGTTGCTAAAGCAACTTCTAGGTTGATCATTGAGAATTCGGGAGAGAAGTTTGCTGAGATATCAATTCTGGCAAAAGGAAAGGTAGAGGAGGAGCTCATGGCAGAAGATGTGACAGTGACCAAAGTACCACTCGGTCAAGCCACCACTGAAGGATTGAAGCAGGACACGCAGACATTGATAGACGCTTTATTCCTTAGGCTTGACAGTGAAAAGGCAGAGAAAGAAGAGCTGCAGAAGCAAGTATCTCAATTATGTGAGATCATAGCCAAGGTTGCTAAACCTTCCATTCAGCCCATTTCAGAGTAGGTGAGTGATCATCTTATGCAGGAAATGGAGGACGCAAGCAATCAAGTAAAGGCTATTGACGAATGGAAGGATCTGATTATTCGTCAAGCTTCTGCACAACTTGGGGAAGTGCTAGCCCGCCTAAAGGTTATGAACGATGCAGCAAATCAACTAAAGCAACCGATGGAAAACGTAGAAGGCATGAATATAGTTGCAGAGAGTAACCTGAGTATTTTGGCCGAGATCAACAAGCTGCCGAGAGATGTATTGATTGCGGAACAGATTGTACTAGACGGATCAGTCGAGAAGGGGAAGCAGCTAGAGTTTGCAGTATCTTTCCGCTTTGAAATCTGCAGAGTTTTGCTGAAGAGGATGCAGGCACTTGAGAGTAGAACATCAGATTTACCAGACAGTATCATTTCTTTCACTGAGGAAAGAGTGGACGGAGGTGTTACTTCATATGTGCAGATCGTTTCTAACGAAGTGCCTAATTCCCTGGAAGGTTCTCTTCTGATGGTACAAAAGAGAATTGATAAAGCTACCAAGCCTTTCACGATGAATTCTATCAGTAGACTGGTGGCTCTGCAGGCAGACATTGCGAGGTTTAGGGCGAGTTTGGAAGAGGTGGAAGCGTGCAACAAAGTGTTGAATGAAG
The DNA here is from genome assembly GCA_019776745.2 of Taxus chinensis. Classification (NCBI taxonomy): domain Eukaryota; kingdom Viridiplantae; phylum Streptophyta; class Pinopsida; order Cupressales; family Taxaceae; genus Taxus; species Taxus chinensis. The sequence continues at coordinate 42,256,349 of CM034146.1, read as the reverse complement.
GGTTGCTGCAATTCAGGACAGAGAAGGAAGCAGTGGCTAAAACAGATGGAAAGATGCTGAATTACATGTTCGACAAGTATATTCGATATCAAAACAAGAAAAAGACATAAATGCTACAGCTGGCATGACTTCTTCTATTATTTCTTCTTCTATTTTCTATGTTCCCGGATGAAATTGTAAAACTTCTAAGTTATTGGTTTTACAACCATTACTTGAAGTCATGTGGAACCATTCTTTTAGTTAAGTGATACATGTGTCACTTAAAAAGAAGTTAGTCGAGGATGATTGCCAAATGTCATCTTTACTTGTTGTTCATGCTTTAGTTCAGCTTGAGTCTTCCATTTGTACTTTCCCTCCTACATTCTATAAGTAGGAGAAGAACCTCCGGGTTAATGATCGATCAGAATTTGTAAGCAGCAATCCTGAGTTCTAGACTTTGTGCTGAACTCCTGAGAGCAACTTGGAGCAAAGGAATACAAAGGAGCAGGTTTCCGGAGAACTTTGTGTCACGGTGTACTGTGTTTCTTGCTTTGAATCTTAGATCTCTTGATAAACTTTGTGTTATTTTAGATCTAGATCTAGAGCTCCCTTTGTTTTATAATTCTGTGTGTTCATATCTATTAAGTGTCTTCTATGTGCACATAATTAGCTCTGCTATCTACTAATTGGGATGCACATCTTCCCCATTTTTTCTCTGTATTTCCTTTACTTTTTTCTTCTATAACTTTCCTTTCTTAAACAGCTGCTTACTTGCTGCAGAACTTCTTAGTTATGGTTCATGAACTAAGTGGTTAAAGTAAAACCCCTGATAGATAATAACACATTTTTATTGACAAATCTGACACGGGAGCCTCACCGGTTAAATGAGGGAGATTTATCTCATGACTGCCTAGGTTTGATGCTATGCAGAAAATCTAGCCAACAAAAACTCTAATTTAAATTGTTAAAAAATTATAAAGTGAAATTATATATATAAAAATTAAAATTTGAAGTATTTAAATAACACTAAATTTCTAAAATTAAATAAAAAAAAATTAGAACTAAAAATTTAAAAGAAAAACTATATGATTTAAAAATTAAAACTATACCTAAAGGCTAATACTAACTATGCTAAATAAATAAAAATCGATTCTTAAAGCCTTCTCTATCTTAGATTGCAAGCAAATTGATTGTTGAAACCTTCTTTGTTGCAGTCTACAAGAAAATCCATCTTAGTCTGCAAGAAAATCTGCTATCCAAGCTTGCATTGTAACATCCCCATTTTAAAACACCAGAACAAGGGAATTTTTTTTTTTTTTTAAAATAACGTTCTCTGTTATGAATTATAAAATTCAAACACACGTTCAAGTTTTAATAATTGTTCTCTGCCCAAACAACCCAGTTGGGTTCACACAATTTCCTTTTAAAACGAATGTTCCCTGTTCGCATATTTACAATATGGAACACACATTCAATGCCATTCAATCTTATAACAGATTCTATATGCTACTGTAAATGACTCGATGAACTACCGATCTTCCATTTTCATGGCTCGGAGTTTCAACGATCCTTCATTTCATGACTCGGCAACAACCGATCCTTCATGTTTATTTATGCATAGTATATTATATATACCTGTTCTCATAACCTTCCCCGGTTATCGAAGTGATCCATTTAAGAAGCCTATCTGAATATCTGTTACTGATATTCATCTGACATCCTGCATCTTAAATTAAGTGATAAGGACAACGCAACCAGCAATTGCGATACTTTGGCCAAAGATTTTCACATGCTTTGCATGATCATATTCCTGGATGTGATACACATCTACGGAATACGTCCTTCACTTCACTTCACCTGTTATCTAGAATGGTCTTTCCTGGCTCCTACCAGTCCTCATCGTTTAAGGTCAGTTTTAAACTTTCAATTCCAGCTAGTAATATGAACGGGTATAGGAAGGCACTCCTGGTAACTAAAGATACGCAGACATATGGTGTTGTTACCCCACGACTCCGTGTGTCTATTTGTCTTTAGTATTCCGGAGTCACTCCGTATACCAGATCATACCCTATGCCCCTGCCGAGATCTACACATTCAGCCTATGTATTCTAAATGTTTTAATTCGGGAGGGCATTGCTATATGTCAGCTGCAACATTGTGTCGTCATGAAGACCCCGTCTTCATGAAGACACCTTGCTATAGCTGGCGTATGCCAATGTCCTGCAGAATCCACCCATCGAGAATACACATCCTACTCAAGTGCCTTAGCCACGAGTTAATAATTAAATTCAACTTTCAGCATTCGTGTTGATCCCTTGATCCTCGTTTCCGTTGCAATTGTATATAACTAAGAGGGACTAAACCGTCCATTAGTTTATTATGTATCTTCACCTTCGTATCGAAGGGCTACAATTCCTTACTTGGTTTATTTCTTAATCATTGGATTAAGCAGTCCGTACCGACGGACGTGATAAGTTTAATCTATTAAACTTAGCCAAGATTTTTCCAACTGCAACTAATTTCAGAATGTTAACTTATTAGACGTCATTCAAACGAGGTCTAACTTCAAGAAATGAATTCATTTGTTCTCCTTAACGTTATATAGTTAAGGTCCATTAGTTATGGATATATCTATCTTATATCCTTAATTCTGAATTTTATCAAACGGGATCATTAATGGAGTTCGAAGGCGAAGTTCGATTACTCCGAAGTTGAATTGATATTCCTTAGCTCCTAAGCTAATCCTGAATACCTTCTGATTATGAAATCATATTCTTCTTAATCCTTTTAATGTCAATTTAAAATTCATCTTTACCCAAGTATGAACTAATCGCATCTTCAACTTAAAAGTTGCATTTAAGTAAGAATAGATATCAGTTTCAATTCAACATCCATCCAAGGATAATGAAACAATTCCAAATCAAGAAATAACATCATATTTCCAATTTAAACAACAATATCAAACTGATATAATTATTGAAAATATCACACTCGTAATTGTATTCAATGTTCAAGTCATAATCTGTACAGTTGCCAATCCAGCTGATTGGGCATAGTTATACAAAGCATCCATACAACTCAAGGACAGAAGAATATATTTTCTTCTTTTCACAATTCCTCAAAGAGGAATAAAAACAACATTTACAATTTGTTTTACATCTAATCAAGAGGCATCAGAAAACAGCCAAGCCTTCATTCTAATCAAATTCCATCTACAAAATGAATTGCACGGGTCAGTTCAATGAACTGAGCACATTAAGCACTTATCCTTAAAATAAGATGCTTCAACTAACTGTTTCAATAAAAGAACCCTGCTTTTATGAAACTACTGCAAAACATCAATCTCGAAATAGGCACAAAGGGAAGATCAGCATGTCAACTGAACTATCAAAATATTATCACAATCAGCAATAAGACTGCTGTCCCGTTTTCACATAATCATTGCAAGTATCAATTTACAATATTTGTAAAGTTAGGAATACAAGTAGCTTGCTGCCTATATAACATTCAGTTATCCTTTCCACGCCTTTCATTAATAACAAATGCAAAGGATGAAACTAACTGAATATAAATCCTTTACTTTCCTTTCCGTTCATGAAGTATTTTAAATTTAAAGCATTCAAGTACAGACAAGAAAGCGAACAGCAGTGCATATAGTAGCTCCCATCTAAGCACTATAAAATTTATCATTCACGAATTCCAGATTCCAACTGAATGAGAGAAGAAAGATCATTTCTCTAAAACATTCATTCATATCTCTATTTCCTTCCACATGACTGTCCTAACAGTGGAATCCAAACGAAAATCAATTCAAGATAACAGTTCAGAGTGAAACTTACAAAATCCGCTCGGAATTCACTTTCCGGCAGCAAGATTAATTTCATATATAATCAGCTTTACATGAAAACAGGAAAGAATTCACCATTCATATCCATACTTCATTGGAATCAGACTCATTTAAGGATTCGAAACGTATTAGTACAACATTAGGTACATCCAAGATCAAACAATATAAGGTTACATACCATATATTGCCATAATAAAGGAAACCATATTTCTTTTGCTGCATACTAAACAGAAACAATATTTCAATCATGCAGTCAATCATTCACATGATGATCTAATTCTAGGAACGTACCCCGTTCAGAATAACATTTATTCATTGCTGTTACCTACAGCAAGTCCATTATTCACATGACGATGAATTTCATCAGGTTAAAACAGCAGGCAGGAAAAGAATTCATTCCCTTTTAATTTCACTATGAAACACCATTTGTTCAAAATGAAATCAAACACCTAATCCGTGTTCATCTCAAACAAGACAACTCATTATAAGGATAACAGAACAGTCGTTCTTATCAAAAAAACAAACTCTCATAGCCTGTACCGTTCAATCCAATACCACAAACAACTCATATTCAACTGTCCATACTTCTATAAGAGCAAACCCGAACCAGGTGTTAATTGTATGAGCTCGGTACAGCCAGAGCAACTCAGAAGACAAATTAGATCCCAATTTTTTTTTTTTATTACAGTATATAGAAATACAATCATTCTTTGCATAGAATTCAATCAAGTGGAAGCTGTGTCAACAGTCCGTATAAGAAGACCAAACAACATTCATATAACACAGTGAAACCACCTTATTCTTTCAACAAGGAGAAACGAAATCCATAGATAACTTTAAGAAGGAAAAACAGTTATCTTTTTCCCTATTTCACGAATACCCAATACGTATTCACTTAGTTCCTACTCAAGAAAAGGTACAACAATGATATTATTGCTTAAACTTCCTATGGTTCGAGTTCAATTACTCAAGGTGAACCCGAATGCCACTTCCATCCAATATCCAAACAGTACAAGAAGAAGAATCTACTTTCTTAAAGAAAATTTCTATAAGAACTACTTCATCAACTATTATTCCCTTCCTTCCAGTTCGTTAGCAATAACGATTGTTCAATAGTGAAAACAACTCATAAATAGTGTACAGTCACAAGATATATATATATATACAATGAATTTCCCATTACTGTCAAACGTCCAGCACACAGGGAGATACATCATTCGAGAATTACAAGACAATAAAACTCAGCAGTCAAGGCAATATTTCCTTATTGTTTCCAAAATGACAGCAATATTCAATGAAACCCAATTCATAGAAACATACACAGCTGTATCTCCACTTCCCTCTTTTTGTTTACATGCAAGGACAATTCCCCATATAACAGCAAGAAAAGATTACACTTAAAGAAACAATTTCACTATAAGGAGCGATTGCACAGCCTATTCCAATTTCGAACAACACGAACAGTGAAAGGAATATCCATTTCAAACCATTTATACAGTCAACAACCAATACTGTAAATCATTTCCAACATGATTCGAGCAAAAACAGATCAAGGCAGAGCAACCCAAGCAAATCTCCTTATCATTTTCCAAAGAAAAGAAGCAAGAACCAACAAAATCCATTTCCAAATCAACTCAACAGCAATCATGCAATCCCAACCCAAGAGCAGGGTTGTTTTAATGAAACATTTAATTAAAGCAAAGATTTTTAAAGAGAAGGGCTTAACGTGCCTGAAATCTCTTTTCCAGAGCTCGATGAAAACCTTATTTGCCGCGTTTTTCTTCCACAGCGACAACACAAAATTCCCAGCACTCCTTTCTTCTTCAGGCTTATCAACAGCCTCAAAACTTCCAAGAAAATGTCAAATGCTAAGAGCTGGTTCGACTGAACCAGACCAAAGAAACCAAATGCAGAGCAACTTCGGCCAAACCAAATCGAAACAATGAAAGATCAAATTCCCTCATGCTGTTTCCAAGGCGAGCTGGTCGCGAGGACCGAAACAATTAATGCAATTAAGGCTCACCCCTTTTTCCTTACTTTCCACGCCACCCGCCACTCGGGTTGGCGAGTTCTAAATTTCAAAATTTCCATGCAAACTGAATTTGGCTCTATTTCAAAATAGATGCCTCTAAATTCCTTACCTGCCCCGCCAAAACTGGCGCTGTCCACGTAGGGACAGTTTATTAAATGCCATGAATGCCCTTTCCATCCTTATCCCTTTCCTCCCAAGGGTCTGCGTACCCCTTAGTTTAGGATTAGTTTAGGTTACATAAATCATTCGACCTAGGTCTTAGTTTAGCCTTAGGTTTATTTTCCCCCCTTTTTTTTTTTAATTTAAAAATCCACTTAGGATAGTGGTGTAGGATGTATGTTAGGCCTTAGGGTTAGTTTAGGTTTAATTCACACTAACCACTAACACTAAACACCCTCCATCCAGCTTCCTTACAGACATTCACATTAACGCAGAGCAGGACGTTACGTCCTTCGGATTACGTGCCAAGGCCACCCGTGTCCAGGCGTTTCTCACCTTACGAGGTCCCAAGTTCGACAGTACAGGATTAAAGAATCGAATCCCTGTCGTTGGCATTTTCGTGCTAGCTGCTCACACCTGCAATCAGGCGCTGCACGCTCATAACAATCTCGGGTTCGGTTCAAGTGTGGATCGACCCAGAAATCACAAGAGAACCTCAGCATACTTGGATCAATGGAATTGATTCAAGGTATGCTGTCAATCAGCAATAAGAGCAAGCAAGTATACGACAATCTGTCGTCACATCAGCAAACACACAAGTACAATATTTGTTGTCCCATGCAATAAATCACAGTATGCAAGAATCCAAATTAGCAACACATTCTCTTAAGATCAAAACATATCTTAACATGTTTGCTTTCATTCCAGCAGCTATAACAGTATGTAAAACATTCACCAAGTTAACATACGAAATCAGAGTGTTACAATGCTTCCAAACTCCTCTAGAGATATCATCGTCCCGTATTTGATCAGATTTAACAAAAGTCAAGTGAGTTTTTCTAGGACACGTTTAAGGTGTGCACAGGGAACGTTTTTGTACCTGTCTCCTTCCATAAGTTCATACCAAAAACAGATCATCTCTCTTAAAAACAGCGTTTTAAGACAACTGTACAATAGACTAATAATTGTCTAAATTTGGTAAAATTATCAGTTCTCTGAATTTCAAATTCAGTTAAACAGGTGTGGAAAAGTAGATCTCATTTCTTCGAGATTCTCCCAAGTTGCACTTTCTTCGCTGAACTGGTCCCACTGGACCTTACATTGGTTCACTTCGCGATTTCTCAAGTACATTGCTTGGGTTGTTAGGCTAGTTTCTATATTTATGTAGGATTTTAAAGTGTCTCATTGGAAAGAAACTAATGCATTTGATGGAAGTTCGCGACAATTTTCAGAAAAACACTGAAAAATTAGTAGGTTGCCTCGTTAGGATTGCAACTCCTTCACCATCAATTAGATTTTGAAACTATTGAATGTGGTAGAAAATTTAGACTTGGGAAGGTCTTTAAGGTAGGGAAACACCATACAATACTTTTTAAGAAGGAATAACTCCACAAGATCTTCTCATATGAGAATGCCACTTTGAGGGGGACAACTTCCAATACACCTCTACCAAATAGAATACTCTCCACTTACTTCATCTCCTTTATAATGATATTCATCTCCTTAATATAGACCTCTATTACTCATAATGGATGGGTAAACTCGTAATCTCAATTTAGGTTCACTCATTATGCAATATAACTAATTTCTCAAGTTATTATTTGTTTGACCTAATATATCATACCAATATTCTACCAGCGGAAGGTATTCCTCCCATTTATACTGCTGGTCCATGCAATACATCCTTAGCATGGTCCTCTAAACTTGATTAACTCTCTCAGTCTGTCCATCCGTTTCTGGATGATATGCAAAACTAAAGTTTAATTTAGTTCCCAAGGCTGCCTTAAGCGTTTGCCAAAACCTTGATGTCATCCTCGAATCTCTGTCCGATATGATTAATTCCAGTATTCCATGCAATATGAATTCCATTTCATGAAGGCTGATACCTCTTGCCAAAACTGACGACAAACATCCGAGAAAGTTCTAACCAACAATAACCAATAGACTCTCTCCACTTTGGGTCAATTTAGTCGATCCCTTTCCTTTAACCAGGAGAGTGTCACATTTGTTTCTTGACATAGGCAATCCTTGAACTTAGAGAGGAGCCCATCATTATCACTTGCCAGTTTGGCATACTGCGGAAGTAGCTATGGGGATACAATAATCCAGCTGGTTCCATATGTGAAACTTGGTGCAACTTCGCTGCACTATTCCAAGCAGATGTGTTACACATACTCTTTACCACATCCTATGTTCAATCCCTTCCGACAGCTATTGCTGCTTGTGTTCCTATTACAATTTATCGAATGTTTAATGTATATCCCCAGGGTGTCAAGAAAAGGGTGAGTTATGGAATTCAGTTAGGCAATGCTCCAATCTTAAGTCATTTCCCTACATGACGTACATGTACCCTATTTTCGAGGCCTCAGAACGTCCTTCGTTATCAAATTTACTTACACTGCTGAATACCATGAATGTCTACTACGGGTCCGCATGCACTGTGAACAGACTATCCAAAAATTGCTGGAAACTATAGCCATTATGATTCCATTATGTGTAATGTAAATATACCTCATCCTTAAACTGAATACTTAACGTTATACATAGACAGAGTTGTGAATGCTTCCTTCGACTACCATTTTAAAAGCTATCTGAATACGTGAAATTTCCTTGCCCTTACATGTAGCTTATATACAAGAATGATAGAGAGACTAGCAAATTCTAACCATCTTCGCTGCCAGAAAGACATGCAGATTGAGGATGAGTGAACTTGGATCAACTGTCAGCCCTCAAATAGTGTCTGAATAAAAATGTTAATTCAAAGGGCTATGCTGAAAACATGTAATGCCTCCCCATTTCCTTGTACGCATTATATAACCGATGGCAACTGAAACAAACAGAAAGTGTTGGATGCATAATTCTGTTCATGTAACTCTATTAGCCCTTATATTCTTTCATAAGTGTTGACACATGGTTATTCTCATGAAAACAAGTATCACCTCCAAGGCCTATCTACTCTGAATACGTCCGTTACATCCATTCATGTCTCAGCATTTGGATCAGGTAGGTAGTCAAAACAGGCGCTGTAGTTAACAGTTCCTAGTAACTAATATTTGATGCACATGCAAATCAAAGACACACTAGTCTGTCCAGACTAAATTCAAATCAGATTTTTAACAGCTGAAAAATAATTAATATTCAAACCCTAAACTGCTGCAATTTTCCAAAATTATTTCCCGCTTAACCATCCAAACAAAATTTTTCAAACTTCGGATTTTGGGCGCACAAAAATAAAGACTAGATTTTAAGCTCAGCCAACACAAAACCCTAATTTTACCCTAAAAAGTAGGTCGCCCAGCACATTTAGGGCATCAAATCAACTCTAAAAATTATGAAGTTAATTTCTCCTTATTCCTCCTAATTTGTACAATCAAAGCCCATGTTAAATTGATGCCATTCGAACCTTTTTCAGATTTGTTTTTTATATTAGGAGATAATAAATAAAATCGCACCCAAAATAGTTGAAAATTAAAAAATTAATAGCTCACTCAATACTTGGTATTTTTGCATGAAACAAAAAACACAATAAAGTAGAAATGAAGAGCTTTCCAATGAACTATCAAATTGAATTTTCTAATCTCACCAAAACCCACCCAAAACTGCCCCAGAAATCTGCCTCCAAGTCGCTAGGGTTAGAATAAATTCTATAAATTAATTCCAGACAACCTCAAAACATTATAGATCAAACCCCAAACCAAGTCAATTTGCCTCTAATAAATTGCAGCAGAGATAATGAATACAAAAGTACCTCAAACCATTCACCAACATGCAGATTTACCCTTCCAATAAATGCGCTAACACCCTAGGGCAAGTCGCCAATGCTAGAATGTATGAACCATGCATAAAAACACTCAACACAAGATGAACACAATGAAGAGAACAATGGAGTCTTCAATTTCTTTCAACAAAGGATTCAAATGAAGCTTACAATGAGAGAGCACAATGCAAGAACTAGGGCATACATCCCATTACTCCAAGCATGGAGTGAAATCAAAATGATCAATTAACATAACCCCACTAGAGGAAATGCGGCCTCCTTTTATAGAGTTAAGGGGTGCAACATTCAAAAAGACCAACTTTTCCCTTTTGGAGGGAAAACATAAACTCTCATTATAATAAAGTCTTTAATAAACTAAGACTAGCTGCACTTTATTATTTTTAATAAAAAAATAAAAGCAACTATCCTATGTGCACATTTAATTAACCTAGAGAGCCCTCTTTGTAGCACAAGACATGCCAAGGGGTTACAAAATAGACAAAAGACATCTTTGGATCATCGTCAAGCTCAATCCTCAAGCCCATGAGAAGAGAGAATGGGTTTAGGGTCTTCAAGTCTACAATTTCAAAAATGTCCCAAAGTTCAACTGGTCCATTCCTTCCCCCCCCCCCCCCCAGCCTTTCGTCTTTTATTTGGGGATGCATAGCAAATTCAGCAGAAGCCCATAACTAAGATTTTACTAAGTGAGCTCCAGGATCAGAATTTCTATTTTACAGACCTCATTAGGTTTACTGAATTAACTTACCCGTAACCTCTATGGGTTTTCACTTGCTACAAATCATTGTCTGTTAGCTATCTGCAGCTTGTATCATTAGCTGCTGTCCGCGACTCATCCTTTGTTCAGAGGATTCCATAGACTCGCATTCTGTATTCCTTTCCACAGTCTGCCACATCCTCCAGCAGGAACAACTTGAATTCTTAAGGTTCAAAGTTAATAAAGCCAGCCCTAAGCAGACATCGTTCTGGCAAACATAGGACTTTTGTCCAAAGTGCCATTAACTTTTGGGATAGCTATTCACACGCTATTTACAGGTTTATTCAAAATCACAGATCAAATTGTTGTTATCAACAACAATTTTACTTTTCACACCAAACCTTTTCCAAGGTCCCCTTAAATGGTGCAAGAGACTCTGTCAAGGATTGGGAATCACCAACCTGGTATCTCTTCCCTGTGAGCAGATATTGCTCTCAATTTCTGTTCCTGTCTGATTGCCTTTTCAACAACCCCATCCATGGTGGTTGGGCCGTGGACATCCACTTCGCCCCCAATGATGGGATTCAGTCCCATTATGAATTTCCGTATTCTGAACTTCTCGTCAGCTTGGTACTGCGGCACATACTTAAGGAGTTTAGTAAACCCTTCCCAGTATTCCGTCACCGACAGCCTTCCTTGCGACCAGTTCTGAAATTCAGTCATTTTCCTATCAAAATAGAGTTGAGGCAGCCATCGTTGCCTAAAATAACCCTTAAATTGATCCCAAGTTATGTCTGATTCGACAATATTCAGCTCAACCTTACGGTTGTCCCACCAGGACGATGCTTCATGAGAAAGCTGATATGCTCCCCATATCGCTTTAGTCTCTTCAGAGAAGTTTCTTATAGCAAAGTATTTCTCCATTTCACTGAGCCAGTTTTCAGCTCCGTCCCCAAGAGTTGTTCCATCAAACTTTGGAGGACTTATTCTCTTTATATCATTTGTAAGTTCAGCTGCTAATCTTGCCCTTTTATTTTCAGGGGGATTAGGAGCAATTACATTATTATCATCAACACCCGGATTCCCTCCGTTGATGTTGTCCATAGGAGGCAGCTGATCATTTATTTCAGCTTCATTCCCCTCCTCTTCATTGCCCATTGACTGCTGTTCCAGTACAGTCAAACGATCCCTCGTATCAAGTAGGGCAGCAAGGATTTCATCCAGCTTTTGGGCAGTTGCTGCTTCTCCACCCTGCAACGGGTTATTCGCAGCATTCCCTCTTGTCCTGACCATTTTCTGTTCAATAAGAAAATGTAAACTTTATTAATATTGTGGACTCATTAGGTCCAAGAGCTGCAACCTTCAGCTCTGATACCAAGATGTAACATCCCCATTTTAAAACACCAGAACAAGGGAATTTTTTTTTTTTTTTTTTTAAATAACGTTCTCTGTTATGAATTATAAAATTCAAACACACGTTCAAGTTTTAATAATTGTTCTCTGCCCAAACAACACAGTTGGGTTCACACAATTTCCTTTTAAAACGAATGTTCCCTGTTCGCATATTTACAATATGGAACACACATTCAATGCCATTCAATCTTATAACAGATTCTATATGCTACTGTAAATGACTCGATGAACTACCGATCTTCCATTTTCATGGCTCGGAGTTTCAACGATCCTTCATTTCATGACTCGGCAACAACCGATCCTTCATGTTTATTTATGCATAGTATATTATATATACCTGTTCTCATAACCTTCCCCGGTTATCGAAGTGATCCATTTAAGAAGCCTATCTGAATATCTGTTACTGATATTCATCTGACATCCTGCATCTTAAATTAAGTGATAAGGACAACGCAACCAGCAATTGCGATACTTTGGCCAAAGATTTTCACATGCTTTGCATGATCATATTCCTGGATGTGATACACATCTACGGAATACGTCCTTCACTTCACTTCACCTGTTATCTAGAATGGTCTTTCCTGGCTCCTACCAGTCCTCATCGTTTAAGGTCAGTTTTAAACTTTCAATTCCAGCTAGTAATATGAACGGGTATAGGAAGGCACTCCCGGTAACTAAAGATACGCAGACATACGGTGTCGTTACCCCACGACTCCGTGTGTCTATTTGTCTTTAGTATTCCGGAGTCACTCCGTATACCAGATCATACCCTATGCCCCTGCCGAGATCTACACATTCAGCCTATGTATTCTAAATGTTTTAATTCGGGAGGGCATTGCTATATGTCAGCTGCAACATTGTGTCGTCATGAAGACCCCGTCTTCATGAAGACACCTTGCTGTAGCTGGCGTATGCCAATGTCCTGCAGAATCCACCCATCGAGAATACACATCCTGCTCAAGTGCCTTAGCCACGAGTTAATAATTAAATTCAACTTTCAGCATTCGTGTTGATCCCTTGATCCTCGTTTCCGTTGCAATTGTATATAACTAAGAGGGACTAAACCGTCCATTAGTTTATTATGTATCTTCACCTTCGTATCGAAGGGCTACAATTCCTTACTTGGTTTATTTCTTAATCATTGGATTAAGCAGTCCGTACCGACGGACGTGATAAGTTTAATCTATTAAACTTAGCCAAGATTTTTCCAACTGCAACTAATTTCAGAATGTTAACTTATTAGACGTCATTCAAACGAGGTCTAACTTCAAGAAATGAATTCATTTGTTCTCCTTAACGTTATATAGTTAAGGTCCATTAGTTATGGATATATCTATCTTATATCCTTAATTCTGAATTTTATCAAACGGGATCATTAATGGAGTTCGAAAGCGAAGTTCGATTACTCCGAAGTTGAATTGATATTCCTTAGCTCCTAAGCTAATCCTGAATACCTTCTGATTATGAAATCATATTCTTCTTAATCCTTTTAATGTCAATTTAAAATTCATCTTTACCCAAGTATGAACTAATCGCATCTTCAACTTAAAAGTTGCATTTAAGTAAGAATAGATATCAGTTTCAATTCAACATCCATCCAAGGATAATGAAACAATTCCAAATCAAGAAATAACATCATATTTCCAATTTAAACAACAATATCAAACTGATATAATTATTGAAAATATCACACTCGTAATTGTATTCAATGTTCAAGTCATAATCTGTACAGTTGCCAATCCAGCTGATTGGGCATAGTTATACAAAGCATCCATACAACTCAAGGACAGAAGAATATATTTTCTTCTTTTCACAATTCCTCAAAGAGGAATAAAAACAACATTTACAATTTGTTTTACATCTAATCAAGAGGCATCAGAAAACAGCCAAGCCTTCATTCTAATCAAATTCCATCTGCAAAATGAATTGCACGGGTCAGTTCAATGAACTGAGCACATTAAGCACTTATCCTTAAAATAAGATGCTTCAACTAACTGTTTCAATAAAAGAACCCTGCTTTTATGAAACTACTGCAAAACATCAATCTCGAAATAGGCACAAAGGGAAGATCAGCATGTCAACTGAACTATCAAAATATTATCACAATCAGCAATAAGACTGCTGTCCCGTTTTCACATAATCATTGCAAGTATCAATTTACAATATTTGTAAAGTTAGGAATACAAGTAGCTTGCTGCCTATATAACATTCAGTTATCCTTTCCACGCCTTTCATTAATAACAAATGCAAAGGATGAAACTAACTGAATATAAATCCTTTACTTTCCTTTCCGTTCATGAAGTATTTTAAATTTAAAGCATTCAAGTACAGACAAGAAAGCGAACAGCAGTGCATATAGTAGCTCCCATCTAAGCACTATAAAATTTATCATTCACGAATTCCAGATTCCAACTGAATGAGAGAAGAAAGATCATTTCTCTAAAACATTCATTCATATCTCTATTTCCTTCCACATGACTGTCCTAACAGTGGAATCCAAACGAAAATCAATTCAAGATAACAGTTCAGAGTGAAACTTACAAAATCCGCTCGGAATTCACTTTCCGGCAGCAAGATTAATTTCATATATAATCAGCTTTACATGAAAACAGGAAAGAATTCACCATTCATATCCATACTTCATTGGAATCAGACTCATTTAAGGATTCGAAACGTATTAGTACAACATTAGGTACATCCAAGATCAAACAATATAAGGTTACATACCATATATTGCCATAATAAAGGAAACCATATTTCTTTTGCTGCATACTAAACAGAAACAGTATTTCAATCATGCAGTCAATCATTCACATGATGATCTAATTCTAGGAACGTACCCCGTTCAGAATAACATTTATTCATTGCTGTTACCTACAGCAAGTCCATTATTCACATGACGATGAATTTCATCAGGTTAAAACAGCAGGCAGGAAAAGAATTCATTCCCTTTTAATTTCACTATGAAACACCATTTGTTCAAAACGAAATCAAACACCTAATCCGTGTTCATCTCAAACAAGACAGCTCATTATAAGGATAACAGAACAGTCGTTCTTATCAAAAAAACAAACTCTCATAGCCTGTACCGTTCAATCCAATACCACAAACAACTCATATTCAACTGTCCATACTTCTATAAGAGCAAACCCGAACCAGGTGTTAATTGTATGAGCTCGGTACAGCCAGAGCAACTCAGAAGACAAATTAGATCCCAATTTTTTTTTTTTTTATTACAGTATATAGAAATACAATCATTCTTTGCATAGAATTCAATCAAGTGGAAGCTGTGTCAACAGTCCGTATAAGAAGACCAAACAACATTCATATAACACAGTGAAACCACCTTATTCTTTCAACAAGGAGAAACGAAATCCATAGATAACTTTAAGAAGGAAAAACAGTTATCTTTTTCCCTATTTCACGAATACCCAATACGTATTCACTTAGTTCCTACTCAAGAAAAGGTACAGCAATGATATTATTGCTTAAACTTCCTATGGTTCGAGTTCAATTACTCAAGGTGAACCCGAATGCCACTTCCATCCAATATCCAAACAGTACAAGAAGAAGAATCTACTTTCTTAAAGAAAATTTCTATAAGAACTACTTCATCAACTATTATTCCCTTCCTTCCAGTTCGTTAGCAATAACGATTGTTCAATAGTGAAAACAACTCATAAATAGTGTACAGTCACAAGATATATATATATATATACAATGAATTTCCCATTACTGTCAAACGTCCAGCACACAGGGAGATACATCATTCGAGAATTACAAGACAATAAAACTCAGCAGTCAAGGCAATATTTCCTTATTGTTTCCAAAATGACAGCAATATTCAATGAAACCCAATTCATAGAAACATACACAGCTGTATCTCCACTTCCCTCTTTTTGTTTACATGCAAGGACAATTCCCCATATAACAGCAAGAAAAGATTACACTTAAAGAAACAATTTCACTATAAGGAGCGATTGCACAGCCTATTCCAATTTCGAACAACACGAACAGTGAAAGGAATATCCATTTCAAACCATTTATACAGTCAACAACCAATACTGTAAATCATTTCCAACATGATTCGAGCAAAAACAGATCAAGGCAGAGCAACCCAAGCAAATCTCCTTATCATTTTCCAAAGAAAAGAAGCAAGAACCAACAAAATCCATTTCCAAATCAACTCAACAGCAATCATGCAATCCCAACCCAAGAGCAGGGTTGTTTTAATGAAACATTTAATTAAAGCAAAGATTTTTAAAGAGAAGGGCTTAACGTGCCTGAAATCTCTTTTCCAGAGCTCGATGAAAACCTTATTTGCCGCGTTTTTCTTCCACAGCGACAACACAAAATTCCCAGCACTCCTTTCTTCTTCAGGCTTATCAACAGCCTCAAAACTTCCAAGAAAATGTCAAATGCTAAGAGCTGGTTCGACTGAACCAGACCAAAGAAACCAAATGCAGAGCAACTTCGGCCAAACCAAATCGAAACAATGAAAGATCAAATTCCCTCATGCTGTTTCCAAGGCGAGCTGGTCGCGAGGACCGAAACAATTAATGCAATTAAGGCTCACCCCTTTTTCCTTACTTTCCACGCCACCGCCACTCGGGTTGGCGAGTTCTAAATTTCAAAATTTCCATGCAAACTGAATTTGGCTCTATTTCAAAATAGATGCCTCTAAATTCCTTACCTGCCCCGCCAAAACTGGCGCTGTCCACGTAGGGACAGTTTATTAAATGCCATGAATGCCCTTTCCATCCTTATCCCTTTCCTCCCAAGGGTCTGCGTACCCCTTAGTTTAGGATTAGTTTAGGTTACATAAATCATTCGACCTAGGTCTTAGTTTAGCCTTAGGTTTATTTTCCCCCCCTTTTTTTTTTAATTTAAAAATCCACTTAGGATAGTGGTGTAGGATGTATGTTAGGCCTTAGGGTTAGTTTAGGTTTAATTCACACTAACCACTAACACTAAACACCCTCCATCCAGCTTCCTTACAGACATTCACATTAACGCAGAGCAGGACGTTACGTCCTTCGGATTACGTGCCAAGGCCACCCGTGTCCAGGCGTTTCTCACCTTACGAGGTCCCAAGTTCGACAGTACAGGATTAAAGAATCGAATCCCTGTCGTTGGCATTTTCGTGCTAGCTGCTCACACCTGCAATCAGGCGCTGCACGCTCATAACAATCTCGGGTTCGGTTCAAGTGTGGATCGACCCAGAAATCACAAGAGAACCTCAGCATACTTGGATCAATGGAATTGATTCAAGGTATGCTGTCAATCAGCAATAAGAGCAAGCAAGTATACGACAATCTGTCGTCACATCAGCAAACACACAAGTACAATATTTGCTGTCCCATGCAATAAATCACAGTATGCAAGAATCCAAATTAGCAACACATTCTCTTAAGATCAAAACATATCTTAACATGTTTGCTTTCATTCCAGCAGCTATAACAGTATGTAAAACATTCACCAAGTTAACATACGAAATCAGATGAAAAATTAGTAGGTTGCCTCGTTAGGATTGCAACTCCTTCACCATCAATTAGATTTTGAAACTATTGAATGTGGTAGAAAATTTAGACTTGGGAAGGTCTTTAAGGTAGGGAAACACCATACAATACTTTTTAAAGAAGGAATAACTCCACAAGATCTTCTCATATGAGAATGCCACTTTGAGGGGGACAACTTCCAAATACACCTCTACCAAAATAGAATACTCTCCACTTACTTCATCTCCTTTATAATGATATTCATCTCCTTAATATAGACCTCTATTACTCATAATGGATGGGTAAACTCGTAATCTCAATTTAGGTTCACTCATTATGCAATATAACTAATTTCTCAAGTTATTATTTGTTTGACCTAATATATCATACCAATATAACTAATGGGGATATGTGCCACTGTCAGCATCTCAATCAACTCGTATACACCATAATGTCATATCCCTAGGTACATAACATCCTATCCTTGACATGTTTCATCCCCAAAACATATGAAGAAACCAAATAAATAGCGTTCCTTAAATAATTACACACTTATCGCCATGCTTGATCATCCAACCACCCAAATGTGATCTTGGTGGGTGATGGTTCTCCAAATTTGGTTCCAAATTCTTCTACACTACTCTAATTCCATTTATGACCATAGTTTCTTATTGGTTTTCAATATGTAGCCATAGTGATTGCTTAATGTAGCCAAACTGTAACACACAATATACTGCAAATATTTTGAACTCAAAGAAAATAAATCTTCTTCTTCGTTATTGAATCATGAATACAATGCTTCATAAATAAGAAAACAACTCCCACTTGAGTTGCCAAGCAAACTCTAACTAACTTTGACTAAATCTAATATAGATGGCGAAATTTACTAGAACTTTTTATTCTTAGTAAGTTTGCATGCTTATTCGTACGGACACAAAAATTGCCACACATCTTCTACATGCCTAAATTATAGGAATTGCCAACTTTATAACCTACTATGCATTCAAGAGACTAAAATTAACTAATGCCCTAAAATAGGAAAAAACTGAATTACAACTTAAATCCTAATTTTTGGCCCCCAAATGATGGATTTCGGGCCCAAAAATTTGTCGAAACTAGCTCTAATTGGTAGGGCAGGTTTGACTGGTGCATTTTTCTCAACAAAACAAGTGGTTTAAAAATAATAATGGACTCAAATGGACACTCGGATCAAAAGATATGATCATTTCAAGTTTTTGCTAAAAATAGTTGTATCATTCACCAAAATTGGGTCACACACCCCTTGGTCCCCTTTTGAAATAACCATTTACTTAAACACATTAACTTAATCATGAACTTTATGACCCATGTTAATCCTCTAATTTCCAATCCTTTACAATGTACCAAATAATACCTGTATTATCCATGTCATTATTAATTTAATTACTTGTAATAAAATTTGATGCCTACTTCTTCTAGACACCTTCACCATAGACTATTCATGCATCTGTAATGTCCCCTTTTAATGACAATAAAAAATGGAGAAGTACTTAGTTCAACCCTAAGAATGGATCAAACCCTATTGCTTCAAATCTAAAATATCCCAATTCCCGCTATTTCGAAAAATGGGGTTGGAACTAGTCCATTCAGATGGTGCGGATAGATTGAACAAAACCTACCCCAAATTATGCAGATCTTCAGATTTTTAGTAAACCTAGGGAATAACCTTAATACATCACATCCCGAAATTGACTGCTAGTCTTCCAAAATTATCTTCCGCTTAACCATTTAAACATAAACCTTCAAACTTTGGATTTTGGGTTGGCACATTCTGAATCAAGGATATGAGAAGAATACATGCATGTAGAACTAGAGCCTTTTTGTACTTGCAGACATCTATAGCACTAGGACAAATCCTAGATTTTTCCCTAAAAGGTGACATTGCTCAGGAAGCAAATTTACGACATCAAGCTCCATCTCACCAACCAATTATCACCACTTACATCTCTCGTTGGATTCCTGCATAATAGTAAGTATACTTTGTTAAACTGCATCCCATTTGATTCCTACTTCAGATCTGGGTTTTTATATCAGTAGTTAATCAATTTCCTACTTGCATTCCAAGAACCCCTGACCATTTACAAAAATTTATAACTCAACTCATTACTTGGTATTTTTGCCATGAAACCGCCTATACCCGACACAATACATAGAAATGAGGAGCTTTCCTAATGAACTATCATAACCTGTTATGTTCTTGGTATCTCTCGCCTAACCTCAACTCAAAACTGCAACAACAAATCTTATCGAATCTTACAGCCCGACTATAAGAATCATTACCCATAAATGTAATTCCAGTTCATACCTAACCATGATCGGTCAAACCACTGAAATAATCTCCCTTACTCTTCCAACATTAATGTAAACACAACAAATTACCAACCTACCATAAATAACCTCAAAACCTGATAGATCAAACCCTAAACTAAGAGCCTGCCTAATAAATTGCAACCACCTATAATGAACATACAAAGTGACCTCAAGATCATTGACCTAATATTTTTTACCCTATCTAATTGGATCAACGCCCTAGAGCAAGTTGCCATGCTAGAATGTATAAACCATGCACAGAATACTCAACACAAGATTCATTTATGAACGTATTTCAGTGGAGTCTTCATATTTGTTCAAAAAAGGAGTCCAAATGACAGCTTATCAATGAGAGTATCACACTGCAAGGATCTAGGGCATACATCCCAGGCAGTCCATGTCATATAGTGAAATCTTCTTAGGTGGTCTTATCAATTTCATAGTTCCCCTAGCCTAAAGGAAATCTCGACAGTCAACATCAGAGTTAAGAAGTCAGAATGCACACATTAACCTTCAACTGACCGACACAACATGTATTCCTCCTTTTGGAAAGACCATAATCTCATTATAATCACATTCTCAATAAATGTAAAGACTATGGTGCAACAATATTATTATCCTTTAATTGAATAATAAATGCATGCAAGTTATCTATCTTCAAATTTAACTAACCTATTTATCCTTGTATCGCAAGGCTTACCTAATCTCCCACTCTAATAACAAATGATTTTCTTCTGGATCATCGTCAATCCTTTCCAATGTACCTCAATATTCATGAGAAGAGTCCATGGGTTGAGGGTTTCAAGTCTTCAATTTCCAAAATATGATCCATTTCTTCTTTCTTTTTAGGGGAACATTATTTCCTCCATTCTACTACTTCAATAACACCCCCTTCTTCACCATCCCCGTGAAGAGAATATAAGTCTGAAACATTAAACATTGGAGAAATATCAAAATTTCCTGGCAATTCTACCTTATAGGCATTATCATTTATTTTTTTCACGATTTTGCAGGGACCAATTTTCTTGTACTTCAACTTGTTATAGGTTTCCTTTTGGAAACTTTTCCTTCCGAAGGTATACCATAACCAACTCATCCATTGTAAACACCTTTCTCCTTTAGTGCACATCTGCTATTTCCTTATACTTATCATTATTATTCTGCAGCTTTTTCCGCACTTCTTCCTATAATTGTTGTATATGTTCGGCAAATGCTTCTACATCAGCGCTGACTCTGCTATCAATTGGTAGCTGCACCAAATCTAATACCCCATTTGGATTACTCCCATACACAATATAAAATGGAGACTTTGTCGTGGATCTATTTACTGAGATATTATAATCAAAATCAGCTTGTGGTAATGTTAAGCCCCATTGTTTTTGGCTTTTCCCCAACTATGCACCTTAACAGGTTTCCCAAACTCCTGTTTACCACCTTTGTTTGCCCATCAGTTCGAGGATGATAGGCACTGTTGAATTGTAGTTTAATTCCCAGTTTCTTCTATAAATTCCTCCAGAAATGACTTAAGAAACTTATGTCTCTATTTGACGTAATGGTTTTTAGAACACCATGCAACCTAACAACTTCTCTGAGAAAAAAAATCTGCTACTCCTATTACATCACTAGTTTTCTTATAGGAAATAAAATTAACCATCTTAGAGAACCTATCAACAACCACAAAAATTGAGTCATTACCTTTTGTGTTTTAGGTAATCCCAAAACAAAATCCATACTAAAATTTTTCCATGATACTTTGGGAATAGGAAATGGAATATATAACCCTGTATTCTGTGCATGGCCTTTCAAGACTTGGAAAATTCTACACCTCTCCACATATCTTACCACATATCTTGTTCATCTTTGGCCAATAGTATTTCTCCTCTACCAAAGCAATAGTCTTATCCTTACCAAAGTGCCCAGCCAATCCTCCACTATGCAGCGCTTTCGCTATATTATCTCTCGTAGACCCAATTGGAATACATAGTTGTCGTCCCTTAAATAGATAGCCATCTTGCAAAAGGTACTCATCTTGGACATCACCTGCACCACTTGACAATGGCTTGCTTAACCTTTCAACAATATCCTTGAAATCAAAATAAAAAAAATACAAATCCTTTATTGCTTCAAAACCAACCACCTCATTCTCCATAGTTGTAAATAGAGTCATACGCCTACTCAATGCATCCGCAACTTGGTTCTGTTTTCCTGATTTATGCTTTAGAGAAAAAATATAACCCTGCAAAAATGATACTTGACTTTGCATGCCTACTGTTCAACTTCTTTTGTGTATTCACATACTTTAAGGCTATGTGGTCTGTAAATAACACAAACTCCTTAGGCACTAAGTAATGCCTCCAATGCCTCTGTACTTGTACAATTGCATAAAATTACACATCATAAATAGATAAGATAAGATAAGATCATTTTATTAATGTCCAACAAATGACCACAAAAGTAGGTCAACGGGACTGTAGAGTACAAAGCCAATGGAGCCAGCAAGAAGACCCAAACGGGTCGCCCGAAACACAAAGAGAAGAGAAGAAGAAGAGGAGGATGACAGTGTGGGGGGGAGCGGAAGAAGGAACAACACCCCCAACATCATCACCTAACATTCAAGGCCGGATGGAGATAACTGGCGATGCGCCGATGTCTAGTAACTAAAACAGTGGAATGTCTTGAAAGCCAATGTCTGAGAGAGAGACGGTGCCTCTGCATAAGCTTGACGGATCTCTGTCTATGTGGGGGGCTACGAGACGCGTCTGAGGCAGGGGGCCTCTAGTGTAGGAAGTGGAGCGCCGAGTCCTGAAAGATCTGAACTGGGGATCCGTACTCGTGTCGAGATGCCGCTTGGTGACCCTCTTCGGGGAGAGCACCAAGAAGGAGGTGATCCGTCTAGTATCCATCCGTTTGGGAGGAGGGTGAAGGAGCATGTCCCGAAATCTGAGGGCCTCCTGCAGATAAAGAGCAAGACATCTTTGATCATAGTATCTGAAGAAAGATGCAAAGGAAGGGCGCTCACGGAACATGCAATGGAATCTCCCCCTAATCTCGTAATAAACAAGACACCGGAAAATGAAGTGTTCTTCGGTTTCAACCTTCTGGAGAGAGCAAAGCTGGCAAGTCTGCTCTAAGCGATCTTAAGTGGTGGTCAGTCTCCACACAGAGTCGATGTGAGCCCACTCTGAATTGACCTAAAGAGATATGAAGGACCTGTAACCAATGCCGAGAGATGTACATGGGTCTAATAATGAGCTCGTCACGGATCTCAAGAAAGTTTGCAACGTAGAGTAGTTCTTCCTTACCTCATTCAATTTCTCACTAAAGAAAGCTATTGGCTTCCTGCCTTGACTTAGGACAACACCAATTCCCACATGTGAGGCGTCACAATCAACCTCGAACACTTTATCAAAATTTGGTAGTGCCAAAATCGGTGCTTCTGTTACCTTCTTCTTCAAGAAGTTAAAGCTATCCTTTTGTCCACAAAAACTCCCTTCCTTTTGTGCAATCTGTTATAGGTGCTACATTAGTGCTAATTTTTTTAATAAACTTTCTGTAAAAAGTTGTTAAACCATGAAAGCTTCTTACCTTTGTTATACTCCGTGGAGTAGGCCATTCAATAATTGCCTTTATCTTTTCTGAGTCCATCTATACCCCATCTGCTGAAATAATAAAACCCAAAAATACCAAACTCTCTTGCATAAATGTGCACTTCTTCAAATTTGCATAGAGCTTCTCTTTCCTTAACACTTCAAATATCACCCTCAGATGCCTCAAATGTTCTTTAGTTTTACTGAAAATCAAGATATCATCAAAATAAACCATAACAAATTTACCATTGTACTCTTGCAGCACAGTGTTCATCAACCTCACAAAAGTGCTAGGTGTATTAGATAACCTGAATGGCATCACCAGCCACTCATATAATCCATCCCCTGACTTAAATGTTATTTTCCACTCATTTCCTTCTCTGATCCGAATCTCATGGTAACCACTACGAAGATCAATCTTGGTGAAATACCTAGATCCAACAAGCACATCCATCACATCATCAAGGCGAGGTATAGGAAATTGATACTTGATTGTAATTTTATTGATTGCTCTGCTATCCGTGCACATTCTCCATGTTCCATCCTTCTTTGGAGTTAATAAAGCTAGAGTTGCACACAGACTCATGCGCTCCCTTACTACACCCTTTCTCACAAGCTCTGTTTTTTGTTTATTCAATTCTGCATGTAATGTCAGGCTCATCCTATAAGCTGCTTGATTTGGGAGTGAAGACCCTGGGATCAAATCAATATGGAGCTGAATATCTCTTTTGGGTGGTAAACCATTTGGTAGCTCATCAGAAATAACATCAGAAAATTATTCTATTAATTCTGCTGCCTCTACTGGTATTTGTGTGCACTTGCACGTTCATCCTTATTTACGACCAGCACATAGCAAAACCCGTTGCCTTTGCCTCCACAAATTCTTTTGCACAAAACATATTTTCAGCCTTTCCCTCTTCCTTAAGAGGTAGCAAAACTATTTTTGTGCCATCCTTCCAAAAAGTATACGCATTCTTCCCGCCGTCATGATTAACTTTTCTATCAAATTGCCATGGTCTGCCTAGTAACATATGACATGCATCCATAGGATTAACATCACACCAAATCTCATCCTTATAACTTTTTCCAATAGAAAAACTTATTAAACATCTCTTATCAACAATAACTTCATTACCCTTCTTAAACCATGCAATACGGTAAGGGTTAGGATTCTTCTCACAATGCAAGCCTAGTTTCTCAACCATCTCATTTGAAACCATGTTCTCACAACTACCACCATCAATAATAACATTACATACCTTTCCTCCTGAAGTGCATCTGGTTCTGAAAATATTTGTACGTAGCCATGCATCTCCCTTGATCTCCTTTCTTGGAGCAATCATCATCCTTTTGATCATAAGATTTTCTCTTACATCTGGTGGAATTTCTAGGTCTTGTTCATTTTCTTCTTGTTCAACTTTAACAAGATTTACTATTGGAGGATCTGCTTGCCTCTTGTCACACGTGTAATAATGCGGGCATTCAAATGCTTGATGCCCCTCTTCACCACATTCGTAGCAAACAATTGGTCTTCGTGGAGCCTCCCATCCTCTGCTGCCAGCATATCTTCTGCCCCAAGGAAATCCTCTACCTCGTTGCTGATTAGGGAGATCTTGTCTTGTATCTTCTTGCTTTTCCACTCCACGAGGTTGTTCTCCTCTACCTTGATTGAAACTAGCTCGTCCTCGAAAGGAGGATGAGGCCCCCTTATTCATTCTAGGCGATTTCCTAAAAATTTGACAGTTTTGTTTTTCTTCGACCTTTAAAGCTAGTTGATAGGCATCCTCCATGCTCTTGATCCTGTGCATGCTTAGCTCATCTTGAATAGAAAATTTTAATCCATTTACATATCTTGCAGCCATTTGTTCCTCAGTTTCTTCATGCTCTACACGAATGGACAACTTGTAAAACTCATCTGTGTATTCTTGCACGGTTTGTAAGTTTTGTCTGAGATTCCGAAACCTCCTGTAAAGGGTTTATGCATAATCTATAGGAGAAATTTGTTTTTAAGCTTCTTCTCCATCTTACTCCAGTCCTAATCCTTTCTTTCCCCTTTCTTGACCGCTCCTTTTGTAGGTGATCCCACCATAACATATCATGGCCGTTTAATTTCGTGCATGCAAATTTTACCTTCTTTTCCTCTGATATAGCCTTTCCTCAAAATATTTTCCCATGCTAGTCAACCAGTCTATTAGCTCCTCGGGTTTTAGGCTACCTCCATATTCTGAAACATCAACTCTTATCCCATCATTCTTTCCTCTAATGATCGAAGCATCCTTTCTTCAAAAGCTAAGGGTGGTCCTTGTGCTTCCTCTTCACAAATATCTTCTTCATCTGTGTCATCTCCACCTTGATTTCCTCTTTGGGCTATAATCGCAGTAAGCTCAATAACTTGCCTCTGCAGATCCTGCATGTTTCTATTCATTTGGGCAATACCGCCCCCTCTTCCTCTTTCTCTTCCTGCCATTGTTTTTTTTTCTCCACCAAGACTCGAACTTGCTCTGATACCAGATAATGTAGTCAAACTGTAACACAGAATATATTGCAAATTCTTGAACTCAAAGAAAATAAATCTTCTTCTTTGTTATTGAATCATGAATTACAATGCTTCATAAATAAGAAAACAACTCCCAACTCGAGTTGCCAAGCAAACTCTAACTAACTTTGACTAAATCTACTCTAGATGGCGAAATTTACTATTTTTAGCAGTTTACTAGAACCTGCTATTCTTAGTAAGTTCACATGCTTGTTCGTATAGGCACAAAAATTGCCACGCATCTTCTACATGCCTAAATTAGAGGATTTGACAACTTTCTAGCCTACTATGCATTTAAGAGACTAAAATTAACTAATGCCCTAAAATAGGAAAAAACCGAATTACAACTTAAATTCTAATTTTTGGCCCCCAGATGATGGATTTCCAGCCCAAAAATGTGCCAAAAATGGCTCCAAATGGTAGGGCGGGTTGACCGGTGTGTTCGTCTTGTTGAAACAAGTGATTTAAAAAAAAACGGACTCAAACGGACACCCAGATAAAAAGATATGACCATTTCAAGTTTTTGCTAAAAGTAGTGCATCATTGCTCCTCTAATTCCATGTTCCATACTCCACCGCTCTACTATGATTTGAGTCGTGACCATTGTTGTTCCTTCTTGGCTTCCATGCATAGCCATAGTGATTGCTCCTTTGATACCTTGTATAGCCATATTTGTGATTGCTGCTATGAAGCTCTCAAACATGACTCTATGATTGTTTCCTCTCATGATGATGTGGTGTCTATGTGTTGCAACCTTAGTCTCTTTTTCTAGTACTTTAATCTTTTCAAGCTTTTCTTCAGCTATCTCTGTCTCTTTGACCTTTTATTTTGCTATAGGTGCCCTTTCCACTTTTGCTTTTTCTAGTGCCTTTGTCTCTTGAGTAGATGATGTTTTCATTTTTGCTGCTACTTTTTCTTCATATTCTTTTGAATCTTCCATATGCTCTTCTTCACATTCATCTTCCTACTCTACAATGACCTTTCTTTGTTCCCTACCATATGTGATATCATGCAAGGTCACTTTCTTTCTTTTGTACCAAAGTTTCATGAATCTCTTTTGCACATCAATTTTGATTGTGCCCACAATCTCTTACCAAGGATATCCAAGAAAGAAAGAAATTATATTAATGCCCAGAGATGACCAAAAGTAGGTCAATAGGCCTTGAGAATACACCCAAGAACAATATCCAACCAATCCATATCCAATACATAACAAATATGAATGTAAAACATATATTGTCTATAGTAAGCTTCAAATCTTCAAAAACTTGAACATTCTTACCATCTATTTGAGTTTTTTTGATATTCTTTGCTTAAACATGTATATGATGGGCCAAGACTTTATGGATAAAGCTATACTTGCTGCTAGGGTTTATGAATAAATGACCTTCTTCTTCTAAATGCATCCTCCAAATTGAAATATTGAAGTTTTCTTTGGAGATAAACTCCACTTTTCTCAACTTTTCTTTGTGCACCAACCTTATCCTCTTCATCAATGCTACCATCAATATCATTTTCTTCTTCTTCTTTACCCTCATTATCATAACCGTCCTCATTTCCATACCACCTGCATCATTATTTTCTTCTCTTTCTTCTTCATCATGTCTACATCTTCCTCTTTATCATCATAACCATCATCTTCTTCATCTACAACATCCTTTTTTGCCTTCTTATCCTGAACATTATTTTCTTCCTTGTCCCATCTAGCTTTGAAAGCTTGCTCTATTTCTTCTTTAGCCAAAGCACCTTGATGATCCAAAAACTTCTTTTTTGACCAAAAAGGTTGTCCAAAAGGTGTGCATGCCAATAAAATGACTGAAATATGTCTTCTTAAATTTGAGTCACTATTCTCTAGTATCAATATCATCCTCTTTAGAAAACTTTGGTAACTCCATCCTAATTCATATAAAACGTAGGGTTACAAGAACACTTTTAATTATTGGATATATTTTCCTACCCATATTTGAGAAAAAAAAACATGTAGACTAGTAGATTTGAATATTTCCTTTGAATTGCAAAAATTAAAAATTTAAAGATCTGAATATTTTCTTACTCAAAAGTGGTGTCTCCAGATTTCATCCTGAAATCTATGACTACCCTATCCGAAAAAATTTCGTACTTTTAAATAATGGGTCGTTTTGTGTTTTTATTGCTAGAAAGTTCTTGTATTGTGTCAAGATATTCCCAAAGAGCCATATTAGCCATTTTCGCCAAATACCCAGATGCCCAAAATTGTTATATTCTGTCGTCAGGATTTGTCTGCGGAAAATTTGTATTTAATTATTTTGAGCCCCATTTGAGGCAATTTGCGCTCCGATTTAACCTTGTTGTGATCGAACGTATCATTATTCCTATATACCAGAAGGGTTTTAACTAGGAACAACTTTTGGGCTTTATTTGTGACTTTTGACAATTTTTTGTGTTTTTGTGTTTTTCCGTTTCATTTTTTGTGAAATTTCTCTGGATCAATTCCTTTGCCGGTTTGGCCTGATTCCTGGCTTGGAGTATTTGGAGATCATATACGCACGTTGTGCCAGAAGGAATTCACCATTGAAGATTTGGTTCTCTTGGAAAAGACGAAGTCGTGCACCAAAAAGCCTCTTCTGGGCTGCCCACATTTTTGCAAAACAAAGGATTAGAGTGGATAATAGGAAAATTAGAAGCAACAGGTAGGTGGGAATTTTGTACCTACCTTGCAGGGTATTTTTTCCCATGATAGAAAAGTCACTTAAGTTGCAGTGGGAAAATTAGAGGCCGTAGGCAGGCGGGAATTTATTGCCTGCCTTGCAGGGTAAAAATTCCTATTGTGGAATAAAAGAAAAGTCACTTAAGTGAATCATGGGATTTTATTACCTGCCTTGCAGGGTAAATAATCCCATTATGAAAGTCAAGCGACTTAAGTGAATCATGGGATTTTCAGGGCTGCTTTGCAGGGTAAATAATCCCATTGTTATGTGATTCTTAAAAATAGAATTCTATGTTAAAAAGTGTGCCCCCTTTGGAAAAGTAAAGGCAGCCTTTAAATTGATCAATTTAATTAATTATTCACCCAAAATAGGCGCCC
The DNA here is from genome assembly GCA_019776745.2 of Taxus chinensis. Taxonomy (NCBI): domain Eukaryota; kingdom Viridiplantae; phylum Streptophyta; class Pinopsida; order Cupressales; family Taxaceae; genus Taxus; species Taxus chinensis. The sequence goes on along the minus strand of CM034146.1, from coordinate 42,227,413 downwards.
AGGCTTGTGGAAAAGTCAACAAAAGCAAATGACAAAAGGTGGTTGAAAATAGATTGCTCTAAAATTAAATAAATAAATTTATTTAATGGTAGCCCTTTCATGTCAAAAAGTGTGCCCCTTTTGGGAGAAAGATAATACTTTTTAAAGTATTAAATGATTAAATTAATTTCTATTTTCAGTGGCTAAGGTTAAAGCACATTGTGAAACTTAAGTGGAGTGAAGAGTGGATGATTAAATTGATTAAATTTAATTTATTGGATGATTGTCTTTAAACATGAAATTTTAACACACCAGTTATAGAGAAAAACATGATTTTTAATTAATTAATTGCCAGGAATAGGAGGGGAAATTATTAATTATAGAATTATGAGGGTTATATAAGCATGGGCTGCCATAAGGATGAATTAATTAATTCACAGGTAAAAAAGTGCAGCCCAAAGGAAAAGTGTGCCCCATTTGAAGAGGATTTTTGCTCAAAAGAAGGTGAAATCAAGGCTAAAAGCTTCCAATTTTGGCGCACAGGTTGAAGGAAGTTGATTTGTGTCAGGATAATTGTTTGCATAAGTAATATAGGTGCTCAGGTGAAGTTGGAAAAATTCATGCTCACTTTGCATGCAAACAAAACATCAATTTTTGGGGCAGCAAGCTTGAATTATGTAGATTTTTATGATTAAAATTCACTATTCATGTTTCGGTTGCCATCTTTGTATGAAATAATTGCAGGAATTCGTTACAGGTGCTTTACAAAAGAAAAAAGAGCTTTGATCAATGTCCAATACATTGAATATATCCTCCAAATTTGAAGAATTATCTAGATCTGCACCAGTTTTAAAGTATTCCAGACAAATAAGAAGAAAAAGAATTGTTCAGACAAAGATAGACAAAGATTGTTCCAGCCATGGCAAAGCGGGATAAAAGAGAAAGCTTAGCAGAATCATGCGTAGCTTCTAGATTTGTTGAAGTCAATAGGCCCAGATCCAGATCCAGATCTCATAATTGCAAAAGCTTCCGACACAAAAGCTTCATCCTCTTGTTTCGAATGCAGCCCGTGAAGAAGTCAGTGCGTGGAAAATTCCTTCTAAGATCTTGTGCATGTGCTCCAAATCTTCCAGTTGAAGCCTTCATTGAAGTTGCATTCACCCGGAGTGCTTTTCGGAATTTTTAATTGTTCATATGCAATTAAAAATAAAGAGTTATTTACGGCAGATATTGCACTGATGCATGTATTGGAGAAGAACTGCAAAAGCTTCAAGGATAAAAGACAAGGCGAAGGCAAAATTCCAGCCGCTTCTAGATCCAGCAAAATTCCAGCTCGCTTCCATATATAGCTTGTTGTTTCCAGATCCAGTCGTTTTCAATTCCAGCTTGTTTTCAGATCCAGCCGTTTCCAATTCCAGCTTGTTTCTAGATCCAGCTTGCTTCCAGATCCAACTACTCCCAGATGTAGTTTGGTGAGAATCAAAGGCAAAAGAATCAGCTGCATGCAGACATGAAAAAGGATAAGACTGTAGCTTTCCTCTTCCTTCTTCTTTCCTCCGACAAAGTAATTGAGCGATCAATTAAATTATACAACTTAAGCGATTGGTTTAAAAGCCATTACTTAAAGAAGTCAACGACTTGGAGATAGGTGGCAGACGTGCAAAATAGAAGGTTATATTTTCAGTTGCAAATCATACATGTCATGCAAAGAGGAATTCCAGGAGGGAGATTGCCAGTTGTTTCTTTTTCAACTTTCACATGTGCTAGTTCAACTAAAAGCTTCTGACTTGTAATTGCCCCTCTACATTCTATAAGTAGAGGAAGAACCTTCGGGTTGATGATCAGAATTTGTAAGCAGCAACCTTGTGTTCCAGACTTTGTGCTGAAACCCTTGAGAGCCACTTGAAGCAAATGAATATATAAGAGTAGATTTCCGAAGAACTTTGTGTCACGCTGTATTGTGTTTCTTGCTTTTTATCTTAGATCTTTTAATAGACTTTGTGTTATTTTAGATCTAGATCTAGAGCTACCTTTGCTTAGAATTCTGTGTATATATCTATTGGTTTCTTCTATATGCACACAATCAACTCTGCTATCTATTGATTGGGATGCACATTTTCTCCATTTCTTCTCTGTGTTTATATAATTCCCTTTCTCTTCTTCTATAAATATTTCCTTTCTTTAAAAATAGTTGCTTACTTGCTGCAAAACTGTTCAGTTATGGTTCATGTACTGAGTAGTTAAAGTAAAACCCCATTTAGATATTAGCATACTTTAATTGACAAATCTGACACGGGAGCCTCACCGGTAAATGAGGGAGATTTATCTCATGACTGCCTAGGTTTTGTGCTATGCAGAAAATCTAGCCAACAAAAAGGAAAGATGTGAATATATTTCTAAGGTCATGCGTTGAAAAACTAACAAATCAATAGTTCTAAAGGCCAACTTTGGAAGGAGAACTTCCTCAATACTGCTCATAATTTTTAGTGACCACTTTTCAGAAAACTCTTGAAAATATATATCTGATGATGTAGGATTCATTCCACTCAGAAAATTACGTAGGAAGAACAAAGCTTCTCAAGTTGACTACATTTGTCCTAATTCCGTGCAATTTTTTTTGCCAAACATCAGATTTGTAGGATCAACTTTTCATCACCCTATCTCTCGATATTGCTCAGAATCTTTAGTGTGACCATTTTTTGGAGAGTCCTTGAAAATACCTTTCGGATGGTGTAGCATTCGCCCCTCTAGAAAATCTAGTAGAAAGAAGTTGATTGCTTTTTCCCCAAGTTGTGCAAAACAAATTTGCTGAAAAGCAGATTTGCATGACCAACTTTGCATCGGCATGTCTCTCTCATTTTGTGCAGAATCTTTAGTGTGACCATTTATTGAAATGCCCCCAAAAAATAACTTTTTGATGGTATAGGATTCGTCCCATTTAGGAAAACACAATAGGAAGAACAAAGTCTCTGTAGTTGACTTTTACCTTGATCTTGGTAAATGACACTCCAGACTGATGAAATAGACCAATTGTTGGCCCCAAAATTTGGAAATTATGGCGTTAACCTATTGTAGATGACATCATCCCTAAAAATTTGCCCCCAACGATGACATTATCCTTGGAAGTGATGCCCTAGCTGCTAAAACTGATCTAAACTTCCAAAGCACCAATCTAATGCCCAAATGCTACCCCTCGAAGGATACCCTAGCAAATATGGATGAAAATTTGATATTTTCTTGATTGATTTTGATGAAGATTTGTATTTTTGAATGATGCTTTAATCATTCTGTCACTTTGAAAGCTGATGTTGATGTAGATCTGAAGCCCAACGCTGCCCTAGCTAAAATGTGATAAAAATCAGTTTTGAAGCCCAAATGTGCTTCCTGATTGGAATCCCCATAAAGGACTGGAGGGTTTTCGTCCTCTGAGGCTCTAACGGAGGGTTTTCGTCCCTAGAGGTTGAAAATTGAAATGAAATGCTCAAACTTGCCAAATCTGGATGAGTAAAAAATGATTCATAAAATATGTCTTCCAAATGAGCCCAATGCCCCTTTTATAATTTCCCTTACACCTATGAAGCAACTTCACCTGCTTTTGTTTAAATTTTGAGTTACTATATCAAAATTTACCTTTATTTTAATAATAAAATATAAGTTGCCTTTTTATGATATAACATGAAGTTACTTTTTGGCCACTTAAGTTAAATTATTAATTTATTTCCCTTATTAAAATATTTTGAAAAGGTGATGTGCCTTCTTAGCCCAACTTCCCAACATGATGCTCATATCATGTTCTCCTAACCATCAGCAAGTAAACTTTGGCTTATTCCTATGATGCATACCCTTGACTTTGTCTCATGCAAGATTTAAGACTGATTTACAGTCATGTAATCAATGACAACTACTCAGCTTGATCATTCCATGGGTCCTCAGTACTTCATTATGCATGTTTAAGACTTTATACTTCATACCCTGATAGTCAGTGACTTGTCCTTGTAGAGTTCAATATAGTGAGTCCAAAAGGATATCACTCTTAAGAGGCCACCAACAGAATTCTAGATTCCTGCTCCATCAATATGACCTTGAAGACTTCCTACTCACCGTCCTTCCACTGATCTTGGTTTCATCTATTATCCATGGTATTCAAATGAAGATTCTACTAGCAAGTCTAGGCCACCATACCTGTTTAAAGAATACCCTCCTTGGTGTATAATACAATATAGATGGGTTGGAAGGTCCCACTAGAACTTATCACCTCTAAGCTAGATACCCCACATGCATACAATACAAAATCATCTATTCACATGTCAGTACTGCCCTGTGAAGTCCAGATTTGACTCCTTTTTCTCATGTCATGCTTGTCATTGGGCAAGTAGTAATCATGAATCAATGCCCTATAGGAGTTCAAGTCTTCTATATTCTCATGCAAGGGTTGTTTCACACTCTAAAAGACATTCATGAGATTTCCAGACACACGCCCCTTAAGATTTCTTGTCATACTTACCCCTGATTACAAAGATTGCATTCTTATTGAACTAGGGAATTCAAATGCAAGTTACATGAAACTGTGTCTTTTGGTGTATTATATAAGGTTCCCTCTTGTAGTGTGATTATTCTAGGATCTCCTTGATCTACTCCTCTTGCACTTCAAACTTCCTTGGCATTTGTGACTTTCTGTAGGAGAGGAATTCGTTACTTCTATCATGAAGGCACCATCTTCTCCTTGCACTTCTTTGTTAGCTTCCTTACACTCCTGCCCTGGACTCCTTCATGCCCTGTCTAATCACAAATCCAGTGCTACAATGCAAGTAAATAACTTTCTACCACTAAGGCTATGGGTTCAGATGTTATTTAGCTTGTTTAACATGCTCAGAAATCTTCCTGACTTGGAACCTTATACATTCTTCCCAACTATCCTCCTTTGCAGCTGTACAGTGATCCAACTATGTTTTACAACATGCACAGTCAGTCCTCTATGAGGATGATGGCATTTCCTTTGTAGAATTAGTCATAAGATCATTCCACCTTATTGTTTCATCCTTGTTCCATCCTCATACTTCATCTAGGTCGTGGCAATCAAACCCTGATAAAAATCCTGTCTTTTCCCTTACTCCCCTGTACACTGTGTTTTTACCAGTCTTGCTCGAAAATACTGTCACCTAGATATCTGACTGCGATTCTCCAATCACCACAAGATTTTGAGGGTCTCTTATTCATGCCAAGACAGTGATGAATTGAAATTTCTAGCTCATTTCATTGGTTACAGTAAAAAGATAGGCGAAGCCCTAGATCGAGGCTGAGAGCCCATAATTTGCAATAGAATTCTTATTAAGCATTTTCAAGACCTGCAAAAATCATGAATATGGTCCTTGTCTCCTATAGAACCTTTCCACGTTAACAGTCAAGAAGAATTAAACATATAAATAGGACTGAGAGTTTGTACCTCACTGTCCTGGCAGAGTTCTCTATGCACAGTCCACTGTAACCTGCATAATAGATTTAAATCATGCTTAAATCATGCATTTTCATGATAGACATGGCATACGCACACTATGAAGAAAGCTTTAGAGGTCTGTGGAGCCTAAGAGGTTCATTTCCATTCCTTTCTTATTCAAAACATGCTTTACATCATGAATTCTATGCAAGTTTTTCACTTCTCCAATTTTCAACTCCCTCTCTACATATACTCATGCCTTCCCCTCCTCCTTCGTGAGAAACTCGATCTCTACTGCCATTACATGGCTTGAATTAACTGTATCAATCCTTATCTAGGCCTAAAGTCCTTTTGAGAGATACTCTCCACTAACAAGTACAATGCAAGCAATTCTTGGTCAACCATGACCTTGGACAGCTAAATGCTATTAAATGTGTTGACTAAATTTTCTGCATAGCTAAAAACCTAGGTAGTCATGAGATAAATCTCCCTCATTTACCGGTGAGGCTCCCGTGTAAGATCTTGTTGATTATATTTCGTGATATCTATTTGTTGGTTTTACTTTAATTGCGTAGCTCGTGGACCATAGCTAGGCAATTTTGCAACAAGTAAGCAGATGGAAGAGATGTATATATGCAGAAGAGGGAAATAATTGAATGCGAGCAGATAAGAAAGAAGATGTGCAGCCAAACCAATAGTTGACAAAGTTGGTCACATGCACATAGACGAAACAAATAGATCTTGAATGCAAAATTCAAAGCAAAGGAAAGTTTTAGATCCAGATCTAAGATAACACAGTTTATGCAAAAATCTAAAAAGAAATAAGAAACAAATGCACCGTTCACAAAGTTCTCTGGAAATCTGCCTCATCTCTATTCCTTATCTTTCAGAAAGATATCAAGGGTTTCAGCTCAAAGTGTGGAACACAAAAACGCTGATTACAAATTCTCATCCTTTAACCCGTAAGTTCTTCCTCTATTTATAATGTATAGAGGGCAATTTATAAATATGAAACTATAACTGAACTGACACATGTGGAAGTTGTAAAGGAAACAACTAGAAATCTCCCTCCTGGAATTCCACTTTGCATGACATGCATGATTTATAACTGAAAATAGAACTTTCTATTTTGTATGTCTGCCACCTATTTCCAAGTAATTGACTTCTTCAAGTAACGAATTTTAAACCAATCACTTAAGATTGCTCAATTACTTTGTCGGAAGAAATAAGAGAAAGAAGAAGAAAGTGGAAAAGAAATTAGAAGAAAACTGCTACACTCCCAGTCTTGTTCTTTTTCCATATTCTGCATGCGGTTGACTCTTTTGCCTTTGATTCTCACCAAACTGGATCTGGAAGCAGCTGACTGTGATTTATCTGCGGGTGCTACGTCTGACCTGTCTTCCCCTTTCATCCTTGAAGCTTTTGCAATTCTTCTCCAGTATATGCATCAGTGCAATGTTTGCCATAAATAATTCAGACAAAACTCATCATCTTTTATTTTTAATTGTATATGAGTGATTTTAAATTCTGGAAAGCACTCCGGGTGAAGGCAAATACAAGTATATTCAATGAAGGCTTCAACTGGAAGATTGGGAGCACATTGACAAGCTCCTGGAAGAAATTTTCCACGCAATGACTTCTCCTTGGGCTGCATTAAAAACAAGAGGATGAATTTTTGCCGGAAGCCTTTGCAATTATGACATCTGGATCTATTTCTCCCTATGATTCTGAAGATATATTCAATGTACCAGATATTGACTTTTGCTTTCTTCACCAATATGGGCATCTGTGATGAATACCTGCAATTGATTCAGACAAATATGGAGTCCTGTTGGCTAGATTTTCTGCATAGCATCAAACCTAGGCAGTCATGAGATAAATCTCCCTCATTTAACCGGTGAGGCTCCCGTGTCAGATTTGTCAATATAAATGTGTTTTTATCTATCAGGGGTTTTACTTTAACCACTTAGTTCATGAACCATAACTAAGAAGTTCTGCAGCAAGTAAGCAGCTGTTTAAGAAAGGAAAAATTATAGAAGAAGAAAGTCAAGGTATTACAGAGAAGAAGTAAGGAAGATGTGCATCCCAATTAGTAGATAGCAGAGCTAATTGCATGCACATAGAAGAAACTTAATAGATTTGAACACACAGAATTATAAAGCAAAGGAAGTTCTAGATCCAGATCTAAAATAACACAAAGTTTACTTTAAAGATCTAAGATTTAAAAACAAGAAATACAGTACGCCGTGACACAAAGTTCTCCGGAAACCTGCTTCTTTGTATTCCTCTACAACAAGTGGTTCTCAGGGGTTCAGCACAAAGTCTAGAGCACAAGATTGCTTCGTACAAATTCTGATTGATCATTAACCCGGAGGTTCTTCTCCTACTTATAGAATGTAGGAGGGAAAGTACAAATAGAAGACTCAAATTGAACTAAAGCATGAACAACAAGTAAAGATGACATTTGACAATCATCCTCAACTAACTTCTTCTTAAGTGACACATGTATCACTTAATTAATAGAAAGGTTCCACATGACTTCAAGTAATGGTTGCAAAACCAATAACTTAGAAGTTTACAATTTCATCCGGGAACATAGAAAGTAGAAGAAGAAAGAATAGAAGAAGTTATGCCAGCTGTAACATCTACATCTTCTTCTTGTTCTGATATCTGATATACTTGTCGAACATATAATTCAGCATCCTTCCATTTGTTTTAGCCACTGCTTCCTTTTCTGGCCTGAGTTGCAGCAACCCTTCATTCAACACTTTGCTGTATGTTTCCACTTCTTCCAAACTTGGCCCAAATCTCGCAATGTCTGCCTGCAATGTCACCAGCCTACTGATAGAGTTCATCGTGAAAGACTTGGTAGCTTTATCAATTCTCTTTTGTACCATCAGAAGAGAACTTTCCAGGGAATCATGCACCTCGTTAGAAACAATCCGCACGTATGAAGTAACACCTCCATCCACTCTTTCCTCAGTGAAAGAAATGATACTGTCCGGCAAATCTGATGTTCTACTCTCAAGCGCCTGCATCCTTTTCAGCAAAACTCTGCAGATCTCCAAACGGAAAGATACTGCAAACTCTAGCTGCTTCCCCTTCTCGACTGATCCATCCGGCACAATTTGTTCTGCAACCAATACATCTCCCGGCAGCTTGATCTCGACCAAAATACTCAGGTTACTCTCTGCAACTGTATTCATTCCTTCTATGCTTTCTATCAGTTGCTTTAGTTGATTAGCTGCATCGTTCATAACCTTTAGGCGGGCTGACACTTCCCCAAGTTGCACAGAAGCTTGACGAATAATCAGATCCTTCCATTCGTCAATAGCCTTTACTTGATTGCTTGCATCTTCCATTTCCTGCATAAGATGATCACTCACCTGCGCTGAAATGGGCTGAACGGAAGGTTTAGCAACCTTGGCTATGATCTCACACAATTGAGATATTTGCTTCTACAGCTCTTCTTTCTCCGCCTTTTCACTGTCAAGCCTAAGGAACAAAGCATCCGGCAACGTCTGTGTGTCCTGCTTCAATCCTTCAGTAGTAGCTTGACCGAGTGGTATTTTGGTCACCGTCACATCTTCTGCCGTGAGCTCCTCTTCTACCTTTCCTTCCGCCGGAATTGATATCTCAGCAAACTTCTCTCCCGAATCCTTGATGATCAACCTAGAAGTTGCTTTAGCAACTTTAGGCCTTCTGTCTCTTCTGCTCAGATCCTGGAGTAGCTGCAAGTCGTGCTCCTCTAAGTTCATCTCCATTCTCGCTTCTGGAACCAACTGCAAAGCTAACCATTCCGAGAAATTACTTCTCGGAGAGTGAGAAGTCGCTGAGTGCACTACCATCTCCCGCTCTGCATCCTCTCCGTCAGAAAGTGCCACAGTGTTATGGCTGCCATCCTCTGAATCATCCAAGGACAAAGCTCTTTCAAACTCTGCCATCTACAGCTTCAACATCTCCTCTGGAACGGGTGATGAACGAAGTGGCTGAGGAGAGAAGACGAACGTCGCCGGATTCAATGAAGGCATGGAAACGTCCTGCTGCTGCGGTGCAATAGTTGGTGAAGTACTGGGTACTGGAGAAGCCGGAGTCAAAGCTATGGTTGTAGAAGTGATCTTCTCTTTCTCTTGAGATCTTTTGTGTACTTTCAACTTTTCGGACCTTCTGCTGCTTTCTCCTTCATGCTTTCGCTTGAGGGAATCTCCTGTGCCGAAGTTGCCCGTGATTTGATTCATCAATGCTTCATCAAGGCAATATCCCTTCGTCAGCAACCAGTTTGAAGTATTCACCAACACAGCTCTCGACCTTTCTTCAATTGTGTTGCAACCTCCCATGTTATTCTGCAGTATGGCTTTATCTCCTCCCATTTGATGGTAAGTGTCAAGTACCACATTCCCATCGTCTTTAAGATCCGCAAGTATCCGCGCTAGTCCAAAGTCGAACACTTGCTTTGCTGACAGTCTGCTGAAATCTCTCTTTCTAACCTCGTACTCACTTTCGCACTTCATCCAGAAATCTTCTAAAGAAGGCACATGTGCGTACTGCTGGGAGATTGTCTTCCTGGCTACTCCAAATGGATCGAAGTTTAGTCGTGCAGGGAAGAACTCTTGCTCATACTCGGATAACATTTGCGCTTCCATCCCTCGAGCTCTGTGAATGCTAATACAGCTGTAATATCCCACAGTGATTGGGAAGAATCCCGTAGACTTGTGCCGCTTTGACTGAAGGTCGTGCAACTCCACAAGTTGCCTACTCAGCTCCATGGCGATCAATCTATCATTCGGATACCTGGGCATCTTTATTGGTTCTCCAGAAAAGCCCATAACCCTGAGGTATGTGAAATCTGCAAATTGAATGAATAGACTTCCAATCTTGGACACGGCTTCCCACACTTCCTTGCTTACCCTGTTGACCTTTAAGTCTTTGTCTAGCCTGCAAATGAAATCGTAGAAGAAGTCGTCGTTGATCACTTTGAAGTCTTTCTCACCTGTAGGTGTAGTAAGCTGCGGGTAGCACTCGAAAATGGGGTCCTTGGAAAGAACACCACATCTATCCAACTTAGATTAGACACCTTGTGAAGTTGCAGTAGACACCAAGTATGAAGTCATCTTGAAGCTGAAAGTACGCTTCACGTTCCGAAGTTGCTCATTGATGTTGCTGCTAATAATTTTCGACCAATTGATTATAGAATCAACCTTGTTGATTTCAATGGTCCTGATGAAAGCATACATCCACGTATGGAAAGTGTAGGCATTCGCTTCGCCATTCATCCTGCATAGCAATTTGACGACATCATCTGCCTCCTGCACCAAATTGGACCGTGGAAGAGTTCTCGGGAACTTTGAAGGGGATCTAGGCTTCTTCATGAACCGGCTATTCATGATGCTCACACAATCAGCTCTATGCTTCTCCCACCTACTGTCAGCATCCTGAATGCTAATAGAAGTCACCACCTTTCGTACTGGAATCTTCAAACAATAATTGATGAACTCTGAATCCAAACGAATTATTGTCTTTCCCGAAGCATCACGCACTGATCTGGATGAAAGATGATAAGATCTAGCACACTCCATCACGAACTCTGGCAATTGGGCTGTACATGGAAAAGCTGCAGCTCGGATAATTCCACTGCTTTTGACCGCAAGCATGAGTGAAGTCTTTCCCGCTCTGGATCTATCAATCAAATCGGCAAGAGGTTCCGGGCCTAGATCTGTGTCTCCTATGTCTGCAAGTTTGGAAGCAATGCATGACTCCATCGTGCTTTCTTTTTCATCTCCCTTCGCCATGGCTTTGTCTATCTTCGTCTGAATAATTCTTTTTCTCCTTACTTGGCCGGATTTCTTCAATACTGGTGCAGATCTGGACAATTCTTCAGATTCGGAGGATATTTGCAATGTATTGGACATTGATAAAAACTCATTTTCTTTTGTAAAGCACCTGTAATGAATTTCTGCAATTTATTCAGACAAAAATGGCCACCGGAGCATGATAGTGAATTTAAATTGTAAAAATCTGCACTTTTCAAGCCTGCTGCCCCAAAAATTGGTGTTTAATTTGCACATAAAGAGAGCATGAATCCTTTCAATCAACACCTGAGCTCCTGTAACACTTGTGGAAACAACTATGCAGACAAAGATCAACCTCCTCCAAAGCATGCGCCAAATTTGGAAGCTTTTAGCCTTGTTAGCACTTTGTCTGAACAAAATCCTTCCTTTAATGGGGGCGCACTTTTCCACTTGGCTGCAATTCTTCACCTGTGATTTGAATAATTCACCCATATGGCTGCCCATGCTTATATAACCTTCACAATTCTATAATTAATAATTGTCCTAACAATTAAAGGCAATTAATTAATTAAAAATCATGCTTTTCTCTTTTAAAAATAGCATGTTTAAGGACAGCCATCCAATAAATTAAATTAATCCAATTTAATCCTTCACACAGCACTTCACTCAAGCCCCACAGTGTGTTTTGACCATAGCCACTGAAAATAGAAATTAATTTAATGTTTTAATGCTTCAAAAAACATTAAATAATGCCCAAATGGGGCGCACTTTTTGAGAGGAAGGGGGCAGCCACTAAATAAATTAAATTTAATTAATTTAATTCCTTTCTTTTATTCCTTCTTTGACTTTTTGACCTCCTCAAGCTTGGGCGCACTTTTTTAAGAAGAAAGATTATTAAAAATAATCAATTTAATCTTTTTAATCAATCACCAAAGGGGGCGCACTTTTTTGCACATGTAATTCTATTTTTAAGAATTTTTCCATAATGGGATTCTTTACCCTGCCAGGCAGGCACCAAAATCCCGTGATCCACTTAAGTGATTTGACTTTGACAATGGGATTCTTTACCCTGCAAGGCAGGCACTAAAATCCCATGATTTCACTTAAGTCACTTTCCTTTTATTATATCATGGGAATTTTTACCCTGCAAGGCAGACAATAAATTCCCACCTGTCTGTAGCCTCTATTTTTCCCACTGCAGCTTAAGTGACTTTTATAACATGGGAAAAAGTACCCTGCTAGGCAGGTATACAATTCCCACCCTGCCTGCGGCTTATATTTTTCCCATCGCAGCTTAAATCCTTTGTTTCCCAAAAATGCGCCCATCCCCGCAGGGGCTTTTCTGTGCACGACTTCGCTTTTTCCCAGTGATCCAGACTTCCGATGACGACTTCCTCCGGGCAAAATGTGCGTGTATGTTTTCCAGCTGCTCCAGGCCAAAAATCGGGCTTACCCGGCGAAGGAGTTGTTCCAGAGAAATTTTACAGAAAACAGAACGGGACACCACAAAAAACACGAAAAATTGCCAAAAGTTACAAATAAAGCCCAAAACTTAAAATAAGTTAAAATCCTTCTGGTACATAGGAATAAGAACATATCCGCTCATAACAGAGTTAAAACGGAGCGCAAATAGTCTCATACGGGGCTCAAAATAATTAAATACAAATTTCCCGCAGACAAATCCCGACGACAGAATAAAACAATTTTGGGCATCTGGGTATTTGGCGAAAAGGGCTAATATGGCTCTTTGGGATTATCTTGACGCAATACAAGAACTTTCAGGCAATAAAAACAACAAATGACCCATTATTTTAAAAGTACGAAATTTTTTCGGATTGGGTAGTTGCAAATTTCAGGGTGAAATTTGAGTGACACCAGGTCTTCATGCTCATCTCGAGGAGGACTTTCCTGTCTATCACCCATAAAATCCATTCTGTCACCTCCTACAATACCAGCTTTGAGTCTTGCCCACCCGCAGGTGTAGTATCTATGTGGACCGACCTCTTTATGTTGCATTTAAAGCTGATTTTTTTTATCACTCTCTGCTTCCTTTCCACACAGGCTGGGAGGATACATTGCGCTGATACCACTAAATGATTCCAAACCCCTTTGCCTGATTTTTTTTTTAAAATTGTTCAGGCTTGGAACTATATTGGTAATGTCAAAAAAAACCATAGAACACCATTCTCATACTGCACCAACAAATTAAATAAAAAAAACCCTGCAAGCCGGATAAATATAGAAAATGTGCCTAGGGTTTAAACAGGGATATTTCTTCACAAATAATTCGGCCGTGACTTTAATATTGATTTATAATGGCAAATATTTATGACAAAACAACCAGAAGTCTGCAAATGGATTGATAACAAAATATTGCCCAAAACCTTGCCGTAATTTATTCAAACCAAATCGATTTGATATATATTTGTGGCTGGAAGATACAATAATAAACTAGCATGGAAAATACCTCAGTTACTGCATAAAACAACTGTAGAATAAGTCGCCCCTCTCTAGAAGTTGCCTGAATGCTCACTGCTACAATTTATTTCTCTTTTTGACACTGTTGGAATGATAAATAACCTGTGAATACTATGAAGTTCCTGAATAGAAATTCCTCTCACTTCTCCTTGGGTTTCCGTCCACAAGAGCAATAATCCAGAGGGTTTGCGTCCTTGGATTTTGTTTGCAAAGCTTCTGCCAACTGCCGGGAAGAAAAATAATAATAATCTGGAATGCCCTGGCACAAGTCGCACTTTTCCCTTATAAGCCAAAAACCCTTCCAAAATGCAAGTCGCACTTTTCCCAAGGAATATAATTAATTTTTAATTAATTTTTTCCATTCCCAAGGCAAGTCGCACTTTTTGGCTTATTTAGTCACATCCCAAAGCAAATCACACTTTTTGCCTAGGAAAGCACATTAAATAATTTATTAATTTATTCCCATGTACTTTCCTAAGTCGAAGTCACTTATTAGTTTATTAATTTTTTTTTGATCGTTAAACGCTTTTGACCGGAGCTATGAACCTGAGGGTTGGTGGGGCCCCACCCAACAACAATGTCCTCAGACAAGATATTACAATAAAGACCAAGTCACCCTTGAACCACCCTTTTGCCACCGGGTAGACACCGACGATGCCAAAGGTCTTTCCGCCACCGCCGTTTTTAGAGCCACCAATCGCCGCCAACGCCAATGCCAACGATGCAAATACCGCCACCGTCGAGAACCACCAACTGAAGCCACAAGCCGCAACCATCGGTGATGCAACACCCGCCACCACTGAACTGCCGCAACTTACTGGTGATGCAACACCCTCCACCACTGGTAAACCACCCCGAAGAGATTGCGCCCAACGGGATTTGAACCTGGGTGGATCCGGACACAACCGTCCGTCTTAACCGATCCACCCAAACCCCATTGGCTTATTAAGTCTATTAATTCATTATATGTGCTTTTAATGATAATTTATTTTATTTTAAGCACGATATAATAAAAATTAATAAACCTAAGTCACCCTTGAACTCACCCCTTTGGCCGTCGGGTAGACAAAAAGGGCCAAAGGTCTTCGATCAAAAGATTCGAGAAAGAGGGACATTACACATTTTGAGATGTGCAAATGAAATATTCTACGTCTTAGTAACTTTTGGCACACTAAAATATACCTCCAATAGCTTCAACCATTTATCTAATAGTTCAACATCTATTTGTCCTTAAAAGTTTCTAATTCAATCTTAGTCTCAATTTTGGAAGGGGTATGTTCTGATCTTACGTTAGCTTTACCTCTGTCCTTCGGAGGATTCTCATCCTCATGCTTGTCCATGGGTTCTTCTTCATGGAGTTCTTCTCCCGATGCCAAACGTTTTGGCGAGAGCACAAACCTAGGCATCCATGGATTCTTGGTTCCTAGCCGTGACCTCTTGCTGTTTGTTGATGGTATTTTAGGACTTTATTACGTGTTCCATGAATGATTCTAATGTAGCAACTCACTAGGCAAGACCTTCGCCTGCCTTTTCCATTTCTCTCACCCTTTGATTCCATCTTCTTGGAGATATCTCTGGATTGCAAGGTAGCAGTACTCCCTGTGATCTTGTCATTGTCATACAAATTAGTCAATATTTTCCACAATTCACAAAGATATGAATTGGCTTTGATATCAAAATGATTTGTAAACTCTTAAGATTGCTTGCTATTGAATTCATAGAGTCACAAAATTGTTGTCCTACTTCAATTCTTACTTGAAATGACAGATTATTGTCGTAGTGAAGTGTATCTTAGTTGCTAGAAACATACGATACTGAATATGAATGTAAAACAACATGTACAGCCAATATGAACATGAAAGAACATAGACATGTGAGATTTCATCCTAGAAAAACCCAAGGTGGGAAAAAAACCAGTTGGAAGTGGGAAATGTTTAGCATACTTCTTTCTTATGGCCAAATATGGGTTACGAAAAGATCTAGATTAGAAGTACAACAAATTGCTATCCCGCTCCCTCAGCTGCTTCTCTCTGTTCCTTGATTCAATCTTTCCTACAACCAATTTTACACAAAATCTGTTCTCTGATCAACGACGCCTTCCTTTGCATTCCTGCCTCCTATTTGACAATAAAAAATCCCACGAGTCCGGTTAAAGGAAGAGCCACCATTTTCCTGGCCGTTACTGGTCTGCACTGTTGCCATGGGCTAAACTGCTGGTTTCAGCAGGCCAGTTGTTGCGCAACCACCGCTCTGCATACACTAGTTGTTGCTCAACCGCGTACCTTGTGTAAAGTGGCGGTTTCGCAACCCACCTCGGCTTTACTCCTTTTGGAGCTTGCTGATATTGAAACCTGTTTTATTGTGTTTGGGTGATGAAGAGATAGTTTTTCCTAATCCCTATGGATAATTACAAGGCCTCTTAACATTAATGCCAAGAAGAAAATATTTTATCAACGATTCTTATGTTTTAAATCTGATAAGCATTGTGTAATCTTAAGGCTTAGTTGTTAACTTTTAAACAAATTTTATCAAAATCATGAAGGACAATCAATTGGCAAGGATCCAGAAATGAATAATTAAGAAAGTGCATAAAATGGCAAAAAAGCATGAAAATTCAATAAATTTTGCTGAAAAACAAAATATGAAATATTTAAATTTTATCAAAATCATGAAGGGCAATCAATTGACAAGGATCTAGAAATGAATAGTTAAGAAAATGGTAAAAAAGTATGAAATTCAATGAATTTTTCCGAAAAACAAAATATGAAATATTTTAATATAAGAACTAGGATAGTAACAAAATTGTGATTTCTAAAAAAAATTGAAAATAACTACAGATTTTGGTAACCTTAAGGAGAATGTCAACATGCTTGAGATTGCATGAACCACAAAAATGCATGTGCTCCATATATTAGGTGGCTTTTGATGTCCCCAATGTGAGCAGAGGATTTCTCTTTACCCCTACAATTGTTTACAAGACTTGTCTTGTAATTTTATTTCTTGGCACAAGTGACTCAGTCAATGTACTTGTGCATTCATGTGAGTCTTACATGGTCTTCCCCCATGACTTTCTTGCCCTTTACTTTTGGTACATCCAACTCCCTTATAGATCATGCCTTAAAAAGGATTCCCCCATTGCCCTATTGTTGTTAACTCCCTCTATGCCTCGTTTAAAAATTATCCATATCATTCTTAAACCTTAAGAGGAACACATAATAAACTGTCTCTTAACAGCCATAACCCATTTTTGTACAGCATGATAAATAAAAAGCAAAGTTGAATATACTATTTAGGTTTTGCACAAAATTCTGACAGTAGTTTTTTCTAAGAGTAGAGTTACAACTTACCTAATGCAAGTGCTTGTTTATAGAGTTACAACTTACCTAATTGGTGTCCTCAGATTTCACCCTTAAATCTGAGACTACCCCATGTAAAAATTTCACACTTTTAAAATAACGGGTTGTTTTGTGTTTTTATTGCCAGAAAATGCTTGTATTGCGTTAAGATATTCCCAGTGAATCATATGAGCCAATTTCAACAAATACCCAGATGCCGAAACTCGTTTTATCCCTTCGCCAAGTTTTGTCTGCAGGAAAAGTTTATTTAATTATTTAGAGCCCCGTTTGAAGTAAATTGTGCTCTGGTTTAACCCTGTTGAAGTTTTGCATGTCAATATTCACATATACCAATAGGGTTTTCACCAGGAATGGATCCTGGGCTTTGTCTGTGACTTCTGGCAACGTTTTTTTTTTTTTTTTCTTGTTTTTTTCTCTGTGAAATTCCCCTAGGTCAATTCCTTCGCCAGTACAGTCTGTTTTCTTTCCTGGAGTAACTGGAGATCATCTATGGCCGCCATGCCAGAAGGAATCAGCTTCAGGAAGTCAACCTCTCTTTAAAAAGGCGAAGTCATGCACAAAAGAGCCTCTTCTGGGCAAGTCGCATTTTTGGGAATGGATGGATTTAAACTGCAATGGGATTTTTTGGTAGCAGCTGGCAGGTGGGAATTTTGTACTTGCCTTGCAGGGTACTTTTTCCCATGAAGACAAATTCACTTAAGTTACGATGGGAAAATTAGAGGCTGCAGGCATGCGGGAATTTCTTACCTGCCTTGCAGGGTGAAAATTCCCATTATAAAATAAAGAAAAATTACTTAAGGCATTGATGGGAATTTCTCACCTGCTTTGCAGGGTAAAAATTCCCATTATGGAAGTCAAACAGCTCAAGTGGATTAAGGGATTTTTGGAGTTGCCATGCAGGGTGAATAATCCCATCAAAGATGACTTTTAAATATAGAAATCAACCTTAGTAAAAAAGTGCGACCCCTTTGGGCATTAAATACTGCTTTTAATGGCATTTATTAATTGCTTTTATTCCTAATTTTGGCGTGATGTATAAATAGAAGGTCAATGCATGATGTTAAGTCAAAGTGAATTGAAGGTAGCATGCTAAAAATAAATAAATAAAATTTATTTAATGGCAGCCAGCAGCATGCAAAAATAGGCGCCCAATTTGGGTGAATAAACATCATTGTTTATTAATTAATTGCCAGAAATAAGAAGGGGCAATTATTAAAAATAGTATGTTGAAGGTTATAGAAGCATGCGCTGCCATAATGAAGAAGTAATTAATTCTTTTTGCAAAAGATTGCAGCCTGGACAGTTTTGGCACCTAAGGAAGGAGGATTTTTGCATCAAAAAGTGTTTTTCATTGCCGGAAAGCTTCAAAGTTTGGCGCCTAGGGTTGGAAGAACTTGATTTAAGCCTTGTTAATTATCTGCATGTTAGTATAAGTGCCCAGGTGAAGTTAAAAATATTTATGTTTGCTTTGCATGCAAGTAAAGCCACAAATTTTAGGGCAGCGGGCTTAATATGCAGATTTTTGTGATAAAAATCAAGTGTTCATACCTTGGAATCCGTCTTTGTCTGAATTAATTGCAGGTATTCATTACAGGTGCTCATATAAGTGAAAGGGAGTGCAAATCAATGTCAGGTACATTGAATATATCTTCCAAATCTGAAGAAATTGCCAGATCTGCACCAATTGCAAAGAATTCCGATAGAATTAAAGGAAAAAGAGCTCAGACAAAGGTTGTCCTAGTCATGATGAAACATGATGAAAGAGAAAATGATCAACAAAATCATGCATAGCTTCCAGATTTGCTGAAGTCAATGATACAAACATAGGCCCTGAACCTATCACCGATTTAATTGACAGATCCAAATCTCATAATTGCAAAGGCTTCTGACAAAAAAGTCATCCTCTTGTTTTCGACACAGCTCGTGTAGAAGTCATTGCATGGAGAATCCTTCCAGGATCTTGTGCATGTGCTCTCAATCTTCCAGTTGAAGCCTTCATCGAATTTACTTTGCATGTACTGAAGAAGAATTGCAAAAGCTTCAAAGATAAGAGGGAAGATAAGGCAAAGACAATACTCGCAAGCAAGTCACAGTCACTTGCTTCCAGATCTAGCTTGGTGAGAATCAAAGACAAAAGAGTCAACCACATGCAGAATATGGAAAAAGAACAAGATTGGAAGTGTTGCAGCTTTCTTCTAATTTATTTTCCTCTTTCTTCTTCTTTTCTCCAACAAAGTAATTGAGCGATCAATTAAATTATAAAACTTAAGTGATTGGTTTAAAAGCCATTATTTGAAGAGGTCATTTACTTGGAGATAGGTGGCAGACTTGCAAAATAGAAGGTTCTATTTTCAGTTATAAATCATGCATGTCATGCAAAGAGAAATTCCAGGAGGGAGATTGTCAGTTGTTTCTTTTACAACTTCCACATGTGCCAGTTCAGTTGTAGTTTCCTATTTATAAGTTTCTCCCCATACACTATAAATAGAGGAAGAACCTATGGGTTAAAGATGAGAATTTGTAAGTGGCATTCTTGTGTTCCAGACTTTGTGCTGAAACCCCTGATAGCTATTTGAAAGCAGAGGAATAGAAATGAGCATATTTTGGAGAACTTTGTGTTAATGGTGCAATTTGTTTCTAACTCTCTGTTTTAGATCTATTCATAAACTTTGTGTTATTCTAGGTCTAGATTTGAAAGTTTCATTTGCTTATAATTCTGTATGCTAATATCTATTTGTTTTACCTATGTGCATGCGATCAACTCTGTAATCTATTGATTGGGTTGCACATCTTCCCCCTTTCCTTCCTATTTTCTATTATTTTCCCCTTCTTCACATATTTCCTTTCTTTTACAGTTGCTTACTTGCTGCAGAACCATATAGCCATGGTTCATGAGTTACATGGTTAAATTAATACCCACAAATAGATATTAGGATATATATAACTGACAAAATCTTACACGGGAGCCTCATCGGTAATTGAGGGAGATTTATCTCATGACTTCCTAGGTTTTCAGCTGTGCAGAAAATTTAGCCAACACTAATGTAGGTGCTTGTTTACTTTGTTTTTGATAAAAGGTGAAAAATGATTATAATTTAAAAATGACAAAACCAATATTGTGTACTATCAAATTTCTAACTATTCGCAACATAGATCCATCTACGGACCAGAATTAACCATCTTGCCTGCAAGGGCACACTACTCATCCTGTCATTCTTTCAAATGCCACCAAATACGTCATAACAATATGAAATCAATTAATGTAACAATAAAAACTGTTTTTGAAATCCAGTTGGCATCATTGCCAATAAGTTCAAAACATAACAGCATAATCATAGTCAGTAGATACAACATCGTCACAAAAAATCCATCAAAGAACCAAAGAGCTAAAAATCAATCAAGTATGACGAGCAGGAACCCTTGGAACTTGTCCTCCATTTCCTTGTTGCAATGCATGCATAGGGTGACAGTCAACATTTGTTGTAATTTAAGATCCTTCCTTGTACATCATCCCCTCCATAAATGGGTTCAGGAAAGACGTCGAAAATTATTAGTTGTCTCATGGGAGTGAATTCCCTTACTGAGTGGTGTCCCCAGATTTCATCCTGAAATCTGACTACCCTATCCGAAAATTTTTTGTACTTTTAAAATAATGGGTGGTTTTGTGTTTTTATTGCCTGAAAGTTCTTGTATTGTGTCAAGATATTTCCAAAGAGCCATATTAGCCATTTTCGCCAAATATCCAGATGCCCAAAATTGTTATATTCTATCGTTGAGATTTGTTTGCGGAAAATTTGTATTTAATTATTTTGAGCCCCGTTTGAGGCAATTTGCGCTCCGATTTAACCCTGTTGTGATCAAACATATCATTATTCCTATATACCAGAAGGGTTTTAACTAAAAATAAGTTTTGGGCTTTATTTGTGACTTTTGACAATTTTTTGTGTTTTTGTGTTTTCCCGTTTCGTTTTCTGTGAAATTTCTCTAGATCAATTCCTTTGCCGGTTAGGCCTGATTCTTGGCCTGAAGTAACTGGGGATCATATACGCACGTTGTGCCAGAAGGAAGTTTCCATTGGAGGTCCGGTTCACTGGGAAAAGACGAAGTCGCGCACCAAAAAGCCTCTTCTGGGATGGCTGCATTTTTGGAAAACAAAGAATCAGAATGGATAATGGGAAAATTAGAAGCAACAGGCAGGTGGGAATTTTGTACTTGCCTAACAGGGTACTTTTTCCAATGGAGGCAACGCCACTTAAGTGACAATGGGAAAATTAGAGGCAGTAGGTAGGCGGGAATTTATTACCTGCCTTGCAGGGTAAAAATTCCTATTGTGGAATAAAAGAAAGATCACTTAAGTGAATCATGGGATTTATTGCCTGCCTTGCAGGGTAAATAATCCCATTATGAAAGACAAATGACTTAAGTGAATCATGGGATTTTTAGGGCTGCTTGCAGGGTAAATAATCCCATTATGAAAGACAAGTGACTTAAGTGAATCATGGGATTTTTAGGGCTGCCTTGTAGGGTAAATAATCCCATTGTCATGTGATTCTTAAAAATTGAATTCTTTATGTCAAAAAGTGCGCCCCCTTTGGAGAAGTAAAGGCAACCTTTAAATTAATTATTTTAATTAATTATTCACCCAAAATAGGCGCCCAGGCTTGTGGAAAAGTCAACAAAGGCAAAAGACAAAAGGTGGTTGAAAATAGATTGTTCTAAAATTAAATAAATTAATTTATTTAATGGTAACCCCTTCATGTCAAAAAGTGCGCCCCTTTTGGGAAGGATTTAATGCTTTTTGAAGTATTGAATGATTAAATAAATTCCTATTTTCAGTGGCTATGGTCAAAGCACACTGTGAAGCTTAAGTGAAGTGAAGAGTGGATGATTAAATTGAATAAATTTAATTTATTTGATGGCTGTCCTTAAACATGCAATTTTATCACATCAGTTAAAGAGAAAAACATGATTTTAATTAATTAATTGCCAAGAATAGGAAGGACAATTATTAATTATAGAATTATGAGGGTTATATAAGTATGGGCTGCCATAAGGATGAATTAATTAATTCACAGCAAAGAAGTGCAGCCCAGAGGAAAAGTGCGCCCCATTTGAAGAGGATTTTTGCTCAAAAGAAGTTGAAATCAAGGCTAAAAACTTCCAATTTTGGCGCATGCATTGAAGGAGGTTGATTTGTGTTTGCATAATTGTTTGCATAAGTGATACAGGTGCTCAGGTGAAGTTGGAAAAATTCATGCTCTTTTTGGGGCAGCAGGCTTGAATAGTGCAGATTTTTATGATTAAAATTAACTATTCATGCTCCGGTGGCCATTTTTGTCTGAATTAATTGTAGGAATTCATCACAGGTGCTTTACAAAAGAAAAGGAACTTTAATCAACGTCCAATACATTGAATATATCTTCCGAATCTAAAGAATTATCTAGATCTGCACCAATTTTGAAAAAATCCGGCCAAATAAGAAGAAAAAGAATTGTTCAGACAAAGATAGACAAAACCATGGCAAAGAGGGACGAAAAAGAAAGCACAACGGAGTCATGCATCACTTCTAAATTTGTAGACATTGGAGACATAGATCTAGGTCCGGAACCTCTTTCCGAATTGATTGACAGATCCAGAGTAGGAAAAACTTACCTCATGCGTGCAGACAAAAGCAGTGGAATTATTCGAGTTGCAGCGTTTCCATTCACAACTCAGTTGTCAGAATTCATCATTGAATGTGCATAAATCCATATCCAGATGTAGATGTAGGTGCAGATCCATATCCAGATGCAGATGCAGATCCATATATAGATCCAGATCCAGATCTCATAATTGCAAAGGCTTCCGGCAAAAATTCATCCTCTTGTTTCTAATGCAACCCGTGTAAAAGTCAGTGCATGGAGAATTCCTTCCAATATCTTGTGCAAGTGCTCCCATCTTCCAGTTGAAGCCTTCATTGAATTTGCATTCACCCGGAGTGTTTTCTAGAATTTTTAATTGCTCATATGCAATTAAAAATAGAGATGATGAGTTATTTACGGCAAACATTGTACCGATGCATGTACTGAGAAGAACTGCAAAAGCTTCAAGGATAAAAGAGAAGCCAAGGCGAAGGCAAAATTCCAGCCGCTTCGAGATCCAACTCACTTCCAGATCCAGCTACTCCCAGATCCAGTTTGGTGAGAATCAAAGGCAAAAGAATCAGCTGCATGCAGACATGAAAAAGGACAAGACTGCAGCTTTCCTCTTCCTTCTTCTTTCCTCCAACAAAGTAATTGAGCGATCAATTAAATTATACAACTTATAGTGATTGGTTTAAAAGCCATTACTTGAAGAAGTCAACTACTTGGAGATAGGTGGCAGACGTGCAAAATAGAAGGTTCTATTTTCAGTTGCAAATCATATATGTCATGCAAAGAGGAATTCCAGGAGGGAGATTGCCAGTTGTTTCTTTTTCAACTTCCACATGTGCCAGTTCAACTAAAAGCTTCTGACTTGTAATTGCCCCTCTACATTCTATAAGTAGAGGAAGAACTTTCGGGTTGATGATAAGAATTTGTAAGCAGCAACCTTGTGTTCCAAACTTTGTGTTAAAACCCTTGAGAGCCACTTGAAACAAAGGAATATATAGGAGCAGATTTCCGGAGAACTTTGTGTCACGCTGTATTGTGTTTCTTGTTTTTTATCTTAGATCTTTTAATAGACTTTGTGTTATTTTAGATCTAGATCTAGAGCTACCTTTGCTTAGAATTCTGTGTATATATCTATTGGTTTCTTCTATATGCACACAATCAACTCTGCTATCTATTGATTGGGATGCACATTTTCTCCATTTCTTCTCTGTGTTTATATAATTCTCTTTCCCTTCTTCTATAAATATTTCCTTTTTTTAAAAACAACTGCTTACTTGCTGCAGAACTGTTCAGTTATGGTTCATGAACTGAGTAGTTAAAGTAAAACCCCATTTAGATATTAGCATACTTTAATTGACAAATCTGAAACGGGAGCCTCACCAGTAAATGAGGGAGATTTATCTCATGACTGCCCAGGTTTTGTGCTATGCAGAAAATCTATCCAACACTGAGCATATCATAGATGGTTTTGAACAGTCGAGGGACTGAAAAATCTATTCCCTTTTTCACTCCAAATAGGTTTGTTTCTTTTACCAAGTTGTGCAGGTTGGTCAAATCCTCTTCCTTAATAAGGGTATCTATTTTCTCTTGCCAGGCTTCAACTTTATTCTTTAAGGTCCCTACATCATTCTTGATCTGTTTCCAATCGACATCATACCCCCATCCTCAAGGCCATAGGAAGCAGTAGAGTTGAGGGATGGGATATCTTTACCCAAGTAGCGTGAAGCAAAATACTAGTATGTTACTTCAAGGTGGCAATGTCCCTATCCATGGGTTTCAGTTTCTCAACAATGGAATTATTAACCTGAAGATGATTTATAAAGCCTCTTGACAACGAACATTTAGTTTACTCACTCACAATTTGGCATTATAATAAATTATGTGGTGGAGACGAGTCTAGAAGTGGTCAGGTGGAAGAGGAACAACAAAGACAGGACCAAGAGTAGTAGAAGGATTCAGGGATTGGCATTTTTTATAATTTCTGGAGATATTGATGCTTGTGAGGAGAGGGGTAGTTGAGACATTACTTGCTACTGACAGAGGGTTTTAGAAATATTATGTCTTTGTTTTTCGGGCTGTATGGCAGGGAGACACACATGCCCATTAGAGAGCTTATACTTCGCCATCCAGTTGGCAAAAAGAGTGCAGAAAAACAGAAATCCAGAGGGTCGGGGGGAAATGAAAAAGAACCGTTAGAAAGAAAGCCACGCCACCAAGATAGCCAAGAAGGAAAACACCAAAGAAATTCTATGTGGGGACAAGGGGGAAGCTGATAATGGCCACTATGAAGTTGAGACAACAAAGAATGCCTTTAGATTTGAACCGCTAAGCCCCAAATCACATTCCTCATACCAAACTCATCACAACCAGAAGAAATGGCTCCATGAACCGACCAGACATAGCAAACAGGAATTTTCAAATGCAGAAGGATATCCGAAAGCACACCTTAGTGTGAAGGGAGTTGAGGTTGTAAAGAAAGAAATCTGTTTGCATCATTCCCCAGTGCTTCACGTAATGCCATCTTTCTAAACCATGATTACCTACTCTGCCTTGGGGATACTTTATTAGATGTTGTGGGATTCATGGTAAATCTTCCCCACATTCCTTAACCAATAATAAAGTAATAACTCCCTTCTCAACGAATATAAGGTGCTCTTTAAGGACTCTATTAACTAAAATTTATTTTGAAGTTTAAGCCCAAGGCGCTTAGGAGTAAAGGTCCCATGGCACTACTTAAACTAATCTTTATACAACTACCACTGATTGTCTGTAATGTCCCCTTTTCAGGACATTAATTAAATAAAATTATGAAGACCTTTAATCCACCCTTCCCATGGATTAAAGGATAAAAAATTGGGAAAATGTCATAACTCTTTTATTTTTAAATTAAATATTAATTCTCTTATGTTTTTATTTAAAATAATAAAAAAGGGGAAAATTAATGTTTTAATTGGAGTGTGAATTTCCAGGAAAGAAGACCATTTTAAAAGTAACTCTCCTACATGAGGATTTGCACCAAAAAGAGGAGGGAAACTTGGAGATTTGAAAAATAAAGATATAAAAGAAGATGGTGGCGACCCCTTGAGGGCATGTTGCTAATTTTATTAAAATTATCTTCATGTTTGAAGAGGGATGTATGCCCATGAGTTCTCATAACAAAGGTGTTTTATCAACACCACCATATTTTGGAGAGTGTGAAGCCTTCTTGTGTTATTGTTGAGTATATTTGTGTATGATTAAATCCTCTTAAGCTTGGCGACTTGATTTAGAGGTTGGCGTATTTATTTAAGGAATAAATCTGCATGTTTGTGGCTCATTTTATAAGTGATATTTGAAGGGTTTGAGTTATTTTACTACTGCTGTTCACTGCTGCAATTTGTTAGCTACGGTGACTTGAATGGGAGTTCATTTTGGCATGCTTTATTGGTAAATAAGCTAGATCTGAAATCTGGTTTATGTTAGCAATTATTTTTGAGCAATGGGAGTTGATTTGGAGTGTTTGGAAGCTTGGAAAATGGCTGAAATATTGTTATTTATTTTTCTCTAACCTTAACGACTAGATCTGGGATTTCTGGGTCTGTTTTGGAAGGGTTTGCATGCTCAGATAAATATGATTGTTAGTGCATTGGAAAACTCAAAAAATCTAGTTTATTATGCATTATGTTTCATATGAAAAGATGGAGTATTGATGGAGTTATGAATTTTTGAAGTTTCAGTTGTCTGTGAGCCATTTTTATTTAATATTTGCTGCTTTAAAAATCAGAACTGGAAAAGATTTAGATTCCAATTGATTCTCCCATCTCACCCATCACCTTAGCTACTTCCAACCCCATTTTGGGTTGTAATTAGCCGACATTGGGTTATTTGAGGTTGAATTAAAAGGATCTAATCATTCTTAGTTCGATTTGTGTTGAAGTTGCAAATTTCCATTTGTCTAAAAAGGGGACATCACATTGTCAATTCACATTGAGAATGTGAGTAAGGCCTGCTTCAAGCCTTTGAGAGAGCTCATCACCTTGATCACAAACAAGTTCAGAGACAGACTTTGGAATGAAGTCAGCCCCTCAGTTTTGTTCACGAGGAACATAAATTGCCATAGGGTCTTCAAAGCAATTCAAAAGCGTATGGATTTATTTTGCCACCGCTCTTAGCTTCTAATTTTCCAAAGGTTTATCTGAATTGCTATTTGAGGCCAAGGGTTGGGAATTTGTGTCTGCCATGATCTTGGGGACATGTTTATTGCTAGCCCAAATCAGACCACAATATATAACATAGGCTTCTGCAAAATTATTTGTTGTGATCCCAAGACCCCGACTGTATCAATAAAGGGATCCTCCATAGTGATTTCAACACACCCCTTTTGCTCGAGTTGGTCCCAAGTTGTCCCTAGAGGCACCGTCAATACTTCACTTAACCCATAGGTTTGGGGGAGGCAGGTGGTGTCCAAAAAAATTTTCGATTTTTTTTAGCAATCCCATCAGCATAGGAGGAGGTCCGTACGTAGTTAAATAGTGTATTTTCTTAAATATTTTCTGAAAAATAACTACTCCAGCATCTCACATACTTGAAAATAGCCTCAAGAAAATAAAGGATTCATCCCAGTACTGATTATTTTGAAATAGCACAAGATCCAGTGAACATTTGCAAATTCTTCAAATAAATTAATAATTAGTATTACGGAAGGAACTCACTAGTCATTCTTGAGATAGTAATGGAGCACAATGAGCTTTGATGTAAAAACTGGATGATGCCACATGGACATAGATTCTTTATTTACTAGAATGCTCTTACATAACACTATTTACACTTTTTTGAACGAATTTTTAAAAAAAGTTTGCTTAGTCTATCTAAAAATAGAGGTCTGAGGCAATTTACGGCCTGTACTCGCATTTTCTCTACGTTGATAAATTCATGGGTGCTATTGGTACCAAGTTTGTCTAGTCCTGTGAAATTGATAGGCCACTTTTTTTCTCCAAATTATATGGCAAGATTTTTTTACAAACACTTATCAAGTACAAGTTGCCTTCTAACTATGTAGCTTGATGCTTTTAAGTAAATTGATGGTACACTGTATGCAGGTGCATACCTCCAAGAGAGCATGTGCACGTGTTTATCCAAGTCTACAACAGCAAGGCATCATATGGTTTTGGCCAAACGCTGACCCTCTTTTCAAAGATATTGCCCTGGAGAAAAAGCCACCTTTCATTCCTGTGCTAAGTGATCCCTCATTTCCAGCTACTCTATCAATGAGAGATGTACCTTACGGGTAATTTTTTTTGGGGCCCAAAGCGAATCCAGAGAAACTAATGTTTAGTAATTTATCATTCCTGCATCTCAAAGGTAAGTTTTAAGTAAAGTTGCATAGTATAAAGTTTGTTCCACAAAATAAATGCTTGCTTAAATTTGCTTGCAAAACGTTTATCTTATTAAAAGGAACTTTTTTTAATAATTATTTTGTTTATTATTATTTTCTGTTACTTCAAATTGGAAGTATGTATCACGTATATTTCTACCAATCTTTTGTGGTAGGTTTTACAGATCACCGTTTGACCAAAAAAACTCATTTTATATGTTTGACAGAAGGAGAAAATGGCATTGCAGTTACTTTGTGCATTTTGACTGTAATATGCAAAGTTTATTAAAATCTTGGCTAAAACTTTCCAGGTATGAAATACTTGCTGAAAACCTTGTCGATCTTTCCCATGTTCCATATGCACACCATGGGCTTTTCGCTCAGACTGACATTGGATCCACAAAGAGTGGCTCCGTGAAGGTCACTTTTTAACCTATTATTTAATATGGTTTCACATTCTTCATCAGAAAAAGAAAATTCTAAATGTTTGACCTACTATTTATCAGTGATGTCCCGAATGTGGTACTGTCTTGACATTCTAACAAAATAAGGTTCCTAGTTTAACTTTACTGTATTCTTTTGATGGCATTACCAGAATGATCGGAGGGCAGGCAGGCCATTAAATTTGCATTTACAAAATCTAGACAAATCAGGTTTTCAAGGTAAACAAGAACAGGGCTCAGTAAGCTTTGCAGCTCCATGTGTCATCGTTTCTGATTTCACATTTAAACCAAAAAAGGTAGGAGGTTCTGCTTGTATTTACACAAGTAAAAAAGTCAAGATTTGCACGGCTGACTGCCCATAACATGCAGCCTTATATATTAGTTAAAGTAACTTATCAAATTCAAGCTGTTTCCTCTTTACTTTCCATTCCTAAATATGATGTAATTTATCCAGGGCATGAAATTTCAGACATCAATATCAGGAGCTGAAGAGGAGAAAAAGAGTACAATTTTCCTCATGTTTATCTGTGTACCAGTAAGTCCAGGCAGAAGCAGACTTATATGGGCATTTCCGAGGAACTTTGCCTTGTGGGCAAATCTTCTGTTGCCACGATGGCTAACTCATATCCAAGAAAATCTTTTTCTTGATTCAGATTTATACTTGCTTCATCTTGAGGTAATTGGCTAGTTGATTATAAAAATGATAGCATGTTATCATTTTACATTAGCAACATTTGCTTTTAAAATATATGTTCTATATGTTCATATGGTTTGCTGGCAATTTTACTCGAGATTTAAACTTTACAAAAGTTTTTTAGGTATTTAAATTATTCCGCAAAATAGCCTCATGATTTAAACACAAAAGTAGACTGATACAGTGGCTAGCAGTTGATGCTTGCAAACTGAAAAAGACTCTTGGAACAAAATTACAAAGGTGGACGATCCCTTGACAGTTGGTTCTTGTAATAAGTATCTAATCTCATTATGCTGTTGCTAAAATGACATGCAATGGAACTAAAACTTAATGGAATTTCAAACTTTAATAGGAACAAGGAAATTGTAGAGATTGATAGAAGAAAAACAGAAATAACAAAACAATATCAAACCTAAAAATAGGTCAGTGAGACTTGAGGAATACACCTAAACACACTAGAAAAGTAGTAGGGTAAAAAAAATTTGGTTATGAAAAAAACTAGAACCAGGGTCTTACTTCTGAAGGATGAGAAAAGTTCCTGTTTATGGAAAAATAGTTACTGTTTCAGGATTATAATAATGACAGTTGCTCCTCATCTCGAATGATTCATCTGATGTATTTGGAGTTTCCACACTAGCCCTTCAAAGTTTAGCATGAAATCCTTTAGATTTTTTCATGTTGAGATTTCTTAATCAAAAAGTATTTGCTTATGAGATCACATACGAAATCATCTATATCGATTTAGGAAAATGAAAAACTAAATTTAAATTAGAGACATAGTTAAAGTGTTGTTAGAATTATTCTTTTGAAACCCAAAATCTATCTTATATTTTGCTTGATTGCCAACCAATATTTTGAATAGCCAAAAAAAGACATTTTATTTATTGTTTATTTTCATTAAAGAAACATGATTGCGTCTTTATGCAGGAGCATAAACTCCAGGAGTATGGTCAAAGGAATTGGGAAAAGGCTTGCTACGTGCCTGCAAAAGCTGATTTGTTTGTGGTTGCATTTAGAAAATGGTTAAAACAATATGCTAGCAGCGGATTTCCTTGGGGAGAGAAGCACTTCAATGGCTCACTTCCCCCTACCCCTCCAAAAGCCCAATTGATGGACAGGTATTTCCTAATATCCTTGGCTTTTTAATCCCCAATAGCATTGTTTTTTTTAGATGTCTGAAAGAACACTTACAATAAATTTGTAATGCTTATCATTCAAAAAACAATTCAAGAAAAAAAATAAAAAAAATGCGATAGATATTTTTGAAGATAAAAAGACAAACTTTGAGATTTTAGATTTACATGTTGTTTCTTCCACTCTATGGTTTTATGTGCTTTTTTCGTTTGTTTTGGTTTATTTTTGTTTTTTCATTTTTTTTATGTAAACATATGAGTTTGTTTATGTTCTCGCTTAGCTTTTTTCTAAAGGACTATGTTCAGGTTTAGGATGGGTGAAGTCTTAAGGCATAAGTTACTTGTTAGAAGTCAGCTTCATATAAGACATGCAAAAGTGTGTGTGTGTGTGTGTGTGTGAGAGAGAGAGAGAGAGAGAGAGAGAGAGAGAGATGCTGCAATATGTAATCCCAACTACCCGTCCCATATCTAAGGGAGAGGAGCCAATCCTTGAGCATGGACCAATACATGTGAGGGTAGATGAAAATAAAGGAGGTAGTACATGTCACTTTCCCACTTAAATTTTGAAAAAAATGCACCCTATAAAATATTTCACATCAAGTCATATCAAACCAATTAATCAATCAAATAATGACAAATAGGTAAAAGAAAATGTATGACTTAACTCTCAAGTAATGGTGCACCTTAGAATTTCTTTGTATTTCAAATTACCAAATTTAAATATTAAAAAAATGTCTCTTCCACATAATTATTTTTTTAAAACGAAATATTTATAATGGGGAGAGCATGATCTATCAAAGGGTATTTTTTGTTTTCAGTTATATGATGTTTAGGTTTCTATGTGCACTCATAAAGTTAGGGTGCACAAAGATTGGCTCCTCTCCCTTATAACATTCTGACATATCATTCTGCAGGCGAATTTCTGATATTGTTAGTGCATATCCCAATGTGTATGGGCGTACTCTTTCAAAGATATTGGACAGATTTTGTTGTCAGCTTGTTTAATGCTATTAGGTGCGAATTTATAGCAGCTAGGTGTAAAGCCAAGTGGGCGATTTCTCATGGAGAATTCATGGAGGATCTATAAATAGGAGTATGCTTTAGTTGTTTTGTATCAAGGCAGGAAAGCAGCAAAGCTTTGCCAATTTTATTGTAAACGAGCCGAAGCTCTCTCATTTTGTTGAATATAATCAAAGTTATTTCTGCGATTCTTCTTTGTCTTTCCCATTCCAATAAGTGGTATTATAG
Source organism: Taxus chinensis (assembly GCA_019776745.2). Lineage (NCBI taxonomy): Eukaryota > Viridiplantae > Streptophyta > Pinopsida > Cupressales > Taxaceae > Taxus > Taxus chinensis. Next base: position 42,195,873 of record CM034146.1, on the reverse strand, counting down.
CAAGAGTCACTAGTAGATTGTTAGTCCAACTTTCCAGCACTGGGGTTTTTTGCTAGGTTATCCATCTACTTAGGGTTTCATGTGAAGAAGAAGAATAGAGAAGTCTGTATGTGCCGGAGAACAAGGTTTTTAGCTAAAATTGCAGCCATTTGGTGTTTTTGTGGAGCTCATCTCAGCCGTAAGGGAAATATGCATATTTGCATGCAGAAAAGGAAACACCATTGAAGAAACCAATAAGGAAGTAGTATATCAGCGATTTCTTAATAGAAATCCAAGTTTTAGCATATACGTTTGCTTTGCGCCTGTTTAAAGTTTCTTTAAAGAACAACAGTTCATTCATGTCATATATAGCAAGTATTTTGTGATTACGTTTGTTGGTTTTCTGTTATTGGTTTAATAGAACCTTATAAATTTTGTTGTAAGTCAGATTTAAGTGTTTTAGCTTTTCTTTAGTGCATTTGAGTGATGGCTGACATCTGCATCATGTGGCCACAACTTTCAACTGGTAAAAATTATAATTTTTGGAGCATTATGATGAAAATTTGCTTATTTCCAGAATATTTGTGGGATGGAAGAAGGTTTTTCAGAACCTACTAATCAAGCGGCATATAATGTCCTTTCACAAATTGAGAAAAAATTGTTAAAAGGGAACAAAATTAGGAATGTTGAAGCATTGTTCATCATTCAACAAGCTATGGATCAGTCGATTTTTCCTGTGGTTGCAGTAGCAACAAGATCCAAGGAAGCATGACAGAGTTTACAGAAAGCATATCAAGGTCAAATCTATTGTGCAGTGAGTAATAATGTTGATATGGCAGCAGCCATGAATAAAGGAAGTTATGTGTTTGAGGATGAGTTTCTCATTTGTTAAAATGATGGAAAAGTAGGAGCAAACCACAAATTTAAAGGAAAATGCCGTGAAGGAGGTTATGACAGATCCAATTTTTAAAGAAAAAGATCAAGTTTCAGAAGAGGTTGTGGAAGGACCTCTGGTTTTATCTGTTCAAGCACTCGCTGTTAGGAATTAGTCCTACTCCTAACATGGGTGCATTAGTTAGTTTCCCACATTATTAAATATTAATTAGTGTGTGTGTATATCTAATATGTAGAGCATATTATTCAAATAATGTAAGTAGGTTGTTAAAATCACGTAAGAATAGTGTGTGGTAGATTTTAGGGATACACAAGAATATAGGTTGTTAGAACAACCTATCTAAAATAAAGCTAGTTGTTATAGGAGTTAGAATAGTATGGGCTTATATATTTGTAATGTATCCTATTATCTAAATAATGGAAGTTGATTGACTGAATTCATGCTTCTGCACATTTGAGCCTTTGGATCTTCCTAGAAATTGGGTTCCATTTACATGTGGTATCAGAGCAGGCTCTGGACCTCTTTGTTGGCCCTCCATTCAAGTGTTTTTGCCTCAAAATGGTTTAATGGCTATGCAGTGCAGCCCACGTGTAAATGCCATTTTTTCCATTCACCTTTTCTTGCATATTGCCAGTAGTTTTGTAGTGCAGACCATGTACAAACTTGTGGCATTCATCATTCATCTGCATGCTTCTCAGTCTATCCTTTCCATTCTATTCACAGTTTATTCACTCCATCCCGTTCAGTTTTTATTTAAAAATTAGAAAATTATATATATATATATATATATATATATATATTGTAGTATATAGTTCTGTTGATGTTTTTTGGGTGTTGGTTGTTGTGCATGCTTCAGATTTATATGAAATAAATTTTTTGGTTGCACACAGGGTTGTAAAATATCATTTTATGAGGCATTGAAGACTATTCCAAGCCATCTATATGAGGGATAAGTACATTGTCTTCTTCTTGGCTGAACAATTTATGTATAAGGGTTTCTTTTTTTCGCAAAGATATTGGATTAAGATATCGGGCTTCATCATTTATGCCTCATTCACATGGCTATTTCATTCGATTTAGATCTATTTGAAAATGCCTTGACTCAAGCATCCACAAAAGCATCCTCGTATCAGGCTCCACGGATTTACAGGTATAAGGTCGAGCCCCCTAATCGATCCACCAATGCATCTCTGCTTTGAAGCGTTTGAAGAGTTCTGGATTGAACTCTTTTTGGAAAGCTCCCTGAGCTCAATTGACCTCTACATGCATTGCGTTGATCTCACTTCATCGACACTCAACTTCAACTTGCGGCATGCATTCAACATGGATAATTGTCTACCTGTCTCGATCCGAGATCCGCCTCAACTCGTAAGCCAGACTATTGAAGAATCAATTTTTGGATAAATCTTGAATCTGACCCAATAAACTCGCCTCCATCTTAGCAGTTTAAAAAAATTAATTCAGGGATTAAGACATTCAATTGAAATCTCCCTGCGATCAACCCGACAATATTGGCGAGGTTATCATCTCTTCAACTCAGCGGCGTGGTAAAATCTCCGTAGCAAATCAAATTGATCCACATTTGGCGAACACGGGATTCTATTTAATTCTTCAACTTGCAAACCTTAAACCTAACTCGACCAACCACCCATGGTTTATTCCTTTTTTTAAAAAACCAGACCGAAAATAGTGTTAGTTTTGTCCCAATCTAGATTATTACATAACCAGATTGGCTATAAACATTATTTAAGGTATTGAGGTTGAAAGATAGTGGAGTTGTACTCTAAGGGGTTGTTTTGTTTAACTATTTTTTTCTAACGGTGAATACATTCTTATGAGTATTGGAGGAAAGATAATATTGTTCAAATAATAGGGGGAAAGATGTATTATTTTCAAAAATATTGTAATTGGATGCATTTTCGGTTGTAACCGACATCCAAGAGTTACTTATTTACCTTGAGGGGAGGCAACTATCAAACTACTCAAACGATGGATGCACAGACGATGTTCCTCACCCCATGTTAACACTAAGGGGGGGAATGTTAGGAATTAGTCCTAACATGGGTGCATTAGTTAGTTTCCCACATTATTAAATATTAATTAGTGTGTGTATATATTTAATATGTGGAGCATTTTATTCAAATAATATAAGTGAGTTGTTAAACTCACATAAGAATAGTGTGTGGTAGATTTTAGGGATAAGCGACAATATAGGTTGTTAGAACAACCTATCTAAAATAAAGCTAGTTGTTATAGGAATTAGAATAGTATGGGCTTATATATTTGTAATGAATCCTATTATCTAAATAATGGAAGTTGATTGATTGAATTCGTGCTTCTACACAGTTGAGCCTTTGGCTCTTCCCAGAAATGGGGTTCCATTTAAGGAGCAAACCACACATTTAAAGGAAAATGCTGCGAAGGAGGTTATGAAAGGTCCAATTTTTAAAGAAAAAGATCAAGTTTCAGAAGAGGTTGTGGAAGGACCTCTGGTTTTATCTGTTCAAGCACTCGCTGCAGTGAGGATTCCAAATGCATATAGTTTTTGTCAACCGACCAGTCACAAAACCAAACAGATTTCAATGTTAGTGCCCACACAGCCCTACTACCTCTCACCGAAGTGAGATCTTCTAGAAGCCCACCTTGCAACAATGATTGCTCTGGTCAATTGACTTGTCAAAAAAGACAGCCATGCAGATTTTTTATATTGACAACGCTGCTGTCCAACCTCTCGAAGCAGCGAGATCTAACACATGCCCATTCTCCAACATGAAGAGCCATGGTCAATTTACTAGTCAAAAGGGCCAAATGAATTTCGGCCATGTCAGCTCAGCTAATGGAGTTGTTGAAGCGACAGGTTCAAATGCAGGTTTGACGTATTCAGAGTGCCATCGCCCTGGTAAAATGGACATGACAACCAGCCACGAGAGCTCAAGCGATCTCTTCTAGCTGCCAAAATACCCATGCGAGTTCACGAAAGGTCGTGCCAATGATAACTCATAAAGTGGCACAATCATGTTCACAAAGGGTTGCTCCAACGACACCTTCTCTGCTAGCAAGTGCTAACCAGCAGTCCCAACAGCAAGTAGTTGCCCAAGCAACATCTCTAGCTCCAGCAAGTGCACAAGTAGTCGCTCCAATGACATTTCTAGCGTCATTTTGTCAAGTAGTTGCTGAAGAGAAATTTTTAGGTAAAAATGCAAATTTTTTAGGAAAAAACAAATGTATTTACCGGAATGGTCACGACAATGACATCCTCTGCAAAGACATCTGCAGAAGGAGCAGAGCAGGATCACAGCAGTGACAAGTTTGAGGAGACAAGATGTAGAAAGAGAAAGAGACGAAATATGGAGCAAGAAGAAAAAGAAAAGAAAAAAAATTGGTTGCCAGAAGGGAGAAATATATAGGTGGTTGTAAGGGGGAGTGCGACTATTGGAATATGTAATCCCAACTATCTTTGACATTCTGACATGTCCTTCTGCAGGCAAATTTCTGACATTGTCAGTGCGGATCCCAATGTGTATGGGCGCACTCTTTCAAAGATATTAGGTAGATTTTGTAGTGAGCTTGTTTAGGTGCGAATTTATAGTAGTTAGGTGTAAAGCCAAGTGGGCGAATCCTCGTGGAGGATCTATAAATAAGAGTACTTATGTTTTAGTTTTTTTGTATCAAGGCAGGAAAGCAACGAAGTTCTGCCAATTTTATTGTAAAAGAGCTAAAGCTGTCTCAATTTGTTGATTATAATCAAATTTTTATTTCTGGGTTTCTTTTGCGCCTTTCCTGTTCCAACAACATATCCATCACTACGTGCAAAGTACAAGAACTTTCATTTTCAAGGGGCCTCCTGGCATTTAGTGACATGCTATATGACCCACAATCTCCTTCCCTTAATAGCTGCAATGTTGTTTTTTATATAAATCTTCTTCATCCATAATCATTAGGCACACAACTGTCTATAGCACCCAAAAGACGTCATTCACTGTCTCTTTCAACCTTAGTAATTGCTAATAGCATGGACAACGAACATTGACCTTTTAGACCAATCATCAAGCTCTAGTGCAAAATGCTGTGAGATATCTCTCTCTTTCCTAATTGGATATCTCAGTACGGGTGTAGTGGGAAAAAACCAAGCAGCATGCATACACAACTAAAATCTATTTAATGATAGTGTGATGTTCAAAGTGCATCCGTATAGGGGAGAGGGGCCAATAGGTGAACAAGGTCCAATAGTTGATATGACTATTGGTCACACAATACCCAATAGTTGTCATAGTACTATGTAGTTTTTTTTTTTTGACATAATAATTATGTAGAGTAGCAAATCACATCATGACATGTAAGACCTCTCACCCATGTACAAGTACAAAAAAGTCAATGTTCAATCAATTTCACCCATATTCAAGTATTGGTTTCCACCATGGTTGTAGTGTAACTCAAGTTTAATAGTTTAAATCAATTCAAAATATGGGTTTCCCTCCAATTAAACATTTCAAAGAAAAAATATAAGCTAATACAAATCTAAACTACATATTAGTGAAAAAATTACAAGCTCATACGATATACAATTTATTTTATGGACCCCTTAACTTAGGGTGTACCACTACTAGCCTCTCTCCCCTATGAATATTACAATGCTATGTTTCTTTGTGATCCTATTTTCTATGATACACATTCCTATTATATCCCACCTATCCATCTTATGTGATTGTTATAACCACCTAATAACTTATCAACCCCTAATTTATTTCTCACTAAGCATAACACCTATACTATAGTGTAATAATTCCTAACATTTCCTCTCTTATTACATCATTGTTGAAAGACAGAGAGAATTAACTTTGTATGTGAATTGGGAGATTCACACAGTTTGCTATACAATCAATAATGGGAATGGCCTCACCGCACCTCTTCAGTTAGATACAACCTCCTTGAACAATTCATATGAATGGGGACATACTCTACCATTTGCTAAAAGTGGGATACAACCTCATTGAACAATTCATACAAATGGGGACATACTCTACCATTCGCTAAACACAGTTGTGGTAATTGGCCTCAAAACTTTTACAAAGGATCGGTGAATGAGGAGGTACTCATTGTTTATTGAGAAACATTAAATAAGCATGTACTAGGACATACTCTCTTTTATAAGGACATACACAGTTGTCCACAAAAAACACAATGTACAAATAGGAACACGTGCAACTATTTGTTAGTCATAATCTAAGTCGCCGCCTTCAAATTCATGTTTACATTCGCGGAGGATAAAATTTGTTGCTAGAAAAATCAACAATAAAATTCAACTATAAGAAATGTACTTTTAGATTAAATATTCAAAAAAGAAAGATAATTTCACATTTCAAAAAAGAAAGATAGTATCACATTTCATTAAGTAGCTATCATAATAAATTGATTAAAATGAAAAAATTTCTAAAGCATGTGCTCACAGCTGAATAAAAATATTTATAAAGTTTTCAAAAAGTGATGGATCAAAGTCTTGAACTTCCCTATGTCGCATGGGCTAAGGTCTACTTATTACATCAAAAATCTCAAAATCATCAAGAGCACTTGGCTCAATCTCATCATCACTAGCAATAGCATCATTTTTACCAACATCACTAGATTTGCCCTCATGTTCATTGCAAACAAAATCAAGATCATTTTCATCAGAAGAGTCTTCTAGGAAATGATGAAGTTTTTCTTTGAAGTGCGTGCATCTGTCACTTTTCTCATAGTCAATCACACATTACTACGAATATAAACAAGGTCATCTATCTTTCTTAATAACAACCTATTCCTTTTCTTTGATTGAACATGGTTAAAGCTGCTCCAATTCCCCTCACATGCTAATGCATTTACTCCTTGACTCAAGACTCGAACTGCAAAATGTTGTAGTTCAGGAGTTTCTATTCCATAGAATCTCAACCATTCATTTCCATCCATGTCTTCCCTGTAATCTATTGCTGATTGGGTTCCAAACAACCCATCTCCTCTCATGTATGCTCTAAGTTGCTCTCTAGATTTTTTTACAACATCTTTATTTGGAACAATGTTTTCAATGGCTACATAAATCCTACTCATGGCTTCATAGTCACTTTCTCTTTCTATGTGATAGAGTATTGACTCCAAATAATACGCTTCTGCATGCAAATGAGTATGCATCATCCTCCATCTTCCTTCACAAATATCCCATATCTCATTGTATTTTGCTTCCACATTATTGAATGCCTTCGGTATGGCTTCTTTACAATGGTCCATACTCTCATAAAACATGCTAATACAAGGGGTTTCACCATCAACCATGCGAAGCATACGAACAATAGTTGCACACATTTTTAAAACCTTGAAAGCGTTTTCCCAAACATTAGAGCTTAGAATGATTTGTTCCACATGCTCATCTTTAGAACCTTTTGCAAGAATAGAGTCTTCCCACTTTTGCTATAAACAATATATTGGAGAGTGCCTTTCTACTACACAACCCTTTTCAAAGTGATATAGAAGTAGACAAATCTTGTGTCACATGGCTTCAACAATTCCTTGGATGCATGCTTCTTATACATAATCAATGTGAGGTGATAGCTTTTATAAAATTGACAATTGTTCTTCCTTTTTGAACTACTTCATGTACCCAAGGAAATTTGGGCAAGTCATGGAGTAGTAAATCAATGCAACGGGCTACACAAAGACTTCAATAAATATGTGGGTACTTCTCTACTATCAACTTTCTAACTCCCACATAGTTTCTAGCATTATCAATAACAAGTTGAACTACAATTTCTACACCAATCTCAAGAATCAGTTCATCCAAAATGTTTAAAGACATACTCATAAGTTTTCTTGTGTTCCATAGTGTCAATTACTTTTAGAAATACAACTTTAGGGCAATAGACCAACATGCTGATCAATGGTCGTTGACGCATATTTGACCAACCGTCACTAAGAACGATGCAACTTGTTGACTTCCAAGAGTCTTTAATGCCTGCCAATTTTTTAATGACCCCATCTTTTGATCCTTCAAAAGTGTAGTTCTCAAAGCCTCTGAACCCAGAGTTGTGTACCCTTTGCCAAATGAAATTGATTGTTGAACTACATTTTTAAAATGAGGACTCCTTGTGACATGAAATGGAATGACAAATTCATAAAAGGAATCAACCCATGCGTCATCAACTTGTTCTTTTTCTACAAGCTTCCAAAAGCTATTTAGTGTTGTTGCCCCACTATCTTTTAGTGGCATTACAGAGCTTGTAGGCAAGGTGGAACAAAAAGATGTGTGGGGCCTTATGAGCCTAGAAAGTACCTCTTGGGTTTGCTGTTTTTGGGTGCCCTTTTTTGATTTAATGTTAATGAATTCTTAGCATCTCCTCAATGTTGCCTTTATTATAGGAGTGACATTTGGATATGCTTTAACACCACCTTCATAACTACCCAATATACCAAGAAGGTAGTCCATTACCCTTGTTAATGTCTCTGTGAAAGGATGCTGGCGTAAAGTGCAGGTGACGTTATTTGTTTGAGCCTCACGGTTCATATATTTATATCATTTGCATTTGATTTTGGAGGTGCCATACCAATATAATAATTTGTATTTTTTAACAAAAAATAAAGAGTTCAAAATAATAAAATAAAATTTTGAAATTATAAATAATAATTATTATACATTCAGTTGAAATGTATGATACTAATTATCGGATAATTATTATCATACAATTAAATTATATGTATGAGTTTATTAAATCAAATGTATAGCATTAATAAATTAACTTTATAACTTATAAAATTTTAACCATACAAAATTAATAAAATTATAAAATCTTAGTAAAAAACAACAATTTTATAAAAGTTTATAAAACAATATTTAAAACTTAAAAGATCTGTGTAATAATAAAAATATTAATTTTAAACTAATAAAAGAATTAATTTTGTACAAACAAATATTAATTTAAAAACTCCCAAGTCCTTGCCTGTTTGAACTTGAAGCCTTCAATAATCTTTGAAGCCTGCGTGCAACAAAAACGACTCTATTAGGTATGTGAGTCTACAGTATTGCCGTCATGGTGGTATTTCTCTCAGCTTTGGTGGTTAATCTTTGTGCATTGGCACAAGCTTTATGGTGGTTAATCCTTTCCTTGAAGCCTTTTCTCTGCTGCTTCAACCTTCACGCTTCCATTGATGGATTCACAATTCATGCGGTAGGGGTTTATTATAAATGGTGGCAGTCAAATTGAATATATATCCAAAGCATGGCCTTTTCAAAAGCCATGAAAGTAGAAAACCCTAAAATGAATGTCAACGATTTTTAAATCAAATTTTAATGATTTCAAATATCAATTTTATTAATATTTTCCATTCATTCCACTTTGAGATTAGTTGAATTTGAGGCTTGAAGTTCGGTAAATGCAACAACTTTGGTCATAATAGTGAGACTGAATTGCATTATCTCATCTCTAGGTGGGCCTGGGCCTCACCTTTTCTGCCCGGGTTGGCCAAGGCCACACTAAACAATTACAAAACAACAATAGTGGGAATGGGCCTCATTACACTTCATTAGTGGGAGATAACTTCATTGATCAATAATAGTTCTAGATCAAGATAGTTATCTTCCATCTCCTATGTTTCTCGTTCTTGTGCTAGAACTTGGCTCAATCAATGACGTCGATTCTGATGGTCCTATGGAGCTGTTGTCATGCATTTTTGCAAGCCCACAAATTCAAAATTTGAAACATGACAACAAAACCAACTGAAAATTTGCTCCAAAGCCTTCCCAAATCCCTCTCTTGGTCAGTCTGTCTCATGTATATGATCACGTTGACCTTGCAGGTTCTCCTAATGCATTGAATAAACTTGTGTAAGGTTTCAAAAAGGTTTGATAAGGTTCATAATTTCATTGATTGAAATGCAACAGAAGACTAACTCTCTGACAGGTCTAGAAAGGCTATTTCTAGCCATTTCCAAGGCATGTGCGCATCCTCCGAGAAGTTTCCGAAAGCTCATGAACATCCAGAGGTGGTATTAGGGAGTCTTGAATGTGTTAGAAGTGGTTTAGGAAGATTTAGGAAAGGTTTGGAGGTTTAGGGACAATCTTTGCAAAAGCGGGTTTTTCAGGTGTAAGGAATGGATGGACAAATTGTGAACTTGAACTTCTCTGGATGATTCCGGGAGCTCCACAAGGAGTTAGAAGGAAAACAAATAGGAATTGGAAAGCTTAAAGAATTCTCTACATGGTGAATAATCCAATTTGATCCAAGGATTAAGTGCTTCTCAAAGCATTTTAATCTTTGCAAGCACAACCTGTTGTCCCAAAGAAAAAGGAGGCATTTTTTGAAGTTGCAGACAGAATTGGGTTTTGAAACCTATGCCATTGATCTTAGAATGTTCCTTTGAGTTAGAATCATATAAAATTTCATGTCAAAAGACCTCTCTAAGCTTGGGGAATCATATCTTCAAGTCCTCTCTAGTGTAGCGCGTTGATCCCATACTTAGCCAAATTTTCAATTGCTACTTGTCAGCGCCTTGCACAATGTGCACATTTGTATCCCTCTTGTTCCTTTCCCAAGGGGACAAAGGGGACAAAAAAGTGCGCCTAAGAGCAAGCCCCCTCTTTGGTCCCTCATGCAACCATCCTCAACTTGACAGAGTGTTTAACTGGCTAAACCCCTCATCTCCTCGCTGCACCAGATCATGACAAGTGGCATCATCTTGCTCCAAGCGCATTTTTTTATTCCTCTTGTCCCTTTTGCCAAGGGGCATAGGGGATAAAATAGTGCGCCTAAGAGAAAGCTCCCTCTGAGGTTCTTCATGCGACTACTTTTCAGTCCTTGAGTGCTCCGACTTACTTTTTCAATCTCCTTCACATTGCACCATAGAATGACAAGTGTTAGCATTTTGCTCAAAGCACAATTTTTGTCCCTCTTGTCCCTTTTTTCAAGGGGACAGATGCCACACAAAAATGCGCCCATGAGCAAGCCATTAAACCCTAGTTTCAACCACACTCATCTTTCGCTCACCCATGATCAAACTGCAGTTAGCTGGGAAAACATGAAAACAAAGTAAACTCACTTTTAATGTAGCTTATTTGCATTGTTCATTCATCCTCCATTGTTGCGCTTGCAAAACTTTCAAAAAACATCTGAACACAATAGAGGTGCTGCCCAACACGTTCCAGATCAACCATGGCTTCAGAAAACATGATTTTCTCATAACTTGCTAACAAAAAATTGATTGCACTAAGGTTTTCACAGAAGAGCATCATCCCAGGCGCCTTTGTGATCACCATTGCTTCATACCAGATGATGCCCTAGTTTTCTACAGCAACAAACTTGAAACCTTCATCTGAAAGTTGCCTTTTTGATTTGTAAGATAATTCTCTCAAAATAACAAGCTCCCATCACTCAAAACATCCAAAAATGGTGCAAAACAACAAACATGGTAAAACAAACAATTTTCCCAAAATAGCAGTTTCCAAAAAAACAACTTGCTAAAAATAGAAACTTCCTGAAAATGGTCAAAAATCATCAGTGGCGGTAGTGTAGGTGTGCTAAGAGCTTCGGAAAACAAAGTTTGTGCAAAAAACCAAAATTTCCCAAAATAGCAACCCCCTAGTCCCACCTGCCCAAAATAGAAAGTTTTAGTTCCCGGTGTAGAAAGTTGTTGTTGGCTCCATTTTCACTCATCTCACTGTTTTTTTCCATCCTCACACGATCGTGAGGTTGTTGCGTAGCTCAAACAAAGAAATCAAACCTCCTCAAGGACCTTGGAGCATCGTTCTAATCACATTTGTGCCAAGGAGCATGATAGAACATATCAAAGCATAGTAGGTGAAAATCGAGAACATCGTGAGGTTGGCAAAGCATTTGAAAAGAGTCAAGAGCCCCATTGGAATCGAGATTCATCAAAGTGTGTCATCATGGTCATGATTGAAATGAGAAACTCTTTTTAGGCAAGCCGAGAAACACTGGGTCATGAATCCATCATCATCTTTGACGAGGTCAAGGTGAGCCAATTAAATCATCTGAGTATTCAAGTCATCCTGTGTAACATATGAGCATGTAGTGTTCTTAAACACTCAACCAAACATCTGGGAGTATGGTCAATCCTCAAGGGTGAAATAGTGCAAGTGCAACCAAGAGCCATTGAACATGAGGCTTGAAGAGGGAAGATAATGAAAAGAGGACACACAATGTTCTCGTATTCCAGGTTGATTCATAAGAAGGTAAGGTTCATCGTAAATCCCATTGAGCTTCTTGAGTCGAGAAAGAGCGATCCATCGCAGCCTCCATCTCTTTAGGAACATCCAAATATGTCTTCTCCAATGGCGGAACTTCCCCGTAATGAATAAGATGTGGTTCTACATCAAGCTCGTAAAAGTGCTCTCGTGACCTACTTCATAACTCCTGAAGAGCCATTCCCATGGCTTCAAGAATTGCTCGAAAGTGCACTAAGAACAACGCAGCAAACTACAATGCTCGATCTTAGAGTCCCTTGCCAACATCAAAAACTCCCTTTCCAAGATTGCAAGAGATCACAAAAGATGGTTGAGTCAGTGGAAGGATATCAATAATGTTTCAAAGACATGGACCAAAGTGTTGAACTACATTTGCATTCCAGAAGAAGATAAGATGGCACTTGCGGTAGCTCGGTTTAGTAAAGAATTCAAAGGACAAGAGCCCGTTCTAGAAACTCTTCCTCTTAGATGATGAATCAACAAGTTCTCTATCATACAAGGCTTCTCTTCATCAGATCAGTCAACCCTTCCCTCTCTCTCTCTCTTCATTCTTCTCTCTCCATATTCTAATTTCTCATTATGAATGTACTTTTTGCTATTTCATCCTATTCACTAAAGTGACCTTAGCTAAACATTATAAGAGTCCTTTTTCCAATAATAAGAAAAAGACTCACTTCCTAGGAATGTGAAAGGTCACAAGTGATGAGGATAGGTGAAAAGTCATGTGGGGGGTAGATGAAAGGACAAATTGTAATACTATAAAATGGAATGACTTCTCCATTCCAAGGGGTTGGCAATTGTTGACTGAATGTATATTGTTAAGATTACCACTTCTACAATTCTTTTATTTCTTGTCTTATGTTCCTCTACTCTCTCTTTCCAACTTTGCATATATGATAATCTTGTAAAATCAAGGAAGGTGTCTGCGCCTTTGATAAATGAATCAATGGAAGTCTGTGTCTATGATTTGTTATGTCTTATCATGGTTTGCATTGTTGCGTTATTCTAATTGAATGTAGATTTACTATGATTATTGTATGTGAACTCTACTAGTGCCTACTCACAACAATAACCCTCTCTCTCTCCTTATTTCCCCAACTCCCATTTACCTCTCTTCACTGCAATTTCCTCCCTTGTACTTCGTACAAGCACTTTGCTACAGGTTCAGAGGAGTGTTCCTGTGTGATCCCCAACCTATTGGCCACCCACAACTTTTAAGTAGTTGAAGTAGTATACATTCAATAATGGGAGCCTCCCCATACACAAGGAGGGCCTTAGCCCTGTCATTGTTGGTGAAAACTCAATAATTTGCAACACGACAATTTTTTTTCACCAATAGGACCACAAACTGCTATAGGAATCTCTCCAATGGTTATGGTAGTGTCTTTCCCATGTTTGTCTCCCCCATGGAAATAAACTTCCCCCTTTAATCAAAAAGCTTGTAAGTGTGTTAGGTACTACTGATAATGCATCCGTGTACAGATTAGTTCAAGGGTGTATACAAATGAGGTTCAATGGAATTTTGTAGAAAGTTTGAATATGATTTTACTCACACGGGCAATTTTTCTGTCAGAATCTGCTTTCCAGATAAAAAGTTATGAATTTAATACAAGCCCTCCGGAAAGATTATAAAGCCCAAACTGTACGATGGGAGCACAAAAAAACTAAATCTATTATAGGAGCTGGAGAAAAACCTTTTTGGGAAAAAGTTAACCACAAGATTTGACACGATCTGGAAAAATCTAGAAATAATTCATAATGATCTTCAAGATATTGAATTAAATCACTGCTGGCTCTCCTAGGGTGAAATAATTAAATATTACCTGTAGCTTAAAAACTATATACTTCATTTTTAAAATGTTTTGAACCATATACTTATCTATAATGCTGGTGTGGTGCTGCCCTATATTTTTATAAGATGAAAAACCTTTATATTAAATTTTTTTTACTACACTTTCTAGCAAGCGCCATCTTTTTGTGTGCTTTGCTTCTTCATGATATGATTTTGTGCTGCTTCTTCTTGCACGTTTCATTGCAGTTATTGTTATGCTCTCTTTAACAAGCGCTTCTAATCTAAAATGTCACCACTACCAGGCCTTCGTTCAAATGCCTCTATTTGCTATTTTTCTTGTGATTTTCCTCTACAACTGTGCACCTCATTACTGCAACTGATCACACACCCCTTAATATATTTAATGTTTCTGTTCTTTACTCTAAAGTCTAAATTACAGACGCCTCTTTCCTTAAAAATGCCTTTGCTGAGAGTTCAACATAGGCTCTACTTTATGTTGTTTTGTTGTCCCATGCTTCACGCATTATGCCACTTGTTTTGCACCATTTTGGACGGATCTGTTCATCAAAACATAATAAAAATGATTTTTTGTCAGATGATAGATGACGTCGTGCCTTACATGATGGAGAATTTTCATCAGATGATAGATGCTTTAGTCAGCCAAAAAATGCCTCTATTTCCTTATTTGCAGCCAGGTGTCACTATCCAGACACCATTGAGCACTAAAATGTTTTTCATTTGCCAGGAAGGCTGCAAATTTCTTATGAGTTTTTCACCGTACAAATAAAAATACTAGTCTTATGCTTAGCGGATTTCAACAATAAAGAACCAGAATAAAACCTGTCTCTAAATTCTTAATAAGCTTGATTCACAACAACAATACTTGCATCTAAATATAATCAACCTTGCTCTCATAGCCTCCCAACTATCCTGCTCTCACCTCTCTCACCCACTCTTATACCAAATGATATTCAAATTGTATCTATATCAGGACATGTTATTGAATAGACTTAAGGAATTGTTATCCAATGCAGTGTTTGTTTATGGTTCTATTTTTCTAGGATATACATTCCTATCATATTTCGCTTGTTCCTCAAGCCTATTCTATCTACATGATTGTTATATAGAACCACCTTATAACCTATCAACCCTTTATTTATTTTTCACCAAGTATAATACTTATTCTATAGTGTAATAAATTCTAACAAGTGGAAACAACAAACACGTGTGTAGGTTTTCACCCTTTCCACTAGTTAGATCCATGATATCACCTTGTTCTATCTATATAAGGATTTTACGTTGTGGATTTATGATGATTAATACATGTTTGTAGAAATAAGAAATCACATTTTTTACTTCATGGTGCACATCATAGATAAGATAAATATATTAATTTTCGACAAATGACCACAAAAGTAGGTCAATGGGACTGCAGAGTACACATGTGTCAATACAAAGTGGGGGAACCAAATGGTTCCCAAAAGAAGTACAATGCAAAGGAAGAGTGATACAAAGGAAGAAAAGTGGGAGAAGGCAAAACTAGGAAGAAGGAATAGACACACCACGAAGCCAAAACGGGGGGGAGGGGGGGGTGGAAATGCCCAAAAAGAAAAGAAAGAAGGCCCCAGGAGAGGCAATGAGGAAAGCCTATCAGGGAGTGGTAACCCCAACTCTCCTAACATCCGAGATTGACTGAAAGAAACTCTGGATAGAATGGCGATCAAAAGAAGAGGCGGTGAGATGTCGAATCCGCTTGACATGCTGTTGTCTAGACAATGTGGTATAACACAAAGACCTGGTGGATCCAGTCTGTCTCCTGGCACTGGCACTAGTATGGTTGCGTCGATGAGATCTCAGGGAGCTTTGTATGGTCTCTCTGGACCGTACTGATCTGGATGATGATGCAAAAGTGGTATCAATCTTGCGCTTAGTGCCTCTCACTGACGACAGTATCGTGAAAAAGGAAGTCATCCGTTGGATATAATCTGGTTTGGAAGGGGTTTGAAGAGTGTGCTCATGATGCCTTAGGGCCTCTTGCATGTAAAGAGCCATGAAATTCCGGTTTTCATCCCTGAAGAAATTAGAAAGAATATGGGTCCTCCGGAAGAGGCACTGAAACCTCCCCCTGATCTCAGAGTAAAGGGGGTGGTAGAAGACAAAGTGTGCTTCCGTTTCGACCTCTTGAAGAATGCAAAGTGGGTAGATCCTATTTGGACAATCAATCTAGTGATTCGTCTCGCACCGAAGCCTATGAGATCACACTCTAAACTGTCGTAGGGGGATGCGAAGAATGTGCATCCAATGGTGAAGCGTATGCTGAGGGCAGACAATAAGAACATCATTGAGCTCTAAAAAGTGCTCCGTATAAAAGGCCATCTTTGGGCGTAACCCACCATGAGGGTTCACCCAAGTAGTGTGCATAAATTGCCTATAAATATCATCCCTGATGATCTTGTTTAGCTTGTGTCTGGTACGTAGAAGGTGATCGGGTGCTTCCAAGGAATACCTAAAAGGAGGGAGACGATCCATCTGTATACCCACAGACTCCAAGAGACCAAATACCCCAACATACTAACAACGATCACAACCCGAAGAATTAGAATGGGCAATAGTCTCTGTGTGATGTCCCCTTTTAGGACAAGTTAGAAATTAGTCTAAATTTTATCACACAGTTGAAAACAATTAATATTCAAACCCCAAACTGCTGCAATTTTCAAAAATTCATATCTTTTGCTAGAGAAGTCCAAATGAGTTGAAACTTTGGATCTTAAACCACAAAAATATGAAGAATAATATTCCAAAATCAGTTTTCACACAACAAACACGAAACCTTAATTTTGCCCTAAAAAGTAGGTCGCCCAACACATTTAGGGCATCAAAACAACTCCAAAAATTATGAAGTTAATTTCTCCTTATTCCTCCTAATTTCTACAACCAAATACAATGTTAAACTGATCTCAAATTGCAGGTCTGAAATACATATTAATTAATAACAACAAAATAGCTTGCAGACAACTGAAATATTCTAGAATTCATAACTCATTATACTCCATATTTTGCCATGAAACCAAGTGCATCATAAACTGGAATTTCAGAGCTTTCTAATGCACCATGAATCAGATTGTTTTGAGTATTAAAACCCCACCAAAACAAACCCAAAAATCTCAGTCCAAGTCACTAGGGTTAGAGAAAAATAAATAAATTATTCCATCCCTTTTCCAAGCTCCCAAACACTCCAAATAAACCCCTTTTGCTCAGAAATAAATGCTATTATAAACCAGATTTCAGATCTAGCTTATTTACCACTCAAGCATGCCAAAATAACCTCCAATCCAAGTCGTTATAGCTAGAATAATGCAGCAGTGAACAACAGTAGCAAAAGTACCTCAAACCTTTCAATGATCACTTCAAAAATGAGCAAGAACATGCAAATTTGTTCCACAAATAATTGCGCTAGGGCAAGGAAACCCTCCTAGTGCAATTCACCACACACAAATGCAACACAACACACACTAATGAATCAAAATCACATTTACTTCAATTCCATGAGAGAGAGAGAGAGAGAGAGAGAGAGAGAGAGAGAGAGAGAGCACAATGGAGAGCTAGGGCATACATCCCATTTCTCCAAGCATGGAGGGATATAAATGATCAAATCCAACATGAGGTGAAATGACCCCCTCACATCCCTTAATTAAACTTCCCAAAAGGGATCGACCCACTTGGAGGGAAAACATAAAACCTAATTAAAATACTTAAAAGATTCACTTAATGTGCACTTTATTTTTTTTCTAATCAAATAATAAAGAGTAACTAATCTATGTGCACATTTTTGAACTAACTAGAGACTCCCACCTGTAGCGCTAGGCATGCCAAAGGGTTACAATACAAATAAAAGAGATGAATAGATATATTAGTAATGCCTTGGAAAAAAGGGACATTACAGTCCTCCCCTCTCGGAGATTGCTTGCCCTCGAGCAATAACAAGCTCGTAGATCCATGTATCATGCACCCAAGTGAAGAGATTAAGTGATGCACCCAAAGTCTTGCTCCGGTGCCAGTCAAGTGATGAAGCACTTGGAAGAACATGTGGGCTTTCTTTGTGACAATCCAAACATGTGTGTTATCATCTTCGTAGTAGAAAATCCAAGTGGTAGTGCCTTCATCATAGGGAGATAAATAAAAATCCGCATGAGCTTTGATAAGCCCCCAAGATGCCCACTCAATAATGCCCTCATGGAGTGAATAGGACAACAATATTTTTTCACATGTATCCAATCCTACACATGAAGCAAACACATTCGAAAAATCATAAGTGTTGAAAAACACTTTTTTAGCTTTTTCTCCATGTTTCCAAGGCATGAATGACTCATAACTCATCCTCATAGATGGGCTGTTCCCAAACTCTGTCATGCTGCCCCATACACAACTGTAGCTATGCATTTTCCCCTCCACACAAGCATGAAACTCAGTTCTTATCCTCCATTGAAGATTCATAACACAACATGCCAAATTTCTTTTCATGCTCTTATAAATTTCAGTCCTCGTGTGCACATGGGAAATCAACAAATAGGAGCACTATGAAGTAGGAACACAAAGAATAATACCCTGTTGTTGGAGAACATTTCCTTGCCCCAAAGTGTGTGCTTGGAATTCCAAAAGAGTGTGTCAGGCTGCATACTTACCGCTGTCCCATTATCAACTATGCAATCCCAATTTCCTCTTGAAGTGTTAGCAAGGAAACCGAATGCAAAGATGACTGAAATTGATTTGCAAAACTAAAAATAGTCACCTTCAAGGGCTGTCCCTATGCTTATGACAACAAGAATATGAATGCCGGAATTAATCATCTTTCTCACTTTGGGGGCTGCGAAGGGTCCTCTAAAGTGAGCCACCTTACATATGGAGTGTACTCTATCAAAATGAACAAAATGTGAACTAAAAGAGAACTGAAAATAATTTATCTTTCCATTCTTACTCACAGCTGAAAGTGAAATGCCTCGCTTACCATGTGAAGAACTTATACCATGACCTTTCATCTCCTTTAAACCTTTCGTAGAAGCCCCAAAATTTGTGGTCATGCAAGCAACAACAACAACAAGACTTACCCAACACATATCCTTTACTAAATTCACCTTTGAAAGCAGAAGAATCAAACATCCAAGTGACAGCCCAACATGTAGAAATTCTATAACAGCAAGATGAAGTGCAAGAAATGGCTCTAAATGAGCCTCATACCTTTGAGTGGTGATACCACCTAGGCAAAAACCCTTACTATGATTAAAATTTAGGCCATGTTCAATCCAAACGAGTTGAATTTCACCAATATATAACTGTAGTACCAAAATTGAAAATGATTTTCTTACTATGCAAGGTGTAGTCTATGCAATTTTCTCTTTTTGAAAAGCCTTCTCTATGATTACAACTTGTGCCTTGATCTCCTCATAGCAAAAAATTGAATTTTGTCTTGCCCACTGGTGTGAAGAGACAAAAGAACCAACAAGATTGACTTCTATGTTAGATACATCTTTGTTGAAAACATTACCGGAATTCCCATTCATTATGCATGCATGTAACTGAATCTCTATCCATGGATTGGTATACCTCATGTTGCAAACCATGTCCATCTCTCTATCATAGCAATACTAATCAAGGCTCAACATGAAAGTATAAATTAAATGTGAATCAGCATACCTTGGGCTGCTCCTAACTTCTTCAAAACTCAGAATTTTTGAGTTTGGAACAACACTTTGTTCCTCATCATTTCCCTCATGCGAAACCCCTTTTTCCTCTTTACAAGCATTCATACTTGGTTGGCAATGACTTGGATCATTCATGAGACTCATGCTTGGGCGACAAATCTTAACCATTTTCCCATTAGGGCCTTCTGTTTGGGAATTTACAGCGAACTAAAAATTACCACAAGCATTCCATAGTGTCCTTTTTTCATGAGCATGCCTTTTCGTAAGTCCATCTTCACAGTCCTCTTGAAAACTTGATATTTTTGCACTCATGTTCAATTTGATGGAATTAGTAGGCACTAACAATTTATCAAACATCAAAAGATTATTGCTATGCAATGAATGCTCCAAGATTTCTTCTTTTTGCCACATAGAAGTAGACATAAATGATACATTAGAAGAAATGATACAAGAATTTGTATACCCTTCTATAGTTGTGTCATTGTTTGTGTTTTCTTCCTTATGAGCTTGTTCATCAACCTTAACCCCGCTTGCAATATGATTAGTATCATGAACATCAAGCTCAAAATTAGAATCTATTACCTCAAAACACAAACCCTTCTTCTTCACTTCATCCGTTAGCATATGGATTTGCACGCATGCAAATGACATGCAACAGTGTGGGAACGAAGTCCCTCCTCAATGAAGGTGAGGCTGCCTTTATTGAAAACCAAAACTGTATTTACATCTGTACATTCAAAATTGTATGTGGGGGGTGTTTTGGAACATCAATGGAAGAAAAGTGAATGAAGGAGATAGAATGAAATGAAGGAAAGGAGTGGAATGGAATGAACTGAAAGAACATGCAAGAGTTAGGTAAAAACAGAGCCTAATATTGCATGAAGAGGAAAGATGAATAACCAACACAAATAAAACGGAGTTTGAGTTAGCCAAACAAGAACATGCAAAAGGGAACACACATGAGCAAGTAGATAGTCAGAGCTTGATCACTGTGAACTAGAACAACTGATTACTAATGTTGACAATAAGATCAAAGATAATATTTGCATGCAAGATTCAAACACCTAACATCTAATGAACATAAGAACACCAAATGTTACAAGAGACAATGAATGAGACACAAAGTTCTTATTCTATTAACTCCAAAATGTTTTTCACAAAGAACACAAAGTTTCTTCTTGAAACAAAGCTTGCACAAAAGTATCTTCTTCTCCTCTCTCAAAGTCACCCTTACAAATGAGCCCCTCACTTCCTTTTATAACCCAAAAGTTGGTTACGAAGTAGTTAGGGTTTTAAATGCACATTAAATAGGGCACTTAAGTGACTTTGACTTTTTCAACCAACTTTTAAAAAGTGACTAAAAATAGAAACCACTTAAGTTAAAAGGTCATTTAAGGAAAAATACATAAATTAAAGAAATGGGTACATGTGGACCCCACTTAAATGACTTGTATGCACACGTAGACATCCTAGTCAGCAATGTGCCACCTAGATCAAGACACCTAGGATCAGTGCCTTATCCATTGGGCCAAGAGTCCGCCTATCCCGATCGTACGGGAATGAACTCATTGACTGTGCTCTGCAATCCTCCAAATGACAAGAGTGTTGAGCCTGAAACTTGAGCAATTCATCCACCCCTCCATCTGAGCAATATTCTGGTGTAAGAAAGTTTGTCTTCATTCGTATTCACATTTGCAATTACGCACAATTCTCCACATACTCCGAATACCTTTCCATGGTGAATTATTCATTTGTCATGAGACCGTAGTCGTTACGCCACCTTGGTTTGTCAGAATCCAGCCTCTGGTCTTTCGCCATTGAGAAGATCTTCTAGGAGCCAAATTCGCAATTCACTGCCTGGAGTTATGTCCTTTGTCTTTGTCACCATCCCAAAGTGTTGATCTCCCGAGCAGAATTCGTGAGACTTCAGAGTCTTGGAAATCCATCTCCTTTGCCCCATTGTGAACGAGTGGTGTTGAAAAATCATCGAAGTGATTTATGAATTCGTTGACACACACCTTAGCGTAGTATTTGGTCTTTTTTGGAGTGATGGATTCTAACATTTACGCAATCGCTTCCAAGTTTATCACTATTGGCTTGATGACCCTCTTTCAATTCTTCAGGGTATCATGTAGCCAGGTGGGAACCTCTCCAAGTACCTCATTGTACATGGTTCTCGTGTTCGTTGGGAATTGATCTTCATCACGCTGAAGGGGATCACCTTTGGGTGTTGCTGAAATTGGATCTTCTTGTTGTGAGAAAGATGTTGTCGCCATTTTCTCCATTTGTGATGATTCTTCAAATGTAGGCAGGGAAAGAACCGGATCATCAACTTTTGGTTGAGAAGTTGTGACTACTTCCACAAGTTGGGCTGGTATATTTTGAGGTATTTCATCAACGAGTTCCTCCTCTAGAAATTGTGTGATATAGATTACAGGTGCTTGCGCATGAACCAATGCTCTAAATTATAGTGTTGAGTTGTTGATTAGGCCTGAAGAATTAGGGCAATCATGCAAAGACGAATGATGACTGGAATGAGAAATTCTCGAGATGTGCTCCTTCTTCACTTAGGTGTTTAGACGACTCAACTCACGAATGAGCCCTCAATCGTATCGCTCCTAGCTTGATTGTGAGCTCATGCATTTTCAACTTGAATTCGAACTCCCATGGCGATCCATGCCCTTCGTGTCGTCTTACCTTCTTTCCAGAACCGAACTCCCTGAGTTCTTCTCTGGCTCAACTCACTTGAATACCGAGCTTAACCCAACATTTTTGAAAAGAATGGTTTTACCACAATGCTCACGGTTCTTCCTTATTATATAACACTTGTAGTAAGAATGTTTTGGCTTTGCCATAATAAGCACAATTGTACCTTCCAAACGATGAGAAAATACCTTTACCGATAAAGACCTAATGCTGCCATGATTATGACCCGTTGAAGATGCTCATATAATTGCAAAGCAAATTGTGCTTCAGGAATATTCTGATATGAAATAGATCCACCTCTATGAGATTCCCTTCCATGAGTTACATCGTAAAACAAGTAAGGTCTCAATAGAGAATCTTTGTAATAAACTTCATCAGGTCTCCTGGTAACACTCTCACTGTCACTTAATTCATTTTGATAAAAATATCTTGAAGGAAAATCCCGAATTTGAGGATGCATTCGATTCTGAGCGGATAACAACATAGTTGGACGACCTGCTTGTTGGAAGCGCTCAAAAAGGCTTCTACTATACTGCAACATGCCTGCTGCCCGGCTAATTACTGTTGCAGGCAGTTGCTGTGGATCCCCGACAAGAACACGCCTTGCAGCACCCAATGAAAGTGGAGGTAACATGCCAACTTCACTAGCTTGTAGCTTCATCTATAACCACCATATCAAACCCATGGGCTAGGCGCTGGAATAACTTCCGGCCACTACTAGAAACAGTAGTGAACACAGTCTCAGCCTCATTTGTAAAACTTGCCTCAAGATTTGATCCAGCTTCTTCCATGGAAGCGACTTTCCAAAATGAAAAGGCGAGACAACTCAACTAGAACTTTATCTCGTTCTTCTACTACAGCTGCAAGATTTTGCAACAACTGATCACGACTGTGGTCGCGTGCAACCAGAACATCAGGATCAACACCAACGGTTCCTTGGGATCGCCCTGCGGCAGCTGTCGCACTTAGCTCTCTCTGGAGGCCACTGATTTTCTGAGATAAGTTTACTTCTCTACCCCGTAGCTGCTGCATATAGCCAATTACTTTCTCACGGCACTTTCCTAGGAGAATTTTAGTTCTACGCTCCACTGATACTGCCTGTGCAGCATGATTTTGAGAATCCACACCCACCCTCGCAACATCAAGGCGATAGACCTTCATTTCACCATCAATGAATCCACGATCCAGAACACACTGTAGCAATTCATCTGTTGCAGCATTTGATGGAGCGCAAACAAGCATTCGTGGTTTAGGGCAAAGTTTAGGAAGCATACGGAACAATGTGCGATCCATACTCTGAAGAACATCATCGATTGATCCTGTGCCAATACTGTCAATACTGTTTGCATTATTATAGGATTGCCTGTAGCTTTCAGGAGCAAGTTTCTTAAGCAGTGCACCATAATAGTGCTGATATTGAACAAGATGAATAACATTCAACATTCCTCAGACTGTGTGTGTCCTGTCCCTGGTGGACCTTGCACCAAAGTGAAGGGCCAGGGTTCCTGCCGTCTAGCAGACCCAACTCCATTTGTACCAGGTGCCGTATGCATAGCAGCCCACTGAATTGCGGCTAGCTGTGGATCATTGAAACTCCTATGAAGATGGTCGATAAAATTTGGTGTGAAACATTCAGGCATTGCTGGAGGCTGCTCCCCATTATTTGGAAAGTGCTCTGGCCTGGGATTTAAAATTGCTTTCTGCATTCTCATCCTTTGCATGCATGGAAAGCTTCTTTGGTGTTCTTTTCCTTCAGATGCGCGTGGATGCTGTCTTGTCTATCCTGGCTGCCTTCGTGGGCTCTTCCTGGCGCGTGGAAAGTTCTTTCCTCTAGTTGGTGCGTGGCCTGAGCTGCTCCTTTCTGCATGCATGGAAAACTGTTCTTGCTTTGCTGTCTGAGCGCAGTGTGTGGATAGGATTTTTTTTATTATTTGTTTTAAAAACTTTTCCTTTCTCTTTACCAGGCGTGGCCTTTTAAAACTGTTCTTTATCTCTTCCATGGCCAATGCGTGGCTTTTTGGTATGATTGTTCTCTAAATGCGTATGGACTATTCTCCTTTTCTTTTCCTTCAACCAATGGCGTGTATTTCTCTTGCATAATGTTAACAAAGTATTATGTCTTCCTGAAGAAAAAGAAGCTTCTGACTTTTTCCACCGGGTTTGATGGAGGAAGTTACGAGGATTAATTCAACTTCCTCTCATCCCGGGTAGTGGCTTAAGTGCCAGGGGGAAATGGGAAAAGTAACGGGCAATTGCCAACGGGAATGGCAAAATGGGTTGGCAATCCCCGTCCAATTTCCCCATGTGGGAAATTGGGGAATTTTATGCCCGTTTGCCAATCCATGATTTGGCAATTGGCAGAGGAAAACCCACGTGCGGGAAATTTGAAGGAAATTGCCAGGAAAGTGGAAATCCGGGTTCGGGAAGCCAACCCGGCAGTTGGAAACAAAAGCTTACTTCCCCGGCACTAAAACTTGTCGGATGAACTTTAATTTATATTTATTTAATTAAATACTCCTTAAGTGATTTTTTAAAAAAATTAATTTAATCAAACAAGGAGCAATTAATTAATTAAATATTAATTAATTATTTTAATGTATTTTAATGCGTTTTATAGCCTGGCGGGAAGAGTTCTTGCCCGAAAATCACGAAACGAAGACCGAAACGATCACAAAAATAAGACGATCGCAAGGAGTCCAATGAACCACGCAAAGTAATACTTTTCAAAATTTTCTAATTTTTAATTATTTAATTGTTTTTTGACAATTTTGCGCAGTCAAAATTGGCTGAATATTTCAAACATGTGGGAAAAAATCATCACATTCTAGATCTAATATCAATACACAAGACCTCACCTTAGCCATATTCTCCAAGATCTTAACCCTTTTACCGAAGTAAGGGTTTTTGATGTCCCAAAGCCTTTGAAAACTCCCTATCATGAGTTCAAAATTTTCTCCCATGGTAGTATCATTGTACGATTATTTTGGAACTGATAACCTCATAATTTCACTAATACAATTGATAACTACAAGCCTCACATCCGAATTTGAATGTCTAAAAAACCTAGGACTAGCCAAATGGATCATCAAATAATTCATTGCAAAAAACACCGTTTGATAATCCGATTACTTTACCATGGACAAACAATTTGCAACTTTCTCCAAAATGTTAAGCAACACATCTCTCGAAAGTTGTGGAGAATCAAGCCATTTCCCCAATCTGCAAAATTGCATTTCATTTCTCTTTCATTTGTTAACCCCATGATTCATACACTATGTATCCAGATCTACAAACCCCACAAGAGTAAAGAAAGTTTCTCTGATACCACTGTGATGTCCCCTTTTAGAACAAGTTAGAAATTAGCCTAAATCTGATCACACATAGCTGAAAACAATTAATATTCAAACCCGAGACTGCTGCAATTTTTAAAAATTTATATATTTTGCTAGAGAAGTCCAAATGAGTTGAAACTTTAGATCTTGGGCCACAAAAATATGAAAAATAATATTCCAAAAGAAGTTTCACACAACAAACACGAAACCATAATTTTTCTCTAAAAATTAGGTCACCCAACACATTTAGGGCATCAAAGCAACTCCAAAAATTATGAAGTTAGTTTCTCTTTATTCCTCCTAATTTCTACAACCAAATCCAATGTTAAACTGATCCCAAACTACAGGTCTAAAATAAATATTAATTAATAACAACAAAATAGCTTGCAGACAATCAAAATCTTCTAGAATTCATAACTCATTCAATACTCCATATTTTGCCATGAAACCAAGTGCATCATAAACTAAAATTTCAGAGCTTTCTAATGCACTATGAATTAGATTTTTCTAAGCTTTAAAACCCCACCAAAACAGACCCAAAAATCTCAGTCCAAGTCGCTAGGGTTAGAAAAAAATAAATAAATTATTCTAGCCCTTTTCCAAGCTCCCAAACACTCCAAATAAACCTCTTTTGCTCAGAAATTAATGCTATTATAAACCAGATTTCAGATCTAGTTTATTTACCACTCAAGCATGCCAAAGTAACCTCCAGTCCAAGTCGCTATAGCTAGAATAATGCAATAGTGAACAACAGTAGCAAAAGTACCTCAAACCCTTCAATGATCACTTCAAAATTGAGCAAGAACATGCAGATTTGTCGCACAAATAAATGCGCTAGGGCAAGGAAACCCTCCTAGTGCAATTCGCCACACACAAATGCAACACAACACACTAATGGATCAAAATCACTTTTACTTCAATTCTGCAAATCAAATGAGAGAGAGAGAGAACACAATGAAGAGCTAGGGCATACATCCCATTTCTCCAAGCATGGAGAGACATAAATGATCAAATCCAACATGAGGTGAAATGACCCCCTCACATTCCTTAAATAGACTTCCCAAAAGGGATTGACCCACATGGAGGGAAAACACAAAACTTAATTAAAATACTTAAAAGACCCACTTAATGTGCAATTTATTATTTTATAATTTAATAATATAGAGTAACTAATCTATGTGCACATTTTTGAACTAATTAGAGACTCCCACTTGTAGCGCTAGACATGCCAAGAGGTTACAATACAAATAAAAGAGATGAACAAATATATTAGTAATGCCTTGGAAAAAAGGGACATTACACTCTGATGAGTAATATGCCAATTATTGGTATCTCTCCTGCGCCTTAGTTGAGTCAATGAAGCCTCAGATGCGGTGCAGGAAATAGATTAGGCGAAAAATGGTCTCTAGCCTAAAAGGATGGGCCCCAAATTTAGCCAGAATGATGTATTGGGGGATCGTATGCTTGCACTTGATGAAGCGACGAAGAAGTGTCTGCAATCTCTTAGCTGAAGCCCAATCAAACTCAAGTAAAGAAGGCCCCACACCACCAATCCGTAAAGAAGAGTGGTTTTGATAAGGGAGTCCATTAGAGACTTCTTGGAAGAGATGTCCTAAAAGTGGTTTCGAAAGCATTGTCTCTCGAGGAGGGCTAAAGAACCATAGCCCTTATTGACTTGTGGTTGTAGGGCATATCTCAAACTGAACTGTGGACTAAAGAACTATACTCCCAAGTAAGTATAGGTGTTGGTGATCTTAGTCTCTTCCCCTTTGAAGAAGAAATGAAGGTGTGAGGTATTCAACCTATTGAAGACCATCACTTTGGTTTTACCAAGGTTGACTGCCAACTGTTGAAGATCATAGAACAAAGCTTAGGCATCAAGGTGTCTTTGAAGTCAGAAGAGGGCAGGAGGGAAACATTGTCAGCAAACAAGAGAATAGAGATCAAAACCTAGTGGAGGAGGTACCCATCATTGTCTTGGATATGCTCACGAATAAAGGTCTCTAACTCATCTATGTAGATCCTAAACAGAGTGGGGGACAAGGGGTAGCCCTGTTTGACCCCAATGGTGCTCCTGATTAAATCCCTCGTGAGCCATACAGAGACAATTGAGAATTGTCTCATATAACTGCATGATGGCAATGAGAATGGTCTCAGATATGCCAATGTCTCTGAGCCTCTAGAATAGGACATCATGCAGAACCGAGTCAAACGCTTTCTGAAAGTCTACAAATCAACAATAAATTTTTGATGAGCAATGATGAGCCTCCTCAACGATGGCTCAAAGAGTAAAGATATGATCAATGGTCTAATAATGAGGACAGAAACTTTTCTGTCCTATAGCTCTGAGGTGCCTATCCTCCAAGTCCTCGGAAAGCAACATATGGAGAACTGCAACATATAACTTCGAGAAAGTGTGGCCCACCATGATTGTCCTATAGTTGTTGGGATTTGAATTGAGGCCTGATTTATGTATCAGGAGAATAGTATGGTGTGACCAAGCTTGCGGAAAACCCAAATACGCCACGTGGTTGAAGATATCTACCAAGTAGCTGACCAACACGCTCAAACCATACTTGAAGAATTATGCTTGGAATCCTTCCTCATCAGCTGCCCTGCTGCTATTCATTACTTTAACCGCCTCTCTGATGGTCCTGTATGTGAATAAGTAAAAGGACGAGAGCGAAGAAACAACCTGGATACGTGGCTTCCCCAAAATATCATAGAGAGAGGAAGTGTGAGAGAACATGGAATCAGGGTTAAGCTCTTCAAGAAGGGGAGAATGGAAAGCGAGGATGGCGTGCCAAAAATGCTTAGGAGAGTGTTGGAGGGAAGCACATAAGATCCGTCTCCTCTGAGAAATGAAGAGGTGTTTCTTACAGCAGAGGAGACAACGGTAGGAGGCTTTCAAGGTGGGATATGAAGGATGAGCATGGATGAAGGCGTGATGATATTAGCGGTGAAAGGATTTGCATTCATCATATTATCATTTGTTCATGGGGCAAGATCTGGTAAGTGAGAGTTGATGGGAAGCACGGTGGATCTGGTGGAGCTAGGGAAAGACTTGAGGGAAGCCTCCCAGATGATGGAGGGGAGACATGTGTACTTGGTTATAACACAATCCAAGGAGAAGAGCTGGGACTTAGATGGAAGAAGCTGACGGATGTGGGAGGAAAAGGTTTTAGGGCCCCCATAGCTCATTTGATATATTACATGTATGTAACACAATTATTCACCAACATTTGACTAAAGGAGACGAGTGGTGCTGTAAGTACAACCGAAAATGATAACAGTAGGCAACTCTATCTACAAAACAAAGTATAACGAACCAAGATTGACTGAAAGTGGATTCACCAAAATAATTTATAGGAAATAATCCTAAAATAGTAAAATATTACAAGAAAGAAACAAACTATATTAGTGTCCACAAGTGCCAACTTAGGTAATGTGACGCAAAATCACATCTAGTTGAACACAAATTGCCTCCTTAAAAGCAATCTCAAGAGAGATAATACATGAGAGCTCTAATATTCATTAGTAGGAGTTTTTGTGGCTAAAATAAGATCCATAAAATGATCCAGAGGATCCTCACCGAGAAACTTTTGGACCCCAAAAGTCAACCTAATTGGTGAATATGTGAGGGTATTTCTCCCTCACCTTTCCGGTTTCCATCCATTTTGCCTTGTTCGGATGCATGCCTTTGAACCCAACATGAAGATACTCAATATCACCTCTTCGCGAAGTTCTTTCTTTCCTGTCCAAAATGATGTCTTCCTGCAACTCATCAAGATACTCAGGAGCAAAATCATCAATGGAAGGCATTATGTTAGAATCATCATGATCAATAATCATAGGCGGTTCATACAATCTTAAATTCTCAACATTCACAACTGAGTAGATTTGCATATATGGAGGTAAATCTAACCGGAAAGCGTTGTTACCAATTTTTTCCAATATTTGGAACGGACCATACCGTATAGGTTTCAATTTTTTACCTTCACCTATCAGTCTTTCTTTGCTGATGTGAAGCCAAACTGAATCACCAACTTTGAACTTGTGATCAGTTCTATGTTTATCATGCCTAGCTTTGTACTTAGCCTGGCTTTTCTCCAATTGTTCATGGACATACTGATGAACCTGTTGTATTCTCTGCACAAATCTTTTAGCCTTGTCAGAATCACTTGCACCATTAACAACAGTTTCATGTCCATAATATATATCTAATGGAGAATTAGGCAGATAACCATAACAAGTCTCAAATGGAGACTTCGAAGTAGAAGAATGTAAGGCACGATTATAAGCATGTTGCACATAATAAAGATGTTCATCCCACAATTTAGGATGTTTGTTACTATAGCCCCTAAGTAATTGTACCACTGTGCGGTTTACAACCTCTGTTTGACCATCAGTTTGTGGATGAAAAACAGTGCTTTTTTTCAGTTTTGTGTCCATAAGCCCCCACAATGCTGACCAAAATTCCCCAAGAAATCTAGAATCCCGATCAGATATGATTGAAGTAGGTAACCCAAAATGAACCCAAACAAACTGAAAGAATAAATGTGCAGTTCCCTCACCAGTTATTTGTTTAGTACATGGAACCAACACACACATTTTGCTAAATCTGTCCACTACCACATATAAGTAATCATGTTTTCTCCGTGTCATGGGCAAGCCTCCTACAAAGTCCATGGAAACACTTTCCCAAGGCCGTGTTGGAACAGGAAGAGGAGTGTAAAGTCCTAATTTCCTATTACTTGGCTTGCTTGTGGCACAAAGAACACACCCCTTAATATAGCGGTTTACCTGTTCATGCATTCTAGGCCAATAACAATATTTTTGTAAATGTGCAACTGTTTTACTTACACCAAAATGCCCTGAAATAAGAGAAGTATGTGCTTCCCTAATCATATGCACACGCTCATTTTCTGGAATACAAAGTTTTCCAGAATGATATAACAATCCTTCATGCAAATGATAATCTTTTTCTCCTACTTGTTTCCCACTTACTAAATCCTATACACTTCTCTAAAATCAACATCATTTGCATATTGTTCCTTGTAACTAACATGAGCCAAAGAACTATGCTGTAAAAGGATAGATGCTACTACCACTGGTGGTCTGGACAACATGTCGGCAACCTTGTTTTGAATACCTTTTTTATACCTGATTACAAGATGAAATTGTTGCAAAAATCCCATCCACCTGAAATGTCTAGACTGCTGCAATTTGGTTTGTGTTTGTAAATATTGAAGCGGTTGATGGTCAGTATGGATTATTGTTTCTTTTCCCATTAAATAATGCTTCCATTTTTTAACACTTTGAACCAAAGCATACAACTCTTTATCATAAGTTGGATAGTTTCTTACCGCACTTGTAAAGGTTTCTGAATGGTAACACACTGGTCGTTTGTTCTGCATCAAAACTGCCCCCATTGCGTAGTCACTAGCATCCGTCTCAATCTCAAATGAATGTTGTAAATCCGGAAGTGCCAAGATCGGAGCGGTACTTATCTTCTCTTTCAGTGTGTCAAATGCTTTTTGTTGTTTTCCTCCCCACTGAAAGACCTGTTTAATACTTGTCAAAGCATGCAACGGAGATGCAATATATGAGAAGTTAGCAATAAATTTCCTCCAGTATTGAACTGCACCTAGAAAACTTCTAACTTCCGTCACATTTGTGGGTCTAGGCCATTTCACAATAACCTCTATTTTTACAGGATCAATTCTCAATTCTCCATTTCCTACAATATGACTCAAGTAAATTAAAGATGTTTTTCCAAATTCACATTTTGACATCTTCAAATACAATTTCTCTCTCCTTAATGCATCTAAGACTTTTTGGATGTGTTTAACATGTTCATCCCATGACTTACTGAAAATAAGAATATCATTTAAGTAGACAATAACGAAATTATCAATGAATGGTCTAAAGATATCATTCATAACTCTTATGAATGTTGCCGGTGCATTGCACAAACCAAAAGGCATCACTAACCATTCAAACAATCCCTGTTTCGTTTTAAAAGCAGTTTTCCAAACATCACCTTTTGCAATTCTTACTTGGTGATAACCACTTCTTAAGTCTAACTTAGTGAAATAAATTGCATTCTTTAATTGATCCAGTAAATCATCTATTCTAGGAAGAGGGTGATGATTCTTTATAGTAATCTTGTTTAAAGCACGGAAATTAACACACATTCTCCAAGTGCGATCCTTCTAAGGAACCAAAATAATTGGTGAACAACATGGGGATGTACTTGAACGAATTATACCTTGAGCCAAAAGTTCCATTACCTGTCTCTTGATTTCCTCATTCTCTATTACTGACAACCAGTACATTCCGATATTGGGAAGAGGTGCATCCTGAAGCAACTGTATCTCATGTTGAACCCCTCTTTTGGGAGGTAGACCTTGTGGATCCTGAAAAACATCATCAAATTGAGAAACAATTTTTACCAATTCATCCTTATGTTTTAGATCGCAAGTCTCAAAAGCCATTTCATTTTCTTTTTCCTTGGCTTTGACCACCATGAGCACAAAACTTTTGCTTGAATTTACAAGCCTTTTCATTTGACCTGCGGTCACCAAGGATAGATTATTCTTTTCACGGTGAGCTCTAATAATAAACTCAATTCCATCCTTGACAAGCAAATATTTATTTTCTTCCCTATAGAAGATTGCTTTACGATCATACAAATAAGGACTTCCCAAAACCACCCCACAAATATCCAAAGGAACTACATCCAATTCAACCTCATCAATAAACTTGTCTGTAATGGCAAATATGAAAGTACAAGTTTTAGTTACCTGCAGCTTTGCATCATCACAAACCCAGCCCAAAGGATAAGGCTTAGGATGTGGTGTAGTTTTGAGTCCTAGTTTTTTAACAACCTCCTCTGAAATCAAATTAGCTTGAGATCCACTATCAAAAAGAGTATCAATTTTTGTATGCTTTGAAATTACTCTAATGTGGAAAAGCTCATTTCTTTTCTTATCGTCCGGTGTACGTTGTTTACTAGAAGAAGATGCAACATCTGAAACGCTATTGTTGGAAATTGAAAGAGTGGACTTACCTTGTAAACCCATAGCTGTGATTTTGGTTTCATCACCTGAATCAGAACCAAGATCATGCACTATAGTGTTTGTTTTCTTTTCCTTTCTTTTCTTAACCATCCATTTGGGCTTCTTTTCAGGATGTAATTTCCAACATTTAGACTCATCATGGTTTTTTTTACAATGATTGCAAAATAGTTTTTCATCTTCCTTCTTAACAGTAGAGTTTGTTTTATGCTTACCCTTTCCTTTTCCTTGTTCTTTCGAACCTTTTCCTTCAGATTGCTTGTTCTTCTGATTAAAAGAAGAGAAAGAGGACTCCTTTGTCATTTTTCCCTCGTGCTTCCAGATGGGTTGCTTGAACACATACTGCATCAAGATTAGTAGTACCTAAAAAAAGTATCATATGGAGAAAACCTTAGATAACTATGCAATCCACCAATATATTTGAGCAGTGTTTCTTCTGTGTTCAGGGAAATTCCCAGAGTTAGAGCCCTTTTCCTAAATTCTTGTGTGTATTCTTGAACACTTTGTCCCTTAGTTTGTCTTAATGTTTGCCAATCCATCATAGCTTGTTGCTTATAACCAAGAGGATAAAATTGTTGCCTAAGATTTGAAACAAATTCAGACCAAGAAGTGATTTCTTTACCTTTGTTTTCTTCCACTTCCTGAAGCTTACTCTCCCACCAAATGAGTGCGGTTCCACCCATCCGAAGAGTTGCCAGATGAATCTTTGCTTCATCATCAACAATTTTCTGAACCCTGCAATATACTTCTATTTGCTTGACCCAGTTATCCAATTTCTTTGCATTTAGCTCTCCAGTATACATAGGCAATTCAAACTTGATATCTAACTTGAATGAAAGAAAATCAGATTTTAAGGAGTCTCTTTTTGGAATGTCAGAACTAGAGCTTTCTTCTTTCTTACCTTCTCTAGTCCCCTTTTCCCTTTTCCTTTCTTGGTACATTTCTTCCACCATTTCCTTCATCTGTTGGAAGGATTGACGAAAATTTTGTTCCACTTCCTCTCGATCCTCCATTGTCGGACTTCGAGATCGTCTGGTACCAATTTTGGGATCTCCTTCAACTAATTCTCCTTCACCCTTCTTAGATCGAGACCTTGTTATCATCCAAAACACACAACTTGCAATCCAAAACACGTTAGACTGAACTAAAAATCAGTCAAAACCAGCTCTGATACCAATGATCTGAAAACCAAATTTAAAGGCATGCATCCGAACAAGGCAAAATGGATGGAAACCGGAAAGGTGAGGGAGAAATACCCTCACCTATTCACCAATTAGGTTGACTTTTGGGGTCCAAAAGTTTCTCAGTGAGGATCGTCTGGATCATTTTATGGATCTTATTTTAGCCACAAAAACTCCTACTAATGAATATTGAGTATCTTCGTGTTGGGTTCAAAGGCATGCATCCGAACAAGGAAAAATGGATGGAAACCGGAAAGGTGAGGGAGAAATACCCTCACCTATTCACCAATTAGGTTGACTTTTGGGGTCCAAAAGTTTCTCAGTGGAGAGGAATGATCCAGAGGATCCTCACAGAGAAACACTGATCTAAGATCTTCTCAGAAATTGTTGCAGTCATTTTTAAAACGTGGGGAAAAATTATACGACTCCAACGACAGCTTGTTTGCAGGAAACGGAGCTCGTTTGCAAAAGTTATAGCCCGCTGAAATTTTTGGGCAACTGGCGAATTTTGGGGTTTTTGTGCAGGTTGGACGTGTGCACGCTCGCCAAGTGTTGCGATCGTATTGCGACACGTGGACAAATTGTGCGACGTATTAAAAAAATGGGTTTTGGAACGCCGGTCTTGGACACTCGATCTCGGACAAATGGACCCTGCTATTTTCTGGCTGGGGGCCCTCAGCCAGGTTCGACACACTCGATTTAGGAGGGGTGCCTTGGCCTCCTTCTCATTTAACCATTCAACCAACTGTGTATATAAACCTCTATATTTTCTATTGCGCCATGCATGTGGGATATTGGGCATGCTTGACTTAAATTATCCACGCCCTTTTTAACTTCCTTGCTTTTTCCACGCCTATATTTAATCATTTCCAAGCATATATTAAATTTTCCACGCATTATTCAAACTGTTCAAGCATACATTAATTTACCCACGCCATATATGAAACCGACCACCTTTTTAGGGATTTAGGCGCCTAAAATAAATGCTATGCGCCACCCAATGCGCCCCATGGTCAAAGCGCCTATTATATAGGCTTAGGTGGCTTACTTGCCACTTTAAATGCGCCCCCTCCACCTATTTTAAACCATGTGATATGCTCCCAAGCGCCCAATGTGGGATTTTATTCCCAAAGGATCAGCCAAGGGGAATGGAACTCGGGTGGAGGTGGTAAAAGGATATGCGCCCAGCCATCAGACCAGGAGGTGCACAAACAGTATAAAAAGGGTAATATTTTATTTGTAATGGCATTCGGACTGTGTAAGAAATATTGTATTGCTCATATCTTGAGCTAACGGTGGAATTTGAAGGAGATGTAAAAGGCAACCCCTGTTATTTTCGACAGAGGAAGACTGTGAGAAGGTCTAAATTTTGTAGAATTCTTTGTAAAGGATTATTTTCAAGATTTTAATAGATTGGTCCCATTCAACCGGACCTGGAGACGTAGGCCTCAAGTGCCGAACTCCGTTATCAATTCTCGTGTCACGTTGCTGGTGAATTCTCTTCATTTATTTCTGTTTTTGCACAGTACTTGCAGTTTTTATTTTTTTATTAAAAATACAAAAAAGAAATAATGCACAAATTTAAATCGAAAATCAATACAAAGCAAGAAAAGTGTGTGTGCACAATTGCTAGTTAAATTTGGTTTTCAGATCATAAAATGTCAATCATAATACAGTGGCCACATGCAAATTCTAGTGTAGTTGTTAGGAAATGGGTTTGTGTTAATATAATATATTAGATCAATCCTTGGAGGTGCCATTGGTTCTAATATCCAAGATCTAAGATCTCTCGTGTGGAAAAAGGAAAAAATCCAATGATACAAGGCTGAAGTTGAGATTGGCATTGGATAGAGTATAATTAAGATCAGTAGTTGCTTGGTGTCTGCTATAGGTTCTAACAAATATAGGGACATTCAA
This sequence comes from Taxus chinensis, assembly GCA_019776745.2. Classification (NCBI taxonomy): domain Eukaryota; kingdom Viridiplantae; phylum Streptophyta; class Pinopsida; order Cupressales; family Taxaceae; genus Taxus; species Taxus chinensis. The sequence goes on along the minus strand of CM034146.1, from coordinate 42,160,072 downwards.
ATGGTATGGGAGGTTCATTGCTTGACTAATATTTTGTTATTGTGTTAATGTTTTCTGGAGCATTAAAATGTTTTGACTCCCTCAATTGCTGAGATTGGGTAGAAAAATGAAGTAATCGGTATGGTAGAATTGGGAAGCCTACGTAGTGCTTGACACTTCAATTTTATGGGTCTCTTGAATATAAAAGGCCAAACACTATGGTTGTAACTTGTAATATTGGAAGAAGACGAAGAGGATTCCCTGAGAATCACTAAGCAATGCTACCTCCCTTGATTCTCATAGGAAAACATGCATCTGAAATTAAAGTCTTCAATTTCCCTCTCACGAAGTGGGAATCCTTCAATTCATGTCCTCCTGAGGAATATGGTGGCTGGGATCAAAACAAATTTTATGTGAGAGAATCCTCACATAGCCAACATAAATCTAAAGTTGTATCATTATAAATAGTTTGTAGAAACAATTAGGCTATCAACAATTTGTCAAAAGTTTTCTATATAAAAGGTCAGCTTGGGTTTAGAAACTAAGCCGGTGGAGAGAGCCATGTTATATGGATGAAGTGTTAATAAAGCTCCCCCTTCCAAGAGAAAAACCAAGAGAGAACAACTACAGAGTAATTTCTGCTAGGGAGATGATCAACAAAGATATACACAATTTGTAGAAACTGGGAGGTGTCAACGTACTAACCTTATTGAAATCATGTTGGATTCGAAGATTTATGGCACACAAACTCCTTGAAGTGGCAAAGGGCCATGAAATCTTGACTTGAAGTCGAGTAAGGAAACGACTATTTAAGATATGCATAATAGCACACAATAATTTATGGAATAATAATTTTACCTATTTTGACAATACTGAATTTGAGACGACGTCAAGTCATATCAAAATCAAACTTGATCAAAGCTTACTTATCTCTCTCTTGGTTGACTTGCATATAATCAAAGGTTTGAGTCCCCCTTTCAATATTAACGCACTTATCATGAATACTTATTGTGTTGTTCTACAAAAGGATATGCCAAACAGTATCTCCATCCCAAATACAATGCATATTTTTTTATCTTATGCTTCTAACATAGTATTAGGCTGTGGTCCCGTGCAAGGGGCAAGCTAAATTTTTTGAGTAGGCGCAAGAGAGAAAAAATAGGATATTTTAGTATTAATAGGGTTCCATGAATTTTTTATTTTTTTCTATAGAGACAAAATAGGAGCCTTTAGCACTAGTAGAAGTATGGTCTCATGAATCCCAAATAAATTTTTGTGAGGAAAACTTGGGAGGGAAGCTTAAACACAAACACCAAGTGTCACAAAAGCTCCGTGAATTTTTTAAGCAACGAATTTTTTGTGTGCCCCCAATTGCTTTATGTGGCTGGAAATCTTATCCCTAAAATTTAGTTTTGTTGAGTTTTAGTAGCTGCAATAATTTTTTTTTATATGAGACCACATTTCCCAGATAAATAAGAGTAGTAGCCCCCAACATGGGATTGCACTCTTAGTGTGGCATTCATGATATGCATAGTTATTAATGAGATATTAGAACTGCTTTCACATTCATATATATAATACTTAGTTCAATAATCATTTATAATTTAAAGATGGTAGAAAATATTTTTTGGTAGGCAGGTTTGTAATTTTAGTGTACATAATGGTGTAACCATATCACTTGACAAGCATTAACAAGATTTAAGGGCCCACTAATATAGGATGACACATCCAACACATGTTCAATATAAAAATGTATTCATTTATAAATAAGAAAGTACCAAATATTAGACTCACAAGTGATACCTGGAAATTATATTAATTAGCTTTAAACTCGTTATATTGTCATGTTCTTCAAGAAAGTAGTAGGGAAGGTTAAATATCTCCGCGCGAGGATCTATCATTTCGATCAATTGAGATTGGTACAAGTTAGATAGATACAATTTGGTGCCACTCAAATTATACTGATTTTGTTCATAATATTGAGAAAATAGCTCAAATCTTTATGAAATTTGGATCAATGAATTACATCGAATATGGCATGGATTTGGAGAAATCCAATGACACTTGTAGTGAATCAAATATGAGAACTAATAGAATCTTAAGCTGTCTCTTTTTTTTAATCATTTAGAATTTGAAGTCAATTTCATGTCTCATTGTGGAGGCGAAAAAAACATTTCAACATATAAGTTAAAAAAATACTTAACAAACTTTAATTTTTGTGAAAAATTGTGGATGAACTTAGTCTTTGCATATGTAAACTAAAACATATGTTTTATTAATTTTAAATAACTAAACTCAAGTCTTTTGGGAGGGAGAACAGAGACCCTGTATCCCCATAATGCCTAAAAATTGGACACACTGTTATGCATCCACATATTTTTAAATAGCAAAAGCAAACAAATCTTCCAACTTATCCATATAAAAATATTGAAAATAAATGTGTTGGTAACACTTTATCAATCTATTTAGAGTTTCTGAATAATTTTGAATTTATGATAATCAATAAACCTTTTTCTGTGTAATCATATACTTGTGACATTTGGTAATGTTTAAAAATATATTAGGATTGACCTTAGTTTTGATTTTCATCAATTGACCTTTCAAAAGATTTAATGCTTACAATATCACAGAATATCACTTTCTTGGTTCAATTTTTTGGATGAAACGTGTATTTTACAATTTTATAGTCATGGAATTTTATCTCTCATATTTAATTGCATGATATTGAAGCATATTATTTTTTAAAAATAACATGCAAAGAAAATTTTGTGAATTCATGTTTTAAATTATAGAAATCGAGCTCCTTCAATCCTAAACAAAAGAGATTGAATTTTGTTAAGGAAAATGAATCATATCAGATAATAGAAAGGAATTGTTCCAATTTAATGTGTCCTTTATGAATGACTCAAATAACGATACGATTTTAATTTTTTTGCTAAATATCTTAGAAACTTTGTGATTTGACATTCTTGTTGTAAATATGGAGAATATTAGAAACTTTGTGATATGACATTCTTGTTGTAAAAATTGGACACTGTTATACAGCCACATATTTTTAAATAGCAAAAGCAAACAAATCTTCCAATCAATCTATTTAGAGTTACTGAGTAATTTTGAATTTGTGATAATCAATAAACCTTTTTCCTTGTAATCATATACTTTTGACTTTTGGTGATATTTAAAAATATATGAGGATTGACCTTGGTTTTGATTTTCATCAATTTGCCTTTCAATAGATTTAATGCTTACAATATCATAGAATATTTTGAATGAATTTTAAAATTTTATAGTCATGCAATTTTATCTCTCATTTTTAATTGCACGATATCAAGGCATATTATTATTTTTAAACAACATGCAGAGAAAAGTTTGTGAATTCGTGTTTTAAATTATAGAAATTGAGCTCCTTCAATCCTAACCAAAAGATATTGAATTTTGTTGAGGAAAATGAATCATACTAGATAATAGAAGGGAATTGTTCCAATTTAATGTGTCCTTCATGAATGACTCAAATAACAATACGATTTTAATTTTTTTGCTAAATATCTTAGAAACTCTATGATTTGATATTCTTGTTGTAATAATGGAGGATATTATTTGCACTGAAAAGTTTCTTATTGTTGCAAACTTTACATATTTTAGGTATTGGTCGCATGTGGTGAAGTGTCGCAGTTGTAAAGTTGCACTGAAGGTGTTAAAAGCACTTGAGATCACAACACAAGTGTTATCCATTGTATCTGTTGCAATGCTTGGAGTTATAGCAATCACTAAGCATGCGCCTTTCTTATCCATAAATGTTTGGAATCCAATTCTAGTTAGTAGTGCGTTAGCTTTTTGTTTGGCATCAAGGTGGTTATCACACTTCATATATAAGACCTTTTATTTTCATGACTACAACCATGCACTTATCAAGTGAAGTATACAATCAAAATCATGTAAACATCTAAGTGCCTCACTTTTTCATAATTAAACACGAGTTGTAGAAAATAATAGTGTGATAAGTTATAGTATCCATTACATTTGGCTTATGGAATGCTAGAAATTCCTTTTCTTGAGATGAAGGCTTTTGTAAATATGTTTATTTTGAAAGGTTAAGTAAAAAAACTTAGTTCAAGTGTCTTGAATTAGATTACGCATGAGACAATTGTAAGGAGAATTTTTATTATGGAGGGAAGTGATTATCTTTGATTGCTATTGTATTAGATAAAGATATACATTTTATCAATATTGTTTCAAGATTACTTGTCAAATATTAATAGATTGATGCTTTTTGATTAAATGAGACAAATTTTCGAACACAATTATAAATTATGACAACCAAGATATGTGCGTAAGTTGGGGCTTGTCGTCCATTAAACATTTTGACAGCATGTAAATACTGTAATATATGATTTGAAAAATTAATAGTAATTATATCAGTAAAAAGAAGCCATAATGCCCTTATTAACATGACAAATTCTCGCCGATGGGGTCTCGGTGGAGCGGTCAAGTCGGATGGTTGTTTTCGACGCCACCCATGTTCAAATCCCACTATAGCACGATCCCCGTTCGGGGTGGTAATGTCCCAGGTGGTGCGGCTAATAGGCTGTATTTCACGGAAGGAGTTTCTAGATCAAGAAGACCTGCACTTAGTGGTGTGTGGCGGCTCGTGTTTCGCTTGTGGTGGTGTGTGCTTGCACAGCGGCTCATGATTCGTTGGATCAAACATGGTTGGTTTGTTGGTGCCGACTCGTATTCAGTCAGAGGTGTGTGCAAACAAGGTGGCTTGTGTTTCACTAGGTGTGATGTAGCGGCTCGTGGTTCGTTGGTGGTGGCTTGTGTTTTGTTAGATGGTGCTTTCTGGGTGGCTCGTGTTTCGCCAGGGTGTCGGCGGATCGTGCTTCACTAGTTTCGTGTGTTCTTGGTGGCGGCTCGTGGTCCGCAGATTGTTGAGCTTAATTGTAAGGGTGGGGTCTCTTAACCCTCCGGTTCATAGCTCCGGTCAAAAGTGTTTAACATATAAAAAAACATGATAAATTCTTAAAGATGATTGTTCCGTACTTGAGTGGCCTCTTCCAATGTCCCCAAATTGGAAGCTCAACTATGATGGAGCCTTTAAGTGACAACCCTAGCTACATGGAGTGGAGTGCATCATTAGAGATGATTAGGGTATCCTAGTTGTGGCATCCTTTGTCTTTATTCCTTTAGGAACCAACAACGAAGTAGAGGCAATTGATCTAGTAGTGATCCTAAGGATCACACAATTCGTGTCATGACCATATCTACAAAGGTCGAGGGTGATTCTTTGTGGATAACATAAGAAACAAGGAAAGGTGGGAATCCTAGTTGGAAAATCGACAATATTCTTAAATAAGCTCAACAACTCTAGGTCGGTTTCAATCGGATTACTTTCTCCCATTGTTATTGTTGAGGCTAATAAACCATCAAATATGTTGGCCAAAGTATAGATCAAGACACCCTCTACTCAATTTACAAATCCTTCAAAGAATGGTTGAGTTTGCTACACTTTTCACCTACTATACACCAGCCTTTAGTGATGCCCCTTTATTTTGAAGATTTAAATAATATGTCATGGTCTACGGTTAGGGGTGTCGGCTAAGACGTGTATAACCATATTTACACTCGGTGTAAATATGGCTATACCCATGCTCTTAACACATCCCTCCCACATCAATAGAAATACCATTCGCTTTTGATATAGATAGGAATATTACTATATGTGATTCCATTATGGTGTGTTTTGTAATGTTTGCTTTTCCATGGCATATTCCTACCACACGAAGTATATTGCTATTTTTGTACACATGTATATTCATAGTTACACTATTTTTTCTAATGGTATATCATAGATTGTTTTAGCTTTCTTTTTATGGACATTTTAGGGTTGCATGCAACGATAATGACATTTCATGCTTATGTACTGATTCCCTTACAGGTGATAGGCAATCTATATTATCTTCTAGTTATATATATTTTGTTTCTTATTGAATGATGATTACACATGAGGTGAACCATACCATGTGCATGTTAGCTATAATGACCAACATTATTATCCTACAATATGATATTCTCTCTCTCTCTCTCTCTCTCTCTCTCTCTCATAAAACATGATATAAGTAGAAGACTGTACTAAGGCCAACACACAAACCAAAAATAGAGCCTAGAGGTGTAGTAGTGTGGATCGAGAAGAGGATCATGCACACTCATATCGAAGTTACATGGTTCCAAAGCCTATAAATAAGATATAGGGATGGGGTCTTACAAGGATACCATGGGTTGTAAGAGTTAACAAAATAAGTAGGAGCCAATCCTAAACTAAGGGTTTTCATGCCAGTTTGTAGTAAACATGAGTTGTAAAGAGCAATAATGTAATAGAAAAAGATATGCTACACTATCCTCATTTAATACATGATACATCAATATAATCTATCAACCAACACACGAAATAATTTTGGGTTAGAGATACTTTAATAACAATATTGGTGCATTAATCATCCTCTTGGATTAGTAGCACCTCATGAGAGATTGTTAAGGGTGGATCATAAGAGGGACAAGTAGAATATGTAGACCAAAGCTGGGGCCTCTAAAGACTACGATAGACCTTGCTAGTGCAACTCCTATTCTTGTGGCTTGTAGTAACCTAATGCTCCCATGATGACCTATAAGTATCATCTCCGTTAAGCCCTAAGACCTCTTAACATTTAAAGGAAAAATTACGAGCACGACTGAAGAAGAATGTGATAATATTTTTGAGAAATGACAACAGTGATGCATACTTATAGGGAAACCGGTGTCCCCGAGATTTCACCTTGAAATCTGGGACAACCCCTTTTAAAAAAAACCGTTCTTTTCAATGTAACGGGTCATTTTGTGTTTGTTTTGCTTGCAGTTGTTTGCATCGCTCTAAGGTAACCCATAGAGTCATAAAATCTAAATTCGCCAAATACCCACATGCTAAAACTTACTCTATCCTTTCGCCAAGTTTTGTTTGAGAGAATTTTATTATTTATTTATTAAATAAATAATGTTCTTTTAAAAATAGATTGAGCTAAAATTGGAGGATTTAGGTTTTATAAAACACTTCACCCCATCATTATTACCACAAAACATTCACTCGAGGGGAAGAAGTTTTGCGTATCAGCTAAATGGAGAAATTTGAGCAATTACCCGCAATTGTTTTTGTTTTGTTTTATTTCTTTTTGTCTGTGTTTTGGTTTGTTTTTTCTAGCAATTCTCGTAGCCTATTCATTCTTCTTGCTAGATCTTTCCCTAGGCCTAGGGTTTTGAAAAGCTATCCATTTTTTTTAATTACTAATATGTCTATAGGCGATCAGAGCTCAGGGTTCTTTCAGAAGATTGCAAGACGTTGCTTGGTGCAAAAAGGTGTAAAAATGGATTTGATGAAAATAAGAAAAATATTGCGATCAATGTGTAGAGCTCCAGCAAATATGCACTTTTAGAGAAAACGACACCTAAAACGAAGACACAGAATGAAAGTTATGGCACATGCAAGTTTTTGCTGCTACATCTTCTTGGACCCTTTCCAAAAATGAAAATTTTTATTCTATACTTGTTCACCAAAAATCCAAAAAAGGAAAGAAATGTTGTTTTCATTCCAGTTGCAATTTTCAACGCTGCCTTCCGTGTCCAATTTCCACGCTGCCTTCAGTGACGAATTTTCATGCAATTTTAAAGGCAAAAGTGACAATGCAAGTCACACTTTTGGAAAAGAGCTATCTTTCATGCAAGTCACACTTTTCGGAAGGAAGACTTTAAGTTGCCAATGAGAATTTTGGAGGTGGCAGGCAGGCGTGAATTTCTTGCCTCCCTAGCAGGTTACTTTTTCCCATCAAGTCAAATCACTTAAGTTTCCAATGAGAATTTTGGCCGTGGCAGGAATACGAGAATTTCTTTCCTGCCTAGCATGTTACTTTTTCCCATCAAGTCAAATCACTTAAGTTGCGAATGAGAATTTTGACAATGGCAGGTAGACGGAAATTTCTTACCTGCCTAACAGGGTGAAAATACCCATTATGAAAGTAAAGTCAATTAAGTGAAAAGTAAGAATTTCTTACTTGCCTTGCAGGGTGAAAATTCCCATTATGAAAGTAAAGTCAGTTAAGTGAAAAGTGATAATTTCTTGCATGCTTTGTAGGGTGAAAATTCCCATTATGAAAGTAAAGTCACTTAAGTGAAAAACAAGAATTTATTGTCTGTCTCGCAGGGTGAAAATTCCCATTGCTTTGACTTGTTACTTTTAACATGATTTTTAGCCAAAAAGTGCGACCTATTTTGACATAGCTAAATGTCTAAAAGCTTTTTTTTTTAAATTGCCGGGAAGCATCCAGTTTTGGCGCCTAGGGTTGGAGAAGCTTTCTTTTTATTATTCAAAGCATCTGCATGTTGAATGTGAGTGCACAAGTGAATAAAATAATATTTTTAGCTTGCTTGGCATGCAAGCAAAGTCTAAAAATAGAGGGTAGCAGGCTTTACAAGTAGATTTTGGTGATGAAAATTGAGTATTCATGCCATGGACTCCATATTTGTTTGAATCAATGGCAGGTATTCATCACAAATGCCCATATTGGTGAAGAAAGCAAAAGTCAATATCTGGTACATGGAATATATCTTCAGAATTAGAGGGAGAAATAGATCTAGATCTCATAATTGTAAAGACTTCTAGCAAAAATTCATCCTCTTGTTTTTAATGTAGCCCAAGTAGAAGTCATTGCATGGAAAATTCCTTCCACAATTTTGTGCATGTGCTCCCAATCTTCCAGTTGAAGTCTTCATTGAATATACTTGTGTTTTCCTTCGTCTAGAGTGCTTTTTAGAATTTAAAATTGCTCATATGCAATTAAAAATAAAAGATGAGTTTTGTCTGAATTATTTACGACAAACATTGCACTGGTGCATATACTGGAGAAGAATTACAAAACCTTCAAGGATAAAAGTGGAAGACAGGTCAGAGGTAGCACTCGTAGACAAATCACAGTCAGCTGCTTCCAGATCCAGTTTGGTGAGAATCAAAGGAAAAATAGTCAATCGCATGCAGATTATGGAAAAAGAACAAGTCTGGTAGTGTAGCAACTTTCTTCTAATTTCTTCTCTTTCTTTTTTTATTTTCTCTGACAAAGTAATTGAGTAATCAATTAAATTGTAAAAATTAGGTGATTGGTTTAAAAACCGTTACTTCAAGTTATTGGAAGAAGTCAATTACTTGGAAATAGTTGGCAGACATGCAAAATAAAAGGTTCTATTTTCAGTTATAAATTATGCATGTCATGCAAAGAGGAATTCAAGGAGGAAGATTTCCAGTTGCTTCCCTTTTTCATAGCTTCAACATGTGGCAATTCATTAAAAACGCTTCCTATTTGTAATTGCTCTCTATACACCATAAATAGAGGAAGAACCTACTGGTTAAAGAATCAACATTTGTAATCAATATTCTTGTGTTCCAGACTTTGAGTTGAAACCCTTGATATCTTTCTGAGAGCTAAGGAATAGAGAGGAGGCAGATTTCTAGAGAATTTTGTGTCAACGGTGCATTTGTTTCTTATTTCTTTTTAGATCTTTGCATAAACTTTGTGTTATCTTAGATCTGGATTTGAAATTTCTTTTACTTTGAATTTTGCATTTCTAGATCTGTTTGTTTCGTCTATGTGCATGTGACCAACTTTGTTAACTATTGGTCAGGTTACACATCTTCTTTCTTTTCTACCTGCATTCAATTATTTCCCTCTTCTGCATATATACATTTCTTACAGCTTCTTACTTGCCGCAAAACTACCTAGCTATGGTGCATGAGCTATGCAGTTAAAGTAAAACCAACACACACACACACACACACACACACACACACACATTAGAAAATATAATTGACAAAATCTTATATGGGAGTCTCTCTAATAAATGAGAGAGATTTATCTCGTGATTGCTTAGGTTTTCAGCTGTGCAGAAAATCTAGCCAACAAAAACATACCATGGAGTCACTATTTCATTTAGCTGATTGCATTGACTATGGTCGATGCAGTTGGTTGGAAAAAGGGTTCCACCAAATGACATTGACCGTGGTAGATGACGTTGGCTACAAACAATCCATAAAAGGAAAAAGGGAGGAGAAAGAGAAGGAAGATGGAATGAAACACATGGAGAGGGTATCAAGGGGGTGTGAAGGTGCTATAAGAGGATGATATGAAGGTGGTAGTATCGAGGATATCAAGCGGTTGTAAAGTGGTAGTAAGAAAGCTAAGGCACCCCAGGGCAATGCCATGATGATCTCTTGTAATGTCCCCTTTTTGGGACAAGATGGAAAATGCCACAAATGGATAGAAATCAATTCCAAGAGTAAATCCTTTTGAATCAACCTCAAATAACCCAATGTCGGCTAATTACAACCCAAAATGGGGTTGGAAGTAGCCAAGGTGGTGGGTTAGATGGGCGAATAATTGGAATTTAAATCCTCTTAATTCTGATTTTTATAACAAATGAATAATTTAAATATGAAACCCTGACTGCTACAATCTTCAAAATAGCATAACTTTCTAAAAGCAACTCCGATTTAGGCAAATGATATATACCCGAACTCAAAAAATTACAAGGAACAAGATGACGTAAACCAAATTAGAATAACAGTTGCCAAAAATGCAGATCTAACACTCCTACTATTTCTCCCCACACAATTAGGGATGATTTGTATGAAAAAACACACCAAGCTTCCGTCATGCCCTCATAAAAATATTCTAAATCAGATATGAACTGAAAATATGATTATTATGCACCGCATAGGCAAGAATCACACTTTAACCCACTCGCTACCCTAAATGCAGTCGAAATTTGTAACTTCATTATCTTGCAAAATATCCAACCAAATCAAGCAAATGATATATCAAAATGTTCACAAAAATATAAGGATTCCAATGAATATTTTTGCAGTTTTTTTAGCATGAAATGTGGAGATATATGCCAAAACCCTAGTCACTAGGGCACAAGTTTGGAACATCAGTGAATAATATATCAAATCAACAATAGAAAACCCTCCCAAAATATGCGCTTAGGGCATAAATCAATTTGCCACTCTATAGATGCTCAAACCATGTATAAAATTTACCAGAAATAATTCCAAAACCATGGTTTAGGGTTAGAAGGGAACATAAGCCAACATCAAACACAAAATCCTTCAATGAGTCTTCAAAATTAGATCTACTTCAATTCCAAATTGAATGAGAGACAAAGCACAATGAAAAGCTATGGCATACATCCCTTGGGCATACATTCCATTTCTCCAAGCATGGAGACACATAAATGATCAAATAAATATCCCAAATGATGGCCATGCAACCTCCTTTTATAAGATAAGGGGTGCAACTTTCAAATAGCTGACCTTTTTCCTTTTGGAGGGAAAACTAATAAAACTTCATTAAAACATTAAAAGACTAACTTTTTGTGTACTTTATTATTTTCTAAGTAAATAATAAAAAGTAACTAGCCTATGTGCACTTTTTAAACTAACAAAAGACCCCCCTTGTAGTGCAAGTCATGCCAAGGGGCTACAATGCAGACAACAGACTCGAACCCATGGGGAAAGAAAATGGGTTGAGGGTCTTCAGTTCTTCACTTTTAAAAAATGTCCCGAAAAGGGGACATTACATTTCTCATGAGGTACTTCCAACTAGCCCAAACCTCGCTTTCAGTGTGCCCCCTAAAGCATTTGATTTAGCTCAGATTAAGACAACCACAATCTACAAAGAGAAAATGTTAGTGAAAAGTAATGTATACATATGCCCCAACAAAATATCATTGTGTCACAATAGTGTAATGTGAGATGGTTTTTGGGAAAGAAAAGTACACCAAAATCAAAGGAAATGGATGTAAATGAACTAATAAATGAAAACTCAACCAAATGAAATTTACTTATTTGAACTTACCTCCTCACAACTTTGAGATGCATGGTGAATTTCTTGTATCAACGATGGAGGGTCCAGAGTTGCTTGATCATCCAAATGATATAAGATTGAAGAAACAACACTAGAAGATAAATTAGTAAAATAAGTAAGCAAAAACAATGTAAAGAGAGCTCATGGGAGGGTGCTAGGATAAGTCCGGATAACATGTCTAGGTATGCTCTTGATAGCCTAGAAAATGGTTGTAAAATATGAGTGCTAGGTCAAGTCCAAATAATAAGCCCAGGCCAAGTTCTTATAGCCTAGGAAATGGTTGTAAAATATGTGTGATTGGTCAAGTTCAGACAATAGGACCAGGTCATGTCCGGATAGTCTACAACAGGGGATACGTGGGCGTTATTAAAGGTCCGGATAAATGAACTAGGTTAGGTCTAGATATCCTATAGCATGGCAGTACAACATGGGTGCTAGGCCATGTCTAGAGAGAAAGAACTAGCTCATGTCAGGTTAGGTCAGGATAACCTATGGAATGGCCATAAATTATGGGTGTTGGGCTAGTTTTTTATAATAGGACTAGGCTAGATCCGAATAGCCTATGGCATGGTTTAAAATAGGATTATTAGGCCAAGTTGGGAGACGAAGGACTAAGTCAGGTTTGGACAACCTAGGAAATGATGGTTGTAAAATAGGAGTAGGTGGGGTCTGGATAGCCTATAAGGAGAGGCTAAATTAGGCCTAGAAAACCTAGAAAGAGATTTAAGGCACGTTGATAAAAGGTAACTAGTATAATAGGCCTATATAATGAGAAAATAAGATGAAAAATGTCTAATGTGTGAAGATAGGTGACAATGTTGGTCACATTGGCCTGAAAAATAAACAATTTTTTTTGAAATTTTATCTAGAAATACCATAAGATTCCTTGTGATGCCTCTTCCAGATTATCTCTAGGAGATATAGTTGCAAAGACATGGTGATTTTATAGAATATGAGCATACATTTTTGAAAGTGTATAAATCTAGTTTGAAGCCTATAAATAGGTGGGGAACCCATTCATTTGTCACTTTTCTATTAGAGATTTTGAGTTTTTGGAGCTTTGGATTAGTTATTTGTAGTAGAATCAAAGGCCATGGTGTGAGTGCGAGGAGGTAAACGTAATGGAGCCAAACGAGGGTTCACTTCAGCTATTCCACATGTAGGTTTTGCATTTAATTCCGGTAAGGGTAGTTAGGTTGAGAAGGAAAAAATAGACCCCAAGGTAAATCCACAAGGTATAATTTTCTCCAAGATTTGTCAAAGCGAAGCTAATGATGAATCTAGATGGATTTTGTATATTATGATGTACTTGTAAACTGTGTTTGTATATATAACATCATTTTTGACATACTCTACTTCGCTTATTGTGTTATATTGGATGTTATACTTGTGTATTACATGTTATATGTTTTCATTTTACTTACAAATGTGATAACACTTATGGCTAAAAATGAAAATGCTAATGGTTAAATGTAAGTAGGTATTTTAAAAATAAAACGTCTAATGATAAATACTAAAATCTAACATGACAACAAACATGTTAGCACAAGTAAGCAAATTACATGTAATAAAATCTAAGATAAATCGAATGAGATAAAAGATGTGGAAAAATTGGTGATAAGGTAGACAAAACATCTAATGTCAAAAGATTAATAAACAAAATATGTGACCAAGGCAAAATGAACATCCAATGCAATCTAAAAAAGATCAATACAAAACAAAAGATGTGGTAAAAAGGAGGCATAAAGATGAGTAACACCAAATCAATTCTTGATTTAAATTGTCTCAGAAGATATAACACAACCATCTAATGGCGTAACTAGGGTGAATGGAGATGGTATGGGTGCAAAGAGTATCTATGAGGAAGGCCCAATTGATTCCCCAAGGTCTTACAATTTTAAACTCACAAATCTTTGGTTGGTGCCAACACTAGGGGATAAAAATATGAAGCAAAATAAAGATGTCAAAAGGGTATGGATGTGGTGAACTATCATAAATATCTATCAAGGGGATAAATGAGTAATGACAAAAAAATGAAGGCACTAAAATGGCAATACAAGATCCTTAACACAAAAGGAGAGACTCTAATCAATGTGACATGATTAAAGGTTTTCGACATCAAGGAATGGATGAACCAAATTATGTGGGTTTAGCTTAATTAAACTAGTGAGGTGTAAATGTATTCCATGCCAATCAATGATACACAAGAAAATAAAAGGTTCTTACCATCCCACCAAGTGTTCCCTATTCCCTAGACCCAAAGGAGTGATCAACCAACTATGAGGATTAATTACTTGTGTAAAAACACTGGGGCTACAAATGATAGTTATGTAGCCTCCTACCCAGCCATAAAAACCTAATGTGCCTCAAAGAACCGTAGGCTCTATAACGAGGCCAACTGTAGAGTTAGAGTTTTCGACTAGGATATGGGTGTGCCAATGACATCATGTCTTTTTTGTTTGTGATTTTACTTTTTATTTTATGATTTGCCTCTTACTATTGCCTTTTGTTTGTGTTTTCTTTTTCTGTTATGGGTTTTGCCTTTTTTGTTCCTTGTCCATATGGATTTGGAAGGTTGATCAAATGTGTATGAAAGATAACAATGATAGAAAACTTGCACTTTACCTCTATATAGGGTAACCTAAAACCAATAAGTTTAGGTACCTTTAGACCTACTTGAAGGAAAAACTGCAATCTCATCTCCAATTTAAGTGTACCTCAAGTGGTAGGGGAGGAAAAGTGAAATGTATAAGGAAGGGTGATATGATGAAGGATAAAGTTAGCAGCTAACCACATAGAGAGATGTGCTTCATAGGAAATGAAGCGCGAAAGACATAAACTAGGTGGGGTAGATAGCTATAGCTTGTTAGTGATGACATTGGATATCCTTGTAATCCTATGACAGGTCCAACACAAACATAAAGTGGTAAAACCCAAGAGGGAAAAAGCATAACAAAAGATCCTAAGGGAGAAAAAATGGCTACATGTCCCACACCTTGTTTGCTCATAAATGACCATCATGACCTACTTCATTTGTTCATGCCTATACTGCCTGTTCTCAAGTACAATAATAATAAATACCCCAAATATGCCTCAAAAAGTTGATATATGACCTATAGCTTCACATAGAGACTCTGGGAAAGGTACCTAAGCACCTCTCATGCTTACATTGGTTTGTCATAACCTGATTTTGCTTCATACACCTTACTAGGTCCTTGACCTAGACCTAAATGAGATAGTTTGCACAATGACTCATTAGACCTGCCCTATTTTCCATCATAGAAGCTCTTGCACACTCTTGAATCATCATTGCAGACCTTTAGGACATATGTGAAGTGCACACCAAACACCTCCACACACCCAGTGGGCACCAACCACACCAACCAAACACTAAACACACTAAACCTACCATGAATTCTCAAAAAATCACACTGAAACCACCTTGTGAAGGAACTACCAATCAACCTTCATGCCCCTGAAGAGTTGACACTTCATCACCCACTCTTTGCTATCAATGCACCATGTCATCAATGACAACAACATCAAGACATGGTTTAACAATGAACATACCTGAAAAGCACTGTTTCACCTTGCATCTAATGGTATGATCAAGTCATCATACAAAATGAATGACTTGCACCTCATACATCTAGCATCCTTTCTCACTATCAACATCTAACCTAACTCAAAACAAGTTGAAGACCTTCAAACACACAATAAACACCTCTTGACTTCATGAATACACAACTACAATTTCATTCCTAAAACTATGAGTCACTTCAAGCCATAACACGAGCCCTTTACAACCTCAGACCATGAAAACATCTCTTTGGGTGCATCTATAAACATTGAGATATCTTAGAGCATTAGTGAAGAACTGAGACACAACATACAGACCCCTTCAACTCACACACTTGCCTGGAATGCTTCATATCACCTTTCTCAGATGGCCTGATCAAGTCATCATGCAAATGAATGACTTATTCTTCTTAAGACTTGTTACCTTGCATTATAACAATATCTGATCAACACTTAAGCGGTATAAGGACCTTTAAGAGCACAATATACTCATCTTGACTCCATGATAGCACACCTACAGTATTTGAATTCCAATCCTCCGTGCTCCCCATTTTATACCATGCTTCATATGGATAGTTTAACCCTCTAAGAAGCCTAGTAGAGACATACATATTCATGAGGAGTCTAAAAGAACAACTTGAAGAGTTCCCACGCCCTTTTTGACACTTGAAACTCACCTCTTTCTTCTTGCTTCTAATTTGCACCCTGAGAATTTCCTTTATTTGCATCACCATCTTGTCTAGGAGGAAAAACATTGTTTATTCTAGGATCCCACAACCTTCCTTGTCTCTTATTATGAACTCTAGGGTTCTGAAACCTTATGGATTTCCTTGAAGGACCATAAAAATTCTAGCTACATTTCCAACCTTGTTGAAATTAAAATACACGACATCATTATTACTTCTGAAGTCTTCATATCTCCAATCTTGACTGGATGGCTCATATAGACAATACCTAACAATATGACATTTCTCATGGCAATTGAAACAAGTAACATTCCTTGATTGCTCATCTCTACTATCCCTCCTTGGATGATCATCTCTAATAAACCTCCTACATTCCTTTTCCCTATGTCCAAAGCCATTACAAGTATAACAATATCCATTAAAGGACATTTCATACCTTAAAGCATTAGACTTCCTCACAAACTTTGTCTTCACCTTGAAGTTGCTCTTCTTCAGTCTTCATGCTTAGAACAATGTCTTCTTGCATCACCTCTTTGCCTTTGATGTTTTCCTTAACCCCAAGCTTGTATTTTCACTTATAGACCTTTGACTGCCAAGAAGATCATCAAGATCCTTAGTGCTCTTTTCAAACTTATGAAAGGACTTAGCTCTACTAATTGCATCAAGTAACTCTCCCTTAAGAAGGATCACCTCTTCTTCTTTGGATTACAAACTTAGAGTCATGGAACTCATATTCATTTTTAACCTCTTGACTATTTCATCAAGCTTTTCTATCACATACCAATGTTTCTTCTCTAAGTCATGAACCTCTGCTTCATACTCCTTGATTTGAGCCTTCAATTTTTTGTTATTCTTCTCAACATGCTTCAACTCAGTCTGAACATACATCAACTCAGTCTCAATGCCATCTCCTTCTTTAGCTTTAGAGTGCATGGAGTCACTAAAAAGTATGGGGCCATTACTTACAGGCCTCATAACATCCTTGGTCATGAACAAGACCTCATCACCTACCTCTTCATGCTTTGATTCAGATTCAGAATATGAAACACCATCATAGCTACTATCCTCAGATGAATAACACTCTTTTTTGAATAGAAGCTCTTCTTGGACTTTTTCTTGCTATAAAACTTCATGAATTTCTTTTGTCTCTTATCAAACCTATGAGTTTTCTTGTCATGATCTCCATCATGCTCATCATCACTTTCATCATTGAGATTACGGGGGCACTTGGCAACAAAATGACCTACTTCACCACAATTGAAACATTTAAAAGGAATTTTACCTTTATACTTACCAGAGCCAACCTTCAATTTTCTAGCAATACTTGCAAATAGTTCATCATCATCTATTTTAGGAGCAACACTATTATCCTTTGTCTTATATTCTTTTGTTTTCATATCAGTCTTGAAATCAATCTCCTTCTTGATAGGTTCAGAGTCAACAATACTCATCTCATATGCAGTCAAGATGCCATGTAACTCATCCATTAACATGACCTTCAAATCCTTAACTTCCTCAATAGTAGACACCTTAGGATCAAACTTAGGAGTTAGAGACCTTAACACCTTTTGTACCACAACTTCTTCCTTCACTTCTTCACCTAATCCTCTAATGTTATTGACAACCTTATAAAATCTAAGCAAATATGTAGCAATGGATTCCTCTTCACTCATCTTCAAGCCTTTAAACTATTTTTTGAAAGTTTGGAGTTTAGCTATTCTTACCTTGGAGTATCCTTCATAAATGGCCTAAAGTTTCTCCCACATTATTTTTGTTGATGTGCAATGCATGAATGTCACAAGTTCTGGTTCAGCTAGACCACACATGATTGCATTCATAGCCTTGGATTTATCATTACTAAGCTTCTTTTCTACATTACTTATTGGAGAATTTTGAGGAGTAATATATCCATCTTACACAAATTGCCAAATGTCAAACCTTAAGTAAATGATATGAGTCCTCATCTTGAGACTCCAAAAAGTGTAGTTAATTCCATCAAACAAGGTAGCTTTGCTGGTAGAAGAGCCACTCTTCTCACTCGCCATTTTAGTGCTTCAAAGGATCTCCTTCAAGTGATTAGACTTCTTTAAAAGGACCTACTCTGATACCAATTGTTGGAAGCACAATAGACTGAGAGGGGGGTGTATCAGTCCTTCAAATCCTTTAACCAATTCAATTTAACTTGCATAAATCACTTACCATTCAACCATGCATAGTAATGTGAGCTTAAAATCATATAACAATCTTTCACATGAGCATAACCATGAGAGAGTACACAAAAACACCAGATGTAAGTGGGAAACCCTAAAAGAGAAAAATACCCACTGAAACTTTTTATTATATTACACAAACCAAAAGAATTTCATGAATATGACACGTCACACAAGATTTGTTTAGTGAGGCACCAACCCCACAAGGAGCACCAACCCCTATTTAGCAAGGAACCAACCTTGCAAGGAGGCTACAACCCCCTAAGATTTATGATGTAATAGCTCAACCACCTAGAAATAAGATTATCACTAATGATATGTTGCTCACACAACTAATTCATGATCCTAATTCAGCTCCCACACTACAAAACCCTCTTCAAACACACTTTCTCTAACTTGTTCTCAATCTCTCTTTCATGGACTAATTTGATCAATCAAACCTTGCACATATGCTCTATCAAAATATCCTTAACATTCACACAGAACTTCTCTCAAATCTGTCTTGATTCCCTTAAACCTCACTTAACACTCTCTCTCTTTTGGGTCTCACACTTTTTTCCCTCTCATGCACAACTAGTTCAAAATGAACAAAAAATTGTCACTTTAAATACACGATTACTTCCTCTACAACGTTACTAGGTCGGCCATGAAACTTAAGGTCAGTCATACCAACTTAAAAATATACCTAAAAATTCATATAAATTAAAAAATAGACCCATATAGGTTGACAATGCACATCAAGACATCATAACAATACACAACTAGGCTCTAAAACATAGTAAATCTCATCAACAAGCACTCCAAGACCTCCAATGGATTCATATAGCTTTATTCATGACTCCAAAGGATTACACATGTCAAAAACATTCACAAATCTCATGTTCCTATCTCATAGGAACTATGCATTAACTCAATTCATCTCATAACACCACTCAAGTAGGACTGATTTCCTACTCATTCCAGACACCTTCTAGCTGAACCCCAAGTATTCAAAGATGAAATTACCTAACATATACAAAAACTTCAACTATGGAATTTCAAACCACTCATTTAAATCCAAATGACTTGTATAACACTTAACTTCATGTTATACATCATGACTCAACTTATAAATCTACATAGAATCAACTTGGATCCTCTTTAAGTAACTTGAATTTCCCAGAAACACGTCATTTTACAAACTCTCAACTTCTTGCACCACTTTATGATACTTTTGAATTTTAAACTCATAAATTCATGGAATATCCTTTACCCCGTTTTCATCCTTCGCGGTTCACTCTCCAAGGATAGGCATCATCAAAAAAGCCAAAAATATTGGTCTTTTAGAGCAATCTTCAGACCAAAATATTGTCTTGGACCAGTCAAACGAGGTCAACTAGTGACCTTTATCATGCCACCTCAACCAACTTTTAGAGATCAACCAATGCATCCAACACATCATATAAGATGTATACAACACCTTCAAGGTCATCAATCATCATCACAAAGTTTAAAAGTGCTACAAGAGAACTCATTCTTAGATGAATGTTCCTAAAACTTAGCCACTTTAGCCCAAAAATCATTCAACGTATTTGGACATGTGAAATGTAATAAAATTAGCCAAGAGATCTGAAATGACATAACACTTGTATCATAGCTTTGCCCAACAACATCAGAACACTAATTTATTGCTAGAGGTCTAATGGAAAACCTGAGATGTAAAACCTTCTTTCCTGAAAAACAATGCAAATCTAGGTGGGTATGTTTACCATTACTATGAACTAAAACGAACACCATATGAAACATGAAGAAAGTATTCCATCCATACTTCAGTCATCAGAATTTGATTATGCAAACCATTCTGGGCTCAAAGAAATAAGTTTTCCTCCATCGCTAGCAAACTAGGATTTCAAACTCATAAATAATAACTTACCTTCTTCACAATTGTTCATAAAATGTTTGGACCTCATTTGATCTCATTCTAACTCTAAGAAAGATCTTAAATGCCCATGACATCACATATCAACACAAAGGGCTTAATATTCCATGTATTATGTTTTTCTTCATGTTACAAAAGCACAGAAGTCTTTTCTTCTCACTTCTATTTAAGAAATATGCATTCTGAGCTTGATAAGTGTCCAAACCCCTTGAACTTGCAACAAGTATCCAAGTATATATAGAAGAAGGAGAATTTTTTCCCCAGCAAAACTGGGACAAACCAACTAACTAATTACAAAATGCTCACCTTCTACATAAATAGGTCTAAAAGTTCTCACCCCACTGTTGACTTAGGGAAACTTGGTCTTAGGATGACAAGCATCCCATGGTGCAAAACATGGTATGATGTCATCATACCTCATGTACGAACATACTTTTAAATATTACAAAATAAATCCAAGAGGAGGAAGGATGTATCACTCGTCGTACATCGCGGCTGGAAGGGCTCAGTATACCTATTGTTGCTCAGGATGAGGCAATGTGGAACTGAGTCTGATAGCCTCCATGAATTTACTGACTCATTGGTCTGGAGTAGATCTTGGGCAGGACCCTTGGTGTGATCACCGATGACTTTGCAAGTCTCCCGTTCATCTCTGATGCTTGTCTTGGGACACTTGAAGTCATTCATCTACCCATGCCTCCATCATGGTACCCTATAAAGCCATCATGGAAATCCAGAAGGTTATTGATGGATTCAGTGTCACCCAGTGGCAAACTAGGCTCTAGCCCTTGATTAGACGATCTTGACTTTGAAGATCTGGACTGGTTTCCATCTGCCTTCCTTAACCATGACATGAAGGATGTTGAGCATATCATCATCGGAGAGGACACACTTTGCTCCATTTGATGCATTGCATCCAGGGCTGCCTCCTTGACCTTATCTATCATTCTTGGTCACTGACCTTTTAAACTCCATCTGATCGACCTGGTAACTCCAAATCATGGCAAGAATTTTGTTGGGTGCTCAGGGATGATACAACATTATGCCAATATCCTTAGAATTAATTTTCGACTAAACAGATTGAGCATAATTTGGAATTTGTCTCATGTAGGTCCTGCAATCGCCTAGGAGTTCCTTGTGTCGCCCGATCAATAGCAACTGATATAGCTCGGTTGTTCAACTTAATGATCTTACTCCCTCACTTTCTTTCCAGGATTTGGTCTCTCCAGTGCAGATACTGACCATGAAAAATGTTCGCCAATCTTGGCCTATTTTTTGCAAGGCTTATCCTGACTGAGGACCTCAGGAGTTTCAAGTGGACAAACTAGTTGTAGGAGGTGCACTAAAACATTTTCTATCAGGGCGTGTCAGAAGAATAACTTTTTCTGTGAATGGTCTCTAGCAACCTCTTCTCTTCCTTTGCTTCTTGAAGCCTTCTTTGCAGATTAGGGCATCAAATACACTGTTCAGATAGGGCCTGTCCTTGCAGGATCTCAGACTTAGACATTCCCTTTGAAGACCTACGTCACTGTATACATCTGTAGGGGAGTATATCCTCCTTAATTGCCATGTCTTCTTCTTGATCGAGACCTACGCAATCTCCAAAGGTTACTAGTTTCCCCCGATCTACAAATACCCTGAGAGAAGCGGGTTAAAACTATTTTGCTTCTTAGCCCCCTTTGCTAGGATGACGGAGAAGTCCATAGGTGCAATAGGGACTTATCTCTCTTACGCCGGCTTAGGTGTCTGGGTCCACTCTCTATGCTAGCTCTCATACAGGGAGTCCTCCCTTGTATCCAGAGGTGGAAGAGGTTTTCAAGGCATGCAGTTTTGATTTAGGGGAAATGTTGTCGAGACAAAATTGGTGGCGGAATCTGAAAGAGAGGCCAACAAAGTGCTCACGGAAGGAGGAGATACTAAGTGTTTTTCTCTGAAGTGCCTAAGTCGTGAAATTGAAAAAATCTGTGTTTTGGGTCATTTTGTGTGATTTTCGGGCCTGTCGGAACTTTTTGTCCCAACTGTCCCAAGTACGAAAGTGCACTCTGTTCCCCGATCGGCCGAAATCCCCGAAGCTGTCCCATTTTCGGGCCCGTCGGAAAATTTTGTCCCAAGTGTCCCAAAACTTTTTGTGCGAGTTGTTCCAATTTCAGCCGAAACACCCAAACCGCGTACTTCGCACTTTCCTGTCCCAAATGTCCCAAAGTTAAAAAGTGCGAGCTTTCCAATTTTCGGCCGAAACCCCCGTGTCGCGTACTTCAGAGCTCCTTGTCCCAAACCGAAAAATGCAAGCTGTTTCAATTTCACCCGAACACGGCCGAACCGCGTACTCCGGAACTTTTTGTCCCGAATGTCCCAAGTCCAAACGGGCCCGCTGTTCCATTTTCGGCCGAAACACCCGAACCGCGTACTCCACGCATTTTCGTCCCAATCGTTCCAAAAAGCATTTGTGCATTCTCTCCCTGTTTCACCCGAATCGGCCGAGCCGCGTGTTTCGCGCATTCGCGTCTCACATGTCCCAAGCGTACCAAGTGTCATTCACACTTAGTTTTTTCCCGCTCACTCCGAGTATGATGCTATTCAAATTGGTGGTTGTGTATTCAATGCGCATTAATTTCATTCCTCTCTCCAAAACGGCTATATAACGAGCATTTCCCCTTTGCATTTTTCGCATTGCTTCCATGCTATCTTTGCTCGAACCCTTGCAATTTGAAAACCTACGCAAATATCCCCTCCCTTTGCAAATTCCTTCCCGAGTCTAGGTTGCAGCTCCGAGACTATCAATATGAAGATCAAGTTTCAGGGACAGGAGCAAATTTCTCCGCTTGAGTCTGCTGTTAGCAATATTGGGGACAGTGAAGCTCGTCATCTCGACTTCGGCAATTTTTGGGCAAGAATGGCAGATGCAAACCCTACTCCAATAGCACAAACGATTCATGATAGCGGTTTGGATTTTGCTGGTGGTTTCCCAATCTCAGTACAGTGTGCTGATACTGTGCTTTCATGCGGAGCTCACTTCGACCCCGCTTCGAGCGAATTGACAAATGTACATGGAGAACTCATTGCCAAGCTAGATGCTGCCGCCATTGGCGCTGCTATGAGGATTCCGGAGTTGGACAATGCTATAGTCATCTCCCGGGATCAAGCACAGACCCTATTCGATCAAGACAGTCGACAAATACAAAGCGCGAGTGGCGAAGTCTTGGTTGAAGAACCCTAAGAAAGGTGCTTCTCGCCTAACCAAAACCCTCTTCCGAGTAGATTTCAATGAGGAATTGTCAGACTTCATAATCTCTGCTGGCTCGGGTTATGGGTTTTCCCTCCACCAATGAGTTTCATTTCTGGATGTGCCCGCTCATCAGTATGGTGTGCGAGGGAACACAAAACATCAACTGGGCAGAGATCATTAGTATGAATTTGGCGGAGCAGCTATCCAACGTTCAGCAAACAAAGAAGTTCTATATGACTTCATACCTGATGTATACCCTAGCAGCATCAAGGCAGTGGTTTGGTTTCTCCTATATAGATGCACACAAAGATGATCCAGTGTATGCATATTGCCCGCAGTTCACCCTGGAGACCAGCAATCGGAATTTCAGAAGGGTCAATGATGCTTTCACCATGTACGTGGTCAGATTTCTCGAAGGTGATACTGCTAGAAGGTTTTCAGATGAAGCCATGAACCTGATATCGCAGTATGGAGCCTATTTCATCCAATTCAGGAAATTTTCCTATATCAGGCTTGCTGGCTATGAAAGCACTCCTCTACGGCTTCCCATGTTCTGCAATGATAAAATGGCCTTGATAGAAATATGTAGGCAAACTAGACAAGTTGCACAGAACTTGCAGAGACAAGAAGATTTCTGGTTTACACTTTCCCATCTCTCTGGGAAACTACACATGCAAAACAGCTCTGGATGCTCAGAACATAGAAAGAGCCCTGGTTCCCTATCACTGTTCATATTCTTCAAGCCAAGAACCTGCTTTGACTTGAAGAAGTTTATTGAACAGAACATCAAGATAAATCTACCATCATAGGGCAGATACAGAAGACTACTGGGCTGACTGTGCAGATGATTTTGAGGCTAGGAGAAGGCATTATGGCAGGTTCTCCCTGCAATTGATTCAAGAACTCGGTCTGTACCAAGTTCCTGAAGGCCTCCAGGATGACAATTCTGACCTATACTCGTATGAGTATGAAAATGTGGTTAAGCACACCCCTCTAGAGGACCTAGATTGGAACAGGAAAGAGAGGGATGATCTGGCTGAGATTCTTGCTCCAGTCTTAGTCAGGACTAAGGTCTGGTTCAGTAAGAAGATCTGAGAATTCAAGAGGCACTCAGGAGAATCCTCCTCCAAGGATGATTCGACACCAATAAGAGAGGCATCAGTTCCAAGGTCTGAAACACCAATGCAAACCCCTCCTGCCTCATCAACACAAGGACCTACTGAATCTACTCCCTCTCCATCTACCCAGGTATATAAGAAGAAACTCAAAGAGGTAAAGAAGGAGCCTGCAGAGAATGACCCTCCAAGAAAACAGGCAGAGTTGCCTATAGGGCCAGAGAACATCATTGTTCTCAGTGAAAGTGAAGAAAGTGAGATGCCAACTCCTGCAAATGTTCCTGAAGATCCAGCAGATAAGGACAAGGAGGTCCAGAGCACTGAACTTCCAGGTGCTACTGATTCTTCTACCGCTATTGCCTCCAGTGCTCTACTCACATCTCAGCTTGAGTCAACAGCTGCACAGACCCTGAGTGTCATGAGCTCCCTGTCTCTTGGTCCCCTTGCTTCTCCTGCAGATTCTTCTTCCTCTTTTGCTTGGGTGCAACCTTTGGTTGACAAAAGGAAGAGAAAATCCTCTCTCTCAAAGCTTGGGACCAAATTTCGATGCTGTTGCAGCCTTGTTGGGCACCACTCCTTCTCGTGCCAAGAAAGCCAGAACTACTTCCAGAATAGTGTCTGATGCCCAAGGTCAGCAATTCTTGGAGATTGCTAAGCCTACAGTAGACAAATCAGAATCAGACTTGCTGGCATCTGACTTGGAGCTTTCAAGAATCCCTATGGGAGAGTCTACTCCTGAAGGTGAAATTCACAACCTCCAGGAAACAGTCTCAAGAGTCATTGGAAGGGTAGAGAAAGGGCAGCAAACTATTGAACAGTTGGAAGAACAAGCCCAGATTCTCACAGGTTTCATCAAGTCTCTTTTATCTAAGGATAAAGTCTTGGACCCTACCCCATTGACTACTCTTCCACCTCCTGTAATTCTAAGCCAAGATTAAGTGCAAAGTATCAAAGATATGCACAAGTATTCTGTCTATGGCAGAGCTATTGAAGCCATGGTGGATGAAATGCTTGTTGCTGGATTAAACTTCATCGATGAAGCTTTCAAACTCCACGAAAAGGTGAGTAATGTGCAACTGAAGCTCTCCTCCACTATCAATACCATGGATAAAGAACTAAAAATCTGGAGCAGTTGTATAGTAGAACTTCACCTTATGGGACAGACAGATGAGAACATCTTACTAGCGAATAAGATTTTTGATGATGCTAAGGACAATCTATCAAAATCCTGGGTCTACAGTGTGGATTGGAAGATCAAAGTTTTGGAGGAAGCTGTGGGAGAAATGAAGAACAGCTGGCAGAAGGGAGAAGTTTTCAAGACACTGGTTGTTGCTTCTTTCAAGGATATACATTGTCATCTTCAGGATGAAAACTCTTGTGTTTCCCTGTCCTTGCAAGAAATCAAAGCTCAGTTCAGAGCTTTTGTCAAAGATAATCTATTCAAGGAAAGCTCCATCTCTAAGGAAAAGATGAAGGAAATTTGTTCTCTTCAATCTGCCATTGAAGAAGAAAATAAAGATTATCATACTCACGTCGAGTTTGATAAAGAGATGGAGAAGTGTCTGGGATTTTGGACTCAATCTGTAGCCAACACGTCAGTTCCACGTGGCAGAGACATAGCTGAGGCATTGAAGAAATTTAGGCAGCGGATTCTGAAGATAGTGGGTCCCTCGCAGTAGCTGGCCACCTGTCTCCTTCCCCTTTCTTTTCTCTTCTTCCCATTCTTTTCGTATTCTTTGTAATTAGTTTAGGTATTGCAATTGGCGATCCTTAACTATTCTTTAGTTAAAAGAAACGGTTACGAAGAGTAACGGACTTGTAAGCTATA
Source organism: Taxus chinensis (assembly GCA_019776745.2). Classification (NCBI taxonomy): domain Eukaryota; kingdom Viridiplantae; phylum Streptophyta; class Pinopsida; order Cupressales; family Taxaceae; genus Taxus; species Taxus chinensis. The sequence continues at coordinate 42,133,595 of CM034146.1, read as the reverse complement.
TAATGGCCTTTCCGCGCCATTTTGCAAGGAGGAAAAACTTGGATGTTTGCTGAAAGTGTAAATAGATCTTAAAGAAATCAATACAAAAGGGCTTTCCATTCTTTGTCTATCTAATTCTTGTTATCTCTGTGTTTTCCTTTAATATTGTGAAGATCATTTTGTTCCTAACTCGTTAGTCTCTCTGATTGCATACTGTTCAGTTTTGTAAATACAGTGATCTTGTATAACCAAGAAGGAACTTTGTGTCCTTGATTAATAAATCTGAAGAAGGTTATTTATGGAACTTTGTGTCTTTAAATTTAATCTCATTCAGCCAACGTAAATGATCTTGTCTTAAATTCTTTGAAGCTTCGCATACACGAAGAATTATTCTGCTATCTATAATTGTGAATGTTGCTATTCTGCTCATCTTCTTATTCCCTTTCCTCAGTCCTTGTGTAACTGATGATCCTTGTGGAAAACACTTTCGTAATATCCAAGTTTGACCATAAAACAATGTTCTGTACATTTGTAAATAAGTTCGTTTCTGAATAAGGGAACCTCTCCCATTAAAGAGGAGGGACTTCTTGTCCCCTGACTGTTGCTCTTCTAAAAAGTCCTAATTGACGACCAACAGTTTTTGGCGACTCCGCTAGGGAAAATCGCATTCCAGTACTACAATTTTTCGATCATCCTTTAATCTGGTGACTCCGCGTTTCACTCGAGGGAGAAGGACCCTTGGTATCGAATATTCTCAGTTTCAGCTTTCAGAGCAATAGGGTTTTCCTTTCCCTTCAAATAGAAGAACTCGTTCGACGAGCACTCCACCTGTTCAAGATAGAAGTCCTACGGGTGGTATTCCTTCAGAACTTGCTAGTCCCAATCTATGAGATTTGATCCTAGCTGGCGTTACAGTTCCCTTCCAAGCCGTATTTCCAAGAATGGCAGCACCATTTCCATGGGGTCAATGTGTCAGGCCCCTGGCCCTTGCGCAACCTTTGCATGAGTTACCTTGAGGTAACTGAAAGAACTTCCCCAAATTTAAAGGAGATGGCAAAGTACACCCCTGATGAACACATTGCAGCCTTCATAGTTGCATGTGGAGTCTTGGGAGTTGAACATGAAGACGTCTCAGTAAGGTTGTTCGTTGAGACGTTACAAGATAATGCTGCTGACTGGTTCTATCACCTTCCGGCTGGTGCCATCACCGACTGGAATACAATGAGAACTCAGTTCGAAAGCCGTTTCAATCTGGCAGAAGATTGTGCATTGCCCTGCTTGCCCAAATTTCTCAGATAAAGAAAGATCCATCAGAACCCATGAGAGAATTTGTGGCTTGATTCAACAGACTGATCAACAAAATTCCTGTAAAATACTCGACCGGTTGATCAAAATTCAAAAATGTTTCTTTCTAAATGCTCAAACGCCCAAAGTCAGTTATGCTCTAAGGAGGGATAAATCTCGGAACATTAGTTCTGGATCAAGAACTGGCTGTTAGTGTCGAAGATGACTTGATCATGTCAGGGACGTTGAGAAGAGATCCTCCCAAAATCTAAATCTGCTGCTTCTTCCTCTTCCACCTCTGGACCCAATACTGATCCATTAGTCCAGAAACTTGCAAATGATCTAGTAGCTATAAAGAAACAATTGGCTCAGCATGCCCCGTATGTAGATGTTCCAAGAAGAAATTTTCAGCCCAGAAGCCGTTTGCCTGCTCCTCACACAAGACTAGCACTTGAAGGACCTCCTGTTAAAGTTCCTGTGAATGCAACCTGTGAAGTTGAAGAGCCAGATGATGATGTAGACAATGAAGCTGGTGAAGAGTTCCTGGAGGAATTTGATGATGAGGCGGAAGAACTTGAGGGATCTCGGGTAAATTTCCTTACCACCGAAGGCACTGATGATGGAGATGACTATGATGAAGTGGTAGCAGATATGAGCAGTGAATCATTTGCTGTCATGACTCGAGAACAGACAAGGCAGAAGGAGAAAGTAACACAGCCCATGAAGAAACCTAAGGAGCAGCCGGAAACTATTCCTATAATTGCCAGAAGAGGATCTCCTATCCCTACCTCATCTGCACCAAAGGTAAGTCCTGTCAATCCTATTAGCAAAGATTCTTCTTTTTCTCCTAAAGTTGATAAGCCTAGAATTCCAAATTGATGATGGTCCATCCACCTCTGGTGTAGACACCAAATTTGTGTCTTACGACCCCTTGTGACCCGCATCTCATCTCACAATCTAACCTCATCACCTAAACCTTACACAATTAGTTATTAATTACCTTATAATTGATAAATCCACATCACCTTACCCGCCACCCTCACTTTGCCACCCTCATCATGACCTAGCCCTAACCCTAAACTGACCTAATTAAGACCCATGACTTGGTCTGACTCACATCCATAACTAATGTCTCCTTACTCACACCCCAAAACCGACCTTCTAGCCACTTGACCAAGCCTGCAACTGATCTCTCGGGAGAAAAAGCAGGGAAGGTGGGCTATTTTACTAAAAATAGCCTACTTTTTCCTTACTGATGCCGGTTCCTACTCGACCGCCGTCGGTTACGCAACCGCCATCGGTTCCCTGTAAATGGGTTCCCCAAAACCAAAACAACGGATCGGAATTTCATTTTGGAGATCGGTCAAAGGATTTCTGGATCAACAGAGAGCATTGCGAGCGAGGAATTAGGGGTCCAGATCTTCACTTAACCAAGCAGAGACGAGTGAAGAAACCAGAAGTGCTTGCAGTAGAGGAGATTAGCTTGCATCTTGGTCAAAAACCAGTAAGTCACATCTCGCATGTCCTCTGTTATAACATTTCTTATGCTTCTTGAATCTCAGCCCTCCTAAATCCGTTTCTGAATCCACTACCACAACGTACCATTGCATCCAACTGTTATTCTCTTACCCCTCATCATCTCATTTCCTAATATCATCCATAAACCAGCCTTACAAGATCCTATAACCCACCGGTATCGGTTATCAGTAACCGGCATCGGTTATCAGTAACCGCCATCGGTTCCTCTGATCCAAACCAGAAAAACAGCCTTTTCCCTACCCAGTTCAACGAAACAACTTAATTTGATATTTTACAGTCTTTTGTGTTAATTCATATTAGCAGGGAAACTGACCACCTTCGAAAGGAAGTTTTATATTTCCTAGGCCCAAGGAAGTTTCCTCATTTATTGTCTAATCAAAATCTTGTGGTCTTTGTGTTCTTATTTGCAGGTAGTCCTTCCAAGACAAAAAGGAGTTCTTCGCAGTCAGTCTGATCTTTCTCTACGGTACGCGCCACACCATCTCGACATTCTACCAGGTATTCCTCCTAACCCTAACCTTATCTGTTTCTAAAGGGAACGAAACATTTTCCTAGTGAAACATCTGGATCCTTTGATATTGTTGATCACCTAAAAAGGACCAAGGTCCAAATCTCAGAAGCTGAGTACTATCAAACCCATCCCAAAGCTTTTGCCAAGATGATCCAATTTTTTAATTCCCATTCCAAGACCACCTCTAAAGGCCTTTTGCCCACTCCTCCTTCTGCACCACAGCCTAGTCTGGTAGCTGCTGTCACCTCGCCTGGTGACAAAATCAGGCCTTTTTATGTAACACTTCTTATAGCTAGCCATAGGCTCAGTAACTGTGTCATAGATTCCGGAGCCTCAGATAACGTGATGCCTGCTAAAGTAGCCCATGCTTTAGGCTTGACCCTCACTCATACATACGGATCTTGCTACTCCATGGAAAGTAAGGAAGTGCCTTTGGTTGGAAGGATTAAAGATGCACAAGTGGCTTTTGCTGCTTTACCTGAAAAGAAAGTCTTGGCTACCATCCTAGTAGTAGACATTCCTCCTTCTTATGGAATGTTGCTAAGTAGGAACTTCTGTAAAGATGTGGGTGGAGAGATTCAAATGGATTGGTCACATGCACTCATACCTGTCAATGGACACATGAAGAAGCTACTGCCTGAGAAACAATCTGAGTATATTGTGCAGAAAACGGATGATCCTAAGGCACAAATACTCTATGAGGACATAGGTCATGGTAATTACATGATTCTGTCCCCTGATGAAATCCAACCCTCCAAAGTATCACCCAAAGATCCCAATGGTGTTTGGATTTTAGAATTTGATGGAAGTTGTTCCTCAGCTGGTTCTGGAGCTGGTGTCCTGCTAGTGTCACCTGAAGGCTGCCTACACCCTTTTTCATTTAAGTTATAGTTCGAAAACACTAACAATACAGTAGAGTATGAGGCTCTCATTCTTGGACTGCAAGTGGCCAAAGAACGAGGTGTAAAAAATCTTCTGGCTCGTGGTGATGCAGAGCTGATTGTGAAGCAAGTCAGAAGCCTTTTTCAGGTAAAAAATGGGAGGCTAAAGCATTACCGGAATCAGGTTTGGGATTCAATTGAATTCCTTGATGCTTTCTCCATTGAAGCAATACCTAGAGAAAAGAACAGCAGGGTTGATTCACTGGCTGTCTCAGGATCACTACTGATTCCCCATCCTGAATTCTCTCAGGATAAGTTCACTATTGAAATGGTCCACCGGCCTAGTGTACCTGACAATACCAATAACTGGCAAGTTTTCAACAATGACCAGCATTTGCTTTCCTTCCTAGAACTCAAGGGTAATTTCGAACAACTATATTTTGAGGGAAGTGACAACCTGCCTCGTGAGAGTGTGTCCTCTGACCATCCTGTCACCCAAGGAGAAGAAACAGATCAGGAAGGGTGCATTAAACTCAAAGGAAACAAGATTCCCAAAGGTTTGGTGAGTTTGGAGGAGTTGTTTGATAAACATGACAGATATGTGAAATCTAAAGCTTCTACTGGACCTCAGCAATCAGCTGAGTATGATAAGGTTGATATAGGGAGTTCTACTGACCCCAAGCTAGTAAATATTGGAAAATTTTGCACAACCGACGAGAGGAGAAAAGCAATTGATCTTCTAAGGAAGTATAAGGATGTTCTTGCTTATTCTTATAAAGATCTAAAAGCCTTCAAGCCAAAAGATATGCAGCATTCTATTCCCCTCAAACCAGGAATTAAGCCTTTCAAGCAGAAGCAGAGGCAGTACAATCCAAAAATAGCTGACACCATCTTTCAGGAGATCCAGAAGTTGTTGAAGGCTAAAATTATTTTTCCCATTCACCATTCGACATGGATTGCAAATATAGTGCCTGTCAGGAAGAAAAATGGTGAGATCCGCATCTGTGTTGATTTCAGGAACCTGAATCAGGCTTCTCTGAAAGATAACTACCCTTTGCCTATGATGGATCAAATATTGCAAGCAGTAACAGGATCTGAAATGTTATCTATGCTTGATGGATTCTCGGGATACAATCAGGTAGAGGTTGATACTACAGATCAACATAAGACAGCCTTCACCACTCCTTGGGGTACCTTTGCCTACAAGAGAATGCCTTTTGGACTGATTAATGCTGGTGCCACTTTCCAGAGAGCTATGGATCTGACCTTTGGAAGCTTGAAAGGGAAATGTATTGTCATATACCTTGATGACCTGACAGTGTTTTCAAAGACAAGAGCGGATCACTTCAACCACCTGGAAACGGTTCTGCTGAGATGCCGAGAGCATGGGATTTCTTTAAATCCTAAAAAATCTGTCTTCTGTGTTACAGAAGGAAAACTATTAGGGCACATAGTCTCCAAGGATGGTATTAAGATTGATCCTGAACGAGTTCAAGCCATCCAGCAGATTCCTCTCCCAACCAGTAAAAAAGGCGTGCATTCCTTCTTCGGTAAGATCAAATTTTTAAGAAGATTCATCCCTGATTTTGTTGAATTAACTTTGAATATTTCTCAGATGATGAAAGGGAAGCAAACATTTGGTTGGTCTTCTGAAGGAAAGGAATCCTTTGAGGGTATCAAGAAAGCTATTGCTAAAACTCCAGTTTTGGCCTGTCCTGATTTCAGAAAAGATTTCATCATCTATTGCTATGCTACAGATAATACCCTGGCTGTTGGTCTTAACCCAAGAAGATTCTGATAAACATGAGCTACCAATTGCCTTCATGAGCTATATCCTGAAGAATCATGAGCTAAAATACACCATGATGGAGAAGCATGCTTTTGCAGTAGTCAAGGCTGTCAAGCAGTTCCGTTTCTATATCCTCAACTCTCACTCTATGGTGCTGGTTCCAGATACAACTGTTAAGTCAATTCTTACACAGCAAGAATTTGGGTCCAAGAGAGGAAACTGGGTGGCTAAAGTCCAGGAGTATGACATTGATATCAAACCGACCAAGCTGGTTCGTGGAAAAGGTCTTTGTGAGCTCATTGCTGAAGGAGCCAAACATGAGTTGCTGGAGGAGAAAGCTGACATTCCTACTGTTCTATTCCTTAGTTCAGTCGATGAATGGTATTCTGACATCGCCCATTTTCTCACCTATGGGGAATGCCCCTCTCATTTAACTACCAAGGAAAAGAGGACTGTTAAATTGAGATCAGCGCAATATGTACTGTGGGAAAATGCCTTGTTCAAGCGTGGTTTAGATGGGAGATTTCTGAAGTGTGTGGACAAGGAACAACAGAGAAAGTTGCTCTCAGCTTTTCATGATCAGACATGTGGAGGGCACTATTCATCAACAGTCACAGCTCACAAGATACTCCGGGGAGGATATTACTGGCCTTCCTTGTTCAGAGATGCATCCAAGTGGGTGGATAAATGCGAGGCTTGTCAGACCTTTGTGGGAAGACCTAAATTGGCCTCTTTGCCTCTCAAGCCAGTTGTGATTGAGGAACCATTTCAACAGTGGGGTCTGGACTTCATTGGTGCACTCAACCCTGTTTCTAGTGCTGGTCACACTCATGTGCTAACCGCCACTGACTACTTCACCAAATGGGTGGAAGCTATTCCAGTCAAGAGCACTACTTCTGAAGTGGTATGCAACTTCATCAAAGAGAACATCTTGGTAAGGTATGGTGTACCTAACAAGATTGTAACAGATAATGCTTCGAACTTCTCCTCAACTGAGATAATGGATTTCTGCTACGGGTATGGCATCTCTCTGGCTCATTCTTCAGATTATTATCCCCAGGGAAATGGACAAGCAGAATCCACCAACAAAAATCTGGTGACTATCATAAGGAAGTTGGTCAATGAGTCTCAGCGAAACTGGCATAAGAAGCTTTATGATGCTCTTTGGGCAGACAGGGTCACACCCAAAAGAGCCATTGGAATGTCTCCTTTTCAAGTGGTGTATGGAGTAGAAGCTCAATTGCCAGTGACAGTGGAACTGCCAGCCTTGCACCTGATGAAGGCCATTGAGGATACTAGTTTCAGTGATGCTCTGGATAAAAGAATCATGTACCTGCACAAACTGAACGAGGACAGATTAGAGGTTGCTAATAGGATATCTGCTCACCAGCAGAAGGTAAAGGTTCTGTTTGACAAGAAAGCTAGGTTCAGAGAGTTCCAAGTTGGAGATACCATGCTGTTATGGGACAAAAGACATGAACCTCATGGCAGCCATGGAAAATTTGATTCCCTGTGGCTCGGACCTTTCAAGATAAGACACTTTGCTGGTAAGAACTCTTTCTATCTTGATTACATGGATGGTTTCCCTCTCCCACTTCCTTATAGTGGGCAGTATTTGAAGTTGTTCAAGTCATAGGTGACTAGGGAGTCCCTTTGTATATTCTGTACAGTGTTTTTGCTTTTCTGCTTTTGGTGTGTTTTCCTTCTGTTGTTGTGTGTGTTGCCCTCTGTATTGGTTTGTTTTTGACTCCTTTGCCCAATGGATAAGGCACTAGTCTGCTTCACCGAGTTTGTCTAAGTTCTTGCCTTGTCTCATTCTGAGAATTTATGCCAAGTCATCCCCAGAAGGAGCCAGCTGTTGTCCACTCAAAATTTCCCACTCTGATAAGAGTAAAATTTCAAAATTTTGAGTTTAAGTGTTTTTCTCTGAAGTGCCTAAGTCGTGAAATTGAAAAAATCTGTGTTTTGGGTCATTTTGTGTGATTTTCGGGCCTGTCGGAACTTTTTGTCCCAACTGTCCCAAGTACGAAAGTGCACTCTGTTCCCCGATCGGCCGAAATCCCCGAAGCTGTCCCATTTTCGGGCCCGTCGGAAAATTTTGTCCCAAGTGTCCCAAAACTTTTTGTGCGAGTTGTTCCAATTTCGGCCGAAACACCCGAACCGCGTACTACGCACTTTCATGTCTCAAATGTCCCAAAGTTAAAAAGTGCGAGCTTTCCAATTTTCGGCCGAAACTCCCGTGTCGCGTACTTCAGAGCTCCTTGTCCCAAACCGAAAAATGCAAGCTGTTTCAATTTCGCCCGAACCGGCCGAACCGCGTACTCCGGAACTTTTTGTCCCGAATGTCCCAAGTCCAAACGGGCCCGCTGTTCCAAATTCGGCTGAAACACCCGAACCGCGTACTCCGCGCATTTTCGTCCCAATCGTTCCAAAAAGCATTTGTGCATTCTCTCCCTGTTTCACCCGAATCGGCCGAGCCGCGTGTTTCGCGCATTCGCGTCTCACATGTCCCAAGCGTACCAAGTGTCATTCACACTTAGTTTTTTCCCGCTCACTCCGAGTATGATGCTATTCAAATTGGTGGTTGTGTATTCAATGCGCATTAAATTCATTCCTCTCTCCAAGCGGCTATATAACGAGCATTTCCCCTTTGCATTTTTCGCATTGCTTCCATGCTATCTTTGCTCGAACCCTTGCAATTTGAAAACCTGCGCAAATATCCCCTCCCTTTGCAAATTCCTTCCCGAGTCTAGGTTGCAGCTCCGAGACTATCAACATGAAGATCAAGTTTCAGGGACAGGAGCAAATTTCTCCGCTTGAGTCTGCTGTTAGCAATATTGGGGACAGCGAAGCTCGTCATCTCGACTTCGGCGATTTTTGGGCAAGAATGGCAGATGCAAACCCTACACCAATAGCACAAACGATTCATGATAGCGGTTTGGCTTTTGCCGGTGGTTTCCCAATCTCAGTACAGTGTGCTGATACGGTGCTTTCATGCGGAGCTCACTTCGACCCCGCTTCGAGCGAATTGACAAATGTACATGGAGAACTCATTGCCAAGCTGGACGCTGCCGCCATTGGCGCTGCTCTGAGGATTCCGGAGTTGGACAATGCTATAGTCGTCTCCCGGGATCAAGCACAGACCCTATTCGACCAAGACAGCGACAAATACAAGGCGCGAGTGGCGAAGTCTTGGTTGAAGAACCCTAAGAAAGGTGCTTCTCGCCTAACCAAAACCCTCTTCCAAGTAGATTTCAATGAGGAATTGTCAGACTTCATAATCCTGCTGGCTCGGGTTATGGGTTTGCCCTCCACCAATGAGTTTCATTTCTGGATGTGCCCGCTCATCAGCATGGTGTGCGAGGGAACACAAAACATCAACTGGGCAGAGATCATCAGTATGAATTTGGCGGAGCAGCTATCCAACGTTCAGCAAACAAAGAAGTTCTATATGACTTCATATCTGATGTATACCCTAGCAGCATCAAGGCAGTGGTTTGGTTTCTCCTATATAGATGCACACAAAGATGATCCAGTGTATGCCTATTGCCCATAGTTCACCCTGGAAACCAGCAATCGGAATTTCAGAAGGGTCAATGATGCTTTCACCATGTACGTGGTCAGATTGCTCGAAGGTGATACTGCTAGAAGGTTTTCAGATGAAGCCATGAACCTGATATCGCAGTATGGAGCCTATTTCATTCAATTCAGGAAATTTTCCTATATCAGGCTTGCTGGCTATGAAAGCACTCCTCTACGGCTTCCCATGTTCTGCAATGATAAAATGGCTTTGATAGAAATATGCAGGTAACTAGACAAGTTGCACAGAACTTGCAGAGACAAGAAGATTTCTGGTTTGCACTTTCCCATCTCTCTGGGAAACTACACATGCAAAACAGCTCTGGATGCTCAGAACATAGAAAGAGCCCTGGTCCCTATCACTGTTCATTTCTTCAAGCCAAGAACCTGCTTTGACTTGAAGAAGTTTATTGAACAGAACATCAAGATAATCTACCATCATAGGGCAGATACAGAAGACTACTGGGCTGACTGTGCAGATGATTTTGAGGCCAGGAGAAGGCATTGTGGTAGGTTCTCCCTGCAATTGATTCAAGAACTCGGTCTGTACCAAGTTCCTGAAGGTCTCCAGGATGACGATTCTGACCTATACTCGTATGAGTATGAAAATGTGATTAAGCACACCCCTCTGGAGGACCTTGATTGGAACAGGAAAGAGAGGGATGATCTGGCTGAGATTCTTGCTCCAGTCTTAATCAGGACTAAGGTCTGGTTCAGTAAGAAGATCCGAGAATTCAAGAGGCACTCAGGAGAATCCAGCTCCAAGGGTGACTCGACACCAATAAGAGAGGCATCAGTTCCAAGGTCTGAAACACCAATGCAAACACCTCCTGCCTCATCAACACAAGGACCTGCTGAATCTACTCCCTCTCCATCTACCCAGGTATATAAGAAGAAACTCAAAGAGGTAAAGAAGGAGCCTGCAGAGAATGACCCTCCAAGAAAACAGGCAGAGTTGCCTATAGGGCCAGAGAACATCATTGTTCTCAGTGAAAGTGAAGAAAGTGAGATGCCAACTCCTGCAAATGTTCCTGAAGATCCAGCAGATAAGGACAAGGAGGTCCAGAGCACTGAACTTCCAGGTGCTACTGATTCTTCTACTACCATCGCCTCCAGTGCTTTACTCACATCTCAGCTTGAGTCAACAGCTGCGCAGACCCTGAGTGTCATGAGCTCCCTGTCTCTGGGTCCCCTTGCTTCTCCTGCAGATTCTTCTTCCTCTTTTGCTTGGGTGCAACCTTTGGTTGACAAAAGGAAGAGAAAATCCTCCTCTCAAAGCTTGGGACCAAATTTCGATGCTGTTGCAGCCTTGTTGGGCACCACTCCTTCTCGTGCCAAGAAAGCCAGAACTACTTCCAGAATAGTGTCTGATGCCCAAGGTCAGCAATTCTTGGAGATTGCTAAGCCTACAGTAGACAAATCAGAATCAGACTTGCGGGCATCTGACTTGGAGCTTTCAAGAATCCCTATGGGAGAGTCTACTCCTGAAGGTGAAATTCACAACCTCCAGGAAACAGTCTCAAGAGTCATTGGAAGGGTAGAGAAAGGGCAGCAAACTATTGAACAGTTGGAAGAGCAAGCCCAGATTCTCACAGGTTTCATCAAGTCTCTTTTATCTAAGGATAAAGTCTTGGACCCTACCCCATTGACTACTCTTCCACCTCCTGTCATTCTAAGCCAAGATGAAGTGCAAAGTATCAAAGATATGCACAAGTATTCTGTCTATGGCAGAGCTATTGAAGCCATGGTGGATGACATGCTTGTTGCTGGATTAAACTTCATCGATGAAGCTTTCAAACTCCACGAAAAGGTGAGTAGTGTGCAACTGAAGCTCTCCTCCACTATCAATACTATGGATAAAGAACTAAAAATCTGGAGCAGTTGTATAGTAGACCTTCGCCTTATGGGACAGACAGATGAGAACATCTTACTGGCGAATAAGATTTTCGATGATGCTAAGGACAATCTATCAAAATCCTGGGTCTACAGTGTGGAGTGGAAGATCAGAGTTTTGGAGGAAGCTGTGGGAGAAATGAAGAACAGCTGGCAGAAGGGAGAAGCTTTCAAGACACTGGCTGTTGCTGCTTTCAAGGATATACATTGTCATCTTCAGGATGAAAACTCTGGTGTTTCCCTGTCCTTGCAAGAAATCAAAGCTCAGTTCAGAGCTTTTGTCAAAGATAATCTATTCAAGGAAAGCTCCATCTCTAAGGAAAAGATGAAGGAAATTTGTTCTCTTCAATCTGCCATTGAAGAAGCAAATAAAGATTATCATACTCACGTCGAGTTTGATAAAGAGATGGAGAAGTGTCTGGGATTTTGGACTCAGTCTGCAGCCAACACGTCAGTTCCACGTGGCAGAGACATAGCTGAGGCATTGAAGAAATTCAGGCAGTGGATTCTGAAGACAGTGGGTCCCTCCCAATAGCTGGCCACCTGTCTCCTTCTCCTTTCTTTTCTCTTCTTCCCATTCTTTTCGTATTCCTTGTAATTAGTTAAGGTATTGCAATGGGTGATCTTTAACTATTCTTTAATTAAAAGAAACGGTTACGAAGAGTAACTGACTTGTAAGCTATATAATGGCCTTTCCACGCCATTTTGAAGAGGAGGAAGAACTTGGAATATTTGCTGAAAGTGTAAATAGATCTTAAAGAAATCAATACAAAAGGGCTTTTCATTCTTTGTCTATCTAATTCTTGTTATCTCTGTGTTTTCCTTTAATATTGTGGAGATCATTTTGTTCCTAACTCGTTAGTCTCTCTGATTGCATACTGTTCAGTTTTGCAAATATAGTGATCTTGTACAACCAAGAAGGAACTTTGTGTCCTTGATTAATAAATCTGAAGAAGGTTATTTATGGAACTTTGTGTCTTTAAATTTAATCTCATTCAGCCATCACAAATGATCTTGTCTTAAATTCTTTGAAGCTTCGCATACACGAGGAATTATTCTGCTATCTATAATTCTGAATGTTGCTATTCTGCTCATCTTCTTATTCCCTTTCCTCAGTCCTTGTGTAATTGATGATCCTTGTGGAAAACACTTTCGTAAAATCCAAGTTTGACCATAAAACAATGTTCTGTACATTTGTAAATAAGTTCGTTTCTGAATAAGGGAACCTCTCCCATTAAAGAGGAGGGACTTCTTGTCCCCTGACTGTTGCTCTTCTAAAAAGTCCTATCTGACGACCAACACTATACAAATTAGAGGTCTTTTTGGACACCCTTTTTCCCCTTTAAGATTCATACAACTTTTTGTAACCTAACTCCCAAACTAACCTCTTATTTCGCTATTTTAACTCTTTCAGTTAGGTATCCTTAAGTAATGGTTTGGTTAGATTTAAAATTACCATCAATACAAGAGATTTTTGTCACTTTTAGACTCTATCTCCACTAAAATTTGTCTTAGGGGTTGCAAAGATGATTTGTTGAAAGTTTCATACCAAGATTCAATAGTTAAGCCGTTCAAAACTTGGTTTTGCTCCAAACCTCATCTAAGGTTTTTATTAGACCTAAGTAGAGTAAAATGATTTATAATCAATCCCACAAACTTCTAAACCGTAGAGTTCATTTGGTAGTTTTGTATAACCCTTCTACAAGCTCGTAGGCAATGTTATTTGAAGATAAACACAAGAAAGTGGATGAAATTAAAATTTACCTTCTTAATACCATATTCTCCACAATCCTAGAGGCACATGCATTGAGTTGAGACTAAGAGTTTCTTCTTTCAATCTTCCATAATAATAAGCAAGAAAAACACCTTCAGAAATCACTAAATGAATATATTGAATCATAAGGTCTCACCATTATAACAGTGAACTTGAATTTTTATCCTCTTTTTTCAACATTAATGATTTTTTTTATTGCATACATAGCCTTCATACAAAAGGAAGACATCTTTTAATTCTCTCATTCTTTTCTCTAATGAGATCATTCGCACCTTCCTTCCTGATGATGTCACTCCCATTCGAATCATGCTTCTATAACTAACTTCCCCTTGCAACTACCTATTAAATTAACACTATCAATCCACTAACTCAAGTTAAAAGCTTGGATCAAGAACTAGAAACAATGTTTTAATACAAAACAACCAAGAAGATAGATTTCGACCCCCAAGAAGGATCTTACAAGAAGTATATACACACCTAAAACATCTTAGACACCTATCTAGACACCAACAAGCCAAAAAGTGGAAAATACTTCTTTAGAAATGTTTGAGTTTTAGAGGGAAAAGTCATGTAAGAAAACTTTTGAATTTTGAAGCCCTCTAATGACTTGAAATATCCCCATTGAGCCTTATTTGACCCTTTAAACGTGATTCAAATGAAAATTTGACTCTAGGAAGCTTTTAAAGTGATGCTCCTACATCATTATCCCTAGGAACAAGAAAGCTTAATCCATGAACTTTTGTGTGGAAAAAGACATTCTTCTTCTTTCTGATTTTCCAGTTGTAGTTGACCTCCTTGAGATATTTATTAATTCCATTCCATGAGTATACCATTTTCATGATTTGCACTATGTCTTGTAGCATCAGACTTATCATTTGAATGAGTTGTCTTCTTTGTGTAGAAGTTGTCGTTGAACTGTGTGTGGTCTTTATTACCACTTCCTCATCATTCCATCTTTGCTCAAGCTGTAGATGAACTATTTCTTGATTGTTGATGGCTATGGAATCATCTTCTTGACTTTGTTTTTGTCCTTCTCGATGTATCATGATATTAAGAATTGAGAATGAAGACTCTTGCTTGATAAAATCACTTGTCTTCACTTGTTTCATCGCCACCATCTCAACTAGTATACCTGTAAAAACATCACTAAAAGAAGTATTAGATTGAAAAATTAGATCTTTAACAACCCTATTAACCATCTCTCCCATTTCATCTTTGTTTTCTTCAATCAGGTGTTCTTGGTCTCTTTCTTGAACCTAAATTTAATCATCATTTCTAGCAGTTTCAACCTTCTTCTTTGGATTGTCATCGTCTTGATTAGAAATTGACTACTCCATGTTGTTCTCATGCTCAAATGATTGCTCCTTTTTGCTTAGGTTTTGTGCTTCTAAGATCTCTCTTTTGTCCTCCTTTCCTTTGAGATCTGCACCTTCATTATTCTCATCTTCCTTGTTTCTTCCCCTGTGAAGATTGTCTTGGTATTCCTCTTCCCCACTTAGTCATTTCCATAGCTTCTTGAATATAATTACCTTGTTTTCCATTATGCCATACTTCCTTTCAGCTATAATTCTTGTGGATTCAAGACTAAGTCTCTCTTCTTGCTACAAATAAGCTTTCATACTCATTAACACGACTCTTGAATAGTATTATTTCCATGCATTGATATCCTTGAGAGGGTTTAGTGTATGCTTAACACCCTTTTTCATAAGAGTATATGTATTTTCCCAACTATCATGAATATATCTCCTATCAAACTTCTGAGGTCTTCCAAGTAAGACATGACAAACATCCATGAGAATCACATAAAAAAGAATCTCATCATTATAACTACAAATCCGAAAACTAACAGGACACTACTCATTTACCAATACTTGATTATTTATTTGAACCCAATGTTGAGCACACAATGTATAACACTTAGCAGAAGGCATATAAAAGATTCACACGGGAGAAAAAATCACATTCAAAGGCGTGGAGGGATCGGGAAGGAATCACGCACAGAGGAAAGAGACAGATTCAGGACTTAGCCATTTTCATGAATATGATCCATTTTTGGAAGATAGAGTGTAGAGCACACAAACTAGGAAAAGACTTGCATGAAACACATCGACTATTTTTGGAAGAGTGACTATGGAGCGCTTTGCATAGATGCAGACTAAAGATAGAGTTACTACTGCCAGTTAAATGTGAGAGGTCTATTGTTAGCATTCTTGCATGTGAGCCTATTATTGTAAAGGCGCATGGATATTCTTAGCATGTGACCTATTTTGAGATTAGATAAGTGGTGAAGGGTAAGTCCCTACCCTTATAAATATGTAATGAACTGTGTAGTACGGGAGGGGGTATGAGAACTGAATTATTGTGAGGTTATGTTGCCAAATATGATGTGCACATAAACTATGGTATTATCTATTGTCATGAGCTCATGTGTATTTAGCATGTTTAATATAATGGAGTGTATTGGCTGAATCATAGTGTTAATTCTCAATATAATTGGTTCTCGCATGCTTGATTTCATCATGGTTATCATTTAAGTATGTTATTCTTTAAATCTAGATTTGAACATGCACTGTAGAATGATGTATTAATTATGGATCTGAATACATTAAGTCTTCATCATGTTAACATCCTGCAACAACAACCCTAAAGAGGGGCTTGGTACCTTTGCACACTTCAGGTGATCGCTTAGTCTAGGCTAAGTGATGTGCTAGTGCGCTTGAGCCTTTACTAATAAATTCTAGGCTGCATCATTGGTTCTGTTGCTGTGACATGTTTTTTAGTTGTTTTCAGGATGGTTTGCGATGAAGACACACCAGTTGACCCTAACAAGTGTTGAAGAGTGGATACATGATCTAGAAGAAGAATACACACAGAGGTTCAGCATCGGATCTGAGTTTGATGCACACACATGGGTGGAGCAGAATCTGTATGACTGTTTGTATGAGAGCTTCTTCGTTATCTTTCCGGTAGAACTGTACGAGTGGATGGTTACTTATGCATCTAAACACAATTGGAGGTATCATACACTTGTCTGGACACAGGAAGAATTTCAGACCCTTTAAGATGCTGATCTGATTTGGACTTGCACTGTGGATACGTGCTTCCATGGTGTTTTGATCAACTATATCTTGGAGTACTCAATATCCACTTATTCTTGCCATGAGGTAGCAGAATTCCAATTTTTACGATATCCTTGGGGAATTACTTGCAAGGAATTCCATTGGCGATCAAAATTTTAATGGTAACCCTGAACTTGGAAAGTAAACCGATGGCTAACTAAACCCCACCACGCACAGGGGTAGGAGTAGGATTACTGAAAGATGGCAGACCTAGTGGCAAAGAAGTAGAGAGAGGAAAGGCGACTTGAGTATAATGAGGTGCACAAGAGAGAGATAGAGAAGCAACGGGATGTTGCAGAGCAAATGGCATTGTGGAGAGAGATGGTTTGCGAAGGATTTGAAGTTCACGTAGAAGACGTGGAACCCGAGCATCAAGAACTCTCTCATTTGGGAAAATATGATAGGGAACACTCCTCGGCCTCATGCAGAAGCGCACCAGTAGAAACGACCTGGGCCGCATCTGAATCCACCTTGAAACTTTGCCCTTGCGCTTGGTCTTCCAGTATCTAGTACAACAAACAGTCAGCAAGCTAATTCAGGAAGTGGGAGAGTAGGAATGAGTCATATAAAAAGCACATCGATGGTAGTGCAAACGTCTTCATTGTTGTATGAAAGTACTTTTCGAGTATCATCCGCACAAAATTCAGGCGCGTAGAATTTTGGACTCTCTTTTGGGATTAGTAACACTTTGCAGACCGTAGGGGTGCAGTTCTATACTACTGTTGGGACACATGGGAGTACGTCTTCTGGTTGGACTTTGGCTACAGGTTCAGGATCAAGAGGTATAGGTGGCTCTAGTTCTGGTGGATCTAGTGGTTCTGGAGGCAGAGGAAACACATGAGAGTCTGGATAATGTGGGCAGGGTCCACACCAACCCCAGAATATTTACATGGAGACGTCTCTTCGTCTTCCAGAATATAGGGGCATAGAAGATGCAACTGAACATGTGCACATGTGTGAAATACTATGGCGCACAAAAGGAATCAAAACTTCTGAGCGTAGGGAAAGTCAATTGCTACTATGTTACAAGGGCACACACACGTTGGTACAGAAAGTTTGACCCTGATCAAACTTGCGTAGACTATGCAGCTTTAAAAGATGTTTTCCTTAAAGAGTTTCACATGCCTGAGTTCGAGCAGAAGAGTATAAGCACACTTAAGGATACTAAGCAGACACTACTGAGAGTGTCAGAGAGTATGATGCTCATTTCAAAACACTATTATGTAAGCTTTCTTATGATATTCATGCAAACTAGCATGCACAATGGTTTGTTGGAGGTCTGATTACACCTTTTAGAAGGGTGCTATCACATAAGACATACACTGATCCACGCGAAGCACTTGAAGCATCCTTACACACTGAGGTAGTTGGAATTATAGACACAGGGGTGAGCCTATTTTTAGAGTCACAAATCACAACTATGACAAATCAGTTGGAGAAGCTATCGACAAATTCAGTATATGTGACGCACATAGGGATCTGGTGCACAGAATATGAAGTGGAAGGTCACATAAAGGATATTTGTCCCGCAGATCAGTACGTTCATTGTTGTTGGACTGTGATATATGTCATTTAAACCATGATGCTAGCTACTGCCCATTATTACAACACACATTAAGAAAGAATGTCTCTTGTTACTGTAAAATTTACAGGTCCATAACTCAATGCATGGAAGATTACTGACTGATTGGTTAGATCCATGATGCTATAGATATTGGTGTACGATAGACATGAGTTTTAGATAACTCTAAAGGCAAGAACGAGCATCAGGATCAGGATCATGATCAGGTGCGCTATGATCAGAATGAGGGGAGTTTTAAAGGCGGTCGTAGCAGAGGTCGAGGATACCATGGTGGATTCGGAGGATGAAGTTGTGGTGATGGACGAGGAGAGTTCCCTCGTGGAACATGTTATACATGCGGATGCCCTGACCACTACAGGCATGAATGTCCTCAAAATACTACATGTTCTTTCTGTGAAAAGAATCATAGTTATGAGGAATGCCCGGACTTGTATGAGCATCTTAGAAAACAACATAAACAAGAAAATAAAGGCGCAGGGATTGTTAGGATACAATGCGCTGTGGAGAATCAGTGGATGCCCCTGTTGGAACTAGAATCCAAGGCATTGCAAGTAAAGATCACTACCCGCATTGATGCGGCGTGTGCCAAAGAAGCATTGCAGTAGAAGCCTACCATCACTAAGGAGGATGTTATACATGCACGGTATCCAGATCCTGCCCATCAGAAGGAGGTTTACCAGGAAACCATGGAGGTACTTAGAAATCTTCAGGGTGAAATACAATATTTCAAGGAGCAATCGTGGAAGATGGAGCAAAAGAAAGCATCAGAGACGGTCCAATCTGATATGGATGACTTGAAAGATGTGTGTAAAATGTTGCGCCGGGAGAATATCATTCTACTATTAGGGAATTGGTTAAAAGGAAACACTCCGCGTGCAAGTATTGAGACTGGGCGACAGATCCTGCATGTGAATATTCCCCCGCATAGCATAGATTATGACAAGGAAATCACTCTAAATGTTGTTGTGGATGGGTGGATTTTGAGTAATATATTGATTGATACAGGCGCGGAAGTCAATGTTCTTACTTTAGATGCACAAATGGGGAGACCTCCATTGTAGACATCCTCTAATGTATTGTTCATGGCTAACCAGACTAAGGCCACTCCCATAAGAGTTTTAAAAGATGTGCCCATTACCATACATGGAGCCAAGTTCACTGGGATTTTGAGGTTTTAGTGTTGGTAGAGTCAGATAGCTTCCAAGCTCTACTGGGGTGCCCTTGGTGCTATGTAAATAATGTTGATCTTTGGTTCAACAAGGGTTATACCAGCTTTGAAAATAAGGAGGAAAGAGTTATTATCCCTTTAACATATGACAAATCTGTGCCCTATGTTGAGCTCTTGAGTGAGGAAGAACTGAATAAGATTTATGTACGTGCCGTCTGGGATCCAGAGGTGCATGAGCCATCTAAAGAAGGAACCCTTCAGTGGGAGGATGCACAATCTATTAGTGATACTACACATGTTGCTTGTGATAATTGGGCTCATAACACTTATAAGTTGGTAGGGCGCAAAGTAAAGAGCATATTTTTTAGGGACAATAAACTGCGTTGTATCAAGAGAATATGTAACAACTCAGTACCTCGTTACCCCGAAGAAGGAGACCCTATGGTGTTCCTGCGTGCCATGGAAGAACAATAGATAGACCATTTGGAGAGATGAAATATGCTAGAACCTACGTGGGACAACAATGTGCTGGTGGGTGGTTCACAAGGATAATCTTGTAGGATGGAATGAAATTAGGATTGCTCTTGCTACTAGGTTCTTTAGGAGTAATACACCTACTTAGATATGTACTTATCATGGTAATCAACCTGTTTAGCACCACATTTAGCAGTGTGAGAGACTCTGGACGGAGGGGCATGAAGCTTTACCACCTTCGCTTTGGGTGCACAAATTTTATTCCACTTTACAAGGATGCGCGCGTGCTTGGTATGTATATGCAGAACTCCATAGAGAGACTGAAAATTGGCAGGATTTTATTACAAGAATGACCTAGATGTTTTACTTCTTCTCTACCACTCAACCTATCTGCTTTGCTAGTAGAAAGACGACTCCTGCAGAGCAGAACTACACAACTACAAAGCGCTAAGCTTTGTCAATGATCTATGCGTTACATAAATTCAGATAGTACCTGCTAACCACACCATTTGTATGTTATACAGATCACATGGCATTGAAGTATTTGGTGAACAAGCCCATTTTATAGGGGTGCATATGCAGATGGGTACTCTTATTTCAAAAATTTGATTTCACAGTTGTGGTAAAACCAGGGAAAAGTAATCCTGAACCAGACCATTTATATAGAATACAGTTAGGATAAGAAGCATAGGAAATTGAAGATACCATGCCAGATGCATAGTTATACAGGTTACAACGCGTGCCATCGGAATTATAGGACACTGTTGTCTTTCTACACACATGTATGACACTAGAAGGAATGAAATCCTTAGAGAAGAAATAACTTGCTATACGTGTGACACCCTAGATGTTGATTAGTGGTTACCTGTACAAGTTAGGCCGGGATGAAGTATTGCGTCGCTGTGTACTAGAACATGAGTTCACAAATATCATGGAGGAAGCTCATGGTGGTATTATAGGTGGCTACTATGCAGGTGATACCACTGTGCACAAAATTATACTCACTGGATTATGGTGGGAGACCCTGTATAAAGATTATAAGGCATATTGCAAGGCCTGTGATCACTTTCAGCATCTTAGGAAATGAAGTCAACGAGATGAAATGCCTCTAAGACCTATTACCAATGCATAACCGTTTGAGAAATGGGCTATAGATTTTGTAAGTCCTATTTCACCAGCCACGCATAGGACTTTATCGCGCTATATCATCACTTGCATAGACTATATGACAAGGTGGGAAGAAGCAATGCCTACAAAGGATTGTACAATGACTACAATAACCATGTTTCTATGGGAAAATATTATTACAAGGTATGGATGTCCTTTGAGTTTGACCGGTGGTAGGGGCACACATTTTCTGAATGAGACAATTAGAATTTTATTGGATGAATTCATGATTGCACACGATAAAACTACACCGTATCATCCTTAGGCAAATGAGACTGCTGAGGCTTTCAACAAGATTTTGAGCCAGACATTGACAAAAAATTGTGATGTTGGAAGGAAGGATTGGGATGATAAAGTGTCTGCAGTACTTTGGGCGTATAGAACAACATACAAGCTACTAAATAAGGCCACACCTTTTCAATTGGTGTTTGGTGCAAAAACATTTCTGCCTATGGAATTTATGTTACCTTCTTTGCGTATTGCGCGCACTAGAGGTCTAGATAATGAACAAGCATTAGAAGAATGGATTGAAAAGTTAATCAAGTTGGATGAGCAACGAGCAATAACACATTGGAGTCGAAAGCAAGAAAACTTTAGGTAGAAAGCATGGCATGACAGACACATTAAGGACAAAAAGCTTGAGAAAGGATAGATGGTGCTTCTATGTGATTCTACATTTTTACTCCATCCAGGCAAACTCAAGGTACATTGGTTGAGGCCGTTTGTTATCACTCACATACTTAAAATAAACACTTGCCAATTAGAGGTGCTTGATGGAACACTGCTACCTTGGTACTTCAATGGGAGTAGGATGAAGCCCTACTATAAATAAGTCTTCTTAGTGTTTATAGATTAGGTTTTCAATTTTGTATTTCCTTAATTTATTTCCTTCTTCGTCGCTATGCTTTGTCAATTTAGCTGGTGTTTTTGTGTAATAAGTGCGTTTGGGTGCCAGAAGCTAATTATTATTTGAAGAATTTTTATGCGCAAAGGACTGCACATACCATTAGTGTGGGGTGGTTATTGATATCCAGGTACATGACTGTTGAAATTAAGTACACATGAAAGGAACAAACTGCTACAGGTGCTATTTAAGTTGGATAATTGTTAAAAAAAGAGATTGCTTTTGGAAACGAGGACCATAGGTGGAGATGAATGAAGAAATAAGTATAACGTGAGGTAAGCAAGGGCTATGAGAATTACCAAGGGAAGGTGCAGTGGTGAGGTACTTGAGCGCATGGAGGCACGTTGAAGAGAAGTTTGCGGCTAGAAGGTAGGAAGGTGCGCTAGAAGGTTATAGCTTGGGTGCAAAGATGTACCGCGCAGAAAGAAAAAAGGTGGTCGATTAATGAGAGGATTGTTGCTAAGTGAAGTTGCAATAAATGCACTAACTTTTTGAAAATCCATATAAGGATGGGATGCGATTTCATTCTTACCGTTGAAGTTGTGAGAATTTTAAAAGAGCTAAGTGCAAACAAGCCAAGTGAGTCATGTTGAGGTGCGAAGAGTGTGAAGTCGGACATGGAGAGAATATTTGTGCATAGGAGAAGTTTACGTACCCATAGGTGAAGGGTTTGAGCGAAGCATACACGTTACGAAAGAGCTAGGGCACATGATTTCCACTAGGGCAAGGAGATTCGAACTAGGGTTTTAACTTGTTTGTTATAGAGGATAGAAAGGATATATTTTCAAATGGCGTTGAAGAAAGCACCTGCAACATGATTAAAATGGAAGAAGAAGGTCAAAGTGGAAGAAGAAATCACTCCCAAGAGTAATTTCTCAGAAATGCAGTATCCGGAGGGCGTGATTGTAGGACAAGAATGAGATTCCCACATCCGTAAATGTAAGATCAATGATTATAACCATCACACATTGGATAATAAGAAAGAACTAGATGCGTTGTTGAGGAAGAAAACAAAAAAACACACAACAGAATACATGCTAGTGCATGATGACATTGGAGAGAAGTTACTAAAGCAGATAAGAGTCTACCAGTTGTACGAGCTGCCATACTTTGGAAAGTATGAACCATTGTATCGATGGTTGATGAGTAGAGTCCATGAGGACTTCTTCTACTTTGCCGGACGGTGGGTTAGAATCACAGCCGCCTTAATTTCAACAGTGACAAGATTAAGGGCCTCAGGAGTATATATGGAGAGTGACTTAACAGATAAAGCAACGATCCTAGAGACAAGGAAGGAGCTAGGATATACCAAGGGTACGCGTGACATGGACATTGATAAATTGAAGAATTACCCAGTGTTACAGGCAACTGCACATCTGGTAACAAAGTTGAATGACCAAGAAAGGTGGTTGTAGGTGAATACAATGTGACTGCATGTTACAAGGAAAATGTCTCAAGGACAAAGAAAATGTCTCAAGGAGTGATCTACAATATCGTAGATTACATAGCAAAGACAATCGTTGAAGAAGTGCATACAGGTGACATAATTAGTTTTGGCACTATTTTAGTGTCTTTGGTGTTTATGGATATTGGACTGCTCGATGGGCTAAAGGAAAATATTTGGGAGTACCCCACGGAAAATAAATCTCTGGTGGAAAGATTTGATAAATACTTATGCGAAGGGACCATGAGTGGGCCATTTAAACAGAGGGCAGAGATGTGGTATGATAGGCTTTGCGTGACGTTCGAAGAGGAGTGGCGCATACCCAAGGAGTTACCTTTGGTGGTGGGTAAGGTAGTACAGTTTGTGGTCTACCAACATTTTTGCATCGTGTGATTTGTGATGAATGATGAAGCTGGGAGACCTTGGTGCAAACTACCATAGACTTCACATCACACTACTTCCAGGCATCAGTTCACCAGTTCACAGATGCGCGCCGTCTAAACTTCATTGCAGATAAGGTAGATTGTGATTATCACACTCTGAGAAAAACATATGTATATCCAGGATGAACTACCTACATTGAGAGGTTTATCTCAGATGTAACAAGAATGAAGCCGGTAAGCTTGGCAGTTGAAGATGTTGGAGCAGTGCTTGTGTATCTTCAACTCAAGCCCAAGCTGGAGAACAACAAATATGTGGAAAATGAGTTCGCGCTTCCAGGGCCACATAATGGTAAGCATATAGTAGAGAATGTGCTAACTCCATAGCCTGCAAAGACTATAGTGGCGGATGAAGAAGAAGATGAACGAGAAGATAGTGGTGGAAATGGAGCATAAAGGACGAAGGCAACCTACAGACAAGGTAGGAACTGAACGCGCGACTACACTACCTCAGGTGTAAGAAGGAGATGATGATGACTTGGATGTAGTACAAGGAGAGTGCCGCTTCAAAAGGGTCTTTAGAAAAATTAGAACCCAAGGTGCTACACCACAGTCAGTGTGCAAATCACCACGACTCTCTCCACAGAAGGAGACAACTGAGAGGAGACGAAGAAAGTTGAAGCTAGACGAGGAGGAGGAAGATTCTGAGTAGAGTGCACCTGAATATCCTACACCACCAGAGGACGTGGAAGATCCAAAGGATGAAGAAATGAAGGATGAAGAAGGAGTAAAGGGGGTAGATGGGATAACACAAGAGACTGCTTAGGGCATAGTAGAACAAGCTGTAAATCTTGGAGCTTAAGTTCCTAAGGGGCTAAGATCGAAGAGGACAAGTGGGGAGTATACTGAACCGGTCATGGGCTATGTTGAGGACACAAGTAAAATTGTCAGCGCCCGTTTCCAAAGCATGATGGGCCTTAAGGAATTATATGGATGGGAGCTAATGGATGAGGACATGGCCAATGTGTGTGCAAGGAAGCATTTTTCTTAGTCAATGCAGCCACATATGGACGAACCAAACTTTGATGTATTTGAAGAGTCCTGTGTATCAAGAAGATTTAAGAAGACACCTAAGGCCAGACACACAACCGTAAATCCTACTATTATGTTGGATGAACAAGTAAGTAATGCCTTGGTGAAGGTATTTACAGAGGTGGCAAGGAGGAACATGGATAAAAATGCAACTATTAGGGTGTTGAAAGAAGAAATCAAGGTCAAATAGGTAAAGATAGCGCGCCTACGACAAGAGAAGGTCTTAGAGCAGAAGAAGAACAATGCTTTCATCAGCATGGCAGAGGAAATTGGAGACCATGTCCTGAAAGCAAGACCACATTTGGAGTCCAAGGTACCAAAAAAATTTCCTTCGGCAATGCATTATGTATGTACCTTGGTGGATTTAGCACTTGAGGATGGACCTATGTGTATGCCAGCACCAAAATATCCTGAGCAGGAAGTAGAGCGAGCAAAGGCTTCGGTGATGAGGAAGATTGCATCTTATGAGGCATTGTTCCAAACCTTGCAGGAGGAGCTGAGGAAAGCAGACCAGACATTGAATATTTGCATAGCTCCAGAGTCGGTCATCAGGATAAGGACCATGGTAGAGGATAATGAAGTCCTAAAAGTGATGAAGGATGAGACACTGTGTCGCACATAGAGGTTGGCATTGGTAAAACAGAAGCGCGAGGCCCTTGTAGCAGCACATGAACCCCATAAGGAAATGTTAGATGAGCTGGGGAAGACTATAGTGCAAAAGATGGATCTGTTAGAAGGAAGAATGTTTGTAATGTCTAACATTGTTTTAGTTTTGCAGAATGAAAAGGGAGAAATTGCCCAAGATGAGTTGGACTCTATTGCGGTAGATATTCCTGAAAAAGCATAGCCCACACTAAATGAGTGGTAGACATTAGAGGCAGAGATAAAGGAAGGGTATGCATAATTGATTCTTCTAGTTGATGCAGAGGATACTGGTAAGCAAATCATTCTTTTGTATAGAAAATTCTTTACCATCTTAAATTTATGTTCTTTCTTATTCTTTGAACATTTAAGAGGTAACTATTGTCGGGGCGAAAATGCAGTAAGTGTGGGGTAATGTTGAGCAAACAATGTCTAACACTTAGCATAAGGCATACAGAAGATTTGCGTGGGAGAGCAGAGTGCATTCAAAGGCGTGGGAGGATCAGGAAGGAATCACACGCAGAGGACAGAGACAGATTCAGGACTTTGCCGTTTTCATGATTATGATCTATTTTGGAAGACATCATTCGGGGCACACAAACTAGGAAAAGAATTACGTGACATGCATCGACTATTTTTGGAAGAGCGGCTATGGAGCGCTTTGCATGGATGTGGGATTTATATAGAGTTGCTACTGCCAGTTAACTGTGAGAGGTCTATTGTTAGCATTCTTGCATGTGCACCTATTATTGTAAAGGTGCATGGCTATTCTTAGCATGCGACCTATTTTGGGATTAGATAAGCGGTGAAGGGAAAGTCTGCACCCTTATAAATATATAATGAATTGCGTAGTATAGGAGGGGGTATGAGAACTAAATTATTGTGAGGTTATGTTGCGAAATCCGATGCGCGCATAAACTATGGTATTATCTATTGCAATGAGCTTCTATGTATTTAGCATTTTTAATATAATGGAGTGTATCAATTGAATCAAAGTGTTAATTATGATTATAATTGGTTCTTGCATGCTTGATTTCATCATGGTTGTTATTTAAGTTTGTTATTCTTTAGATCTAGATATGAACATGCACTGTAGAATGATGTATTAATTATGGATCCGAATGGATTAAGTCTTCATCATGCTAACATCCTGCAACAACAACCCTAAAGAGGGGCTTGGTACCTTTTCGCACTTTGGGTGAGCACCCAGTCTAGGCTGAGTGTGCCAGTGCGCTTGGGCTTTTACCAGTAAATTCTAGGCTACATCACCCAATATACTCTGTATGGTTTAAGATGCACCAACTTTTGCAATTTTAGATTTCCTACCATTTCATAAGACACCAAATTATCTGTGCTGCCATTATCAACAATAAGCTTACAACACTTACCTTTGGACTTGCACATTGTCTTGAATAAAGTTATTCTTTGGGCTCATTCTTCACATTTTTGGCTTGATTTCAACAACAATATTCTCATCATCAATGCCTCTCTTGTTTCAGGTTCTTCTATGTGTGATGTTGATCTCACACTTTTTTCTTCATCAACATGCACAATTTGATTCTAGCTTCACTTACCCTGCTACCACTTTTTTGAGGGATCTCTTGACACTCATAGGACCTATGGCCGACAAACTTATTGCATTTGAAACACTTACCTTGAAGCTATCGTCTTCCTCTATAGGAATAACTACCTCTTGAATAATCACCTCTTGAAGTGTTTTGTCCTTGTGAGCTTCTTGCCTCCTCTTCTTGATTTTTTTGTTGATGTCCTCTATTTGTCTTCTTTCCTCTACCTCTGATTCCTCTAGCTCTACCTCTAGAATATTGTGTTTTACTTCTAGACAACTTCTCTTCTTCTTTCAAGGCTACTTGGTAAGCTTCTTCCATAGTTCTCAAAGTAAACAAGTTAATTTCATCTTGAATGTTAAGCCTTAATCCATTCAAATATCTTGCCACTTCTTCAAGATATCCTTCTATATGACTTGATCTCATAGCTAACTTTTACAATTCTTCATTATAATCAGCCACACTCATATTTCTTTTCCTTAAATTTTGCATTTTCTTTAACAAACTAGTTTGATAATCAACTGGAATGAACTTACCTCTTAACTTGTCAACCATCCTATCCCAAGATCTGATTTTATCCTTTCCCCTACTTCTTATTTCTTCTTGCACAAAGTCTCACCAAATAGTTGCATGCCCTATCAATTTAGTACAAGAAAACTTTACCTTTTTATCTTCAGCTATTCCCTCAAAATCAAATTATTTATCAATCTTAGTGATCTAGACAATCACGTATTTTGGATGTAGACTCCCTCCATGCTCTAGCATGTTCATTTTTGGCTTTGAACCTACTCCCATGATTGCTTTCAAGAGCGTCATATCTGGTCCTTCCTCTTCTATAACTGTTTCTTCTACCACTTCTTCTTCCACATCTTATTCTTTATCACTTTCCTCTACTAAGACCATACCTCTTATATGAGCAACCTCTAAAGCTCCCAATCTATCATGTATGTTTCTCAATATGGAAACCCACTCATTCTCTCTAGGTTGTCCTCTCTGACCTCCTCTATGTACTCTTCTTAGTGGAATTTTGATTGTATTCTTTTTTTTCAACAACAATGACCTTTCTCAGATACCAATTGATGTAAGGCCTATCAAGGATCACATTCAAGTATACAGACTAGCAAAAACAACTCACTAAAACTGCCCTTTCACCTTGCAATAAGAATACACTTGTTGATCCTGAATGGTCTCTGAAACGATGAAATTTTGTTTCTTAGAGCCTTTTATGAGATTAGATAATCAAATACCATATTTACCTGTCCTTTACATGTAATTTTCACTTCGAAAAATGTTGAAGAACAAAGAAATTTACATCTTACAAGAGTTTCCTCCTTAACTACCCTTTTTCCTTCTTGTCTCACATAGCCTCCAAAGGTTATAGTTTGGAACAATCTATAAAGACCCTAGACAAAGTAAAAACTATTTTGAATACCCTTTTGGGCTCCTAAGATTCGTGCCAATATTTATTTCTCACTCCCAAGGTATCTCCTCCTTTCACTACCTTGCTCTCATACAACTAGTCATCCTCCATTGTAACCCTGTCACAAGAGTTTTTAAGGCATACATTTTTTTAGAGGGTTTCTATACAAACTAGGGGTTTTTGGACACCCTTTTCCCCCTTTAAGCTTCATATAAAGTGTTGTAACCTAACTCCCAAAATAACATCTTATTTCGCTATTTTGACTCTTTCAATTAGGTATCCTTAAGGAATAGTTTAGTTAGAATGAAAACTTTCATGAATACTAGATATTTTTTTCACTTTTAGACTCTATCTCCACCAAAATCTGTCTCAGGGGTTGTAAAGATTATTTGTTGAAAGTTTCAGATGAAGATTCAATAGTTAAACCCTTCAAAACTTGGTTTTTCTCCAAACCTTGTCTAAGGTTTTTATTAGACATGACTAGAGTAAAAATGCTTTATAATTAATTCCACAAAATTTTAAACTCAAGAATTCATTTTCAAGGTCTGTATATCCCTCATACAGGCTCCTAGGTAGTGTTATTTGAAGATACACATAAGAAAGTGGATGAGATTAAAATTTATGTTCTTAAAATTGTATTCTCCACACTCCTATAGGCATGTGGATCGAGTTGAGGCTAAGGGATTCTTCTTTCAAACTCCTAAAACAATAAACAAGAAAAGAACCTTCAAAAATCACTAAATGAATATATTGGCTCATAAGGTATCACCATTATAATATAGTGAACTTGAATTTTTATTCTTATTTCAACATTCATGATTGTTTTATTGCATACACAATCTTTGCACAAAAGGAAGATAAATTTTTATTCTCTCATTCTTAACTCTAAAGAGATCATTCTCACCTTCCTTCCTAGTGATATCACTCCCATTCGAATCATGCTTCTATAACTAACCTTCCCTTGCAACTTACCTATTAACTTAACACTATCAATCCACTAACTCAAGTTAGAAGCTTGGGTCAAGATCTAGAAACAAGATTTTAATACAAAACAACCAAGAAGATAACTTTTGACCTCCAAGAAGGAGCTTACAAAAAGTATATTCACACCTAAAACATCCTAGACACCAACAAGCCAAAAATTGAAAAAAAGTGGCAAATCCTTCCTTAGAAATTTTAATTTGAATTTTGGAGGGAAAACTCATATAGGACAAAAATTTGAATTTTGAATCCGTCTAATGACCTCAAATCTCCCCAATTAGCCTACTTTT
The DNA here is from genome assembly GCA_019776745.2 of Taxus chinensis. Taxonomy (NCBI): domain Eukaryota; kingdom Viridiplantae; phylum Streptophyta; class Pinopsida; order Cupressales; family Taxaceae; genus Taxus; species Taxus chinensis. Next base: position 42,104,138 of record CM034146.1, on the reverse strand, counting down.
ACCCTTTAAACATTATCTAAAGGAAAATTTAACTCTAAGAATATTTTAAAGTGATGCCCCTGCATCACCATTGTTTCAAAAGTGGAAGTGTAGACACTCAAATTTGGTATTTCAACATTGTTTTTTACGAATGTGCTTCTTGGATGAGACAAACACCCACATCATATTCCCACTCAGTACATATTTTTATCTCTCTCCCAACTTACTTATTCCTACACATTGATGTGTTAACTCTTTTTTATTAATGAATGCATAGAATCAATGTTTAACATCTTCCTATCATGATGAAACTTTCAAATTTTATCCACCATGTCCTTATCCAGAACCATACAATATGGTTAGTACGTGAAATTTGGTCATGATAGACCTATACAATATTAAAATGATGCATATTCCTACTCTACTTTGAATTTCATTATCTATGTTGGGTCTTTTCATCTTCCTGGGTAGGCCTTTACATGAAAAGTTACCTTTGGAGCCTTATATAAACAAGCTAACATCACCTCATTCACTAATTGGTAGAAAAAATAAAATTTCTCTCATTAAAAATACATTAAAAAACACCCAAGGCTCCTTAAATATTCCCAAAGTTGATGTGCATCCACTTGGGATGCCACTGCTATAGTTGTGAAGCACTCAGTTAGGTTGACCAATTCATATTCCCTCATTTCTAAGCACTTGAAGAGACCTAATCATTGTTGGAGCAAGAGCACAAGCATCTCAAGCATGTTCAAATTGATTCAAGTTTCCAACTAGCTACATTCATCTAAATATCACATGCTAGGTAGAGAACTATGTGTGGCTTCAAGCCTCTTTGGATTAGTACTAACCTAGGAAATGCATAGATTGTACTTCAACCCCAAATATTAACTTTCTTATAGGGTATTCCACCCTTGATTAGGGTTTGAGTTCCATTCAACTGATTACACGTGGTTTTAGTATTGTTAGATACTTAGAGTTTAGTAGTGAAGCATATTTCCAGACCACCAAAGGGCACAAAAATTTGTTAAACATCACTCCCAGTTGGTCCAAGACCATAGAATAGGTCTATGACCATCCAAAAATTCCTAGTAGACTTGTATGGTTTTGTATTAGTGTTGTTTATAGTCACATTTTCTAGAACGAAGCATCTACATGCTCACTTCTCCCATTTTTACATTTTTTGTGTATTCAGATCTCTCCTACACCACACTATATAGCTAAGTACATCTTCCCTATTGCATTTTCAATATTTTATCCTATTTTAAGTACTATTTGCAAGTACCAATATGTTATTCTTATATTGTATAATTAATGTTGGAAGTTAATTAATCAAAATAGTTCTTAGATTCTAACCTTACATTGACTTTTAATTTTTTGTGCATTCCATAATAATATAATCTTAAGTTATGTTATTGTAGGTTATTGTTTATCCTTTTATTTATTTGTTAGGATAATTATTGCACTTGTGTTATCTCTACACTTTTTGTGATAATTTACTTAGGTGTACTAGTTGTGTTGAGTTAGCTTTCTTGTCATGTGGAGTCATCTCTACTGCCAAAATCCGTTAGTGAGAGTTATTCACCCCTGATCTAGGTGGTAGTTGCAATTTCCTCCTCCTATATATTTACAGCTAGTTATTGAGCTAATATGTGGAGAAATGTATTGATATGTAACATAATATTGATATGGAACCATTTCTTATTTTATTACAATTATCTCATTGTTCTTCATGACTTGCAGTTTTGTGTGTGTATACCTATTCTTGCCTTTGTGCAATTCACGTCTCACATTTCTCACTAGTGCACTCTTTGATTTAGCGGATCCTAGGCATTCCCAAGCATTTCTGATAAGTTAATATTAAAAAAGGGTGTAAACATTTTGTGAACCCATCTCTTGAATCAAACATTTTGGCTCAAACTCTAGTTAACCTAGGGTTTCTTCTACACTCTTGGTATGTAATTCTTTGCATATCTCAATTTGTGCATGCTTCTCTCCTACATAGTTTAGGTGTAACAATCAGCTTGAAAATCAATCTATTAAGAATATCATGTGTTCTCCTCCTTGCAAGCATCGTAACTTTATGTCTTCTTCTTCATTATATATCCGTAACATTCCATCTATACATGATCCTAGTAATGATATATCATTTCATGACATGGAAATAAATAGTGAAAATTCTTATGATTATGACCATGAAGTGGAAAAATTTGTGGGCCAAGAATGTGTTGACCTTGTATCTCACTTTTGTGCAAAAATTCATGAAACTCCTTATCACATTGAGCCTATTATTTAAGATTCTTCTCACTGCCAAATTTACTCCTGATAAAAAATCCAATAATTAATCTCTTTTTGGGAAGTGTCCACCTTCTTCTATTATACACACATCTACCATTCTCATGTCTAGGGTAAGTAAATATATGGAGGCACATCATAACTTAACACCTAATGGCTCTATGTCCATTCCTACATATACCATTATCCGTACATGTAATCATAGTGGGTCTCATATTTCTTCTTCTATCACACATGATGTTAAAACCATTGTTCATTCTTTACAAGCTCAAATATTACAATTTCATCCCCTACTTCTCATACTATGGATTTTACTTGATTGCTTTATAATCCACTTGCATATGAGGTGGATTCTTATCCCTTTCCTTTAGGATTCATTGCTACTAATATTCTTAGTTATGATGGCAAGGGTGATCCCACATAACACATTCGATTGTTCCATGTTAATTTTTTTTAGTATGCATCTAATGATATCTTACTCACAAATCCCTTCCCTATAAGCCTAAATGAATTTGCTTTATAATGGTTATATAATCTCCCCACACATTCTATACGATCCTTCACTAATTTGGCCATTCAATTTCTTATACAATTTTCTATAAATATTGGGGACAAATTTTTCTATGCTCAAATGTCTAAAATCTAACAAGGGTCTAATAAGAACATCAATGATTATGTTCTACACTACAAGACTATGCTCAGTAAAATTAATAATATCTTGGTTGATAATGAATATTAAGATATCTTGACATAAGTCTTTCTTTCCCCTTTACAAGAATTGGTTCTATTTTATAATTTCCCCTCATTTGATCATCTATCAACATGAGGCCAAGTTACTACATATGAACAATCTTAATTATGTTGTTAGTTCCTCTACTACATCTAGTGCCAAATTTACAAGTAAAGCTACATTCAAAGGTAAAATTAATGAAAATAAGCCTACTACTAAGGACATTGTAAAAAAGTATCCCACCTATCGAAAAATTCACGTGTTTACCTTGTGCTCCACACATTATCATCAAATAATTACTTGAATGTAATATTGTGTCTCTCCCTCTAACTCTTGAGGTTGATTTGATAAATCCCCATGGTAATATTTTTCATACTAATTCCTATTGTGACTATCATAGATGCATTGGTCACCTCACTAATCAATTAATCTTTAACATGTCACACTAAATTTTATCGATGCAAATGCAATTCAATGGGATGAGCCCACTGAATCATCTAAGCCCACCAATGATAATCCAAAGATTAAAAATATTCAATGATCCACTTCCTAATAATAACACAAAAAATCTACTTTAGAAGTGCATATTACTCATCATGCAGTACCATCTTCACCTTCACATGACCGTCCACTAGCTGCAATGATTGGCATTATTGTTCCTATGAAACCTTTTACACCACTTATTAAATTTAATGACTTTGATATGGATGATAATCTTGTCTCAAATACTCTGTATATTCATACATTTAGTAATCAAGTCCCCATACATAGTGTTTTAGTTGATCCACATAACAAGTATAATCTATGCACTCTCAAGCTACTTTATTCTCCCAACTATTCTAAAAAACACATCATATGCGATTCTAATTTTGTATATGGAAATATTATTCTATCTAAAATTATCGGCTTTGTTACTACAAAGGTCCCATTTCTAGTGGATTCCAATCTCAACTTAGGTGACATTTGTTTAGGTCTCCCTTCGTTACATGCTCTTAGGGTTTTATCATCTATCATACACTAGCATGTCAATTTTATTCATCAATAATAAGTTGTCACAATTTGTGGTATACCTCTTAAAGATCCTCTTCCTGTCTTCTTAATTCACATGCTATATCTAATGGTCATTTCCTTTCTAGGGAATCAATCTTCTAATGCACACAAAATCTCTATTGGCTTTCACCCTTCTAGGATTCCTCATTTTTCTTCTAATGCACACAATATCTCTAGTGGCTCTCACCCTTCTAGGCATCCTCATCGGTCTTATAGTGTACACATTGTCTCTAACGGATCAAGTTTTTTTTAGTCCTCCTCGTAGGTATGTCCCATTAAATATTGCTTCTTGTGGATCTAGTCCACTTGGATCTCCTCTCAGGACTTATATGGTACATATTATCACCTTTGTACCACTCACACATGAGCATCATTATTTAACACAGTTGAGGATCAAACCGGCCATTTCTTTTGGATCTAATTTGCCTCCTCATGGGGATATCATTGGGTATCTCTTGTGATACCTTTCTCCTTGTATATAGATAGATAAAATAATAAGAAAACATTCACATATTTGTAAAAATACAAAACCATGACCTATACATATAGTTTGAGTTGTTAGCACTTTATATTACATATGTTGTTTGTCACTATGGTTTGATTGATATCATATCTTTTCTAATATTTACACACGTGTTCATAGGTATATTGAACTTAATGCAAGACACATATATTGTTACATGCTAATAGGAGCTAGCTTGGTTCCTTATATTCTTCTCTCGGGGTATTTTATCCACACTATACAAGTGTTATTATTTCATTATAGTTCCTTTCTACTTCCTCATTACACTTGACTACATATATTTTGTACATGTTATATTTTGAACTAACATGACTCACACATGTCTAGTACAACACTGACATATCTTACTTCATGTGTTTTCCTTGTATTTACTATATTAATTTTATCACTATTAGACATCATTATTTTCTATACATGGTTTTTACTTTCTTGTGTTGCTACTTGCCTGTTTCATTATATGTGGATTAAATGCCAAATTGTTGTTGTGACACCATGGGTGTACCATGTTTATGGCTTCATGTGTTTCTTACATGAAATTTCATGTCTTGTATGCAACCTAAGTGCCTTGATTATTTTGTGACACAATGGGTGTCCCATGTTTGTTGCTCTATGCCTTGATGCGACTCTTCTTTACATGATATTGCTTATGTTTTCTCATTTGAATACTTATGTATCTATTCTATTTTTTATTACATCCGTGTTCTTACTATTATTGTTTTTTTTGCTATCACTTCTATTGTTTCTATAGTTGTTTTTATCTTCATGCATTGTAGTCGCCACCATGTGTAACCCCTTATGTAGGTATATGTTTTCAATGGTGGCCACCACTTCAACATTCCAAATTCTTCTACAAATTCTAAGATATATAATAGATGGGTACTCATATATTCTTTTGAGTTGCACAAAATTCATCAAGAAATATTCTACACCTACAGGTAGTCTTCAGGGTTCAGATATAGATTTTCACAAGGAACAATCCCTCGAAAACATTTCCAGATACCAAAATTTGGCAGAAAATTACACAGGTGCAAGACCATATAAAAATTTCAAGAGTATATGAACAATCCTAACCCTACTATACATTTCTACCCTAGGGGTAATTACACTAATTTGTTTTGTAGTTTCAAATTTCTACTTATGGACACACGTTTGTGGCATAATCTAAGATTTATTTAACACATTTCAAAGTAGTTTGTAGGGGGTATGAAATATTTCACTCCTCCATTATATAACTCATTTCCAGTTTAAAAATATAGGGTTTTGGAGGCATAAGCCTCCCTCTCCATCATCTTTTTAGCATCATACACACTTCTACTCAATAGTACGATACATGGGAAGGACATGGGGGAACCCATTCTCTTTAATACTTTATGTCTATATATAAAAAAGTTGGGCCTGGATCTATCTATAGTGGTTTTGTCCATAGTATTATGGAAATTATTGAAGTGGCTAAGTTCTTCATAAGAAACCTTTCATATCCTCATTTCAAAGGGGAAGAGCAATCCTTTGGTAATTTCAACAAAAAATCCAAGTCTCCAACTAGAAGAAAGGAATGAGAGTTCTTCCCTCTGTCAAACAAACAATTATATTCCTTCCGTTCTTTTACATCTCTTTATTTCATGTTATACAAACTTTAGATTCTATATTTATATTAACTTACAATTAAATTTCTACTATGGACATTGACTACACTTTGTGTTGCAAGTTTCATCATGGAGCATGACAACACCAACACATCTAGACATTAAAAACTATTAACAAAGACAAATTTTTCCTACACACTTAGGTATCATTTTGTTCTAAACATGTGATTCTCATTTCATACTTTTGAGGGGGGGATGTAGACACTCAAATTTGGTAATTTATAATTTTGACATATGTGGTTATGACTATGCTTCCTGATTAAGACAAAAACCCACGTCTTATCCCCACTCGGTACATCTTATTATCTCTCTTCTAAGTTGCTTATTCTTATACAATGATGTGTTGACACTTTATAAATAATGAATGTATATAATCGTTCCTTAACCTCTACCTATCATGATGAAACTTTCATATTTCATCCACCATCTCGATGTCTAAAATAGTACAATAGGACCAAAATGTGGTGTTGGATCCTATATCTACAGCCTCCAGATGAGAGAGTGAGGTGCATATGCACGGGGGGATGGGGCGAGAGGAGGGAAGGCCCACACGAGTGTTTTGATTTATAGTGGGAGCGATGGGGAGGCACCTTAATAAAGGGCGTGGCTGATTTCCCTACTGCTTTTGATGTTGGCTATGTCATGGTGAGAGGACCCGAGACGCGGCCCGAGGTATCACATATAAGGGTGAGGTTCGGTAAGACGTCCCGAGTCTAAAAGTGAAGACATATCAGAGGCCGGGTACAACCACAAAAGAGTGGTCATGAAACACTGCAAACACACTGGAGCTCTGATACTGGCCGTTAAAGGCATGTTTAACATGGTTCATACATTAATTCCCAGGGATCCATATGATGTGTACTGGGTTAATGTCAAATAATTTTAAATGATGAGTGAACACACTTGAGATATGTGCATTGAAGATGTATTTCACAAATGGATCTTGTATAAAATGGGCAAGTGAGGTAGGATCCATGAAAGAATGCTTGCGGTGCCCAAAGTATTTATTAAAAAATTATGAGATGGAGATGGAGGTTACAAATAAGAAGGATTCAAATGTTAAAGGGAATTGGGAAGCTCGGGGAAACACACCAACCATTTAATCATGCTATCCTTATCGTTTCATGAAGCAGAGATAGTGTAAAATGAGATTTTCACAGAATCTATCTCAAGGAACCTATAAAAAATAGATAATCTTGATCTCTGATATTCTAGCCCAGTACCCCTAAGACTAAATTACCACGTGCGAATTATGTTGAGTGTTTTGATAATAAGGGACCCCCAAAAAAAATAAACATATCACCCATTCTCGTCTAGTCAGTAATGAATTTTAGAGATCCCAAAGATAACATCCTAAAGTACCCACAAAGGACACTAATCTCCCACACCACCCTAACAAAACCTAAACAACAGGGTATTTCCATATAAAGTTACAGCCATAACTTGCACAAGATCATGATAGAAAAACACACATCCTCTCACCCCAAAAGAAAATCATTCCACGAAGAAAGCACGACAAAAACAATCATAGTAGGCTATTTGAAACCAACCCATCAAACTTAGAAGAAACAAGGGAAACACACACACACACACACACACACACACATATGCTCTCAAAGCCTATTAATGACTATACATAGGTAATCACCTTAACACGAATTCCAAGAAATTGGGAAATACAAAAACACCTACATCAAGAAATTACGAACTTCCATGGTTGATCCATGTACCGTAAATTGTCCTAGATCTCCTCCAAAGAATCCTCTCTCCAAAAACCCCCAACTCTCCTCTTTTTCCCAAACCCCCCTTTCCATTTATACAACTTTATCCACTTTAGGGTTTTAGAGAATATCCATCTAGATTCCAACTGACTCATGCCTAAGCCACTCTCCGGGGCCACCATGGAATAACAGAGAAGATTCCCCAAAGATGAACTTCAACTTTACCCACTGCCATCCTGTCACCATCATGACATTACACCAAAGCAAAATATTTTCCATGTTTGATGCAGAGAGAATATTAAACATGCATACATTCAACTAGTAAAGGAGGTTTCATATAACAATATCACCCTCTCTCTACAAATGAGGATCATATACACAACTTAAGAAAGGATCAAACTTGTAAATATGAGCTATTTCACACCACGTGTTCTTACCAAACTCATAAATTTTCTCTAATCAATATCTCCTTGTACGGATTTCAAATCAACAAACCCTTAAAAACCCACTTGAAAAATCATCCCAACATTATAACTTAAAATTTCATAGGCTAACTCTTCAAAACATGAGAGATGCATTCATTTTACTAGACAAACATTCTGTCAAACATATTGTGTGCAACCTTAGTCTAGTTAGGAAAATGTGGTATAAATAAAAAAATACCGTACTCAAGAAAAACGGTTCAAAACCCATATGCAAAATGTTCTCATCTTCTTGTGGTAACAATTTCAAGTGATTTTGATTTAAAATGTGAAAGTTATGATAACTAGTCAGGGACAAGTTACACACACAGTCACAATCCATCAAAACAGGGTGTTGAATTCCTCATACCAATTTGAAACAAACACATACCACTCTTATTAGCCATTACACAGTTGTATTCTTCATGCATTGAAAGGAAAAATACTTTAGGCTTGATAACAACTTAGAAAACACACTTGAAAAGGTATAATATACACACAACTAGAGATATGTATATGTTTTACTAAAATCTTCATATAAAAACTTGCTCCTCCATTATTCTCCTCTTCCTCTCCATGAGGAAAAATGCCCCAAAAATTGACTAATCCCTTCCTAAATTCGAATTTCCATGCATGCACCAACTACCCCATATGTAATTGACCTCCTAAGATTCACATTATGATTGGCCTCTCTAGTGACTCTTCAACTTCCCTCTATGAGGCTTATAATTGCCATTACACATTATTCCAAGCATCCTAATGATGCATAAACATACAAACACTCAACACTCAACCTAGAACTTAATGTGACACTAATAAAACCTTAATAAACTCATAGCACACTCAAAACACCCTTACAAGTCCATATGCCTCATTACATACATTTGATTTTTCAAATATCCCTTTTGGAGGGAAAACACAAAAGAGGAACAGTTCAAAATTCCTAACTCCACTACTAACTTGAAATGTCTCATATGACCATTTAGAACCCCAACATCTCTCTCACAAATTAAAATGATCCCAAGAAGCGTGAAATGTGCAATTGAAGGTCTCTTCATGGATGCTCCTACATCTACTCCCAAGGGGGAAAAAATTAAGCTCCATTTTCTTTTTCTTCTTCCAATTTATTTTCCTCTTTGAATTTCTTCTTATGCTGTTCGTCAGTCCATATTTGTGTCCTTTTACTTGTTGTTCGTCTATCTTTGCTTGTTTTTTCCTTGGTTTGTGGTGGTGCACATTAACTTGCAACAATTAATATGTTGTTCACTAATTCACAGTCATTTAACATCAAACCAATGGACACAAAATTTCAATAATACCAGTGTTGTATGTGAAGTTACAAATCATTTAAGAGGTATGGAAATAAATAGTTGTCACTACTATACTTAAAACAACAAAGCTTGAAAGTACAATGCTTGAAACAAAACTCATAACTGAAAGTAAATGGTTTCTAACACTATGACTGAAAGTAAAGATTGTAAATTCAAAATATATATAAATAGGTAAATTCCTTCCAAGCCTAATCATGCAATAAAACAGAGAAATGAAACCATGTAGGGGTTTAGCAGACCACAAAAGGGCCTTGCCTTGGGTGCTAATCCCTCATAAGGCTTGTAAGTAAAAGTTACTGAACATAACTCGTATTCTTTATTGAATTGACATGAATATTACATTTAAGAATGAAACAACTTCTGTATCTACTTATCCTCTATTATTTAATTGTCTACATACATTTCCAACATTAATCTCTTTCTCTTATGCTCTTCAGTTACAACAAAACATGAGGAGAAGAGTTCAACTAGGAGTTCAAATAGACTAAGTAAAAGATCTTCAATGAAACAAGTGGAAGATATTAAAAAGATTAACAAGTGTTTAAACATGTTGGGATGATGAATTACAACCTAAGTACTGAAGAAACATAAGGATTGGGCGTGCATACATAGGGCACGGAGGTGCACGCGGAAGTATAGTGAAAGAGGGCGCACCCGAGAAAGCATGATATCAAGACTTAGCCGTTTTGCATAATGAGGGTAAATATATATGTTGAGTGTGTTAGGAAATAAGAGATAAAATATTCAGAATAATCCCTTATAGAATCGCAACAGTAGAAACTAATATGCAGAAAATATTGCAGATCTCAAATAAAAGTGCAGAATAAATAACACAATGCAGAGAGACAAGATTTAACGTGGTTCACCCAATTTGGGCTACGTCCACCAAGAATCACTTGCTCAGATTTTATTACAAGCCTCCACTCTCTCAATACAATACCCAGATCCATTTGGAGCTATGCTCAACGAACTCTACAGAATTCATACCCGAATTCAAAACACATCTGTAATACATTTACTTGTACATCTATCATATGCATAAGACCATATAAATAGATAACTGCTTAAGCAGTTTTACAAAACCGTGGGTATCAAAACCATGGGCAAAACCCGTCCCATAAACCTATGGGTCAAAAATATCACCCATATGAGAAAAGCATGTTTTCCGTTATGTCGGGTGCATTTTTTTGAAGCCAAAAAATTTTATGCCTAAATTTTTTTTTTCAGGGGTTGCGCTCCCAAACCCCTGCTACCAGGGGCCCACTCGGGGCCCGGCCAGACTCCGAACCCCGGCGAGGATACATGAAAAGTGTAAAGTACTCTTAGTGTACAGTCTTCAACACTTTCACACATGAAAACAGGCTCCACAACCTTAACAAAGTGCGAGGTACACATCAACATGAAGACTTGGAGATGAAGTAAGGCTAGTTTGGACAAATGGAATATTAAACAACATGTATAGTTGTGAGCTATTAATAGGATTAGATCTACAATTGATATTATTAGATAGTCTATTATTAGCAAGCTTGCATGATTTTGTATTTATCATGTAAGGGTGCATGGCTATTCTTAACATGTAGCCTATTTCAAGGAAGCATGAGTAGTGAAGGGCAAATCCCCACTACTTATAAATATGTATTGATTTACACGGTTTAGGGATACATGGTTTTGCTAGTGTGATGTTGTTGGTTTATGAGTGTGCATGAGTATAATGATACTCTTATGTATGTATTCAGTTTTTGTGTTTTACAATAATTAATACAATGGATCTTTGTGGTTGGATATTGGTTGTTGACATATCTGTGACTGGTTCTTGTATGGTAAACTTAATCTTGATTCTTGTATGAGTTATTCTTGCATATGGTTATGATCTAGATCTTGTTAGGGTTATCACAACATTGTTATTATGGATCTAGAATATATCTATGTGTGTGATTATCACGTAAACTCCTTGACAAAGCTTCCATATAAGAGGGACCTGTACGCTTGTGCTCTTCAAGTGAGTGCTTAGGTTTTTCATGGGTGATGTGACAGTGCGCCTTGGGCTGTTTGGTAAAAAAGACTACAATTTGGTTCCATTGTCAGGACCTCTTGTCAAGATATTTGCAAGGATGTTTCATGATGAAGACGTATCAGTTGACTTTGGCCAGCATTGAGGATTGGTTAGAGAATTTAGAGGAAGAGTTTTCTCACTGATTTAACACTAGACCTGAATTTGATGCACACATGTGGTATAACAAAAATTGTATCATGAACTGTATGAGACCTTATGTTGTTTCCCTATAGAGATATACGAGTGGCTAATATCATACACATCAAAGAGAAATTGGAGGTATAGAGCACTTGTTTGGACATTGGAATAATTCTACGATCTGCATGATGCTGATCTGACTTGGACACATGATGTAGTTCATTAGTGGAGTGGTGTTTTGAATAACTACATTTTGGAGTATGCTATTTCTACTTATTCTTTCCCAGAAGTTGCTGAGTTCCAGTTCTTGTGCAAACATAGAGGATCTTATTTGCATGCTATCCCTTTAGCCATTAAGATCTTGATTGTAACATTGGATTTGGAAGAACATCATATGGCTAGCTAAACCCCACCGTGCATGAGGTAGGAACAAACGTGGTGAAAGATGGTAGACATGGCGACATAAAGATAGAGAGAGGAAAGGAAACTTAAGTTTAATGAAGCACGCAAGAGAGACTTGGAAAAAAAACGTGAAATTATGGAACAAATGGTGTTATGAAGAGATATGGCTTGTGAAGGATTTGAAACTCACGTGGAAGATGTGGAGCTAGAGCATCTGGAACTTCCCCAGTTAGGTAAGCATGACAGAGAACCATCTTCGGCTTCAGATGAGAGCGCAACTAAGGAAATATTAATAACCGCGGGCGTGCATCTGACCCTACCTGACGACCTATCCCTTGCGCTTGGTGTTCTAGTTCCTGAGACAGTTATTGAGAACCTGACTGGTATAGGTGCTTTGGTAGTGATAAGTAGATTTAATTCTCACTTAAATTTAGGCATTAAATAGATAACACATTCATCTATGACAGTGCAATTGCCGTCTATGCTATTTGGAGGTCCAGTTGGAGGTATATTTTCTGGTGCATCATCAACATAGAACATGGGTGTACAGAATGTTGGTATTACGTCTGGAAGTAGTACAACTTCACAGACATTAGGAGTTCAGTTTAGTACAACTGGTGGAACACAAGGCAATACATCCTCTGGTCTGTTTACTGCTATAGGGGGAGGATCAGGTGGGTCAGGATCTTGTGGATCTAGTGGTTTTGGAGGAGGAGGGAACACATGAGGTAACACAAGTTTTGGATTTGGTGGGTATGGTCCACACCAACCCCAAAAATTGTATTTTGAGATGTCTCTTCATCTCCCAGAATATAGAGGAATTGACGATGTAATGGAGCACGTGTATATGTGTGAGATAATATGTCACGCGAAAGGGATCACAACTCCCGAGTGTAAGGCAAGTCAATTTGCTACTAGTTTGCAAGGGCGCGCACATAGATGGTAGAGGAAATATGATCTGAACCAGACTTGTGTAGACTATACCGTGCTACGTGATGCTTTCTTAGATGAGTTTCATATACCTGAGTTTGAACAAAAGAGTATCAACACGCTGAAGGACATCAAACAAGGCATCGCTAAGAGCGTTAAGGAGTATGATGTATGATTCAAAACCCTGTTATCAAAGTTATCTGATGATATCCACCCTAGTCAACATGTTTAATGGTTCTTTGGAGGATTGATCACACCTTTCAGAAGAGCGCTCTTTGACAAGACTTATACAAACCCACGCGAAGCGCTCGAGGTAGCTTTGTGTGTTGAGGCAGTTGGGAGCATAGACATTGGAGTTAGCCCAATTTTGGAAGCTCATATTGCATCTACTGAAAAAATAGTTGGAAAATTTGTCAGCTAATTCAGCTCATTAGACACATAGTGGTATTTGGTGCACAAATTGTGAAGTAGAAGGACATACTAAGGATGGTTTCTCTTGTAAATTTGTGCACACCATGTTGCTAAACTGCGAGATCTGCCACTTGGATCATGATCCAATAGGTGCCCCTTGTTGCAGTGCATGATAACAAAGAACATGTCTTGTTATTGTAAGCTTTGTAAGTCTGCCACTCATGATACATAGAATTATAGATTGATTGATTAGATTCATGATGCCATTGAAACTGGTGTATGTCAGGCCAATATTACAAACAATTCTAAGGAACAATGTGAGCATCATGATCATAGTCACAATGAAGGACACTCTGATAAAGGTGGTAGAGGTAGAGGTAGAATTTACTGTGGAGGATCCAAAGGTAAAGGTCGTAGCGGTGGAAGAGGTGACTTCCCATGTGGGACATGTTATACATGCGGGTCCCCTGATCATTACAAGTGCAAGTGCCCTTAGAATACTATTTGCTCCTAATGCGGGAAGAATCACATTTATGAAGAATGCATGGATTGGTATGAGCAGTTGAAGAAGAAGCATAAATAGGATAAAGGTGTGGGGGTTAGAGTACAATGCGTTGTGGAAGATTAGTGGATGCCGAAGTTAGCACTTGACCCAGAGGTAATACCGGTGAAGTTTACTACATGCACTAAGGCTACGTGCATGTTTGAGACCCCACAACAAAAACCTGTTATTACAATACAAGAGGTATTACATGTAAAGTATCCATATCCTACCCATCAAAAGGAAGTCTATCAAGAGACTATGTAGATCATTCAGAATTTGCAGGGTGAGATATAATGCTTGAAGGAGTAGTCGCGGAAGCTAGAACATGAAAAAATAGTTGAGCTTCCTCATAAAGATGTTGATGACTTGAAGGAGGTTTGTAAGATGTTGCGCCAAGAAAACATCATTCCTTTATTGGGGGAATGGGTAAGGGGAATGATGCCGTGCGCTGGAGTTGAGCGGGAGAAATAGATTTTACATGTTAACTTATCTCCTCACAGTCTTGATTATGAAAAAGAAATCACTCTGAATGTTGTGGTTGATGGATGGCTGCTGAGTAACATTTTGATTGATACATGTGTAGAAGTGAATGTACTCAACTTGGACGCGTGGAACCAGATGGGGAGGCCACCATGACAACCATCTTCAAATGTTTTGTATATGACAAACATAACTAAAGCCATGCCTATTAGACATCTGAAGGATGCCACTATTACTATATAAGGGGCCAAGTTTACTGGGGATTTTGAAGTCTTGGCGTTTTCTGAATTAGATAACTTTACGACATTGCTTGGTCGCCCTTGGTTTTATGCAAAAAAATGTTGATCTACACTTCAATAAGGGTTATATCAGTTTTGAAAACAAAATAGAGTGCTTGATCATTCCTTTGATGGACAGAAAAGATGCACCTTATGTAGAACCTTTGAGTGAAGAGGATTTGAACAAAATTTATGTGTGCACCATTAGAGATCCTCAAGTACTTGAGCCATCAAAAGAAGGTGTTATTCAATGGGATGATGCACAGTCTATGAGTGATACAACCATCGTTGCTTGTGAAAAATGGGCTTATGAGACTTATGAAATGATTGGGCATGAGATGAAGAGTGTAGTTACACGCGTAAAAAGGCCGCGTTGTGTTAGGCATTTGGGTAGTAACCAGGTACCGAGGTACACGGGCGAGGGAAATCCTGAAGTATTTCTACATGCTATGGAAGCTCAGTGGATAGACTAAGTGGAACAAAGGAGTATGTTGGTGTATACCTTATGTGGGACAACAACGCGCTGGTGGATGGTACACAAAGATGGTCTTTTAAAGTGGTGAAAAGTGAGAATCATCTTCTATGCTAGATTTCTTCGGAATCAATGCGCCTACTAAGACATCTGAATTTCATGGGAAGGATTCTACTTCACACCATGTTCAAAAGTGTGAGAGACTCTAGATAGAGGGGTAGAAGGCCTTACCACCTTCATTGTGGGTGAACAAGTTCTACTTCATCTTGTGAGGCTGCATGCTCATGGTATGTCTATGTGGAGTTAAATAGAGAAATAGGGAATTAGAAAGAACTGATTACAGGTATGATTCATACCTTTGAATATTTTTCTACTAAACCTCCGGTGAATGAGGCATTACAGGTTATGAAGCGCTTGACTATGGGCGATAGTGCAAAGGTTGAAGAACTTATTCATGAATTACTAGGTGAGTCAGATCTAAGGGTGTGTTTTGATGAAGAAGAAACAAATGAAGAACAACTTGGGCATGCCTTCCTAGAAAAAGTAAAAGGAAAAAATGGTCTACATGATTGATGATGAAGTGGAGAATCTAGATTTTGATCATACTGAGGGTATGCATGAGGTCTTGTATATTACAGATGATAAGGCGCGTGCATATCATGCGCCTATGAAAACAAAGAAGGTCAACATTGGGATAGATGTTGAACCTAAGGAGGCCATCATTGGTGACTACTGGTCCGAGTCAGAGGTTTCAAAAATTATTGAGCTATTGCACGACTTCCAAGACTTATTTCCTAGAGACTATCATGAGTTGAAAGGAGTACACTCTTTGGGCGAGATGAGGATCAAGCTAAAGGAAGGTGTGCACCTAGTTAGGAAGAGGTCTTATTGGATGAATCCTAATCTATGCGCCAAGGTAAAGGAAGAGATTGATAAGATGTTGAAATCTGGGATCATTGAGCCCATTGAGGAGTCAAAGTGGGTTAGCCCTATGGTGATAAGTTTAAAGAAAGATGGAAGGATAAAAATTTGTGTGGATTATAGGGAGTTGAATGCTGCATATGTAATAGATCCCTTTTCCACACCTTTTACTAAAGAAATATTGGAAGGCGTTGTAGGGTGCAAGATCTACTCTTTCATTGATGGATTTTCTGGATATCATCAAGTGTGCATAACAAAAGAAGACCAAGAAAATAAAACTTTCACCACTGAATGGGGAAGTTTTACGTACACAATTATGCCTTTTGGATTGAAGAATGCACTTGCAGTCTTTTTGCCCATTGTTGTGCAAGCATTCCAAGACTTCATTCATAAGTTTTTGTAGGTTTATTTGGATGATTGGACAATTTATGGGCTAGTAAAAGACCATTGTGACAATTTAAGACTTATGTTTGAGAGGTGTCGATAGTTGAACATCTCTCTAAACATTAAGAAGTGTATT
Source organism: Taxus chinensis (assembly GCA_019776745.2). Classification (NCBI taxonomy): domain Eukaryota; kingdom Viridiplantae; phylum Streptophyta; class Pinopsida; order Cupressales; family Taxaceae; genus Taxus; species Taxus chinensis. Next base: position 42,087,256 of record CM034146.1, on the reverse strand, counting down.
TTTGCTACACCCTTTGGGACTTTGTTGGGATATATTATCTGTAAAGAAGGCTTGTTGGTAGACCATGCTACAATTTATGTTATTTTGGGATTAGAGAAACCTACTAACCAGAGTGAAGTACGCAGATTCTTGGGGCACACAAGTTATTACAGGAAGTTTATCAAAGGTTATGCTAGGATTGTCGCGCCCTTGGAGGAATTTCTTAAGAGTAAGGGAAAGTTCCATTGGGGTGAAGCACAACAATGCACATTTGAAACATTGAAGAAAAGACTTACTACAACGCCTATTCTGTGATTTCTTTCATGGACCAAACCTTTTCATGTGCATGTGGATGCCTCTGGAATGGCCATTGGTGTAGTATTAACACAACTTGGCGGTGGGATTGTTGATCATCCCATTTGTTTTGCAAGCAGGAATATGACCCTGGTTGAATAAAATTATACAACTACAGAGTGTGAAGGCTTTGTCCATGATTTACATGTTGTATAAGTTTAGACAATACTTGTTCGCTACCCCTTTTATATTCTATACAAATCACATGGCATTGAAGTACTTGATGAACAATCCTATTTTGCAGAGGTGCATATGTTGTTGGATTCTGTTGTTTTAGGAATTTTACTTTACAGTGGTGGTTAAGAGCAATTCTAGACCAGATCATTTATCATGGATTAATTCAGGTGAGGATGCGCAAAGCATTGAGGATACAATACTAGATACGCAAATTTTTAGGTTAAACCATGCACCCTTTGATTTAGAAGATATTGTTGTATTTTTGCGTACTTTTGTGGTGCCTGAAGGGATGAATAGTTTAGAGAAGAAACAACTTGCCATACGTGTCACGCCTTATATGTTGATTAGTGGATATTTATACAAGTTAGGCTGGGATGAATTTTTTACGCCTGTGTGTGTTTGAGCATGAACACGAAGCTATTATGGAGGAAGCTCATGGTGGGATTGCAGTTGGAAATTATATTGGGAATGCCATCGCACGTAAGATTTTGTTGGCTGGCTTGTGGTGGGAAACACTGTATAAGGATTATAAAGAGTATGCTAAGGTACGTGATCATTGTTAGTGGCTTGGAAAGCCTTGACATAGAGATGAAATGCCTTTGAGGCCTATTGCTAGTGCAGAACCTTTTGAAAAGTGGGCAATTGAATTTTTGGGTCCTATTTCCCCAACCACGTGTAGGACTGGATCATGCTACATTATAACTTGTACAAATTATCTTACAAGGTGGGCAGAAACGATACCTACAAAATATTTCACGACAACTACAACAAGGTTTATGTGGGAGAACATTATCAACATGTATGGATGTGCATTGAGTTTGAAAAGTGAAAGGGATACTCATTTTATTAATGAGACTATCAAGATACTATTGGCTTAATTTATGGTGGCGTACCTTAAAAAAACACATATCACCCGCAAACTAATGACACCATTGAGGCTTTCAACAAGATATTGGGACATACATTGACGAAGATTTTTGATGTTGGAAGGAAAGACTGGGATGATAAAGTCTCTGTTGTACTTTGGGCATACAAGACAACTTACAAGAGGTTGAATAAGGCCACACCCTTTTAGTTGGTGTTTGGCGTAGAGGTTGTTTTACCAGTGGAATTCATGTTACCTTCTTTGTGTATTGCACTCGCAGGAGATTTGACTGATGAACAAGAACTTGAAGAGCGTATTGATAAAATAATGTAGTTAGATTAAAGGCGTGCCATTTCTAGATGGATTCAAAAGATAGAAAAGACCAGGCTGAAGGCATGACATGATAGGCATATTAAGGATAAAAAGATTGAAGTTAGACAGATGGTTCTTCTTTATGATTCAAAGTTTTTGTGCCACCTTGGAAAGTTCCAAGTGCATTGGTTGGGACCGTATGTTGTGACTTACATACTTGACTCAGGCGCTTGCCAGTTATAGTGTTGGATGGGACATGGTTTCCTGATAACTTCAACGAGAGTAGGTTGAAGCCCTACTATAAATAAGTCTTCTTGGTGTTTGTAATAAGATAGTATTGCCATTTAAATTAGATTTATTTAATGCATTTCCTTTATGTGTTTCCTTTCATCGTTACCATGCTTTGTCAAATTAGTTCAATGTTTTGTGTAATAAGCGCACTTGCACACCAGAAGCTGATTAATATTTATTAAATTCATGCGCATAGGACTGCACATAATTTTAGTGTGGGGTTTACTATATATAGGATAAATGGATCGAGTTTGAACGTTCTCTTAAAAATGGGTATGCAAAGGGAGATATTATGCAGGTGCGGATATAGAAAAATTGCTAATAAATAAAACCCATGAGTGGAGGAATGGACATACAGTGTAACGCGAGGTAGGCTTCAGCATGGGAAACTACTTGGTGAAAGATGTAGTGGATAGGTACTTCAGCGCATGAAAAGAGGTATGTGGCCAAGAAGTAGTGGGCGCGCCAAAAGGTTACAACTGGGGTGTAAAAAAATCAGCACGGAAAAAGGAAATAAACATCATTCAATGCTGAGTACAGGGGTGGGTAGAGAGCAATTCATGCAAAAAAATTTACAAACATTATAAAAGGCGGTGTTGTGAAATCATTTTTACATTGTGATTGTGGAGAAGAAGTGTTTGAGCGAGTTGCTTGAGAAGTACGAAGAGCTATGATAAGAAACTAAACCAGATGTATTTGTGCACAGGATTGGTTAGCGCTCCATTGGTGAAAGGTTTTGAGTGAAACAAAGGTGTGTAGGGAGAAAAATTGGTAGTTAGGGTTCAAGTTAGAAGCTAAGGCACACCTGTTTTGAATTGCAGCGCTCAAATCGACTGTAAGAACACACTTTTATAGTCACTATGCACCTAAGCGAGCACCTTGAGTGACTACAAGGGGTAAAAAGTAGAAGGAAGTAGAAACAGAAGTTGAAGACAACCCCAAAAGTCAATTTTCCAAGATGAAGTATCCAGAAGGGGTATTCATGGGCTGCGAATGGGAGTCACATGTCCGACACTGCAAAGTAAGTGACTACAACCACATAACTAAGGATAATAAAGATGAATTGGAAAATCTCTTGGTGGTAAAAACAACTATACGAACGGAGAATGATATGGCTGTGTACGACGACGCAGGAGAAAAATTGTTATCAAATATGGGAGTTTTACAGCTTTATGAACTCCCTTAATTTGGAAAACTAGAGAAGCTTTATCAGTGGTTGATGAGCTGAGTCCATAAGGACTTATTTTAGTTTGTTGGGTGGCGAATGAGGCTTACCGTACCCTGTATTAGGAGACTAACTGGGTTACGAAGCTCAGGCACCGAGGTCAATAGTGATCTCACTAATAAGGACATAGAGGTGAAAAAGATATCGATGTCTTATGTGAAGGGTGGGTGCGGAATGGATATACCTAAGTTGTAGAATTACCCTATTATTCAGGTGGTAGTGCACCTCCTCACCAAGTTGAACAACCAAGAGCATTGGTCACAAGTAAACAAAGCATGGTTGTACATTGCTAAGAAGATGACAAAAGGATTTGTCTATAATTTGGATAATTTCATTGTTGAGACTATTGTTGTAGAGGCACACCAAAGGGATAAGATAATTTTTGGCATGATCCTTTTGTATATTGTGTTTGTAGAGATTGGAGTGCCCAACAAGCCAAAAGATAAGATTTGGCAATACCTAGAGGAAAAAAATCCCTTGTTGAGAGATTTGTCAAATATACATGTGATGGATCCATGAGCGGACCATACAAGAAAATGATAGAACTCTAGTATGAACACCTGTGCACTGCGTTTGAAGAATAATGGAGAATACCTAAGGATCTTCCTTCAGTATTAGACAAACAAGTTCAATTTTCTATTTACCAACATTTTCACATAGGGCGTTTTGGCATAAAGGATGGGAGGTGGAGACCTTAGTTTAAGATCCCATATGCCTTCACTGCATGCTATTTCTAGGCATCAGTGCATAGATTTTCAAACATGTGAATGTTGCTCTTTAATACAGATAAGGTGGATTGTGACTATCATACACTATGGAAGACAAATGTCTACCTGGGTAAGTCTGCGTATATTGAGAAGTTAATTTCAGATGATATTCATATCAATTCTGTGAGCCTAGAAATTGGGAAGGATGGAGTGGCTAAGGTATATATCTACCTTAAGCCCAAATTGGAGAATGGGAAATATGTTGAGAACAAATTCAAGCTCCCTGAGTTGGCCAAGGAAAAACATACTGTGGGTACACTGTAGGATGAAGAGGATACTTTGCCCCATGATGATGAAGAAGAAGAGGAGGAACTAAGGGAAGATAGTGGTGGCTTGGAGCTTGGTAGTAGGAGATAAACCACCATAGGAGAGAAAAGAGCACGTGAGGAAACCCCTCCATTGCAAAAGGAAGGTGAAGAAGTGGGAATGGAGACATGTGTTGTGGAGATAGGTTCAGGAGAAGGTGCTGAGGACCAACAATATAGGAGAGTGTTGAGAAGAGAAAGGATTCAGGGTGCGGGGCCATCACAACCACCAAGGAGGTCACCTAAGAATTCTCTTGTCAAGGTAGAGCCAGTAAAGAAAAGGTGCAGGTACATCCCTACTCAAGATGATGAGGGCGAGAAATCAGAGGACAACGTGCCGAATGCTCCGGTTAACACTGAGCATGTAAAGGAACCTCAGGAGGAGGAATTGAAACATGATACAAAGGAGTTGAAAGACTGGGAGATAGACAGTGGTTCCATTGATACAAAGATAGATGGAGATAAGGGCGAGCCATCTGGTGAGCATATTGATACACAGGCTGATGGAGGACCAGTTCTTGATATGTGCGTACACATTCCTAAAGGTAAGCGCTCGGGAAAGGAGAATGATGAAGGAGTGTATGAAACTCCTATAGTTGGGTATGTCAATGACCCAACCAAAATCATATGTGCTAGGCTCCAAAGTACTTTGGAACCCAATGACCTTTATGGATGGAGTTAATGAATTCAGAAATGGTGACCACGCTTGCACGTAAGAAACTATCATGGAGTATGTTGAATCACATGGATGAGATTGATTTTGATGTTTGCGAAGAATCGTGTCTCATGGAGAAAGAAGAAAGTGCCGCATTCCTGTCATGTAACAGTTAAATCAAATCAGATGTCGGATGAGTAGGTGAGTAATGCATTGACAAAGGTATCTACAAAGGTTGCGCACCGAAACATAGATAAATCGACAACTATTCAGACCTTGTTGGAAGATAGGAAAGATAAAGACACCAAGATCAGGCGCCTTATGGAGGAAAAGGAGACAACTGAGGTGAAGGCGCGTACTGTACTGAGTATGGTGGAACAAATTGGTGATGAAATTTTGAAGGCAAGGTTGGATATGGAAGAGAAAGTGCCAGAGAAGTTTCCATCTGCAATGCATTACTTACGCACCCTATTTCATATGGTGATGGATGAAGGTCCAATGTGTATGCCAAAACCAAAGGATGTTGTGGCACAGGAAGAGAAAGAAAAGGCCATGATTATCCGCAAGATAACTGGGTATGAATCTATACTGTAGACATTGAAGGATGAATTGAAAAAGGTAGTTTTGCCATTAAACATGTGTGTGGATCCTAAAATCATAATCAAGACAAGGACCTTGGTAGAGGAAAATGAGGTCCTCAAGGAAATGAAGAATGAGACACTTGGGCGTGAGGAGAGGTTCACTTTGATAGTAGAGAAGTGCGATGCACTTGCAGCCGCCCATTAACCTCACAAGGAAAATATCAAGGAGATTGGAAAAATCATAGCACAACAAATGGACGTAATGGAAGGGATGGTCTCAATCCTGGAGAATGTTCTTAGAGTATTGCAGAATGAAGGTGAGAACATGGCTTTAGATGAGATGGACGGGGTACTTGCGGACATCCCAGAAAAAACTAATAAGGTGCTCAGTGACCTGAACAAGTTAGAAGCAGAGATAAAGAGTGAATATCTAGAGTTAATTCTACCCGTAGAGGGATAGAGCGCCCAAGTATTCTTTCATTCGTTATTATTTATTCATGGTAAGATAAATCATGGTTACCCATTTCCGAGGATGACAATGAAGCAAGTGTGGGGTAATGTTGGGCTGATGAATTCTAGCCTAAGTACTAAAGGCACATAGGGATTGGGCACGCGGACTAGGCACATAGACATAGGGCACAGAGGTGCATGCGAAAGTATAGTGAAACAGGGCATGCCTGAGAAAGTGTGATATCAAGACTTAGTTGTCTTACATAATGAGACTAAATATAGATGTTGAGTGCAGGGCACACATCAACATGAAGACTTGGAAATGAAGCAAGACTATTTTGGACAAGTGGAAGATTAAACGACATGCATAGTTTTGAGCTATTAATAGGATTAGATCTACAATTGATATTATTAGATAGTCTATTATTAGCAAGCTTGCATGATTTTGTATTTATCATGTAAGGGCGCATGACTATTCTTAGCATGTAGCCTATTTTGAGGATGCATGAGTAGTGAAGGGAAAGTCCCCACTACCTATAAATATGTATTGATTTACATGGTTTAGGGATCCATAGTTTTGCTAGTGTGATGTTGTTGTTTTATGAGCGTGTGTGACTATAATGATACCCTTATCTATGTATTCGGTTTCTGTGTTTTATAGTAATTAATACAATGAATCTTTGTGGTTGGATATTGGTTGTTGACATATCTGTGACAGGTTCTTGTATGGTAAACATAATATTGATTCATGTATGAGTTATTCTTGCATATGGTTATGATCTAGATCTGTTTATGGTTATCAATGCACTGTTATTATGGATCTGAAATATATTTGTGTGTGTTTATCATGCAAACTTCTTGACAAAGCTTCCATAAAAGAGGGACCTAGTACCCTTGCACACTTTGGGTGAGCGCTCAGGTTTTGCTTGAGTTATGTGCTAGTGCACCTTGGTTTGTTTGGTAAAATAAAATACTACATACACGTGTAATGAAACCAAATAATAGTTGTCTGGATATCAAATACATAACTCAACTAACCATCAATTTCCTTAAATCACGTATTTAACTAATCAATCAGTTCTTTAGTGAGTTGTAATGAGTATTCAGATCTATTGTTGAGTTATCTTTAGTTCTCATGTTCTAGTTTGTAACTATCTTTTCCACGACATGTACAAACTTGGAGTGTCATCCTTCATGTTCCAAGATATTTTCATAATCACGACTCCTTTCTTGTAGGTGATCTTCTTTGGATATGGAAGGGTTGTTGCGGATAGGTCCTTTGGCTATAGGTGATTCCCTTTTGCTGCAGACGAGTTCCTACAGATGGGTCATTTGTTGGATACAGGTTGTTGCATTTAACAAGTTGCTCGCAAACAAGAGTGGCATCACACAAAACATCATTCAAACAACTTATTGCAACCATAAGAATAAATGCATACTCAAAATACCAGGAGCTAAATATAATTAGTCATAACTATATTAATCTGTATTCATGCCATAAGTTCAAGTTATGGTGATAATATTCAATAGTATAACCTGGAAATATAAGGTCATGGATTCAATGGCTTAACAAAATACAAAAGATGAGTTGTGTATAAAGGAGATTTAAACAAATCATTACACCCCAGGCTTAATTCATTAAATGTACTCATTAAGTGGCTCAATTCCGTGTTATATGATGTTGCACTCATGTCTGAAATCAACTGGAGTATCTATTCCTTTTGGCTCTATGAAGAAGTAACCATCGTTCATCCTTAACTTATGCATAAATCTTCTCTGTATCACTTCATTCAGTGGTCTTTCACCTATCCAAGATGCTATTGGAAAGTGGAAGATTGGGGGATGATAGCCAATTGGAAACTAAGTATCTACACATTCAATATAAATGTCAATGTATGCATTCACTCTTCTTAGAGTTGGCATGATATTAGGATAAGAATGCATCTCTTTCATTTGCAGTTCAAGAGACATCTCATTCCAGTGCATCCTGCATGCTTGTACCACCTCTATTCCATGGTCTTTAATCATTTCTAGGACTTCCTCACGAGCTTCTCTCCTTGTCTATCATACTCTCTTTCTAATTACATTGTTCTTCATATATTTTGCATACTTTTCTATAATTTCTTTAGTTGTAGCACATTCAACCCTAACCATAAGTGGTTGTACCTACTCTAAATGCATGTATTCCTCCATTTGTCTTTCTCTATCCAACTCATTCAGGAAATAAGAACAAAGTGCTTTAACCTAGACATATCCAATGCATAGGATTGGAATCCAATCCCTATCATACTCAAGATCATAGTTGTACAGGTATAGTTCACATAGTAGGAGCTGAATTTCATGAGGGTTGTTCAGATATAACCTGAAGAAGCTCCTAGACATATTTATATCAAATGATATCTCAAAATTGATGTATGCAAGTTTGGGTTGCAACATCCTCTCTTTTAATAAATAACAAAAACATTAGAGGGAGGCTTGCATTTGAATGTTTCTTGGGCCACCTTAAGGGTATCCTCTTGATTTTTCTTTAGCCTTTTAATTTCTCCATCTTTTTCCTCAAGTTCTTACTTTTGCTAGAAGATGATTTCTTCTTTTTCTCTTTGCCATTTTCCTTTTTAACTTATCAACATAAATCTCAAATTGTGACATTAAATAATAAATTTCAGGAAACATTGTTTGTGTGGCCATTTCCCTACAAATCGGTTTTACAAGTTGTCTTACAATTTCCTCAATAACAACTACAGGGTTACCTGGTGCTACATGCATATGTTATGCACTGATATGAGGTCTTTTCTTGAAAAATGGTGGTGTAATTTTTTCAATTACATCAACCAAAACCATATGAGTGTGTTTTTGTACTTGTTTAACTTCTACAGACATCTTCCCTTCCTCAATTCCATGTACCAGGTACTCAATTACTTCCTCAACAGTGTGGGGCATGTGTTCAAGTTCAATTTATTCACCAATTTCTTCTTCTTTTTCATCTTCATTGCCTTCTGATATATGAACTGTTTGGTTAGTTTCTTTTACAATTTATTCTCCCATCTTCTCCCAATAACCTTGCATTTTAGAAACTATCTCATCAGTATGAAATGCCTATGCATGTTCCTCCATTCACTCTTCAGGGTTTTCCTATACATTTTCTCCACCAACTTCTTCTTTCTTTCTTTTCTTCTTGACCCTCCATTAGACACACTATTTCTACATTCTGAGCTTGCTCTTCTTTTCCTTCCATAGGCTCTTCAGGGCATTGTTGCTCATGAAATGTAACATCAATACCTTCATGCACTGTTTCCATTGGTGTTGTCTAAATGGTCTCCTTTTCAGCTTCCACGTCACTATCAAGTGATATGGTCTGTGATTTTTTTGGCTTAGAGGGTTTTGGCCTTTTTGTTTTGAGTCTATGAGAGTGCCTTGGTGGTGTAGGAGTGGACTTGGAAATATTTTCTCTTACCCTTCGAGGTAGATGACGTAGGAGTAGAAAATTCGAGGGTTTCAACAATAAATATTCTTTTAGGTGAGGTTGGTTTAGGTTTTTTCTCAGAAGATGGAAAATTCTCATAAACAAGGGGTTCTTTAGGCTGGGAGGTTGATGTTGTGGGCTCAGCTATAGGTGTGGAAGAAATTCCAGTACTTCTTCTCCTCTTCCTCTTGTTTCCCAACAATTCATCAATACTCCTAGCCCTTGTAAAATCTTCCCACCTTATCTCAGGATAATCCCTTTGCAGGATGTTCTTTACTATCAAAGTGATGAGGCAATGGTGTGACAGTGTAAATTTCCCTTTTTGTGCCTCTCTATTCATCCTCTTCAATATCTCATTCAAGAAATTGGTTATATTCACTTTCCTATTGTTCTTTAAGTGAATTAACAATTTGAAGTGAACTGTATTGAGCCTAGAATATCTTCCCTCATAGGTAAAATAATTAATTAAATAACTGGAAACCTCATCTTATAAAGGTTTAAGGGAATTTCTGTGTGTACCTTGTCTATCTGAGATGAATTCATCGTTATCATATGCAAATTCTCTCTTTGTTGCCTCTACGTTAGATTTCTTTGGAAATGGCTCACCTTAGGTAGGTAGTCCAATTACCTTTGCTAATATTTCATCATTGATTTTGATTGTTAAACCCTTCACATTTTTCCTTCTATCACTAAGTGTGTTGGCAAACTCTTCAACTATTACTTCATTGAACCCTTTAAATCGGTTTATGTAATCCAACCACCCATTATCTTGAAAGTACTGTAGAATTTGAGGGTTGCTAAGAAGATGAGAATGCTCTGTGGGTTCATATCATATCAAATCTCCTCCCATTGTGAACATGTAGCATGCTTGTGTCTCAACACGCAATCATGCAACTTTGCTTGAAAAAAGGATGCACAATTGATATTGTGTTGAATTTTTTGAGTGTTTTTTAAATTTTGAGGCCAAAAGGATATGCAACATGGTTATGTGAGAGATCATTGATTGATGTGACTATATGAAGTGTGCGAATTGAATTGATTTGAAAAATATTGGCTAGATTTTATGCACATCATAAAGCCTAGGAAGTCATGAGATAAATCTCCATTTAACAATGAAGATCTTGTGTAAGATGTTGATCAATTTGGCAAGGGTGAATCCTAGTAACTATTTCTCAGGGGTTTTACTTTAATTCCCACATCTCATGAACCACAACTGGATAATTTTGCAGCAAGCAAACAACTATGTTGGGGAATTCTAAGGTGGATGATTCTTGTAAAATAGAAGACACCAGACCGATGATTCATGAGAATCACTTAAAGGAAAAGTGTGTAGAAATTAGAAGGAAAAACTGCTTTATTTTAAGTAGAAGACACAAACATGGAAATCCATGATTTAGGCTTTAATGACTTCTGCTTCAAAAAGTGTGTGGATTTTAGAAGACTGGGCTGCTCTTTTTCACGACAAACACTTAAGTGATTTTTCCCCTTTTAAGAATTTCGTGGATTCCTGCAGCTGAGGATTATTCACAAAAGAAGACAAGACACTGGAAAACCATGATTTACACTTTAAATGACTTTGTATTGGCTCATTGGATAATTGTGCTAATTTCTAGAGTGAAGGTTGCATACAACAAGAAGACAAGATACCAAAAAACAACGATTTGGCTAAAAGATTCTTCTTTTGTTAATTGCGCGGAGTCTAGATGATGGGGCAACTTTAACTTATGATTTTGCACAAAGAAAACCCTCCTTCCAAAAACTGTGACTTGTATCCAAGCCGTTGCTTTGAAAACCGACACTTCATAATTAATTCCACCTTTGTCTAAGGACAAGAATGACTTCTCAGCACCTTATACAATTGGACTAGATCCGACAGGAAGAAAGAAAAGGCCACGGGGAATTGCTAGATAGATTATGGAGAAAGACCAAAACCAAAACAGAAAAGAAATAAAATAAAAACAAAACCTGAAGGAATCTGCGATCCATTACTCAATTTTTTTTTACCAATTAGCTAGTCTACAAAAAATATTCCCCCCCGAGTGAATCTTCTGTGGTAATAATGATGGGGTGAGGTGCTTATATAACCCAAATTTCTTAATTTTAGCTTGAACTAGTTTTTAAAAGAATTCAATTTATTTAATATCAGAACAAATAAAATGGTTTCAGGCTAAGTCTGGGAAAGGAATGAGTGAGCTTTAGCATATGGGTATTTGACGGATGAGACTCTATGACTTCCTGAAGGTATCTTTGAGCAATGCGAGAAAATACAAGAAAAAACAAACAAAAACATAACCATTTACTTAAAAAGAACAAAAAATCTAAACAAGGGTAGTCCCAGATTTTAGAGTGAAATCCTGGGGACACCAGTTGGCTCCATTTATGGACATCTTTATTTATGTCAAAATGAAAGAAGTGAAGATGACATCCTAACATCTCTAGTTTCATGTCTTATCTATTGGGTTCGGGGTTAAGCCAAAGGAAACACAAAACAAAAAAAGAAAAAAGAAAAGAAAAGAAAACAATTGAGAGTCTTATTTATGTACACATAGGTTTTACCCTGTATCTCAGTTTCTAAAGAGCATCAAATGCTGCCTGTTGAAAGGAAATGGTAAATCAATTCCATCTTGGTAGGAAAGGATGAAAGTATTTATTCCAGCAATTCTCTTGATCATGAAAGGCCCTTTCCAGATTGAATCAAATTTGTCATGCATGCCCTTCGGTTTGTGCCTCTTGTCCCACAAGAGTAACCAGTTTTTGATCTCAAACTTTCTTTCTCTGGCCTTCTTGTTAAACAACTTGGGTAAGTCCTCTTGTGATGGATCATCCTGTTTAGAGCAACACTTCCCAAGATTCATAATCTTGGGTTCAAACTCCATACCTTGATCTATCGATTATACTTCAAAGGAAGAAATCCTACCATATTCTTTATTTTTCTTCAGGTATTGATCATGCTTGTCGAAAGCATCCTCTAAGAAAACTAAACCCTTCGGGATTTTGTTACCTTTCAGTTGGATTACTCCACTATTGTCATCATAATCTGGATCAATTTCTCCTATGAATTTTTTTGTGGTGGTGACTTACTCCTTTCAACATTCAACTCATCAAAGTAGTCTTTTTTCTAAAATGCAGATATTTGTTTTTCGTCATCAGGGAATTTAGGATGATATACCATCTCCACTTTATAGTGTCCTTGTTTGAATATGGATGACGGTCTATCCGGATTTAATATTGTAGATGTGATTGCCAAAGAGTCTGCCTTGGATTCCTGATTTGTTGGAATAAAATTGATAGAGAAGGTTGTAAAATCGAGTGTGGAAGAAAGCACTCTATCTCTGTAATGCCTCAACTTATCTCTTTTGACTTGCTTTTGCCCTCGAACTTGCTTTAGTATAAGCTCAAAATCTCCTTGGGTTTTGAGGTTTTTTATTCCTTTCTTTCTAACTTGCTCCATTCCTAACAACAATGCTTCATACTCCGCAGTATTGTTGGTGTTCTTGAACATAATCTTGTGGGAGTATGGGAATATCTCATTATCTAGAGATATTAATTATTATCAGCTAATTTTGACTTTGCAAATTAATTTTTTTTAAAAATGAAAATTTTGCAATTTTTCAAAATTGTTACTTTGCATGGTTTAACACTCTCATTGCGATCGTCTCATTTTTGTGATCGTTTCGATCTTCGTTTCGTCCATTTTGGGTGAGAACTCGTCCTGCCAGGTCTTAAAATGTATTAATAATTAAGTAATTAATATTTAATTAATTTATTATCCTTTATTTGATAAAATATTTTTTTATTAAATTTGGTGTTTTTAATTAAATAACTATTAATATAATAATTATTAAAAGTCATTCGACAACTTTTTTATTTTATTGTCAGGGAAGTAAGCTTGTGCTTCCAACTGCCGGGAATGCCAAATTGGCTTCCTGAACCCGGATTTCCCCTTTCATGGCAAATTTATTTTAATTTCCCGTTTGTGGGATTTTCTCCACCAATTGCCAAATCAATGAATTGGAAAATGGGAAAGAAATCTCCCAATTTACCAAATGGGGAAATTGAACGGAGATTGCCAGCCCACTTTGCCATACTCGTTGGCAATTGGCCATTGCTTCCCCTATTTCCCCAACAATTAATTCCACTACCCAGGAAGAGGGGAAGTCGGTTTAACCCTCATAAATTCCTCCGATGAACTCGGTGGAAAGAGTAATATGAAGCTTTCTAAAATTACTTCTCACTTCTTCTTCTAAAGAACATAATATTTTATCACATCCCACAATACTGCGAAGACCATTGCAAAGGATAAAACCAGTCCAAGAAAAATCATAGTCCACACATAGGAAACAAAAGGAACAAGTTTCCACGCCAAGGCTATTTCATGTGCTTGTTTACGCAACCGGAAGAAGACCAATGTGCAGGGAGGAGTTGTTCGTAGTCTGAGAGGTAGAAAAGCTCAAAACACAACCATATAATGCAATGCATTCACCAGGCAGTATAAGAAACAAGAATATTATTTCCTAAAGCTTCACACATGGTCTAAAAGCCAAAGCCATACGCATTGGTGAAGGAGTTTGATTCCAAAACCGCAAGAAGACAAATATCTGTGCAGATTTTAAAGGAGAGGACAATTCAAAATAAGCAAGAAGACAAGAAATCAGTTAATACAGACCAGTCCAAAAGACCATGTAAGAGCAGTTTTAGAGGTTCCACGTTTTGGGACAACACAGGCCCAAGCTAGAATACCACACATTTATCAGAAGACAGATATATACGCATTTTTCAGAAGAAAAGAACAATCTAAAGTAGTATTCAACGCATAGAATTCCCACGCACAACCGACCTCAAAGAAATTTTAGTTTTTACGTAGGCCAAAGAACAGTTTCAAGGCAAAGAAAATAAGGAAAAAAGAGCAGTCCACATGCTGGAGGTTGAACAAGACCCACATGTTGGAGAAAGGAACCCACATTTGCATAAGAAAAAGACATCGAGAATACCACGTATTTTTCCTAAGGAGAAATCCACACACCAGTCCAAAAGACCATGTAGGAGCGGTTTTAGAGGTTCCACATTTTGGGATAGCATAGAACCAAGCAAAAATCCCACACCAAAATTAGGCAAACCACGTGGAAGATAAAAAAAAGGGCAGTTTGAAAATTAAAAAAACAGTCCTTTAATTTCAACGCATTTGCCAAAGAAGATTCCATGCTGAGGACAAGGAACATTTGTTTTTTAGGAGTAATTTAAATGCCACAGCTTTCTGAAACAATTTCCACGCAGAGCTATTACCTGGTGTAAAGAGAAGGAATTCATCACACATTTTCCAAAGTATGCACTCATCATAATCAGGTGATTTTCACGCATAAGAGGAAGAATTCACTCTGGAAAATTAAATAAAAATCAATATTGAACTCAGGTTATTTTGTTTATTTAAAATAAACAAAAAAGTGGTCGCCCGAGTCGAAAATCAAACTAGTCTCGGTGTGTGATTTTGTAAACAAGACTAGTTATTATTATTATTATTGTTTTTAAATAATAATAATAATAATATTAAAATGAATCATATTGTTCTTGCACTGATGGGGGTTTTCGGAGGCTGAGACCCGACCTCGTTTGCATTGTTTTGCATGCTTGAGTCCTTTTTTTGTGAAATTCATAATGGACGAAAAATCTAACAAATCTGCAGGAAGATCAAGGAAGCCAGTGGAGAAATCAAACAAGTCTGCACTCAAGTATGAATTTCGAGGAATCATCCCTCCCAGTTCCATTAAGTTAGCATATGACAATATCACTGATACAAATCTGGGTCACATCAACGTGCAAAAATTCTACGAACAAGTGAAAACTGAAGGTAAAACCATATTCCTCGATAGACTTTACCATAGTGGTCTACCCCAAGCAGCAACATTTCCTATCTCAGTGCAGTGTCCAGAACTAGTTATTGCTTGTGTGGAGCATTATGATCATGAGAGGTGAGGAAATTTTAAAGATAATCATGAGCCTTTCCTCTTAATCACACAAGAACACATTGAGGAATTGCTTGGCATACCTGACTTTCCTGAGAATGCAGATATCACTCGCCAGTCAACACAAGAATTTTGGGATGAAGAACCCCTTAGGTGGAGCAAGATGGTTAATAATATTTGGTTAGTAACCAAGAGGCCTCGAATTGATCATCTTCCCAAAGAACTGTACCGTGTTGAGTTCGTGGAAGAAATCGGGGACATGATTACTCTCCTAAGTCAAGTTTTCAGTTTTCCCTCTGCTAGGATTTTCCACCCGTGGATGTATCAGTTTATTTGTATCATCCTTGCCAAGAAAGAGTTTGTGGATTGGGCCACCATCATCAGTAACACCCTTCACAAACAATTGATAGAAGTTAAGATGACTAGATGCTTCTACATGACATTGTATCTGAACTATGCAATAGCGAGAAGAAAGCTATTTTTAGGACTTGAAACAAGAGGAGTCATGGGGCCGTCAAATAGTGTGTTTCATTATTACCCTGAACTCAGTTTTAAAAATAGTTCACCATTTTAGAAGAGTCAACGATGCATTCACCTTCCGTGTGATTCGGAACCTGAATCAGAATACTGAGGAAAGGTTTTCTAAAGAAGCCATGAGTGTCATTTCCCAATGGGGAACCTGGTTTATTCAATTTTCATCATTTTCCTACATTCGCATGACTGCCTTTGCTAGTACCTAGTGGAAGCTTCCTAAGTACGTCAGTGATTGATGGGTATTAATGGAGCTTGTGTAACAACTATTCCAAGTTCACTGTCTTCTTAGTGACAAGCACCGTTTAGGAATTCATTTCCCAATTCAAATTGGGGAATATCAATGTCCAAATTTTTTTAGTGCACAACTCATGGAAAAAGAGTTCGTCCTCATCACAATTCATCCATATGTGAAGAGAACCTAGTTTGATATCAATGGATATATGCAGAAGATTCTTGGAGAAAAGTATCAAAATAACCCTACCATGGAAGATTTCTGGGCCGCTTGTTTGGACGAACATGAAGTAAGAAGACAAGAGTTTTCTCACCTAACACTTGCTCAAATCAAGGCCTTTCGAATCAAGAACCCTCCTGATTCATTCATAAATGATGATGAAGATGTCATTGATCCCTCATATGATGTAGTTGCTTTTACCCCATTGTCTCGAATTGACTGGACCAAAAGAGATGAATTTTCTCTTGATAGCAAGAATCAACCAATTATTGAAAGAAGCATATCTTGGTACGACAGAGAACTTGCCAAGTTATAATCAATTCAAGATCATGCTTCAGGATCACAAAAATTGCCAACACGAGGAGGCCTTCATTCAACCAAAGCCTCTTCTCAATCAAGCGCTGTACCATCCAATCATACACAACAAGTAAGAATGGAGTGGTTTCCAAAATCCACTTTGCTAAGTAACGTGTCACGAAGAGAAAATATAAAGATCCTAACCCCGAAGAAGGAAGAGAGCATGTATCAGGATTTTCTATCTCGAGTAGAGATTCTTCTACCCACATTGTTAATAGTGCTTAGAAGCTCGTGGCAAACAATCCTCAGCTATGCTTCGAACAAACGTCCACTCAGGTGCAGGTAATTCAAATATCAAACACTTCGGAGCATGTAGTTCATGAAGGGATTTCCCAAAATCTCCCGAATAATCAAAAGGTGGATAACGAGGTTGTTTCTCCTCAAATTGAGGTAGTAGATAAGATTCAAGCAAGATCTCATGATGTTGAGAACAATGAGAATATTGATTTGAGCTCTAGGATTTTATATGCAGAAATAGTGCATGATACTCCTTCTTGGGTTGATTATGAGGTTAAGAAAAGGAAGAGGGTTGTCAAGGCAATTGACATTGATTTTGATGCCCTTTTCAAACTTTCAAACGATGTCATTCCAAAGAAGCCTAAGGTGCTTTCTCGAATAATGGTGGATAATGACTGAAACAGATTTACAGATCTTGCCATCCCATAAGTTGATAAGGGGCGTGATGCCATGACACCTAGTGATTATGAAGTTTCCAGACTTGGACTTGGGAGGTCTACATTAGAAAGTGACATGGTGATGGCTCGAGATTCAATTGATATCGTGCTAAAGAGACTTGAGAAATATAAGTCTCATAACTCTCAGCTCAAGGCCAAAAAAAATCAATTGGTGGAATATGTTCAACATTTTATAAATCCCATATCGTCCACTTTCCCAGTACCTGATGCAGTGGCTGCCCTTGATGAAAAAACTCTCCATTTGTCAAAAGAAATAAGCACATTAGGCCATGTCACTAAAACTTGACTTTCAGAGATTCTCGTTTTAGGCCAAGGGACGATCAAGACCGTGGTTAAGCTTCATGAAGATGTCAGTGCATATCTTGATTCAATTCTTTCTTTTAAAGAAACTTTTGTTTCTAATATATCAAATTTGGATGAGATATTGCCTAGTTTGCAGGAGAGGACAAGTATGGAATCCTCAGTTTTAGCCATTGAAGGAATTCTCGAATTTGAACATCAACGGACACGTTTTCTTTGGTATCTGCATCTCAAATCAAGGAAGACGCTTCTTGAGGATTCTATGATCCATTATGAGAAAATGTGCAATGAAGCCTTCACTTCACTCTCTTTGATTCAAGAATTCATAGCTGAGATTCCTTGCAACCTTGTAAATGAACATAATCAAAGGTGTTCATCAGAGCAGGTGGAAGAGCAAGTTTCACAATTGTTTAAGGACATGTATACTCCCGCCAACAATTTCTCATTAGTTTCAATGGAGTGGTGCATAAAATTAAAGAACTTATTTAAGAACGCTCAATCTAAAATTGTTAATTTAAATGATATACCAAGTAGGATTCTTGAATTACAGGTATTTTGTGAGGCTATTCTTCGACCAAATGAACCCCCTGAAGAAGAAAAAATGTTTGAAACTTTGGGAAGGTTTAGATCTTTTCAACTGGCAAAAGCGACATATCCTAATTTCATCGGCAGTTCAGGGGGATAATTTTCTTGATATTTAACGAAGTGGGAGAGTCCATTTCTCATACGCTTGAGATAGGCAGACCCCATTTCAATGGATAAGGCACTGATTATTATTGTATATTTTAAAAGGTGTTGTTATTTGCTTTCGGGAAACTATGGACATTTTAAGTAATTTCTATTTTTGGTTGGCTTTAATAAAGTTGGTTACAAAAAGTCAAAGGTAACTTAGGTGCCTTATTCAATGATCATGTTAAACCATAACTACTTTGTAACCAACTTTTGGGTTATAAAAGGAAGTGAGGGGCTCATTTGTAAAGGTGACTTTGAGAGAGGATAAAAAATACTTTTGTGTTCAAGCTTTGTTTGAGGAAAAAACTGTGTTCTTTTATGAAAACATTTTGGAGTTAATGAAATACGAACTTTGTGTCTCATTCATTGTCTCTTGTAACATTTGATGTTCTTATGTTCATTATATGTTAGGTGTTTGAATCTTGCATTTAAATATCATCTTTGATCTTATTGTCAACGTTATTAATCTGTTGTTCTAGTTCACAGTGATCAATCTCTGATTATCTACTTTCTCATGTGTGTTCCCTTTTACACGTTCTTGTTTGGCTAACTCAAACTCCATTTTATTTGTGTTGGTTATTCATATTTCTTCTTCATGCAATATTAGGCTCTGTTTTTACCTAACTCTTGCATGATATTTCAGTTCATTCCATTGCACTCCTTTCCTTCATTCCATTCCATCTCTCTCATTCAGGGATTGATGTTCCAAAACACCCCCCACAAACAATTTTGAATGTACAGATGTAAATACAATTTTGGTTTTCAATAAAGGTAGCCTCACCTTCATTGAGGAGGGACTTTGTTCCCACACCGTTGCATGTCATTTACATGCATACAAATCCATATGCTAACAGTCCTTTAATTTCAACGCATTTGCCAAAGAATATTTCACGTCGAGGACAAGGAAGGAACATTTGTTTGTCAGGAGTAATTTAAATGCCACAACTTTCTGAAACAATTTCCACGTAGAGCTATTACCTAGTGTAAAGAGAAGGAATTCATCACGCATTTTCCAAAGTACACACTCATCATAATCAGGTTATTTTCATGCATATGAGGAATAATTCACTCTGGAAAATTAAATAAAAATCAATATTGAACTCAGGTTATTTCGTTTATTTAAAATAAATAAAAAAGTGGTCGCCCGAGTCAGAAATCAAACCAGTCTAAGTGTGTGATTTTGTAAACAAGACTAGATATTATTATTATTGTTGTTGTTGTTTTTAAATAATAATAATAATAATAATAATAAAATGAATCATATTGGTATTGTTGGTGTTCTTGAACATAATCTTGTGGGAGTATGGGAATATCTCATGATCTAGAGATATTAATAGAACGTCAACTCTTGATCCAAAAGAAGAACTACCTTTAAACTCTAGAGTCCAATTTTTTTCTTCTTCTTCTAGTTCTTTCTCTGGTTGAAGTTCTAGCTCTGGAACGTCTTTATCCATTTCTAAGAAGTACACACCGTGGTCAGATCCCTAAAAAGGAATCTGAGATCTAGGATCTTCAGATTTTGTAACAGTGTACTTGGAATTATTTTCTGACTCTAGGTTCTAGCTTATTCCCTTAATAGAAATATGGGCACAGGACCAATCCATCTTTGATTCTCCTCTGAACTCTTTGCATAAGTTTCTGTTTAGAAACATCCCGTAGGAGACAAGAATATTTGCATCTAAGATTTTCATCTGTAATCTTTTGTCAGGAAAAGTTACCAGGACAACTTGTGCATCTTTGATTTTTTTGATTAAAGGGACATGTCTTTCCATGGAATAACACCTTTCTATAGTCTTTGTCAGGGTAATGCCAAGAGCATTTGCAACTTTAGTTAGCATGACATTGTCAGAAGCACCTGAATCTAAAATGCAGTTGCTTAACTTGAAACCATTAAGCAATAAGGAGACATAGAAAGGTTCTACTCTTTCAGAAGATGATGGGGGGCTAACAACTGCAAAATTGTTTTGGGAAGGAGTATCATTGGATTCAGGGAAAATGCCCTTTGATGAAATAGATGGTCCTGGTGATTGCACATATTTGACTAGCCTATTTAGCTTCATAGGAAAGACTCTAAGTTATTCAGCTTTTGACATTTGATCTCAAGTTTTCTTGACATGATCAAGAATGTCAAAAGAAGGTATAAATGCGTTAGATTCAGATACCTAAGATGCCTTTTGTGGTTGAGATGAAGAACTCACATACTTATCTCTGGGAGCCAAGGAAGAAGGTAAAGGGCTGCCCCTTTTTTTTTCATCAGCTAATGCCTTAGCTTGATGAGTTTGCAATCTTATAAATACTGCTTATTTATGACCATGATTGTCTTCAAGAAGTTTCTCATGGTCATGTTCATATTTGTAGTTTAGGTAATTAATTTTGGAATCGCCAGCAAGACCTATAAAATCATCATTCTTGAGCTAATCAGTGACATCTTCCTGGTCTTCTTCATTCATCTCCACGTTGTTTTTGGGAGCATCTTTAATTGCTAATCTTTGGGAACCAAAAATGCGGTTTCGGTTGTTGTTGAAATTTTAAGCAACGACAATGTTGTTTCCTTGAGCCATTTGAGCCATTTGTTTCTTCATCTGCAACATCTCATTTTCTAACTTTTGCAATAGTGAATTGGAAGTAGTAGCAGAAGATGAAATTTCAGCTCTAGAAGTGTTGTTTTTTATCTTTCCAACCATGATGAGGTCGTCTTCAATTTCAACCACCATGTTTTGGGCTACTAACAAGTTAGTAGGACGTGCTCTTTGCAGTTGATAACCTACTTCAAAAAGTAATGTATTGATGAAGAATACCTTTTGATTCTCATCACTCAGAGAAGCAGATGCCAAAATTTTGTAAAGTATGATTTGGAATTTTGCAATAAAATCTCGCATGTGCTGCTATGGATCCTTCTTTAGCTAAGTTAGTTGAGTTATCAAAGTACTGGAATCTTCAGTTGACTTGAATATCTTCAAGAATTCATCAAGCATAGTAGCCCAGTTGGTTATTATACCAAGAGCTAACCGATAGAACCATTCTCCAGCCAAATCATGCAGACTTTCTATGAAGAGCCAGACAAAGAAATCTTCATGTTATACTGCAAGCACTTCACATGATATAAAGAATGCAACCAAGTGATCATCTGAATTCTGCTTGCCGTCTCTAAAGAATTTTGGAAAATTCTGTCATCCTTTTAGGTAGATCATGTATATGAGGAGTAAAATTCAAAGGTCCAAAGGCTGCATCCCATGGACTAGGTGCTGTAGGGGAAAGTGGTTGATTCTGCATTATAAGAGGAGCACATCTTCTTTGAGAATAGACCTGTGAATAATTTTAATTGCTGGATTATTCTGGTAACGATCCGGATCTGGAGGAGTTTACACTCTTCTTCCTGGTGAAAGAATGGATCTGTGGCTCGTAAATCGAGGAGGATGACTGAAATTAAACTGCTCCTGTAATTGATCAAAATAATCAGTCCTTCCTTGAGCCTTGCTAGACCAAATGAATGGACATTCTACAGCTTGTCGTGAATTTAGAACAACTTGTCTTCTTTGTTTCCATGCAATTCCATAAGCCTTTTCCTCCAATTTCAACAAAAATTTTAAAGGGAGAATTCTAGAGACAAATTGTGCATTCTTCACGTCTTATCTTCTATTTTGCAAAGCCTGCTACCCCTTTCTAAAATCCAGGATGCTTTCCTTCATGATTTTCAACGCAACATTTAAATCCAAAGTAGAAGTCATTTAAATGATTCTCGTGGATATCTAAGAATCTCATCTTCTTGTTTCTAATGGAGCCCATGTGGAAGTTATTCATACATTGCATGCAAAATCCCTTTCAAAAGTTTGTGCATGGATTCCTAATCTTCCAGTTGAAGCCCACATTGAGTCTACTTATATTTTCCTTCACTCGGAATGCTTTCCAGAATTTAAAATTGCTCATATGCAATTAAAAATAAAGGGTGACGAGTTTTGTTTGAATTGTTTATGGAAAAGATTTCACTGGCACACATACTTGAGAAGAACTACAAAAAATTCAAGGATAAAAGGGGAAGATAGGTCAGAGGCAACACTTGCAAGATAATCATAATCAACTGCTTAGAGGAAATAGATTCGGGTGAAGAAGTTGGTAAAAATCTATGATGATGTCAGATCTAGTTTGGTGAGAATCAAATGAAAATAGTCAACCATGTGGGATAAAGAGTTTCTCAGGTTCAGGATAAGCTACCATGCATATAATTCATTGTTAAAGTAGATGAAGAAGAAGTATAATGAATGTTGGATCAACATGAAGAGTATGGAAGAAGAACAAAACGAAGAGTGTTGCAGTTGGAATAAATTATTTTCTTTCTTCTTCTTTCTCTTATTTTCTCCGACAAAGAAATTGAGTAATCAATTGAATTGTAAAACTTAAGTGATTGGTTTAAAATTCATTACCTCAAGTTACTGGAAAAAGTCAATTACTTGGAAATAGGTGGCAAATATGTAGAATAAAAGGTTCTATTTTTAGTTATATCATGCATGTCATGCAAAGAGGAATTCTAGGAGGAAGTTTGCTAATTGTTTCCTTTACGACTTCCACATGCGGGAATTCATAGAAGCTTCATATTTGTAATTGCCCTCTATGCACTATAAATAGAGGAAGAACCTATGGGTTAAATCATCACAATTTCTTCATCATAATTTGTTTAGCAGAGAATTCTTGAGTTTTCATACTTTGTGCTAGGACCCTTGGTGTGATTTCTGTGAAAGAAGGGGAATTGAATAAAATGTGGATTTTCAGAGAACTTTGTGTCTACGATGCTTTGATCATCAGTTCTATTTGAGGTTTTACATAAACTTTGTGTTATCTTAGATCTAGGATTAGAAGTTATTTCTTTCCCTTACTGCTGAATGTTGTGAGTTTTCTCTGTTTATTTAATTTTTGTGGATGAGACCAACTCTGATAGATATTGGTTAAACAAACATATCTTCCTTTCTACTTTCCTTACTTATGTTTTCCCACTTCTGAAAATCCTCCCAACACAGCTGCTTACTTGCTGCCAAAAACAGTTGGCTAGATTTTATGCACAACATAAATCCTAGGCAATCATGAGATAAATATCCTTCATTTAATGGTGAAGCTCTCGTGTACGATGTTTATCAATTTGGTAAGGGTGAATCCTAGTAACTATTTCTTAGGGGGTTTACTTTAATTCCCACAGCTCGTGAACCACAATTGGGTAATTTTACAGCAAACAAGAAGATGTGTTGGGATTATTTGCAGAAGGGGAAATAATAGGATTTAGGAAAGAGGAAAGGAAGATGCATTGATTTAACCAATATCTATCAGAGTTGGTATCTTCCACACAAATTAAATAAATGGATGAAAACTTACAACATTCAGCAGTAAGGGAAAGAAATAGCTTCTAACCTAGATCTGAGATAACACAAAGTTTATATAAAACCTCAAGTAGAAGTGATTAACAAAACACCGCAGACACAATGTTCTCCAAAAATCTACCTTTTATTCAATCCCCTAGATTTTAGATCAAAGGATCCAACACAAAGTATGAAAACTCAAGAATGCTCTGCTAAACAAATACTGATGAACATAATTTTGATCGTTTAACCCGTAGGCTTTTCCTTTATTCATAATGCATAGAAGGAAAATACAAATAGGAAACTATAAATGAACTCCTGCATGTGGAGGCTATAAAGGAAAAAATTGGCAATCTTTCTCTTGGAATTCCTCTGTGCATGACATGCCTTTGAAGAATAAATCAAAGTCTTGCATGGTTGCCACCTATTCTTAATTAAAGGACATTTTCATATAACTTAAAGCAATGGATTTTAACCAATTACTTTAGTTTTATAATTTTGTCCGAGAAAATAAGAAAGAAGAGAAGAAATAGGAGAAGAAAGAATATATGCCAGCTGCTACACTTTATGCTTTCCCTTTGTTCTCATCTATTGCTAAAGCAAATAGTCCCCAAATATTCATTGTTTTCCCATCTACTTTAGCAATAGCTTGTCTTTCAGTCTTGAACCTTAGCAACTCCCCAAATAGAATATCAATGCTTGTCTTCACCTTCTCTAGATTAGGCCCAAATTCCTTGATATCTGCATGAATTCTCACTAGTTTTCCAATTGAATCCAACGTGAAAGGCATGATGAATTCATCAATCTTCTTTTGGATGATTGGAAGAAATTCCTCAAGGGAAACTGGCAACTTGTCTGGAATGTACCTTGTATAGTAATGAATACCTTCAATTTCCTCCTCTGTAGTGAAATCGATTATGCTCTTTGGCACTTCTTCCATCTTGTCTGCTAGCAACTACATTCGATTCAACATATGTTTGAGAATCTCCATGTAGAAAAACACTGTCATTTCTAGTTGCTTACCCTTTTCTATTGATCCATCAGGTACAAGTTTCTCTGTAACCAATAAAATCTTCGATAGTGAATTTATGCTAGCAAAGATCTACAAGTGGCTCTCAACAACTATATTCTCATCCTTTATACTTGTCATCAGTTCTTTCAGCTGAGACAGAGCCCTGTACATACTTTTCAAGCTAATCAACATTTCCTTGAATGCTCTAATACTTGGTGGATTATTTGTCTCTTCCATTCATCAATAGCTTTGACCTTATTATCTGCATCCTCAAAATCTTTTATCAAATGACAACCCACCTGATCATGTACTAGCACTGGTTGAGAGGAAGGTTCAGTAACCTTAGTGATAATATCACATAACTGGGAGATCTGCATCTAAAGTTTTGATTCCTCTGCCTTCTCTTTGTCAAGCTTGAGGAATAAAGCATCTATCAATGTTTAGGTATCCTGTTTCAATCCTTCTGTGGTGACTTGCCCCAGTGGCACTTTGATTACTGATATGTATACTGCCTTTATTTCTCCCTTTTTCTTCTCTTCAGCCAAAACTAATAATTCTGCAAAATTTTGCCTTGATTCTTCAATAACCAACTTTGAAGTCACTTTAGCAGATTTAGACCTTTTGCCTTTTCATCCTAAGCTCATGAGAAACTGCAAGTCTTCTTCTTCCAGGTTTATTTCTTCTCTAGCCTCTGGGACCATTTGCAAAGCCACCTAGGATGAGAAGTTACTCTCTAGGGAATGAGAAGCCTCGGTGTGTAGTACCATTTCTTGCTCGAGTTCTGTTGCATCTGAATTCAACATTGTATTATGACTCCCTCCTTCCATACCATATAAGGATAATGCCCTTTCAAATTATACCATATGTGCCTTCAATTCCTCTGTAGGATGAGGAGGAAGTGGAGAACTGAGTGGTAGAATAGGAGGAGTGTATATGAATGACGACGGCCTTCAGTAGTGGAATAACCATGACTTCTTGTGATGCCCAAACTACTGAAGTGTTGTGAGTTGATGTAGGAGAAGCTTTGTCTGTAAGTGGCACTGGTGTAATAGATGAAGAATTTCTTTTATCAAGTGCCTAAGAATTTTTTTGTAATTTTAGCATATTCAGCCTTTTACTGCTCTCACCCTCATACTTCCTTTTGCTGAGATTCCCCATGCTAAAATTCCTTGTGATCTGGTTCATCAAAGCCTCATCCAAAAAATATACTTTTGTTAACAACCAATTTGAGGTGTTGATAAGGACTGTTGAAGATCTCTCCTCGATTGTCTGGATACCACATACATTGACTTGAAGAGTAGATTTATCTCCTTCCATTTTATGATATGTGTCAAGTACCATATACCCATCATCTAAAAGATTTGCAAGTATCCTTGTCAAACCATAGTCAAAAACTTGTTGAGTTGTTAATACGCTGAAATATCCTTTTCTAACTTCGTATCCGTTCCTATACCCCATCCATAAGTCCTCCAATGAAGGGATTTGTGATTATTTATTGGAGATTATCTTCCTTTCTATTCCATAAGGATCAAAATTCATCTGAGTAGGGAATAATTCCTATTCATTGGAAAGAGACATTTCAGCTTGGGCATTTCTGGCTCTGTGAATATTCTGACACGTATAGTTGCCCACTGTGATTGGGAAGCCAACTGTCATCATGTGCTTCTTTGTTTTGAAGTCATGCAATTGTAATATCTTCCTACATACCTTTATGATAACCCACTTACTATTAGGGTACCTTGGCATCTTAACTAGCTCACCTGAGAAGCCACTATATTTGAGTTACATGAAGTCAGAAAAATGGATGAAGATACAATTATTTTGAGTGACATCTTCCTAATCCTCTTTGCTTAATCTATTGGCATTCAAGTCACCATTTAGCTTTCAAATGAATCCATATAAGAAACCATCATTCACTACCATGTAGTCCTCTTAGCACTCAGGTATCACCAGCTGCGGGTATCACTCATAAATAGGATCCTTTAAAAGTATCCCTCTTTTGTCTAGCTATGAGAATACTCCCTGTGAGGCTACGGCATACACAAGGTATGAAGTCATTTTAAAACTGAATTGCTATCTCACATTCATAAGTTGCTCACTAATGTTGCTTATAATGATATTTTCCCAATTGATCATAGAATTAGGTGTTTTAATCTCAATTGTTCTGACAAAGGAGTACATCTATGAGTGAAATTTATTTACATTACCTTCCCCATTTATCCTACACAACAAGGAAATTTCATCAACTTCCCGCACTAGATTGGATCTTGGAAAATTCCTTGGAAATTTTGATGGTGCCCTAGACTTCTTCATATACTTCCTGTTCATTATGCCTGCACAAGCCACCTTGTCCTTCTCCCACCTATCAAAATTCTCCTACATGTTGATTTTGATTACTATGGGTCTTGTTGGGATCTTGAGGCAATAATTGATAAATTTTTCATCTAGTCTAATCATTTTCTTCCCTGTTGCATCCTTGATTGCTCTATATAAAGTATGATAAAACTTTTCACACTCTAAAAAAAACTCAGGTAACTAAGTTGCAGTCGAAATGTTGCAACCTGAATAATTCCACTATCCCTTATAGCCCACATAAGGGATGTATTTCCTATTGCTCTGGATCTGTCAATCAAATCATTGATAGAGTCATGCCCCATGTTTGTATCATGAATCCCAGCAATCTTGGACCCTATGCATGGTTCTTTTGGATTTCCCATGTCATCACCCTTCATTATACCTAAATCAACTTTTGTCTGAGATCTTCTTTTTTATTTTTACTAGGAGCTTTTGTAATTATCAGAGATGGATCTATTTGTGCAGAAGTTGCAATTGCTTCCATTAAAGATATATTCAATGTATGAGACATTGACCTCTACTTTCTTCTTACAAATATTGGCACAAGTGAAGTATTCCTATAATCAATTCAGAAAAATATGTAATTCACCACCCTCATATTTATTTTAATAGCATGAGAGAAATTTTGAATTTTGGAATGACTCTGGGTGTAGGAAGATATAAGTAAGCTCTAACATGAGTTGAAACTAGAGACTGGAAGCAACGTGCATAATATTTTGGGATATTTTGCATGCAATTTTGGAGTGTTTCACATGGGTTGCTTTGAAAATCAGAGAGGGCAGCTAACAATTCCATGATTTTAACTTAAAACATTTAGCCTTGACTCTTAAAAATTGTGTTAAACTTTAGGTAGGAAGGCAGCATGGAAAACATAAAGGAAAGGAAGATAATGTTCATGCTCCAACTTTGAAAACTCATTTTAATTTTTGCATGAAAAGCATAAAGGAAGGGCCACATAAAAACAAGACATGAAGGGAATCTTAGATTGACGACTTGCATTGAATTTTTCAACTCAATTTTGGCATGAAAATCCATAATTCATGGCAGCGTAAAAATAACACATGAAGGGAAGCTTGGATTGAATATCTACACTGTCTTTTTCCACTTAAGTTTGGTGAGAAATCATGAAGAGGAAGGCAACGTAAAAATTGAAAGTGGAGGGCAGCTTTAATAATTACATTTTACACTTATGTTTGGCGTTAAAGCATGAAGAGGAAGACAACTTGGATATCAGCGACTTGCATAAGATTTTCTTCTAACCTTTGTGTGAACAACATGAAGTCACAGTAGTGTAAAAGATAGAAGAAGCATGCAACTTATAAGAAATACGTTTTGAATTTTCCAACGTGAAAATCCAAGTGGAAGGGAAGCTTTAATAAATACGACTTTCCAAGTGAATTGTTTCCCCAAAAACTATGGCTTGCATTAGGAATTTGCGTGGAAGTTCATTAAGGGAGGTAGCTTCTTATAATATCCATGATTTGGTTTAGAGAAAACTTCTACTTCTTTATGGCCAAAAAACCACGACTTGGATAGAAAACTTCTGGATATTTGTGGGAATTTATTTAATTGCAGCTGACAGAAAAGTTGTTTTGTAATAGAAACAAAGGATATCTCTTCAAAATACCATGTATAGGAAGAAATAAAAGGCTAGGGGAATTGCTAGAAAGATTATGGAGAAAAACCAAAACTAGACACAAAAGAAATAAATAAAAATGAAATACCTAACAGAAGCTACAGACAATTGCTCAAAAATCACTCACCAATTAGCTAGTCTGTAAAAACTATTCCCTGGGTGAAAGCTCCACTTAGAGGTGAAAGTAATATTGGTGTGGTAACAATGATGGGGTGAAGTGGTTTATATAACCCAAAATTTGTTAATTTTATGTCAATCTATTTTTAAGAGAACTTTATTTAATAAATAAAACACTTTCAGACAAATCCTGGTGAACGAATTGAGTGAGCTTTGACATGTTGGTATTTGTCAAATTTGGATTTTATGACTCTCTGGGGATACCTTAGAGTAATTCAAACAAATGTAGGTAAAACAAAAAATAAAACACGAACTGTTACTATAAAAGAATGAAAAATTTAAAAGATTTAGTCCTAGATTTCAGGGTGAAATCTCTGGGACACCAATCGACTCCATCTATGGACATATTTACTTCTACCAGAATGGAAGAAGTGAATAGGAGATCCCAATATCTATGGTTTCTTATCTTTTCCATTAGGCTTGGGTTCAGGCAATAAAAGAAAAAACAAAACCAACAAAAACAAAAAAAATTATTTATATACAAACAAGTTTTAGCATGTCTCTTAATTTCAGAAAATCTTCAAATGATGCCCGTTGAAGGGAAATGGTAACTCAATTCCATCTTTATAGGAAAGGATGAAGCTATCCATTTCAGTAGTTATTTTGATTACAAAGGACCCTTTTCAGAGTGAATCATATTTGTTGTGCATGCCCTTCGGTTTGTGTCTCTTGTCCCACAAGAGCACCTAGTCACCAATCTCAAGCTTCCTTTCTCTAACCTTCTTGTCAAATACCTTTTTGAATTTCAACAGGTTCTTAGCCAACCTATCTTCCACTTGGGTACATACTTCTTGTAGCTCAGACAGATACATAATTCTTTTATCCAAGGCATCTTGATATGTAACATCCTCTATGGCCTTGGATGATTGCAGGGTAGGAAATTCAATAGTAATAGGCAGTTCTACATTTATCCCATATACCAGTTGAAAAGGAGACATACCTACTACTTTCTTTGGTGTAATCATGTCTTCCTAGAGTGCATCAAATAGTTTCTTGTTCCAAGTTGTCTGATTTTCTTCTACCATAGTTATAATGATTACTATCAAATTCTTATTGTTGGATTATTCTTGTCCATTTCCCTAAGGGTAATAGTTGGAATAATGCACTAACTGAACACCATAAGTGTAGTAGAATTCAGTTAGTTCATCAGAAGATAGATTTGTAGTATTTTCTATGACTATTTTGTGAGGTACATCAAATTTAACAATTATGTTTTGTTTGATGAAGTTACATAGCTCCTCAGAAGAAGCATGTTTGACAGGGATGGCTTCTACCCACTTACAGAAATAATCAATTGATGTTAAAATGTAATGATGACCAGCACTTGAAGTAGGATTTAACATACCAATAAAATCAATCCCCTGTTGTTGGAAAAAATCCTCAATCACTATTGGCTTTAGGGGTAGTGCTGGTAATTTTACACATCCAAAAAATTGTTGGCACACTTGGCATTTGGATACCCAGTCTGTAGTGTCTTGAAAAAGACTGGGTCAGTAATACCTTGCTCAGATAATCTTGTGTGCAGTGACTTAGGCTGAGAAATGACCACCACAAGCCATATCATGGAATTATTTCAGTAATTGATCATGTTGAGCTTTATCCACACATTGGATAAATACACCATCAATTCCTTTTTTGTACAATCCATTATCCCAAAGGAAAAAGTCTTATTTTACTTTAAGGGTACACTTCTCTTTGTGAGAAATATGATTTGGGCATTCCCCATAGGTCATGAAGTAATAAATCTTGTTATACCATTCATCAATCAAATCTACAAAAAGAACCGTGGGAAAGCCCTCATCAACTTCATCTCGTGGTGGATCATCATATCTTCTCTCTGTCATCAATTCACATAGACCTATACCTCTTACCAGCTTTGTAGGCTTTATGTTTATGTCATATTCTTGCACCTTGGTCACCCAAGTGCCTCGCAACGATCCCAATTCTTGCTGAGTTAGGATGGATTTGACTGTTGTATCAGGTACATAAATAGTTGTATTCACGGATAAAATTTATTACCTGAATGCTTTACATGCCTTGAAAAAAACATAGGCATGTTTCTCTATGGGAGTGTATTTCAGCTCATATGCCTTCAAAGGCATGCTCATAAAAGTTATAGGAGATTTAATATCTTCTTCAATTTTCTACATGAGAATAGTTGACATTGTGTGCTTGGAAGAATAGCAATAAAGAATAAATTCTTTACCAAATTCTGGTGACACCAGCACTGGAGATTTTGTTAAGGCTTATTTGATCCTATCAAAGGATAGCTTTCCTTCCTCATCCCTTTTAAAGTCTTGCTTCTTCTTCATCCTGTCTGAGATGTGTCTAGTTAACTCAAAAAAATTAGGGACAAATCTTATGATGAAATTCACTTTTCCAAACAATGAGTGAACTCCTTTCTTGGAAGTTGGAACAGGTAAGCTCTCTGAATGGCTTGCACTCGTTCAGGATCAATTCTGGTTCCATGCTCTGAGATGGTGTGTTCGAGAAGATTTCCTTTAGTAACAACAAATATAGATTTTTTGGGATTTAGAGAAATCCCATGCTTTCTGCACTAAATAAAGACCTCTTCTAGATCAATAATGTGATTACCTCTCTTTTTAAAAAATATTTTCAGGTCATCAAGGTAAACCACTATACTTTTGTCCTTCAAATGGGAAAACGCCAAATCCATTTCCCTTTGTAAGGTTTCTCCAACATTGATCAATCCAAAAGGCATTTTGCAATATGCAAACATACCCCATGGTGTCGTGAATTCAGTTATATATTGATAATCTCTTGCTTCCTGGATGTGATTATATCTAGAAAAGCCATCTACCATAGAGAGCATTTTTGAACCAGTTATTACCTGCAGGTTGTGATCCATGATCAGAAGTGGGTAGTTGTCCTTAACGGAAGCTTGATTTAAATTACGGAAGTCCACACACAAGAGGATATCACCATTTTTATCTCTTACAGGCACACTATTTTCTAACCATTCAAAGTGGTGAATGGGATAGATAATACCTGCATTAAAAAAATTCTAAACCTCAACAAAAATGGTTCTTGAAATGGTTGGATTTTGACGCTTGAAATTTTGCTTGAAAGGTTTCTGCTCAGGCTGTTAGGGAATGTAGTGCTGCATCTCCTTTGGAAGATATGTATTTAGGTCTTTATAAGACCATGCAAAGACATCAACATACTTTCAGAGAAGCTCAGATAATGCTTCTTGTTCTTGTTGTGAGCAACACTTTCCAAGATCAACAATCTTGGATTTGGCCTTCGTACCTAGATTTAACGACTGCACTTCATAGGAAGAACTATCACCATATTTTTTATTCTTTTTTAGGTACTGGTCATGTTTGTCAAAAATATCTTCTAAGGAAACTAAACCCTTGGGGATTTTGTCACCTTTCAGCTGGATTATCCCACTAATTTCACTTGTGGTAGTCAGTTACTCCCTTCAAAATACAAATCATCAAAGTTGTCTTGTTGCTCCAGGAATGCAACTATTTTCTTGTCATCATTAAAAATCTGCCACTACTCAACATTATTAGGGACTTTAGGACGGTAAACCATTTCCACCTTATAGTTTCCTTGCGTGAATATAGATAATGCTCTATCTAGATTTAATAATGCAACTGTGACTGCCAAAGAGTCAACCCTAGAATTATGATCACTTGGAATGCAATTGGTAGAGAAGGCTACAAAATCGAGTGTGGCAGAAAGCACTCTATCTCTATAGTGCCACAACCTGTCTCTTTTAACTTGATATTGCCCTCAAACTTACTTGACTATAAGCTCAACATTTCCTTGGGATTTGAGGAGTTTTACTCCTTTCTTTCTAGCTTGCTCCATTCCTAGTAGCAATGCTTCATACTCCGCCATATTGTTGGTGTTTTCAAACATCAGCTTGTAGGAATACGAGAATATCTTGTCGTTCAGAGATATTAATAGAACGCGAGATCCTAATCCAAAAGAGAAACAACTTTCATCAAACTCCAGAGTCCAAACCTTGTCATCTTCTCCTGGTTCTAGTTGAGGTGCTAGCTCTGGAATGTCATTACTCATTTCCAAGTAATAGACTCCGTGGTCAGATTCCTGAAAAAGAATCTAAGATCTAGTATCCTTGGATTTCATAACTGTGTACTTGGATTTATTTTCTGGCTCCAGCTTCTCGTTTATTCCTTTGATGGGGATATGAGCACAGGACTAATCCATCTTTACTTCACCCCCCAATTCTTTGCAGAAGTTACTACTGAGCAACATCCCGTAGGAGACATGAATATCCACAACTAAGATTTTCATTTTCAATCTTTTGTCAGGAAAAGCTGCCAAAACAACCTATGCATATTTGATTTGACCAATTAAAGGGATCTGTCTTTCCATGGAGTAGCACTTTCCTATGGTCTTCGTCAAGGTAAGCCTAAGAGCATCTACAACTTTAGCTAACATGACATTGTCATAAGCACATAAATCTAAAATGTAGTTTCTTAACTTGAAACCATTAATCAATAAAGAAACATAGAAAGGTTCTATTCTTTCAGAAGATGATGGGGATTTAATGACTACAACATTGTTTTGGAAATAAGTATATTTGGGCTCATGAAAAAGGCCTTTTGATGCATTGGATGGTCCTGGTGATTGCACATATTTGACTAGCCTATTTAACTGTTAGGAATTAGAGAACAAATACACGGAAACAATTCCTCAAATCACAACAGTAGGAAACTATATAGCAGAAGTTATATGCAGAAATATAACATCATAAATAAATAATGCACAAAAGAAGACAAGACAATATTTAACGTGGCTCACCTAATGTGGCCTATGTCCACCAAGAACTTGCTCATATATTATTATCAACTTGAGTAAAACAACTCTCATTATCTTCTCTCAGTTATGAATTCACAACAGAATTCCAAATATGCTAAACCACATCTAAACCACAATTGACACCCAATTGCATAACCTTGATTACTCTTGATCACCTCTTGATCACTAAGACTTAAGACCTCTTGAACACATAAGATATCTTCAAGATACCCTAACACCTATATTTATAGGATTACAATCCTGTAAGAATTCCAAAATCCGACCCTAGAAGTTTAAAAGTCACGACCTTTCATCTTCCCACGATTGGAAAATAAATTGTCATGACCTTTCATCTTCCCATGGCTGGAAAAGAAACGGTCATGACCTTTCATCTTCCCAATTCAAACTCCACACTTCAATACTGATTTGAGAATACCAAAAATAGGCTCCACACCCCAACAATCTCCCACTTGGAGACTGTTCCTACTGAGAAAAGTTCTCAACCCTTAATTATCAACCATGCAGACCAATCATAGTTGAACACAACTTCAACTTCTCCCTTGTGACCACCTTGGTCATCATATCTTCAAGATTCTGACTGGTATGAATCTTTTCCAACTTCAACTTATCTTCTTCCAAAGCTGCCATGATTAAATGATATCTCAGTTTAATGTGGTTCGTCCTAGAGTGAAAATCAGAGTTCTTCGCTAAATGAATAACGCTTTGACTATCACTGTGTAGTCTCCTAACTTCCTGGTTATGACCCAACTTATCAAGAAACTGCTGTAGCCAAATCATCTCCTTGCTTGCCTCTGTGGTAGCAACATACTTAGCCTCTGTGGTTGACAAAGCCAAAACCTTTTTAACCGTGAAATCCAACTCATCGTTGTATCACCAACCATAAATACGTAACCTGTCGTGCTCCTCATGCTGTCCAAATCTCCTACCATGTTCAAATCTACATAACCACACAATGTAGTGTCTGATCCACCGAAACACAATGCTGCTCCAATGGTGCCTCTCAAATACCGAAGGACCCACTTCATTGCCTGCTAGTGCTCTCTACTTGGATTACTCATAAACATGCTCACTGCTCCCACTGCATGGGCAATGTCAGGCCTAGTGCATATCATAGCATACATCAAATTACCAACTGTTGATGAGTACAATACCTTGGACATCTGGAGTTTATCCTCCTCAGTCTTGGGACTTTGCTTCTTTGATAATTTAAAGTGACCTGCCAAAGGGGTACTAACCGGTTTAGCTTCCTGCATAGTAAACCTCTCCAAGACCTTTATTTACTCTTCTTGAGATAACACCAGCTTCCTCTTTTTCTTGTTCCGAGTTATTCTCATACCAAGGATTTGTTTTATTTTCCCCAAATCCTTCATAGCAAAGGAGTCACCTAGTTGCTTCTTGAGTACCTTTATTTCCTGCATGTTCTTCCCTACAACAATCATATCATCCACATATAGGTACAAAATAATATAACTACCATCAAGAAACTTCTTGATGTACAGACAATGGTTTGAGTGACACCTGGAGTAACCCTGCTCCTGCATAAAACTATCAAACTTCTTGTACCACTGCCGTGGAGCTTGTTTCAAACCATACAAGTTCTTCTTAAATTTGCACACTAACCTCTCCTTCCCTTTGACCTCATAATCCTGTGGCTGCTGCATATACAATTCCTCCTCCAACTCACCATGAAGGAATGTAGTCTTCACATCCAACTACTCTAAGTGCAGGTCTTCTACTGCTACTAAACCAAGAACAGTTCTAATAGAAGTCATTTTAATAGCAGGAGAAAATTTCATCAAATTCTATACCTTTGTTTTGTGCAAATCCCTTGACCACCAACTGGGCCTTGTATCTTTTCCTGCCTCCATCTTCCTCTTTGATTCTATACACCCAATTTTTCTGCAATTCTCTCTTTCCCTCGGGTAGCTCCACTAGATCCCAAGTCTGGTTTTCCATAAGAGATCTATGCTCTTCATCCATGGCCAGCTCCCACTTCTTCCTGGCATCCACCTATACCACTTCCTCAAAGCACTCTGGCTCTCCACTGTCAGTGACCAATAAATAATTCAAAGATGGATTAAATCGTTCAGGTTCCCTTCTTACCCTAAAAGACCTTCTCACCTCAGGAGTTTGGGGTTCGTGATGAGTAGGTTCCTGAACTGGCTATGCTGGAACATGCTGCACCTGAATCAGACCCTTGGACACTTTGTTGTCTGCAATGTCCTCTATCACTATGTATTCTTTCTTTGATTCCTCTTTTTGTTCCTGCAACTGATCTTTATACATGACTTTTTCATTAAAGACAATATATCTAGACCGAATTTTTTTCTTGTCCTTACGACTCCAAACATGGAAACCAAAGTCACCTTTACCATATCCAACAAAGGTGCATTTCTCAGACTTAGCCTCCAACTTGGTCCTATCATCTTTATCAATGTGAAGAAATACCTCACATCCAAATACTCTAAGAAATGAGTAATCAATTTTCTTACTAGACCAAGACTCCTCAGGTGTACCTCCATCCAAATCCATAGAGGGTCCTCTGTTAATCAGATAAATAACTGTACTCACCGCTTATGTCCAAAACATGAGTGACAGCCCCGCATGTAACCTGATGCACCTAGCACTCTCCATGATTGTCCTATTCATTCTCTCTAACACTCCATTTTCTTATGGAGTATTTGGAACCGTTCTTTGCCTGCAGATCCCATTTACCGAACTGTAATTAAGAAATTCATTGTTGTAATACTCCCCTCCATTATCCGACCTGAGACATTTCAACTTGAGACCTATTTCATTTTCAACTAGATTTCCATATTTTGAAGGTTTCAAACACATCAGATTTATTTCTAATGTAATATACCCAAACTTTTCTAGTTGCATCATCAATAAAAGTGACCTAATAACATGAACCACCAATAAAGTTTACCTTGGCTAGCCCCCATACATCTGTATGCACTAAATCCAACTTACCCTCCTTCCTTGTAGGTCCAACCTCGAGGAATCTCACCCGCTTCTATTTTCCATAAACACAGTCCTCACAAAAGTCTAAATCTAACTCCTTTAATTTAGGCAACATGTCCTTTATAATCTGCATGCCCTTTTGACTCATATGACCGAGTCTCTGGTGCCACAAAGTTGCATCTTCATCTGCAACAACTAAATTACAATAATTAGCACCATTGGTTAAATACAAAGTACACATTTTCTTACCTTTTGCAACCACAAGAGCTCCCTTGGTAACCTTCCAAGAATCCACTGTAAAACTGACCATACAACCATCACTACCCAGCTGATCCGTTGATATCAAGTTCCGCCTCAACTTAGGCACATGCCTGACATCCTTAAGTAGCCATGTGTTCCCATTCTGCATTTTCACCCGAACACAACCGTTTCCTACTATTCTGCATGGTTCATCATCACTAAGATATACATGTCCAAAATCTCCTTGAACAAAATTAGTAAAGTAATATCTATGTGGGGTGGCATGGAAATAAGCCCTTGAATCTAACACCCAAGACTCAACAATATTATCTAAAGAAAGAATTAAGTCATCCCAACAAATATCACCTGCTGCCAAATTTACCTCTTTTTTTTCCTTCTTGTTCTTCTTATCCCGAAGAGCCCATTAATCTTTCTTAGCATGACCAACCTTCCCACAGTGCCAACATTCTAACTTATTCTTGGAATTTTACCTTCTGCGATCATTTGACTTCCCATAGTTACCTTTCCCTTTGTTCTTTTGTCTCGCTTTGCTCTCCACCGTCAAAACGTTTTCAGAAGTAGAAGAATCTCTGGTGCTCTTCCTTCGCATTTCCTCACTTAGGCTAACACCTATTACATCCTCGAACTTCAACTTTGAATTATTAGAGACTGAATTACTTATAGCCATAACCAACCTATCTTAGCTATCTGGTAAGGAGCACAAAATCAACAAAGCCCTGACCTCATAATCAAAGTCAATTTTTACCGAGTTTAACATACTCACAACCGTATTAAATTCATTCAAATGAACAACAATATAACCATTATCAGACGAATTCATATTAAATAACTTTTTCATCAAAAATATTTTATTAGAGGCAAAGGGTTTTTCATATAACTTCCCCAATGCACTCATGAGACCTTCCATGGTCTTCTCTTGCGATATGTTGAAAGCAACCGAAGATGCAAGGCAAAACCAAACTACCCTGAGTGCCTTTCTATCTAGCAACTCCCGATCCTCATCCGACATGGCTATAGGTTTTTTTGCTTTCCCAACCAAAGGAACATGGAGGTCCTTTTGATATAAGTAATCCTCCATTTGCATCTTCCAAAAACCAAAGTTCTGCCCATTGAACTTCTCAACCCTTGATCTGCTCTCATCTGCCATAACTCCCACTCAAACTAAACTTACCCTATGATTTACCACTTCAGAAAAAACCCACCAAAGCTCTGATACCAGTTGTTATGAATTAGAGAACAAATATGCGGAAACAATTCTTCAAATCACAACAGTAGGAAACTATATAGCAGAAGTATACATGCAGAAATAAAATAACAAAATAAATAATGCAAAAAAGAAGACAAGACAAGATTTAATGTGGTTCACCCAATGTGGGTGAGGTCCACCAAGAACTTGGTCAGAATTTATTATCAACAAGAGTAAAACAACTCTCACATTCTTCTCTCAGTTATGAATTCACAACAGAATTCCAAACATACTAAACCACATCTAAACCACAATTGACACCCAATTGCTTAACCTTGATCACTCTCGATCACTAAGACTCAAGACCTCTTGAACACACAAGATATCTTCAAGATACCCTAACACCTGTATTTATAGGATTATAATCCTTTAAGAATTTCAAAACCCGACCCTAAAAGTTTGAAAGTCATGACCTTTCATCTTCCCACGGCTGGAAAAGAAAATGTCATGACCTTTCATCTTCCCATGGCTGGAAAAGAAATGGTCATGACCTTTCATCTTCCCAATTCGAACTCCACACTTCAATACTGATTTGAGAAGACCAAAAACAAGCTCCACACCCCAACAATCTCCCACTTAGAGATTGTTCCTACTGAGAAAATTTCTCAACCCTTCATTATCAACCATGAGGCCAATCAAAGTTGAACACAACTTCAACTTCTCCCTTGTGACTGCTTTTGTCATCATATCCATAGGATTTTGACTGGTATGAATCTTTTCCATCTTCAACTTATCTTTTTCCAAAGCTGCCCTGATGAAATGATATCTCAGCTAAATGTGCTTTATCCTAGAGTGAAAAGTAGAGTTCTTCGTTAAATGAATAATGCTTTAACTATCACTATGTGACCCATCTTGGCATGATTAGCACACTCTCTAGCCAAAAAGTGTGACCCATCTTGACATGATTACATGCATTAAATGATATTTATTATTATTATTATTTATAGCTAAGTTTGGTGCCATAAATAGGAGGAAACTCAAAGAAACTTGATGAGCTAAAGAGAAGGCAAAGATGCATGATAAAAATAAGTAAAAGAATTTCATAAAAAACAAGTAGAAGCATGTAAACTTGGGTGCCCAAATTGAGAGAAATAACATGGATTATTATTAATAATTTCTAAAAATAGGAGAAATCAATTATTAAAAATAACATGCAGTTATCTATATAAGCATGTGATGCCACAAAGAAGAGATAATGAATTATTTTTGATGGAGCTTGCTGTCTTGGAGGATTTTGGCGCCAAAAGGAGTGTTTTGCATTAAAAATTAATTTCCATTGCTGAAAAGCTTCCAGTTTTTGCACCTAGAGTTGGAGAAGCTTTATTTTTATCATCCCAAGCATCTACATGTTGTTATAAGTGCCCAAGTGAATTAAATAATATTTTAGCTTGCTTAGCATGCAAGCAAAGTCTCAAATTTTAGGGTAGTCTCAAATTTTAGGGTAGTATTCATCACATGTGCTCATATTGGTGAAAAAAAGTCAAAATCAATGCCAGATACATTGAATATATCTTCTGAATCAGAAGAAATTGCAGGATCTACAAAAATTTATCCAATTACAAGGGATTCTGGCAAAAATAAAAGAAAAAGAGCTCAGACAAAGATTATTCCACGCATGATGAATCATGATGAAAGAGAAGGATCAAAAAAATCATGCATGACTTCGAGGCTTACCAAAATAAATGATACAGACATGGGCCCTGAACCTATGACTGATTTGATTAATAGATCCAAGGCAAGTGGTAGATCATCTCTTAAATGAGAATTAAAAAGAAACGAAATTATTCAAGCTTCAAAATTTCCAGTCACAACTCATTTGCCTGAGTTTTATTTGGAGTGTACAAGGTCTTATCATCCTCTTTCTAGGACAATCTGAGATCCTGTAGGGAAGACAATAATCAGGTTAGATGCACAATTTATAAATTATTGCCTTAAGCTTCTGACATGACCAGTGGTGATTGCAATTAGCATGCAGGATGCCAACAATAGTTGGGAAAAAAAACAAGGTGGATTGCGTGGGTACAATGAATAACAGATACATGAAAAGACCCAAATCACCATTGAAAGGCCTGAGGACTCTTCCATGATCTAATCTTGTGCAGGAAGTTGATGATATCACCAAATTAATTTGCAGGATAAATGGGGAAGCCAATACCAATAACTTCTGCTCATGGATGTATACCCTTGTGAGAACCATTGAGATCAACAGAGTTGATTCGATGATTAATTGGGTAGAGATTGTTAGTGACACCGTAAATGAGCAACTCCAAAGTGTGAGGTGGACATTCAACTTCAAGATGACTTCATACCTTGTATATGTAGTAGCTTCTGAGGGGATATTTTCCAAACTAGATAGATGGGGCATATTGTCAAAATATCCTATTTATGAGTGCTTCCTGCAGTTGACAGTTCCTGAATGATGCAAACATTTCAAGGTGGTTAACGATGGATTCTTCTACGGATTCATTTGCATGATAAATAGTGATATGTGAAAAGAGTTTGCGAGAATCGAATCGGAAACGAGACACCATGAAGTAGTTGCACTCCAACGGAATTGTGATAGCTCCAATGATAGCAAGAAAAAAAGATCAGTAATGGAAGAACTTGCTCAACAGAAACAAAGCTTGCATAGAGGAAAGACAACGGAGTGTCTTGGCATGCTCATAAATGAATAGAAAAGGGGTACATATAAAGTGCTGAGTAACCCTAGTGCATGATACACATGAAACCCTAAACCTAACCCATGTGAGATGACCCTCCAATATGAGATGAAGACACATCACACTAACACCCCCCTTCATCGAAGCTAGGGTAGTGGCTATGATGAGTCAAATGGAAAGAGAAGATACTTCTAAACAACTAAGAAAGATGTGTCAATGGGGTCCGAAAACTAAAGGCCTGATAAGGTGCCCATATACAAACAC
Source organism: Taxus chinensis (assembly GCA_019776745.2). NCBI lineage: Eukaryota > Viridiplantae > Streptophyta > Pinopsida > Cupressales > Taxaceae > Taxus > Taxus chinensis. The sequence goes on along the minus strand of CM034146.1, from coordinate 42,046,065 downwards.
AATCTTCTTAGAAGAAAAATGGGTCCCGACATAAAGCTTGATGAGGTACCCATGTATAAAAGAAGTCCCAAGTGGTGAAGGAAAACCCAGTGGGAAAAAACATCCACCACAAGAGAACAAAATACTGTCTAATCTAAGAAAGATGCCAAAGATGGGTCCTGACCATAGAATAGCTTGTAAAGGTACCCATGTACAAAGAGGCAATCTCTCAGAAAGATGAAAAAGAGGGAAGATGAGGGAGATGAGATGGATACAGAAGATGCCATGGATGGATTTGAACTATGCAACTCTAAGAAGTCTCCTAGAAGAATGTCAATGATGAGATCCTTTGCCTCTAGACTGAAGAAGAGCCATCTGCACCGTAGAAAATATGTGCTGGAAATATGCCCACTCCATGAAGGAAACTGAAGGCAGTAGCATGAAGAACTCTGAGTCTAGTCCACGAAAGTGTGACATAGGTCTAGCAAGTGAGTGCAAAGGAGCCAAGGATAATGTCACGAGTGCAGAACTGTCAGAGTATGAAGGGTGAACACCTGTAGAAAGGATTTCCAACTGAGGTGAAGGCAATAAAACATCCTCCACAATAGAAAATGGATCCATAAACAAGGGTGGATTAATGAAAGTCTTTGGTAAAGTGGAAGTGGCAAGAGTCCCAGAAGGGGCACTCCCAACAGTGGAGATGATGAACTCCTCTGAAATACATGTAGATGGATGAATAACCTGTAGTACATCACAAGTGCATTCCGTTAAAAGACAACTAAGGTTAGGCAGATACTTGTCCCAATGAGGGGGCTTAACAAACAGAAGATCGATGCCAAAATTCGAGTCAGTGATGACTGTATGATACTTTATAGAAGACTGCTCAATTTTTGATGAGATGTAGGATGTGTCAATACTCTCTAGAATAGTGAGAGGAGGAGAAGATTCCTTTGTAGTACTCTCAACATTAGAACTGGTTGCATAATCCTCGTCATTAGAAGTAAAATCAAGCGAGTCTATATCAGTGGAACTGTCATCACACGAAAAAATAGAGGAGACAACTGAATCAACTGCAACAACAATGGCGGTAGTATGTGAAGGGTCTCCACAGAGGTACTAAAGAATGCTCCAGACGCGGTGGGGTGGATCTGAGTTTGCCACGCGAACCCATTGAGATGTAGAGACATGCATCATCATGTGACCAAAAACATGGTCGCAATTGTTGAGAAAATCATTAAGATGACGATGATCAGTGGATGCAGAAACTGGCCCAAGCAAGAAGTAAGAAAGACCCTTGCAGGCAAAGTATTGTTCCATAGAAGCACAACAAGCTGAATAGTTCTCTCGCCCACTAAGAATTAGCGGAGGTTGTAAGGCGATCCTATGACGCTCAAGTCTGGAAAGAGCACCCTCCATGATGTGAAATCAAAAAGTGCAAGATGCACAAATGCAAGACGTCGGACTCAGCCGATAATGTGTCTACATGTAATACAACACCTAAGACAATATAGAAACCCCCCTGCTTTCGGCACTTTATAGTTTAGTGCGTTGATTACAATCGGGTCCATGCGTGTGGTTGAAAACACTTGGTAACTCATCTTGTAATAAGTGTAATAACGCGCAAGAGAGGAGATCACAACAGTGTTTCGTGGAGTGCAACAAAAGGACACTGTAAACAAGCACAAGCAAAAAACAAGAAAGGAGGTGAAAGCCAACCCTGGTGGTGAGAAAAAATGTCTCGTAAAAGGAAACCGCCTTGTTGCAGACTGTGGCGGATGCACTCACTAGTCGCAAGCAATAATAAGGGCGAAATACAAGGTTTTAAATGAACTCAAGGAGTTCAGAGAGTCTTCAGAACGCCAAAAAGGAGCTTGGAAGAAAAAAAGTGCTCAAAGTGAGGCTGCACACTTGAGCGCACGATTAGAGAAAAAACACCAATAACGCCTAAATTTTACCGTTTGGAAACGCCCAATTTGCTATTTTGAGAGCTATTAGAGTTTTTAAAAAATGATAAAAATGTTATTAAAAGACGATTTTTAAGTTACTATAAATCGTAAATGAGATATGATCAAATTAATTTGCAATTACTAAAAAATAAATAGATTTAATTAAATTAAATCTAATTGATTACAAAAATTAATTAAGATCTAAAACATTAAATCCTAATTAAGTATTTAAATAAGATCTATTAAATGAAATTTAATTTAGATCTATAAAAGAAAGTGATTTTTTGTTTTAAAAAAGGCTTACCATAAGTTGATAAAAGAAAAAACTACTATTATTAAAAAACTTACGGTTTTAGAAGGCAAAAGCTTTTAAAACTTTAAAAAAGTAAGATCTTTTTAAAACTTAAAAAAAGCCAAAAACCACGTATTTTGAAACTTACCATGAATGGTTTTAAAGGATTAAAAAGGAAAGTATGTTTTATTTAAAAAACTTACCAAACAACCATGAAATGTAGCAAATAACAAAAAAGCGCTTACCAAAAAAATGCATGTGCTTGGAAACCGCCATGAATTTGGTTTGTTTTTGTTGTTTTGGCAGTGCGCAGGAGACCGAGTGTAGAAGCAGCCATGGAAGGAGGGGCAGCTGTGTGAGTTTGCAAAGTTTTGCAAAGTTTGGGAACAACAAAGAGCAGTCCACGCAATTTGAAAAGAGCAGTCCATGAATTACCAAACGACTCAGTTTGCAAAGGAATTTGCATAGGTTTTGAAGAAGATGATGCTAAACACGGCGGGACACTCTGAACGCAGCGAGGGCAGTTAGAATGCGGGGGCAGTCTGCAACCAGTGAGAGCATGAGGGCAGTGAGCTGTGGTAGGGTCTAAGTGGTGGGGGCAACGTAGATAACACCTACAAAAAAACTTAAGGAAAACAACATGGTTCCAAAAAAATAGTGTATTTATTATTATTTTCTTTTAATAATAAAAAAATTTGTTAAAAAAAAACTTCTGGTTTAATAAATTTAGAAAACCAAAAAAAATAACCCTTGTTGAGTAAATTCGCCTAATAGCTGCAAAAAAAATAGAAACTTCAAAAGCACGAAGAAAACCTGCACATGCACGAAAAAAGGCACAAAAATCGACACAACTTTTTGAGAAAGCTTGTTAGAGAGATTAGCAAAATAATTCTAGAAAATAGTGATAAAAAAACTTGCATACAGAGTAAAAAAACAAAACCAAGAAAGAGTAATCACAACTAAAAAATAATGAGTGCACGTTTACCCGATCTCAGCTCTGATACCATGAAAAGAGTTTGCGAGAATCGAATAAAAACGAGGCACCACAAAGTAGTTAGACTCCAACAGAATCGTGATAGCTACAGCGATAACAAGAAAAAAATGATCAGTAATGGAAGAACTTGCTCAACAGAAACAAAGCTTGCATAGAGGAAAGACAGCGGAGTGTCTTTGCATGCTCATAAATGAATAGAAAAAGGGTACATATAGGATGCTGAGTAACCCTAGTGCATGACACACATGAAACCCTAAACCTAACCCTAAACCTAAACCATGTGAGATGACCCTCCAATATGAGAGGAGGACACATATGATAACTCACACTAATAATCTGAAGACCAACAATGTGAGCAAAGAGGCCTGATAAGTTGTCTCCTATCATGGCTGTATCTTCATCCAATTTGCGGACTTCACATATCTCATGGTGAGTGGGTTCTCAAGAGAACCAGTTAAGCGTCCAAGATACCCGAGTGATAAGTGGGTCATCATGGAGTTGTGTAGGCAACTCGTAGAGTTGCATGAATTACAGTCAAAATGACACAAGTCTACAAGTAGCTTTCCAATCATAGTGGGTCATCATGGTTTCCAGAGCATCCACAAAGCCAGAGGAATTGAAGTAGAAATGTTTGCTGGGTATGAGCATGAGTTCTTTCTAACACGGATGAACTTTGACCCATATGGGATAGTGTTAGCATATGGATTTGCATGCATGCAAATGACATGCAACAATGTGGGAATGAAGTCCCTCCTCAATGAAGGTGAGGCTGCCTTTATTGAAAATGAAAACTGTATTTACATCTGTACATTCAAAATGTGGGGGGGTGTTTTGAAACATCAATGGAAAGGAAATTGAATGAGAGAGATGGAATGGAATGAAGGAAATGAGTGGAATGGAATGAACTGAAAGATCATGCAAGAGTTAGGTAAAAACAAAGCCTAATATTGCATGAAGAAGAAATGTGAATAACCAACACAAATAAAATGGAGTCTAAGTTAGCCAAACAATAACGTGTAAAAGGGAACACACATGAGCAAGTAGATAATCCGAGCTTGATCACTATGAACTAGAACAAGATATTAATAACATTGACAATAAAATCAAAGATAATATTGACATGCAAGATTCAAACATCTAACATCTAATGAACATAAGAACATCAAATGTTACAAGAGACAATGAATGAGACACAAAGTTCGTATTTCATTAACTCCAAAATGTTTTCACAAAAGAACACAAAATTTCTTCCTGAAACAAAACTTGCACACAAAATTAATTTTTCTCCTCTCTCAAGTTCACCTTTACGAATGAACTCCTCACTTCCTTTTATAACCCAAAAGTTGGTTACAAAGTAGTTAGGGTTTAACATGATTATTAAATAAGGCACCTAAGTGACCTTTGACTTTTTCTAACCAACTTTATTAAAGACAACCAAAAATAGAAATTACTTAAAATGTCCATAGTTTCCTGAAAGCAAATAACAACACCTTTTAAAATATACAATAATAATCAGTGCCTTATTCATTGAAATGGGGTCCGCCTATCTCAAGCGTACGAGAAATGGACTCTCCCACTTCGTTAAATATCAAGAAAATTATCCCCCTGAACCGCCGGTGAAATTAGGATTTGTCGCTTTTTCCAGTTGAAAAGATCTAAACCTCCCCAAAGTTTCAAACATTTTTTCTTCTTTAGGAGGCTCATTTGGTCGAAGGATAGCCTCACAAAATACCAGCAATTCAAGAATCCTACTTGGCATATCATTTAAATTAACAATTTTAGATTGAGCGTTCTCAAATAAGTTCTTTAATTTGATGCACCGCTCCATTGAAACTAATGAGAAATTGTTGGCGGGAGTGTACATGTCCTTAAACAATTGTGAAAATTGTTTTTCCACCTGCTCCGATGAACACTTTTGATTATGTTCATTTACGAGGTTACAAGGAATCTCAGCTATGAATTCTTGAATCAAAGAGAGTAAAGTGAAGACTTCATTGCACATTCTCTCATAATGGATCATAAAATCCTCGAGAAGCATCTTCCTTGATTTGAGATGCAGATACCAAAGAAAACTTGTCCCTCGATGTTCAAATTCGAGAATTCCTTTAATGGCTAAAACTAAGGATTCCATACTTGTCATCTCCTACAAACTAGGCAATATCTCATCCAAATTTGATATACTAGAAACAAAAGTTTCTTTAAAAGAAAGAATTGGATCAAGATACGCACTGACATCTTCATGAAGCTTAACCGTGGTCTTGATCGTCCCTTGGCCTAAAACAAGAATCTCTGAAAGCCAAGTTTTAGTGACATGGCCTAATGTGTTTATTCCTTTTGACAAATGGAGATTTTTTTCATCAGGGGCAGCCACTGCATCAGGTACTAGGAAAGTGGACGATATGGGATTTATCAAATGTTGAACATATTCCACCAATTGATTCTTTTTGGCCTTGAGCTGAGAGTTCTGAGACTTATGTTTCTCAAGTCTCTTTAACACGATATCAATTGAATCTCGAGCCATCACCATGTCAATTTCTAATGTATACCTCCCAAGTCCAAGTCTGGAAACTTAATAATCATTAGGTGTCATGGCATCATGCCCCTTATCAACTTATGGGATGGCGAGATCTGCAAATCTATTTCCATCATTATCCATGTAATGCCATAATGTTTTTTACAGATTTAAAAGAATGTTTAACATATAAGTTTCAGATTTATTTTCAAAAAAGTATACATATGCCATTTCATAGATTCTTTTATTTTTGAACAAAACTTGAAGAGTGGACACAACTAGAAATTACAGATTTAATGTATGATGCATAGCTATATTATTGCAGATTTCTAAACAACCAAGACCTCCAAATGAAGATATTGAAATAAAAGAGTTCATGTTTTTCAATATAGTAATTTTTCCTATTTTTTTGTTTACAAGATTTTTGCAATAATGAAGGGAAAACTTCCTTAGCAATGACTAAAGTTTACAAGTAGCATCAAGTACAAAATAAGTATTTATAAGAAGGTAAAGCTTCACAAAGCCACATTTATTTACAAAATGAAAGTAGTGATCTCAAAAGATGAAGGTGATCAAGAGGACCAAGATGGCAAAGAGGCTCCAACTATCTCCAAACTTGAGTGTTCTTCCAAGGACGCTGAAATAAGAGACAAGACTTGTTTACCACCCAACTAATAGGTATCATCACATGCCTTTCCATGGTTGGAAGCCATACTAGCCTCCCCCAAGCCCATGGGAGAGAGGAACAAACTTCAACAATGTGCACAAGTATAATGGGGATAAACACAACAAGAATACATACGACCATTTAAACACTTAGACATACTACACATGGTAAAACAACAACATGAGGAGAACAAGGTCAACCTCACAAAGGGGGAAGAGAAGAAATAGGATGCCCAAATCAAAGGTGTCCAACCATAGGAACACCAATAAAAGTATGTTTACAAAACTCCTTATTCCTCCTAATCATTCATCCTCTTTATTCCTCCTTTATGTCAAAGAAATCCTTCTTGGGAGGATTTTCAAATCCAAAAGGGTTTCCTTACCAAGAATGGGGAACGATTCAAGCCATATGAACCTTTCTCCCACCTCAAACCATATGAGGGGATGAGAAGGGACCTTCATGGCTTGACCAACAACTATGAGGTTTGAGAGGGAAATCCCTCTCTTCCCCTACATTCTCCAAAAACCATCAATCCAAATGATGGTGGAGAGAAAACAAAAGAAAACAACAAGGTAACAAAACAACAAACTACATTAACCATACAACTTTACAACACATCATTTTAGTGACCAATGCATTGTTAACAAGATAAGCACAACTAGGAAAGAAAAGGATAAAAAATCCTACCTCTACAATACTTTCCAAGACTCTAAGCTTCTTCTCTTTTGTCCAAGAAAACTTCCAAGCTCCCAAAATTCTCCAAGTTCTCCCAAAAAAAATGAGCCAAGAAGACCCCTTCCTTCCACATGAGGAAGAATAAGAAGAGGAACCCAAAAGTTTCCTCCCCAATGGGAAGGTGACAAGTGTCACCCCCTCTTCTCTCATGAGTCAAAGATTCCAAAAATGAAATAAGTAAAAGTAATCTCACCTTTTTGCCCTTATCACCCAAAATACTAAAAATGAAAATAAAACAAAGTGAAGCAACTTTTAACAATTACACACAAACCAACCATCTTACATGGATGGTGACTAAAGAGGGAAAAATGGGAGGGAAACTCCCTCCAAACCTTGGAAATAAGCCCCCTACCTATTAGGTAGGGTCTAAGGGCCCATTTTCATGCTAAGGGAACTCCCAAACTCAAAAGGGGTCCCTAAAAATGCCTAAAATAACCCAATTTCGGGTTTGACATGCTTGGGCATAGGGGTAGAGGGTGTGGGGTCCACCCAAGGTTCACATGTGGTCCCCAATCCCTTCTACCAACACACACACACTTACCCAAAACCATCACTTAAATTAAGATGAGATCATTAAACCCCTAAACTAGTTTACTTAATAAAACACACCCTAAGCATAATTAATTTTACAAGACATAAATACATTAAAATTGAGGGTTCACCCATGGTGCCCAATTAATACACCTATTTTAAGGCCTCAAACATTTAGCATGGTCAGGAATTAGCCCATGGGCCGCTCGTGCACACTTGCGTAGCTACGCTGAAGCCAATTCTCTCCTATACCTGTCATCTGCACACTCATTGCACACATTAACCGCATCTGTTCAATATAATAAACATCATCTACACATTACATATTTAATCAAACTTATAATGTCCTAACATCATTATACAATTGATAGTGCAATGCATACAATTATACACATAGTTCACCATGAATCATCCACAAATAAAATTACAACGACATACACTTAGGATAGTATGTGATTACCATTACTAAATCTAGGAAACTACATCATTGATCAAATCGACCACAAGAAATCAACATCTAACCAATAAATCTCACTATCATATAACCTTGTTAGTGTCATCAACATCATAAGAAATATATCAATATACGAATCTAGTCTAATTGGCGCTATGCCCCCAAAATACCATAATGTCCATGAGGATAAAATAACATAGCAAAATGTCCAAAATCTATCAGAGTCTCAATCAAAACATGTCTATGCATAAAGGAACTAACAGATAATTGGAGCTATAAAAATGTGGGCACTACATCCCCCTCTCCTAGAATTATACTTCCTCTTGGAAGTTATTGGAAGAAATAGGGTTATCTAGCCCTCAGTGGTGTGGCATCCTCTTAGGTAGCTGATGACTCGTCATATCAGTCCCACTGCACTCTAACCTGGTCCAAATCTCAACCCTAAAGGACTAACCTTTGGTGCTCCACTATGCGTACGGGCTCCAGTCTGCACTGTCATCTATCATCTACCTGTAATGCGGACTAATCCAAAACATGAGAAACATCTGTTATATATCCACGAAGTACAGAAACATGAAAAACATCGTGGGCCCGTATAAGGCGTGGTGGCAAAGCTAGGCGATAGGAAACTGGACCGATGACCTCAAGGATATCAAAAGGCCCCAAAAAACGAGGTGATAGCTTAGAACCCTTTCCGTAACAGATCAGACTCTTATGAGGACGAACCCTCAAGAAGAATTTGTCACCCACTTAGAAGTGATGATCGATTTTCTTGGTGTCTGCATACGCCTTCTGGCGTGCTCTAGCCTGCTCAAGACGCTGTCTAATCAGAAAAACTTGTTGCTCTAAATCCTGAAGATAAGCTGGCCCCAAAATAATCTTGTCATCCAGTTTGTCCCAGCTCAAAGGTGTCCTGCAAGGTCATCCATACAAAGTCTGATAGGGAGCCATGCCAATGGAGCTATGATAACTGTTGTTGTAGGCAAACTCAACTAAATGCAAATAATCTTCCCACTTCTTTTGCTGGTGCATCACATACATCCTCAACATGTCCTCAAGAACCTGATTAACTCTCTCTGTCTGCCCATCTATCTCTGGATAATATGCCGAACTGAAATTAATCTGTGTACCCAAAGCATCCTGAAAAGAAGTCCAGAAAAATGATGTGTAGATGGTATCTCTGTTGTTGATGATCGTCTTTGAGATCCCATGCAATCTAATAATGTTCTCCATAAACACTTTGGCGATAGCATGCGCATTATAGGTGACCTTGGTTGGCGAGAAATACACAACCTTGGTCAGCTTATCCACAGTGACCATAATGGCATCATGACGATAAGAGGACATAGGGAGTCCTACTATGAAATCCATGGAGATCACATCCCATTTCCACTCGGGAATGCCATGAGGGTATAAGAGTCCTGCGGGATGAGAATGCTCTACTTTGACTCTTTGACACTCAAGACAACGTGCTACAAAATATGCTATGTCCCGACGAAGACCCGACCAATAATATAACTCTCTCAAATTGGCATGCATCTTCTTTACTCATGGATGTGCTGTGTATGGGGCTCGATGAGCCTCTGTAAGGATGAAACTATGTAGATCGCCTGCCTTAGGCACATAAATGTGCTTATGGAATCAAAGCAAACCATCAGAATCTAACATGCATCCTAAATATTTGCCCTCAAAAGAACCCTGAGAATCCAACATCTGCCTAGCACCCTCATAAAACCTGTCCTCTGGAAGATGCTCAAGTATCCTGCCTCTCAAATCTGACTGCAGTGTCAATGAAGCAAGCACATGTCATCGCCTACTAAGTGCATCTACAATAACATTTTCCTTTCCTTTGATATACTATACCTCCATGTCATACTCACATAGGAACTCAATCCAACACCGTTGATGAGTGTTGAGGTTCGGCTGAGAGAAGATATGTTGTAATCTATAATGATTTGTCCTAAAGATGAAAGGTCTACCCAAAAGGAAATGTCACCAATGTACAAGTGCATGAACAATTGCTGCAAGCTCTAAGTTGTGAGTAGGATAGTTAAGCTCATAGTCCTTGAGCTTACATGACTCAAAGGTGATCACCCGAAACTCCTGCATAAGAATTGGTCCCAAACCCTCTAGTGATGCATCAGTGCAAACAACAAAATCCTCTGTTGGGTCTGGAACCACTAATATAGGTGCCATGGTTAACCTTTTCTTAAGCAAATTGAAGGCCTACTCACACTTTTCTAACCAATCAAACTTCTTCCCTTTCCTCTGAAGGGAAGTAATAGGGTGAACAATCCTATAAAAGTCCTACAAAAACCTACGGTAATACCCTGCTAAACCCATGAAGCTCCTCACCTCAATGACTGATGTGGGTGCTGGCCAATCCATGATAGCATAAATCTTAGAGGGATCTACAGAGATACCCTTTCCTGAAATAATGTGCCCCAAGTACTGAATATTTGTCTAAAAGAAACTACATTTTTCCAAATTCCCAAACAACTTCTTCCCTCTCAAAATATGAATCACCTATCTCAAATTCTCCTTGTGTTCCTCCTCGGAATGAGAATATATGAAAATATCATCGAGGAACACTATGAAAAAGTGATCAAGGAAGGTCCTGAACACTCCATTCATGAGGATCATGAAGACAACTGGGGCATTGGTCAAACCAAAGGGGAAAACAGTGAACTCATAATGACCATAACATGTGTGAAAAGTTGTCTTATGAATATCTACATCGGATATGTGCAACTGATGATACCCTGACTTGAGATCAATTTTGGAGAACACTCTAGCTCCCTGCATCTTATCGAATAAGTCATCAATCCTAGGGAGTGGGTAACGGTTCTTTATTGTGACTTTATTGAACTGTTTGAAGTCTACACAAAGCCTGAGAGAACCATCCTTCTTCTTCACAACTATAACTGACACTCCCCAAGGAGATACACTAGGTCGAATGAGACCCTTCTCTAATAACTCCTCTAACTGAATCTTGAGCTCATGAAGCTTTGAAGTCGTCATCCGATAGGGTGCCCTAGAAATTGGTGTGGAACCAGGCACTAAGTCAATGGTGAAATCCACCTCTCTACTAGGGGTAAACCTGGGAGCTCTCCTGGAAACACATCTACATACTCCCTCAAAACTACGTGATCATCAAGGGGTGAATGCTCTAGAGTACTATCCAAATGATCATTGATAGTGATAGAAAATAAATGACAACCCTTATGCATGCTCTGCTTGAGTTGCTTAGCCGAGATCATACGTAAGGAAATAGGTCTCTGCATCCCTGAAATCACAACTGCACTACCAAGATCATCCTGACACTTAATGACCTTCTTTCTGCAATCCACCTTGGCTCAATGAGCCTCGAGCCAATCCATACCCAACACTACCTAATAGGATCCTAAAGGAATAACTCAGAGGTAAAGTGTAGTGGAGAAGACTCCTAAATCAAGTACACAACTCTCCACATACAAGTCCATGACGAGTTTAGCCCTAGAGGCCAACTCAACCTACCAACTATCTGGTTGCCTAGCCACCACTAGCCCACACTGGTCTACTACAAGAGGAGATAAAAAAGAATCTGAAGCACCTGAATCAAAAAGTACTAAGACAGAAATACCCCTGATAGTACTTGTCGTCTCACTGACTGTGGCCTAATGCTCAGCCTGGCGGTTGTCAACCGTTACATATACATGATGGGCGCGTCCCACGTCACCCACCATCTGCTTGGATCTAGGAGCTCTCTACATATCCATAGTAGTGGGTTTATGCGGACACATACGCACATAATGGTCTGGAGCCCCACAAATAAAACATCCTCCTGTACCCCTCTGAGATGGGGTCCCTCCTATACTCTGGTGAACTGAACCTGCCGGTCTAACCCTAGTAGACTACTACGAGCGGGCTGGCTGTGAGTGATGAGTACTCGGCCTCCTGTCTCTAGATCCACCAAAACCACCTCTACATCCACCTCGTTGAAAACTCTGAGTCTGTCTACCCCTCTAATGTTGGTGTCCCTGATGCTGTGTCTGCTGGGGTGGGTGCAGTGGAGCTCTCGATGCTGCTAGAGAAGACCAGAATCCTCCTCTAGGGGGTGGTGCTGCACCTCATGCCCTCTAACTCTGAAATGCCTATATCCTATCTTGGAACTTGCTCTTGTTTCTATCCCGGTGTTCTTGCGCCTTGGTCTTATTCTCCTTAGCCAAGTACGCCTTCTCAATGGCCTTCTCAAGTGTGGGAGGAGATAACATCTTAACAACTCCTACTATATCTACATTCAGGCCCCGAATGAACCTGTTTACTTGCAATTTTTCGTCTTGCAGGTAGTCTACATATTGCAAGAGATCCAAGAACCTACTCTCATACTGCGCAAATGTGTTAGAGCCCTGTCGTAAGTTGTGAAACTCATCGATCCTCTTCTACACAAAATACTCTGACATATACCGGGCCCTGAACCGCTCCCCGAACAACTCCCAGGTCACTGTATCTCGAGTCAAATGGAGCTTCCGCTCCTCATTCCTCCACTAAACTCCTGCTGTGTCTTAGAGGAGGTGTATGACGAACCTAGCTTTGACATTGTTCTCATGAGAGTGTAAGCCAAAGAAGCTATCCAAGCTAAGGAACTAGGACTCTGCCCAAAAGTCATCTGTCGAACCAATAAAAGTAGGTGGCTAAAGGCGAAGAAGGTATCGAATCACACTGCCTGTGTCTCGATCCTGGCAATGTGGTCTAACAGGTGAAAGGGGTCACCTACCTCCAAATGGTCCCTCGAAGCTGTGTGATCGGCTGTGACAAAACAAGGCCATCCTATCGCCAATGATGGAAGGGCTGCGTGACCTCTCTCGTCTTAAGGTATCGTGCTCAAGTGGCTCTGAATGTGCATCCTCGCCAATCAACTCCTCATCTCCCAACTGAATGTCCTCCTCTCGCGACTCTTACAGTGGTGGAAGGTGCTCCTACACGATGCTTATCAGTTGCTGTAGGGTCTCTAATATCTGAGGCCTAAAATCAGGGGCCGGCGGCTCTCTCGTAGGTGCACTACGTCCCGAGCCTCAAGTCGACCGTCCCCTCTTTGGTGCGATCCTGAATCCGAGATTAAAAAAAATGTTTTATAAACTTTTTAAAATGTTGTTGGAAGCATTTTTTTTAATTATTATTATTATTGTTATTATCATTATATAATGTAACACTAGATGCAATGCCCCTTCCCGTTAATAATTAATTTATAATAATTATTAATTTTTCTGAAATAAATTAACACGATCCCAACAATAATTTAATTATTTTATTCTATTAAGCTCCCTAGGGTCATGATTAAAAATCTACACCCCTAGAAGATAAATAGTCTTCCCCCTTTTAATTTATTTAGTCTACCCACACACCCCTCTTAACTTATTTTTCAAACCCATTAAAATGTCAAGTTTTAAGGAAAAGTAGGGTTGAAGGAGAGCCCTAGAATTAAATTCAATCTTGGCCCTTGATTTCAAACCCACCCTAAAGTTGCCGTAAATTTCTCTATGTTTTCTTTTCTCTCTTTTAGCTTTCTTTTCCCATGTCATTTCCTCTCATTTTGTTTTCTTTATTTCATCTTGTGCAAGTGGAGGAGCTATGGAAGCTTGGTTTCATGGAGTGGTTGTGTGTATTTTCCCTTTTCTATTTTTTTTTGTTTTAAGAGGACAAAATTTCCTGAGAGTTTGTTTACACACACACACACACACACACACACACACACACACACACACACACACACACACACACACACACACACACACACACATATTGCAATTCCTTTTATGTATCCCGAATGGGAGACAATATGTAAAATAATACAGAGTTTGTGGCAGGGTGGCGGACTGTATTTGTTGGTCATTTTTTTGGTTTTGTTTTAGGTGACTGCGTGGGCAGAGGCAGATGGGGTGCGACTGAGGGAACGTTGTAGGGAGAATGGAATGGCGCAGGGGGAAAAAACTGTGGGGAAGGGGGAGGTCAGTGTGTAGGGTCGGGAAGGTTTGGAGGGGTAGCGTGGAGGGGGTGGCAGGGGCGTGGGAGGGGGTAGCAGGGTCGGCAGCGTGGAGGGGTACGACAGGGTGTGTGGAGGGGGTGTTGCGTAGGGGGAAAACAACGGACAAGAGACATGGGTCATGTGGATGTGGGGAGGGCTCGGCCCTCCCCCAAATTTTTTTTTTTTTTTAAATTTATTTATTTATTTATTTTTGTTTACATATATATATATAGTAAAATAAAAGTATAATAAACCTATGGACTTTGCACTTAAATACAGTTTTAAATATATATAAATCGGTAATACTTATTTCCACTAATAAACATAAAAAGAATATGACTACTATAAATTTAATTTAATTTATTATTATTATTTTTTTTGATATATTCATATGTGATCTGTAAATGTGCCCATCTTATTTTGATAATAAGAGAAGACAGAAAGCTAGTAGTATTCTACTCTTTAACCTTTCAAAAAAAACTAATAAATAAATACATTTCAAGAATAGTATACATATAATTTTTATTTTTTTTAACATGAACACATGCAATAACAGTTTGTAAGAAGGAAACATATATCAATAACCAATTTTCAAATAAACCAACTTTCCTTTGAACACAAATAATTAGATTTCTCATGCAAGAAAGATTACAATAAGGACATATCCATGTATATATATTTTTTGTTAAATGTAAGACAATTTTTTTTACTAATTACCCAAGAGTCTGCGTGTTTGAACCACGACTTTGATACCAAAATGTAATGCCATAAAAAATTTGTAGATTTAAAAAAATGTTTAGCATATAAGTTTCAGATTTATTTTCAAAAAAGTATACATATGCCATTTCATAGATTTTTTTTTTTTTAACAAAACTTGAAGAGTGGACACAACTAGAAATTACAGATTTAATGTATGATGCATAGCTATATTATTGCAGATTTCTAAACAACCAAGACTTCTAAATGAAGACATTAAAATAAAAGAGTTCATGTTTTTCAATATGGTAATTCTTCCTCTTTTTTTGGTTTACAAGATTTTTACAATAATGAAGGGAAAACTTCCTTAGAAATGACTAAATTTTATAAGTAGCATCAAGTACAGAATAAGTATTTATAAGAATGTAAAGCTTCACAAAGCCATATTTATTTACAAAATGAAAGTAGTGCCCTCAAAAGATGAAGGTGACCAAGAGGACCAAGATGGAAAAGAGGCTTCAACTATCTCCAAACTTGAATGTTCTTCCAAGGATGCTGAAATAAGAGACAATGCTTGTTTACCACCCAACCAATAGGCATCATCATATGTCTTTCCATGGTTAGAAGCCATGTTAGCCTCCCCCAAGCCCATGGGAGAGAGGAACAAACTTCCACAATGTACACAAGTATAATGGGGATAAAACACAACAAGAATACATACAACCATTTAAACATTTAGACATACTACACATGGTAAAACAACAACATGAGGAGAATAAGGTTAACCTCACAAAGGGGGAAGAGAAGAAATATGATGCACAAATCAAAGGTGTCCAACCATAAGAACACCAACAAAAACATGTTTACAAAACTCCTTATTCCTCCTAATCATTCATCCTCCTTATTCCTCCTTTATGTCAAAGAAATCCTTTTTGGGAGGATTTTCAAACCCAAAAGGGTTTCCTCACCAAGAATGGGGAATGGTTCAAGCCATATGAACCTTTCTCCCACCTCAAACCATATGAGGGGATGAGAAGGGACCTTCATGGCTTGACCAACAACCATGAGGTGTGAGAGGGAAATCCCTCTCTTCCCCTACATTCTCCAAAAACCATCAATCATAATGATAGTGGAGAGAAAACAAAAGAAAACAACAAGGTAACAAAACAACAAACTACATTCACCATATAACTTTACAACACATCATTTTACACACATCATTTTATTGACCAATGCATTGTTAACAAGATAAACACAACTAGGAAAGAAAAGGATTAAGAATCCTACCTCTACAATGCTTTCCAAGACTCTAAGCTTCTTCCCTTTTGTCCAAGCAAACTTCTAAGCTCCCAAAATTCTCTAAGTTCTCCCAAAAAAATGAGCCAAGAAGACCCCTTCCTTCCACATGAGGAAGAATAAGAAGAGGAACCCAAAATTTTCCTCCCCAATGGGAAGGTGACAAGTGTCACCCCCTCTTCTCTCACGAGTCAAAGATTCCAAAAACGAAATAAGTAAAAGTAAACTCACCTTTTTTCCCTTATCACCCAAAATACTAAAAATGAAAATAAAACAAAGTGAAGCAACTTTTAACAATTACACACAAACCAACCATCTTACATGGATGGTGACTAAAGAGGGAAAAATGGGAGGGAAACTCCCTCCAAACCTTGGAAATAAGCCCCCTGCCTATTAGGTAGGGTCCAAGGGCCCATTTTCATGCTAAGGGAACTCCCAAACTCAAAAGGGGGTCCCTAAAAATGCCTAAAATAACCCAATTTCGGGTTTGACATGCTTGGACATAGGGGTAGTGGGTGTGGGGTCCACCCAAGGTTCACATGTGGTCCCCAATCCCTTCTACCAACACACACACACTTACCCAAAACCATCACTTACATTAAGATGAGATCATTAAACCCCTAAACTAGTTTACTTAATAAAACACACCCTAAACATAATTAATTTTACAAGACATAAATACATTAAAATTGAGGGTTCACCCATGGTGCCCAATTAATACACCTATTTTAAGGCCTCAAACATTTAGCATGGTCAGGAATTAGCCCATGGGCCACTCGTGCACACTTGTGTAGCTGCCCTGAAACCCATACTCTCCTATACCTGTCACCTGCACACTCATTGCACACATTAACCGCATCTGTTCAATATAATAAACATCATCTACACATCACAAATTTAATCAAACTTATAATGTCCTAACATCATTATACAATTGATAGTGTAATGCATACAATTATGCACATAGTTCATCGTGAATCATCCACAGATAAAATTACAATGACATACACTTAGGCTAGTATGTGATTACCATTACTAATTCTAGGAAACTATATCATTGATCAAATCGACCACAAGAAATCAACATCTAACCAATAAATCTCACTATCATATAACCTTGTTAGTGTCATCAACATCATAAGAAATATATCAATATACGAATCTAGTCCAATTGGCGCTACATGCCCAAAATACCATAATTTCCATGAGGATAAAATAACATAGCAAAATTTCCAAAATCTATCAAAGTCTCAATCAAAACATGTCTATGCATAAAGGAACTAACAAATAACTGGAGCTATAAAAATGTGGGCACTACAATCCACCATTATTCGAGAAAGCACCTTAAGCTTCTTTGGAATGACGTCGTTTGAAAGTTTGAAAAGGGCATCAAAATCGATGTCAATTGCCTTGACAACCCTCTTCATTTTCTTAACCTCAGAATTAACCCAAGAATGAGTATCATGCACTATTTCCACATACAAAATCTTAGAGCACAAATGAATATTCTCATTGTTCTCAACATCATGAGATCCTGCTTGAATCCTATCTACTACCTCGATTTGAGGAGAAACAACCTCATTATCCACCTCTTGATTATTCAGGAGATTTTGGGAAATCCTTGATGAACTACATGCTCCGAAGTGTTTGATATTTGAATTACCTGCACTTGAGTGGACGTTTGTTTGAAGCATGGTTGAGGATCGTTTTCCATGAGCTTCTAAGAACTATTAACAATATGGGTAGAAGAATCTCTACTCGAGGTAGAAAATCCTAATACACGCTCTCTTTCTTCTTTGAGGTTAGGATCTTTAGATTTTTCTCCTCATGACATGTTACTTAGCGAAGTGGATTTTGGAAACCACTCCTTTCTTGCTTATTGTATATGATTGGATGTTACAGAGGTTGATCAAGAAGAGGCTTTGGTTGAATGAAGGCCTCCTCGTGTTGGCAATTTTTTTATCCTAAAGCATGATCTTGAATTGATTGTAACTTGGCAAGTTCTCTATTGTACCAAGATATGCTTCTTTCAATAATTGGTTGATTCTTGCTATCAAGAGAAAATTCATCTCTTTTGGTCCAGTCAATTTGAGGCAATGGGGTAAAAGAAACTACATCATATGAGGGATCAATGCCATCTTCATCATCATTTATGAATAAATTGAGAGGGTTCTTGATGCTAAAGACCTTGATCTGAGCAAGTGTTAGGCGAGAAAACTCTCGTCTTCTTACTTCATGTTCGTCCGAACAAACAGCCCAGAAATCTTCCATGGTAGGGTTATGTTGATACTTTGCTCCAAGAATCTTCTGCATATATCCATTGATATAAAACTGGGTTCTCTTCACATATGGATGAATTATGATGAGGGTGAACTCTTTTTCCATGAGTTGTGCGTTGAAAAGATTTGGACATTGATATTCCCCAATTTGAATTGGGAAATGACTTTCTGAACGGTGCTTGTCACTAATAAGACAGTGAACTTGGAATAGTTGTCGTGCAAGCTCCATTAATGCCCATATATCATTGACGTACTTAGGAAGCTTCCACGTGGTACTAGCAAAGCCACTCACACGAATGTATGAAAATGATGAAAATTGAATAAACTAGGCTCCCCATTGGGAAATGACACTCATGGCTTCTTTAGAAAACCTTTCCTTAGTATTCCGATTTAGGTTCCGAATCACACGGAAGGTGAATGCATCGTTGACTCTTCTAAAATAGTGAGAACTATTTTTGAAACCGAGTTGAGGGTAATAATGAAAAACACTAGTTGACGGCCCCATGATTCCTCTCGTTTCAAGTCCCAAAAATAGCTTTCTTGCTACTTCATAAGTCAGATACGATGTCATGTAGAAGCATCTAGTCATCTTAACTTCTATCAATTGTTTGTGAAGGGTGTTACTGATGATGGTGGCCCAATCCACAAACTCTTTCTTAGCAAGGATGATACAGATGAATTGATACATCCATGGGTGGAAAATAGCAAAGGGCAAACCGAAAACTCGACTTAGGAGAGTAATCATGTCCCCGATTTCTTCCACAAACTCAATGCGGTATAGTTCTTTGGGAAGCCGGTCAATTAGAGACCTCTTGGTTACTAACTAGTTATTATTAACCATCTTGCTCCACCTTAGGGGTTCTTCATCCCAAAATTATTGTGCTGACTAGCGAGTGATATCCACATTCTCAGGAAAGTCAGGTATGCCAAGAAATTCCTCAATGTGCTCTGGTGTGATTAAAAGGAAAGGCTCATGATTACCTTTAAAATTCCTCACCTCTCAGGATCATAATGCTCCGCAAAATCGATAACTAGTTCTGGACACTGCACCGAGACAGGAAATGATGTTGTTTGGGGTAGACCACTATTGTAAAGCCTATCTGAGAATATGGTTTTGCCTTCAATTTTCACCCGTTCGCAGAATTTTTGCACATTGATGTGACCCAGATTTGTATCAGTGATATTGTCATATGTTGACTTAATGGAACTGGGAGGGATGATTCCTTGGAATTCATACTTGAGCGTGAACTTGTTTGATTTCTCCACTGGCTTCCTTGATCTTCCTACATATTTGTTAGATTTTTCGGCCATTATGAATTTCATAGAAAAAGGACTCAGGAACGTAAAACAATGTAAATGGGGTCAGGTCTCAGTCTCTGAAAACCCCCATCAGTGCAAGAACAATATGATTAATTTTAATATTAATATTAATATTATTATTTAAAAAAAAATGAAAATAATAACTAGTCTTGTTTACAAAATCACACATCGAGACTGGTTTGATTTCTGACTCGGGTGATCACTTTTTTATTTATTTTAAATAAACGAAATAACTTGAGATCAATATTGTTTTTTATTTAATTTTTCGGAGAAAATTCTTCCTCGTATGCGTGAAAATCACCTGATTTTGATGAGCGCGTACTTTGGAAAATGTGTGATGAATTCCTTCTCTTTACACTAGGTAATGTTCTACGTGGAAATTGTTTCAGAAAGCGGTGGCATTTAAATTACTCTGACAAAAAAATGTTCCTTCCTTGTCCTCGGCATGGAATCTTCTTTGGCAAATGCGTTGAAATTAAAGGACTATTTTTTTAATTTTCAAACTACCCTTTTTTATCTTCCACATGGTCTACTTGATTTTGGCATGGGATTTTTGCTTGGTTCTGTGCTGTCCCAAAACGTGGAACCTCTAAAACTGCTCCTGCATGGTCTTTTGGACTGGTGCGTGGATTTCTCCTTAGGAAAAATGTGTGGTATTCTTGCTGTCTCTTTCTTATGCAAATGTGGGTTCCTTTCTCCAGCACGTGGGTCTTCTTCAACCTCTAACACGTGGACTACTCTTTTTTCCTTATTTTATTTACCTTGAAACTATTCTTTGGCCTGCGTAAAAACTAAAATTTCTTTGAGGTCGGCTATGCATGGGAAGTCTATGCGTTGAATACTACTTTAGACTGTTCTTTTCTTTTGAAAAATGCATAGATTTTTGTCTTTTGATAAATGTGTGGTATTCTAGCTTGGGCCTGTGTTGTCCCGAAATGTGGAACCTCTAAAACTGCTCCTGCATGGTCATTTGAACTGGTTTGTATTAACTGATTTGTTGTCTTCTTGCTTATTTTGGATTGTCCTCTCCTTTAAAATTTGCGCAGATATTTCTCGTCTTGCTAATTTGGAATCAAACTCCTTCACCAATGTGTATGGCTTTGGCTTTTAGACCCTGCATGAAGCTTTAGGAAATAATATTCTTGTTTCTTATACTACCTAGTGAATGCATTGATTTCTATGGCTGTGTTATGAGCTTTTCTACCTCTCAAACTGCGAACAACTCCTCCCTACGCATTGGTCTTCTTCTGGTTGCGAAAACATGCACATGAAATAGCCTTGGCATGGAAACTTGTTCCTTCTGTTGCCTATGCGTGGACTATGATTTTTCTTGGACTGGTTTTATCCTTTGCAATGGTCTTCACAGTATTGTGGGATGTGATAAAATATTATGTTCTTTAGAAGAAGAAGTGAGAAGCAATTTTAGAAAGTTTTGTACGACTCTTTCCACCGAGTTCGTCGGAGGAATTTATGAGGGTTAAACCGACTTCCCCTCTTCCTGGGCAGTGGAATTAATTGTCAGGGAAATGGGGGAAGCAACGGCCAATTACCAACGGGAATGGAAAAGTGGGTTGGGGATCTCCATTCAATTTCCCCATGTGGGAAATCGAGAGATTTCTTGCCCGTTTGCCAATTCATTGATTTGTCAATTGGTGGAGAAAATCCCACAAGCGGGAAATTAAAATAAATTTGCCAGGAAAGGGGAAATCTAGGTCTGGGAAGCCAATTTGGCATTCCCGGTAGTTGGAAGCACAAGCTTACTTCCTAGTAATAAAATAATAGTTATTTAATTAAAAACCCCAAATTTAATAAAAAAATGATTTTATCAAATAAAGGATAATAAATAAATTAATTAATTATTAATGTATTTTAAGACCTGGTGGGAGGAGTTCTCACCTGAAATGGACGAAACGAATACTGAAACGATCACAAAAATGAGACGATCACAATGAGAGTGTTAAACCATGCAAGGTAACAATTTTGAAAAATTGCAAAATTTTCATATTTTTTAAAAAAATTAATTTGCGAAGTCAAAATTAGCTGATAACAACTGGCTCTAATTGGGGACAAGGACTTCATGGACACAAAAACGGACCTAGACCAAAATAATCATGAACATGATCTCAAAATTATGGGGCACAAAAATGGGGTGACACAAGAGAGGAGACCGAAAAATAGGGAAACAAACAAACCAAAATCCTAATTATCTATGTACATACGGGGAAAAACCCGTTCTCAATTTTGATAATGCTTGAGATATTGCCCACTGTAGGGCAAAGGCAAATGAGTTCCATCAAGATATGCCAAGTAATAGGTGCTATCTCCACAGAAATTTCTTATTTTGAATAGGCCTAGCCACAGTGAATCAAACTTCACATGCTTTCCTTTTGGTTCATGTCTCTTGTCCCAGAGAAGAACCAAGTCATTGATTTGAAATTGTCTCTCCCTAGTTTTCCTATCAAACAATTTCTTTACCTTGGATTGATGTTCCTCAATCCTGTTTGCCACTTGACCTCTTGATTCCTTGAGCTTGCTTAGGAACATGATCCTTTTATCTAGTGCAGTGGTGAAGCATTCATCATCAACTGCTTGGGCTAATTTTAATGCTGGTAATTCCAATGTGATGGGAATTTGAGCATCGGTTCCATACAAGAGTTGAAATGGAGACATCCCGATTGCTCTTTTGGGAGTTATGCGGTTAGCCCACAATGCGCCATATAATTTTTTGTGCCAAGTTCTTTGATTTTCTTCGACTAACTTGTGCACGATAGTAATGATGTTCTTATTACTGGATTCACCCTGACCATTTCCTTGAGGGTAGTAATCTGACGAATGAGACAAATATATCCCATACCCATAACAAAAACCTATCATCTCTGCAGAAGAAAAATTTGAGGCATTGTCTGTCACGATCCTGTGTGGAATTCCATAATGAACCGATATATTTTCTTTGATGAAGTCACAAATTACTGTAGTAGGTGTATGTTTCATTGGTATAGCTTCTACCCATTTTGTAAAGTAGTCAGTTGCGGTGAACACACGAGTATGACCAGCAATAGAATTATGATTAAAAACCCTAATGAAATCTAAACCCCATTGTTGAAAGGGTTCTTCAATGACAACTAGCTTCAAAGGCAAAGCTGCCAACTTTGGTCTTCCAATAAATTGCTAACAAGCTTCACATTTTTTCACCCATTTCTGAGCATCAGAAAACATAGTGGGCCAGTAATAATGTGCTCGTATAATTCTATGAACCATCACTGGGCCAAAGAAATGACCACCGCAAGCATGATTGTGGAAAGCTTCCAACAATCTAGGCTGTTGCTCTTTATCAACACATATGAGGAACATGTCGTCAATTCTTTTCTTGAACAACGTGTTGTCCCAAATGATGTACCTGATAGCTCTTATTTTGATAGATCGTTTCTCCTTAGTTGTCAGATTCTCTAAACACTCACCATATGTGAGGAAGTAAGCATTATCAAAATACCATTCATCTGTGGTACTAACAAAAACTACCAGTGGTAAATTTTCTTCAACTGGATCTTCTTCAGAGTCATCTCGTGGTTCATTCTCTGTGAAGAGTTGGTAGAGTCCTCTTCTTCGAACCAACTTGGTAGGCTTGATATCCAAATCATATTTCTGGATCTAGGAGACCCAATTACCTCTTTTAGATCCTAGTTCCTATTGTGTCGGCATCGATTTAACTGCGATGTCTGGAACTAAGACTTTGGTGTGAGAATTCAACACATAGTACCTGAAGTGTTTCAGGGCTCTCACCACCGTGTACACATGTCTCTCAAGAGGCATGTAATTAAATTCATGTTTCTTGAATCCAGAACTCATGAATGCAATAGGAGATTCGATTCCCTCTTGATTGTGTCGAGTCAAAATGGCAGAGATTATGTGCGGTGAAGCATAATAATAAATTATGAAATCCTTTTTAAAATAAGGACACACCAATGTAGGAGCTTTGGCGATAACACCTTTGATTTTCTCAAATGAATCTCTACCTTCTTTTGACCATTTGAAGGATTATTTTCCTTTCATCATATCAACGATTTCTTTAGTCAACTCGGCAAAATCTGGCACAAACCTTCTCAAAAAGTTCACCTTCCCAAAGAAGCAGTGGACTCCAGGCTTACTTGTAGGCAAGGAAAGGTTCTTGATAGCTTGAACATGCTCAGGATCAATCTTAGTTCCTTCCTTAGAAACAATATGACCTAGGAGTTTCCCTTCTGTAACTCTGAACACAGAATTTTTTGGATTTAGATAAATCTTATGAAGTCTGCATCTTTGCAATATTTTCTCTAAATCTCTTAGGTGATCTCCTCACTTCTTTGAGAATACTGTCAAGTCATCTAGGTATATCACGATGATCTTGTCTTTATAATTTGTGAATGCCATATCCATAGCCCTTTGAAAGGTAGTGCCGAAATTAATCAAACCAAAAGGCATTCTTCTATACGCAAAGGTACCCCAAGGGGTGGTGAACATGGTTTTATGTTGATCTTCTCTAGCCACTTCAATCTGATTATATCCAGAGAAGCCATCTAGCATAGATAACATTTCCGATCCAGTTACCACCTGTAAAATATGGTCCATGACTGGAAGTGAGTAGTTATCCTTTAAGGAATCCTGATTAAGATAGTAGAAATCCACACAAATCCTAATTTATCAATTTTTCTTACGAACTAGTACAATATTAGCTATCCATGTCGAATGTCAAATAGGAAACACTATTCATGCATCTAGCATCTTTTGAACTTCATGAAATATTGTCCCTGTAATCTTGGGATTATATTGTCTTTTCTTTTTCTTCCTTGGAGTCTTTCACCAGGATTTTAAAAGAATTGAATGTTTATTATTTTCTTTCTTTGCTAGGGTTTGCAATTTGACTGTGAAGTCTGTAACATATGAGTATCCTCACGTAGCAATGTCTGAAGGACCTTGCTAAGGAAGCTTATGAATTTACCACGGTCAGAGAAAAGAAGAGTGATATGCAACTGTACCGTTTTTTGGGACAAGAGTGAGGCATCAACCACCTCAAATACCACCTGGTACACGTATGTCCTAGATTGTTTGTCATGAGGCAATGGACAAGATTCAAGGAGACCATGCGAACTCTTTCTCTTTGATAAAGCTATCATGTTTGTCAAAAAGTTCTTCAAGTGAAACCAGTCCTTTGAGAATTTTATTTCCTTTGAGTTGAATGATGCCATCACTAGGATCCTCGTTCTCAAATCCTTCTTGAATGGGTGAGGTAGTTGATGGCCTCCACGCATGCATAAAGCAGGATGGAGCTCGACAAAGCCCTTAGAGACACAATTCTATCATGAAATACAGACTCTACGTTTCCAAGAAGAGCAAGACTCTTTTCTTCAGTCCTTAAATGCATTCCAATTTTCTGCAGAATGACCCAACAACCAAGCCTAAAAAAATTGAGTCAATAGTGTATATTGCAATCTCATGGATACAAGATTCTGATTGAGGAATGCAATTCTTGTTTTCTTAGAAAGTGCTATAGAATCTGCTTTGTCATTCTTTAGATTTGTGTTGGACAAGATTATAATGTAAAAAACGTCGAAGACTTCAGATCGCATAGCCACTTTATTTGTATAGTGTCTCAACCATGTGGCGTTCTTTGGGTGTGAGCTGCAATTGGGGCATCTTTGACGATCAATTCCGCATCTCCAAAGTCTTCCAAATTTTTGATCCCTTTCTCCTCTACGGCTTGAAGGCCAAGGATTAACGCCTCATGCTCTGCAGTGTTATTAGTATTTGAAAATTCAAGATTGTAGGAAAAAGGAAATATTTTACCATTTAGAGATATGAGCACCGATCAGCACTGCTCCTTGGATTGTTGAGCATGCCAAGTGCCATCGTTTACTAAAGGAGACCACAAATCTCATTGGAATCTTGGCAACAACAAATCTCAAGGGAAGCAATAGAAAAGGTGGCAGCAGACAGCATATAATTAGCCATACTTGAGCACTTGGATGATGATCTGTGCTTGAAGAATGAATTTGGTTATCGTTAGGAGGAATCTTTACCTTCTAGCTTCGAGGGTGATGTCAATGGGGCTTCATAAGGTCCATCGGAGAGGGATCATGGTGAGAAGACCAAGTCCATTTGAAATTCTCCACCTAGGGATCTTTGTAAAATTTCTTGCTGAACGATGATCATTCCATACGATACGGGAATATTAGCAACTGAAATAGTTACATTAGACTTGCTTTTGAGGGAATTGGGCTAAATCTATCTATGGGCATCTTTAAGGTGTCCGATCAATGGCAAACGGGGATGGTGTTCCATGGACTGTAGCATGATCTATGATGTTGTTGTACAATTCAAACCAAGAGCATGTGCTACTTAAACTTGACATCACATTATCCAAGGCTCCAGAGTCTATAATGGAAATTCCAACCTTAAATTTGCATTCGTCCATTTGAAGGACATCATTTGGAAGTTTCAATCTTCTTCATCTTGAAGAAGTCGTAGTGGCAAAAAATAATAATATTTTGAGTTTCCATACAGTGGAGTTTGGAGCCCTTTTTCCGATACATTTTTTTAGCCTGGTATAGTGAACAGAGGTACATTGATGCCATATGTCACCTATAAGTGGACCAATTTCTCAGGGAGAAGGTAATTGGAGTTCTTGATTAATGGTGTCTGTGACATATCCAAGATAGGCACCCTATTGATATGATCACATGATAATGGAGTTTGGAGCCCTTTTAAGTGGTCGTACTTTATTCTTAGCCTGACATAGTGGCTTTCGGGTACATGATGATGACACACTATGGCACCTGTAAGTTAGGAAAGGTTCATATGGAGAAGGTAATGAAGAAACTTCTTCGATTAATGGTGTATGTGACATATCCAATTGATAGGCACCCTAAGATATATATCTCTCAACGTTCTTTAATGATAGTTTAAGATATATGTAACCTCAATAGAAAATATGGACTCTTTGTTCCCTAACTTCATTTCTTATGCTTTTAACACTATTTAGGAAGTTTCCTTAATCTTGGATTCTTTTTGAAGTTCCTTGGAAACCTCTTTATCTCCCGCCTTAGTGGTATCCTATTCCTTTTTCTGAGAGTGTGTGAAGACAGCTAAGGATTGACTATTCATATCTTCTATAATTTCTTTGTATTCATCTTTCTCATCTGAACGGTACTCAAAGAAATGATTATTACTTTCTCCCTTAGGATCTTCAACTTCAGGTTCAAATGTTCCAAAATCTAGCTCTTTCTCATCAACCTCGATGACTTCAACCTCATCGTCACTTTCTTCAATGACATCACATTTTGAGTTAGTTGTGGGAGCTGCTTTAATAGCAAGCCTCGTTGGAGGACCTGTGATCCTGGCTTTGTTGGGAACATAGCCTTTCCTTGGGATGTATTTGTAAGGAGCAGGGTTACTACTTTGAGAAACTTGCTTTTTTAAAGCTAGCACATCAATAGCTAACTTAGTGAGTATAGCTTTTGAAGCATCAGAGGTTTCTTGACTCTTTCCCTTAAGGGAAGTTTTCTTGAATTTACCCGCCATGATTAAGTCATCCTCAATTTCGATGGCCAAGGACTGAGCAAGTTCTAGGGTAGCCACTCTCACCCTTCTTAGCTTGTAGCACACTTCTGGTTGTTGTGCGTTAATAAAGAAACATTTTTGTCCATTAGGATTCTGGAAAATCCCGGCTGGAACTTTGTTCACCATTTTGTTGAATTTAGCCATGAAGTTTCTCATGGGTTCTGTTGGCTATTTCTTCGCTTGAGATAGTTGGGCAAGAAGGGCATGATCATATTTTGTTGTCTTGAATCGATATTCAAACTTAGTTTTCATATCATTCCAATTCGTAACGCATCCATTTGGCAGATGATAACAATCCACCAGCCAATTGTCAACAAAGTCTCATGCTAATTGTTTCGATGAATCAGGCGAATAGCTCGCAGCTTCAATATTGTTTCTGAAGTTAATGAAGCCTCACATCTGGTTATCTAAATATTTCCAAGGAATATGTGTGCAAACTGGTGTTTGTGAAACCATGTCTCTCGAACTTGCCAAGAACTAAAATCCTAAAACGAACATTGGGAAGTTTTTAACAATCTCAAACCAGAAGGGCTCAAATGGCTCCCCAAGTTCCTTTTCCCATGGTCACCAATGAAACTTCCCTGACTTCTTGGGACAAGGTGGCATGCAAAGGTCAAACAACATGAGACAATCCCCAACTTCCCAAACGGTAGTGTATTCCTTCCTTGAACTTGATCTTTCAGAACTTGATGTAAGGCTTAACACAAACTATCGAGGTGTGTCCAAGGAATTCTTTGGTGTAGATGGCTTGAAATGGAAACTTTCCTTGAAATTCAAGAGTGGGATCAAATTGACCTTTAGAATTTTCTCCATCGTGTAAACCTGTGAACCTTCCAGTTTCCAAATCTTACGAATGTGGCTCAAATGTATCACTACGTCATGTTCTAATCAGGCATCTAGCCATAACTCTTCACCCAAGGTCTTATCAAGAAAAACTTACACCTGAATAGCTCTAGAAACACTAGTTAGAATTCTCTTATTCGTTATTTAGTACTAAAGCGACGACCCTGACAATGACCCGTGATCAACTAGATTTCCCAATATACCAATGGGTCCTCGGCAAGATTATTATGATCACCGTCTGTCTTCCAGTATCTGAAAAAACATATGAAAAGGGTCCAAGATAGGTGGGTTAGCTGTAATAGTCATACAACTCATTACCTTGGTGGAAGAGGACGGCATCGGCAAACAATGATCGAAAATGTATAGGAGGTCTATATCCCTCATCACAATGTGGGTGAACTCTATCCTTTAAGGTCTTCAATGTACATTTCTGAGCTCTATATAGACATCTATCAATAAACTTACAACCCTCATTGACATACCAAGCATTCACAGCTAACCCTAAGCTACTGTTTGAAGGTTGGCTGTAACGTCATACTTGAAAATCTTCATCGGGCATAAGGTTCGGTTAAAATAATTGTCCCCTGTGCAGAGGTAATAGTCATAATACATTTTGAACCAATCACAGGCTTATACGATTATATAGAATAATTTAACCGAGTTGCTCAAAAATCTGTTAGCATATGGATTTGCACGCATGCAAATGACATGCAATAGTGTGGGAACGAAGTCCCTCCTCAATGAAGGTGAGGCTGCCTTTATTGAAAACCAAAATTGTATTTACATCTGTACATTCAAAATTGTATGTGGGGGGTGTTTTGGAACATCAATGGAAAGAAAAGTGAATGAGAGGAGATGGAATGGAAAGAAGGAAAGGAGTGAAATGGAATGAACTGAAAGAACATGCAAGAGTTAGGTAAAAACAGAGCCTAATATTGCATGAAGAGGAAAGATGAATAACCAACACAAATAAAACGGAGTTTGAGTTAGCCAAACAAGAACATGTAAAAGGGAACACACATGAGCAAGTAGATAGTCAGAGCTTGATCACTGTGAACTAGAACAACTAGATTAATAATGTTGACAATAAGATCAAAGATAATATTTACATGCAGCATACAAGATTCAAACACCTAACATCTAATGAACATAAGAACATCAAATGTTACAAGAGAAAATGAATGAGACACAAAGTTTGTATTTCATTAACTCCAAAATGTTTTCACAAAAGAACACAAAGTTTCTTCTTGAAACAAAGCTTGCACACAAAATTATTTATTCTCCTCTCTCAAATTCACCTTTACAAATGAGCCCCTCACTTCCTTTTATAACCCAAAAGTTGGTTACAAAGAAGTTAGGGTTTAACATGATCATTAAATAAGGAACTTAAGTGACCTTTGACTTTTTCTAACCACCTTTATTAAAGACAACCAAAAATAGAAATTAATTTTTCTAATCTTCATATGTAGATCTATTAGTTATGTAAGATCATCACTAAGGTTGATAAACCTTCTTCTCAGCCCATGTTAGTGCAGGAACAAGTAAGCAACCATTTGGTTGAAGAGATTGAAGATGCAGGGAAGCAGGACAAAGCTATTGCTCAATGGAAAGAGAAAATTATCCACCAAGCTTTAGAGTAGTTTGAGGGAATACCAGCTAGCCTGGATAATATGCAAAGGTCATTATCTCAACTAAAGGAACTAATGTCAAGGATAGAATATGAGAACATAGTGGAAGGTCATTTGGATACCTTAGCTAAGATACACTCATTGCCATAGGATGTGCTAATTGGATAGGAAATTGTATCTGACGGATTGATAGAAAAGGGGAAGTAATTAGAGATAGCAGTTTCCTTCTGCATGGAGATCCTCAAGATTTTGCTGAAGAGGATGCAGTTGCTGGAAAATGAGATGGGGGAAGTACCAGATAACATTCCAGATGAATTGTCTACATCCCGTGAGGAATTTATTCTGGTTGTGTAGAAGAGGATTGATGAAATCGCCATGCATTTCACATTAGATTCAATTGACAGACTCATAAAGCTTCATGCAGATACTGAGGGGTATAGGCCTGGTTCAGAAAAGGTAAAGTCTAACACTGCTGCTTTGTCCAGAGGATTTCTGCAGTTTAATACTGAGAAAGAGGTGGTTGCTAAAGCAGATGGGAAGTTACCGAGTCACATGTTTGAAAAGTATATTCAGTTTCAGAAAAAAGAAAAAGCATAGAGTATGATGAGTGACATATTGTATTTCTTCTTCCCTTCTATCTCTTATTCTTATTTTCTCAGACAAAATTGTAAAAATAAAGTAATTGGTTAAAAGCCATTACTTTTAGTTATCTAAAAAGGTCCTTAATTAAGAAGAGGTGGCAGTCATGAAACTATTTGATTAAATCTTCAGATGCATGTCATGTAGAGAGAAATTTAAAGGAAAAAATTGTCAGTTGTTTTCTTTATAGCTTCCACATGTGTCAGTTCAAGTATTGCTTTCCTATTTGTAATTTCCCTCTATACACTATAAATAGAGGAAGAACCTACATGTTAAAGGATCATAATTTGTAATCAATATTCTTGAGTTCCAGACTTCGTGTTGAAACCCTTGTTATCTTTTCTAGAAGATAAGGAATTGAACAAAGACAGATTTCTAGAGAACTTTGTGTCAATGGTGCATTGACTTCTTACTTCTATGTAGATCTTTAGGTAAACTTTGCATTATCTAAGATTTAAATTAGAATCTTTCCTTTCCTTTGATTTTGTATTGTGAGATATATTTTTTTTAATCTGTGTATGAGACCAACTCTATAAACTATTGGTTGGATTACACATCTTCTCCTTCTTTCTGTATTCAACTATCCCCCCTTCCACAAATATTTCTTTACAACTGCTTACTTGTTGCAGAATTGCTTAGCTATGGTTCATGAGCTTCACAGTTAAAGTAAACCCCACAGATATATATTAGAAAACATAATTGAAAAAAATATTACATGGGAGCCTCACCGATAAATGAGGGAGATTTATCTCATGACTGCCTAGGTTTTAGCTATGCATAAAATCTAGCCAATAGTTTTTGGCGACTCCGCTGGGGAACAACAACCTTTACTAGACCAGAGCTTAAATTGCTAGTTCCCATCCATATTGAAATCTCAACCTGGTTGAACGCCCATTCACCTGATCTAGCAAGGATCAAGGAAGGATTGACCATTTTTATAGATTGCAGGTTCAGTTTAATTTCAATCATCCTCCTCAAGTCAGGAGCCATAGATCTCGTCTTTCATCAAGAAGAAGAGTGAAAACTCCTCCAAATTCAGATAATCTTCAGCATAATACGACATCTAGAATTATCTATCAAGTCTACTCTCAGAGAAGACGTGCTCCATTCATCGTGCAGAATCAGAATCAACCACTTGCTCCTTTAACACCTGTCCCATAGGGGGAAACTTTTGGGCCTTTAAATCTAACTCCTCCCATGCATGAGTTTCCTAAAGGATCGAGAAATAATTTCTCAAAATTCTTTGGATATGGCAAGCAAAATCCAGATGACCACTTGGCGACATTCTTCATATCCTGTGGAGTTCTTGTAGTGGAGCATGAAGATGTTTTGGTCAGAATTTTCATTGAGACTCTACACAACTTGGCCAAAGAATGGTTCTATCAATTAGCCCCTAGGCGTCCATGCGAGAACAATTTCTAAAAAGGTTCAAACCTGCAGAAGACGCTAACACACTGATCACCTAGCTGATGCAGTTGAAAAAAGAACCACACGAGAACATGAGGGACTTTATTGATAAGTTCCAAAGGATTTTATATAAAATCCCCACTTCTACTGCGCTTAGTGACGAAAATCAAAAGACATTTTTTATAAATAATTTTCTGCCTGAAGTTGGATATCGGCTATGGAGGGAAAGACCTGTGAATCTGTTAGAGGAACAAAATGTTGTGGTTGAGGTTGAAGATGACCTGATTATGGCTGGAAGATCAAGCAATCAACCCACAAAGCTGATGGAACTTCTTCATAAAATACTTTTGATCATATATTGCAGTAGTTAGCCAATGACATGCTACAAATAAAGAATCAAATAGCTCGAGGAAATTCAACTCCTTCAAACATGGTTCCTGCTCAGACTTTTAATGGTCAAAATCAAAATCGAAACAAACTTACTACTGCACCACAGAGGTTGGCAATAGAGGCTGCTCCAAGGAACAACTTGGAAACAAATGAATAAGATCATGTTATTGATGAATCAATTGACTAAGAAGACTTTTTTGATCCCGCTGACGACTCTAACATTGACTACCTAGACTATGAATCTGATGTGAAGGCTATTACGAATCTTTTGAAGATATTGGTGGTCATACATTTGTGGTGTTCACAAGGTCTCAAACACGTCAAAATGCAGAAGCTTCCTCAAGTGGATAGATGAGAGAAAGGGAATATCTTGGACCAGATGTTACCATTCTAAATAGAGGCAGCCCACTTCCTTCTTCATTAGCTCCAAGAGACAAGCATGTAAGTTCCTCTAATCAACAACAAAGTACACTTAGACAAACAACTAAAGTAAGTCAACCTTTTGATATTATTGATCATATAAATAAGACCAAGATTCAGATGTCAAAAGCTGAGTACTTGAGGGCTTTTCCCAATCAGTTGAGTAGATTGTTGAAATTTGTACAAAGTAATGGTCCTAATAATTCACCGAATAATGCTTCACAAGGCATCTTATCTAACCTAAAAAATAATCCTTTGAATAATGTTGCAACTTCTTCTCTTGCTACTTTTGAAAGAATTGAATCATTCTATGTTTCATTACTTATCAATGGTTACAAATTGAGTAATTGCATTCTATATTCCAGAGCTTCTGATAATGTTATGTCATCCAAAGTCACTGATGCTCTGGGTCTCCCACTGACGAAGAACATTGGAAAATGTTACTCAATGGAAAGACAAGTACCTCTCATTGGACAAATAAAAGATGCACAAGATGTGCTTGCTTCCTTTCTAGAAAAAAGATTGAAGATGAAAATTCTAGTGGCAGATATTCCAGTATCTTAAGGCATGTTATTAAGCAAAAACTTATGTAAGGAATTAGGAGGATAGGTTAAGATGGATTGGTCTTGTGCACATATTCTAATTAAAGGAGTTAATCAAAAGTTAGAACCTGAGAAGAAATCCAAGTATACAGTCTCTAAATCTGAAGACCCTAGATCTCAAATCCTTTTCCGAGAATCAGATCATGGGGTCTACTACCTAGAGTAGGATAAAGAAGAAGCCCAGCCCATAACTCAGGAGCCACATCAGTTGAAAAAAAAAGTTTGGACCCTAGAGTTTGATGGTATTTGTTGTTCGCTTGGATCTGGTACAAGTGTTGTGTTTATTTCTCTTGAAGGAAAGGTACATGCACATTCCTTTAAATTAATGTTTGAGAATACTAACAACACAATAGAATATGAAGCACTGATATTAGGAATGGAGCAAGCTAGAGCAATGGGAATTAAATTGCTACATGCAAGAGGATATGCTGAGTTAATTTTCAATCAGATACGTGGTCTCTATCAGGTTAAAAATATATAAACGACGACATTATAGAGATCGGTTCTATTCATCTACATTAAATTTTACAACTTTCTCAGTTTCTTATATCCCTAGAGGTCAAAACTCCAGAGTTGATTCACCGGAAGTTACTGCAGCCCTATTGAATCCAGATCAACCACATGCACTCTTCAGACAAGGTGATTACAAAGTGGAAATGGTTTTCCATCCAAAAGTGCCTGATAATGTTCAACAATGGCAGGTCTTCAATGATGATAAGCATATTGTTGTTTTTCTCCAGCAACAAGGTAACTTTGAAGAGATATACTATGAAGGAAGCACTTCACTTTTGAGACAGACAACAGTGGGTGAAGCTGATTCAAAGATTGAAGGTGGTCAAGAGATCATTCAACTTAAAGGAAATAAAATTCCTAAAGGCTTAGTGTCTCTTGAGGAGATGTTCGACAAGCATGATCAAGCACTGAAAAAGAATAAAGAATGTGGGGAAAGATCTTCTTCTGATGTGCAGTCATTGAATCTGGGAGTTGATGATGACCCCAAGTTAGTAAACCTGGTTAAATGTTGTTCTAAATTAGAACAAGAATCTTTCACAAAGCTTCTTAGAAAATATATAGATGTCTTTGCTTGGTTTTATCAGGATTTGAAGACATATCAACCTGCTGAAATACAACATTATATCCCATTGAAGCAAGATTAAAAACCCTTCAAATAGAAATTGTGGCGACATAATCAAACCATTTCAAGTACTATCTTTGCAGATATTTAGAAACTATTTGATGCAAAGATAATTTACCCTATACATCATTCTGAGTGGTTGGATAATATATTTCCCGCAAGAAAAAAAAGTTGTGAGATTAGATTGTGTGTTGATTTCTACAATCTCAATCAGGCATCATTAAAAAATAATCATCCCATTCCAATTATGGATTGTACTCTCTAGGTTGCCACCGGATCTGAGATGTTCTCAATGCTGGATGTTTTTTATAATCGGGTTAAGGTGCATGAAGAAGATCAATATAAAACAACATTCATCACACCTGGGGGAATGTTTTCTTATCAAAAAATTCCTTTTAAGTTAATTAATGCCAGAGCCACATTTCAGAGAGCTATGGATATGGCATTTTTTCATCTCAAATAAAAAATCATAGTGGTTTACCTCGATGATCTGACAGTATTTTCTTAAGTAAGGGGTAATCAATTTTCAGATCTAGAAGAATTCTTCATCCAGTACCGTAAGCATGGGATTTATTTAAATCCCAAGAAATCCATCTTTGTTGTAACAGAAGGAAAGTAGCTAGGGCTCATTGTTTCAAAAGAATGAACCAAGATAGATCCTAAGTAGGTGAAATCCATTCAAAATTTTCCATTTCCAACCTCAAAAAAATGAGTTCATTCCTTCTTTGGTAAAGTTAATTTTCTCAAGAGATTTGTCCTTGACTTTGCTGAACTAACTCGTCATATTTCAAATATGATGAAGAAAACAAAAGAAGATCAAGATGGCTTTGTCTGAAGCACCAGTCTTGGTATCACAAAATTTTAGTAAAGAATTTGTTCTTTACTGTTATTCCTCTGAACACACAATGTCAACAATTCTAATGCAGAGAAATCAAGAGGATGTAGAAGCACCGATTGCTTTCATGAGTATGTCTTTAATGGCTTAAGAATTGAAATATACTCCTATGGAGAAACATCCACTGACTTTCTTTAAAGGATTAATGACAAGAGGTGAAACCCACTGATTATCTGATATGGGATATATAAATCCATCATACAGTAATTTCTTCAACTCTCCTTTTACAATATCTCTCACTACTTTGTTCATTCTTCTTTGTGGCTGCTCAATGGATTTACAACTGTCTTTAATATAAATCTTATGTGTGCAGAGCCTAGGATGATATCCATGCATGTCATTATAATCCCATGCAAACATTGCTTTATGTTTTTGCAGAAGAACAATCAACAATTGCTCTTGTTGAATACTCAATATCTTGTTTACATTAAGTGGCCTTCCTGGAGTTATCTCCACTTTCTTGTAGAGATCAACCATTGAATATACATTGTTGATAACATAATTAAATATGCAGTCATGAGGAAGAAGTTGATGAAAAATACAATCCTTGCCTAGAATATCCATGGTGCTTTGCTGTGGTAGAACTTGGTTCAAGGGGCAATTTAAACACCTTAATTTGTCATCCACTTCTTCATTTCTTCCATAGGCATTCTGCAAGACATTAGAGAGAACAACATCTTCCTATTTCCCTGCGATTGTACAAGATTTCTCTAGCATCATGAGCTATTATACAAATTTCTAATATAATTATGGTTCTTCTACCCAAATTCTTTGATATTCATCATTCAATGGTTGGGAAGGAGGATAGAACATGAGCTTCTTGGTACCACTTCCATAGGAAAAAATAATGTTGTTAGACCTGCAACTTATGAATACATCAACAGTGGCCAACCATGGCCTTCCTAAAATAATAGGATGTCCTCCTAAACTTGTTTTTGGTTGAAGGACAATAAAGTCAGCAGGGCATTCCCAACAGTCTACCACTACAATTATGTCCTCAAGGACTCCTTCAGGTCTCATTGTTGATCTATCTGCAAGTTTCAAAACTGTAGTTGTTGGCCTTAGTACTTTCAATTTCAGATCATCCATAATTTTATTGGTCATAATGTTTATGGCTTCCCCCAAGTCAACCAGATTATTCTTTATTGTTGTGCCATTAATTGGAATGTTTACCAACAGACTGTCTAGATCTATATACTTTCGTAAAACTAAATTTCTAAGCATGATATTGGCCAATTGTCTAATAACCTATATAATGGATGAATCCTTTCTTTTTCTTCCTGGGTTTTTAATGCATAGATCCTTAACCAATTTGTTGTATATGGGAACATCCTTGATGGCTTGAATAAGCATAAATTTGACACAAATATCCCTTAGTTGATTGAAAAAATCAGAATCTTAATCTAATTTGAGGTCATTGTTTTTTTCTTGTAATCTCTCTGGAAATGGTGGTTCATTATCTTGCACTTTACCCTTATTAGAACTCTTCTCAGGTTGTTGAGGATCAACTTATAGTGTGTTTTGGATTTGCTGCAACAACTATGGTTCATCTGCAATCTCTATAATGGTGGGTTTACTTGGTAGAGGAAGTTCCCTTCTTGAGAGAAGATGGATGTTATTAACATCACCTGAATAGGTAGCATATTGAGATGATTTAGTGGTATAGGGTAGCTACATAGATTTTTTGTTGGTGTTAGGTGTTGGTTGAGCTGGTAGCTGAGTGGATTTTGGTTGAGATTCTACTTGGGAATTTGGCATCAAAGCTTGTTGTTATGGGTAAGGAGGTTGCTGGTATGATTATTGATAGTTATGAGGTGGGTTATTCCATTTCTGCCCTCCTCTCCAAGGCTTCTACCATAATTGAGGGAGTTGTTACCAGTGTTTTCCTGGAAAATGAGGTTTCCACTATTGTTGGTATTGGGTAGGGTATGGATCCCAACCTTGCTGAGTATTAACCCAAGGTGGGGGTTGCATGTATAGATTACCAACCCAATTTTGAAAAAATGGAATATGATCTTGTGACATACCTCCTTGTCTTGGCGGCCATGGCTTTCTTTGAGCAACATAGAAGACTTGTCCATCATTTATTTCTATCATCTTGAATTCCAGTTCAAATTTCTTTTCTTATGTAATGTTGGCTAATCCTCTTCATCTACAATTAAATTTCTTCCTTCTACATGCATGACAAAACTCTGTGAGTGCTACCTCAACATCTTCTCTTTTCTTTTTGGCATGCAGAGCATCAAGCTGGGTTGTTATATCATTGAGTATCTCCTATTTCATGTTCTTGAACATGCTTACAATATCTTATTTAGATATGTCCTCGATTCCTTTGGTAGATAACCCACCCTTTGATTTAGCATTTATGATTCTCTTCATGGTTACTCTAGATTAATTCTTGCAGGATTAACAAATTTCCTTAAAAGTAGCTTTTGAGATATCTACAACTCCTATCAGGTCCAAAGCATCCATATCCTCTTCACTGATTCCTTTTAAGAAAAGTAGCTTAAGGGACTCATTAGGTAACCTCATGTGTCTTGACTTTTGGAAACTAAATAAGAATTTTTTGAAGTAATCTTGCAGTGGCTCATCTTCTTTTTGTGCCATCATGAAGAGTGCATCACCTCCTCTACTACTTGGCATGCAATAATCTTGATATTTTACTAGAAAATTTTCCTTCATTTGTGGTCAAGTTGACACAACATCTCTTCTTAAACCCATGAACCATCTCAAGGCTACATCCTTGAGTGTAGTAGGGAATAACTTTAACTTATGTACATTTGTAGTGTAGTCATAGCTCCTGCATAAAATGTCAAACTCAAATGAAAAGGTTTCTAGGTCTTTAGTTATGGATCCATGAAAGTATGGAAGGGCTGAGGGAGAAATGTTCTTCATTGCAGGAAGCTGGTTATTGTTGAAGATTGGGAACTCAAAATTAGTTTCCCTGTATTCAACATTTTGATTTACTTCTTTTGCCATGATGGGCTTGATTTACTTTTTTTCCATGATGGGCTGATCAGGAATAACCTCATAAGTCTCACTTCGAGGAGGATCTTCTAACAACAAGCCTTGTATAGAGGAAAGTATGTCTTCTTCAAAATCAGATATAACAATCTATGCTATTTGTGGATTAGGTAAGAATCTACCATGGGCATCTCTTAGATGATGCATGCATCAACTAGCTCAACTCAATCAACATACATTAGTGGGGGTGGAGGTGGAAATTCCTAAACCTAAACTACTTTCTAAGAAATGAAAAACCTCTCAAAAACCTTATAATTTGGCAGTATCCCCGACAATGACACAAAAAATGGTGGTGCAAATTAACTTGGAGAAATTAATATGTTGTTCACTAATTCGTAGTCATTTAATCATCAAACCAAGAGACATAAAATTTCAATAATGCCAATGTTTTATGCACATTTACAAAGCATTTAGGAGGTATGGAAACAAATAGATGTCACTACTATACTTAAAACAACAAAGCTTTAAAGTACAATGCTTGAAACAAAAATTAGAACTAAAACTAAATGGATTTTAACACTGTGATTGAAAGTAAAGCTTGTAAATTCAGAATACAGATAAAGAGGTAAATTGCTTCCTAGCTTAATCATGCAAGAAAATAGAGCAACAAAACTATGGAGGGTTTTAACAGACCACAAGTGGGCCCTACATTAGGTGTTAATCTCTCTTAAAGCTTGTAACTAAAAGATACTAAACAAAACTCAAATTCTTTATTGAATTGACATGAATATTACATTTAATAACAAAGCACCTTCTATAGTTACGCACCCTCTATTCTTTAATTCTCCATATAACTCTCTATATACATTTCCAACATTAATCTCTTTCTCTTATACTCCTCAATTACATCAAAATGTGAGAAGAAGAATTCAACTAGGAGTTCAAATAAGCTAAGTAAAATATCTTCAATGAAACAAGTGAAAGATTTTAAACAGAACAACACGAGTTTAAACACGTGCAATGAAACTAATTAATAGTTGTCCAGATATCAAATACATAACTTAGGTAACCCTCAAGTTCCTAAAATCACATATTTAACTGATCAATCAATTCTTCAGTGAGTTGTAATGAGTAGTCAACTCCATTGTTGAACTATCTTCAATTCTCATGTTCTAGTTTGTAACTTCCTCTTCCACGACATGTACAGACTTGGCATGTCATCCTTCACGTTCCAAGTGATATTCATAATCACAACTCTTTTGTTGTAGGTGATCTTCTTTGGCTACAGATGGGTTGCTGCAGACAAGTCCTTTGGTTGTAGGTGATTCCCTTTTTCTTCAGATGGGTCATTTGCTGCATATAACAAGTTATTCGTAAACAAGAGTGGCATCACACAAAGCATCATTCAAACAACTTATTACAACCATAAGAATAAATACATACTCAAAATACCACAAAATAAATATAATTAGTCATAACTATATTAATTAGTATTCATGTCATAAGTTCCGGTTATGGTGATAATGTTCAACATTATAACTAGGAAATACAAGGTCATGGCTTCAATGGCTTAACAAAATACATTATATGAGTTGTTTATAAAGGGGATTTAAACAACTCATCATTTTGCTTGTCTTGTCACCTTCTTTCTTGATTCTCTCTTCTCCTTCATCTTTGTCTTTTTATTCTTCATCATTCACTTTCTTCTCATCATCCATGCCATGATTTTCACATGCACAAACAAAGATGAAAGCCACCTTATTTTGCAAAAATAGAGGACCATTAATCCCTTTCTTATCTTCCCTCTTCACCATCTTGAACTTTTCACTCATTTTAATCCCTTCCTTTGCTAAGAGCACTATATTTCACTGCAACTCATCATGTTCTTGACTTATTTATTCCTCTTAAACCTCTGCCTCACTCTTACCTTCATAACATACTTCACTTGTCCTTGTTTCTTTAGAATTTTCCATT
Source organism: Taxus chinensis (assembly GCA_019776745.2). NCBI lineage: Eukaryota > Viridiplantae > Streptophyta > Pinopsida > Cupressales > Taxaceae > Taxus > Taxus chinensis. The sequence continues at coordinate 42,005,870 of CM034146.1, read as the reverse complement.
TTTCCAACTCATATTTTCCACTTAACGAGATCCACATGCTTGTGAGAACTTCCCATGTTCTTCTCATCACACTAGTTGTTGCATTCTCATTCTTGGCTAATCCATAGTGGGCTAATATACCAGAAGATAAATACACAAGATATAATGTGGTTCACCCAGTGTGGGCTATGTCCACCAAGAAACAACCAATCTAATAATCTTTGCTTTACAGAGGAAATAAAATGAAGATCTATAATATTCCATACCTTCTTTAGATGTATAGTACTTTTCCTTCTCTCAACTTCTCCAAGAATTCCTTCTTACAATTATGATCAATTTTTCACAATCTAACATTTTAAACCCTAATTTTCAAGCTTATATAAGCATATACAAACTTAGGGCACTTTAGCAATACAATTACAACCCTTAGATCACATTTTAATCAAAGTTTAGATATAATCCCACATTTTAAATAAAAAAATTTCACACACAGGAGACCAATGTTGGCTATCCCAACTGATGTCAATTCCTACTAGTTGACCGACATCGGTCAACCGATCGATGTTGGTTACTGTGTAAATTTGAAAGTTGTAAAACATGTTATTTGTGAAGCAATTAAGCTCCACAACTTAGCAATCTCCCACTTGGAGATAAATTGTTGCACAGCACCATAAAACTCCATCCTTGGATCCTTGGATTGTTTCTTCCTCTTCAAGTCTCAAACTCGAAGACCAACAAAAGTGGAGTGTAGCTCCAACTTCTCCTTTTCCAATGACTTTGTTAGCATATCCATGGGGTTCTCATTTGTATGAATTTTCTCCAGTTTTAGCTACCCATCCTCCAACACTTGTCGTATGAAGTGATATCTCAAATGAATGTTCTTCATTCTTAAATGAAATGTTGAGTTCTTTACCAGATGGATGTAAATCTAGATGGAGTGATAGTAGTAGATGATGTTAGGTCCCTCATTATGGTCTCATAGCTTTATATTTATAGGGTTCTCTTGCTATAATTTCATAATTAACCCCGAAAAGGCTGACCACAAGAAAGATTAAGATGAAAAACAACTAGAAGAGGCCAAAAAGGTGGCAAGAAAGTGCAAAAAGAATAGGGGCGCCCCCAGGTGGGACCAGGGCACCCATGGGCGCCCTAGTACTAATCTGGACACCCCAACTGAGGCTAAAATAATGTGGATTTTCGAAAAATGGTTGGACATATGGGTGCAATAGGTCACAAATTAGGAAATAAAATAAACAAGATGACCAAAAGGACGTGGGTTAACTAGTAATTTCTTCACTTAAAAACCTTCTAAATAGTAGTATGAGACTGGGATAAATAAATGTCTAGAGTGCATAATTTTGTGACCACAATATAATTTTGAACTATCCATTTTCTTCTTCAATGCATGATATGTATTTATTTCTTAGTCTATAATCACTGAAACATATCATTTATTTCATGTTTTACTTATATTGTACCATGGACAAAATTAACACAATTAATCTTCCCACACATCATTCACCACTGCATTCAAGCATTTCACACAAGTGTACACTACCCTGACAGAGAAAACCAGTCAGACGCTACCTAATTGCTTCCAGCGCTTTCAAATAGAAAAAATCTAAGTTCCTTTCCCTCATTTCTATACATGTCAGAAAAATCATAAACACAACCAACCTTTGCCCTTTACCCAACCAGGCACCCAGGCCCGTGGAAAGTACTTGAACCATTCCAGAATAAGGTGGAAAGTAAACCTAGTCTTGAGTTCTGAAAAACTAGTTATATTGTAAGTTAAAAACACATACCTTATTAGGTCTCAAGGAAAAACCATCACTTTACACTTTTTGGGCATAAAATGGGTGTTGGCATTATTATGGCTTCCCCTAGGCATTCAGTTTATACTTTCCTCCACATCATGGAACTATGGGATCAACCTGCGCTTCACACATATACCGAGGGGACATAAAGTACACATGTCATAGTTTACCCACACTTTTCAAAACACTTCCCCACCTTGGGTATTGGGGAAAGGATCACAATGTGCACATTATATTCATATCTTACAAAAGTAACCAAGTGTCCTGAAAATACATCAAAGTAGCATTGCTTTCACTTCCAACACTCGAAACCTTAAGAACAAGGGAAAAATCAAACATGCACATGATTACCCAATTGAATAGAGAGACCAAAAATTATGGGCACTAACACGTGGAATATGATCTTGACCTACCTGTATGGTCTTGGACCGACAATTCTTCCAACTTTTATTTCAATTACATTATATATATGTATGGGTATTTTCATCTTCCTAGTTTGGCCTTTATATGATAAATTACTGTAGGATACCTATATAAGCAATTCAACATCACCTCATTCACTCATTTGATAAGAATATGGAAATTCACTTGGTACTGTCATTGCAAATACATACATAAGGCATCCAAAACTTCCTAAATCTTCTTAAAGATGGTGCATATCCACTGGGGAAACCACTACTATACTTATGAAACACTCAACCAGGTCAAGGAGTTTATCTTACCTCATTTCCAAGCACTCAAATATCCCTACTCAATGTCTTATCAATAGCACAACCATTTCAAGTGTGTTCAAATGGATTCAATTTACCAACTATTTTCATTCATCTAGATATCACATGCTAAGTGGGGAACCACGTGTGTTTTAAGGCCTATTTAGAGTAGTGCTGATGTAGGTGGTGCACATATTACACTTCAACCTAGATGTTAACCTTCTTATTTGGTATTCCACCCATGATTAGGGTTTGAGTTCCATTTCTCTAATTACTATAAATCACTGTATAATCTACAATCTTCTTTCTTCTTTCCCAACTCTTCTATGAACCTGCTCATCCATGTCATAACTTTGCTAGCCTCTGTAGCTACAACATACTCGGCCTCTGTAGTAGACAAGGCCACAACCTTATGCAATCTATAAATCCCACTAATTGTCATGTCACCTACTGTGAATACATATCTAGTGGTGTTTCTTCTACCATCCAAATCACCAGCCATATCTAAATCAACATAGCCACATAAAGAGGTATATGAACCTCTATAGTATAACTGCATGTTAGATGTCCCTATCAAATATCTGAGTATCCATTGGACTTCTTTCTAATTCTCTTTACTTAGATTGGCCATAAATCTACTCAGAACTCCCACTTCCTGTGCAGTGTCTGGTCTAGTACAAACCATAACATAGATAAGATTTTCAATTGCTGAAGCATATGGAACCCATGCCATGTACTCGACCTCCTTATATGATATAAGACACTAATCTTTAATCAATTTAAAGTTTCCAGCCATAGGTGTACTTACAAGTTTTGAATTCTGCATATTAAACCTTTCCAACACCTTATTGATATATTGTTCCCGAGACAACTACAATTTCCTGTTCTTCTTGTCTCTAAGAATTTTCATGCCAAGGATTTTCTTTGCAGCTCCTAAATCCTTCATTACAAATGTATGAAATAACTTTTCTTTAAGCTCAACAATGTCTAGCATACTAGATATTGCAACACGCATATCATCCATATACAGTAACAAAATAATATAGCTTCCATTTTCAAGCTTCTTGAAATAAACACAATGGTCAGATTTACATCTCATATAACCATGCTCATGCATAAAACTGTCAAACCTCATATACCATTGCATTGGGGCTTGTTTGAACCCATACAAACTCTTTTTCAACCTGCACACAATTTTATCATTACCCTTGACTTCATACCCAAACGACTGTTATATATATATATATATATATCTTCCTCGAAATCACCATGAAGGAAAGCCATCTTAACATCAAGCTGCTCTAAGTGTGAATCTTCTACTGCAACTAAACTCAAAACAATATGTATGAAAGTCATTTTAACTACATGAGAAAAAATATCACAAAATTCAATACCTACTTTTTGTGCAAATATTTTTACCACAAGTCTTTCCTTGTATTTTTTTGTCCACCCTTTTCTTCCTTGATCTTGTAAACTCATATGTTCTACAATGTTTTTTACCTGCTAGCAACTTAACCAAATCTCATGTCTAGTTTTGTTCCAAGGAGTCCATCTCTTCATCCATGCCATGCTCACACTACTTATGGGTTTCATCCTTCATTTCTTCTTCAAAACTATCTAGTTCACCACTATCATTCAATAATAAATAAGATAAGGAAGGTGTACATTTTTTTGGAGGTCTACAATCTCTACATCATGTACATTAGTATCCACCTCTGACAGTGACCGACGTCAGCCACCTCTTGCCGATGTCGGTTTAGCTAATCGACGCTGGTCGTGCTCTTCTATAGCTGACGTCGATCCTGGCGACCGAGATCGGTTATGTTCAACTGATGTCGGTTCAGACTACCAACACCGATACCCGTATATGTCTTTTCTAAATCCAAGAACGAGTTTTCTTCAAAAAAATTTCCAACCAGTTCATTTTTGGATACCAAAACGTGATCTCTATACATCCTATTTTCATTCCATTCAATGTCACGACTCCTAACAATCTTATAATCTTCTAAATCCCAAAAACGGAATCCAAAATCACCAGTGCCATAACTAAGAAAAGTACATATCTTGGATTTAGCATTCAACTTCTTTTTTTTTATTTATCAATATGCACAAAAGCTTTTGAACCAAATAATCTAAGAAAAAAAATATCCACCTCTTTTCCATCCCAAGCTTCTTCTAGTATTCCACCATCTAGTCCACTTGAAGGCTCACAATTAATTAAATAAATTTCCATGTCTACTCATTTTTCCCAAAACTACAAGGGTAATCCAACATGTATCCTCATGCTTCTTGTATGTTCCATAATTGTCTTGTTCATTATTTCAGCAACACCATTATCCTGTGGTGTTCTAGAAACCATTCTTTCTCTATGTATCTCATTCACTAAACAATAATCATTGAAAGCCTTGCTGCAGTACTCATCACCATTGTTAGATCCAAGACAATTTAACTTTGAATTTGATTTATTTTCCACAAGGGCTTTCCATCTTTTAAAAGTCTCTACAACATAAAATTTACATTTAAAACAATAAACTCATACCTTTCTTGTGTCATCATCAATGAAAGTCACATAATATTGGGATCCTCCATGAGAAGCTACCTGAGTTTTTCCTCACACATCTGAGTGCACAAGCTCTAATTTTTGTTCTAGCAAAAAATAGATTTCTCCCAAGGCTTGGCATATGCCTCACATCTTTCAATATCCATGTATTTCCATTTTACAATTTTATATGAACTTCTTCTTTACCTGTAATATTACACGGTTCATCATCTCCTAAATAAACATGCCCAAAATTACCCTGGACATAATTTTTTTGATAACCCTTATTAAGGGTAGCATCGAAAGAAGCTCTTGAATCTAAAACCCAAGATTCAATTTTATTATCCAATGAGAGAATAAGGGCATCTTGCATTACCTCATAAGATGCAACATTTGTCTTTTTACATTTCTCTGGTACATTCTCTTTATTTTCCTTGAACCAGTAATCCTTGTGTGGATGTCCTTTCTTTCCACAATTCCAGCAGGTTATTCCTCTACCTCTAGATTTAGATATGCCATTCTTAGACCTTGATTCCCCATTATTATTGCTCTTGGATCTCTCCTTCTACCTTCCCATGTTTTCTACATTTAAAGCATTTACAGATGATGACTCTTATGTACTTTTCCTACATATTTCTTCATTCGGGATTATACTAACTACATCGTCAAACTTCAAAATATTAGTAGCAAATGTTGTATTACTAACATTCATTACTAAGATATCCCAACTATCTAGCAAAAAACATAAGAATAAAAGTGCTTTCACTTCATCCTCAAACATAATATTAATTGATTTACAATAGAATGAAAATCATTTAAATGGTTTGATACAAATCCACCTGCTTGCATTTTAGAATTAAATAATTTCTTCATCAAATAAACTTTATTGGAAGCACTTAGTTTTTATATAAATTAGCTAAAACTTTCATCAAATCTACCGTGGTTGTTGCTTCGGTAATATTTGAAGCCACAGATGTTGCCAAAATCCATCTTATAGATCCCAAAATTTTCTGTCAAGAATTTTCCATTCTTCATCAGTGATCTTTATAAGTCTTGACTTCTCATCCAATGGTAAGTATTGATCTTTCTGATATAGATAATCTTCCACCTGCATCTTCCATAATTGATAATTACGGTCGTCAAATTTCTCAACTTTGTATTTTCTATCTTATGCCATTGTTGTAGCTCCCACTGAATCAGAAATCCCTCTATGAGTAAATTTGTCAACACACAAAACCCTCAAACAAAAAATCTCTTATACTAGTTGTTGGGGGTTAGCACACACTTATTATACAGATCTATAATCAGAATTAAACATTCAAGAAATAAAACATGGAAATATACCAGAAGATAAATACACAAGATATAACATGGTTCACCCAATGTGGGCTACGTCCACCAAGAAACAACCGATCTATTAATCTTTACTTTACAAAGAAAATACAATGAAGATCTGAAATCTTCCACACCTTCTTTGGATGTACAATACTTTTTCTTCTCTCAGCTTCTCTAAGAATTCCTTCTTACAGTTATGATCAATCTTTCACAATCCAACCTTTTTAACCCTAGCTTTCAAGCTTTATAAGCATATACAAACTTAGGGCACTTATACAATTACAAACCTTAAATAAAATTTTAATCAAATGTTAGATCTAATCCCGTGTTTTAAATAAAAAAATTTCACACATAGGAGACCGATGCTAGTTACCCCAGCTGATGTCAGTTCCTACTAACTGACCAATGCTAGTTACCCGACTAATGCCGATTACTGTGTAAACATGCAATTTGTAAAGCACGTTATTTGTGAAGTAATTAAGCTCCACAACTCAACACATACCTCATTCACATACTGATATGTTGTTACACCTTCATTTTATTCATCTATCATCTGAATGCTTTCATACACTTCTTTGACCATTTCTTTCTTTGTTTTGCTTGCATACTTGCTTATTTTATTTAGTGTCATTTCTTCTTCCCTAATGATCTCCTTCAACTGTTGCCTCTGATTCCTCTTGATAATTTGAACTAAATTCCATTTAACCTATCTTTTCATCACAAAATCAAACCCATAGCTTTATTTCATCAACATTTCTTCTACTTTCTTGACATTGTCTCTCAATGCTTTCAACTCTCTCTCCATTCATGTCTCTTTTCTTCTTTTCTCCTCTCTCTTCTTTTTGGATTCTCTTTCCTTCTTGCCTATCAACTTCACCAACTCTACAACTAGTTTTTTTTTTTTCCATATCTTCCTTTGTCTCTTCAACACTCTCTTCACAATGATAAACAACTTTCACAATACCTTGTTAGCAATTAACAATCAAAACTCATTCAAAACTCAATACCATGCTCTGATACCAAATGATGCAGAGAGATTATTAAACATGCATACATGCAACTATTAAAGGAGGTTTCATATAACAAAATCACCCTCTCTCTACAAATTAGGATCATATGTACAACACTAGAATGACTTAAAATTGCAAATATGAGCTATTTCACACCATGGGTTCTTAAAAAAATCATAAATTTTATGTCATCAATATCTCCTTGTACGGATTTCAAATCAACAAACCCTTTCAGATCCCACTTGAAAAATCATCCCAAAATTATATCTTCCAACTTTCATAGGCTAAATCTTCAAAATGTGAGAGATACATTCATTTTACCAGACATACATTCTGTCAAACATATTGTGTGCAACCTCAGTTTAGGTAGTAAAATGTGCTATAACAAAAAAATATTGATAATCATGCAAACCGGTTCAAAACCCATCTGCAAAATGTTCTCATATTCTTGTGGTAACAATTTCAAGTGATTTTGATTTAAAATGAGAAAGTTATGATAACTAGTTTGGGATAGGTTACACACACAATCATAGTCTATCAAAACAAGGTGTTGAATTCCTCATACCAATTTGAAACAAACACATACCGGTCTCATTATCCATTCCACAGTTTTATTCTTCATAAATTAAAAGGAAAAATACCTTAGTCTTGATACCAACTCAAAAAACACACTTGAAAGGGCATAATATACACACACTAGAGATATGTATATGTTTTACTAAAATCTTCATACAAAAACATTCTCCTTCATTATTCTCCTCTTCCTCTCCATGAGGAAAAATGCCCCAAAAACTGACTAATCCAGTCCTAAATTCGAATTTCCATGCATTCACCAACTACCCCCAATGTAATTGACCTCCTAATATTCACATTATGATTGGCCTCTCTATGACTCTTCAACTTCCCTCTATGAGGCTTATAACTACCCTTACACATTATTCTAAGCATCCTAATGATGCACAAACATACACACACACACAACACAACCTAGAACTTACTTAGACACTCATAAAATCTTAATAAACTCCAAGCACACTCAAAACATCCTTATAAGTCCATATGCCTCATTACATACATTTGAATTTCACATATCCCTTTTGGAGGGAAAACAAAAAAGAGGAACAATTCAAAATTCCTAACTCCTCTACTAACTTGAAATGCCTCAGATGACCATTTAGAACCCCTACATATCACTCACAGCTTACAATGATCCAAAGAAGCATGAAATGTGCAATTGAAGGTCTCTTCATGAATGCTCCTACATCATACTCCCAAGGGGGAGAAAATTAAGCTCCATTTTCGTTTTCTTCTTCCAATTTCTTTGCCTCTTTGAATTTCTTCTTTTTTTGTTGTTCTTTAGTCCATATTTGTGTCCTTTGACTTGTTGTTGCTCTATATTTTCTTGCTTTCTCCCTGATTTGTGGTGGTGCAAATTAACTTGCAACAATTAACATGTTGTTCACTAATTCAAAGTCATTTAATAATTTGCAAAATGTATTATAACTCAAAAAGTACTTTCTAGGAAAATGTAATATAACTCAAAAAATACTGATAATAAAGAAAAACAGTTCAAAACCCATTTGCAAAAAGTTCTCATATTCTTGTGGTCATAATTTCAAGTGATTTTTATTTAAAATGACAAATTTATGATAACTGGTTTGGGTCAGGTTACACACATAGTCACAGTCTATCAAAACAAGGTGTTGAATTCCTCATACCAATTTGATACAAACACATACTAGTCTCATTAGCCATTCCACAGTTGTATTCTTCAAGCATTGAAAGGAAAAATACATGTCTTGATACAAACTCAAAAAACACACTTGAAAAGGTAGAATATACACACAACTAGAGATATGTATATGTTTTACTAAAATCTTCAAATAAAAACTTGGTCCTCCATTATTGTCCTATTCCTCTCCATGAGGAAAAATTCCCCAAAAATTGACTAATCCCTTCCTAAATTCTAATTTCCGTATATGCACCAACTACCCCCAATGTAATTGACCTCCTAAGATTCACATTATGATTGGCCTCTCTAGTGACTCTTCAACTTCCCTCTATGAGGCTTATAACCTCCCTTACACATTATTCCAAGCATCCTAATGATGCACAAACACTCAAAACACAACGTAGAACTTAATGAGACACTCATAAAACCTTAATAAACTGTTAGCACACTCAAAACACCCTTATAAGTCCATATGCCTCATTACATACATTTGAATTTTCAAATATCCCTTTTGAAGGGAAAATATAAAAGAGGAACAATTCAAAATTCCTAACTCAGGTACTAACTTGAAATGCCTCATATGACCATTTAGAACCCCCATATCTCTCTCACAACTTACAATGATCCCAAGAAGCGTGAAATTTACAATTAAAGGTCTCTTCATGGATGCTCTTGCATCAATGTCACCTTGATTTAATATTAAATTTTCCACATGTGAATAAATGTAACGTGACTAAAAGATTGAAAATGACAAGACATTCCTTAAAGGAGTAGACATCTACTCAATCTCTGGTGACACGCTTCATATAAATAATCAATCTTAATCTAATTCTCACTCGTGCTTGCCAATCTGGGTTAGATATAATATTTATGGCAACATGATTTTACCAGACATATCATCCATGGAAGCATGCCTATTTAAGTGTGGCATGACGAGCCACAAACCTACCATCTAAAATCCAAATAACCACTTGCACCTTGCTTCAATCAACAACATCTCTAACATGGTTTTTTCACCCCTCAGAGTGAGTCCTACTAGCGAATAATTCACCCACCTGGGTGATTTTTTCCAACTCACAAGCCCCAACGAAGAATTCATCAGACACATTTTTAGTGTGCCAAATGCCAGGGTCAATCCTCCAAAACATTCTTCTCCAGATACTATAATCCCATCCTTCCTAAATCAAATTTTTGAGATGTGTGCCTCATTTCCCCTTTTTCAAACCCTTCATTTTCATTTGATCCTCCTAGAACACCATCTAAGCATGAGACATTCAAAATAATGATGGCTTCATCACTGTCCATATGTCCATGAAAACTAGTGGTGTATATACAAATATTATTGTGATCCTACCCTAGTGACTGCAGAGCTCCATGTGCCAAACCCACTGAGAAAACATGAGGAAAGAGGAAAACCCTCAGGCCTGCATGCAGACAATACAAAAATGCTTCTTTCAGCCTTGGAAACTACCTTGGCCAAATTCGAGTCACAATGAGTACCTAGGATCTTCCTCCCAAGAAACAAAGAATCGCCACTGATGACACACCTAGTGAAGCAACTCCATTTCTAACAGTTCGACGCTCCACCACTCGAATGAAGAAAGATTATCTAAGAGGGGGATTTTCTATATCTGAATGGGTGAATTCACTTAAGAAAAAGAGATAATTCACCCAAATTCTTAATAGACCGCGAGTGGAGATTCCTAAGTTGCTAGAGAAAGGGATCTCACGGAACTTGGATGGGGATGTGCAGTTTGTGTTTAGCATAGTGGCCCATGAGGATTTTATACACTGTTGGACTAGTTGTTAAGGTGTGTGCCAACCTTACCGGGAGAGATTGTGACTTCCAAAAATTGACCTCTATGTTTGTAATGAAATTGTCTGCATTTTCATTATTTTGCGCATGTATGTATTTACTTCCGAGGGCAGTGGCCCCTATTATAGAACCCCCATTTTATTTACGATGTGTGTGTGTGTGTGTGTGTGTGTGTGTGTGTGTGTGTGTGTGTGTGTGTGTGTGTGTGTGTGTGTGTGTGTGTGTGTGTGTGTGTGTGTGTGTGTGATTAAATTAAATGAAGTAAACTAGGTAGTATAAATATTGTTAATCTAAGCTATGAACAGTTGCACTAATGTAAGTAAATGTTGTAAAGAAATAGGATAATGATCTAATAAAAAATATAAAATTAAATACTAGACCCTAATGTGAAAAAGAGAAGAGAATAAAACTCTATTGATAATAGTTGTTTGTTGGGTAGTGTCTCAGTGATGAATAGAAAATCAAAAATCAAGAGTGATTGTGTCGGGGTCTCGTAGAGGACATATTTGGGTGATGTGGCTAGACTGGAGCACTTGGGAGATGATTGGGGCTCCCATGGGTGCTTTGGTAAGCAAAACAAGAACTTGGTCTAGGAAAAAGGTTCGGAACTAATCTTCATAAGTCATGGAGATAACTGATAACCTTCGCTACTTGTCACATTAATTTCCCTGTACTGCAATGAATGCTTCAAATATTCTAAGAGGAATAAATGACCTACAAAAAACCAAAAGGAAGTATCAAAAACCCTAAAAAAAGAAATATGCAGATGAATGGGTCAGAATAACCTTAGTTGCCATAATAGTGGGCTTACTAATTGAGTGTTCCACTACATTTCTGACCCAGATGTAGTTATATTGCAAGTGTGCATGTCGTGCCCTAGGTTCTCTTGTGCGAGTCACACTTTGTAAAATAGTGAGCAACAACTAAATGTAGAAAATGTAAAAGAATGTGTGCATGGAATATAATAGAATCCCTCCCCCTATGAAGTGTGATGTAGATGTCCTAGCTTGTTCCTTAATGATGGAGCTATGTGGATGCCAATGCAATAAATGGATGCAAATCTAGATGGAGTGATAGTAGTAGATGATGTTAGGTCCCTCATTATGGTCTCACAACTTTATATATATAGGGTTCTCTTGCTATAATTTCATATGTAACCCAAAAAAGGCTGACCACAAGAAAGATAAAGATGAAAAACAACTAGAAGAGGCCCCAAAAGTGGCAAGAAAGTGCAAAAAGAACAGGGGCGCCCCCAGGTGGGACCAGGGCACCCATGGGCGCCCTAGTACTAATCTGGGCACCCCAACTGAGGCTAAAATAATGTGGATTGTCAAAAAATGGTTGGACATATGGGTGCAATAGGTCACAAATTAGGAAATAAAATAAACAAGATGACCAAAAGGACATGGGTTAACTAGTAATTTCTTCACTTAAGAACCTTCTAAATAGTAGTATAAGACTGGGATAAATAAATGTCTAGAGTGCATGATTTTGTGACTACAATATAATCTTGAACTATCCATTTTCTTCTTCAATGCATGATATGTATTTATTTCTTACTCTATAATCACTGAAACATATCATTTATTTCATGTTTTACTTATATTGTACCATGGAAAAAATTAACACAATTAATCTTCCCACACATCATTCACCATTGCATTCAAGCATTTCACACAAGTGCACACTACCCCAAGAGAGAAAACCAACCGGTTGCTACCTAATTTCTCCCAATGCTTTCAAATAGGAAAAGCTAAGTTCCTTTCCCTCCTTTCTATACATGTCAGAAAAATCATAAACACAGCCAACCCCTGCCCTTTACCCAACCGGGCACCCGGGCCCGTGGCAAGTACTTGAACAATTCCAAAATAAGGTGGAAAGTAAACCTGGTCTTGGGTTCCAAAAAACTGTTTATATTGCAAGTTGAAAACACATACCTTATCGGGTCTCCAGGAAAAACCATCACTTTACACTTTTTGGTCATAAAATGAACTTTGACATTATTACAGCTTCCCCAAGGAATTCACTTTATACTTTCCTCCACGTCGTGTAACTATGGGCTCAACCTGTGCTTCACACATATATCAAGGGGATATAAAGTACACATGTCACAATTTACCCACACTTTTCAAAACACTTCCCCACCTCGGGTGCCAGGGAAAGGATCACAATGTGCACATTATATTCATATCTTACAAAAGTAACCAACTGTCCTGAAAATACAATAAAGTACCACTGCTTTCACTTCTAACACCCAAAAAACTTAAGAACAAGGTAAAACTCAAATAGGCACATGATTACCCAATCAAATAGAGAGGCTGATAATTATGGGCACTAACACGTGGAATCTGATCTTGACCTACCTGTATGGTCTTATATCGACAATTCTTCCAACTTTGCTTTCAATTACATTATATATATTTTTGGGTATTTTCATCTTCCTGGTTTGGCCTTTATATGATAAATTACCTTAGGATACCTATATAAGCAAGTCATCATCACCTCATCCACTCATCTAATAAGAATATGGAAATTCACTTGGTACTGTCGTTATAAATACATACATAAGGCATCCAAAATTTCCTAAATCTTCTTAAAGATGATGCATATCCACTGGGGAAACCACTACTATAGTTATGAAGCACTCAACTAGGTCCAAGAGTTTATCTTCCCTCATTTCCAAGCACTCAAATAGCCCTACTCAATGTCTTATCAATAGCACAACCATTTCAAGTGTGTTCAAATGGATTCAATTTACCAAATATTTTCATTCATCTAGATATCACATGCTAAGTGGAGAACCACGTGTGTTTTAAGGGCTATTTATAGTAGTGATGACGTAGGTGGTGCACATATTACACTTCAACCTAGATGCTAACCTTCTTATATGGTATTTCACCCATGATTAGGTGTTGATTTCCATTTCTCTAATTACATATGGTTTTAGGATTGTGCAACACTTACAGTATGACTGTGAATCATATTTCCAAACCACTAAAGGGTACAAAAAATTGCAAAACCTCACTCCCAATAGTTCCAAGTCCATATAATAGGTGTAGGACTGTACATACATTCCTAGAAGACTTGTATGGTTATGTACCAATGTAGTTTCTAGTCACAATTTCTAGAATGAAGCATCTATAGCTTCATTTCTCCTAGTTTTCCCAGTTTTTGCATCCAAATCTCTCCTAAACCACTCTATATAGCTAAGTAAATATTCCCTCTTATATTTTCAATCTTGTAGCATATTGCAAACACTATTTATAAGTACCTACACAATATTATGATATTGTATAATTAACATTGGAAGTTAATTAATCATAATAACTCCTAGTATTCTAACCTTACATTCCTTTTTAGTTTTTTGAGCATCCCATAGCAATCTAATCTTAAGTTAATCTTTAAAAAGGTCTAAACTAGTTACTCATTTTACCTGACATATTTTTACTCCTATATACCTTTTACAGATTATGCACTTGGAGAATTTTTAGCACAATACGATGATAAAAATTGTGAATGAGTTGTTTATTATATTATCCATACTCTACTACCTTATGGACATAATTATATCCCCATTTAATTTTTTATTTTATCCTTGATCTTTGTTGTGGATAAATTATGACACTATAAGTTGAATAGAGTAATACATGTTATTACCAAGATCAATCCCTCATGATACTTATTATCTCACACACATCTTTCTATCTGTATTGTATCTTAGGTAATGTTATTAAAATAATTTAACATCAAGTTTATTGCTCTAAAATATATTAAAGGATGGTTAATTTTTTTTATCATATTGATTGTAGAAGATACACTTTTTGACCCATCCCCTATTAATGATGTCTTTCGAGATGAATTCACTATGTAATTATTGATATAAAACTATGGACTATGTATTTTGGTGGTTCCAAGTGTGCTACCAGGATAGGGGTTTGCATCATTTTTATCACCCCCCACAATGATACCATGTCCTTTTCATACTAACTTGGATTTTCATGTACTAAAAATACCACTAAATATGAATCCTTAATCCTATGTCTCTACACTACTAAAACATTACAAATATGAAACATAAAAATCTTTGGTGATTCACAACTCATTATTCACCAAGTGCAATATGTATATAACATAGAGGAAGAGTGGTTAATCCCACACAACACTTTGATCAATTATTTTCTCTCAATATTTGATTGATATTCCATCACCGATATCCCTTGTAAGGATAACTGACATACAAATGCTATGTCTAGTGCGTATTCATTGATTCCCCATAACATGACAAATTATTGTGCCACTTTTACTATTCACTAATTTCATAAACCCTCTATCACTACAAATACTATTGATTTTCTTAATGTTTTAGCTATCACATGAAGCATTGAAAAATATAAATGGTACATTGATAAATATAAATTCCTTTATCGACAAACACTAGTAGTCAATGCATCACCCCAAAAAATCTACCACCTATAGCATGAAGCCACTCACTATGTTCTTATCGAGGGTTCTATGTTCAAACATTCATTTAATGGACATATTTTGTGTTGTTTAGGGGTTAACGATGTAAAATTATCGCTTTCGCAAGTACATGGTAGTGAGTTTGGTGGCCACTATAGAGAAATTGTTATGTTTCAAAAAAATTTCCAACAAGGGTATTATTAGCCAACAATGGGATAAAAATTGCACGAATATGCCACGTGTTGAGATCCATGCCAATGAAATGGTAATTTAAATCACACACCATTGAAGGAATTACATCACATTGTCTTTTTAAACCTTTTTCCATATGGGGTTTTGACCTAGTTGGTAAACTTAATCATGACTCGGCTTAAGGACATAAATTTATTTTTACAACTACTGAATATATTACTAAATGGGTTGAATCCTTACCCTTAGAATCCATTATGGGTGAAGATATCTGAACTTTTTCTCACACAAATCATCACCCACTTCAAAATTACATAGGGATCATCTTTAAGAATCGCACAGTTAAAAGGTTTTGTGCTAAATTCTAAATCAAACATGCATTATTTACCACTTATTACTCGTAATGCAATGTCCAAGATGAGGCTACTAATAAAAGTATAATTTTTTTACAAAAAACATTGCTATGCATGGAACTGATTGGCATATATAGGTTCTTTACACTCTTTGGGATTATTTTGCCAATGTCCATACACCTGTGAATGCTACTCCTTTCTCTTTAGTATATGGAGTGGAATCCATTCCGCCCTTAGCATTATAGATCCCCTCACTACACATATCACTCAAAGATATTATCAAAGACAATGATTATCAGAAAAAATGATTGCATGAGCTCAAAACACTTGATTCTAGATAGGTGTAAGTTTTGGAAGACTTGCATATGTATCAGGAATGTATCAAACACATTTACAATTAAAATTTCTATGCCCACGAGTTTCATATCGATGACCTTTTTATTAAGGAAAATCAAAATAATACAAATGCGTATAAGGCATTAAAAGGAAATTTAAACCTAATTGGTTATTCCATTATATTGTTACTCAATAAGTTGGTCGTGGTATATATTGCTTGGCTTAACTTGATGGAAAACCAATCAAGGATCCCATGAATATCATGCATTTTTGGCAATAGTATACTTAAATCTTATTTGTACATACTTTTAATATATACATAGGTAAATTCAAAAAGACAAATATTCACATGTTTGTAAAAATACAAAACCATACACATAACTTGCATTGTTAGTACTTTAAATTAGATAGTTGTTTGTTATTATGGTTTGATGGATAACATATCTTTTCTACTCTTGACACACATGCATTCATGAGCTATATTGATATTGATACATGACATGTTGATTATTACATGTTAATAGGAGCTACCTTGGTTCTTATATTTCTTCTCTTTGGGGCATCCCTCCAAAGTATACATGTGCTATTATTTCATTATAATTAATTTCTACTTCCTCATTATACTTGATTACATAGATTATGTACATGTTATATTTTGAGTTAACATTACTATTACATGTGTCTTGTGTAATGCTAACATATCTTACTTCATGTGATTTCCTACTACTTGTTATATTACTTTTATCACTATTTGACATTATTGTTTTCTAAACATGGTTATTACTTGTCTACTTCATTATATGTGACCTGTGTCCCTTGTTTGTCTTGTGATAATATGGGTGTCCCATGTTTGTGGCTTTATGCCTTTATTACTTGACATTGATTCTTTTCTATACATGTTAAGTGCCTTGATTACCTTGCGACATCATATATGTCCCATGTTTTTGGATTTACGCCTTGATGCCACTCTTCTCTATATGTTATTGCTTCAGTTTGGTCACTTGATCACTATAATGTATCTATATTGGTTCTATTACATTTGTGCTACTATTGTTTTTATTATTTCTATCACTACTATTTTTGTTGTTTTTGTTATGGTTATTTATCTTTTTGTGCTCTATTGTATCCATCATACACACCCCATTTTATAGGTACAAGTTCTCAAAGGTGACCACCACTTTAACATTTCACATTCTTCTACAACTTCTCAGATATACATTACATGGGTATACATATATATTCTTTTGAGACACACACTCATATACTTTATCACATGCACCTCAAAATAAGGGGCATTCATTTTGACATATTCTACACATATAGGTTTACTTTTGGGTTAAAACACAGTATTTCAAAACGAACAAACCCTTAGAAACATTTACAGATACCAAAATTTTGCATAAATTACACAAGTGCAAGACCATATAGAAAGGTAGAGACCATATGCATGTTTTTGGACCTAGCATATATTTCTGTCGTAGGGGGAGTTACACTAGATTTCTCTATGGTTTCACATTTCCGCTTATGGATACATGTGTTTGGCATAATTTCATATGCATTAGACATAATTCAGATTATTTTACATAGGGAATCAAATGTTTCACTCATTTTCCACTATAGTACTTAGTTCTTATTATAAAACGTATAGAGTGAAGAATAAAAATAAAAAAATTTGAGGAAAAACTAATAAGTAAACAAGAAAAAGAAAAAAAAAGAAAGATAGAGAACATAATGTTGGACATTGTGCCTTAGGTGTTGTCATTGATGTTAAGTTACATTGATTGAAAAGGATTTCCAAGGGAAATTAATGTCAGTGTGAGGTGTCAATCAAAGTGAAGGATGGAGGTTGATTGGTAGTGAAGTGATTTGTTGCCATGGTGTGTTGTTTTGGTGAAGTAGCATGGTAGATACATGTGCATGCATGTTCTTGGTGCATGGTTCAAGCAAGTAGGAGTTGGGAGTGAGATCCAAAGATGGTAAAAGGTTTTTAGGGTACCTATCATGTTCAGTGAGATGTGTCAAAGGTATGGGAGTGTTCACAAGGTGAATATCATGCCAACTTTAGTATGACATGGGTTGAAACAAGACAATTTAGGCATGTTCTTGACCTTGTGCAAGCAGGGTGAGTTTGTAACATGAGGTATGAAGAAAAGTATGACAAGGTAAGTTAGTATGAGAATGAGAAGTGTGTTTTGAGGTTGCAAAGCATGTGTGGAAGATGTCACAAGTAATTTTTTAGGGGTATAGTGCATGTTTAAGGTCCTTTAGAAGCATGTTCTTGAGGACAAGGCTAGATGACATGGATAAGTCATGGTGTATGGATAATTTCAAAAGTGAGCAGATATAAATGAGAATTGCATAACATCAAGGAGGTTGTTGCAAAAGTGTGAGCATAGTTTCCGGTTAGGAGGATTAAAAAAACATGCAAAGTTATTTTTGGCTCTACTGATCTCTCATAATGTCATTCCCATCTCGATATATCAGTTTTAGTTTCTCACCCACATGTGTCCGCTTTGCATGGGAGTCTGAGCCTTTAGTGGATATTAAGTCATGGAGCTAAGAAGATTTTGTAAAAATAATGGGTTCATTTAGTCGTCACATTTTAATGAACCATTGTTAACAAGTCAAGTGGTTCAAAACCCTTGCAAAACCCTAGTAACACAATGATAGGAAAAAAAATGAAGTGTATGGTATCCAAATGGCATGGAAAATCTGGTTTGATGAATCAATTTTGTAGAGGACTCTTTAGAGCTCATGTTGATGGGGGTTTCATGATCCAGGTGTTTTGGTAAGTTGAAGAAAAATCCCTGTTATGTGGAGATTTTTTGGTACAAGTGTGTGTTGCAGAAGTCAAGATGCTTAACCAATTGTTCCCTGAAGCTTGGGATGTGTTACAGATTCTCATGAAAATAATTGGTTAGGTTTAGTGTAATAAATGAGTGAAACAGTTCCTCCAAGTTGACCTACAGCTGAAAGGCTTGAAGGTGTGAATCTCCTCATAAAGATATGAAGGTGTGTATGATGAAATGCATGGTGTATAAGAGTTAGATGATCATGGATATCTGGTAGGAGTATGAAATGATGTGTTAGAGCTCTTGGTTTGATCAAAATAAGTGTATTGTGTCTTAAGCCCTAATGTCATAATCAACCCTATTAGGCTTGTTAAGAATATTGAGGTACACATATGCAAGTTTGATTTTCCCCATGTGAAAATGGTTATGAGTGCTTGTGGAGATGTTTTAGGATGTTTGTGAAGTTGATGTAGTAAAGTACATACAATCATATAGATACATCATTAATCAAGAAATGATAACAATTTATCCTTTACTTAGCTTTGCCTCTAAGGATCAATTCTAGGCTAAAGAGATCTTTTTCTAGTCTCGTTGATCACTTTACCTTCATGAATAGCTTCAATTTTCATCAAGACTTGTATTATATCTCGCCTTTGATATCATTTTAAATCTCTAAAGACTTACTCTTTCTTATTAATCCAAACTGCTCTTTCTTGTTTCTTGTCTAGACTCTAGTCAATTTACACAACTTTGCTTCCTAAATCACAAGACCATTCTTCCAATTATGTACCCCCTAGTTCTTAGGAATTATACCAATTGCAAGGTCATTATACTCACAAATTTGTAATTAAGAGATGTTCACCTTTCCTAGGTTCCTCAACTTGGTCCTCTTGCACTTACACTAGCTTCTTGAAGGTTCAACAAGTAGCTTATGGTTTGGATCTTACTGATGCTCCTTAGGGTTTATCTCTTATCCACTACTCTTAAAAAAGTTATATTAATCATAAAAAATACATTCAAAGCAATCTAAGTGTCCACACTTATCGTTTTTTCAAACTATTCTTTAGCACCCTTAAGACAAGGTGGTTGATACAGTCATAGATGGAAGAAACCACATGGACCTAGAAGACCATTCCAACCCTATTAGTGTTCTCTTGTTACCCCCAAGGTGTACCCTAAATTTGAAATTTCAACTTCTTATACAACTCTCTATATTTCCCTTCTTAGGTTTTAACTCTCAAACCCTCAATTAGGACTCATAAAGTGAACTATCATGCATAATTCATGTTTTAGACATCTTCAAGACAAAATCATAGTAGAATTATCCACCCAATTAGCCCATAGTTCATTGTTACAAATTTCAATTTCAATCTCCAAGGCTATTATATGTTTCCTTTGTAAAATCACCTTTAATTCTAGGTTTAGATTGTGCACCACATTGTGACAACACATTGTTGCTTAAATCTCAAAACTTAACCAATAAAACCTTGAATTTCCTTTTTAATCCTTTGAATGACTCTACCTACCACATTTGTGCAAAGTTTAAGGTCTAAAATCTTTGATTTAGGTTTCTATCTTCAAACCCTATCTAACTAGGCATGTAGGTCATCTCAGAGCCCGAGAACCTAAACTTTACCATATCTCTTTTTAGAAATCAATTCAAATCACCAAATTAGTCATGGAACTCCGTTATGAGGGGAAGAAAATAAATATATTACCAGAAACTCTTGCTTTGAAATTAAATGCATTCCTTCAAGTGATTATTTCCTTCTTTTCTCGTTGGATTAGGGTATGAAACCCTCCAAGTCAATAGTGAATGAAATTTGAGTTTTTTTTTTTACTTTGTGAATTCTCCCTCCTCAATTGCATGCATGTATTCCAATCATTCTGATGTCCTAAAACTTCCCAAATGTCCTATAGTTGAAGGTGCATTCATATCTGATTATATTCATGCAAGTAAATTCATTAATACACTAAGATAGAATCGAGTAAACTGATCTCAAAAGAGACTTCAAAACTACAATTTTATTATCTTATTCTTTTACAACCCCTGAAACGATTCCCTTACCAAGTCTATTTGATGATTGAAGCTAATATCACTATTATAAGGCTCACAGTACCACATAATATCAACTTATGCATTTAATACCTCCTGAAATAAAGGCACCATGTTCAACCATTCTCAAGTGCCAACAGTCATCCTTCTGTGAGTAAAATAAGAAAAGATAAAGTTTTCTCTTATGCATATATCATACACACCAAGAATAAGTAATGACTATCATATGAACTCACATAAATTTCTTACAACATCCTAATTGTACTTCTCAAAATCCTTCACACTTTCAATTCCACAAAGAAACATCTTCATTACACACAAGCATACAAGCTGGAAGTCTCTCAATCATGATCCATTTGTAAATGTAAAGCACAATATTTAATAGTTTTACAAGAATGTCTCCCACACTCATCCAAAGATTACAACAAACCTTCAAAAAATCAGCTTTTCCTCCAAATTTTCTTGAAACCATTTACATATTGAGACTCTATCTGGATAAAATGAGGGGAAACAATTACCTTGAATCATTTATATGTCCTTCTTTAGTTATTAAAGAGTACATAGCCACTCATTAGGTGTTAATCAGTATTTTTGACTTTAAAAACATGATTAAACCTAAGACCCCAGGGGTTATTGACATCATTCCATCCATTTTCAATCTTGTAGGACCTAAGAACACATTTAAAACACCTAAAATAAACCAACTTACACTTTCAAACCAAAATTAGCCTCCAAGATTTCAAACTTACAATTTGGAGGGAAAATGACATTTCAAATTTTAAATATACCAGACTCCAACTAGCTCACTTAAATGTCATGTAATGACCTTAAGTACCTAGGACCATACCTAACAAGCCAAAATTGATACCTTCATGGCTTATTCATGTACATGGAGTGATGCTCCTGCATCATAATTTTTCCAAGTGGTGATGATGCTTGACAGTTGCCCTGAAGGTGTTAGAATTGGTTGAGCTCAAGATTGGTTCTTGAGACATTGAAACAGGTTGGAGTTGTTTCAAAGTTAAATTCATTTTTGGGTCTTGTGCCTTGATTTGAAGGATGCAATGACTCTTATGAGTTTCCTAAGTTCAAGACCTTCCTGTTGATGTGATATTTGTGTCTTGAAAACATGTTTTTATATATGAACTAGCTTGATTTTAGAGGATGATATTTATGTGCTTAAGAAAAAATTGAGGTCACTTGCCAAATGAAGTGATCAATGATGAAGATAAAAGTTGAAGAGTTGTTTAAGCATGGAGAAGGTGTATTGGAGGTGTTGATAAAATTTCCTGAGCTTTTGGTGCCTTGGTAGAGCTTATTATTCATTTGAAATTCAAAAATATGGCCATTGGAGCTATATCTTGCTTTTAGGCCTAGTTGAGAAGTGTATATTGTTTATGGCGGGAAAAAATGTGTCTCAACAACATGCACTCCTATCATCCGTTTAACTAGGGTATCAAGGAAACAAGTAAGAGACACACAAATACTAACACATAATGGATATAATTCAAATTGGGTACAGGGACCACTAATATCGCATACCTAAAGGGAAGTAACCCTTAAATTAGGTCAACCTAGGGTTTCCAAGGCCCAAGATCGAGAAAGAGAAAGGAACCCTATTAGGATATAGGTACTATCTGTGTGATTAGGGAAAAAATAAACATACAAGATATATACTAACAAATGTAAAGTATGCAACATAAGATAATGAGTTGAATAACAATATGCTAACCTAACATGTGCATAAGATGTTAATCTAACATAAAATGATAATAAAAGAGATAGGAGACTACTCTATGAAAAATTCCAAGTCGAATTAGAACACTTACCTAGTGGGGGGCATTTGTTGATGCATATATTTCCCATAGATAAATACACCAAGAGAGAATAGATTTTGGGTGGAGAAGGGGAAACAATCCTATCCTAACTCACTATAGTTGACCCAAGAGTGCAAGCAAACCATTCCAACAAGAAGAAGATCTAATCTAAGACTCACGGTGTAATAAATACAAGAGTTGAGCAATCAGATGCAAGTTTAAGTAGAATAGCATAACAAATGGTGAGTTCATGTATATCTTTGTGTTGTGTGTAGTATGTGATTTTCAATTTTTATTTATATCGACGTGATCGACTGTGATAAATTGCCTCAGCCAGGAATTTTAAAATGTGTTGACGTAATCATCTGTAGGCATTGGCGTTGGTTAGGGAGGGGAAAGGACAAGTGGTGTGTGCAATGTGTTGTGAAGAAAAAAAGTAATGCAAAGCAAACATAATACGGTCATGTGCAAGTAAGGTGTCGGAAGGGTGCAAAGCAAAGTAAGAAGATAAGAGAAAAAGAGGTGCATAAATAGGACCAAAATCCATTCTCTCTCATGTATCATCCCTAACCCAATGGTTATATGAATAACCATACCCCTATCTCGGAATGAGCCCCTTAAGGCACTCATTCACACAAATAGATGCATTAGCAACCTCTAGGTTGGAAGAGAAATTGTTAATAACAGATATGAAAAGATAAAGTGTGAAAAATTAGGTGTATACATATGCCTCAGCCATTGACTACTGTGTGTCACAATAGCAAAACATGGGGTAGTCAGCGGAAAGAATGATACATAACACCAATATCAGAAGTAGATGTTGAAAGTAAATAAAGTAATAACTTAAATGAAATATACCCACTAATGTGTATCTGAGAGTGTCGGTTGTCCTGCCACGTATGGGAAAAATCCATGTTTTTATAACCCTAAAGAAGAAAAACTGAAAGGAAACAATAGAGGATCATCACTAAAATATGACATAAATAGCCTAGCTAGGGGTCCATTGGATGGATGTTGTAGGTTCGGAAATTATAGATATAGGGTCGAAAATGTGTTTTTTGGCCAAAGAGTGGGACAAGGCATATAATATTTCAAAAGGAGCGTGAGAAGATCACGATACCAATGCAATAAATGCCAAATTTTCCAGATATCAGGAACTAAAATGACGGGTATTCTAATATTGAGGGCCAATGTGACCAAATTTGAATAGAAATATTATGTTTATGTAGTATTTTTTATTTTTATTTGGGCATTGCTAAGCATGGAATTAAGAGAACTGAGCTATGGAATTCCAAATTTGAGATTAGCGCAATGATATGGCATGAATGTGAGGAGTAGGATTCAATGATGGATTATGATTTATTTTTGTCGATGTATAAAACTAATTCAAGAGAGATATAGATGTGATGATTTTTTATGATGATGGCATTTGTTGATATTGATTATTGTAAATATAAATGATGCAAATGATGCCTTACTTATTGTTTTCCTTTCTTTCCTCACATATATATGTGGTAATACTCATGGTAATTAAGAAGAATGATAATGATATTTAGGTAAGAAAGTTGGTGGGAGGGAAAATCGATAGGATATCCCAACCCACACAATGAAAAATCCAATAGGTAGAAAAGAGGCCGAGACAATTGATAATATGGTGTTAGGGTGTTGTCAAAGAAAAATAAATCCAAGCGAGGTCAATAACATAAGAGAGAATGCACAAGACCGCGAAGATCCACTAGGAAAGGCCAGGGAAAATCAAATCCAAAATAGGTGGAATCAAGACCATGACATTCCAATGGTAAGAGATATTAGGGAAAAAGATAGGTGATAATAAACCCAAGCATGGTAGAGAGGCCAAGAAAGGATAAGATATTTGGAGATGTGTGTAAAACCCAAGGGGGGAAAGAACCCAAGCAAAGGTGAGAACCCAAACAGAGGTGAGATCAGAGGTGAACAATAAAGTGGGGCTGAGACGGAAGGTTGTGTAGCCTTCCGATATTGATCTCTTTAAACCTCAGCTTCAAGCTTCTTCATGTGTTTTTATAAGCTCTACAATAAGATACATTGTGCCTTGAAGCATCATTCCATGTACAATATGGATCTTCCTCAGAGGGTCGAGGATCCGTAAGAGAGAGAGAGAGAGGTAGGGGAGGATGTGAATGGTTGATATGTGTTGGCATGGATGGTGTCAACACATATTTTACATTTTCATCCAGAAGGTCATCAACTTCATAGTCAAAATCAGATATATTCTCCCATTCATCTATATAAGGAGGTACATCATGTGATCTAGTAGTGGAATTGTGAGGAGAGGGAGAGGCCAGCAAAGTTGTCTAAAGCTCAGGTGCTAGTCTACTAGAATAAGGCTCGACTGAATGTGAGGAGTCTTCTTATATAATAATGACATTCACATCGCAACTGCATATTTTTTGAAGGGTTTTTTTGGTAATTTCGGACCTATCTATCCTAAATTTTGGCATAACTGGCCAAATGGGGATCATCCAAAGCATAACCGTTGTCATAGTTAGGAGTAGAGATATCTATCACAAAATATTTAAATGTGGTTTCTAATTAAAATATTTTCTCTGGTGGAGGTGCAGGTGTACATGAGATGGTAATGGGAATGGAAAACTCCTTATAAGGCCGTAAGTTAGGAGGAAGTTGGGATATGATGAGATTTGGTAAATCATAGGTGTTGATCCAAAAAGTGATCTCATCGGTCTCATCATCATTAGAATCCAAGAGATTGGGAGGCGTGCACCTAACCAATTCTGGATGACCTGTATTTCCACAAAGAGACTCAATAGTATTTTTGAAGCACTAATATTCTCGAAATGGGATAGGAGATAATTCTTTAAGGGTTGGAAATTTATATGTCCCTTTTTGTTGAAGAGTTTTGTAGTTCCAAGGATTTGGGTTGACTTGAATCTTATAGATAGCCTCTGGATGATAAATTTTGACACTATAGACACTAAATCACACACTTAGGGTATGTTTCTGATCACATACTACTATTTATATGATTCCTAATAAAGAAAATTACTAATTGATATCTGTCTTTAGCCGTTTATGCTTGTTTTTTGGTCTCTCTTGGTCTTACACTCCTTTCCTAGTTTGTCTTTTCATACTCTGACATTTCTCATTCTGGACACCAGCGCCCAGTCAGAACACCAACGCCAGGCACCCCCATCCCCTCTAGGTGCCCCGAACTCTTTGTACTTTGTTCACATCTTTTGGGTCCTTTCTAGCCGTTTGGGCATCTTATCTTTTTGGTAGTTGGCCTTTTCGTGGTTAATTACAAAATCCAAGAAATGGAATCATATAAATATAAAATTATGTTACCATAATAAAAGACCAAGCACTAAGAATTAATGATCACCACTTAAGGTTGCATCCAAGAGCATTCTAAGAGAATTAAAGCATCCATCTAGCTTCACACAAGGGAAAAGGGACTACCATTTCTTCATATAGTTCACAGGAGGGGAAGTACATTATTTCATGCACACATCTGTAGACACCTATAATATTATCAAAGAAAGCTTATTACTAGAATTGCACTAACTATTCTACTCCCTGCAAATTGACGACACTTCATTAATTAGGCTCTTTTTCCATTCAATTCCTCTTAATTGGCCATTATACATTGATTAAGCATATTACCTTGCAGTTGACTAATAAATCTTCTTATTGGCTAACTCCCACTTTCGACGCATCCAAAATCTATCAAAACTTCCTCCAAATGCTCCCTGAAATCTTTCTAAAGCCTCATAGGGACCCTCTAAACCTAGTCAAACATTACTTTGACTTGTTAAAAGTACTTTTTGGACTTACCTTTTGTCCCATATGCACCAAAATCATTCCATTCTTGGAACTAGAAACCTATAAATAGAACCCTCCTCATCATTTTTAAGAACACTTCTCCTCCTCTAGCATAAATTATAGGAAATTAGGATTTGAGCATTTCTTCATTTTATTGAGCTATTATCTTCACCATTGCATCTTCAAACCCAAGCTTTGAGTAATATAGAGAGAACCATATGGCCTTGTAGCTATTAATGGTGAGACTCCATTCTTGAAATCTTGAGATCCATATCAAATAATCACATTTGATTGTTAGGATCTTCATAGGTTCATGTTTTATTAGCATTCAAAGAGTAGAGGGTAACTTAGACATGTTAGTTTTGATGTTTTTCACCGTTATATGCATTGTTAAAGAACTATCTCTCTTTAAGCTCTTATCTTGATGATTCTTGTTAGTTTAGTTAAGATTTGAAACTTCTTAGGTGTTCAAGTTTCATTTCTTAAGCTTTCCAATCTTTACATGAATATATTTGGCACGCCCGGTGGGACCTACTTGATAGTCCTTAGAAGTTGATTTTAAGCTTTTTCATTTATATCATTATTCTAACCATTTTTATGCATTTTGAAGGTTAAATAGTTTTTTCCAAGTAATTTACTAACCTTATAGGTGTTGAGTCTTCCTTTTGCATACAAGATTAATGGGTATCCATTAGAAAGTGATTTAAATAGAAAATTTCTAACCTATTAGCAATTTCAGAATTTATTTTTTCATCCTCTATTGTGTTGTTCTAGGCAGGCATACATGTGTTATAAAGGGGCCTGCACACATTAAAACTCACACGCACTTGTTTCCTTAAGCATGCAGGCATTCCCAAGCGCACGCACACGCTTCTCTATTAGCGCACATACTAGCTTGTAGTTTTGACCCTCTATGTTAAAACTCTACAGACGTGTGCATATGTCAAGAAAGGCGCGCATACACTATAATCCGCACACATACATCTCTTGGGACACGCATATGCTAAAGATGCACTCTGTGTTATCTGGATTTCCTGTAGACACACGTATATGCTTGCAAACACGCGTAGTTGTTAAAAGGTTCGTGTAGGTGCCTCTCAACCCATGCATATGTTATTGTTGACTAAGTTTTCTGACAAAGGTGTGCAAGTGTCATAAAGCTCATGCATATGTTGTTTGGTGTGTGCACATGTCTTAAAGGGTGCACATGTGTCATAATGCAATGATAAAAAGTTTCTTAAAAATTACAAAGTTTATTTCCTTGATTATTCTAACACTTTGTCTAGTCTTTGTGGGACTAATAAGTGGTTTGTGTGATATTTTGGAGTTCATTTTGTGTTGGATTACTTATTCAAAATTCAATAAATGTTACATTTTTACTTATAGGGATTAAATCACGTATGCTCTTCCCTCACACATTTTAGGTGATATTAGGAATCAGAAACAGTTCAAACACCTCTTTTGTATTTGCAAAAACACTTCAATTTGGATAAAAAAGGAAACAAATTGTGCATTTGGTTTATACGCATTTTTCATTGTTTTCTAAAGCTATTAAGTTTGTTCGTTGTGTATGCTCTTCCTTTGCATCTTAGGACGATCTTGGGAATCAAAAACAACATTCAAATCTCCTTTTTATGATGCCTTAAACTACTAATCTTGGTGTATAGGACCAAATATCACTTACAAAAGAATCAAAGTCTAAATGAAGGCTAACTCATTTCTTGTAGGTTGTCAAACGATGTGTGATAAAAACCACATTAAGTTTAAAGATAAAAAACACATCATATTCAAAACACCCGATAAGGGTAAACCCATCCGCTTTAAACAAGGAGAAACTCCCCTTGGCATAAGCTTTAAGCTAAAACAAATGGGATGATAATAAGAACCCCAAAGTAGTCCACACAAGAGGGAACCTTGTGGATGAAAGGGGAAGTGCTCCACTTTCCCACTTGACTAGTTATACATCTGTGAGTTAGAGTCAAAATTATCTCCATTACGACCCCAGTGAAAGCACAACTGAAAGTATTTTATGTTAATTGTTTCGAAGGGGTAAAGTAAATCTGAGATACTCCAAGACTAGTCAGTGCGATTTTCTTGGCAAATCAAGCTCATGGAGGTATTGTGTGACACCTTGTTAAGGGAACCAATACAAAGCTATATCGTTTTGGAGCCCAATTTGTCATATCAAGCCATCATGTTCTATAGAGCTCACACAAAGTGACAACTTGCTTGGAGTCAAAACCTTGTTATTTAAACAAGGCGAGAGTCCACTTAAGTTGATACTAAGTGTTATTCATCACGGGACCTATGACGTGTTACTTTGTATTAGTTTTCCACTTGTCTTAAGACAAGGTGAAACTTTTCTGAAGTTACACTTAGTTTGTTTCATCCTCACTTGATCTACACCTTTTCTATCTTGTTGTCCATTTTGGGACAAAGGAGAACAACACCCGTGGATACCGCTAGAATAATCGTGTCCACCAATTTTGTACTCTACTTGCATGACTAGGTTGCAATGCCATAATACAAGTGTTGAGAGTGTGAATGGTACATCATCGTATTCTAGTAGGCCCCTTGTCTCAAATCCATATTGAGACACATTATCATTGTATTTAGGCTTGAATCATCATTTTATCCTCCTTAGAAGTGTTACGTTGTTCGCATCGCCTATAACGCCTTGATTTTTGTAAGTTATCATGGTAATTACCTTTCATGATGTTGTAACTGCAGAAATGAAGATAAATATGTTAAGACACATCTTTTGATCTTAGAGGAATGTGTTGCTGATCTGGACCCTTGTTTGATGTAACTTGATACTTGGGAAAAAAGTTATTATTGCTTGTGTGATTGCTTAATGAGACAACACACTTGTCGTATACTTGATGAACTCTATTCGCTGATTGACAGCACGCCTTGAATTCAATTCCATTGATCCAAGGTATGTTGTGGCCTTCTTATGATCGCTTTTTCAATTTACTTTTAAACCAAACTGAAGGTTGATATAAATGTTGCAGTACCTGATTTCAGGTATGAATATCTGGTACGTAGATGCCAATGAAAAAGGTTCAATTCTCAAACCACACACCGTTGTAACGCTAGACAGCGTAAGACGATAAGGACCTGGATGCAAGTGGCACATATATGTGGAACTTAGGATGAAATTTCCTGCTTAATGTTGAATATGACTGTCAAGCGGAAAGACTTGATATGGAAACTAGTTAATTAAATATTAGGGGATTAAACCCTAACCTACCCCTAAGTTTTATCTTATACCCTAACTACTATCCTATATGGATTTTATATTTCATAAGGGAGAAAATAGATATAAATTCCATTAACCTATGAACTAGGCGAATGACCTAGATATGGACTATTAAAATCCTAGACTAATCCTAACCTAAGGAAGGGGACGCATAGACCCATGTGGATGGAAAGGATAAGGGGGGGAAGGTAAGAAATTTAATGGGATAGTAAATGAAGCCCTTACATGTACAGCGCCAAGTTTGGCGGGAACAAAGAAAAGTTGGAGGCGTCCAACTAGCTTAGAAACTAAATGGAATTTATATGCAAATTTGAAATTTGGAAACTCACCAACCCGAGTCGGCGGGTGGTGTGAGGAATGAGGAAAGGCAGTGCATTCAATGCATTAACTATCTTGGTCTTAGCAACCAGCTCGCCTTGGAAAGAGGATAGAGGAAAAAGGAAAATTGTTGTTGTTGTGTGCAGTTGGATTTTAGTTGCTCTACATTTTGTTTCTCCATGGTTCTGTCGAACCAGCTGTGTTTTGATTATTATCTCTGTTCTTTGGAAAAAAAAAAGGCTATTCTTGAGCCTGTGGAAGTTAGTGACTGGTTGGAAATCCTGGCCGAGGATGTCATGGAGAGAAACAACTCCAGTGGGCACGGTTTTCTTCGAGCCACAAAAAAAAATTTAACAGGCATGTTAAGCCCTTCTCCTTAAACCGCTTGCTTTTGCTTAATAGAATAATTAAAACAACCTTGCTCTTATGATGGGGGTTTTGGTTATTTGATTTGGCTGTTACATTGAGATGATTTCGAGTTGAGTCGTTTTCTTTTGTTGTACACGGCTTGAGCATTCTTTACATAATGATTAAGTTGAATACACTGTCCTTGTTGTGTGGTTCATTTTGGCAGTGTTGGGTATTCGCTTTATTACCATTTTGGGTTGTGCTAATAAATACATTAGCTAAATGAATATCACTTCTGATTTTTGAGCATTCTTGTGAAAATGAAAAGATGAGATGATTTGTATGTTTGGTTGAATTATCCTTAAAAGAATGAACATGACTTGGGTATTCTTGAGTGTTTGAAGAAAATTATTGTTCTTCTTATTGAAATCATTAATGAATTATGTTTTCTCTTTGCTGCTTCAAAATTTGAAGGTAAGGGGAAAGAGGATTTTATTGTGCATTTTGGATGCGGTTTGATCTTCTAGTCTAAACTGTCATCATAAAAACGAACATGGCTTAGTGTTTCTGTGCAAATGAATGAAACAAATGAGATTTGGCTTGTTGTTGAGATTGTTTTGACTGTACCTTGCTTGCGCATCTATTACCCTATGCGGGTTTGCATCGATAAAGGAATTGTTATGCGAATATTGTATTTCTGAGTTCAGTGTGTGAAAACGTTTGGGAAAAACAAAGTTGTGGTGATATTAATAGACTATTATGTGAGTTATAATTCCTTGATGTTTTTTTTTATTTGCTTTAAACACGGGTTCCCTGGGATAGTAAGGTTATTGTAGCATCTTACTTTGCTGTACTAATTTGATATGGTATTCTGCCTGTTGGTTATTTTGGTACTAATGTTTATAGCCCAGTTGCAATGAACTCTGGTCAACTTTTTGGAAAGGTAATAGTAGTTTTCAATTACTGAATATACTACTCTGAATGAATTATACTATTGGAGTATGTCTTCTCTAAATAAGAGGTATTTGGATAGACAGTAGAAGAGGTAATGTGATCTTTCTCCCTTATATTCGATTATTGATTTTCGTGTATTTCTCTTTGGACTGTTATTATTGATTGATATCCCGTTTGGATTAAAACTTCTAGTACAGCTATGAGGAAAAGAAAGAGAGTGTGAATGGATAATTTGAATTAATGATCATTTTTCTCTCATATAGTTGGAAATCTATAATTGTTATGGAACGAATTTCATACTGCTTGGGTTAAGCATTGGTATTTAATTGTTGTTTGCTTCTTCTCTTCAGCGTTTGATTGCTTGAAATCATATGAGTTGTATGAAGGAAGGGACAATAATTCGGTTTAGATTTTAGTTAAGATCTATCTTTTGAATTCACAACTATTGTAAGAGAATGGAATTGATAGCATTTATGTTAGAACAACAGTTGCACAATTGTGTTTTTAGTTCTTACAGATGTTTGTAATCTGGAACTGTTGAAGGAAATTACTTCTTGTAATAATTATTTGGGAAAGAGGGCAGTAATCCTTTATCTGATTAAGAGGGTTATTGGATGATTGAGTTGATACGCTGTTCATACTTTTTGGTATTTAATTCTTGAATGATGTTCATATTAACGTTTCAGAAAAGTAGGGTTCTTTTATTGACACATTTAATTAAAAGCACCTCATTTTAAAGACAAGTGCTTAATATGCTCAGTTCAATGAACTGACCCGTGCAAGTAATTTTGCAGATGAAACTTGAGTATAAATGAAGACATGGTTGTTTTCCGATACTTATTTGATTGACTGAAGATGGATTGTATTGATAGCTATTACTCCTCCATTGAGGAAATGAGAAAGGAAGAAGTTACATTATTCTATCTTCATGAGTTGTAATGTTGTTTGATATAAAGAAAGTCCAGTCATTTGGACTAGCAAATGTATAGATCGTAAATTCTGATGGATGAATACAAGTAAAAGTGTGATATTTTCAATAACTGTATCAGTTTGATATTATTGAATAAGTTTGAGAATATAACATTATTCCTTGACTTGGAATTATTCAAATGTTAATGGATGAATTTAAAAGGAAATAACATCTATTCTTTACTCTAAATGTAACTTTTACGTTGAAATGTGCAATTAGTTCATACTTGGGTTAAGATGAATTTTGAATTGACATTAAAAAGATTTAGATAAACACGAAATCCTAATTGGAAGGTATTCGGGATTAGTTTGAAAGCTAAGGGATATCAAATAACTTAGGGGCAGCCGAACCTTATATTCGGACTCCGTTAATAGCCTCGAATGTTTAAATTTAGAAAATAAAGATATGGGAAATCATATCTATTTTTAACAGACCTTAACTAAGTAAGCTTAAGGAGGGTAAATGAATAAATTCATTTAGAATTAGACCTCGTTTAAATGACATCTAATAAGATGGAATTTTGAATTTGTTTACAGTTGTGGAAAACTTGGCTAAGTTTAATAGGTTAAACTTATTAAGTTTATTGATAATGGACTGATTAGTCCAAAGATTAAGAAAGGAACCAAGAAGTGAATAGGCAACCCTTCGGTATGAAGGAGGAGATGCGTATTAAGCTAGAAGATGGATTAAATATCTCTTAGCTACATACAACTGTAACAAGAACAAGGATAAAGGATCAGCATGGCTGCTGAAAGTTGATCTTAAATACTAAGATTATAACCAAATCACAATTGAGCTGGATGTGTACCCTTGATGAGAGGATTCCGTAGGACATTGACATACGCCAGCTACAATATGGTGTCTTCGTGAAGACGGGGCCTTCATGGCATTACAATGTTATAGTTGACATATTACAATGCCCTTCCGAATTAAATCATCAAGTTTACATAAGCTGGATAATAAGTTCTTGGCTGGGGATAGAAATGTGATCATGTATATGGAGTGACTCTGGAGGATTAAAGGTAACTAGACACACGGAGTCGTCTAGGAACGACACCGTATGTCTGCGTATCTTTAGTTACCATGAGTAACTTCCTATACTCGTTCATATTGCTAGTTGAGGTTAGAGTTTGACCTTAAATGGAAGGACTGGTAGAGACCAAGAAAGACCATTAT
Organism: Taxus chinensis; assembly: GCA_019776745.2. Lineage (NCBI taxonomy): Eukaryota > Viridiplantae > Streptophyta > Pinopsida > Cupressales > Taxaceae > Taxus > Taxus chinensis. The sequence continues at coordinate 41,972,081 of CM034146.1, read as the reverse complement.
AGATAATAGACGAAGTGAAGTGAAGGACGTATTCCATTGGTGTGTATCACATCTAGAATATGATCATGCAAAGCATGTGAAAATCTTTGGCCAAAGTATCGCAAGTGCTGGTTACGTTGTCCCAATCACCTAGTTTAAGATGCAGGATGTCAGATGAATATCAGTTACAGATATTCAGATAGGCTTCTTAAATGGATCACTTCGATAACCGGAAATGGTAAAAGAACCCTGTATATTCATTAAACTATGCATGAATTAACATGAAGGATCGGTAAGTCGCCGAGTCATGAAATGAGAGATCGTTGAAACTCCAAGCCATAAAGTGGGAGGTCGGTAGTTCTTCGAGTCATTTACAACAACATATGGTATTTGTTATATGATTGAATGTCACTGAATGTGTGCTCCATATTACAAATATGTGAACAGAGAACATTATTTTTAAAAGGAAATTGTGTGATCCAAACTACATTAATTGGACAGAGAACAATTATTAAAACTTGAACATGTGTTTGAATTATATAATTCATAACAGGGAACATTTTATATAAAAAAAAAATTCCCTTCTTCTAGTATCTTAAAATGGGGATGTTACATCGCCTCACCACAATTATGATACTTACATCTTGTTTCCAGTAAACATAATATAAGTGTTCATATTATGGCGTTACCCTACCCATATATTAGCAAATCCTTAGAATACTTTGACATGGTTTTATTTCAAACATTATCTCAATTTTGAAAGAGTGTTGATTACTTTTTTTACGTCATCTCGATACTAGTGTAATACTAATACCTCACTTTCTCGCAAAGATTGGGTAACGAATCTTAGCAGTATTTTTATGTGGCTCACATATGTAACCTCCACTTGTTTTAGTTTTTGGGTCTTGCTTTTCTCTAAATTTGTCATAAGTATCCTTCAATTGGAGATAACATCAACCCCTTGCTAAATACTTACGCCTTGTTCATTTCGAACTTGAATTAAGTTTTGACATTGTCGTTGATCATATAACATCAAAACTATCTTTGAAAACACTAGCATAGGGTGTAGTTTCTTGATTGATTGGTTTACTATAAAATTACATGATTGTTTACTGTATGTGTTATTGAATTCATAAACTTGATTGATTCCTTATTCTTTTGGTCCATTTATTGACATACTTTGAGACTGTATAGAACAATGTTGGTTACATGTTACACCTAGGTTTTTTATACCCTTGAGTACATTATACGAAACCTTGCGTAAACAAAACTTATGACGGTCCATATCACGACAATGGAAGCCAAGAGGTGAGGGTTAGACCCTTTTCCAGGACACAATTTAGGCCCTCTCTTCTCCAAAGTAAAGGAAATGGATGAGTTAGTTGATCATAGAAGAGATGAGAGTGATTCATTTAAATATATCGACAACGTTAATGTCTCTCAATTGGATGACTTCATACTCCGAAATAGAGATAGAGTACTTGCACGAGTTCTAGAGTTATGTGCCACTGTGCTACAAGAACGAGAAGCCCCTAGCCAAGATACAAATAGGAAGGAAGAAGAAATGCAGAGAACTCCCATTGATGATATCATTGAAGGAAGACATGCTTCTACCTCTAGTACCCATATGGAAGGTGAAACATCAAGACAAAGAGGTGGTTCTTGACTGCCACCCCTTAAAAATGCGTCACCAAATTAGAGTAGAATGTGAACATGAGGATTTACCTCCTCCTCAAAATGAAGAAATCATTATAAAACATGAATACAAACCCTTAGTCAACAACTAGAAAACTTATCTTCTTCCATAAGTAAGAACATAGGAAAGGGTACACATCAAGAGAAACCTAGAACTAAGGTTAGTGAACTTTATACTGAACCTCTAGAAGATGAAGCCTTAAGAAAATTGAGTGATTAGACCATCTTCTCCTATGAAAGAGAAACTCTTTATGCAAGAGTTACAATCAATGAAAAATATGCTTACAACTCTTCAAGAAAGTAACGTAGGCCATAACAAGAAATATCAATATGAGGAGCTATGTCCTTATCCTTTTGAGAGAGACATGTTACTAACACCATTTCCAAAAAAGTTTGATTGCCCAAAATTTGATAAATATAAAGGCAAGGGTGATCCTCATGATCACATCAAATAATTTTACATGGCTTGCCAAGAGGTAGCCTATAACAACAATTACCTCATACGTTTGTTCCCTTGTAGTTTAGGAGGGAAAGCATTGGAATGGTTCCTTCATTTACCAAAGGGGTCTATAGTCACATGGCCCATGCTAGCAGAAAAATTCATGTGTCACTTCTCATTCAACATGGAGAATGACGTAACCATGCTAGATTTATGCAATGCTAAACAAAGACCAAATGAAACTTTCACCAGTTTCTTGTAACGGTGGTGAGGGCTAGTTAGTTGCTTCCCTTGTATAATTCCTGAGAAATAATTGGTTAGTATATTCATGCCCAATTTGAATATGGACATTGCATTCCACTTAAAAAGGCACTATGTTACTAACTTCAGGAGTTATTGATAAAGGAATCCAAATCGAGAAGGCTTTAATAGTGAAGGGAATAATAAAACCCTTCTCAAAAGACCGACAAGAGTCAAAACCTACGGATGAACCTAAATTGTTCAACAAGAACAAGAATGTCATAGGTGATGGCATCACAAACTCTAAATGAGTTCAAATAGTTCAAGTTGTTCAAAATGGTCCTCTTCTAAAACTAACAAAAGGGCCTATTCAAAATCTGGTCAAACGATGAGTGTTTACTCCCCTCACAGATTCACTATCCACGATTTTGAAACAATTAGAGGTGGTAAATATGGTTCAATATCCAACCATGGTGCCTTACATAGATGATGCACCCAAACTAGGATGGTATAGAGATCATGACTATTGTGATTTTCTCTGTGTTAAGGGACACAAAATGGATAAGTGTTTAAAACTAAGACACTTTATTCAAGACCTCATAAAGGATGGGAAGATTGAAGTGGATTCACCTGAATTAGGACAAGGGCCTAATGGAAAAATGGGAATCTTCAAACAACCCTTCCCTAATCATAATAAACAAGGAAAAAAGAAGTTGGATCAAGGTCAGTCATCTGATGACTATAGAGCCACAAATTACGTATATACTTCCGTTGACAATCCCTTTGATTCACTCATAGGTTGTATCATCTCGTCCAATGAATATGTGAACAACATCAAAATCATTAACAATGATTGTGTTGTGGCAACGCATCACACTTGTCTAGTGATCCCAGAACCTCCTGTATCTACCCCTCAGAAGAGTCAATACAATTTGGTAGATCAACTTGAGAAAACTCCAACTAAGATTTCAATCTTAGACCTTCTCAAGATATCAAGCTCTCATAAATATATCCTTTATAAGGCCCCTTTAGGGATCAGGAGTATCAACGGATGTCGATCCATCACACCTCCAAGTTATGGTGGCCAATCTTGCCCAGAATGATTGTATCTCCTTTGACCAAAGTGAAGTCCCACTCAATAACCATACACACAACTTACCCCTGTACATTGAGGTATTTATCACTCATTGAAAGATTAAAAGAATGATTTTGGATAATAGGTCGGGTCTAAATATTTCTACTTTTAAGCTCATCAGATAGATAGGGCATACAAAAACAGAGTTGGATTCTCATGTAATCACAATCATGATTTATGATAATGTCGAAGTGGGAATCATCTGGAACCATTGTGTTACCTATGGAAGTAGGGCCCACAAATCATGACATGAAGTTCCACATCCTTGATCTAGATATTCCATATAACATGCTCCTAGGTCACCCATGGATCCATGCCATGCAGACTGTACCCTCCACATTTCATCAATGCATTAAGTTGTATCATGAGGGGTAGAAAATCACCATCCTAGGAGATCCTGAGCCATTTACACATTGTAGAGTGTTACATAGTTTCTCTCGAGTAGCGTATGAATGTCCTTTAGCGGATGTTGTTATACCACTACAAATGGAAGCTCTGAAAGCTTGGGTTGATCCTGACACATTGCAGGATGATAATAAGGATCCTTCATCATCACTCTCTCCCTTTGCTTCATGGGAGATAAAGGCTGGATCATATGGCCCAATCAAGGATTTCAATCTTCAACAGGCCCTTTTGGTCTCTAACCTCTCACTATCACCTAAAACATGTGGTAGACCTGATTTCCAATTCACAAGCTCCCGAGCTAGTTGTCCTCGCCCTTTCGAGAAGTTTGTTCCTTGCGGTCTTTTATTAGATGAGAAGTTGTTAGATACACCTACAAATTGGATACCTAAAGGAACAAAGGCGTCATGTAATCAGGATCCACAATATGCCAAAGCACATAGAATGATGCACGTCATGGGGTATCAGGGATTTGGATGTGGCCCAGATGCACAAGGAAGACTAGAGCCTCTTCCAGTCTCCCCTCGAAAAAAAATAAACATGGCCTTGGCATTAAGCCTCATGAGGTCCCACCCTTCAAAATTGATGACACTTCTTTAGAATTTGAGGATGATTCACCTCATTCAGACAACGACACAGATTCCCATTGTAGCATATATGAGGACCTTGCCTCTACTAACCTTTTCCTAGATTCTGCCATCTTTACCCTATCCCAGTCCAAACCCCAAACTGATTTCCAAATCACTCTTGTATATCCCAACCTCATTGATTGGGGCCAAAAAATTCATGTGCCAATTGATTTCTTTGAAAATGATGAGGCCATTGCAGATTTTATGGGTACTTGAGACGCCATTTCGATCAATGACCATAAGAAAGGTTTCTCCATCAAATTGGATGCATGCACATACTTTGGGGAAGAGGCAAAATTGTGTGGTCTCTTAAGTAAAAAAATAATAAGCAAGGGAAAAAGTACTACAGAAAATCCTTGTAGAAAGAATAAGCATAAGTCCCATAGTGAAAACCTCTTTGAGGCGCTTGTGGAAAAACAAACAAAAGAATCAATGGAAAAAATAGTTGACCCATGTGAAGATAAGACTCTCTTTGAGCCACCTATAGAAGTGGATCTTACTCTCCCCCTTGATCCTACATGCATGGAAGATACATCCAAAATGTTGGTTGAGGAGACTATCAATGTTAATATCGGATTAGAAGAAGATCCAAAAATGGTAAAGCTAGGAGCTTCACTCTTGGCACAAGAGTAGAAAACATTTATGGAGCTGCTAAAAGAATTTGTAGACATATTTGTGTGGTCCTACACATAGATATGCTAGGTTTGGACCTAACCCTAGTTGTGCATAACCTTGTTGTGCACCCAGATGCCAAACCTATCAAGAAGAAGTTAAGGAAGATGCACCCATGAGTTACACTTTTGGTAAAAGAAGAATTAGAAAAGCTATTGGCAGTAGGTTTCATCAGACCAATTGATTACTCAGAATGGATATCAAACATAGTGCCAGTACAAAAGAAACCAGTGGGTATCTGAATCTGCACGGACTTCAGGGATATTAACAAAGCATGCCCTAAGGATGATTTCCCTTTTCCTAACATCGACATGATTTTTGATTCAACTGCGGGGTATGAAATGTTGTCCCTCATGGATGGATTTTCAGGCTATAATCAGATTAAGATCGTAGAGGAAGATCAACACAAGACTACATTCACAACCCCTTGGGGAACATTTTTCTACCAAGTGATGCCCTTTGGTCTAAAGAACACAGAGCCACTTATCAAAGAGCGATGACCATCATCTTCCATGACATGATGAATGACATCATGGAGGACTATGTGGATGATATTTTGGGAAATTCTAAGACCAAAGAAGAGCACCCAGAAATACTAAGGTGTATCTTTGAACACCTTCATGATTACAAAGTCAGACTGAATCCTAAGAAGTGCATCTTTGGCATACAATCAGGAAAGATCTTAGGTTTCATTGTGTCAAGAAGAGGGATTGAGGTGGATCCCACTAAGGTTGTAGCTATCACTGAGATGCCTCCACCAACAAACCTTAAGCAACTACGTTGTTTACAAGGTAATATTCAAGCAATCCACCGATTCATCTCACAACTTGTGAATAAGTGCCACCCTTTCACACATCTTCTCAAGAAATATGTTAGCTTCAACTGGGGACTTGAGTTTCAAAAATCCTTTGAAATTCTCAAACAATACCTAACTAGCCCTCTTATTCTCATGCCACCTACCCTCGGTGAACCCTTGTTATTGTATATTTCAGCTACCCAGTATATTATTGGTGCACTGCTTTCCCAATACGATATGATCCAAAAAGAGAGGGCGGTTTATTACCTAAGCCACACTTTGATTGCATATGAGCTGAATTATCCCCAGATCAAGAAAGCTTGCTTAGCTATGGTCTTTTCTTTCCAAAATATTCACCACTATCTACTCAATCACAAAACCAAGCTGATTTCCAAAGTTGACCCTTTAAAATACCTTCTATCTAAACCCACACTCACAGAATGGATGGCTAATTGGATCATCCTCCTAAGTGAGTTTGATATCGAATTTGTAAATCAGAAGTCACTCAAAGGACAAGTGCTTACAGATCAATTAGAAAAATCTCCCCTACCAAGGACCGAACCATTGTGTCTGGATCTGTCAGATGCTTCTATGATGTACATTGAGGAATCCGTTGTATGGTAGATGTAATTTGATGGATCATTAAATTATCATGGTTCAGGAGAAGGAGTAGTGCTTATCACTCCAACAAGATAATTCAACCCACATGCTTTTTAGGATAGTTTCCCATTGCACTAATAACATTACAGAGTATGAGGCACTCATTGCCAGGCTGAAAATTGCTATTAAATGGAATATCAGACAACTAAGAGTCATGGTTGATTCATAATTAATCATCAAGAAAGTTAATGAAAAATACAAAGTCAAGGATGACAAGCTCATCCCTATAAAAAGATGGTTGAGAATTTAAAGGAGTACTTTGTAGGTAAAAATTTTGAATAGATGCCAAGGGCGCAAAATCGATCAAGTAGATGTCATGGCCATAGTCAGAGCTTTACTTTGCATCCCACCTCAGGAAAAGAAAATGCCACTCTTTGTGGAACATCTGTGAGAACCAGCATATGACCTACCAGAATCATGTTTGGTATGTGAAGTTGTTGGTCCTTTCTCCCCCTGGTATGAGCCCATATTTAATTACCTACAAGACAATACCTTTCCTCTCGGACATTTCCCATACTTGAAAAAAAGCCCTTATCCACCGTATAGCCCGTTATACCCTATTTAGAGGAACCCTTTATCGTAGAGGCTATGATAGAAACCTACTATGTTGTCTTGATGTAGTCAAATTTGACCAAGTGATCAAAGAAGTACATGAAGGAGTTTGTGGAGCACACACAAGTGACATGGTGCTCACTAAGAAACTACTAAGAGTAGGTTATTATTGGCCCACCATGGAAGCAGATTGTTGTAATTACGTCAAGAAATGTGAACTTTGTCAAAAGTATGGAAACTTGATTCATGCACCAACACAAACTTTGTATCCAATTACAACACCATGGCCATTCTCAAAATGGGGATTAGATCTCATAGGGAAGCTCACTCCTACCTCCTCAGATGGCCATACACATATCATAACTGCCACTGAGTATTTCAAAAAATGGGTAGAGGTTGTGCCTCTTACATATGTTACCAGTGCACAAATATCAAAATTCATTATGAACCACCTCATCTTCCATTACGACATTCCATCCACCATTGTAGCAAACAATGGTAAGTATTTTAAGAAAAAGATAGTTAAAGTGTTATGTCAACACTTTCAAATCCATTTAAAGTGGTCCACTCCCTATTACCCTCAAGGTAATGGAAAAGCAGAGGCCACTAATAAAACACTTGTTCACATCATGGAAAATATGGTAAGTAAAACAGGTCGTAATTGGCACTTACAAATCCATCCCACCCTCTGGGATTATAGAACCTCCATCTGCACTCCTACTGGTGCTACCCCTACTCACTAGTCTTTGGAACTGAGGCCATCATACCATTGGAGATTGAGCTTCCTTCCCTGAGAATATCTCTCTGGGACTATCTAGACAAGGATGAAGACTACCGAGTGGCTCGACTAGTAGAGTTAGAGCTACTAGATGAGAAACACATGCGGGAACTTAATCACCTAAAGGTATATCAGAATCGAGTGTCACGAGGCTACAAAAAGTAGATGATACCTCACCAGTTTGAGGTAGGAGACTTGGTACTCAAATAAAATTAGTTCAACACCACTAAGGAATGGGAAAAGAAGGGAAATTTTGAGCCCAACTGGTTAGGACCATATGTTGTGGTTGCTAAGTATGGTTTGGGAGCATACAAACTGGATCACTCTGATGGTGAGGAATTAAAGGAACCAATGAACACAATACATCTCAAGTAGTTCTATGCTTGAGTATGAGGTTCCTTAGAAAAGAAAAAAACAAGAAAAAAAATCAAAAAATAAAGAAAAGGTAAAAAGAAAACAATTCGTCCAACTGTGAAAACCACACAATTGTGGCACATTGGGCAAGTCCTTGGGTGAAAACTGGTTTCCAATGCCTTGGGAGGATCCATTATTCACAAGCATATCTCATATTAGGAAGGAGTACACTTGATTTAATTTAGGGTTAGGTTTTCCTAAGTATTGAGATCCTTTTGATGCTATTTGTCATGGCCTTGATCCGACTGATCTATTCTTGTATATATGTGTGAAGGACTTGCCTTTGTATATTCCCATTTAACACTGGGGGCACCTTCACATTTGCACCTTCTTGCACATACATGCATGGAATTATTTCTTGTACAAAATCTCTATCACTGGGGGCATCCATGCTTCTTCGTTTCTGTACATAGATTCGGAAAACATTTAGAAAACACAAAAACATTCTAATATATTAGAAAAAAACCTAAACATCTGAAAAACCCTTTTAGGGACAAAACTACAAAAATAATGTGAATAGTAGCCTTGAAAATTTGTCAAGGGATAACACCAAAAACAGTGAAAAATGATTCAAAACTATCCCACAAAAACAAAGTAGTGGTTTTCTTACTTTTAGATTTCGGTTTGTAGAGTTTTGATTGCATTATCTTTCCATGTTGTATGATTTAAAATGAATTCACTTTCTTAGTTTAAAGTGTTACTTCAATCTGTTGTACATAGGAATTGAGTTAATTTTATCTTGCATACTTGTATATAGTTGTGTTGTGTTAAATTATATTTGATTAAGTTGTGTTTATTGTACATTTTTTTCTCATCATATCATCTACATCTACCATCTATCATCACATCTATACATCATATATCAATAAAAGCTAAGCTACATCATCATGAACATGAAAAACAAACATGTATGCTAAGCTAACATCCATATAATATCACCACGAGGGGCAAGAGGGACCGCCTTCTATCCCCCCTCAAACATATACCATAATAAAAATGTGGACAATCATAAGTGTCACATGAAAAATAACATGATATCATCTACTACTATCTCTTACACAGAACTGATAAGTAGAACATAAAGTATCTCATAAATTTATCGCATAAATCAAAGAACATGTGATACAATCATAAAAACATCATAAGTAAAGTCCATAATCATAATCATCATCATATATATGTGTGTCAAAATATCAATGTCCATATATAATGTGTCTCCATATATAATCATCTGGATACATAGTATGCCATCATGGGCATCAATAAAAAATGTGCCTTCCAAAGTGAGGCATAGCCAAAAATAATACATATACATTGGTCAAAAATGTGCCTTCATATCGAGGCATACATAAAAATTACATACATTTGTAAATACATAATGCAATAAAGAGTCATGTCTAAATCAATCCCTCATGAGGACCACCTAGCCTTTGAGGTAGTGGTGGAGGCCCCATCACCTGTGGCCCCTGTTGTGCATGTGACTGCTCTGCCGATATGGCCGAGGATACTGCTCTATGAGAATGGAAAGCTGATATACTCATGGAATGCTGAACTAAAATTAGGAGCTCTGTCTGTCCCTCTGGGATGACATCATAATATAAATACCTATAATAAGCATCCTATCTATAGTTACAATGTAAATCCATGTGTACCTGAGGTGTAATAGCTGCTCCAGCTATCTGGCTATAAAGATACTACCTCTTCCGAAACTTTAGCCACATCAGCCTGTGTTATAGTCTACTCAAATCAGAGTTGATCTTGCTCCATGTTGTCACTACTTGTACCTATGCCCCTGTGCCACACAACTAATCTCTCTCTATCTGGAGCTGATCTCACTCTGACATAACCCTATTGAAACTAAGAGTTGATCTAACTTCGTCTCTCTCACCAACTAGAGCTCTGAAATTGGCCCTATCTGACCACTACTTGATCCCTCTCAATGATAACCTTGTCTCTTTTTGAGGTGACCTAGAGATGTTGAGCTATGAACCTGCTATAACTGCTGATACAAAGCATCTATCTCGCCTACATTCTATGGAACCTACTCCCATCCCCCACCTCCAGGACTTTGTGGTGGAGTCCCCCATCCATCTCCTCCTTCTCCTCCTGGGCTGTGTGGACTAGTACTAAATTTCCAATGAGGGGGAGACAACGACATGGAAAGGGATATGTACTGTAAATGTGCCTATAGACCAGCATGGAAGTACCTACTGCAAAGGAACATCTAAAGCCACCTATATGCCCACCTGCAGCATCTGAATATGGGCATGCACCTGGGGCTATGCAGGAACTTGTCTTGGTACTCTTTATCTCTATCCTTTTCCACCCTCATCCATCTCCACCATCTCCATTTGAGCCATCATCATCACTCATATCCTTAATCTCACTACTTTGTTGACCCCTTCATTGTCCTCTTTATCTACGGGGTGGCTACTCAGGTGGTGGCCGCACTCCTACATCCCATGCAAACTATGGGATAGTGAGCTGTCGACACTAAAATTTTCCTCCGTAATTTCTATTTCATTAATATATGTATTAGGAATAGGATGTTGTTAAAGTATAATTAGTAGTAGCATCCGATAGAAGATAACGACGCTGCCAGTACGACGCTGCCAATAATGTATAGTACGACAATAGTCAAAAGTACAATAGGAATGTTGTGGTAAAAAGTAAATAGTTGTTGTAAGTGGTCCAGTAATGTTAAAATGTCAAAGTTGGGGTAAGTAGAGAAGTAGGGTCTACATGATTAGGAATTAGAAATATTATATTGGTAATAAGGACAAGGAGTGAGGTCATAAATATTTTGTATATTTTATTTGTAAAAAGTCTAAAAATGTGGAACCCATGTAAAATGATAAGGTTTATCTTATCTTAAAAGATAAGCTTACATGTACAGATAAGAGTTAAGGTATGGAATATGATTCGTCAGAGTGGATTTCTTATCTTATCTTAGAGATAAGATGGATAAGCCTAGAAGTCTATAAATAAAGAGGCCACCCCCCCTCATTTAGTATAGAAGGAAGTAGTGAGAAATATTGTATGAGTAAGTGTGTAAAGGAAGCCATCAGTTTAAAGGTGTGTTGAAGAAGCCATTAAGAGGTGTAATTGTGAAGTTTCTCCCATAGTATTGGTGGAAGGCAAGTGAAGTCAATCACACTTGAAGTACCTCATGGGTGAGATTGTAACAATTTTATGTTAATATTATAATTTACTCTGATATTTCAGATTTATCATCATTCCTTTTTATCATAGTCTATGGTATTCTTGTGTTATGTTTGTTGTTATGTTTCCAGATTACATCCACCAAACTAAAGGTTGTGCATTAGTAAATAATCATAGCACGAGGAGTTCCCGGTGAAGAATTATCATAGTGCCGGATTGGTGATGACATTTTGGTTCCGTTGCCGGAACCATTCCTCGTTGGTGGATTTTTTGGAGAGATATTCCCACTTAGTCAAAAATCAATTGGAGGGTAACCTTGTTTTTACTATGCATAGTAGTTACCATGGTAAAGTCATTTTTGTCGTGAATAGTAGTTACCATGGTAAATTCATTTTTGTTGTGAATAGTATTTACCGCAGTAAAATCACTTTTTACCATGAATAGTATTTACCGTAGTAACTTCACTTTTTACCGTGAATAGTGTTTACCACAGTAAAGTCAGTTTTTACCGCAGTAAGTCAAGTTTTACCATAGTTTACCGTGGTCATTTCTATTTTACTGTAGAAAAGTGTAAAGTCACTTTCTATATAGTGATTCCAATTATTTGTGCACATAAGTCTTGTTGATTGTACTTGTGGGTTGGTATTTCACTGTGGTTACTTTTGAAAATGGGGAAGATTCCTATTTTTTCAGCTCAATCTAATGAAGATGCTTCCTCTTTCATTCAAGAGTTTAAACGATCTTGTATTTGTAATGGCCTTATAAGAAGGGAACAATGGACTGAATTTTTTCCTACCTTTTTGGATGGTTCAGCACTTAGGTGGTTTGAAACACTAGGTGATAATGTGAAAAACTCATGGGATTTATTAACTGAAAGTTTTCTTGAAGAATTTGGTGAACAACAGAAATATGCAGATCTCATGATCGAGATCACAAAGCTATCCCAAAGAGAGAAGGAGAAGATAAGGGATTATCATGCTCATGTTCTAGAGCTAAGGAGGAAGCTCGATGCCCAGATCCGGAAGGAAGGATTAGCGGATGGGTTGATGAATGGCGTGGATAATCTCCTCTGTAAGCACTTCATTCTTGGGATGAAGCCAGAGATCAGACAACGAGTGAAGTATGACTTCCCAACTACCATTGAACAAGCAAAGGAGATTGCAAGAAGGCAAGAAGAAAGCATGGAAGAGGAGCCCAAAGAAATTGTTGCTAAAGTAGAGCCTACACCAGCACCTTTGGTTCAGAATCCACAACCACTCTCGGTGAGCACAAATCTTTCTCCTAGTACATCTACTGAGTATGAAGATCTGCTCAAAAAGATGGGTCAGTTAACTATTAATCTTCTTCAAGGAAAAGAATTTAGTTCTCAGGGAGGAGATAGAGGTCCAAAAAGAAATATTTATGAAGTTGTATGTTATGGTTGTTATAAAAAGGGTCATTATAAGTATAATTGTCCAGATAGAGCTTCTACATCTGGTAAAGGAGATAATGATAAAGGAAAAGCACCTGTGAATTCTTTTGATGTAGTAGATAAGAGCAGAAATAATGAAGTAGATGTGTTTGTAACAAAAAGAAAGAAAGAAAAAGATAATCAAGATGGAAATGATCCTAAGAAGATGAAAGGAGAAACTAGTAAGAAACATAGGAGAAGAAAGTTGGGTGTGCAGGATTTTCTGATTTCACAGGGGCAAGGACCATACTCCATCTTGGAAGATCTATCCAAAAGGCCTGCAAATATTACATATGGTCAACTCTTGGCTATGTCTTCTGAGAAGAGGCGGGAGCTGCGAAGTGGACTCAATGCTCGACGAAGGAAGGAGGTTGAGGTCCCTGTTTTGGAGGCAGAGGCGGATCCCTATGCTCCACAAGCTGAGGTATTATGTAATGGTATTTCAATTCATGATGTCTTAGTTGATGGAGGTGCTGCAGTTAATGTAATGACTGAGTCTGTAATGAATATGTTGGGTTTAAAAATTGATCGACCTTCAACACTTATGTTAAGGTCATTAAATAAGGGAAAAAACTAAACCAGAAGGTGTAGTTTCAAATGTGGCAATATCTGTTATGGGTGTTGTATGTGTGGTAGACTTTCAGGTGATGAAAAATGGTACTGTTGCGTACCCAATGTTGTTGGGAAGACCATGGCTAAGGAGAGTTCATGCAAGAAACTACTGGAATGAAGGTTTCATGACACTTGGACGTGGTAGAGAGAGGGTGAAGATAAACGTGATCCCTCGACATCATAAGGCAGAACCTGTGGATTCAAGTGATGAAACTGATGATTGGACATCCTCTGATTACTCTAGTACCAGTGAAGTGGACACTGAAGATGAAGAAAGTGAGGTTGATGTTTCAGTCATGGATATCCTTCCAGTCACACCAACTCATGACCCCATAAAATTATCTGAAGAAGAAGTTGATGATCATCTCCAACAAATAAAGATTGGTGATGCTGTGATGGAGAGTGAGAAGGAATCCTACCTCCAGCTCTTTCGAAGGTACATACACATATTCACTTTTGATTACAAGGAACTCTGTCAAGTAAGTTGGGTAGAACATTCTATTGAGTTGGTAGATGGTGCTAAGCCCATAAAGCAAATGCCATATAGAATGAATCCTAATTTTTCCAAGACTATAAAAGAAGAAATAGATAAGTTGCTTGATGCAGGATTCATATTTGCTATGGAGAATTCAGAATGGGTTTCTCCCATTGTGATCTCAATAAAAAAGAATGGGAAGCTACGCATTTGTGTTGATTACAAGAAGCTCAATAAGGCAACAAAGAAGGATCATTACCCTCTTCCATTTTCAGATCAGATCTTGGATGAAGTAGCTGGCCAGGAGTGCTATAGTTTTGCTGATGGATATAGTGGCTACAACCAAGTTCGTATAGCAGAGAAAGATCAGCTGAAGACCACGTTCACCACTCCTTGGGGAACGTTTGCTTATAGAGTTATGCCTTTTGGGTTGTGTAATGCTCCAGCAACATTCCAGCGTTTGATGAATAGGGTGTTCGAACCCTACATTGGGACCTTCATCAGAGTATTTCTGGATGATTTTTACATCTATGGGAGCAAGTTGGACCACCTGCACTAGATGGAGACAACATTTCAAAGGTTAGATGAAGCACAAGCCTCACTAAACCCTACAAAGTGTGTCTTTGGATGTTCTAAAGGCGTTTTGTTAGGGCATGTTGTATCCAGAGATGGTATTGGTACTGATCCTAATAAAGTTTCAAAAATCAAAGATTTACCATTTCCTATGAATAGAAGTAAGTTGAGATCATTTTTAGGCCATGTGGGTTACTATAGAAGGTTCATCAAGAATTTCTCAAAGATTGCACAGCCACTAACCCAGTTCTTGAAGAAGGATGTTACTTATGAACCAGGAAATAAGGTGCATGAAGCTTTTGGACAACTGAAGGAAGCCCTGGTGTCTTCACCTATTTTAAAGAATCCAAATTGGAGCAAGCCATTCATTGTGTACACTGATGCCTCAGATGCAGCACTAGGAAGTACTTTGAGCCAAAAGGATGAAAATGGGAATGAACATCCAATTTACTTTGGGAGCAGACAAATGAGTAGTGCTGAGGTAAATTATATTGTAACTGAAAAAGAGGCTCTGGCTATCATTTTTGCTGTAAAGAAGTTTAGAAATTACTTGCTAGGGTAAAAATTTCTAGTTGTAACAGATCATCAGGCTCTAAAATATATTGTAAATAAGCCTAACCCATCAGGGAGGATAGCAAGATGGATAATTTTTCTACAAGAATTTGAATTTGATATTATAGATAGGCCAGGAAAGAAGCATGTCAATGCAGATGCACTCTCTCGAGCCTATGATGGTTTAGGATCATCTTGTGATGATGATGATTTCCCCGATGCAGCATTGTTATCCCTTGACACAATCCCTAGTGAATACATAGATATTTGGAATTATCTGAATGAATTCAAGTTTCCTGATGGTGCCAATGCAAAGACTAAGAGAAAGATTACTCAAGCCAGTCGTCCATATTCTATTCTGCATGGAGTATTATTTCGAATAGGACCTGATGGACAGTACAAGAGGGCAGTTGGACATGATCAAGGGAAGGAACTGCTAGAAGAATTCCACAATGGTACATGTGGAGGGCACTTCTCTGGACAACTTACAGCAAGAAGGATCTTGGATGCAGGTTATCACTGGCCCACTCTTTTTAAAGATTGTTATAATTATTGTAAGACATGTGATATTTGTCAAACACATGGTAACCGTAAGACTTCATCAGCTCCATTATGCCCTATTCTTCCACTTGGTCCCTTTGAAAAGTGGGGAATAGACATTGTAGGTCCACTTCCAACTACCTCACGCCAAAATAAGTATATTGTAGTTGCCACAATATTATTTAACCAAGTGGGTTGAAGCTAGGCCATTGAAAACAACTTCCATGGATGAAGTGGCAAGGTTCATATATGAACGCATTGTCACCAGATTTGGTTGTCCATTAGAAATTGTAACAGATCAAGGAAGCCACTTCATTAATGAGGTAGTAGAAACCCTAGTCAATAAATTTTCTATTAAGCACAGGAAGGTAACAACATACACGCCAAGCACAAATGGACAGGTGGAACGAAACAAATTTTGTTTTGTGTCAAATTCTAGCAAAAGATGCAGCCTTGCAGGTACATAAATGGGATAAGAGGATTCATGCAGCATTGTGGGCATATAGGGCAACATCAAAGTCAGCAACAGGATACTCCCCATTTCAGTTGGCTTATGGCATTGATCCAGTTCTTCCTATTGAGTTTGATATTCCCACGGTCAGAGTAATGAAAAATGAAAGAATGGATGAAAGTGATTCAGTAAAAGAAAGGTTGGTACATCTTCATTTGCTAGAGGAAATGAGGGAAATAGCTAAGGATACAAGCTATAAGAAGAAAATGAAGCAGAAGGAATACTTTGATCAAAAGATCCGGTGGTCTCCATTTCATGTGAATGACTTGGTTCTAGTATATGATTCCAGATACAAAAAAAGAAGACAGAGAAAAATTTCTTCCAAAATGGATGGGGCCCTACAAAATAGCAACTGTGCATGAAAATGGTACGTACCAACTGGAGGAATTGGATGGCACTCCCATTACGAAATGGGTCAACCACGACAAGTTGAAGATTTTCCAAGCACCAGAATAGTCTACTCCGAGGACGGAGTAGAAGCTAGGAAGGGGGAAGATGTCGACACTAAAATTTTCCTCCGTAATTTCTATTTCATTAATGTATGTATTAGGAATAGGATGTTGTTAAGTATAATTAGTAGTAGCGTCCGATAGAAGATAACGGCGCTGCCAGTATGACGCCGCCAATAATGTATAGTACGGCAATAGTCAAAAGTACAATAGGAATGTTGTGGTAAAAGGAAATAGTTTTCGTAAGTGGTCCAGTAATGTTAAAATGTCAAATTTGGGGTAAGTAGAGAAGTAGGGTCTACATGATTAGGAATTAGAAATATTATATTGGTAATAAGGACAAGGAGTGAGGTCATAAATATTTTGTATATTTTATTTGTAAAAAGTCTAAAAATGTGGAACCCATGTGAAATGATAAGGTTTATCTTATCTTAAAAGATAAGCTTACATGTACAGATAAGAGTTAAGGTATGGAATATGATTCGTCAGAGTGGATTTCTTATCCTATCTTAGAGATAAGATGGATAAGCCTAGAAGTCTATAAATAAAGAGGCCACCCCCCTCATTTAGCATAGAAGGAAGTAGTGAGAAATATTGTATGAGTAAGTGTGTAAAGGAAGCCATTAGTTTAAAAGTGTGTTGAAGAAGCCATTAAGAGGTGTAATTGTGAAGTTTCTCCCATAGTATTGGTGGAAGGCAAGTGAAGTCAATAACACTTGAAGTACCTCATGGGTGAGATTGTAACAATTTCATGCTAATATTATAATTTACTCTGATATTTCAGATTTATCATCATTCCTTTTTATCATAGTCTATGGTATTCTTGGTGTTATGTTTTTGTTGTGTTTCCAGACTACATCCACCAAACTAAAGGTTGTGCATTAGTAAATAATCATAACACGAGGAGTTCCCGGTGAAGAATTATCATAGTGCCGAATTGGTGATGACAGAGCCTCCTAGGAAGGACTATAACATACCATGCAGCATAGGCCATTGTAGTTCCTGGATCTATGATCTATCGTAAGGCTACCCATACCAGTGGAACTATCTGACCAAAGCTATCTCTGGCCCACTGCAGCCTAATCAAAATACCCATATCAAAAGTCTCCTTGGCACGATGCCCGTACCACATATCAGGCCCTAGAACATCCTACACTACCCCAAACTTCCCTTATACTCGATCAATCCTATAGTACTCCCTAATATATCCACGGCTGCCAATCATAAAATGCTCAACCATAGCAAGACTAAGCTCAACCGTATCCTCTAACCATTGATAATGTTTATAAGGCCTCCAAACAATCATTTGCATTTGAATGGCATCTAAAGAACGGAGAAAAAAATATGTATCCCCCATGTGTCCACATACATCATCACCAATGGGATCCCAATAAATAACTGAAGGCTCATCCATGGCCCGATCTCGTAATGCTTTGGTGGGGCGACTGATAGCTATATGGTCCTAGGCCCATATCTATAAAAGTTTCATTGGACCCACCATCTCCTGACAGTAGTAGGTAATTAAATGTAGATCCCAGTATAAATGCTCAAGTATACATTGTCCCCAATAGTAGCGCTCTCCTTTGAGCAGACATCAAATCACATAAATCAAACCTAAAGGAAACGATGTGCCTATTTTTTCATCAAGTAGAATGCCACTAACAAACGCCATAAGATATACTAGCACATGGTGTAATCTCAGATCTGCAAAAACATGATGCATATGTATTGTCATGCCTTATCGAGGTATCTCATCTAGGCCAAAGAGCTCAATCAGGATATGGGTAATCTATGTGGCATCACTCTCATACTCTATCAAGATCCCCTGGATTGGGACTCACAGAATCCTCTAAATGTCCTCGAGTGTAATAGTCATCTCACCAGTCAGGAGCCTGAAACATTGGCTCTCATTGTTCCATCTCTCAATGAACGTTGTAATGAGGCTATGATACATGGTGATGTGTGGCATATGTGCCATGTAGGTAAGCCTTGTCACATATAAAGTGATTTCCAAATACTTCCTCTCACGTCGCGAGAGGGTCGCCTCAAAGTTGGCCAATCGGCCATGTCACTCCCGCACCTGCAACACAAGTAGATGCCTCTGTAAAATCAAATAACCCACTTGTTAGACTTTCTTCTATCCAGCATTAGCTAACACTTCACCTATTCATCCCTATGATCTTATAAGATTTCCTAAGTTCTTATACATTATCTTGAAACACTTACCCTTTTTCTTCTAAGTGTTTCCAAACACTTCTTCGATGCATACGTGCCCCTGGTGACACATGCACACACTTATTGGCATAACTGCACTCAACAACACATGTTCCCACTTCCAAGCATGTGCACACGTAACCATTCTGACCGCATATTTCCAATGCATATGTGCCCCAAATGACGCATGCGATCCCCTTTTTACACATGTGTCCACACACATTTTCCTTAACCTCCCCGGACACTTGTGCACCCCTTTCGACATATGTGCCTATGCACACACATCACCCCTATGTTTGTGCACGGCCGATAACATATTTGCACCCGTAAGGCGTGCACATGTGTTATCGCTCCCCTAACTACCCTAATAAATGCACTTAAATGCGATAAAATTAAAAGATGGATAGGGCACTCACATAGGGTCCATCACCCTCCATCCATACTTACTCACGAACTATGTCTTCTCACCTCGTACGCCTCTAAATTCACACCATCTCTCCTCAGGGTCAGAGCAAAAGTGAATAGTAAAATGATAGGGGGATCCGTAACAAATGAATTACTCATGATGATTTTACCCCCCCCCGAGAGGGGTATATTCGGTCATTTTGACCCGCCGTGATGCATTCTTTCCCATCGTGATAGCTGAAATGCGTAATTTACCCACCATGATCATTCTAACTTCCTTTATTGCCCATTGTAGTGATTATTTTTATTAAATAAATATGTTTGACCCATTTTCATCTTGTCAAGTCATATTTTTGCTACCTGGCACCCATTGCTTCTCTCTGGGGAATTTTTTTTGCTTTCATGCGATTTCCCCATTTCCAAACTTCTAAAAAACTCAAAAATCACTAAACAATGGAAAAATCAATATTTTCAAAAAAAAAAATCAAAAAATTATTAAAAATCGTAAAAATTCAAAAATTTGCAAAAATTAGTAAAATGCTTGTACGGTGCTGAAATCAACGTCAAACACATTGTTTTAAAATTATACCTTGCTTGCATTTTCACTTGTTTCTGTGACAATGACTCTTGGATCATCTGGGTCTGCCTCATTAACAAATTTGGTATGCTTGTTATGTTTGTACTCTGGGGCACAACGAGTTGCCTGGTATTATTTCGTAGTGCACAAATATTTTTTTCATTGGACCCCTACATCCACCATATTTCGCCTTGCATACATATTTACTTAGGGCACCGCTTTTAACTCTTGTCATTATACATGAACATTTGGGAAGTGCAACTCGATAACAAAACATTTTTGCAATTTTCTTAAATGTTGTTGGTTTAAGCATATGTGTTTGTACTTGTTTCCCTATTAAGTTGGCTTGTTTACTTTCTCGTATTGCATTGCATTTTGTATGTTGCATAGAGTTGGTGTTGTAGCAATGGAAAATTGTTTGTACTATGGATTTTCATGTCATTCTACACTTCTATCGTATGCTTGCATGTTAAATAAGGGTTGATGATGAAGATCCCTAACAATATGATGAATAATAAATTGTTTAAACGACGCTGGATGGATTTTAGCTCAATCCCCCTTCCTCATACTAATTTTTCTTCTCTCTCCATCACACTCAGCCTCACCATTCTTCCTCTCCATTTACATACCCTGCTCTCAATATAAATACAAAAAAATTGGTGTCTTGCCATTAAGAAGGGAAACTCCCCTATCAAATCGGTTATTTTGTATGACGTGGAAGATGAGCAACGCCAATGAAAGCTAGAGAATTAGGTTTCATGGGTACTTAGTACTCAGTTTCAACTTGACTAATATGGCTTCCCTTCTTCTCTTCACATCATTCTTCCCTTTTTACTTGGGGTGTATTCCCCCTTCATCTTCTCTCTATTTTCCTTCATCGTTTCGATCATCGATCGACCTCTTTCATCACCTCATCGACACTCAAGGGGGCATCCTTCACTCTACTAAATTTTCTTCTACCCCTATTAAAAAAATTATTTGTTTATGCTTGTCTACTATCTTTGAAGTGGCGTAGCTTACGCCACCCCAAAGAGAGGCAAATGTAAACACCTATAATTTGGTCAAAGAAATATTATTACTAGAGTTTCACTAACTATTCTACTCCTTGCAAATTAACGACACTTCGTCAATTAAGATCTTTTTCCCTTCAATTCCTCTTAATTGACCATTATACGTTGATTAATCCTCTTACCTTGTAGTTGAATACTAAATCTTATTATTAGCTAACTCTCGCTTCTGACACATCCAAAATCTATCAAAAATTCCTCCAAATGCTCCCTGAAAGCTTCTTAAAGCCTACTAGGGAACCTTAATTAATCCTAAAATATTAATTAGCCTTTAAACCTAGTCAAATCTTACTTTGACTTGTTAAAAGTGCTTTTTGGACTTACCTTTTGTCCCACATGCACCAAAATCATTCCATTCTTGGAATTGGAAACCTATAAATAGAACCCTCGTCATCATTTTTAAGAACACTTCTCCTCTAGCATAAACTATAGGCAATTACGATTTGAGCTTTTCTTCATTTTATTGAGCTATTATCTTCACCATTGCATCTTCAAACCCAAGCTTTGAGTAATATGGAGAGAACCATATGGCCTTGTAGCCCTTAATGGTGAGACTCCATTATTAAAATCTTGAGAACCATATCAAACAATCACATTTGATTGTTAGGATATCCATAGGTTCATGTTTTATTAGCATTCAAAGAGTAGAGAAAAACTTAGACATGTTAGTTTTGATGTTTTTCAAAGTTATATGCATTGTTAAATAAGTAGCTCTCTTTAAGCTCTTATCTTGATGATTCTTGTTAGTTTAGTTAAGCTTTGAAACTTCTTAGGTGTTCTAGTTTCATTTCTTAAGTTTTCTAATCTTTACATTAATACACATCTATTTACATCTTTTACATCTAGCTACTTGCTCGCTATCAAGTGTGACACACACAAGATCCACCTAGGTCACAATTTTGACACACACATATAAAACTACATTTGGTCTAAGATGTAGTGCAACGCTTGGTCATAAGTTCACTTTTTTGACATCCTAGGATTGTCTGATCCCTCATTTGCATTATTTTCTTTTAGGGATTTGATGTGATTTTGGAGTTTTGTAGGTCATTTCTTCATTGAAGGTTACATGCAACATCTACGAACTTGATGTGACATACTAGCGACATGAAGCAAAGGACAACGAACACCTCGTGACCTTCCAAATATGGTTTCTTGAGGTTTTGAGTAGTCATAGGCACCTATAGTAGGTCTGCAGAGCCCACATTCACCTCTGACCCATTCTAGGTGCCCCAGTCCAAGTAGATCTGGCAGTTGCACAATTTTCTAAGCTTTTTTACGACACTTTATCCTTTCTGTTCATCACTCTATCACTTTGGCACAGTCTAGGATTATTTTTTAATTAGCTAAGTTCTTTTATCTCTTATCTGTAACTAGGTTTCATAATTTTTATCTTATCTTGTTTGGGTCAAATCTATATTTCATTGCATATCTAATTCACAACACTATTACATAAATAGTATTAGGCATCTATTTATTTCAATATATACTTAATCATTTTGTGAAACTGACATATTTGAACACTGTTGGATCTTCATTTCTTTAGTTTCCTATTTCTTCTTTAGGGGTGTATCATCATGGAGGTCCCCATCCATGCATTTTCACAGGACCATCTTGATTGTACCGGTAAACTCGAGTCATATCTAGCTAACATTTATATTCATCCTCATACCTCACTCGAATATCTATATCATAAGTTTACTTCTACTTTATGTCTCAACAAAGATAAAATTACTTTCACATGCATTAAGTTTCCTTCTCAAGTAATGTTAGAGCATGATCCATCCTTGTACATTCAATTTTTTATGAATAATATTGGGGTTAAGCATGCTTTAGTCAATAATGCTTCAAGACTCAATATTTTTAATATTGCTTTTCTCCATCAGCCAGGTCGTTTAGAAGCTTCCTTAGCTCCTTCATTTGTTTCTATTTGTGGCTTTGATAATATCCCCAAACAGGTCTTAGGTACTATAGTACTTCGTATCACCGTTGGGCCTTGTCTGTTGCCCATTCCATGCCACTTAATGCCCAAAAATATTAATTATAATATTATTCTTGGGAAGCCTTGGATCCATGCCATGTATACCGTCCCGTCCACTCTTCATACGCGGCTTAAATTCCTCTATCAAGGAGTTGTCTATGATGTTCAAGCAAACCCATCGCCTTTCACCTATTATAGTTCTATTTAGAATTTTGTTACTACTCCTAGTTCTTCTGGACTAGATTTTTCCAATTATGGTCTTGGATATAAATATTTGCTCCATTATAGTTTCTCTAGTAGTGCCTTAGGCACACAAGGACAAGGAGTCACAGAGCCATGGGTTATCCCTTCTTAATCTAGCAAGCTCGGCTTTGGATATCATCTCTCGTCTATACCTTCTTCAAAAGATTATATTGTTTTGCATTATTATTCGTTTCTTTGGTATATTTAGACCTCATCAGTGATTCCGCTACTACTGTTTGGGATAATTTTGACACTTTTTCTACTGATGACTCTATTTTGGAATGCATGGGGGTTTATGGTCACCTCCCTTATTTTATCATAAAAGGTGTTCTTCATCATTTCTTAATGTTACCACTTACTTTGGAGAGTCTGATACACTTATTAACACTACCGATCCTCCAAATACTATCCCTATTGACCCATACATTAAGGATAAGTCAACTCTTCTCAATGAGGATATTGTTCAATATAATCTCAGCACTCCTGATAACCCATGAATAGTTTTGTTAGTTTCCTCTCTCACACCTCATGAGTAAAAATATATCCAATAAGTTTTGCAGAAATTTTCAGACATCTTCCCATTGGACTATACTGATATTCATGGTATTGATCCATGTGTTTCCATGCATATAATCATGATGCAAAACCTTTTCAATAAAACATCCAAAAAATGCACTTAAAGGTTGCGCTCCTAGTAAAAGAAGAAATACAATGACTACTAGATGTTGGCTTTATTCATGCCATTGATTATCCAGAGTGGGTGTCTAATATTGTTCCCATTATGAAACTAGATGGCCAGGTCCATTGTTGCACATACTTTCATGATCTAAACAAAGATTGTCCCAAAGATAGTTTTCCTTTACCACACATTGACGTCATTGTTGATTCTTTCATGGATGGATTTTTTAGGTACAACCAAATTAAAATCAATCAAACAAATCAGGAAAAAACTTCGTTTACTATGCCATGGGAAGCATTTTATTACAACATCATGCCTTTTGGCCTTAAAAACATTGGGGTCACTTATCAACGTGCGATGACACACATCTTTTATGACTATATTCACAAGATACTTAAAGATTATGTTGATGATATACTTGCTAAATCACGACACCATTCTACACATGTTCATGACCTCCGCACACTCTTTGAATGATTATGACAATATAACATACATTTAAATCCAAAGAAGTTTGTTTTTAGAGTCACAACCAATAATCTCCTCGGATTCATTATTTCACAACATGGTTTTGAAATCGATCCCAATAAAATTAATGCAATTGTTGACATGCCTCCACCTTGAAATTTACATCAATTACGCTCATTACATGGGAAAATTAAAGTTATAAGATGGTTTATTGCACAACTTACTGATAAAACCAAACCATTCACACGTTTGATGAATAAATATACTCAATTTTTTGGGATTGTCATTTCCAAAAAGCATTTGATGCTATTAAAACATACCTCTTAAATCCACCAGTTTTGGTCCCTCCCATGGTTGAATGACCTTTCTTGTTATATATTTCTACCACAATTCATGCTTTAGGGGCCCTCCTAGCACAACACAATGGTTCTCAATGCAAAAGGGTTGTCTATTATATCATTCAGACTCTACTCTCTTACGAATGCAACTATAGTTATGTTGAAAAACTATGTCTTGGTCTTATATCTTTAGCAGACAAGTTGTGTCATTACCTTCTTAACAATGAGGTCCATGTTATTACCAAATTTGATCCGTTACGATACCTCTTACCCACACACATATTTCAGGACATCTGGCGCGTTGGGTCATGTTACTCACCGAATTAGATTTCAAATTCATTCCACATAAAGCAATCAAAAGCCAAGTCATTTTGGATCAAATAACTGAAGCACCTTTGCCTAATGCATCTCCTATCTTTGATTCCTTTTACGACGACTTCACTACTTATGCCATCGAATCTGATACTTAGACCATGTATTCTGAAAAATCTCATTATTGTTCTGGAACTGGGACTGGGATAGTATTCATCACTCCACATGGGGATCCTCTCCCCTTTTCCTACCACTTAGGTTTTTCCTACACTAATAACATCGCAAAGTATAAATCCCTCATTCTTGGCCTCACTACCGCTTGAAAACTCCTTATCCGACATATATGCATACATTGTGATTCACATCTCATTATTAATCAAGTTAATGACACATATCATACAAAAGAGGAGCACCTAATTCCATATAATATGTTTTTCAAGGATCCCCTAGCTACATTTGACTCCTATTCTCTCACTATCATCCCCCTTAAAGACAATCGAGATGCAAACGCTATGGCTAGTGTGGCATTGCTTATCCCTCAAGACATCATCGATGAACACATCATGTTCATTAGTCAGCACTTAGGACAACCTTCCACTTCTACCCTACCACTTATAGCTTGTGTCATCACGCGTAGTCATGAAAACCTTGAATGGTTTTCTCCAATTTACAAATTTCTTTATTGAAAAACCATTCCCGATGGCTTGCAACCTCATGAAGTTTGTCACTTCTGACATGAGGAAACTTGTTACATCATCATCGGGGTAGAATTATTGAAACATGCATTTAACAGTCATGTGCTGCAATGTTTTGGACTCGCTAACATACCTACCGTTATCTCTCAAATACATGATAGTTTATGCAGGGGCCACTTCTCTAGAAAAGCTATTTCATAAAAGATATTATGCTAGGGCTATTACTAGCCTACCATGGAACGAGATTACCTTGAATATGCTACACAATGTAATAAATTCCAAAATCATGATAATCTTCACCATGTGCCTGCATATGACCTTCAACTGATTGCACAAACATGGCCATTCTCTCTATGGGGCTTTGATTTGATTGGCATGATCAATCCTGAATCATTCAATGGCCACAAGTTTATTATTAATGCCACAAATTACTTTACTAAATGGGTCGAAGCAGCCCCACTGTGCACCACCATTGGTTTTGATATTTTTGGTTTCATCACTACTCACATCATTACATGCTTTGGCATTCCCTCTACCATTATCACTGATAATGGTTCTTCTTTAAAAAATAAGGATGTTAAATAGTTTTACGTAAAATTCAAAATTAAATAATCGTTATCTACTCCTTATTTCCCACAAGGAAATGGCCAAGCTGAGGCCACCAACAAGATGATTTTAAAAATATTACGTAAGAATGTTGCTATTAGTGGTGATGACTGGCATAATCAACTCTTATACACTCTTTGGGCTTACCTTACTAGTGTGTGTACGCCCACTAATGCCACACCTTTTTGCTAGTATACAGTACTGAGGTAGTCATCCCACTAAAACTCAAGATACCATCCTTACATGTTTCACTCAAATGAATACTTCAAGACAAAAAATATCACGAAAAACACTTACATGAGCTATAATTTCTTGACTCTTTCCACGTGTAAGATTTGTAACATCTTCATGTATGTAAATCTCGCATCGCCCAAGCATACAACCGCTAAAATTGTCCCCGCGAGTTTAATGTGGGTGATCTTATATTAAAAGAAAATTAGAAAAACACGAACGTTGATACTCCTCTCAAAGGAATATTCAAGCCCAACTAGCTTGGCCCTTATATTATTACTAATAAGATTGGCGGTGACGTATATTGCCTCACCACTCTCTTGGGCAAGCCACTTAAAAACCCACTCAATGTTATGCATCTTAAGCAATATTGTGCATGAACAATGTTCATTCCCTAATGACGCACTCTTGTGTTGTGGTTCACACTTGACTGTTGAGGGCATACTATAAACATGAACCTCACACACTTCACACATCTTGCATTCATCACATCACTTTCTCACAGCTTCTATTACACATTGTATGTTCTCTATACACTCATGACATATCTTTCTTGCAAGTACTCTTACACAGTGCGATCATTACCCTATGACACACTCTAGTTCCACGATTCATACTTGACTACTGAGGGTATCAATCTAAAATGAACCTCACCACACTCACTCACCCACTCACTCACTCACTCACTCACTCAGACACTCTTTACACTCTACGCTTTATCGATCACATCTTTCTATCGCACACATTCAAACCATTTCTCGATGATGCACTCTTGTTTTCTGGTTCATTCTCGACTGCTGAGGGGGCATGGATAAATGAACCTCATAAAATGCAAACTCATTCACATTCACTCAGGGGGCACATCGATCTAATCATACTCACACTATATTCCATTCCATCCCACTCATCCATAGCATATTGCCTATCTTGGTCGCATTTACTCTTGCTTAGTTATGCTTACATGTACACTTTTTACACATGCTAGACTAATACATTATATATCATTATATCTTTATATATACACATTTGCGTTCACTTTCCTTCTTGTTGTGATCACTGATTCTACATATCAATACACATAGCATAGATGTTTGGCGCAGTACCTCTTACCAGTCCCACAACGGCTCCTAGGGGCATCCACTTTCGTACACTACAGGTGTTATTGTTTAATTTTTCATAGCACATTATTGTATCATATTATTCACGCTTTAACACACTTTTTATCTTTCTAACATGCTAACGGGTGCTTCATGTGCAACATTTGCTTTGTAGGTATATTTGTCACCATGGTTGTCTGTTATTTTTCTTGCTATTGTCTGTCAATGTTTGTGGGCTTTTCTCTATGTCTTGTTTGGTCTTTGATTTCTTGTCTTCTTTTGGCCACATCAACCTCGATTTTTTTGTGAAATTGTGAGTGGTCTCCCATGTTTTCAACCAAATTTTTGCGTCTACATTGTCTTCATGTGTATTGTCTGCTTGCATTTTAGCTTACATATTATCTTCATTGTTTGCTAGCTTACATCTTATATTTTACATGCGTGTTTAGCTTGCTTGCACCAACACTTGTTTTCTAGCCACTTATTTGTGTGTGTCTTGGTTTCTACCAAACACATTCCCTTCCCCCCTGTAGGGTACCAATTTCAGTTCAACAGTAGTTCCTCCTTTGGTCTGTATGCTCATCAACAACGTCGCATGCACCCAAAACAAAGGGTCATCATTGGGTGAATCAATCACCCCATACAATGATTTACAAAAATACTTAAACACATTTTAGTACCGGTATAACAAATTCATCAGTCTCAATAATGGCTTAGAACTTGACTTGGGTCTCCAGTACAACAGTCACCAGCGCCCAGACCCGTACAGTAGCGCCTGTGCACCCCTAACCCTTCCTAGATTTATGTGACTAGGGGGCAATTACACAACATTTCTCAATTCTATATAGTTTTTGGCAGTTCACACAACAACTTTTATAGGATAGATAGTCCTTCAGCACTTGGTATGCATGCATTAGACTTTATTTTCTACTTTTACGTTGGATCGAACTAGATCATATTTTTACACACCATCTGCAGTGGTGTTCTACACTTCAGGAATCAGTTAAAGGTTAGAGGATGACACCAGAATTTTCTCCCTACACTTCTTTTGTTCTTGGCATGAGATCACCCAAAAAAATCGCATTCAGCAGAACTAGCATGAGATCGCCTAAAAAACTCGTTCTTCTATATAATCTTCAGAATTGTTTATATCTCTTTCACTCATCATGGATTATGTGCACATGTTCATTTTCATATTTTTACATACTTTAGTATATAATTTTTACTCATTTTGATCATATACACATATTTCACTTCTTGTTCAGTCTTCTCTTCTACATGTCTATACTTATGGGAAGTGGTAGTCACATCATTCACACATCAATCACACATCAACACATAAGAAGAAATCAACATCAACAATAGGTACACCACAACATCTACACATACGCTCTCACCCGAGGGTCGTCACCATCTCTTTTTCTTTTACTTCCTCTTCTCTAGCATCCATGCTTCACATTTTTATCACTGCACCTTTTTTCTTGTCTCTCGGAATGTTTTTCACCATCGATCTATATGGTTATCAAGTACGCATCTCTTATCTACTTTATGTTATCGAGCATTTGATCAACAACATAAAGTGAGGGAAAATATAGACACTAAATCACGTTTAGGTAACTATATAGTCCTGATCAGATACTACTATTCATATGATTTCTAAGCAAGAAAAGTACTAATTGATCTTTTTCATTGGCCATCTTTGCTTGCTTTCTGGTGTCTCTTGATCTTACACTCCTTTCCTAGCCTATCTTTTCATACTCTGGTATTTCTCATTATGGACACCAGCGCCCATCCAAGATGCCAACACCAGGTGCTCCCATCCCCTCTAAGCACCCCCAACCTCTTTATACTTTGTTCACATATTTTGAGTCCTTCCTAGCCGTTTGAGCATCTTATCTTTTTGGTAGTTAACATTTTCGGAGTTAATTACAAAATTCAAGCAAGGGAATCATATAAATATAAAGTTATGTAGCCATAATAAAAGAACAAGCACTAAGCATTAGCTATCACCACCTAAGGTTGCATCAAAGAGCATTAGAAGAGTATTCAAGCATCCATCTAGCTTCACACAAGAGACAATGGACTATCATTTCTACATACACTTCATAGGAGGGGAATTTCATTCTTTCATGCACACATCTATTTACATATTTTACATCTAGCTACTTTCTCAATATCAAGTGCGACGCGCACAAGATCCACCTAGGGCACGATTTCCACACACACACACACACATATAACTACATTGGGTCAGAGATGTAGTGCAGTGCTTGGTCTTAAGTTCACTTGTTTAACATCTGAGGATAGTCTGACCCCCCTCATTTTCTTTATTTTCTTTAAGGGATTTGATGCACTTTTGGGGTTTTACAGGTCATTTCTTCATTGCAAGTTACAGGTGACATCTAAAAACTTGATGAGACATACTAGCGACAGGAAGAAAAGGACATCGAACACCTCGTGACCCTCCAAAGTTGGTTTCCTGATGTGTTGAGTTGTGGAGCTCAATTACTTCAGTTTAGCATGTTATATTAAATATGCAGGAAAACACAGTAACCGACATTGGTTATGAAGGGACCAACATCAGTCTCCTATGATTGACATCGATCAAGAAAATAAGAAATGACATTGGTTAGGGTTAACCGGCATTAGTTACCTATGTGTGGATTTTTTATTTAACTCACAGGAATTAGATCTAATTTTAGTAGTAAAGCATATCTATTGATTGCAATTACATGACTAAGTACCCTAAGTTTATATATACTTATATAAGCATGAAAGTTAGTGTTTATAAGTAAGGATTATAAGTATTGATGATTGTTGTGAAAATAATTGTGAGAGAAAGAATTCTTGGAGAAGGAGAAACTCAAGAGAAAGAAAATATTGTATATCGTAAGAGGTGCGGAAGATTATAAATCTTCATTGATATCTTCTGAAAGCTTTGGATAATATACTGGCTTGTTTCTTGGTGGATGTAGCCCACACTGGGTGAACCATATTAAATCTGATGTTAATTTATATTTCTTGTTTTGTATATTTCTTCTGGTAGAATATCCATTTTTATTGCATGTATGCTTAGATCTGATATATTATCTATACAACCTTGTGCTAACCCCAACAACTGGTATCAGAGATTTGTTTGGGGGTTTTATGTGTTGAAATATTTACTCACAGAGGGTTTTTTGATTGAGTGAGAACTACAACAACGGCAGAAGAAAACAAATACAAGGTAGAGAAGTTTGATGGCTGAAATTA
This sequence comes from Taxus chinensis, assembly GCA_019776745.2. Taxonomy (NCBI): domain Eukaryota; kingdom Viridiplantae; phylum Streptophyta; class Pinopsida; order Cupressales; family Taxaceae; genus Taxus; species Taxus chinensis. The sequence goes on along the minus strand of CM034146.1, from coordinate 41,941,201 downwards.
TCAATTATGAAAGATGCAGATTGATGATTATATGTATCAAATAGATTTATACTTACCGTTGGATAAAAATTTTAGACCTATGAAGATGATTGATGAATAATGTAATATTCTTGACAGAAAGGCTTTGGGATCTATAAGATTGAGCCTGGCATGATCTATGGCTTCTAATATTATAGAAGCGACATATACAGTAGAGTTAATGACATCTCTTGTTAATTTATATGAAAAACTTAGTGCTTCAAATAAAGTTAATTTTATGAAGAAACTATTTAGTTCAAAGATGCATGAAGGTGGATCTGCATCTAGTCATATGAATGATTTCTGTTCTATTGTAAATCAGTTAAAATCGGTTGATATTTCATTTGATGATGAAGTGAAAGCACTCTTATTCTTATATTATTTGCCTGATAATTGAGATAACTTGGTAATGATTGTTAGTAATACAACATCTGCTAATAATATTTTAAAGTTTGATGATGTGGTTAATATAATATTGAATGAAGAAATTCGAAGGAAAAGTATAGAGGAATCATAATCTGGGAATGTTTTAAATGTAGAAAGGAGAGGTAGGCAGAAAGAGAGATCCAAGAGTAAGAATAATAGAAAATCAAAGTTAAGGAATGATAGATCTAAATCCAGAGGTAAGGGAATTACTTGTTGGAATTGTGGAAAGAAAGGACATGCAAAGAAATATTATTGGTCAAAGGATAAAGAGAACCAACACCTAGAAAAATGTAAAGATGCAAATAAAAAGGAAAATATTGCAGTAGAGGTAATGCAAGATGGTCTTATTCTTTCTCTAGATAATAGAATAGAATTATGGGTTTTAGATTCAAGAGTTTCTTTCCAAGCAACTCCTAATAAGGGTTATTTTAGAAATTATGTCCACGGTAATTTTGGGCATGTTTATTTGGATGATGATGAACCTTGTAGTATTACTGGTAAAGGGGAAGTTCATCTAAAATTGCAGAATGGAAATAGATGAGTATTGAAAGATGTGAGTCATGTGTCAAGCCTCAAGAAGAATCTTATTTTTGCAAGGAAGCTAAGTGAAGCTGGTTGTATGGTTACTTTCACAACAAATTCTTGGAAAGTCACCAAGGGTGCCTTTTTCGTGGTAAGAGGAAAGAAGGTAGGAACATTATATTTATCTACCTATGTTACTGATTATTTTTTTGTGTTATCTACTTCAAATTTAGATGCATGTATATGACATAATCGGTTGGGCCATATGAGTCAAAAAAGAATGCAAATCTTAAAGGATAAGGGTAAGTTATTAGATTTGAAAGATTTAGATCTTTGATTTATGTGAGCATTGTGTCTTTAGAAAGTAAAAGAGAGTGAGATTTCTCAAAGTTGGGGCAATTAAGGAGCGGATATTAGAGCTTATACACTCAGATGTGTGTGGACCAGCCTAGGTAGCTTCTCATGGAGGATCCTAATATTATGTTACTTTCATTGATGATGATACAAGAAATGTATGGGTTTATTGTATTAAACATAAATCTTATGATTTTGATACTTTTAAAAGATGGAAATCCTTTGTTGAGAATAAATCAAATTCAAAGTTAAAGTGCCTTAGATCTAACAATGGTTGTGAATATTGTAGCAAGACTTTCAATTATAATTTTTCAGTGAATGAAATAAGTATAGAAAATATAGTTCCAAAAACACCACAAGATAATGGTGTTGCAGAAAGAATGAACAGGACAATCATAGAACGTGCTAGAAGTATGAGGATATATGTTGGATTGCCCTTACAGTTTTGGGCAGAAGTAGTTGGTACAATGGTTTATTTGATTAACTATGGGCCTTCAAGTTCACTAGATGGAGGGATACCAAAGGAATCTTAGACCAAAAAAGAGGTAGATCTTTCTTTTCTTAAATTTTTTAGTTCAGAGGCTTTAGTGCATATTAATAAGGAAAAGAGGAAAAATTTGGATGTAAAATCCAAGAGATGCACTTTCATTAGTTATGGATCTGATGATTTCGGATTCCGTTTTTGAGATTTAGAGAATTCTAAAATTCTTAGGAGTCGTGACATTGAATGAAATGAAAAGATAATGTCCAAGGACAAACCAGTTGAGAAGTTTGTGAATGCAAATGAACTCTCGGATTTAAAATTCATACGTACAGGGTTACACAGTAACCGGTGTAGATTGAACCTGACCAACATTGGTCAGTTGAATCGGTATCAGTTACAGAAGAGTCAAACTAACATTGGTTAGTATAATTGACGTCAATTATAGGTGACCGATGTTGGTCATTGTCAGAATTGGAAACAAATTTCTAGGAGGTCCAGAATGAGCCTTCGGTACCCTAATCTTCTGTGAGAAGGTCACAAAGGGTAAATAAACCTCAAGAAATATTTACAACTTATTTATCTTATTTATTATTGACTGATAATGGTGAACCAGAAAGTTTTAAAGAAGAAATACGTGATGAAACCCACATTTAGTGGGAGCATGGCATGGATGAGGAGATGGACTCCTTGGAATAAAATAAGACTTGGGATTTTGTTAAGTTGCCAGCAGGTAAAAGGACATTACATAACAAATGGGTTTACAATATCAATGAAGAAGAGGGTGGACAGTTTAGGTACAGGTAAGGCTTGTAGTAAAAGGATTTACACATAAACCAAGCATTGACTTTGGTGAAATATTTTCTCTTATTATTAAAATTACTTACATGCGTACTGTATTGAGTTAGTTGTTGTGCAAGATTTACATTTAGAAAAACTATATGTGAAGACAGTTTTTCTTCATGGTGATTTGGATGAAGATATTTATATATAGACTCTGTTTGGGTATGAAGTCAAAGGTAAGAAGAAATTAGTGTGCATGTTGAAAAAGAGCCTATATGGGATCAAGCAATCTCTAAGGAAATGGTACATGAGGTTTGATAGTTTCATGCATGAACATGGTTACTGGAGATGTGAATCTGATCATTGTGTTTATTTCAAGAAGCTTAAAAATTTGAGCTTTATTATTTTGTTATTGTATGTTGATGATATGCTAATTGCAGGATCTAGTATGCAAGACATTGATGAACTTAACGGAAAGCTAGCTCACACAATTGCTATGAAGGATTTAGGAGCTATAAAAATAGTCTTTGACATGTAAATACACAGATACAGAAAGAACAATAAATTATATTTGTATCAGGAGGATTATATCTATAAGGTGTTAAAAAGGTTTAAAATGCATAATTCAAAACATGTAAGTACACCTATTGCTAGATACTTCAAATTGAGCAAAGATCAGTATCCTTCATCATATGAGGAGGTCAAATACATGACACGAGTACCATATGCTTCAGAAGGAGTCTCATGTATGTTTTTATGGTTTGTACCAAACTAGATATTGCACAGGCAGTGGGAGTTATGAGTAGATTTATGGCCAAACTAGGTAAAGAGCATTAGAAAGAAGTCAAATGGATACTCAGGTATTTGAGAGGGACATCTAACATGTGGTAATGCTATGGAGGTTCGAATATTTATTTATGTGGCTATTTTGATTTAGATATGGATGGAGATCTGGATGGTAGAAGGAGCATTACTGAATATATTTTCATAGTAGGTGGGATGACAGTTAGCTGAATATCAAGATTGCATAATATTGTGGCTTTTTCTACTACATAGGTAAAGTATGTTGCAACTACAGAGACTAAAAAAAGATGATATGGATGAGCAAGTTCATGGAAGAGTTGGGAAAGGAGCAAGATGATTTCAAATTGTTCAGTGTCAGTTAGAGTGTAATTCATTTGGAAAAGAACTCAGCATTTCATTCTAGAATGAAACACATTCAGTTAAGGTATCACTTCATACTGTAGGTATTGGAGGATGGCAGCTGAAACTAGAGAAGATTTATATGAGTGAAAACCTACAAATATGCTAACAAAACCATTAGCAAAATAGAATTTGGAGTTACACTCCACTCTTGTTGGTCTTCGAGTTTGAGACTTAAACAGGAAGAAACAAAGCTAAGGAAAGAATCCAAGAATGACGTTATATAGGTATAGTGCAAACATTCATCTCTAAGTGGAAGATTGTTGAGTTATGTAGCTCAATTACTTCAGTTTAAAATATTATATTAAACTTACAGGAAAACACATTAACCAACATCGGTTATGAAGGAACCAACATCAGTTTTGAAGGGACCGACATCGGTCACCTATGACCGGCATTGGTCAAGCAATTAGGAACCGACATCAGTTAGGGCTAACTGGCATTGGTTATCTATGTGTGGGTGTTTTATTTAACTCACGGGAATCAGATCTAATTTTATTATTAAAACATATCTATTGATTGTAATTGTATGGCTAATTACCCTAAGTTTGTATATGCCACATAAGCATGAAAGTTAGGGTTTAGAAGTAAGGATTGTAAGTATTGATGATTATTGTGAGAGAGGGAATTCTTGGAGAAGAATGAGAAACTTGAGAGAAAGAAATTACTGTACATTGTAAGAGGTGTGGAAGATTGTAAATATTCATTTTATATCTTCTGAAAGCTTTGGATAATAGATTGACTTGTTTCTTGGTGGATGTAGCCCACACTGGGTGAACTACGTTAAATCTAGTGTTGATTTATATCTCTTATTTTGTATATTTCTTCTGATATAATATCCATTTTTATTGCATGTATGCTTAGATCTGATATATTATCTATACAACCTTGTGTTAACCCCAACATGAATTTCTAAGCAGTCACAGGCACCTAGAGGCATCCCTGACCCATTCCAAGCACCCCAAACTAGGCAGATCTTGCGGTCACACAATTTTATGAGCTTCTGTATGAAATTTTCACCTTTCTATTCATCAGTCTTTCACTTCGTCACAGTCCAATATTATCTATGAATAAACAAAGTCCTTTTATCTCTTCTTTGCAACTAGGGATTCATAATTTTTAGTTTATCTTGTTTGGGTCAAATCTGTATTTCATTACATATCTAATTTAGAACATTGTTACATAAACAACATTAGGCATTTATTTATTTCAATATTTTCTTAATCAGACATATTTATATGTAAAGGAAGTAATTGCATGCATATGATACGCCCAAGGTTGACGTAGGAGGATATTATAAGATGAGGGGAAATTAAAGAACATTAAATATAAGGAGGCCACACAAGTGTCAAAACCTTCGTCAATGAGGGCACGCTTAATAGTGGTTTGAACGATTTATACAGAGATGAAAATTGGAGGATTGTCTTCCCAAAGCAAGAATTCATCTAGAATCACAACATCTATGGGGAAACAGATACAAGTTTGATTATCTGTGGTAAGGTCCGTATAAATGGAAATATCCTCGCATTGATGATGGATGCTTTCTTCCAAACCGTGCAATATAGGAGCTTGCCCCAAAGTAGGAGGAAAAGTGATGTTCATTTCAAAGAGAGAAGTCATCAGGCGCTTATGGTGGCAAGTCGATGTGCATAAGATATCTATAAAGGGAACTTGGCTTGGAAATTGAGAAATTCATTCTAGAGGATGCCACTCATCATGGCTAGGATGAGCATCAAGTTGAGAGTGTTGAGGATCTTCATAAACATGCTCAGAAGGAGGAGGAGTAATCAGGGATTCTTCATAAACCGATTTTTGTTTAGGCTCGATGTCATCGGCCCGAATGAAGGAATATTTGATTAGAGGAAGGGTTTCAAACACCCTCGGCCCTGTAGTAGTTTTTCTTCAGGGGCTGACGGTGTCTGCATAAGACGAGACTTTGTCTTTGGGAATCTTGTTCTAAAAAACACAACGGTATATGACCCTGTGAGTCTGAGGCTGAAATGATGGATAATATTCAGGTTTTATGTACGCTATAACACACCTCACATCATTAATGGAAATTATGTTTTTTGTGGGGTAGTCGCCATCAATAATGTTTTTTGTAACATTTTTATAATTTCTTAGAAATTTCACTTGTACTATGGTTAGATATAGGATTAGATAAGACTTTGAGATCTTGGTTAATAACAATAAGACAATCTTTTAATTTTTTAGGCATCACGATCCTTGACCGTTTCAATCAAACGTTCTCAAGTCATGACATAATGATAAAATTTATGAGATAGTAATAATGCAATGACAGTCATGCGAAGGGCACAACAATTTTCATAAGAATGGCCCATGTTAGCATGCCACCAACAAAACTTATTCTCATCATGTCATTGAGGGATAGGTTGATAAGGATCGATGATTTTACTTAATGGATTAGGAATGTGTCGTCTCAACTCATCCTTGGTCAATGGTTGATAATAAATAGGATGGTTTTTATTATTATTATCTTTCTTATTGATATTGAATAAATTCCTACTCGAAGAATCCATAAGAGGAAGAGTATCTGAGATCTTGTCATCTGTGGTGTTCCTGTTCTTTCACCTTTGGAGGATTTTCACTTGTTTGGTTGTTTGTGCTTTAGTAGGAGCCTTCTCAAACTCCTTCATGAGGTAGTCTTGGTTTTTATCCTGTTCAAAATCTTCATCTAAGGAGGTAGGAGAGAAATACCTAACCTTATATTGAAGGCAAGGTTCTAGAGATCAAAGGAAAAGTTGGAATAGGCTATCATTTGGCATATTATGTTCTACTTTAGTAGACTAATTCTTCCAACGTTTGATAAATGCTTGCGGTGAATCATTCTCATGGTGTTGAAAATTAATGAAAGCATCGATATTATTCTCACAAAGATCATGATATTGGAATTCATTGACTAGGGTTGTTACCAAATATTCTAGATCCACTATGGGTTAATGGGTAGAGTATGATAACAATCTAAGGCATCCCTAGTAAGGATCTTAGATAAAATCTTAGTAGTAGTGTAGGAGTTAAATTTAATCCATTCCTTATAAATATTACTAAATATTTTATGTGGAGAGTGGGATCAGTTGATCCATCATAGGAAATGGAAGGGGAAATTCCTACAATATCCATGCTAACAATATAGGGTTCTATAGGCTCTTATTAGACTTCCTGAAAATATTTGTTATGAATAGGAGGCTAGGAAATAGGTTCCCCATTAGGTCCATTAGGTAAGGTAGGGGGAAACACACCGTCATAGCCCGAGTTGGGAATGTTAACCATTTAAACCATGTTAGTTTACATTTGGAGAAGTTGAGTTGCAGTAGCAGTTAGTTGTTGGCTCATTTTGTCTATGAGTTGAAGGATGAGATTAGTAGCATCAGAACTAGAGGTATTCTTGGATGAGCCTACTGCAAGAGCCTTACCACTTTCTACCCTACTATTAAGTTGCTTAGATACGATGTCAAGAAGATGGTTTTGGATCATTGATTCAGATTCTCCCTTGTATTGAGGAAATTTGTCAAGGAATTGTTAGACCTTAGGTGGAAGATCAAAGGTATCGTCAATCTAAAACTCTTCCTCTTCATCCCCAAATGTGTTATTATTTTAGGTGTTATGTTTATTTCTATTGCCTCCTACCACACAACAATTTGTTTTTAAAAAAAATTGGATTATGGATTATTGGTTTCTGGAAAGGACTACGCATCAAAATTTGAGAGCCCAAGGCACAGATACTCCATAATAGAGTGATGTGTAGGCCCAAAAAAAGCTCAAAAATATAGTCTATCGACACAATCATCTTTGTACAAAGGGTTACACAAGGGCCAAAGGCATATGGGATGAAATCTAAACAAAACAGATAGGATCAACCCTGCACAAAATTGACACAAGGGTCGATAACGTCTGGGAAAATTGGTTTTTAGGGTTTTTATAGATTTTTTAGGGCCGAAATGAGATAAAGCTTAAAATGGATGCTTTTAACAATTTGTGGTTGATTAGAAGGTACAAAAGGAGGTTCACACTGGGTTCACCAAGGATGTATGGTGTGAAAAAATGTGTCTAGATAATATACACTCCTATCATCCATTCAACTAGGGTATTGAGGCAATGAGTAAGAGATTCACAAATACTGACACATAATGATATAATTCAATGGGGGAAAGGACCACTAAGATCGCATACCTAGAGGGAAGTAACCCTTACACTCTTTCAACCTAGGGTTTCCAAGGCCCAAGATCAAGAAAGAAGAAGGAACCCTATTGGGGTATCAGTACTATGGGGGTGATTAGGGACAAAATAAACGTGAAAAATCTATGCTACTTGAATTAAAGTATGCAACATAAGATAATGAGTTGATTAATAGTATGTGACCTAACATGTGCATAAGATGCTAGGCTAACATAAAGTGATAAGAAAAGAGATAGGAAACTACTCTATGAAAAGTGACAAGTCGAATTAGAACACTTACCTGTTGTGGGTGGTCACTAATGCATCTATTTCCCAAAGGATAATACACCAAGAGGGAATATCTTTTGGGTGGAGAAGGGGAAACAATATTGTCTTAACTCACTATAGGTGACCCAAGAGTGTAAGAAAGCTATTCCAACAAGAAGAAGATCCAATCCAATAGTCAAGGTGAAAGAAATCCAAGGGTTGAGCGAGCAGATGCACGAGTGTACAAAAGAGAATAGAAAATGGTGATTTCATGTATATCTATGTGTTGTGTGTTGTTTGTGATTGTTCTTTTTATTTATATTGACTTGATCACCCATGGGAAATTACGTCGGCCAGGAATTTGAAAATGTGTTGATGCAATTTCCCATGGGCGATGACGCCGACTAGGGAGGTGAAAGTAAAAGTGGTGTGTGCAATGTTTCATGAGGAACAAAAGTAATGAAAGGAAAAAATAATATGGCCATGTGCAAGGTGTCGGAAGGGTGCAAAGAAAAGTAAGAAGATAAGAGCAAAAGAGGTTCATAAATAGGACCAAAAGACATTTTCTCTCCATGTATTGTCCCTAACCAAATTCTTATATGAATAAACATACCCTTATCCCCAAATGATCCCATTAAGGCACCCATTCCCATAAATAGATACATTAGCGACCGCTATCCTGGAAGAGAAATTGCTAGTAACAAATATGAAAAGATAAAGTGTGAAAAATTAGGTGTATACATATTTTATATGCCTATACTGACCTATTCAGGTCTTGAAATGGAATGTGTAAAGTTATAGAATGTATTTTTATGTTGTATATCACTGGCCTTACATGGTCATATAAATGATTTTCATATTTTCTCATTTATAAGTGTGGTTGAAGTTGAATGTATGGAGAGTTAAGTGAACTAGAGGAGGTGTTTGAGAGAGCTATAAGGGCTCTAGGGTAGAGAAAATAAGAGGATGAGAAGATGAGAAGATCAAGCAAAAAGGATATATAAGGTCATATGACCTAGTCAACATTTATAGGTGCATTTATGAGCGAAGAAGGAAAAAGAGTAGTTTAAGAGATTTTTGATGTATATGAGCTAAATTTTTTATCACAATCAGTTGTTTGAGAAATCAGTGGTCTTCATCATCAGGTGTTTGAGTGGGTGCTTTATCATCTTGTGGGGTTGTATCCTCCTTGTATAGTGGGTGTTATACTAAATAGGGGTTGGTGCTCCTTGTGAATTGAGTGCATCACTAAAGAAATATCTTATGATGTGTAATATTTACTTGATTATTTTGTATTAAGTAATATATACAGACGTTTCATTGGGTTTTCTTCCCCTTGAGGGTTTCCCACTTACATATTATTTCATTGTGTAATTTTCTCATTTGTATGGCTAATTGTGCATAGTTTAATATTCTTAATGCTTAAACATTTATGAGTGTGCATGCTTGATTAATAAAAACTTTAAGAAGACTAATTCACCCACCACTTTTAGTCATTGTGCTTCTCACAATTGGTATCAGAGTAAGTTCTTTTGAAGCAAGTTTAATCACTTAAAAGGGATCCTTTGAAGCACAAGAATGGAAAGCCAGCAAAGTGGTACTTCTACTAGAAAATATCCTATGTTTAATGGTACTAACTGTGTCTTTTGGAGTATCAAGAGGAGAACTCACATCATGTACTTATATTGTGACATTTGGCAGTCAATGATAGATGGGTATATTGTTCCTCATACTCCTCTAACCAATGTTATAGATAAGAAGGCTAGTAATGACAACTCCAATGCTACAAATGTTATTTAATGTATATTGGTTGAATCAAAACTTGTCAAAGTAATACATTGTATTTCTGATAAGGCAATGTGGGAGAAGCTTAAGATCATTTATGAAGGTGACTCTAAGGTAAAGATGGAAAATCTCTAGACATATAGGAATTAGTTTGAAATCCTGAAGATGAAGGAAGAAGAAAATATTTTTGTTCAGCTACTCAGAATTTATCAAGTTGTCAACATTATCAGAGGTTTAGGTGAAGAGGTGAAATAAGTAGTGGTACATAAGGTTTTGAGATATCTCACTCTCAATTTTTATTCTAAGGTGTATTCCATTGAGGAATCCAAGCATTTGAGTGTCATGTTGATGATTTATCTCCATGGAATTTTGACAACCTATGAGATGAGGACCACTTACTCAAAACTTATCAAGAAGGAGGTTACTTTCAATAATGAGAAGAATTTAAAGGATAAAAGACTACTATTGACAATTATTTTGATATTGATGATGATGAATTGATTGCAATATTTTCAAGAAATTTAAAGACTGGTTTAGGAAAATATAAGGGTAAGTTTCCCTTCAAATGCTTCAATTGTGGTGAGAATGGACATTTTTCCAACAAGTTCCCTCACAAACATAAGGATGAAGATGATGAATATCATGATAAGAGAACACATAGGCCTGACAAGAGAAAGAAGAAATTCAAGAAATTTGAGAATAAGAAGAAGTCTAAGAAAAGTTTATATTCCAAAGAAGATTGTTTCTCATCAAATGTAAGTAGTGATTATGGTGTTTCTGACACTGAATATGAGTTTAACATGATGATGTATGTGATGAAATCCTATTCATGAACAAGGGTGATAGAAGCTCCAAAAGTGAATACTCCATATTATTTGGAAATTCTTGCATGCATTCTAAAGAAGAAGAGGGTGACCTAGAAACTGAGTTAATGTGTGTTCAAGAAGAGCTGAAGCATTTTGAGAAGAAGAAGAAAAGGTTAAGAGCATAATTCATAGAGTATGAAGAAAATATTCATGATCTTGAGGAGAAGCATTGGTATGAAACCAACAAGTATGATTAGATGCTCAAACAGTTAGAAATATAGATGGATTCTATGAATACAACCCTAAAATCCAAAGAGGAAATATGCATCAAGTTTGAAAAGGAAGTGTTCTCTCTAAAGGAAGATTTATATGTGTTAGTTGACAAGGCAAAGTCATTTTAGAGGTTTGAAAAGAGCTCCAAGGAACTAGATGATCTTTTGGAAATTCACAGGTCTACAGGAGATATGACTGGTCTAGGGTTCAAGGAGAACCTTAAGTGAAAATAAATGATGCAATAAGATACTACATCAGATAAGGAAACTACAGGTTCAAACACCAAATTTAATCAAAAGGATATCAATTACAAAAGCAATATGAAGACAAGGTCTATCAGACAACCTAACGTTTCAAGGAATGATAATTATTTCAATGGTTATTGTTATAGTTATAATGGTTTTGGACATGGAGAAAAAGAGTGTACAAATTTATTAAACCATGAAGGATCATGGAATCTAGATAAGAGCTAAGGTTGAAGTTGTATGTTTTAACTGTAATCATGTTGGAAATATTGCAAGGGACTATTTTTATGGTCCTTCAAGACAAACCAAGAGGTTTCAGGCTCCTAGAGTGCAGGAGAAGAGGAAAGGAAGGCTATGGGAACCAAGAGTGAATCAAGGCATTCCAACCAAATCAATTTTTAAAGCAAAACAAGGTTCACATGTTATTGATCAAAATAAGGAAGAAAAAGGTGATTCAAAGGTATCAAGGAGGTCATGGAATCCACCTAGTTTATTGTTCTAGATTCCCCATGTTGTGGTATGTCTTTACTAGGATTTTTAGAAACATTCATCATCTATATGAAATATGGTGTTAGGGTGAGTTTTAATGGTTTGAAGTGTGACATTGTAGTAGTACGGTCATGGTGTCAAGATGATCTCATTAGGTTCTTGATGATCTCCATTCGGTCTAGAATTGGTACAGGTAATTTTTTATGACAAAGTTGTAAGATTGCAGGGAGCATGGAAGAATTTCATTCATTTTATATGATGACTTGATCATACCATCAAATTACATGGTGAGTTGTTGTTGGTTGTTGAACGAAAGAGCTTCAAGGTATGTAAATGTCTTGAGTGGCTCTATAGGCTATGTTTTTTTCATGGATTCATGTTGAAGGACAACCATGAAGTGTATCAGATGTGTTTATGTATCAAGTTATCTCATGAGGTCAGTATGAAGATTATATAGGCCTGACAGTTCTGTGTCGACCGAAAAGGTGATATTTTCAGTCGATGAATAGTGTTTCAAAACCATATGTGGATTATTGTGTTAGAAAATGTTATATTTTGATTTCCTAATTGGTTCTTGGGAGTTGTGAGTGACCTTTTGGGGTCAATATGAGAAAAATTGTGTAATGAAGTATCAAACCTATTCCATTAGGTCTCCAAGATGATAGAAATCATGATTCAAGCAAGAGTTAGTTTCATCAATGGTTACAGTGTCAAGAGAGGTATGTGGTAGGTTACATATTGTGTAGTTGTCAATGTGTATATCATCCCAAGGGGGTATGAGTTGATTTATAGAGTATTTTAAGCCAATGAGTAGCCATAAGAAGGTGAAGATCCAAGAGGTTGTAAGGTATGAGTTCTAATATGTCACTTTTTATGTTATTGGTTTCAGTTGTTTGGTTGGTTAAGGATGTGTATATGTTTAGGGGGAGCATTGAGAAGGGTTGAAGACCATGACCATGATTATTCAGCATCTTATGTTGTCTAGAATGTTTACATTATATCATAAGGAGTTTGTAAGTATTTATTTATACATTGTTTTACATTGTTTGTGTTATCAAGTTGTTATAGATCCATTTTCATATATGTCAAAGGGGGAGAATGAACTCAGAAACATGTAAAGTGTGTCTTGAATATTTTTACATGTTTGGTTGTCATCAATGTTTTTGAAGATGGTTTCCATTAATGAAAAAGGGGGAGATTGTAAGACATTGTGCCTTAGGTGTTGGCATTGATGTCAAGTTTCATTGCTAGAAAAGGGTGTCCAAGTGGCATTAATGTTAGTGTGAGGTTTCAATCAAATTGAATGATGAAGGTTGATTGGTAGCAAAGTGATTTGTTTATGTGGTGTGTTTTTTGGTGAAGTAGCATGATAGCTAGGTGTGTATGCATGTTCTTGGTCCATGGTTCAAGTAGGAGTTGAGAGTGAGATCAAAATATGGTTAAAGGTTGTTAGGGTTCCTATCATGTTCATTGAGTTGTGTTAGAGGTATGTGAGTGTTCACAAGGTGAAGATCATGTCAATTTCAGTATGACATGGGTTGAAACAAGCCATTCTATACATATTCTTGACCTAGTGAAAGTAGGATGAGTTGGTAACATGAGGTATGAAGAAAAGAAGGCCAAGCTAACTTAGTATGATCATGAGAAGTGTTTTTTGAGGTTGCATGGTATGTGTGGAAGATGTCACATGTAATTTTTTAGGTGTATAGTGCATGTTCAAGGTCCTTTAGAAGCATGTTCTTGAGGACAAGGCTAGATGACATGGGTAATTCATGGTGTATGGATCATTTCATTAGTGAGTAGATATAAATGAGCATTGGATTAAAAAAAGGAGGTTGTTATAGAGGTGTGAGCATAGTTTCAGGTCAAGAGGATCAAAACAAAGCATGAAAAATTGTTTTTGGATCTATCGAGCTCTTAGAATGACATCCCCAGCTTGATATATCAGTTGCATTTGCTCACCCACATGTGTGTGATTTTCATGGGAGTCTAAACTTTTTTTTAAGTTAAGGCATGGAGCTAAGAATAGTTTGCAAAAATAATGGGTTCATTTGGTCATGACATTTTTATGAACATGTTATCAGCCAATTTTGACTTCGCAAAATTTTTTTAAAACTGAAAATTTTCAAAATTTTCAAGTGTTACTTTGCGTGGTTTATCACCCTCATGACAATCGTCTCCTTTTCATGATCGTTTCGGTCTTCGTTTCATCCTTTTCGGGAAGGAACTCCTCTGGTCAAGCTTTAAATTGCATTAAAATTAATTAATTAATTGATCTTTGTTTGATAAAATTATTTTTTAAATAACTTGGGAGTATTTAATTAAATAAATGTTAATTAAAATTCATTCGACAAATTTTTATTTTATTGCCGGGGAAGTAAGCTTTGTGCTTCTAACTGCCAAGAATGCCAATTTGGCTTCCCAAACCCGGATTTCCCCTTTCCTGGCAATCTTATTTTAATTTCTTTCTTGTGGAATTTTCTCCACCAATTGCCAAATCATGGATTGGCAAACGGGCAAGAAATCTCCCAATTTCCCAAATGGGGAAATTGAATAGAGATTGTCAGCCCACTTTGTCAATCTTGTTGGCAATTGGCCGTTGCTTTCCCCATTCCCCCTAGCAATTAATTCCACTACCCGGGAAGAGAGGAAGTTGGATTAATCCTCATAACTTCCTCCGTCAAACTTGTTGGTAAGATTCATACGAAGCTTCTCACTTCTTCTTCTAAGAACATAATATTTTATCACATCCCACGATTTTGCGAGACCATTGCAAAAGATAAAACACAACCATAAAAATCAATGCATTCACCAGGTAGTGTGAGAAACAAGAATATTATTTCCTAAAGCTTCAGGCGGGATCTAAAAGCCAAAGTCGTACGCATTGGAGAAGGAGGACAATTTTTCAAAGAAGAAAGAAATAAAAAATTAAAGCAAATAAAAAGAAAAGCCACCATGTGCAGGTGAAGGAAGACTATTTTTCATGCAGAGGTTGCAGCAGTAGTTTCCACGCATGAAGGAGGAAGCCATGCCTGCATTGATCTTTGGTTAGAATTCCAACACAGCTAAAAGAACATTTTTCCATGTGCTAGTAGGTATAGTCAATACCAAAGACCACGCAACCAAGGAGGATAGTTTTCCACGTGCTAGGAAGAAATTCCACTCACCCATCAAAATCCAAGCTCCATGCACCTGTCCAAAATCCCAAGTAGGTGAAAGTAGAAGACAAAATAGCAAAGGAGGACAGCGAGGAATAGTTTTCCCAATGCCTGGAGAAGGGTTTCCACATGCCAAAGGGAAGGTGGAGCGGTTCGGGAAAGAAAATTAGTTAAAAAAATAGTCCAAATGCATTCTAGAAGAACAGTCTCACGCAAGGAGTAGGAGACCACGTGGGGGAGAAAGCAAGGAATCACCACGCCCAGCTAACCAAGCTAGAATACCATGAATTAAAAGAAAAGGAAAAGAAATAAAAAATAATTTCACGCGGAGGGTAAAGAGGAGGTTTTCCACGCAAGGAGAAGAATATGCCACATTGGAGAAATGAAATAAGAACAATCCAAAAATTAGAAGAAAATATCATTTTCCACATGCCCACTCAGGTAGACGTATAAGGGTTTCCACGTGCCAAGGAGAGGGTAGTTTTAAAACCCACACTTGGGGTAGTCATAGAGCCCACGTTGAAGCGGTGAAGGAGGAATTCCATGCACCTGTCCACATTCTACATAGGAATAGAAACTAGTGAAACAATAGTTTTATCACGCACTTTCCAGAAGGAAAGCATAGAGCAAATCTCCACACATGCAAGAGTGATATCCCGTGTTGCAGAAGATAATACAAAGACAACACATTGGATGAGAAATCTCAATGCATTGTCAGTGAAAATATTAAATTTAAAATATTAAAATAAGGAAATTTTAATAAAAAAATATGTATATCGTTGTTATTGCCTGATTTGGAACTCGAGCTTAGTCTCGATATTTTTGTATAGTTATTTTTAAAGAAAATTGTAATTCGGGGACAATTATTATTATTATTATTATTATTAAAATAATAATAATTATAATATTAAAGCAAGTCATATTTTCTTGCATCGACGGGGTTTCAAAGACTAAGACCCGGCCCCGTTTGTGTTGTTTTACGTGCCTAAGTCATTCTTTTGTAAAATTCATAATGGCCGAAAAATCCAAATCTGCGGGGAGATCGAGGAAGCTAGTGGAGAAATCTAACAAATCCACCCTAAAGTATGAATTCCAAGGAATTATTCCTCCTAGTTCCATTAAGTCAGCATATGACAACATCACTAATACAAATATGGGTCACATTAATGTGCAACAATTCTGCGAGCGGGTGAAAATTGAAGGCAAGACCATATTCTCATATAGGCTTTACCATAGTGGTCTACCCCAAGCAACCACATTTCTAGTCTCGGTGCAATGTCTAGAGCTAGTTATCACTTATGCAGAGCATTATGATCCTAAGAGATGAGTAATTTTTAAAGATAATCGCGAGCCTTTCCTCTTAATCACACCAGAGCACATTGAGGAATTGCTCGGCATACCTGACTTTCCTGAGAATACGGATATCACTCGCTAGTCAACACAAGAATTCTGGGATGAAGAACCCCTGAGATGGAGCAAGATGGTTAATAGCAACTGGTTAGTAACCAAGAGACCTCGAATTGATAGGCTTCCCAAAGAATTATACCACATTGAGTTCATGGAAGAAATTAGGGAAATGATTACTCTCCTAAGTCGAGTTTTCGGTCTACCTTCTGCTAGGATTTTCCACCCATGGATGTATCAGTTTATTTGTATCATCCTAGCCAAGAAAGAGTTTGTGGATTGGGCCACCATCATCAGTAACACCCTTCAAAAACAATTGATAGAATTTAAGATGACTGGATGCTTCTACATGACATCGTATCTGACTTATGCGGTAGCAAGAAGAAAGCTATTTTCGGGACTTGAAATGAGACGAATCATGGGGCCATCAAATAGTGTTTTTCACTATTACCCTCAACTTAGTTTCAAAAATAGTTCTCACCATTTTATAAGAGTCAATGATGCATTCACCTTCCACGTGATCCAGAACCTGAATCGGAATACTGAGGAAAGGTTTTATAAAGAAGCCATGAGTGTCATTTCCCAATGGGGAACCTAGTTTATTCAATTTTCATCTTTTTCCTACATTCACGTGAGTGGATTTGTTGGCACCCCATGGAAAATTCCTAAGTACATCAGTGACAGATGGGCATTAATGGAGTTGGCGCGACAATTATTCCAAGTTCACTGCCTTCTTAGTGACAAGCACCATTCAGGAATTCATTTCCCAATTCAAATCAGGGAATACCAATGTCCAAATCTTTTTAGTGCACAACTCATGAAAAAAGAGTTCACTCTCGTAACCATCCATCCATATGTGAAGAGATCCCAATTTTATATCAATGGATATATGCAAAAGATTTTGGGAGCAAAGTACCAACATAATCCTACCATGGAAGATTTCTGGGCTGCTTGTTCGGATGAACATGAGGTAAGAAGACGGGAGTACTCTCACCTAACACTTGCTCAGATCAAGGCCTTCCACATCAAGAGCTCTCCCGATTCATTCATAAATGATGATGAGGATGTCATTGATCCCTCATATGATGTAGTGGCTTTTACCCCATTGCCTCGAATCGACTGGACCAAAAGAGATGAATTTTCTCTTGATAGCAAGAATCAACCAATTATTGAAAGAAGCATATCTTGGTATGAAAGAGAACTTTCCAAGTTGCAATCAATTCCAGATCATGTTTTGGGATCACAAAAATTGCCAATACGATGGGGCCTCCATTCGACCAAAGTCTCTTCTTGATCGACCTCTGTACCATCCAATCATACACAACAAGCAAGAAAGGAGTGGTTGCCAAAATCCACTTCGCTAAGTAACATGTCACGAGGAGAAAGATCTAAACATCCTAACCCCAAAGAAGGAAGAGAGCGTGTGTCCAGATTTTCTACCTCGAGTAGAGATTCTTCTACCCACATCATTAACAGTGCTCAGAAGCTAGTGGAAAACGATCCTCGGCCTTGCTTCGAATAAGCATCCACTCATGTGCAGGTAATTCAAATATCAAACACTTCGGAGCATGTAGTTCATGAAGGGATTTCCCAAAATCTCCTAAATAATCAAGAAGTGGATATTGAGGTTGTGTCTCCTCAAATTGAGGTCGTAGATAGGATTCAAGAAGGATCTCATGATGTCGGAAATAATGAGAATATTGATTCGAGCTCTACGATTTTGTATGCGGAAATAATGCACGATACTCCTTCTTGGGTTGATTCTGAGGTTAAGAAAAGGAAGAGGTTGTCAAGGCAATTGACATTGATTTTGATTCCCTTTTCAAACTTTCAAACAACATCATTCCAAAGAAGCCTAAGGTGCTTTCTCAAATAATGGTGGATAGTGATAGAAATAGATTTGCAGACATCGCCATCCCTCAAGTTGATAAGGAGTTTGATGCCATGACACCTACTGATTATGAAGTTTCCATACTTGGACTTGGAAGATCTACATTAGAAAGTGACATGGCGATGGCTCGAGATTCAATTGATATCATGCTAAAGAGACTTGAGAAATACAAGTCTCAAAACTCTCAGCTCAAGGCCAAAAAGAATCAATTGGTGGAATATGTTCAACAATTGATAAACCCCATATCATCCACTTTCCCCATACCTGATGTAGTGGCTGCCCCAGATGAAGAGACTCTCAATTTTTCAAAAGAAATAAACACATTACGCCATGTCACTAAAACTTGGCTTTCAAAGATTCTCATTTTAGGCCAAGGGGCGATCAAGACCACGGTTAAGCTTCATGAAGATGTCAGTGTGTATCTTGATCCAATTCTTTCTTTCAAAGAAACTTTTGTTTCTACTATATCAAATTTGTATGAGATATTGCCCAATTTACAGGAGATGACAAGTATGGAATCTTCAATTTTAGCTATTGAAGGAATTCTCGAATTTGAACATCGAGGGACACATTTTCTTTGGCGTCTACATCTCAAATCAAGAAAGACACTTCTTGAGGATTCTATGATCCATTATGAAAGCATGTGCAATGAAGCCTTCACTTCACTCTCCTTGATTCAAGAATTCATAGCTAAGATTCCTTGTAACCTCGTAAATGAGCATAATCAGAGGTGTTCATCGGAGAAGATGGAAGAGCAATTTTCACAATTGTTTAAGGACATGTACACTCCCGCCAACAATTTCTTGTCAGTTTCGATGGAGTGGTGCATCAAATTAAATAACTTATTTGAGAACACTCAATCCAAAATTGTTGATTTAAATAATATGCCAAGTAGAATTCTTGAATTGCAGGTATTTTGTGAGGCTATTCTTCGACCAAGTGAACCTCCGGAAGAAGAAAAGATGTTTGAAACCTTGAAAGGTTTAGATCCTTTCAGCTAGCAAAAGCGGAAGATCCTAATTTTATCAGCGATTCAGGGAGTTAATTTTCTTGGTATCTAACGAAGTGGGAGAGTCCATTTCTCATACGCTTGAGATAGGCAGACCCCATTTCAATGGATAAGGCATTGGTTATTATTGTATATTTTAAAAGGTGTTGTTATTTGTTTTTGGGAAACTATGGATATTTTAAGTAATTTATATTTTTGGGTTGTCTTTAATAAAGTTGTTGAAAAAGTCAAAGGTCACTTAAGTGCCTTATTTAATGATCATGTAAAACCCTAACTACTTTGTAACCAACTTTTGGGTTATAAAAGGAAGTGAGGGGCTCATTTGTAAAGGGTGACTTTGAGAGAGGAGAAGAAATACTTTATGTGTAAGCTTTGTTTCAGGAAGAAACTTTGTGTTCTTTTGTGAAAACATTTTGGAGTTAATGAAATACAAACTGTGTGTCTCATTCATTGTCTCTTGTAACATTTGATGTTCTTATATTCATTAGATGTTAGGTGTTTGAATCTTGCATGCAAAAATTATCTTTGATCTTATTTTCAACATTATTAATTGGTTGTTCTAGTTCACAGTGATCAAGCTCTAATTATCTACTTGCTCATGTGTGTTCCCTTTTACACATTCTTGTTTGGCTAACTCAAACTCTATTTTATTTGTGTTAGTTATTCGTCTTTCTTCCCCATGCAATATTAGGATCTATTTTACCTAACTCTTACATGTTCCTCACATTCATTTCATTTCACTTCTTTCCTTCATTCCATTCCATCTCCCTCATTCACTTTTTCTTTCCATTGATGTTCCAAATCACCCCCCCCCACATACAATTTTGAATGTATAGATGTAAATATAGTTTCGATTTTCAATAAAGGCAGCCTCACCTTCTTTGAGTAGGGACTTTGTTCCCACACTGTTGCATGTCATTTGCATGCGTGCAAATCCATATGCTAACAGAACCATTGTTAAAAATTCAAGTAGGAAAAAACCTTAGCAACAGACTGATAGGAAAATAATGAAGTTTATGGTCTTCAAATGGCATGGGAAAGCTAGTTTGATGACTCGAGGTTTTAGAGGACTCTTCAGAGCTCCTTTTGGTGGTGGTTTCATGTTCTAGGTTTTTGGTAAGTTGAAGAAAAACCCTTGTTTTGTGGATATTTGATGGTTCAACTGTGTGTTACAGAAGTCATGATGCAAAACCAATTGTTCCCTAAAGTTTGGGATGTTTTATAGATGCTCATGAAAATAATTGGTTAGGTTCAGTGTAAGAAATGGGTGAAATATGTCCTTCAAGTTGACCAACCGCTAAAAGGCTTGAAGGTGCAAATCCATTCATGAAGATATGAAGGTGTGTATGATGAAATTCATGGTGTATCGGGGTTACATGATCATGGTTAGCTAGTAGAAGTATGAAATGATGTGTTAGAGCTATGAGTTTGATCAAAATAAGTGTATTATGGCTTAAGCCCTAATGGCATAATCATCCCTATTAGGCTTATTGAGAAGCTTGAGGTACATGTATACAAGTTTGATTTTCTCCATGTGACATATGGTTGTGAGTGCTCATAGAGGTGTTTCAGGATGTTATTTAAGTGTTCCAAGTAGTGATGATTCTTGGAAGTTTCCCTAAAGGTGTTAGAAGTGGTTGAGTTCAAGACTAATTCTTGAGACATTGAAGTAGGTTGGAACAATTTTAGATTTGAATGCATTTTGGGGTCTTGTTCCTTTATTTGAAGGATGTAATAAGTCTTGTGAATTTCCTTAGGTCAATACCTTCCTGTTGATGTGCCATTTGTGTCTTGAAAACATGTTTTGCTATATGAACTAGCTCATTTTTGGAGGATGATATTTAGGTGCTTAAGAGCTAATTGATGTTACTTGCTAAATGAAGTGATTAGTGATTAAGATAAAGGTTGCAGAGTTGTTTAAACATGGAGAAGGTGTCTTGGAGGTTTTGATAACATGTCTTGAGATGTTGGTGCCTTGGTGTCACGTACAAGAAATGAGTAGCATGTACCCACCAAAAGGGGCATCAGTGTAAGGAGAAAAAAGGACAAGGTCATGCATACACCTCAGATGAATTATGCTAATGATTAGTCTTTGGTATTACGGGCACATTTTCAAAGTATTGTGGCCATAGAAGAGTTGTATGGCTGGGAGGTCATCAGTGACAAAGGGGCATCCATCTATATGAGGAATTGTTATCACCAAATCACAGCACCCTTATGTTTATACAAGTACATATACTTGAACTCACGGTGTGATTGGATAACATGGGTACTATCTCCAAGTTGTGGGACTTGCTACTTGAGATAGACCTCCAAAGAAAGTTGGTTCTTCCTCCTAAACTACCTTCCACAATCTACTCTAATGCAAGGGAAACTAACTATTCTAATCTAGATTTCCAAGGGACCAGGGAGAGAGAATGCATAAAATGAAAGCCTACACTACAGTGGTGATACACCAGAAAAGGAGGGTGTGAGAGTAGTCTTCAAATGCGTGAGATACAGAAGCGAAGTGCACACTAGAAGGGGTGATGAAAGTTCTCCATAATCTAGCAAAATTCATTCACAACAATATTTCAAACATACACAATATTCTTGTAATCAAGGTTGAAGGGGCAAGAAGAATGCAAGAAAACATAGCAGGGGAAGATGCATCCACAAACTTATATTTTATTGCTTCTTGATATGCACAGTTCAATCGGTTACAAGATAAGGGCCTGGATCACCATGCAAGGAGTCCACAACAAGGGCCTGTAGCACATTGGCTTCACAAAGTAATTTTGGCAGAGCTTTGCTACAAAAACTACCCCCCCTTTTACAACAAGCCCAACACTCCAATTTATAGAAAAAATGAGAAGAGAGAGAGAAGGGAAAATGGAAATCCCGAAATCTGTCCTTCAACCACTTGTAAGAGGCATTAAATGGAGTAAAAATTATTGTATATTACTTGAAAAAGGCTCTCCATACTGTCCCAGGTGCTACAGCAGAGAAAGAATGGTGACCATGCCTCTTAATCGCACTCCCAACTACCAAATAAAACACTGTTATGAACCCAACCACGTTTTATAAAAAATCCCCACTGATCTCTCATAAAATCTGAAATTTCTTGATTTTTGTGCATCAGGATCAAAGCCATGATTCCAACGGTACCAATTTTGTGCGATTTCCTTGAGAAATGCAAAAGTTATGGCCTTCTGAGTGCGGGCAGCTATTTTGGGTCTGGCAGGCATTTTCTGTCATTTGACAGGAATGAGCATTAACTGACTGGAGCCGAATATGTTTCTTTTATTTAAATATATCTACCCTCATTAAAAATAAGAAATCGTAGAGGACGTCATGCTCATTCTAGAAAGTCCAATTTTGTTAAAATCAGAGCTCGGAGTCAAAACTTATGGCCGTTTGAAGTTCACAGGTCAAACATTGACATTTCTTCTTTGCTGTAGCTATTTCGGCAAAACCACACCCTGCGCATACTTTTGTTCCAGCTGTCCTAGATAAATTCTCCCGCATCGGCCGATTCAGGCTTCCTTGTCCCTTTTTGCGGCTTTTTCACCTTTTCGCGTCCCGCACGCCCCGCACGTACTTTTGTCCTGGCTGTCCCGGACGAAAATCTCTGTACTTTTGTCATTTCACCTTTTTGCGTCCCACGCATACTTTTGTCCCGATTGTCCCGTGGACCGCCTAGGACAAAAATGTCTGACTTAGCTGATTTTCTTCCCCTTCTGGTCCTAAAATTGGTACGACAAACCTCGGTATGACCCGCACTGGTGCGATCCACACCCTTCAGATCCGAAATGCTTTAAAGCAATCCTGCAACCTTATTTTTTGCATTTTTCCATTTTTCTAACTCGTTGGGATTTTTCTTGGATGGGAGAGTTAGAGAGAAGCTGATGGGGCCCCAAAACATGATTTCAGGCCTTAAATCAATCTACTTGCTCGGGACTGAAGAATTTGATGCATGTTATCAAAATTACCTTGAGGGGTGAATTTTGGATAACATGAATATGTTATCTTGGAGCATGCAGATGCACATGAATGAACCGGATTTTGAGATTACAAAATATGCATTTGTTACGCGTAAATTAAATAAGGCACCCAAGAAGCTATTGATAGTGAAGCCAACAGAGTTAACTAACGAGTAAGCAAGAAATGCTATGAATAAGTTGCTTACAAAGTTAGTGTGAAGAAATTTAGATAAGATGGACACTATTCAAACCTTGGTGGAGGATAAGAACAATAAGGAAAAAGAGGTCCAGCGACTCACGGAAGAAAAAGAGAAAGTAGAAAGGTGCACAACAGTTGTACTTGACATGGCAAACATATAGGGGATGAAATTTTGGATTTGCGCCAAAAATTTGACAAACAAACTAAGGAGAAGTATTCGTTGACCTTGCATTTCTTGCAATATTTAGTCCATATGTTGTTATAGGAGAAGCCAACTGTACAAAGGGTGACACAAGAGGATACTGTGGAAGAGAAGGAGAAGAATAAAAAGATGCTAGAGTGTAAAATTGTGGAATGTGAAGCCATATTACAAATGATAAAGGATGAATTGAAGAAGGTAGTTTGGGCACTGAACAACAACCAGGATCTAGAACATATCATTAAGGCTTATACGATCCGAGAGGAGAATGCAGTGTTAGCTTCCAAGAAAGATGAGAAAGTTGGATAGGAGGAGAAAATGGTTGATATTGTAAGGAAGCGTGACACGCTTAAGTCAGCAATAGAACCTTTGGAGATAATAATCAAGGAGTTGGAGTCACTGGTGGCATGAAGGATGGATGTGATGGAAGGCATGATTTTAGGCCTGGCCAGAGTGATAAGGGAGTTAAAGTACAAGGGTGAGGATATGGCTCCAGAGGACATGATGGAAATAATTGAAACAATCCCAGACATAGCTAAGAAGGGTATAGTGGAATGGAATGAGCTGGAGAGAAAAATTAACAAAGAGTACCATGAGTTTTTGTAGTTAGTTGAGGAAGAGGAAATCAACGTCCACTAATCTTCCTTCCATTATTTCATTCTTTCATTCTTTGTAAACAAGTTCTTTATTTGTTTATTCTTTAAAGCTGCAAGATGAGTCAACCCAATTGTCGAGGACAATAATGTAAATAGTGTGGGGTAATGCTGGATTGAGAAGAATGACTAGGTATGAAGAGCACGTAGGAAGATGTGGTATGCAAAGGGGCATGTACGCACGCAAGGACTAGTAAAGTGGCACACGAAAGGCTCGCACCTAGGAAGGTAGATTCCAAAACTTAATTCAATTTTACAGTTATGGGATAAAAATAGAAAAAGCAAGATGGAGTTCCTACCAAGAAAATGATGAAAGCATGGTGACTTGGCGGCCAACTGAAGGCTAATTTTGGATAAAGCACATGCAAAACGAAGACAAAGGGTCATCCATGGATTTATCTATTAATAGGATTAAAGAAGGTCTTATTTATAGAGTAGTCTATTATTAGCTCATGTACAAAAGCATTCATGTAGTCTATTTTGAGGATGCATGGGCGGTGAAGGGAAATTGCCAACCCGTATATATATATATATATATATATATATATATATATATATATATATATATATATATATATATATATATTGTATTTCATTATTTTGGGGACCGACCATGTCTCATCTTTCATGTCTGAGTACTATGATTATTTGTATGTGATTATGGATTAGGGTTTGATACTTGCGCATGTTTTGGTGCCCTGGTATATTGATGTATTCAGCTTCTGTTATGTAAGACTTTGTTATAATGGATTATGATTATTGATGTATCTAAGTATGGTGATGACATAGTGCAATTGATCTTGGTTGTTATCTGATCTATTATGTTTTTGTATTACATGTGTTTCCAACATAAGCTCATGATATGATATATGTATTGGTTTGTACTTAAATGATTGCTTTGATAATGAATATTATGAATATGTATGTTAACATCTTGACAAGAAAGCACACATGAGGGACTTGGTAGGTTCACGCGCTTTGCATGAACATTAAAATCTCTTTGAATGAGGTTGCAGCACACATAGCAATTGAGTGAGAAATAAGATACTAGATTCAGCCTCAAGCTTGACTCCATATAAGAATAGAGTCAGAGATGGCTTGTAGTCATTCATGTGAAACTGATCTAGAATATTTTGAGAGTACCTGGGTTGTCCAAGTGAAATCCCTAAATCGGGTTGTATGATCTCAATGCCAAGGAAGTAGTGCAGTAGACCTAAGTGAGTCATGGTGAATCAATCCCAAAGAGTTGTCTTCGTTACCAATATAGTCAATGAAGTACTCTCAATAATCAAAAGGTCATCAACATAAAGTACTAGTATCAGTAATGAATCATCCCGCCATAATAGATATATATTCTGATCTGAATGGCAAAAAGGAAACCAAAATCTAAGAGGAAGGAATCCATCTTTGCATACCAATCCCGAGGAGATTTCTTGAGGCCATAGATGGATTTCCTAAGTCTACAAACTAAGGATTAATCTTGAACAAACCCAGGTGATTGCTCCATGTAGATCTCCTCTTATAGGTCTCCGTGAAGAAAATCACTTGTCACATCCATCATGTGCACACTCCAACCATGTGTTGCGGCTAAAGAAAGTGTGAGTCTAATCAAATTCATCTTGGCTGTGGGTGCAAAGGTCTCTGAGTAGTCTATGTTTCCTACCTGTGAAAAAACCCTTAGCTACCAACTGAGCCTTGTACTTATCAATTGACGCATGTGCTGTAAATTTGGTCCGATATATCCATCAAAATTGAACCATCTTCCTTCCCTTAGGAAATGAAGACAAATCCCAAGTGTGATTACTGATTAAGGAATTATATTCCTCATACATATCACTATCCCACTCAGGTATGCCTGATGCCTCTCGGAATGTCTATGGATTTATCATTGAAGCATAGAAGGTGCGTGGCCTACTCTGATAGTCTACCTGAGTACGTCTTTCATCCTCTGGATCCCCTTCCCAAGTTATTGTACTCTAAAGTTCATGTCTATCCCAAAGAGGGCCTGAAGTGGGTGAGTCATGTGCCGAATCCTCATCTTCTAAAGTATGGATAGAAGTAGATGAGGATGACTCCTCATTACTATGCTCATTTTTAGATCTGGAGAAGTAGAAGAATCTACCTCAGGAACTTATTGTGGATGATCTAAATCCTCAAACTGCTCATCAAAACTGAGTGAAGCCAAAGTAGATGGAGAAGCATAAAGTACAAATTTAGTGGGACTCTCCTAAAACTTAACACTTGTCTCGATGAACAACTCATGAGTAGTAGGATGGATAAGTCTATATCCTGTAACCCCTTCTAGATACCTGACGAATATGCAAGGTTTGGATTGAGGCTTCGTTGCCTTGCATTTCTTTTTGGGAATATGTGCCATCGTTGGTGATCTAAAGACCCTAAGTGTTTAACTTTTGGTTTGCTGGTGTACCAATTTTCAAAGGGAGTTATACCTTTTAAATTTTTGTGGGGAACCCAGATCCGATCCCACATCCAATGAAATAAAAAATTGAAATCGATCATCTACTCATTAGGGGCCCTCTTTATCATTTTCAACTGCTCCAATAGGGACAAATTATCTCCTCTTCCTCAAAACTTGTTACAAAGGGCTGTGCATATTTTATCCCAATTTGTAATGGACCTCGATATTAAGCTCTCCTAAACAACTGCAAGGTCTTTCCTTTGAAAGAAGAAGCCAACAATTTAACGGCAACATCGACTTCATTGATCTCGTGAATGGTACAAATTTTTGCAATATCCTGAATATGTTCAGTAGGAGTCATGTGGTTCTTCCCGTGAAGTAGGGTATATTTTTTAATATTGCAACTGGAATAAGGTTCTAGGCATTAAGGTCAAGTGGACTACTTCCCGTGAAGTGGACATAGTGATTTGGTGGTCCTTGTGGCAGTGGTGGCTGATGCGCCATCTTGATTGGCCTAAGAAACCTAGTTAATTAAAGGAAGGGTTGAAGAGGTAGAGGTGTGGATAATGTTATGTTTGGTGGAGATGGAGACCTTTGTACACTTTTTCCTCTCCTTCCTCTGTCTAGGGATAACTGCAAATACTCGAAGACACCTTCTTCTCTTGCTCTATACCGAATTTGAATCCTTCTCATGTACTTGGGCCACTAGTTTTGCTGAAACCAGTTGAAACCTAACCCTGGGAGTTGCCAGCTGTGCTACTACGAAGCCTCCAAAGGCTATAAATTCACCAAAATGCACATCCAATCTTGATAAATCTAGTAAAATTTGACTTCTGGTCCCACCGAGCGTGCCAAAAATGTTAATGCAAAATTACAGCACCCCTAATTTCTTTTGATTTGTGTGTGAGGTAATTAGTTTAACCTACATAACATGGGATTATCCTGCATTGTGGGAAATTGCAAGTAGGATAACCCTTTGGATAAATTCAGCTTCTTCTCCTAACCTAGTGCTAACTTCTCCAAAGTGCAGAGAATGGAAAACTAATCTAATCCTACCCTAATGCTTTCCAAGGAGACATGGATAAAAGGATGCATAAAAAGTTAATCTACTCTAAACGAAGGTGATAGCACCAATAAAGGGTGTGATACATTTTGAGTGAGTGAAAAATAGGGAATAAACAAGGTGAGATAGGTTAGATAGGAGTGCCACAATCTAAAACAATATTTAGCTCCCTAGATTCATAAAACACAATAAATTAAAGGTCTTGAAAAGAGATATAACATGCACAATATACCTACAAACATAATGGAAGGAAAAAGATGCAATATAACCCAAATCAAGGAAAGAAAAGCCACAAAACACCAATTTTATTGCTCAAAATCTTGCACAATGCATTATAAAATAGGCATAAGGAAAAATCCTTTATAGAAATCCCAAATTTGAGGCCTTTAGCTCACAATATCTTTGGAACAATTTGGACAGAGTTCCTTCACAAAATAGAAAGAATCACCTCAAAATGAGGAAAATTTTACAATATATACAAGAAGAACCTCAAAATTACCTCACCAACCAATAGATTTCATTAAATGGGTATGGGAGGCCATACAAATTGGTACTTTCCTTGCATCAGCAGTCAGTGGCACCATACCTCATTAAACTAGTGGTTGAACCACTTTGTATTGCCTCCATTAATGCCTAGTTCGTTCTCATGTTTGGCTGGTTGGATAATTCTCCCTGGTGTCAGCCAGTTGCATAAATGGAACCAGCTGGTAACATGTTTTTCCCGCTACCGGTCGGGAGCTTAAAATCTATTATCATCTGGTAGCATCCATAGAAATGCTAGCAACCTCGTTGTCGATCGACTGCTCTATCATCGCCTTTGTGCAACCAGTCGGTAGCACTAAAAATGCTACTAGCCGGTAGCATTTTAAAATTGTTATGAACCTTCACTATCTGCTACTAGTCGATGTCATCCATACTAGCTACTGATCGGTAGCATTTTGAGTGCTATTGATCTGTAGCATTTTGAGTGCTACCAACTGGTAGCATCTGTACCTGCTACTGGGAGCCTTTCACCACCACTTCTTCTTAACTAGCTCAGACCTTTTCTATGTGCCTTAGTTCTCCATTAACTTCCAATGCCTAGACCTATAGGTTAGCCTATTTTGCATGTGTGTAAAAATTGGATAACACAACCCTCACAAAGTCCCTTTGAGAAACAAACTCTAGGAAATCCTGTAACCATGTCATGTTGACTAAGTTGTTCAAGATAACGGTAGTTAAATTGGCCAAACCACTCATGCCATAACATTCTAACTCCATCTGAATGTGTGAGAAATGTAGTATGGGAAACATCGGGTGAAAATGTGAGAAGGTATATAACCTAGCATGGTGATATGTCATTCCCACTACTATTGTAATATCATTATGCAACTCCCTGATCTCAATTGAATCTGGATCAAATATGACTCTCATTTCCTTCCCTATATGATTCATCTAATACACTAATCTTCGACTTCAACAGACCCTCTCCCTATAATTGTGGCTAGAGTATCATCATCGAAAGTGGTGGAGGACATGTTGTAGGGCTCTAAGGAAGAAAACTCTACATGTGATGAACCCATGTGGTGTGAAGTACCAGAGTCGATAACCCACAAAGGAGTAGATGAGGTTGTAACTGCAACTAGTGGCTTTCCCTTATGTTTCTCTTTATCCGTTTCCTTTTCCTTAGTAGATTATTCAGTCTATGAAGACTGGTTGATAGATTCAAGGACCCCTATGTTGTTATTCTCAAGGAGATGATTGAGGTGCTCAATTTACTTCTTCATACATTTTTGCTCATCGTGCCCAAGTTTCTTATAATAGGCACACTTAACCTTTTCCTTCTTAGGCTTCCCATTTGAGCTGGAGGTTTTAGTGGTAGACTTGGAAGAGATAGTGGATATTTTTACTTTCTTCTTTTCTAGATCCTTACTCTTTTGCTTCTTCTCTTGGTTGTTAGAGGATTTTTGTTTCCCATTCTCGGCAATGAGGGCTTGAGGTTTGGATGAATTTAAGGTACCCATTTTGATTAACTTGTATTGCTCCTTAGTCAAATAAGCAATGAAGTCATCTAAGGATTCCATAGACCATATGGCTCCAAGATCCCTCTTGGTAGTATAAAATGTAGAAACAAAGGTAGAGTAGTCAAGACCTAGTTTGGCAAGCACTGAAAGACCTAGTTGTTCATCGTTATTTCCTGTTCCACTGTAACACCTATATTACACTTCATCCAACTAAGTGAATTTTTTATACCAACTCAGTAATTATAGTTAATTCCTTCACTAAATTTAACAAGCAAAAATTAAATTCCATCAAAAAAAGGTTTATAAAATCCCTTAAATTATCTTACTCTTAAATGAGTAACTTCATTTACAGCAACCGGTGAATTATTTAAGCATTAGTTAATGTTTAAAATCCAACCAGACAATCTATGATAACCATGTGCAACTGCAACGGTATACAAATCTTACTTGATCCCCCTCAAACACTCATCATGGACCAATATACCCAGTATATCATTTGGTTAAGCCTTATTACAGGCTGAGAGAACTTGTGAGTCTTCTTAGCATCCTTCGGAAAGGTATTACTATAACACACATCTAAATCTCGACACCATAACAAGAAGACTTGGTGCATAGACAATGCATTCAGTTTTAAGCACTACAATTGCCATAGTTATTAGGCGCTACGTTAGCAAGACGGTTCCAATACCACACGTAATCCTACGAAACATGTCTTCCCTTCACCTCACAATCGTTCCAGTCATAGAAATCATGATTTGTTTCCTTTGTTTAAGTTATTAATTTTTTTGTTAAACATATTAGGTAATCATGTATTTAATTATTAAGTTCAAACATCGAAGCTACAGTCATCATAACTCAGCTTCCGGGTCATGCAGCTCATGCCATCACCGCTTTGGGATTCTTGTAGGAAAAGTTACATTCTCGTAATGACCTAAGTCATTGCATTTCTACCCCTCTCCTTGTAGTCATCACGAAATGATGTAGTTATGATAGGAAATACATGAAAGTTGTGTCATGATACCTATCTTTGTGTACTTTTCATGATGACATCTAAATTATGAAAGAGAGATGATCTATACAAGTTATTGTATAATATGTGTGCCTCTTACTGTATGTCTATAACTATATTAGTTCATGATCTAGTGTTATGTTTAGTTAAGAATATGGCTTAAATATTATTGTAGCATTAATTAAGCAGCATTAATGCCCATTTAGTTTACTTAAGCCAAATATGTACATTTGTACTCTCTCATGTGTTCATAATGTACTTACGTGCCTTGTTATATATTTTTGTATCTGCTTCACATTGTGGTATAGTTGAATCAGGAATGATCTTATGATAGTACATCTAAGTCTAATAAGCATAAGTTGCTGCTATAAAATTGTAGTAGTTGATTCTCTTATTGTTTCATGTCTATTCACTAGCATTTGCTAACTTGTTTATTTCTAGATAACAAGTTCATCATTTATACTTAATTCCTTTAAGCATGCTTTATTAATTTCTGGTTTTGGCTCAAGAGGTTATAATACACTTTATATTGGTTCTTAGTTAATGCACTTGTTTACCATAAGGGTATTGCAGACATAACTCTACATTACAATATATTTAATCATTTGTAATTAAGTTACTAATACAAAGGACTGTCAAAAGGGATTCTTAATTATAATTTGTATACATCATTTGTTACAAATGAAGATCCATTATACTTCATACACATTCTTAACTTCATTCCATGTCAAACTAATTTATTTCATTCTTGTTTTGTTAATCATTTATACACTCATAAAGACATTTTATACGATAATATTTTTACTTAATTATGTATACTAAATTGATAACAACAGCCCCAAATAAAGTCATATACATAGTCTTGATGTTCCTTTCATCAATTGATAAACTTAAAAATTAATAACTTTGCATAGCCAAAAAGGAGACTATCAAGAGAGAGTCAATATGCATATTAGGCTCAATGTCCTTTTTATAATTCACAAGGATATATTTCAATTTCAATCAATGTTATACATTCTTTTCATTCATAAAAATAGGCACAAAATGATCAATGCTAGTCAAATCATCCTTGTCTTTCTCATCTCGAAGTTCCCTTTAATCATGCAACTATAAATAATAGTTGTACATGGTCATCTCTCAAATAATGGGCATGGGTTCATGACTCGATCATATTGTACATTATGATACCCAAAATATTAATAGGTTACATACACTCAATTCATCCAATGCAGTTAATCAATTAAAACAACGATTATTAAAACATGATATGAACTCTACTTCTATCACTTAACCATGATAAAAATCCCTACTCACAAATAGATCAACCATACCATTATCCATGCAAAAGAATCTATTTCAAATTGTTTCTTATTCCTGAATACTCATCTAAAATCAATATCGCCTACAATTTATTTTATCATTTTATAAGATTCATAACAAATTATGTTCTCATTTCATAACTTAATAAAAGTTTACTTAAGATTAACTTCACATAACTTAAGTTATAAACTCGCTTAAATATCGATGATAACCTGAGTGCTACCGTCCCAATTTTTGCAAGTCCCATTAAAGTGAATTTACACAGCACAGTTGCACTACAGAAGTATGTACACACCTTTAAAAGGTTTGAGATAGACAATACAGCGATCCTTGATACTTTAATACCCAACCAAATATCAAAATTGTTTAACAGTAGGTGATACAGAGATGAAGTTAAAATAATTCATATTGTTGATTTCAAGAGGTTTCAAAAAATAACTCATCCACATCAGCAATATGAATTATTTTAAAGTTTTCACTTCATCATTAGGGTTGTAACCCTTATCATTTGAAGTGATGTTGTTGTAATGTTAAAATGGAGGATAGAGTTCATTGTGTAACTTAGCGAGCTACCAGACCACCCTATTGTGTGGCATTGAAACAAACTCAATCAGTCAACCGAACATAATGCATAGCCTATCTACACATAGCATGACCATTCAAACAAACGAAATTCTCCTTTAAGGAGTAAACATTCACACAACATAGTCACTTATTATGGAATCACTACAAGGTTAAATAAACTCTACCTAATACAAAGTGGGTTGTGGTTTCCTTAACTAACAGTGAGCCGAAAAACCTACTTTCCTAAATCGTCCAATTCTTATTTCGCACAACCTGACAAAGAAGGGTTCTATTAAGTAATTTTATTTTGTTTGTAAAGGCTAGAATGTCCTGCAACAAGTCAAAATCTTAACCTAAAAGTGCAACTACAAAAACCAAACAACCCTTTCTCGTCATATGAGATCTGAGTTATACTCACAATAATCCACACCTTCAATTACCTACTCAGTTAATGGCCATAGGCATTTTAATCATATTCAAAAACTCAGACATAAAAATATTCTATCAAGCACAAAAATAAAGATCAAATACCTTAACATGTGTTATATATTAATCAACCTATAATATATTAGCTGTTGGAAGAATACTCATTAATAGTCTAGATCCCATAATGCAAAATAGCATAGAGTCAAGAAACCATGCCTATTGATATAATCATCCCAAACCAATAACCAACAAGATCTCAAGGATGTTTCATTCATGTATCTCCTCAAGTTCAATCTAGAAAACTCAAGAATTTGAACCCAACAAAAGTCCCCATTTTTTACTGATTTGACCCAGATTTATAATCCCTTACTGCCCAAAATAGAAGCATCAATTTTAACACAAGAGTCTAAATAACTAGACTTGTAAAATAGCTCGTCGGCCTCCACAAATATTTCAAAACTACATGCATTACCTCCTACCAGAAGGAAGCCCGAAAATATCCCCTAGAATAGTGGCCAAGTATGAAGGTGCATAGGCGCACAAGGTCCCAGTTATGAGAAGGCACACAAGGCAAAAGCACACGAGAGAAAGGTTTAAGGAAGCACATAGCATGTGTGACACGTGAAAGGAGGCTTGAGACTTAGTCAATTTGAGCACCCAGGGCAGAACACATGAAAAGCATGATCGGTTGCACATGGATAAGATGCCAGCCCAATGATAGGCTGGCCCAGGAAAGAGCATGCCTTGGATGGAATCTTCTAGAAGAACATCATGAGATAAAGTGGAAATCCCAGGCCTGGAGAAGCATGCTCGCATGGACCACATTCGACACTTGGCACCAGATCTGAGGACGTTGGAAGGTGAGTTGGCAGTGTAGGAGAATTATAAATACAAGTGCCTGTGGAGTAAAATATATACAAGTACGAGGTATAGCGGGTTAGAGAGTGAGAAGAGCTCTGCAGAATTACTGCGAGTGGATATTTGTATTCAGGAAGGAATGTACTAAGCATGGAGTTGTAATTTTTATTTTTCTGTTAGCTTAGTTACATACGTCCAGTGATATGCATGACTATGGTCTGCTCTCTGTGACACTCTGTAATGAATCAATGAATATAATGAGGTTACCTGTTATAAATAGACATGGATATCAATGGTTTTAATGCATATTTCTCTCATATGAGCTCTCTTTCCTTTCATGCTATGTATGAATGCTTGTATAGTTCTTTCTGTCATAATGCATGTTCTGGATTCTGTTAAAGTACTCAGTCTAAGGTGACTGCAAGGATCTAGAGGCCATTCTGAGCCCTTTGGTCCTTGTATGTTTCAACCTCCCTCATAAAAACTCTTACACTAATCATAAATGATGCTTCCCACTAAACTCACATAAAAGAGAGACTCGGTACCCACGCGTGCCTTGGGTGAGCGCTCAGCTTCTGTTGGGTGATAGGCCGGCATGCATGGGGTTCCTTCCTTTTGTGATGGGAGTAAAAATGACTACATCTTGGTTCCATTGCCAGGACCTCTTTTCAAAGTTGTAGTGGGATATAGCATACATCATGATCTGTGTAGTGAGGAATGACAGAGTGGTTAACATTGGAAAATGTTGAATCATGGTTCAAGAGCACAGAGGATGAATTTGCTCAGAGATTCAGCACTGGACCTGAGTTTAATGCACGTAGATGGGTAGAAGAGAACCTCTACCATGATCTGTATGAGACCTTCTTCTGCTGCTTCCCAGTAGAACTATATGAATGGCTTTCAGCCTATGTGTCTAGATCAAGTTGGCATTATGGATCACATGTATGGACCGAAGAAGACTACCAAAGGTTACAGGATGTAGATCTGACATGGACCTGTGTTGTAGATCATTGGTGGAGAGGAGTACTGACTAGTTACACTCTAGAGTATGCCATTTCCACGTATTCTTGTCCAGAGGTTGCTGAGTTTGAATTTCTGTGAGAACCTAGAGGAACATTTCTACGTGTTATTCCCCTAGCTATGAAGATATTGATGGTTACCATGAGTTTAGAGGCTTTTCCAATGGCCGGCTAAACCATTCTGAGCACTGGGTAAGGGAGCTTGGGTGGAGGAAGATGGAAGATATCATGACAGAGAAGGAGAGGGAAGAGAGACAACTCAAGTATAGTGAAGTGTGTGAAAGGGAGATTGCTAGATGACGTGAGGTTGCTAGTGTGATGGATCTATGGAGACAGACGTTGTGGGAAGGAGTTGAGGTTCACGCAGAGGACGTGGAACTTGAGTAGTCTATGCTACCCCATCTTGGCAAGCGCATGTGAGGGAGACCCCTTTGGCTTCTGGTGAGAGTTTGACACATGAAGAAAGGGGAGTCATTGGCGCATATCTAAAACCACCCAGTGACTTATCCCTAGCACTTGGTTTTCACAAACTAGGAAGAAGTGTTGTTGACCCAGTTGATATCGGTGGGAGAGATAGATCCATGCCTAGGAGATACAATTTTATAGTCCCTTCTTCTATGGCTACACACATTCTAGTATTTGGAGGAGTCTTTGGACAAGGAGCAAGTGTACAAGCTTTCAGTCTCACATCAGGGAGTGGTGCGGGACACAGTAGTGGGAGCAGAGCGCTATCACAGACCATCAACACACAGTTCAGTGGGACCATGGGGGTGCTTGGCACAGCTCCTACAGGCCCTATTGGACCCAGTGGTTCTGGTGGATCTGGTGGCTCTGGAGGCACAGGACCTAGTGGACCTGGTGGATCAGGTGGTGGAGGAAACACCGGAGGGAACCAAGGCTCTGGCTCAGGAGGACAGGGACCCCAGCCACCACCTCAAGTATTCTTTGAAATGTCTCTGCATTTACCAGATTACAGGGGCATTGAGGATGCTACGGAACATGTTCACAAGTGTGAACTGCTATGGCATGTGAAGGGTATCACAACCCTAGAATGGAAGGCTAGTCAGTTTGTAACCACGTTGCAAGGGCACGCGCATAGCTGGTATAGGAAGTATGACCCTCATCAAACGGTGGTGGACTATACTACCTTAAAGAATGCATTCTTGGCAGAGTTCCACATTCTTGAGTTTGAGCAGAAGAGCATCAGTGCTTTGAAGGAGATTCAACAAGGAATGGCAGAGAGTGTGTGGGAGTATGATGCACACTTTAAGACTCTCTTGTCTAAATTATCATATGATATCCATCCTTCTCAGCATGCACAGTGGTTTGTTGGAGGATTGATCACCCCTTTTAGAAGGGCCTTGTCTCATAAAACTTTTACAGACCCGCACGAAGCATTGGAAGCTGCCTTGCATGCCAAAGCTATTGGTAGTATAGATACTGGTGTTAGCCCATTCTTGGAGGCTCAAATTGCTGCTATGGAAAAGCAGTTGGAAAAATTATCTGTGAACATAGCCCATGAGACTTGCAGTGGTTTGTGGTGCACAGATTGTGAAATAGAGGGACACGTTAAGGATAATTTCCCCCAGAGGATGGTACGCACCTTGACGGTGGATTGTGAAATTTGTCATGGGGACCATGATGCAAGTAGATGTCCCTTGCTGTAGTATGTGATCAGGAAGAATGTATCTTGTTATTACAAAATTTGCACCTCTACAACCCATGATACTAAGGACTGTAGGCTCATTGATCAGATCCATGAGGCCATTGATCATGGGGTGCGCCAAACCAGCATTGCTAGTAGTTCCAAGGATAATGATCACCATTATGAGGAGCACGTAGAAGGAGGCACACATGGAAGAGGTTTTTGAGGAGGATTCCATGGTCGAGGTAACTGCAGAGGAGGAAGGAGTGAGTTCCCATGTGGAACATGTTTCAACTGTGGATCTATAGAACATTACAAGCATGAGTTCCCAGACCTGTTGCAGTGCTCATGGTGCAGAAAGAAGCATAAGTATGAGGAGTGCCTAGAATTATTTGAGCACATGAATCAGAAGCACCGAAAGGACAAGGGCACTGCAATGGTCAGTATTAAGAAGGAAGACATATAATGGATGCCCTGGGTAACATGGGATGAAGGTTTGGAGCCTATCTTGGTAACAACAAGGGAAGAAGTCATGTGCACGAGAGAGGTACCAAGATAGAAAACCCTTGTTTCAAGAGAGGAGGTCATTCATGGAAAATATCCAGACCCCGTGCATCAAAAGGAGATATATCAGGACACCATGGATGTTATTCGAAGCTTACAAGGGGAGATCCAGTGTCTAAAGGAGAAATCCAGGAGGGAGGAACAAGGAAGGAGAGTCGAGGTGCAAAAGGATGACCTGGATGAGGTCAAGGAGGTGTGTAAAATGCTAAGGTAGGAGAATATCATTCCCTTGCTAGGATCCTGGTTGAGAGAGAAGGTACCGCACACCGGAGAAGAGCACGAGAGACAGGTCTTACACGTGAACCTTCCCCCTCACAGCCTCCACTATGACAAGGAGATTACATTGAATGTAGTTGTAGATGGATGGCTCCTTAGCAATATCCTCATTGACACAGGTGTTGAGGTTAATGTTTTGACTTTGGATGCATGGCATCAGATGGGAAGACCTACATTACAGCCATCTTTGAATGTACTATATATGGAAAACAAGACTAAGGAAATTCCCATTGGTGTCTTGAAGGATGCAGCTATTACTATCCAGGGAGCCAAGTTTACTGGGGACTTCAAAGTCTTGGTGCTCGCTGAGGCAGACAATTTCCCAGCACTACTTGGGTGTCCATGGTGTTACAAGAACAATGCAGACCTTTGGTTCAACAAAGGGTACATCAGCTTCGAGAACAAGGAGGAATGGGTCATTATACCCCTGGTTGATGGGAAGTCGACACCCTATATTGAACCGTTGGGAGAAGAAGTTTTGGACAAGATTTATGTGTGCTCAATCAGAGACCCTGAGATGATACACCCTACTAATGGGGTTATCCAGTTTGAAGATGCTCAGTCAGTGAGTGATACCACCAGTCTGGCATGTGAAAATTGGGTGCATGGAACTTATGAATTAATGGGATGGTAGTTGAGAGGGTTAGTGACCAAGGTAACAAAGGCACGCATGGTTAGGTGCCTTGGAGGAAAAGAACTGCCCAAGTATTCAGGAGGAGCCTTCCCTGAGATCTTTCTACATGAGGTAGAAGCTCAGTGGAAGGATGAGAAGGAACGGAGGGAGGTGTTAAGTTATGTCTTGCTCGGCACAACAGCTCGGTGGTGGGCCACACATCAAGAGAGCCTTTTAGAATGGCGTGAGGTAAGAATTTCTCTCTCTTTCAGATTCTCTAGGAGTAATGTACCCACCATCATCAAGGAGTACCATGGGAAGGAGGCCGCATCTTTCCATATCCAGGAGTTTGAACGGGTCTGGAGAGAAGGTGTGGAAGCTTTTTCCACCATCCCTTTAGGTGCACAAGTTGTATTCTACACTGTAGGGTTACGCACATGCATGGTACATTCATTCAGAGACACGCCGCCAGACAAGGAATTGGCAAGAACTCACGGCTGACCTTATTCAAACCTTTGAATATCAGAGTACCAAGCCATCAGTTGATAAGGCCTTATAGGGTATCAAGTGCCTTACCATGGGGGATAGTGCTAGGATGGAAGATAGGCTTATTGGAATTACTAGGGGAACCAGGATTGGGGGCACGCTTTGAAGAAGAAGAGGAAGCAGAAGAGTTACAGCTTGAGTGCGCATGTTTGGAAAAAGAGAAGGGAAAGTTGGTGTATGTGATTGATGGAGAGGAATTGGAAAGCTTGGATGTTAGCCATTTTATAGGGACACACGAGGTAGTGGACAGTGCAGATGCTCACACGCATGCCTACCATGAGCCTTTAAAGATGAAGAAAGTTAACATCATTTCAGAAGAAGAACCTAAGGAAGCT
This sequence comes from Taxus chinensis, assembly GCA_019776745.2. Lineage (NCBI taxonomy): Eukaryota > Viridiplantae > Streptophyta > Pinopsida > Cupressales > Taxaceae > Taxus > Taxus chinensis. The sequence continues at coordinate 41,902,238 of CM034146.1, read as the reverse complement.
ATTATTGGGGATTACTAGACAGAGAAGGAAGTATCGAAGATCATTGATCTGTTGCGTGAATTTGAGGATTTATTTCCACGTGGGTATCATGAGCTCAAAGGTGTTCACCATTCCTTGGGGGAGATGAAGATAAAACTGAAGGACAGTGTGCACCCGATTAGGAAAAGGCCCTACCAGATGAATCCCAACTTGCACGTGAAGGTCAAGGAGGAGATAGAAAAAATGATAGCTTCTGGGATCATTGAGGTAGTGGAAGAATCAGAGTGGATAAGTCTGATGGTAATCAACATCGAGAAGGATGGCTTGATTAGGATCTATTTGGATTATAGGGAATTGAATGTAGTTTGTGTCATTGATCCATTCCTGACCCCCTTCACTGAAGAAATTTTGGAAGGAGTCACTGGGCATGAAATCTATTCCTTTACGGATGGATTTTCAGGGTACCACCAAGTCCGAGATTGCAAAGGAAGACCAGGAGAAGACAACTTTCACCACCGAGTGGGGAATTTTTACATATACGGTCATGCCCTTTGGGTTGAAGAATGTGCCAGTTGTCTTTTCACACATAGTGGTGCAAGCATTCCAGGACTTCATCCATAAGTTTCTTCAGGTCTATTTGGATGATTGGACAATATATGGTCTAGTTAAAGACCATTGTGACAATTTAAGGTTAATGTTTGAGAGGTGTAGGCAGTTGAGGATATCCCTCAACATTAAGAAGTGTGTGTTTGCTACACCCTTTGGGACTTTATTGGGGCATATCATATGTAAGGAGGGTTTACTGGTAGATCCCACTAAGGTTACAGTTATTGTGGGGTTAAGGGAGCCTACTAGCCAGAGCGCAGTGCACGGATTCCTTGGGCATGCGGGCTATTACAGAAAATTCATTAAGGGATATGCCAAGATCACCCCACCATTAGAAGAGCTGCTTAGACATAAAAGTGTCTTCCATTGGGGAGAGGCGCAGCAAATGGCGTTTGATACCTTAAAATATAGGCTTATTACCACACCTATTTTATGGTTTCCCTCTTGGGACAAGCCCTTTCATGTTCATGTAGATGCCTCAGGGACCGCCATTGGAGCAGTGCTTGCACAACCAGGTGAAGGGATTGTTGATCATCCTCTCTATTTTGCAAGCAAGAAGCTGACACCAGTAGAGCAGAATTATACCACAACTGAGCGTGAGGCATTGTCAATGATCTACGCACTCTTCAAGTTTAGACAGTATCTGTTGGCAACACCCTTTGTGTTCTACACCGACCACATGGCATTGAAGTATTTAGTGAACAAGCATGTTCTACAAGGGTGCATATGTCGATGGGTATTGTTGTTTCAAGAGTTTGAATTCACCGTTGTAGTGAATCCTGGAAAAAGCAACTATGGGCCTGATCATCTGTCAAGAATTGATTCAGGGAAGGATGCGCAGAGTATTGAGGAAGTAATGCCAGATGTGTAACTGTTTAGGTTGCGGCGCACCCTCAGATTTGGAAGAGATTGCAATATTTTTAAAGGAAGGTGTGGCACCAGATGGAATGAAGACATTGGAAAAGAAGCAGTTGGCCATACGCACCACGCCCTACATGTTAATAAGTGGAGACTTATACAAATTGGGACGTGATGAAGTTTTGCGCAGATGTGTCTTAGAGCATGAGCACCTGGCCATCATGGAGGAAGTGCGGGTGGGAATTATGCAGGTGATGCCACCATGCATAAAATATTAATGGTAGGTTTGTGGTGGAAAACCTTGTACAAAGATTGTATAAATTATTGTAAAGCATGTGACCATTATCAGCTCATTGGTAAACCAGGGAGGAGAGATGAGATGCCTTTGTGTCCTATTCCTAGCACTGAGCCTTTTGAAAAGTGGGCGATAGACTTTGTAGGACCTATTGCACCAGTAGCATGTAGGACTGGGTCACGTTATGTCATCACTTGCACAGATTATCTCACAAGGTGGGCAGAGGCAGCCCCAACTAAAGATTCCACGACAGTAACAGCAGCGAGGTTCTTATGGGAAAACATTATCACGAGGTATGGATGCCCTTTGAGTCTGACCAGTGATAGGGGTACACATTTCTTGAATGAGACCGTGAGGATCCTATTATCTGAATTCATGGTGGCTCATCACAAGACTACACCCTATCACCCACAAGCAAATGGAACTGCAGAAGCATTCAACAAGATACTGAGTCATACCTTGACCAAAAATTTTGATGTCAGATGACTTGATTGGGATGACAAAGTATCAGCAGTATTATGGGCTTACAGGATAACGTATAAAAGACTAAATAAAGCCACACCTTTTCAATTGGTGTTTGGCATGGAAGCTATTTTACCAGTTGAATTTATGTTGCCTTCTCTACGAATAGCACGCACAGGAGGGTTAGCCGATGAACAAGCACTGGAAGAACAGATTGATGAGTTAATGAAACTGGATGAGAGACGATCACTCACCCGATGGAGCCAAACAGTGGAAAAGGCAAAGCAAAAGGCTTGGCATGATCGCCATATTAGAAACAAAAAGTTTGAGATTGGGCAGTTGGTGTTATTATACGATTCTAAGTTTCTACGCCATCCTGGGAAGTTGAAAGTCCATTGGTTGGGTCCTTACACAATCTCGTACATCCTTGATTCAGGCGTGTGCCAGTTACAAGTGCTGGATGGGATGAAGTTTCCTGGACACTTCAATGGGAGTAGGTTGAAGCCCTACTATAAATAAGTCTTCTTGGTGTTTGTAAATAAGGCAGTTTTGATAGTTAGTTTAGAAGTTTCCTTTATGCATTTTCCCCTTCTTGTGTTTCCCTTTCGCGTTGTTGTTTTGTTTTGCACCTTGGGCGCCAGTAACCTTATTGCTATTTTTGGAGAATTTGTGAGTGCGCAGAGGACCACACATCACTTTAAGTGTGGGGTGGAGAAAAGTGAAGAAGTGCATGATTAAAGTACCAAGGAAGTTGTGTTGAAAAGCCTTGTTGAGTAGTCAGGTTGAAAGAGGTATATAAAGAGGAAGATGGAAGAATGGTTGGTGCTAGGGTAAAGCTACTTGTAGATCCCACATACTAAGGATGAGAAAGCACATTTAAAGCAACACGAGGTAGGCGAGAGCAAGGATCATGACAGAAGAAGTGCCTTCGGCGCGGGTTAAGCGCGCACAAGAGTCTCATGTTAGGTTGGATTGGTTGCACCCTAGAAGGTTGGAAGAGTTTTTACGCAGGTTGGGCACGTAAGTGAAGGTGCTGAAGACGGGCTTTGTTTGAAAAATCCACATTAAATGAACAAAGTACGGTGGTAGGTGAAGTAGCATTTAATATCCAGAAAAGAGAAAAACTATAAGTAAAGGGTCGGGGCGCTCTCATTTTTACTTTGTGAAAGAGAAGAGTTTGAGATAAAAGTGAGTTCCATAAACTAGGGATTTCAAAATCAATCGAGTGAAGGAAGATATGTGAGATTGAAGTAGCCAGTTTGAGTTTGCAAACTAGAAGGGGTTACACAGACATGGAAAGAATGAATAGGTGTTGTCTTGTGCAGATTTTCATCCTAGTTAGGGTTCAACAAAATAGGGCATGGGTTCAGAAGGATTGTATCATGGATTTAAGATCGGAGGATTGGAAGAAGTAAAACAGAGTAACAAGGAGAGAATAGGGGTGATAAAAGTACCTCGACCATGGCACCCAAGAAAGGAAAGGGCAAGGCTAAGGCTAAACAACTAGAACCTGTGGTAGACACAAATGAAGAATGGTATGCAGAGATGCAATACCTAGACGAGGTGATGATGGGGAAGGAATAGGAGTCCCACTTAAGAAGTGTACCTATTAGTGACTATAATCACCGCAAAAACACAATAGAAAAAGAAATGGCATTAGAATTAGTACGCCCCACCAACAAACAAACACCTGAGGGTTTGCCTATATACGATGATAATGTTAAGGTTAAAATGGAGAAGGCAGGGCTGTTATAACTCTATGAGTTGCCTTATTTTGGAAAACCAGAGCACCTATACAAATGGTTGATGTCACGGGTACACGAATATTATTTCCACTTTGCAGGGCGCAAGATGCACGTGACTCCCCAGCTGATTTCACAATTTATAGGCCTCATATGTGAGGGAGATAGATTGGAAGATGACCTTGGTGACAAGGAGGCCATTAAAGAGACCATCAGCGAGTATGCCTGTAAGAAGGGGTCACGGTACTATGACATTTCAGACATCAAGGACCCCGTAATGAAAATGGTCGCGCATTTGGTGACTAAGCTGAATGGCCAGGAGAGGTGGACGCAGGTCAACAAACCTTGGCTACATGTCTGCAGGAAGATTGCAGAGGGAACCATATATAACCTATCCACATACATCACAGAGGAAATTTTCAGTTGCGTGAAGGAAGGGGACAGGATCCTCTTCAGCAACGTCTTGCTCACCATTGTATTTGCAGAGATTGGGGTGCTTGATGCACCAAACAAATTTGTATGGGAGTACCCCGCCGAGGATCCTTCGCCTGCGAAGAGGTTTGAAAAATATTCCTGCAATACAATGATAACACCCCACAAGATGAGGTTGGAGAAATGGTACATGCGCTTGAGAAATGCATTCGGGGCAAAGTGGAGAATCCCTTAACAACTCCCAACGGCCACCGAGGGGGAAGCCGAATTCATGGTTTATCAACACTACTGCCTAGGCAGATTCAAGCTGATAAATGAAACATGGAGCCCTTGGTACAAGCTTCCCTTCCCATTCACTGCTCAGTACTTCCAAGCGGGGGTGAACAAGTTTAAAGAGTCAAAGAAGCCAAGGCTGGAGCTGGGTAGTCTGGAATGGGAAAATAGGGAGATGAGGAAGAAGCTTGTTGTCCTCTCAAAATTTCCCCTCTTTTGAAAGTTAAAAATTGAAAAAAAAAAAAATTGAGTCATTTGTGTGATTTGCGGGTCTGTCGAACATTTTTGTCCCATGTGTCCCATGTTCATTTGGGCTCGTTGTTTGCCGATCGGCTGCTTTATCCGAAATTTGTTTTCTTGCGGGCCCGTCAGAACTTTTTGTTCCAACTGTCCCAAGTTCGCTCGAGCTCTCTATTCCCATATCACCTGCATTGCGCATTTCACGTACTTTTGTTCCTCATGTCCCAAAAGCCTTTGTGCATTCTATCCCCGCATTACCCGCATCAGCCGAAGCGCGCTTTCATGTCTCGCATGTCCCAAATTAACCAAAGGCCATTTGAGCTAATTTTTCCCGCTCTTCCCGATGCCTATTTTTTGAGTTGGTGGATATGAATTTAATGCACATTTATGACCTTCTCTCTCCTAAACGGCTATTTAATAGATTGCCCCCTACGCATTTTTGAACACTGCTTTTCCGTTACCAATTGCTCATACCCTTGCAATTGAAATCTATACGTGCGTACCCATTCCCTCTGCAATTCCATCAAGAATTCAAGCTGTAACTTTGTTTTTTCAAATTGTTGTCAACATGAAGATTAAGTTCCAAGGTCAGGAGTAGGTTTCACTGCTCGAGTTTGTCATTCCCGATATCGGGGACAGTGAAGTTCATCACCTAGACTTTGGATATTTCTGGACTAGGTTGACAGACCCAAACCCCTCTCCTATTGTGCAAATTATTAATGATAGTGGCTTGACATTTGCCGCTAGTTTCCCGATCTTAGTGTAATGTGCAGACACGGTACTTGCCTACGGTGCTCACTTCAACCCCAACTCGAGTGAACTAACAAATGTGCATGGGGAGCTCATCTCCAAGCTTGACGTGGCCGCCATTGGTGCTGCCCTAAGGATTCTCGAAATGGATAATTCTATAGTCATCTCTCAGAACCAAGCACAGGAACTCTTCGACCAAGACAGTGAAAAATACAAGGCAAGGGTGGCGAAGTCATAGCTAAAAAACCCTAAAAAGGGGGCGTCCCGTCTATCCAAAGCTCTGTTTCGTTCTGATTTCAATGAGGAGCTGTCAGACTTCATAATATTTTTAGCTCGAGTCATGGGCTTACGCTCTACCAACGAGTTCCATTTCTGGATGTGCCCACTTATCAACATGGTGTGTGAGGGTACTTAAAACATCAACTGGAAAAAAATCATCTGTATGAACTTGGCAGAACAGTTGTCCAATGTACAGCAAACCAAGAAGTTTTACATGACTTCTTATCTGATGTATACCCTAGCAGCATCTAGGTAGTGGTTTGGCTTCACATATATTAATGCTCAGAAGGGTGATCCTATATATGCTTACTGCCCTCAATTCACCCTGGACACTAGTAATCACAACTTCAGGAGGGTGAATGATGCTTTCACCATGTACATTATAAGACTTCTAGAGAGTGACACTACAATGAGGTTCTCTGATGAAGCCATAAGCCTGATAGTGAAGTATGGTGCCTACTTCATTCAGTTCAGAAGGTCCTCTTATATCAGGATAGCAAGCTATGAGAGCACCCCTCTCAAGCTCCCTATGTTCTGTAGTGACAAAATGGCCTTGATTGAGATATGTAGGTAATTGGAAAAATTACACAGAACCTGTAGGGATAAGAAAATCACTGGTCTGGATTTCCCCATATATTTGGGAAACTACACCTGCAAGACAGCTCTGGATGCACAAAACATAGAGAGAGCCCTAGCTCCCATCACTATCCATTTCTTCAGGCCCAGAACTTGTTTTGGCTTGAAGAAATTTATTAAACAGAATCTCAGAATTAATTATCATCATAGGGAAGACATAAAAGATTATTGGGCTAACTGTGCTGATGATTTTGAGGCAAGGAGGAGACATTATGGCAGGTTTTCTCTTCAACTGATTCAGGAGCTTAACTTGTATCAAATTCCTGAAGAGCTTCAGGATGACAACTCTGACCTGTTATCATATGAATATGATACTTTGATCAAACACACTCCCTTGGAGGATTTGGATTGGTTCAAAAGAGAGAAGGGTGATCTGGCTGAAATCCTAGCCCCTGGCCTGGTAAGAACCAAAATCTAGTTTGACAGAAGAGTTCACGAGCTTAGAAAGCATTCAAGAGAGTCCTCCTCCAAGGACACCTCAATACCAAGGAAGGAGGCACAAACACCCAGTTTAGAAGTACCTGTACAGAATCCTCATGCCTCATCAAATAAAGGGCCTACATCCTCCACCCCTTCCTCATCCACTCAGGTGTATCAGAAGAAGGTCAAGGAGGTTAAGAGGGAGCCTGTTGAAGAAGATCCCCTGATAAAGCATTCGGAATTGCCCTCAGGACCAGAGAACATTATTTTTCTTAGTGAGAGTGAAGAGAGTGAAGTGTCTATTTCTGCAGGTGCTTCAGAAGACCCAATGGATATAGAGAAAGAAATTCAAAGCATTGAGCCTCCAAGCACCATTGACTCCTCTGTACCAGAAACCTCAGTTGCCCCAATCACATCTCAACTAGAGGCAACAGAAGTGCACACTTTGAGTGCCATGAGTTCCCTTTCTCTCAGTCCTCTTGCTCCCCCTTCTTCTTCCTCCTCCTCTTTCGCATGGGTACAGCCTTTTGTTGATAGTAGGAAGAGGAAGTCTTCTTCTCAAATCTCAGGACCCAACTTTGATGCTATGGCGGCCTTATTGGGCACTACTCCTACCCCTGCCAAGAAAGCCAGGACCACTTCAAGAATAGTATCTGATGCCCAAGGTCAGGAATTCCTGGAGATAGCCAAGCCCAAGGTTGACAAGCTAGAGCAGGATTTGCAGGAGTCTGATCTATAACTTTTGAGGATCTCCATGGGAGAGTCCACCCTTGAAGGTGAGATTTACAATCTTCAAGAAACAATCACTAGGGTCATTGGGAGGGTGGAAAAATGGCAACAAACTATAGAGCAACTGGAAGAGCAGGCTCAGGTTCTTACAAGTTTCATCAAGTCGTTGTTATCCAAAGATAAAGTTTTAAACCCCACCCCATTGACTGCTCTTCCACCACCTGTGCTCCTCATCCAAGACGAAGTCCAGAGCATCAAGGATATACATAGGTACTCCATATATGGAAGGGCTATGGAGGCCATGGTGGATGATATGCTTGTTGCAGGGTTGAATTTCATTGGTGAAGCCTTCAAACTCAATGAGAAGGTAAATAATCTACAACAGAAACTCTCCTCCACCATTGGAAATATAGATAAAGAGCTCAAACTCTAGAGCAGCTGCATAGTAGACCTTCACCTTATGGGGCAGACTGATGAAAACCTTTTAATGGCAAGCAAGGTCTTTGATGATGTGAAAGAAAATTTGTCAAAATCATGGGTATACAGTGTGGAGTGGAAAATCAAAGTGCTGGAGGAGGCTTTGGGAGAATTGAGAAATAGTTAGCAGAAGGGTGAGGCTTTCAAGACTTTGGTGGTATCTGCTTGTAAGGATATCCATTGCCACCTCCATGATGAGACCTCAGGTGCACCTCTCTCCCTGCAGGAAATTAAATCTCAATTCAGAGCCTTTGTCAAAGAAAATTTGTTCAAATAGGACTCCATCTCTAAGGGTAAAATAAACGAAATCTGCTCCCTCCAATCTGCCATTAAAGAAGCGAATAAGGAGTATCATGCACATACTGATTTTGACAAGGAGATGAGAAATGTCTGGGATTTTGGACCCAGTCTGCTACCAACACATCAGTTCCACGTGGCAGAGACATAGCAGAGGCTTTAAAAAGGTTTAGACAGTGGATCCTCAAGTCAGTGGGCCCTTCCCAATCATGAACACTTGTCTTCTCCTCCTGACTTCTCTCCCTCTTTCTTTTCTCATCTCGGACTTATTGTATTTAGTTGGGGTTTTACGTTGAGCATCCCTTTAACTAAATAATTTTTAGTTAAAAGAAGTATTTACCAAGTGTAATTGATTTGTAAAACTATATAATGGTCTCTCTACACCATTTTGAGGGGCTGGAACTTGGCTTATTTTTGGAAGTGTAAGAAATAGCAAAGCGATCAATACAAAAGGATTTTCTTTCTTTGTCCATCTGATCCTTTTATTCGTGGCTATCTGTTGAGTATTGTTAGATCATTTGTCTGCATTACGTCAAGAAGCTTTGTATTCTGGTAGATGTTATTTTTGGAACTACGTGTCTTTTCAATTGCATCTCATTAATTCACATACAAATGGTCTTATTCCAATTCATTATATTCTGGCATGCATAAGGAATTATTTTTTCATCTATAATTTTGGATAATGCCTTTCTACTCATTTCCACATCTTCATTCCTATGTACTTTTGTGTTGATGATCTATTTTATTTCAAAGCGCTTTCATGATATCCAAGCTCCACATTAAAGTTATGCATTGTACATATGTAAATAGGTTTTTATTTTGAATAAGGGAACCTCTCCCATTAAAGAGGAGGGACTTCTTGTCCCCTGACTGTCATTCTCATCGAAGTCCTTTTTGATGACCAACAAAGCTGAATTACCCCAGTGGTAAGCGCGCGTACGTGGAAAATTATATGTCGCACGAGATTCAAATGACAAGGTCGATGACGCTACCCATTGCTGGAGGCTCCGCAACATGTGTGGACTTGTGCATAAGGCCGAAGTTCGAGAAGGGTGCGTATTTGGAGAATGAAGTCTCCATACCTGAAGAACCCTTGGGGAAGAAGAAGCCAATGTCTAAGAAAAGAGGGAGAGGAGAAGAAGAAGCACCAATTATGCAGACTACTTAGACAGTGAGCATGTCATCCATGAGCACTAAACCCAGCACTTACATACGGAGAAAGAAGTCTCTAGTGAAGGAGAAGACATCAGAGGTAGAGGCGCCTAGGCAACCCGTCTCCAAGGAAGAATCACCTGAGGAAGAAGATAAGGCCGAATCCTCTGATCAAGAGCCACCTCTCAAGAAAAATCAGAGGGTTGATGAAGAAGCTGACTTGAAGGCAACTGATAACTTGGAGAAATACATGGGTGGAAGAGGGGATGAAAGTGAAGAAGATGGTGGCAAGAAAGAAGAGGTAGAGAAAGACCAAGAGTCACATGTGTTTAGCATTTATGACTCGGAAGAGGAGAGTGGAGATGAGAAGAAAGAGTTTGTATTTGTGCGGCGCAAGGTGTAACGCCTTTATTTTTGTAAGTTATCATGGTAATTACATTTCATGATGTTGTAACTGCAGAAATGAAGATAAATATGTTAAGACACATCTTTTGATCTTAGAGGAATGTGTTGCTGATCTGGACCCTTGTTTGCTGTAACTTGATACTTGGGACATAAGTTATTATTGCTTGTGTGATTGCTAATGAGACTTGATATGGAAACTAGTTAATTAAATATTAGGGGATTAAACCCTAACCTACCCATAAGTTTTATCTTATACCCTAACTACTATCCTACATGGATTTTAGATTTCATAAGGGAGAAAATAGGTATAAATTCCATTAACCTATGAACTAGGCGAATAACCTAGATATGGACTATTAAAATCCTAAACTAATCCTAACCTAAGGAAGGGGACGCATAGACCCATGTGGATGGAAAGGATAAGGGGGGAAGGTAGGAAACTTAATGGGATAGTAAATGAAGTCCTTACATGTACAACGCCAAGTTTGGCGGGAACAAAGAAAAGTTGGAGGTGTCCAACTAGCTTAGAAACTAAATGGAATTTATATGCAAATTTGAAATTTGGAAACTCACCAACCCGAGTCGGTGGTGGCATGAGGAATGAGGAAAGGAAATGCATTCAATGCATTAATTATCTTGGTCTTAGCGACCAGCTCACCTTGGAAAGAGGATAGAGGAAAAAGGAAAATTGTTTGTTGTTGTGTGCATTTGGATTTTAGTTGCTCTGCATTTTGTTTCTCCATGGTTCTGTCAAACCAGTTGTGTTTTGATTATTATCTCTGTTCTTTGGAAAAACAAAGGCTATTCTTGAGCCTGTGGAAGTTAGTGACTGGTTGGAAATCCTGGCTGAGGACGTCGTGGAGAGAAACAACTCCAGTGGGCACGGTTTTCTTCGAGCCACAAGAAAAATTAACAGGCATGTTAAGCCCTTCTCCTTAAACCACTTGCTTTGGCTTAATAGTCTCATTAAAACAACCCTACTCTTATGATGGGGGTTTTGGTTATTTGATTTGGCTGTTACGTTGAGATGATTTCGAGTTGAGTCGTTTTCTTTTGTTGTACGCAGCTTGAGCATTCTTTGCATAATGATTAAGTTGAATACACTGTCCTTGTTGTGTGGTTCGTTTCGGCAGTGTTGGGTATTCGCTTTATTACCATTTGGGGTTGTGCTAATAAATACATTAGCTAAATGAATATCACTTCTGAGTTCTGAGCATTCTTGTGAAAATGAAAAGATGAGATGATTTGTATGTTTGGTTGAACTGTCCTTAAAAGAATGAACACGACTTGGGTATTCTCGGGTGTTTGAAGAAAATGATTTTTTTTATTATTGAAATCATTAATGAATTATGTTTTCTCTTTGCTGCTTTGAAATCTGAAGGTAATGGGAAAGAGAATTTTATTGTGCATTTTGGATGCAGTTTGATCTTCTAGTCTGAACTGTCATCATGAAAATGAACATGGCTTAGTGTTTCTATGCAAATGAATGAAACAAATGAGATTTGGCTTACTGTTGAGATTGTTTTGACTGTACCTTGCTTGCGCATCTATTACCCTATGCAGGTTTGCATTGATAAAGGCATTGTTATGAGAATATATATATTTTTAAGGATTGTGGAACTTTCATCGTTTTCATTAAGAACAGAATATGAATGGAATTATTCTTTGTTGTTGGAAAGTGAAAACTCTCATTATTAGGATGAAAGTGTGACTGGTTGTAGTCGATGTACACTCTTGCATGTTATAAAGACGTGAATGTCTGTAGAGTGAAATGTTTAAAAGGAAATTATTACGTTATAGGTCCTTTTGGTACTAATGTTTATAGACCAGTTGCAATGAACTCTGATCAATTTTTTGGAAAGGTAATAGTAGTTTTCAATTACTGAATATACTACTCTGAATGAATTATACTATTGGAGTATGTCTGCTCTAAATAAGAGGTATTTGGATAGACAGTAAAAAGAGGTGATATGATCTTGCTCCCTTATATTCGATTATTGATTTTCGTTTATTTCTCTTTGGACTGTTATCATTGATTGATATCACATTTGGATTAAAAACTTCTAGTACAGCTATGAGGAAAAGAAAGAGAGTGTGAATGGATAATTTGAATTAATGATCATTTTTCTCTCATACAGTTGAAAATCTATAATTGTTATGGAATGAATTTCGTACTGCTTGGGTTAAGAATTTGTATTTAATTGTTGTTTGCTTGTTCTCTTCAGCGTTTGATTGCTTGAAATCAGATGAGTTGTATGAAGGAAGGGACAATAATTCGGTTTAGATTTTAGTTAAGATCTATCTTTTGAATTCACAACTATTGTAAGAGAATGGAATTGATAGCATTTATGTTAGAACAACAGTTGCATAGTTGTGTTTTTAGTTCTTACAGATGTTTGTAATCTAGAACTGTTGAAGGAAATTACTTCTTGTAATAATTAGTTGGGAAAGAGGGAAGTAATCCTTTGTCTGATTAGGAGGGTTATTGGATGATTGATTTGATATGCTGTTCATCCTTTTTGGTATTAAATTCTTGAATGATGTTCATATTAACGTTTCATAAAAGTAGGGTTCTTTTATTAAGACAGTTAATTAAAAGCACCTAATTTTAAAGACAAGTGCTTAATATGCTCAGTTCAATGAACTGACCCGTGCAAGTAATTTTGCAGATGAAACTTGAGTATAAATGAAGACATGGTTTTTTTCCGATACTTCTTTGATTAACTGAAGATGGATTGTATTGATAGCTATTACTACTCCACGAGGAAATGGGAAAGGAAGAAGTTACATTCTTCTATCTTTATGAGTTGTAATGTTGTTTGATATAAACAAAGTCCAGTCGTTTGGACTGGAAAATGTATAGATTGTAAATCTGATGGATAAATACAAGTAAAAGTGTGATATTTTCAATAACTGTATCAGTTTGATATTGTTGAATAAGTTTGAGAATATAACATTATTCCTTGACTTGGAATTATTCAAATGTTAATGGATGAATTTAAAAGGAAATAACATCTATTCTTTACCTAAATGTAAATTTTACGTTGAAATGTGCAATTAGTTCATACTTGGGTTAAGATGAATTTTGAATTGACATTAAAAAGATTTATATAAACACGAAATCCTAATTGGAAGGTATTCAGGATTTGAAAGCTAAGGGATATCAAATAACTTAGGGGCAGCCGAACCTTGTATTCGGACTCCGTTAATAGCCTGGAATGTTTAAATTCAGAAAATAAAGATATAGGAAATCATATCTATTGTTAACAGACCTTAACTAAGTAACGTTAAGGAGGATAAATGAATAAATTCATTTAGAATTAGACCTCGTTTAAATGACGTCTAATAAGATGGAATTCTGAATTTGTTTACAGTTGTGGAAAACTTGGTTAAGTTTAATAGGTTAAACTTATTAAGTTTATCAATAATGGACTGATTAGTCCAAAGATTAAGAAAGGAACTAGGAAGTGAATATGCAATCCCTTCGGTATGAAGGAGGAGATGCATATTAAGCTAGAAGACGGATTAAGTCTCTCTTAACTACATACAACTGTAACAAGAACAAGGATAAAGGATCAGCATGGCTGCTGAAAGTTGATCTTGAATACTAAGATTATAACCAAAGCACAATTGAGCTGGATGTGTACCCTCGATGAGAGGATTCCATAGGACATTGACATACGCCAGCTACAATATGGTGTCTTCGTGAAGGCGGGGCCTTCATGACGACACAATGTTATAGCTGACATATTACAATGCCCTCCCGAATTAAATCATCAAGTTTACATAAGCTAGATAATAAGTTCTTGGCTGGGGATAGGAATGTGATCACGTATATGGAGTGACTCTGGAGGAATAAAAGTAACTAGACACACGAAGTCATCTAGGAACGACACCGTATGTCTGTGTATCTTTAGTTACCATGAGTAACTTCCTATACTCGTTCATATTGCTAGTTGGGGTTGGAGTTTGACCTTAAATGGAAGGACTGGTGGAGACCAGGAAAGACCATTCTAGATAACAAATGAAGTGAGGTGAAGGACGTATTCCATTGGTGTGTATCACATCTAGGAATATGATCATGCAAGCATGTGAAAATCTTTGGCCAAAGTATCGCAAGTGTTGGTTGCGTTGTCATAATCACCTAGTTTAAGATGCAGGATGTCAGATGAATATCAGTAACAGATATTCAAATGGGCTTCTTAAATGGATCACTTCGATAACTGAAAACGGTAAAAGAACCCTGTATATTCATTATACTATGCATGAATTAACATGAAGGATCGGTAAGTCGCCGAGTCATGAAATGAGAGATCGCTGAAACTCCGAGCCATAAAGTGGGAGGTCGGTAGTTCTTCGAGTCATTTACAGCAGCATATGGTATCTTTTATATGATTGAATGGCACTGAATGTGTGTTCCATATTGCAAATATGTGAACAGAGAACATTATTTTTAAAAGGAAATTGTGTGATCCAAACTACATTAATTAGACAGAGAACAATTATTAAAACTTGAACGTGTGTTTGAATTATATAATTCATAACAGGGAACGTTGTATATAAAAAAAAAAATCCCTTGTTCTAGTATCTTAAAATAGGGATGTTACATAAAGGCACACAAGATGAGGAAGACACCGAAGACACAAAGGAAAATGAGGAGGATGCTAGGGAGAAGCAAGGAGCTATAAGATTTATAAAGGATCAGATCACGGAGGTGGCAGAGAGAAAAGCACACAGAATGCTTGAGGTCTTCGTAGACTAAGAGTTGGAGCACAGCGCGGACATAGTGTTGAAGGAAGGGAAGGAGGAGAACATTGAAAAAGAGCATGATAGCTTGGGAGGCCACACTCTGATAGTAAGCTTCCCCAAAGGTATGCACTTGGGCAGGAGAAATCTTGATGCAGAACAGAGGCAAGTAATGGGCTATGTGGATGACACAAAGAAGGTGTTACGCGTGTGATTCTAGAGCACCGTACCCACGGAGAGGCTCCTAGCCATGGGGTATTTTGATAAGGATGGCGCATACCCAAGAACCAAGAAGATGCTCTCTTGGGTGTTCAAGTCCCACATTGATGAGCTAGACTTCGAAGTCTGCCAAGGAGTGCTCATCACATTGCCAAAATCTAAGGGGCTCAATCCCTTAGTGAATGCTTAGGAACTCTCAGACGAGCAAGTCTGCAACACACTGAACAAGGTCACGGTCGAGACCAAGGCTAGATTATTCGTGTAAAATGACAGGATCAGAGTGCTGGAGGCAAAGTTAGGAGAGAAGGAAGAAGAACTAGCATAGAAGGCCAAGAGCTTGAAACAGGAAGAATTTATTAGTGCATAGTTAAGGCACTAGTTGAAGGAAGAGAAGGTAAGGGTGCAGGAAGTTTACAAGAAAATAGAGTCTATCAAAGGCATCATCCTCCTAAAGCACCCAGACTTAGCGCCACCCGCACAAAAGTACTCATCCCTCCTGGATTGTATAGAATATCTAACGTGCGTCCTCACTATGGAGAGATGACCCTTGGCCCTGGAATTTGCAAAAGAAGTGGCCGCGCACTTGAAAGAGGAGAACATGTTGAAGGTGGTAGTACTCGTTGCCAAGTACAGCCAAGTACTCGCAAAGGTTAAGATCACGGCCCAATCTGTGGAGGCCACATATGATACTTGCACGAACAGAGATAAGGTGGCAAGCTCCTTGGTCACCACACTTTAAGTAGAACTAAAATAATTCCAAGAAAAGAATAAGGGGAACCGAGTGGAGAGGGACAAGGTTCTAGCCAAAGTAGAGAAGAAATTAGAGGCAATTGAGGCTTTAAGGAGCTCAATTAAGGCCCAGCTAAAGGAACTATACCCTCAGATTACTAGAAGGATGGATAAACTCGAGGACCTGGGAAAAGAGATGGAGCAAACTGTGGAAATTTTGGGCACCTAGGGAGTTGGCCTGAGTTTTGAAGAAGGCACAAGGTGAGGTTGAAGTATGGAGTAAGCTAGAGGCAGACCTTCGGAAAGATTTTCCTAGCTTGTTGAATTGATGTCCCCCCCATTCTTCATTCTTTCTCCGATTCTTTCATCCCTTATTCTTTTTGTAAAGTGTAAGACTATTCATTGGTTCCCTAGCCAGCAGGCATCTTGGTCAAGTAAAATGTTTCCAAGGACGGAGAACAGGCATAGTGTGGGGTGATGTTGGACCCCTGGAATATTGGCCAAGTATGAAGGAAAATAGGCGTGCAGGGTCCCAGCTATGAGAAGGCATGCAAAGCAAAAGCGCACAAGAGAAAGGTTTAAGGAAGCACATAGCATGCGCTACTCACGAAAGGAGGCTCGAGAGTTAGTCAATTTGAGTGCCCATGGTAGAACACGTGAAAAGCATGATCGGTTGCGTGTGAATAAGATGTCAGCCTAGCAATAGGCTAGCCCATGAAAGAGCATGCCTTGGATGGAATCTTTTAGAAGAACATCATGAGATAAAGTGGAAAGCCCATGCCTGGAGAAGCATGCTGACATGGACCACATTCAACACTTGGCACCAAATATGAGGACACTGGAAGGCGAGTTAGCAATGTAGGAGAATTATAAATACAAGTGCCTGTGGAGTAAAATATATACAAGTACGAGGTATAGCAGGTTAGAGAGTGAGTAGAGATCTACAGAATTACTGCGAGTGGATATTTGTGTTCAGGAAGGAATGTACTAAGCATGGAGTTGTATTTTTTATTTTTCTGTTAGCTTAGTTACATATATTCAGTGATATGCATGACTGCGGTCTGCTCTCTGTGACACTTTGTAATGAATCAATGAATATAATGAGGTTACCTGTTATAAATAGACATGGATATCAATGGTTTTAATGCATATTTATCTCATATGAGCTCTCTTTCCTTTCATGCTATGTATGAATGCTTGTATAGTTCTTTCTATCATAATGCATGTTCTAGATTCTGTTAAAGTACTCAGTCTAAAGTGACTGCAAGGATCTAGAGGCTATTCTAAGCCCTTTGGTCCTTGTATGTTTCAACCTCCCTCATAAAAACTCTTACACTAATCATAAATGATGCATCCCACTAAACTCACAAAAAAGAGAGAATCGGTACCCGTGCGTGCCTCAGGTGAGTGCTCAGCTTCTGCTGTGTGACAGGTCAGTGCACATGGGGTTCCTTCCTTTTGTGATGGGAGTAAAAATGACTACACCACTTTATTTACATTTTGGAATGTGACAAAAACATATAAGGGTTATGGGTTAAGGAGGAATACATGTTGTGTTGGTTTGGAGGTTGATGCGTGCGTGTTGACTTCTCAATCCAATGTTGAATGTGAGAGCTTCCTTTTTTACTAGGAGGAACTACCTGAAATAGAAAACAAGACCACCAAAGAAGAGTTAAACAATATAGGACACTGGACTGCCTAGCGTATGCTAGATCTGGGAAGTGTGATACTCCCTAGAAGGCTGTCAATCCACTGTTTTATAAAACAAATATAAAATAACTGAAATACGTACATAAATGAATCTAGTGCTAGTATTCTAATTTGGGTACCTCAAATCACTATCAATGTCAATCCAATTAAATATTAAAATTACGTGGGTCAAGGTATTCAAATTGGGTTACAGTTTGTTCAGGTGGTCTACAGGTCATAGACAGGGTCTTAACAAGGTTTGGTGAGGTGTTTGGGTTATTTTTAATAAGTGGGTGGTTGCTGGTTTACACAATATTGGCAAACACAAAGACCGACATCAGTCAAGGTATGATTGATCATGGTTAGGATGAACCGACAATGGTTATGGGTAATCGTAATTGGTAGAGGCGGGCTGGTAAGATTCACTAAGATTTTCTAATGGGGTTTGAGCTGAGGTTAGGTAGAGATAATAGAAGATATAACGAGGTATGTGGGGGTATTGGGAACTCTCAGAAATATATATAGAGGTCAGGTATTGGTGGGTTTATGGTGTGGGTGAAGGAATAATTGGGTTTACAGGCAAGTAAATGGTAGAGGAATGAGGGTACAAGTGGAAACTAATACCGGTAATAGAAGAAGCTAACAGAATGAAGTGGAAATAGATGATGTAGGTAAAAGTTATACTTACTAGTTTTGCATGTCCAATATCTATGTGGTGATGATGATCGGTTGGTAGGATGGATCTTGGTGCAATAGTGATGCTTCTTGTAATGTCATGATGAGTGCGATGCTTCCGGATCTGTCCTAGTGTTGGCTATGGATGTTTGTAGGTGTGAAAAGTCTTTGGTTCTGCTTGCATGCAATTCTCTTCTCGTCTCCTTCTGATCTCAGAATCTGCCAACCCAAAAATAAGGTTGATAAGTTGAATAAATGGTAACTAACAACGGTTCTGGGTTGACCGACGTCGGTTTAGGGATGACAGGCGTCGGTTAAGGTGGGATTCCCTAGGTTTACTAAAAATGGAAGATCTCATGTCATTTGGATCAGGTTCATTCCTTTATCCGTGGATCAGAATGGATGTTACATTTTTATGAGAGGGAAGGTGGTTAGAGGAATAATAGGCCTTGATTTTTAGGTTTAGACCAATTCTTACTCATTTATGGAAACATGTTATGAATAGGTCTATGGTGAGGTGTCTAGGTGAGGTATATATGTGAGGTTTCTATTCATTTAATTAAAGTAATTAAATTAATAATGGGGTGAGGATGGGCATTAATTTAATTATAAATAATTAAATTAATGTTAATGTGGGGTATAAGGGTCATGGTTAGGTGAATGTGTGTAATTTGGTTATTCGAAAGGGGACCAAGGGGAGTGTGACCCAATTTTGGTGTCTACAAAAGAATCTATTTAAAACAATATAATATTAATCTAATGTGCATCATAGGGTCATTTTGACCACTCAAGTTAGCAATCTAACTTATGGCTAAGACCATATTAATTACTAAAAATTAAAATGTCATTCATGACCTTTAGCATTTATTTCAATCTTAGCACAATTTCCATGTTGAAAGGTTTGTAACCCACAAAGCAATTAATCAAACTTTTAGTTTTTTCATGGGTCTTACATCGACACCAATAATGACCATCGCCTACGAAGTATTGATAGGTCGAAGACATGACAAAAACCAAACAAATTAAATAAAAAAGAATGGTGATAATTTTGATCATTCATTTAACATTAAATATGTCATGATCAAGCTATGAAGCAGATAAGTAACCAAAATCCAATAAACTGAGTTATTATTTTCTTGTAATAGAAGGAATTAGCATTAGAATTCTAGATAACTTTATCATTAAACCAACTTAAATTTTAACTCCCCCCTTTTTAGGATCACCATTGTGATTTATAGTCTTAGACCATCATGATAACAAAAGTAGGTTAACATTATGAAATCAAGATATGTTTCCATACTGAAATAATACTTTGGCAACTATGTAAATATTCAGTCCTTTATTGCAAGTCATTACTTCCAACAAGAAAGTTAAACTAGTAATATTAATGACAGGTACAACAATACATCAGCACACTAATACTATGGATCATTTCCCACAGCAAAGCACCCAATCATGAAATTTATCCCATTTAGCAAGGTATATAACTTAGGAAACCAAGAAACATATACAAACATGGAAATCACAAAACCTAACGAGATAAGAAAACTTGAATTTCAAGTAAACATGACAAAGTATTAACATAAGGTGTCCCACAAGTGCTTGGTGATAAGCACCACTACACGGTTAACTTCTCAACTACATGTAAGAATGTTTATCCTTTTCGGGATAAATGTGTGCATGCCTAGCTATAAAAATAGCCAAGTAACGCTTCTTGCCGCCAAATCCTCACAATCTACTTCATGTCAATTACTCTATCCTGCGACAACATAAAATGAAAATGTGAGATGTTACATACTTCCCCCCTTAATGAATCATTATCCCAATGATTTTTACTCATTAATCGGAATCAATACATTCAAACAAAGAATCATATCTAATCGCTAAGGAGAATAATTAGCATTTTCATCAAAAACTTGCAATTTTCCATATCTGAATTCAAATTCATTGGCTGTAACATCCTTTCAACCAACACAAACTGTCATGCAGTCAGTAATATGACATAATTTTTTTCATTACAACTTGTCATATCACGAAATATTATTTAATATATATAACTGATAGTCAAAATCAAGCTATATATAGCTGGACAAACAAGGAAAACATCATTTTTACTTCATCCTTGTCTTTTCAAACTGCAAAGTTCATTAGAACACTTGTTTTTCAAACTGATAAACCATTGACATACATTGAGACAACCAATATTACTTGCAACGTCATAAGTTCCTAACTAAACTTACGTATAACTCCAATTTCTATGATGAAGTTTAACAACATCAATGTCGTATTGACTGACATAAGTGTGTGGTTTAAGAAAAAAAATTATCATTTGTTTAATAAAATTATATTTCTCGTTTAGTTTTCAGATAATCACTAGATGAAACAAACTCAATCATACTATTGTTACACTAAAAAACATCAGGAAGTCCTTCATAACTTACCTGACATCTTTACAGTGTTTTTTTGCTACTTCTTGTTGAAAATTGCAGTAAGTATTCCTATTGTTTTAATCTTGGTAGTACACATTTACTGCCATATCATTTCCACCTCTTTTTCCTAAAATTTACAGGTGAAGAAGAGCTAATGCTCGTATTATATTCCCCTATCATGAGATGGAATTCATTGTAGATTCTATTTTATCCTTTTGTATTTTCTGAACATTGTTTCCACAGTAGACAGTCCATGTTTTCTACTTCATCTACCCTAGTTGGGTTTAATTTAATATTGGTTTTACCATTCCAAAATCTGTTGTCAAAATATAGTTCAGCAGTCAAGCGACTCCTTTTTTGATTGCCACAAATTAGTTCAAGTTGTTTTACAATGAACTGGTCATTTTTAGACTTAATGAGCTACTCCAAGAAGCCTTTAGGTCTCATGTGTCATGAAGGAATGTTATATATTTATCTAACTTATTTACCACCGAACCTACAACATAATCTGGTCTGGTTCATTCTCCATGGTGATTAAAATACAATGGGAATTTTGAGAACTATATTAGTTTAATCTAATGTTATGTAAAGCAATAAATAAGAGCTAAATAAGTAAAGGAAATAACCCAAGAAATGTAAGCTATGAAATTTGAAACCCTAATGATCAAAGAGGGTTAGAAATTCCTTAATTGATTTGTAGACTTCTTGAGATTATGTCGCGGTTAAGATCAAATGAACAGAATGAAGAAACGACTGCATAGGAGCTCCAAAAAGTGTAGATCCAAGTTACCTGAGTAGACTAGGGAATCTGGAAATGGATAGGGCACCTGAGCCACCCTAATCTAAGATATGGGTGCCCTGGTCTACAGAAATTATCAGGGAACCTCCTTTGAAGTGTTGTTGAGTAAATGTCTTCCTTTGTTTCCTATCGTGTGAATGTCGATGAACTACATTGGATGTCGTTATAAATCATAGATAGAGGAAACACCTGTAAAACCCCAGACAAAGCATCAAAACTCTAAAAAATAATATACACATGAAGGGTTTGGACTATCCTCAGCTTCCAAATGGATGGACTTATCACTGAGTGTTGTACTACATCTCAGACCCAATGTAGTTATAGGTGTGTGTGTGTGTGTGTGTGTGTGTGTGTTAATCATGCACTAGGTGCTCTTGTTTCAGTCACACTTTGTGAGTAGCGAATAATAACTAGATGTAGAATGTAAATAGATGGTGCATGCAATGGAATTAACTCCCCTCCTATGAAGTGTGATGTAAAAAATCAGCCTTGTGCCCCTTGTGATGGAGCTAGATGGATATAATGGATGCAACCTTAGGTGATGGTACTAGTGTTTCATGTTTAGTCCCTCATTATGGTCTCATAACTTTATATTTATATGGTTCTCTATTTCTAATTTCATAATTAACCTCGAAAAGGCCAACCACTAAAAATATGGAAATCTCAAACAGCTAGAAAGTGCCCAAAAGATGAGAGAAAAGTACAAAGAGGATCAGGGCACTCATAGGGGACCAGGGTGCCCCAGTCAGAGATAGGATGATCTCAAAATGACAAAAAAGACTGGGAAAGTGCATACAAAATAGAAGTGACGATAGAAATCAATGTAAAATGGTCAAATGCGTGATTTAATTAGTACTTTCTTCACTCAAAAAACCATATGAATAGTATAATGAGACCGGGACTAAATAATACCCAAAGTGTGTGATTTAGTGACTACATTTTCCCTGACTTTATGTTAGTGAGACGAATGCTCGGTAACATAAAGTAGATAGAGATACGTAGTTGATATCCATGTAGAGTGATGTAGAAAATGATTTGAGGGACTAGACAAAGCATGGAATGAGAAAATAGTGGAGTGTGGAGACTAAATATGCAAAAGTGTAAAAAGTGGTGAGAGCAAACCTAGGGAAGAAGCACGTGTGTAGCTTCCAATGTGCGTGATGTACCTGCATGTTAGTATAAGGTGTGTGTTGCCAAAAAATGTTGTTGTTGTCGTTGATTTCTTTTTTCCCATATGGATGGACTTGTAAAGGAGAAGACGATCAAGTATTCAAATACGCATGTATATGTGTAAAAAACACATGTATATACTAAAAATCATGAAATGAAAGTACAAAAATGAAAAAGGAACATGTGCACCTGATCTGTGATGAGAAAAAGGGTGTAAAAAGGATATCATATAACTATCAGTGTAGTGCAATTTTTTGGGGAGATCTCACGCTACTATGGCAAAAGAAGTGTAGGGAGAAAGATGTTTTATTCTCCAACCTGTAACTACTTCCCTAATAAGATATGGGTGCCCTAGTCTACAGAAATTATTAGGGAACCTCCTTTGAAGTTAGGATAAATTTTATTATCCTATTATTAATTATGCATTAGTAGGATTATTTAATTAATTTTATTAATAAATAATTATTGATTACATTGTTATATGGTTAAACAACCATATTTTTCTGTTTGCACATTGTTATATTGTTATAAACAATATATTTGTCTTTATGTAATTTTGCTTCCCGGATGTTATTGGAAGCTTGTGAAATCTGGTTTTTGGTTGCACCTGTGCAACTCATTTTCCCGGATGTATTTGGCTGTGCAATATCTATAAATATTACAGCCCATTCTCTGTAAGGTTTACTGATTGAGATTAATAAATCTACACAGGCTTCCGTCCCTGTTTCTCAATCAACATTTGGTACCAGAGCGAAATTCTAGCCCTGTGAAGGCTGTGGAAGAGAGAGCAGCAGAGAGAGAGGAGATTGGAGGACGTGTTTGCAGCATTTGAGAGCTTGTGCAGCCTCGTGCAAACTCCCCAGACCCCCATCCCTGCCTCCCCCACATCCGCCTGTTCCTTCCAGGTACTTGGAAGGAAAATTTTTTTTGCACTGGTGCACTCAGCACCAGGCAAAAATTGCTACAGGTATTGAATTTAAAAAAAATAAATTTCCCAATCAGGGTTTTGTTTTACTGTATTTGGAGATTGTTTTGCTTGTTTGGAGGACTGTCTGTGCACCTGCAGTGAATACATAGAGCAAAGAAAAAAAAAAAAAGAGAAGGAGGCATTGTTCTTGATCCAGCAACCTGTACAAGGAGAAAAAAAAAAACGTTTTTTTTTGAGAGCATATGCGCCCTTTGCTGTCCCTATGCGCGGCCAGCATAAGAAAAAACGTTTTTTGGAGCTAAACCGCGCCCTTTGCTGCCCCCAGCGCCTGCACAAAGGAGAAAAAAATGTTTTTGTGAGAAAATACAGTGAAAAAACGCGCCCAAGCAACTGCAAAACGCGCCCAAAGGAAAAAAAACGCAGTCTCATGCATTCAAAAACGCAGCCCAAGGCAAAAATACAGCAAAAATACATGCTGTACAGTGCGTGGCAAGAAAAAAAGGTGCCCAAACTCAAAAAACGGTGACCTGCATCATACATGTGAGCAAAGATCAAAGAAGAATAAAAAAAATGAAAAAAAAGGTGAGAAATAAGTGGTAAAAGTGGCGGCCAAAAGGAGATAAAGTGCTGTAGATGCTTCAGATCTGGATTTTTTAGCTAAAAAATAACCTAAAAACGCCTCTCACCAGCTGCTGCCACGTGGATCCTTCATCTAGGGCGGCATTTTCTAAGGTAAGCCATTTTTTCATATACTTTAAATACAAGTTTGCTCATCTCTACATCAAGCGCCCTTAAGTGGCCAAGTTGGATAGAGGGAAAGCCTTAGAAGTGGGAGGTGCATGGTTCAAATCCCACCCCCAACTTCACATTTTGAATTTGGCTGAATTTTTGGCGGAACTGCTAAATTTAGCAGATTTTTTGAATTTAGTTATAACTAACTAAATTTAGCGGAGAATCCCTAATTTAGGGTAAAAAAAAATTTCTCCTATCTGGTCTGTTTTCTCATTCCAGACATTTTTTGCATAAGGAGACCCACCTAAAAATTGCATATTCAGCTATTTTTTTGCAATTTTTAGCATTTAGGGCTCAGGAGGTCACCAGGACCCCGAAACTGAACTTTTTTGCCTGTCATTCAAATTGTATTGTATATTGTACTAATTTGCAGGTTGCCATAGTCAACTGCAAAACTTTGTAACTGCTCAGAAACTAGCAGAATTGTAATCAAAAATAGTAAATTTGGTTCTGTAACACTCACGAGATCCTAGATCTCATTCGCAGCGTTCGGTATATACAGTGCCTCTGGGGAAGCGCTTACGGGTAAAAGCCGTCGCGACTACTACTGCAGCTTAATGCCTAATATAGCTGCAACAATGTCGTCTGGGCATCGTCCCTATAAACCGACGGGGAGTAATAAGGTCACAGTGCACACACTATGAGCCATCCCATCCGTCTGTGAACGATTGCAAGACATAAATCCAGACTGAGAAATTATCCGAGTATATAGTGAAGTTACGCGCGCGTATGAGGATATTTCTTTGAGCGGTTGTCAATAATCGCACAGACCCCATCAGTACTGTCTTGGTACCACGTATCAAATTCTTTCACGTACGTTAACGCCTCTTTCACGTACTGCCGGTATATAGAAAGGGCGAGCTTCTTCCACGTACCGACGGGTATATCGGAAGGGCGCGTATATAGAAAGGTTCGGTATATCAGACTGACGGTATATAGATTGGGAGACCTTTATACCTAGAGTGATAAGAGCCAAACCCTGTCAGTGATCTCTGCAAAATGGGCACCAATGCCCCCAAATTTTTTTCTTCCGGATTCACAATTGCTCAGAGGAAGCAACTATGCTGCTTGGAAGACAAAAATAAAGACACAGCTTGAGTTTGAAGAAATCTGGCCTGTTGTGACTGGTACTCTAACCAGATCACCAACGGATGCAACACAACAATGACAATTTGATAGAGCAGATCAGAAAGCAAAGCTCATCATCTTGTTTGGAGTATCCGACGATGTGCAAGTCCACATTCGAGATGCCACATCAGCAAAAGAAGCTTGGATAAGCTGAGCACAATATATGAGGCCAAGAACAAGAATGTCATACTCAATTTGCAGAGTCAGTTACATATGTGAAAATTCAAACAGAATGAGAAAATTGAATCCTTCCTAAGAAGAGTTGCAGAGTTGAGGGCTTCACTTCTAGCCCTAGGAGAAGAAGTCAAAGATGAGTCTCTCGTTCCCATTGTTCTGAGAGCTCTCCCTTCTTCTTACCGAATTTTTGTCACAACTCTAAACTTGTCATATACGACAATTAGTTTTGACAAGTTAGTAAACCTACTGCAACAAGAGGAAGCAATGTACAACAAGGATGATGAAGAGGAGCAGGCACTATCTTCACATCAAAAATGGAAAGGAAAAGGTAAAGGAAAACCTAAATCCTATCAGAAGTCCCCACATCAAAATCAGTATGATGGGGACAATCAACAGAAGAAGCGATGGTCCCATTTGCAAAAGAGGACATGACTTGCAAGAATGTTGGGTTAACACATATAAGAAAGGTTCATCAAGCAATGCTGGACCTCAACAACAACAAACTTACAAGGGACATTCAAACAACTATCACGGGCAGAAAAAGGGGAACTGGAAAAGAAGACCCCACCAGCAAGGTAATATTGCTGAGCAACAAGATCAGTCAGACAATGAAGACTTCTTGTTCACTGCTCGATCAAGTGATCCATCCACGTCATCTAGTGACGTCTGGTATGTTGATTCGGGAGCCACTCGACACATGACCGGTCACAGAGACTGGTTTTATTTCAATGAGGGACATGCCATCGAAAAATCATGTTTCGTTGGGAGATGATTCTTCATATACAGTTAAGGGGATTGGAAACATTTCTCTACCCCTTGGTTCACACAAATGCAAACTATCATATGTTCTATATGTCCCTGGGTTGACAAAGAATCTTCTTTCGGTCAGTCAACTCCTAGATCACAACCTGAAAATTGACTTTGATAGTCAATCCGGCAAGAAAATGTGTCTGATTCGAGATAAATCCAGAGGCTCGAAAATAATTGCAAAAGCCTCAAACGTGGGACGAATTGTTTCAACTTGATTTCATTCACAAAAATGATCAAGCACTCGTGGCTAAAAACTCCACCTCAGCTCAGTTGTGGCATCAGAGATTTGGTCATGTAAGTTTCAAATATCTCGGACACACTTCGCCGGTGTAATATGGTACATGGGCTACCATCTCTTCAGAAGGATACAGAAAAGTGTCCTCACTGCTTAGCAGGAAAACAACACAGAGTTTCATTCCAAACGAGTACTTTTCGAGCTCATGGAAAACTTGACCTGGTTCATACCGATTTGTGTGGTCCAATGCAGCCAAGTCATTCAAGGTTTCCAGTACTTCATGCTCTGTGTTGACGACTATTCACGCAAAATGTGTATTTTTTGTCTTCGCAAGAAAAGTGAAGCCTTTGAAACGTTCAAAAAGTTCAAAGTGGCAGTTGAGAAAGAAACTAGTCGTCACATCAGAACTCTCCGCTCAGATCAAGGGGGGGAATTCACCTAGTGATGAGTTCAGAGACTATCTACAAACTCATGGGATTCATCGACAAATGCCTCCTCCACACACACTGCAGAAAAATGGTGTTGTCGAGAGAAGAAATCGTACTATCATGGAAATGGTGCGATGCATGATCGATGATTCCGGACTTGCAAAGACATTTTGGGCAGAAGCAGCAAAAACAGCAGTGTATTTGCTAAACAGAGCGCCCACAACTGCTCTTGATGGAATTACACCACAAGAAGCATGGTCAAAGAGGAAACCATCCATTGCACACCTCAGAGTATTTGGGTGCAAAGCCAACATGCACATACCCCAACAGAACAGAAAGAAATTGGACATGAAGTCACAAAATCTCATCTTCATTGGATACAGTGAAGAGACTCTTGGGTACAAACTGATGGATCCTAAGACCAGAAAAGTCTACACAAGCAGAGATGTTGAGTTTTTTGAGAAGAAGGAAGTAGAGACTCCTCCTCCGGACTCGTAAGATGTAGATTTTTCACCAGTTGTAAAAACTGAAGCAAATGTTCCCTCAGAAGATGAAAGTGATGATGGGGATGATGGTGTTGATCAGATAGAACCACAACCCATGGGAACAGCTCAACGTATGCCTAAATGGTGTACAAGTACATTACGAGATGCAAGATTGGATGCTCCACTGGATACATCCACCCCTGGACCACGGACTCGCAGTAAAGCAAGAGAAGAAGTTAACTTTGCTTTGATGAGTAGAGTTATTGAAACAAACGAGCCATCTACAGTCCAGGAAGCCCTACAGTCAAAAGCTTGGAAAGATGCCATGGATTCTGAATATCAATCAGTGATGAAGAATAACACTTGGCAGCTTGTCGATCTTCCACCAGGGAAGAAACCCATTAGTTGCAGATGGATATTCAAAACTAAGTACAAAGCAGATGGGACAGTGGACAAGTGTAAAGCAAGACTTGTAGCAAAGGGGTATGCACAGAAAGAAGGCATTGACTATGAGGAGACATTTGCTCCCACAGCTAAGATCAAAATGATCAGGATGATCTTTGCTCTAGCTGCTCAGTTTGGATGGAAAGTCCATCAGATGGACGTAAAAAGTGCCTTCCTAAATGGAGATTTACAAGAAGAAGTCTACATGACTCAACCTGAGGGATATATAGTACCTGGTCAAGAAGAAAAGGTATGCAGACTCAGGAAATCTCTGTATGGCCTCAAACAGGCACCCCGGGCATGGTACATCAAGATTGATGAGCATCTCGTACAACATGGATTCGTCAGAAATCCATACGATCCCAATCTCTACCTCAAAAAGCAAGGGGGGGAGATGGTGATTGTTGTAGTTTATGTCGATGATCTAGTCATCACTGGCAGTTCAGTGAAGATGATTGATGAAACAAAGAAAGATCTTAAGCGATCATTCGACATGACAGATCTCGGGCTTATGCACTACTGTCTTGGACTGGAAGTATGGCAGAAAGAGAATCACATCTTTGTTTCTCAGATGAAATATACCAAGACAACGCTTGAGAAGTTTAGGATGATGGATTGCACACCAATTGCTACACCTATGGAGAACAGATTACAGTTATCTCGTTCAGATCCATCTCCTGAGGTAAGTGCCACTCTCTATCGGCAGCTGATTGGGAGTCTCATTACCTGACCTACACGTAGACCAGATATCAGCTTTGCAGTAAGCTATCTATCCAGGTTCATGCAAGAACCCAAAGTTTGTCATTGGAAAGCAGCAAAGCGCATTTTAAGATATCTCCCCAGAATGTTAAGGAGAACTTGTCTTGTAAAAATATTTATTTATTTCTCGCTCTTCCACAGAAGTCAAGTATCGTTCTGCAGGAGAAGCTGTCTGTGAAGCGATTTGGCTACGTCGCATACTGGAAGGACTTGGAATACCACAGGACAAACCGACCACCATGTATGTTGACAACGAAGGTGTTCTCAAACTTGTTCGCAATCCGTTTTTTCACGAGAGAACAAAGCACATTGAAGTTCAGGTTCATTTCATACGCGAACATGTATTGAAGCACAACATCCAGCTTCAATTTTGTCCAACAGCTGAACAACGAGCAGATATTTTCACAAAGTCACTTGCACGTGACAAGTTCGAGTTGTTCAGAGCATTTCTCTCCTCATCTCTTCAGACAATGCACAATTAAGGGGGGGAATGTTAGGATAAATTTTATTATCCTATTATTAATTATGCATAGTAGGATTATTTAATTAATTTTATTAATTAAATAATTAATGATTAAATTGTTATATGGTTAAACAACCATATTTGTCTGTTTGCACATTGTTATATTGTTATAAACAATATATTTGTCTTTATGTAATTTTGCTTCCCAGATGTTATTGGAAGCTTGTGAAATCTGGTTTTTGGTTGCACCTGTGCAACTCATTTTCTCGGATGTATTTGGCTGTGCAATATCTATAAATATTGCAGCCCATTCTCTGTAATTGTTTACTGATTGAGATTAATAAAATATCACAGGCTTCCATCCCTGTTTCTCAATCTACAGTGGATGGGAAAATTCAAAACTGGACTGTACCAGTGTAGAGCATTGTATAGTGTGTAAACCACAAATGATAACCCCCTCTTTACAGGGTATACAACATCGTTGATAGGAGGATGCGCTCCCAAAAGAGGACCAACCACATAAGGGAATGGAAGGGAATGCACTTGGTAGCAACCCAAGGCACACACAAACAAGTGGCTAGGAAAAAAAGTGTTAGTATAAACAAGCATGCATGTAGAAAATAAATTTAAGCTATGCAGACAATGTGTAAGGTACAATACAAGTAAAAACACAAGAAGCCAATCATGGACTGTGAAAATTCAGTTACAAACATGGGAAATCACTCATGATGTCACAAGACATTCAAATCCATAATGTCCACATACAACAAATAAGTGCACACACCAAACAAATGGCAAATCATGTATACAATAGAAAACAAAGGCAAGCAAGTATAAACAAAAGATAGCCATGGTAGCAAGTAATCTTGCAAAACAAATGTTGCACATGAAGCACCTATTAGCATATTAGAAAGATAACCAGTATGTCAAAAGCGTGTATAACCAAGTAATGTAAAATGTTAAGTACAAAATGAAACAATAGCGCATGCAATATACAAAGGTGGATGCCCCCAGTAACCATTGTGGGACTGGTAGTAGAAAATCATCCATGCTACATGTAGAAGCTATGTATTTGTGATCACAACTAGAAAAGGGCGTGAATGTTCCTATGTGTATGGAAAATATAATGGCATACATGAAATATCTCTAGCATGTGTAATAAGACAAACATGAATAGGAAAATGCAAGCAAGTGTAAAAATAACCAAGATATGCAGCATGATGTGGAAGGATAGAATGGACTACAAAATGTATGATAGGAGCCACGTTCCTCCCAAGTGAATAGAATTGTATGTAATGAGGTTCATTTTTTTCCCCCTCAACAGTTAAGAATGAACCGTAAATGAGAGTGCGTCATTGGGAAATGGTCAAACCATGTGTTGCGTGTAGCGCGTTGTGATGAGTGTGTATGTTTGTTGATGATATGTGGCCTAGAGATGATGTGCACATGACCCTATAGGCAAACTATATATCATGACAAGATGATCAAAGGAGTGATGATTTAGCCAAAATTGTATATCATTACAAGATGGATAGAGGGAGTGGTGATATAGCCTAAAACGTATACCACTACAAGATGATAGAATAGGTGACCATTTTGTTGAATATTTTTTATTGTTATATGTGTTGTCATTGATGTAAAGATTAATGAGTTGATATCAAGTTGCATTGATGGAAAAAGGAGTCATTTGGTAAAGTGAGCAAGCTGAAAAGATGAAGGTTGATTGGTAGTGTCAGCTCACAAAGGCTTTAAGATGATCAAGGATAAGTCATAAAGGACTTAGACAACATTTGATAAAACCATGGATATAAGGTGTAAGCCACCTAGTACATAGAGAGATGCAGAGTGAAGAAGCTCAAGGAAGGAACCGCAGACTAAAGGAAAGCTCCAGAAAAAGCCATTGAAGGTAGGTGAGTGCTATAGAGTGAAGAAGGTCAGAAGGTAAAGTTACAGATATGAAGATTTGGAGAATGCCACATATAAAGGAAAAAGATAAAAAACCACGGATAAGCAGAAAATCTGCTAAGAATAGAAGTTTTTCGTAGAAAGAAGGAAATCCACAAAGAACTAGAAAAGGAGAAAATTCGTGAAAGGTAGCAAACAAGGAGGAAGTCGCAAGAAGTTGAAAAAGTCACACAATGCATAAGATGTTGCAGATAACTAAAAGTTATATAAAGAAGGGAAAAGCCAAAGGATAAAAGGGGAAGCCGCAACATCAAAGAAACGAACAAAGACGTCAAAGGAAGCCGCATAACTATCAAAGTGAAATGAGTGGATCAAGCACAATTAGTTAGAGTTCAAATTGAAAGAGTGAACATTTGCATTCAGATTTCCAAGGAGATTTGATTGATAGAAATAATTACAACTACAAGTACAATTGGAACTTCACACAGACCAATGAAATTCTCTATTTTAACTACCAACATTTAATGCATGTTGACCATGAGGAAATTTGGTTACAAGATCGATGGATATTTTCAGTTTCAAGGCGAATTAAAATAATGCAAGAAAATGTGTCACCGTTTTGATTTCACAATGCAAATTCTAAACAATGCAAGTTTTCTATTTTTGGAAAATGACTATTTAATTGGTTTGTCAGATGCGTGGAAGGAGGAATGAAGCCAAACAAGGAAAGAATAAAATTTGGACTCAGCTGGGAACATTTAATGATCCAGATTCACATGTGAGAGATCAGGAAGAGTACATGATGCAAATTGTGAAGCAAGATTTTGAGAAAAATGTGCAATAAAAGAAAAAATCTTAAGTGATTCGATAGGGGTTGTTTCTCATGAGAGAAAACTAAGGCGCTATAGCCAAGAGAGCAATGAAGGAAGAGAGAATAAAATATGATGCAATCAAGATAAGAAGAGCTACAACGGTGAAGCAGAGAGAAAGGGTGAGATCGAGAAAATAATGAAGAACATGATCAGATAAGCAGAGCATAAAGACAACAGTTTGAATGAGAAAAAGAGAGTGACTAAGGAAGAACACAGATTGAGCTAGGAAAGTGATCATAATTTATTGTATTAGTAATTTTTGTAACTACATGATCAAAATGTATATGTAAAGAAGTCTAAGGTGTATTTTAGCACATTCGAGGAGTTGTAGCTTCCTTGCAAGTGTGTGCATGCAGATACGAATCTCTTATGATGTGTAATATTCACTTGAGTCCTTTATTGTGTGTAATATCAGCATAGGTGTAGGGGTTGGTGCTCCTTATTGGATTGGTGTCTCACTAAACAAATCTTGTAAGATGTGTTATATTCTTATGAGTCCTTTCTTTGTGTAATATAAGTAATAGTTTAGGTGCATTTTTCTCTCGAAAGGGTTTCCCAAGGTAAATCTTTGTGTTTAGTGTTTATGTGTTTGATGAATACTTGATTGATTGTATGTTGCTCATACATATAGATTGGTAAAGAATATAAAATTGAATCAAGAGTGTAAAATTTTTAATTTGCACTAATTCACCCCCACCCTCTCAGTGCTTGTGATTTGCAACAATTGGTATCAAAGTGAATCATTTTTGTAGAAGCCTAACATCTTCAAGGAGGTCCTCTTATCACAATAATGGCAGGAAATCAGGCACAAGACAACTTATCTCTATCCAGATCACCTCTATTCACAGGGACAAATTACGCTTTCTAGAGAATAATAATGAAGATATATCTGATGTCACTCGGTTTTCACCTCTGGGAGTGCATCGAAAAAGGATATACAGTTCCACACACACCGAACACATCTTCATCAGATAAGGCAGAATATGAGTGCAAATCAAGAGCTATGAATGATATTTTATGCGTCTTGAATGAGACAGAATTTGTGAAGGTAATGTACTACACAACAACAAAGGAAATATGGACCAAATTGTAGAGCATCTATGAAGGAGATGAGAAAGTTAAACTAGAAAGTTGTAAACTTATAGAGCTCAGTTTGATAATCTGAAAATGAAGGATGATGAGAGCATCGCGGCATATATGTAGAGAACAGATGAGGTCATAAACATGATCAGAGGCTTGGGAGAAAATATAGAAGAATATGTCATTGTTCAAAAGGTTTTGAGATCCCTGACCAGTAAGTATGATGCAAAGGTTTCCGCCATAGAGGAAACAAAGGACATGAAGACTCTAACAATGGATGAGCTACATAGAACCCTTGCTGCATACGAGATGAGAACAGTTGGAACTAATACCACCAAGAAAGAAGTGGCTTTCAAGGTCAAGAAAGAAATAAAGTACAGTCAAGAAGATGAAGAATCGGGTTCTGCGAATGAGTTGGATGAATAAAAAATTAAGGCATTTTTTGTGAGGAAATTGAAAAGTGACTCTTGTAAGTACAAAGCAAAACACCCATTCAAATCATTTTCTTACGGATAGGTAGGTCATTTTGCAAGCAGATGCCTAAAAAAGAATAAAGACAATCAGTTGAAATATGAAAAGCATAGTCATAAACATAATAGAAAAGAAACTGAGTATAAAAAGAAAGATAACAAGAATAAATGCTTCAAGAACAAAATAAACTTCTATTCTAAAGAAGAATCTAGTGAATTGGATTTGGGCAACATAGAGAACTTAGAAAATGAAGATATATTAGAATGTTTGTTTATGGCTATGGACGTGGATGAAGAAAGTGTCTCCAGAGGGAAGAACTCAGTTGAATATAAAGATTCTGATGAAGAGGAAATTGAGGTAAATCTTGAAGCAGAGTTGGTAAGTGCACTTGAAGAAATGCAACTATGCTAACTATGCAGAAAGAAAAATCAAAAACTAAGATGCACATTAAAGGATTATGAGGAACAAATCCACATCTTTGAGAAAAGACAAGCACAGAAAGAAGAAGAGGAGGCTAATGAGCTAAATGAACTTGAAACTCAGCTAGAGAAGATCTCTAAGTCCTACAAATAAAAAGAGGAGGAGTGCTCAAATTTGAACACAAAATTGGAGGAGTTGAAATCTGAGATGGACCAAATGTTCAGCAAACTAATTATGTATGAAAAGCTAGAAAAGATCTCTATTGTGCTAACTGGATATACTCAGCATCCAACATGATACAACTGAAAAATCTGGAATTGGTTTCAAGGGAGAAATCAAGGAGAAAGAGTAAAAAAAAAATGAAGAAAATAAATCCGCAGCTACACCAATTACTTCCTCTACAGCAACTAAATATGTTCATAAATCTATGAGAAGAAGAAACATTATTCCTAGGATCACCTATGCATGAGGTACACACATTCCTTTTATGGGTATTGTTTCTCTTGTAATCAGTTTGGACATAAAGCCGTGAAGTGTAGAAAGAACTCTAGAGGCTATAGAAGAAATTTCAACCCATCTTACACCATTTCAAACTATAATTCTTCCCAGTACACCTATCACAAGAAAATAAATAATCCACTAGTAAGGAAACAAGAGTCGCCTAAACAACAAAAGTGGATATATGTGAAGAAAGATACGAATAGGAGAAAATAATGTTGCTCAGTTATATAGACTGCATTCCATGTATAGAATGAGGATAAAATTTGGTATTTAGACAGTGGATGCTCCAGTCACATGACAGGTGATAAAAGTAAATTTATTTCTTTGTCAAATAATGCATCAGGTGCTGTGAGATTTGGTGGCAAAAAATATGAAAACATAGTTGGAAAAGGGACATTAAGTTTAGATAATGGGAAGACCATTACAAAAAATGTTCTATATGTTGAAGGTTTGAAAGCATAACCTATTAAGTATGAGTTAGATGTGTAAAAGAGGATACAATGTAATATTCCATGACCAAGGATGTGATATTATCAATGAAAAGACAGGTAAAAGAGTTGCAAATGCCAAAAGGACAAAGAACAATATGTATGTTCTTGAATGAGATAAACAATGAGAAATGCTTCACTAGGTAAAGTTGACCACAAGTGGTTATGGCACAGAAGGCTTGGACACATGAGATTTGAGAATTTAGTTAAACTAAGTGCTAATGGGTGTGTGAGACACATGCCAAAGATTATCAAACCCACATGGATACACTATGCAAAGCATGTCTACATAGAAAACATATACAAGGAGGTCATTCAAGTCAAATGAGTACTCGACAACAAGACCACTAGAATTGATTTGTACAAACCTGTGCGGCCCTACCAGAACTAAAGGTATATCATGGTGAAGCCATACTTTATGCTTGCTAATAGATGACTATACAAGAATGACTTGGGTAGCATGTTTAAAATCAGGAAGTATGAAGCCCTAGATATATTTAAGAAGTTTCAAGGCATTAGTTGAGAATGAAAAGAACAAGAAAAGTCAAGTGCCTAAGATCAGACAGAGACGTGATGAATTATGGTCAAATGAGTTTGGTGAGTTCTGTGAAGAACATGGAAATCGGGAGACAATTCTCAGCTACGTGCAGACTCCCCAACAGATATGGGGTTCACTGAAAGGAGGAACATAATAGTGCAAGAGATGACAAGAACCATGCTAAATGAATCCAAACTCTCATATAGGTATTGGAGTGAAGTAATGTATACTGTGGTCTATCTTTTGAACAGAGACTCAACTGAGAGTAAATAGTGATATGAATCCCTATGTACTATGGAAGAAAATTCCTTCCAATGTAAAGCATATCAGATTGTTTGGAATTAAAATCTATATCAAAAGGGATGAAGAAAACTTAGGCAAGTTTGACTCTAGGAGTGATGAAGGAATATTTCCTTGGATACTCAGTGGTTAGCGCGGCCTATAGGTGCTACAACAAGCAGTTGCAAAAGATAGTGGAAAGCATTAATGTGAAGGTGGATGAGGCACAACATGGAAAAACTAGCATTCAGCATATTGGTGGAAATGAAGAACAAGAAGATGGTGAGGACTTTGGATAGTCTACGTGAAGAAGCAAAAGAAGAAGAAGAAAGACCAGACACTAAGGCACCCTCCAGGCAATAAAATCAAGACAGGATCATCCTGTAATATCCAGATTCATTGAGAAACAAGGATGGCGGCATCCGGTGTAGACAAGGAAATGAAAGCTCAGAGAGCAGCGATGAATCAAGCTAAATGAGGATAACTCTTATGTCTTCAACATGAAATATCGATATTTGTGATTCCAAGACATAGAAAGTGGTCCTAAGACTCAACAGTGGTCGTAATAGAATGGTCA
The DNA here is from genome assembly GCA_019776745.2 of Taxus chinensis. Classification (NCBI taxonomy): domain Eukaryota; kingdom Viridiplantae; phylum Streptophyta; class Pinopsida; order Cupressales; family Taxaceae; genus Taxus; species Taxus chinensis. Next base: position 41,865,970 of record CM034146.1, on the reverse strand, counting down.
CCATAGAATGAAGCTAGTTAGATGAGATCAAAAAGATATTGAGCTCATGTCGAGACTAGTTACCTACTAGTTGTGGAACACGCGATAAGAATGTGACCTGTGGATGTCTCGTAGTGGGTCTTCAAGAATAAGTTGATGGAAGTGACAATAGGAGACAGTAACATGGAACAACAAGGTCTAGTGTGAAAAGGATTTCCAGTGCAAATGGAAGGAATAGATTTTGCCTGAGATCGGATTTGCTACTGGTAGTCAAGAATGGAAGCCATGTAATGATTGTCAGGTGGCTTACGCGGTGATGATCTAAATACCAGATCAAAGTATTTCAGATGTCGATGTTAAATTGGTCAGCCAGGCCTAAATGGTTTCTTGAACCTGAAGAGGTATCACAACCGTGAACAACCTGATGGATTCTGGTCTTACTAAAGATAAAGATTATGTGTGCAGGTTGAATCAAAGCCTATTGCCATGAGCATTTCAAGTAATCTCCTAGAGCTTGGTTAGCTAGTAGATTTTTAGACTCATACCTCATTGAGCAAGGTTCTCAATATACCTAGGAGGTGTGCGTTAGAACTAACAATTTGCATAGACCCATAAAAGAAGAAGGATCAACAACTCATGTCTCATTGGGTAATAGTACCATGTGGATCGACAAATGAATGTTTTAGCTTGTTGTGGATCATTGATGGTCATGCGGAATGACATATGAGTTTATAGACATGATGAAAGAAGAATTTGAGACTGTCAATGTTGGGAGATCTAAACTATATCTTTCTGGGACTACTGATCAAGGTATATTCCTCTCCCAAAGCAAGTAGATAAAGAAGTTGTTGAAAAGATTTAAAATGGAAGACAACAAACCTATTGGGACACTGTACGTACCCAAAATTGTAGGGTACTACACCATTGGAACGATGTTACACATACCCCAATGATGACACAGATCTCCTCACAAGGTGTTCGAAATCCAGAAAGGCTCGCCAAGTACACGCTTGTATCCCACATGCCCAGCTCAGCCTCCGCATGCTTTGTTTTGCCCTTTCCTCCCTCTTTTCTTTGCATTTTTTCTTCAGTAACGGAACCACCGCCCTGCTTGGGCGACGGTCCCGTGACCACTGCCTAGGACAGGGCGGCGGTCCCGTAACCATCGCCCTGCATAGGGCAGCGGTTTTGTTCGCATTTTTCAGATTCCTCTGACGATCGCGTCAAACATAAATCTTGAGTTTTACATGCTTTCTTCAACCACTTTGGCTTGCATTAATTTTTTCTACTCCCTGGGATTAGTGTTTTTCCTTTGTTTATAGTAAAAGAGATCAAATGGGAGTTACCCTCTGGTAAGTGCATTGGTTATAAATAGCCAGCTTGTTTTCAAGCAAATGGCCCCTCATCCTCTCAATTCTCTTGTTTAGTTTTTCAATTCCTTGCTTAGAATTTTGTTAGTTTCATGTTTTGCTTCCATTGTTGGGCATTTTAGAGGTCATATCATCTTCTTGTTTCAGTCTTGTTTCATCGCTGCTTCATACAATCAAGTCTTAGCATAGAATAGCTTCATTTCTAGACTAGAATCCATTAAAAGTTGCAGGTTTGGTTTTGTCACAAGGATAGTTTCTGAAACTCTCGGCACACTTGCGTTGTATTCTCGCAATAAATCCCGCTAGGAATTGCATAGTCAAGCTCTGTTCACTTGCGTTATCCCTCTCCTACTCGCATTGTATTCGGTCTATATCCAAAGTTGTCATTATTTGAAATACCATCTTCTATTGATAATATCGTATACACGCTTTTTTGGATTCACGAGGACACGAAGGGAATGAGGAGATCACACTTAGGGGATGAAATCACACATAACTAGATTTACCACTATTATGTAAATGCCAAGTTTGAGCTATCAAAGTTCTAGTTACAATATATCAAATAGAGTAGTAAATCATCTCATTTTCAGTTAAATCTAGCTTTCGATATTGCCAGGGAAGCTGTGGGGGATTAATAGTTTCTGATAAACTATTATTCATTCCTCACTTCTGAGGTAGGATCGAGAGTCTTTCTAATTTAGAATATATAACTGCTTAGATATTTCCAATAAAATCACAACTGCACAGGAAAATAGCCATATTAGGCTACCTTGCTTATTTTATTTTGTTACTAGATTAGTTGTTCATTTTCTAAATATTAGAGTAGTTGTTACTTTAATTTTCTTGAAATACGTCATTAAAAAATTAAAACTCATGTCCATGATAGAATGCTTACATAGTGTAAATATCTACTTTTGTAATCAAGTTTAGATCAATATTAGTTAAAAGTCATGAATCAAAAATTGTATGACAGATCGACAGGACCTAGAGAGCCTAGAGAACTAGTACCCATAGTGCCTCGAGCCAAGAATCTGATTGGAACCACGTGGGTCTTCAGGAATAAGATGAATGAGAAAGGAGAAGTTACAAGCAACAATGCAAGATTAGTAAGCAATTAGTACGCAAATGAAAAGGATTGAATATCGATGAGAAATTTACACCAGTTGCAATAATGGAGGTAATAAGGTTGTTTCTGGCTTACACGGCATATAAGAAGATAGCAGACATTGTTCTAGATCCACAAGTCATGAACCCAACGGGCCTTCCTAAATGGTTTCTTGAACCGGCTTACGAAGAGGTATACATCCTCACAACTCTCGATGGATTCTCACTAACTAAAGATAAATATTATGTGTGTACAGGTTGAAGAAAGCTATTTGTATGGATTAAAGCAAGCTCCTAGAGTCCACGGTACAATCCATTAGACTCATACCTCATTGAGAAAGGTTTTAGAAAAGGAGTCATGGACATCAATCTATACATAAATAAGAAAGAGAACATCTGTTCATTGTAATAGTATATATGGATGACATCATCTTCGGCGGAGATCATGAAAAAATGACATATGAGTTTGTAGGCTTGATGAAAGAAGAATTTGAGATGTCAATTTGGGAGATCTAAGATTCTTTCTTTCTGGGACTACAGATTCAATCATCAGATAAGGTATGTTCATCTCCCAAAGAAAGTCGGGTATAAAGGAAGATGTTGAAACAGTTCCCAGCTCACATGGAAGATTGCAAACCTATTAGGTACACCAATGGAAGTTGGGTGCAAGCTGAGCAGAGATGATGATTCACCTAAGGTAGAAAAAACAAATTTACAAATCCATGATAGGAAGTCTACTTTTCTCCACAGCATAAAGACTTGATATCATGCAGGAGGTAGGCCTTGGAATATTTCAAGAAGATTCAAGGGAAACACACCTCAAGGTGGTCAAGAGAATTTTTAGATATCTCATGGGAAAACTTGAGTATGGATTGTGGTACCCCGAAAGCAATGATTTCAACATAAAATCATATATAGATGTCGATTGAGTAGGAAATGTTGATGATAGGAAGAGTACAAGCGGAGGAGCATTCTTTGTTGGCAATTTCTTAATATCATGGCTGAGCAAGAAACAATCATCAGTGGCTCTCTCAACATGTGAAGTAGAGTATATAGTTTCTGCGATGTGTTGTACACAAGTTCTATGGATGAAGCAGACATTGGAGGATTATAAGGTAAAATATGAAAATACAATTCCTTTATTATGTGATAGTACAAGTGCAATAAGTGTCTCCAAGAACCCAGTGTTCCACTCAAAAACCAAGCATATACCAATAAGATATCATTTCTTGAGGGAACAAGTAAATGAAAAGAAAATCAGTCTAGAATATGTGAGCACAAAGAAGGAAATTGCAAATATAATGACCAATCCGCTACCAAAAGCCACATTTGAGCACTTAAGGAATGAGTTAGGGGTCATTCCTGAATACCCACCAACAACTAAACAAATGTACATGAAGAACAAGGGAAATTTCTCAGGAAATATCAGCTCTTAAAAATAGTGCCAAAGTGAGGAGGAGCTAATCTATTAGCTCAAATTTATCAAAGCATGCATCATCTCAAGGGGAGAATTGCCACATAAACACCAGAATAGATGAATAACAAGCATAAGCCTAAGGGGGTTCTCTTGAGGTAAGCACATGAAGAAACCAACTTACAAGTATATTCAGTCATGTGCGGCATAGATGACCCTTTTTCATTATTTTCAAAGGGGGAGAGATAAAGAAACTAGAAACCAAATCCCAACCAATATATAGAAGAATAGGAAGAGAAAGGATGAATTCATGTATGCAATCATTTTTCCATCAAAAGGTTGAAATTTTTGCCATCAAAGTATACAGGTTTCTATGTAATGGGCTGAGTGTTTCCATTAATGACAAAAGGGGAGATTGTTGAACATTTTTCATTGTTATATGTGTTTTCATTGATGTCAATATTGATGAGTTGATATCAAGTTGCATTGATGGCAAAAGGAGTCAATTGGTAAAGTGAGCATGTGAAGTAGATGAAGGTTGATTGGTAGTGTCAACTCACAAAGGCTTTGAGATGATCAAGGATAAGTCCTAAAGGACTTAGACAACATTTGAGAAAACTACAAATATAAGGTGCAAGACACCAAGTACATAGAGAGCCACGGAGTGAAGAAGCTCAAGGAAAGAATAGCAGACTAAAGGAAAGCTCCAGAAGAAGCTGCCGAAGGAAGGAGAGTGTCATAGAGTGAAGAAGGTTAGAAGGTAAAGCTATAGATATGAATATTTGGAGAATGCCATGTATAAAGGAAAAAGGTGCAAAACCGTGGATAAGCAGAAAAGACGCTAAGAATAGAAGTTTGCTGCAGACAAAAGGAAAGCCACGAAAAACTAGAAAAGGAGAAAATCTGCGGAAGCTAGCAAACAAGGAGGAATTCGCGTGAAGTTGAAAAAGCCGCACAATGCATACAAATGCCACAGATAACTAAAAACCACATCAAGAAGGGAAAATTCAAAGGACAAAAGGAGAAGCTGCGACATGAAAGAAATGAACAAAGACGCCAAAGAAAGCCGCAGAACTATCAAAGTGAACTGGAGTGGATCAGAGACAATTAGTTAGAGTTCAAATTGAAAGAGTGAACATTTGCATTCAGATTTCGAAGGAGATTTGATTGACAAAGAATTGTAACTACAAGTACAACTAGAACTTCACATAGACCAATGAAATTCTCTATTCCAACTACCAACATTTAATGCATGTTGACCATGAGGTAATTTGGTTATAAGCTCGATGGAGATTTCCAATTTCAAGTTGAATTAATATAATGCAAGAAAATGTGTCACCATTTTAATTTCACAATGAAAAATCTAAACAATGCAAGTTTTCTATTTTTGGAAGATGGCTATTTAATTGGTTTGTCAGATGCATGGAAGAAGGAGAAATGAAGCCGAACAAGGAAAGAATAAAATATGGACTCAGTTAGTAACATTTAATGATACGGATTCACATGTGAGAGATCAGGAAGAGTACATGATGCAAATCTTGAAGTAAGTTTTTTGAGAAAAAGGTGTAATAAAAGAAACACTCTAAGTGATTCAATAGGGGTTGTTGCTCATGAGAGAGAACTAAGGCACTAGAGCCAAGAGAGCAACAAAGGTAGAGAGAAGAAAATACGATGCAATCAAGCTAAGAAGAGCTACAACAGTGAAGAAGAGAGAAAGGGTGAGATCGAGCAAATAATGAAGAACATGATCAAATAAGTAGAGCATAAAGGAGGAATTTTGAATGAGCAGAAGAGAGTGACTGAGGAAGAACACAGATGAAGCTAGGAAAGTGATCATAATTCATTTTATTAGCAATTTTTGTAACTACATAATAAAAATGTATATGTAAACAAATCTAAGTTGTAGTTTAACACATTCATGGAGTTATAGCTTCCTTGTAGGTGTGTGCCTATAGAAAATAATCTCTTGTGATGTGTAATATTCACTTGAGTCCTTTGTTGTGTGTAATATTAGCATAGGTGTAGGGGTTGGTGCTCCTTATGGGATTAGTGTGTAACTAAACAAATCTTGTAAGATGTGTTATATTCTTATGAGTCCTTGCTTTGTGTAATATAAGCAACGGTTTTGGTGGGTTTTTCTCCCGAAAGGGTTTCCCATGGTAAATATTTGTGTTCAGTGTTTATATATTTGATGAATACTTGATTGATTGTATTTTTCTCATACATATAGATTGGTAAAGAATATAAAATTGAATCAAGAGTGTAAAAGTTTTAATCTACACTGATTCACCCCCCCTCTTACTACTTGTGATCAGCAACACATTTATCCTATAGCCTATGTCACTAACCTAGGAATGTATCATGATAGGAGGTTAAATGATGAATGTGTGAATGTGATAAGGTCTATTTTAATGTACATCCTCAATAGTCCAGTATGGAACGTGAGACTAGAGTGTGTCATCGGGTAGTGAGCACAATGTGTAGAAAAAGATGAAGGTAGTGTGTGTGATGATGAAAGACAACCATGTGATCTGTAGAATGCATGAGGTGTAGTGTCTAATGTATAGTGTGTGGGGTTCATGTGTGGTATGTCCTCAACATTCAAGTGTGAACCGAAGCACAAGAGTGTGTCATCAAGTAATGACGATGTTAGGGTGATAAATGGGTAGATGTTAGTTTTCATTGCGATGAAGACGTAATATGTGAAATCTGTTGATAAGAAGGGGGATGTATGGATTTAATTCCCCCCAAGTGTGTAGCAGTAAGGATAATCATGTGACGCTATCTAAAATATCATCGTTTTCGTGATCAAAACCTATAGGAGCAACATTGGAGACATGATAAAAAATAGAATAAGGTGGATCATACAAGGATGCATTGTGACGTAGTGTCTAGATGTTCATTGCATATTCTTTGTCAGTGAAAGGGGTTGGTGGACAGTCATGTGCATACCAACGAGACAGATTTGGAGCATAAGTGTGAGATGATTCATTACCAGTGGAAATATTTCCAAAAGTCATAGGAAATATGAGAGAAGTGTGATCTGTATCTAAAGTACCAGTAATATAATCAAGCCAAGATTACCCAAGTATTAGTAGAGATGGGCAAGGGGCTCGTGAAAAAATGAAATACATGAAGGCCATAGGCAACCATAATGTGACAATAACCATGATAAAGATGAGAATAGCAAATCTTTGGTAATATGTCATTAAGCGTCAAACCAAGCCGCGTTAAACCCTCAAGTGTGCATATAGTGTTTGAACAAGTGTGATAGATCGGGATACTATGCCAAAAGGATTTTTTGATTAGTAGTGTGCATGTGAAAGGAGGTGGCAGAGATGTAGATTGCGTAGGAGGAGATAAAACAACATCTAAAGTGTTAACAAATCCCTGATAAAGTATCATAGAATTCGTAGAAGGAGGGATCTTGAATTCATATTCACCTGCATCCATGAAGGTGTCTTGAAATTAAGAGTCATCTACATTGATAGGAGTAAAATTTTGTTGGCCTAATTCTTCATTTGTGAGCTCAACGGTGTCAACTTCATCATTAGATTCCTCAAAATCGTTTGTGTTAGCATTATTATGTTTTATGGATTTTTCAAGTATATTTCCAGGATTTTCACTAGGTGGAGAATTGAGAAGTGTCGTGATAGGAGAAGAATAAGTGCTCATCGAAGAAGGTACATTGGGTGAGATAATTGTCGTAGTGTGAGTAGAAATAGTCATAGTAATTGGAGTAGTAGAAGAAGGTTGCAAAGCGCTAGATTGACCAATGTCATGTGCATCAATACAAATATATAGAATGCGCTATGTATGAGGTATTGGCATAGCAATAACAGGGTCTATGCAAAAAAAATTTGAAGGGTTCTGGGTCTACAATAATTGTATGTTCATATCCATCATGCAATAATTTGACACATTGATGTACAATAGATGGCATTTCTTTCATTTCCTAAATCCAAGGTCTCCCTAGTAAGAGGTTGAATTGCAATGATGTATCTATAACAAAAAAATTAGTGAGAACGGTCTTAGGCCCAACCCAAATGTGTAATGAGATGGTCCCTAAACATGTGCGAGTGGTAGAATCATAACCACATATGAGAGTATAATTCTTAGAAATTAGATTATCATTAATGCCTAGTTGTTTTAAAAGAGAACGAGAACACAAGTTGACATCCGACCCATTAGCAATAAGTACTCGTTTAATGCAAGTGGTGCTAATGACGGCGGTAATGAGCAAGGGTGTGCATGGATTATTTTTAGGAAAAGGTGATAGATCCTCATCAGTGAAGGATATAGCATGTGGAAAATTGTGGAGAGACTATATGAGGTGAGTAAATGCCATCGTAAATTTATCACTATCGATATGAATGGATCAAAGGGCTGCTTCTAGTGTATTATAACAGTCTAGTGCATTGTGCAACAATTCATAGAGAGAAATCTTAGCAAATATATTTTTAAGTTGCTCAATGATTTCATAGCCCTTAAAAGTGGCAGGAGGAGACGACGAAGTGATAGGTGGAGGAATAGAAGCGGTTGGAGCCATAGGAGGATTAATGTGGCGAGTAGTAACTACATTTATGGATGGATCAACCCTAGGTGTAACAAAGTGAGGAGGATGTTGAGTACGCACTTACATGAAATCAGCCAATGTAGTGATGATATTAGAGACTTTAGTTGGTGTGAAAGAAGGATAAGATGATTGAGCCATTACTTGATAAGGAGAAGACATATCAAGAAGGAATGGTTTGATCATTCGGGTTCACCAAAATGATTAAACTACAATGGAAATCTTGAGATCTATATTAGTTTAATATAATCCTATGTAAAGCACTAAAGAACAGCTAAATAAGTAAAGGAAATGAACCAAGCAAACTAAGCTATGAAATGTAAAACCATAATGAGAAAAGAGGGTTAGAAAGGCCTTAGCTAATTCGCAGACTTCTCAGGACTATGTCGCAGTGAAGATCAAATGAATAGAATGAAGAAATGATCACACAGGAGCTCTAAAAAGTGCATATTTGAATTTTTTGAGTAGACTGGGGTGTATGGAAAGGGATAGGGGCACCTCCTCTAAGGTGTTATTGAGTGATTATTTTCCTTCGTTGTCTGTCACGTGAATTTCGTTCAACTACGTTGGATGTTACTGTAAATTAGAGATGGAGGAAACAACTACAAAACGCTAGACAAAGCATCAAAAACCTAAAAAATAAATATGCATTTGAAGGTGTCAGACAATCCTCATCTTCCAAATGGATGGACTTATCATTGAGTGTTGCACTACATTTCAAACTCAATGTAGTTCTAGGTGTGTGTGTGTGTGTGTGTTAATTATGCCCTAGGTGCAGACACCAAAAATGGGTCACGACCCCTCTGGGCCTCTTCCAATTAATTAATTCAACTTAACACTTAGTCATGACCCCTTCTACACATGAGTTTTAATTTAGTTATCCCTAATTAAATTAATCCTTATCCCTCCTCACATCAATATTAATTTGATTATTTAAATTAATTTAATTTACACCTCACATTTACACCTCATCCTACCACATCAGCCCTCCACCTGATCCTAAGACCTAGCCCTAACTTATTAATGAACTTAGACCAAGTCCCCACTTATCCTAACCAATTAGGACTCTTTCCAACCCTAACTATTCGTGACCTATTAATCCTCTAACTAATTCCACACTCTAATTTACATCATTCAACACTGCAGACCCATACTAAGCCAAAGACCATGCCAAATTTGGGAGAAAACCCTTATTTTTGGCAAGTTACCAATTCTCCTTAACCGATGCTAGTTATTCCTCAGTTGGTGCTGATCACCGAACCACCATTGGTTAGGTTAAATAACAAATTTTAACTCATTGATCAGCTTCTGAATCTTATTTTTTGGCTCTTGTGACCTTGCATCCTAATCCCTGAGATTTCCAGTGACCTTGTGACATACCATAGACCTTTACAGCATTCAGATACCTCACAGTTCACCAACAAATCAATCCAAATATCTAGTACACTCACAGGGAAGCATCATGCCCTCCTACCAATGTTGCATTCATTCGGGATCACCTTCTCCTGTAACCATCACTATCACTTGTTTTTTACCTACATTCCATAAGTAAGTATTAGTTATTCTTTGTCATTTTATTAGCTATTTGTTTCATTTTGTATTCAATCTTACCCTGATCTCTCCCAGATCTCTCCCACAACACGTGTTTGACTATCTGCATGTTTACCCTTCCATATATTTCTCAAACACCATTTGTGTGATCTCCGAGTCTTTCTACCAATCCCACAACATCACCCAAACCATCCCACCTCTTTGTGCAATCACAGAGAGCTCCCATCAACCCATTTTTAATATTTCTATCTAATTTTCTCCTATCAATACCGGTCACCCAACCAATGTCGGTCATTTACCAGTACCAGCATCAATCGCCTAAATGATTCTAGTCTTTGTGATTGGTAATATTTCCCAAACCAGAAAGCTAATAACTCACTCCAAACATCCCATAACCTCACCAAATCCATTCCAGATCAACCTACCAACCCTTCAAATTTAGTGATAACTTTCTTGTTAGATTAGATTTTCTTATTGTATTTTTGTGAAATACCTAAATCATACAACTATACTAGGATTTCCTTCTTTCATGTTATTTCTCAGAATTAACTTGTTTTTAAAAATAGGAATTGACAGCCTCCTAGGAAGCACCTCGCTTCCCGGATCTAGCTTCCACTAGGAAATCCACTAACCAATATTGTTAATTCTATTTTGTGGTCTTGTGTTATATTTCAAGTCATTCCTCCTAGCCAAAAGGAATCTCTCTACAATCATCTTGGACAAAATTCTACATGCGTGCAACACCTTCTTCGACTATCTATAGGTATTCCTCATTTCCCTTACCTATTATCTATTTTATCTCTACTTTGTGGTGAAACACTAGGTGCTCGTGTTCCAGTTTTACTTTTTGAGTGGCAAGAAATAACTAAATATAGAATGTAAATAGATGGTGCATGGATTATAATTAACTCCCCTCCTATGAAGTGTGATGTAGAAAACTAGCCTTATTTCCCTTGTGATGGAGCTAGATGGATGCAATGGAGCAATAGAAGCCTTTGATGGATGCAACCTTAAGTGATGGTACTATTGCTTAGTTCTTGGTCCCTCATTATGGTGTCATAGCTTTATATTTATATGGTCCTCTTGTACTAATTTCGTAATTAACCCTGAAAAGGTCGTCCATTAAAAATATGGAAAGCTCAAATGGCTAGAAAGTTCCCAAAAGATGAGAGCAAAGTACAAAGAGGATCAGGGCTTCCAGAGGGGACCAAGGCACCTGGGGCACCCCAATTCTAGTTTGGCACCCCACTCAAAGATAGGATGAACACAAAATGACAAAACATATTGGGCAAGTGCATGCGGAATGTTGGAAGTGGTGACAGAAAGCAACGTAAAATGGCTAAAGGACATGGGTTAATTAGTAATTTCTTCACTCAAAAAACTATATGAATAGTAGTATGAGATCAGGACTAAATACTACCCAAAGTGTGTGATTTAGTGAATACACATGGTTCATCCTTCACATATCCAAAGTATTTTACTAAAAAAATAATATATTCAACTAGTGTAAGGATCCAATAAGTTCAAGAGTTGCAACCTTCAGCTCTGATACCAGAATGTAACACCTATATTACGCTTCATCAAAATAAGGTAATCTTTTATACCAAATCACTAATTACAGTTAATTCCTTCACTGAATTTAACACACAACAATTAAATTCCAGCACATAAAAGTTTATAAAATCCCTTAAGTTATCTTAGGTTGAAATGAGTAACTTAATTTATAGAAACTGTTGAATTATTAAAGCATTAGTTAATGTTTAGAATCCAACCAGACAATCTATGATAACCATGTGCAACTACAAGGGTTTACATATCCTACTTAATCCCCCTCAAACACTCATCATGAGCCAATATACCCAGTATATCATTTGGTTAATCCTTATTACATGTTAAGATAACTTGTGAGTCTTCTTAGCGTCCTTCAGAAAGCTATTATTGTAACACACATTTGAATCTCAACAACATAACAAGAATACTTGGTGAACAAACAATGCATTAAGTTTTAAGCACTACGATGGCCATAGTTATTTTGCATTACATTAGCAAGTCGGTTCGAAGACGCAAGTCTATGAAACATGTCTTCCCTTCACCTCACAATCATTTTATTCATAGGCATCAGGATTCATTTTAGTTGTTTAAGTTATTAATTTTTTTGTTAAACATCTTAGGTAATCATGTATTTAATTATTAAGTTCAAAATTCTAAGCTACAGTCATCATAACTTGACTTTCGGGTCATGCGACTCATATCAACGCCGCTTTGGGATTCCTACATGAAAATGTATGTTCTCGTAATGACCTAAGTCATTACGTGTTTTCCCCTCTCCCTGTAGTCATCCCGAACTGATGTGGGTATGATACACAAGACGCAAAAGTTGTGTCATGATACCTGTCTTCGTGTACTTTTCATTATGACATATAAATTATGAAAGATAGATGATCTATATGAGTCACTGTATAATATGTGTGTCTCTTATTATATGTCTATAACTATATTAGTTCATGATCTAGTGTTATGTTTAGTTAAGAATATGGCTTAAATCTTATTATAGCATTAATTAAGCATCATTAATGCTCATTTAGTTTACTTAAGCCAAATATGTACATTTGTACTCTCTCGTGTGTTCATAATTTACTTATGTTCCTTGTTATATTTTTGTATATGCTTCACGTTGTGGTATAGCTGAATCAAGAATGATCTTACAACAATACATATAAGTCTAAAAAGCGTAAGTTGCTGCTATAAAATTATAGTAGTTGATTCTCGTATTGTTTCATGTCTATTCACCAGCATTTGCTAACTTATTTATTTCTAGATAACAAGTTCATCATTTATACTTAATTCCTTTAAGCATGCTTTTTTAATTTCTGGTTTTGGCTCAAAAGGTTATAATACACTTTATATTGGTTCTTACTTAATGCACTTGATTACCACAAAGGTATTGCAGACATAACTATACATTACAATATATTTAATCATTCGTAACTAAGTTGTTGATACAAAGGACTGCCAAAAGGGATTCTTGATTATAATTTGTATACATCATTTGTTACAGATGAAGAGCCATTATACTTCATAGACATTCTAAACTTCATTTGATGCCATACTATTTTATTACATTCCTATTTTGTTAATCATTTATACACTCATAATGACATTTTATACGATAATATTTTTAGTTGATTATATATATTGAATACTTGATTGATAACGACAGCCCCAAATAAAGTCATATACACAGTCTTGATGTTCCTTTCATCAATTGATAAACTTTAAAAGTTAATACTTTTACATAGCCAAAAAGGAGACTATCAAGAGAGAGTCAATATACATATTAGGCAGAACTCAAGGTCTTGGGCTATTGATGAGTTACAATTAGTGTGTAATCATCAACCCAATTTCCATTCCCATTGAGTTCATTAGATACTTTCAATAAGTGGCCACGATGACACCTTGAGGTAGGGGCCAAACTTCTCCATATGGACCAAGTTGAACATAGCGGGGTGCTCCGAATGTGGATCATTCTGTGGACATTAAGAACCCAAGCCCACCCCCATGTGCTACTTAGATAAAGTGCTCCTCCGCCACTCCTATTCATATCTCTCGTATAATAAAATCATTTACCATTAAAATTTTAAGCCGATGGGGTTAGGGTGGAGTGGTTAAGACATATGGTTGTATCCGGCTCCACCCATGTTCAAATCCCACTGAGGCATGATCCTTATGCATGGTGGTATTGTCCGAGGTGGCGCGGCTAGCAGACTACTTTAATAGAGGTGGATTATAGTTCGAGAAGACCTGCGCTAGAAATGTGTTCAAGTGTGGTGGATATAGTTTGCTAATTTTTTAGCATAATGTTATATCTTGGTTGAATGTGCTCCAATTCATAGCTCTGGTCAAAAGCGTTTATCTATCAAATATATATATATTAGGCCCAATGGCCTTTTTTATAATTCACAAGGATATATTTCACTTTCAATCAATGTTATACATTATTTTCATTCATAAAAATAGGCACAAAATGATCAATGCTAGTCAAATCCTTACCTTTCTCATCTCAAAGATCCCTTTAATCTTGCAACTAAAAATAATAATTGTACATGGTCAGCTCTAAAATAACTAGCATGGGTTCATGACTCAATCGTATTGTACACTATGATACCTAAAATATTAATAGGTTACCTACACTCAATTCGTTCAATGTAGTTAATCAATTAAAATAACGATTATCAAAACATGATATGAACTCTATTTCTATCATTTAACCATGATAAACAACCTTATTCAAAAATAGATTGACCATACCATTATCCATTCAAAAGAATCTATCTCAAATTGTTTCACATTCCTGAATACTCGGTTGAAACCAATATCACTTACAATTTATTTTATCAACTAATAAAAGTCATACCAAATGACATTTCCATTTCATAACTTATTAAGATCTTACTTAAGATTAACTTCACATAAGTTATAAACTAGCTTAAATATCGATGATAACCTGAGTGCTACTATCCCCATTTCTGGAAGTCTCATTAAATGGAATTTACACAACATAGTCGCACTACAAAAGTATGTACACACCTTGAAAAGGTTTGCGATGGATCATACGAGGATACTTGATACTTTAATACCCAGTTGAATATCCAAATTATTTAATAGTAGGGTTGGAACCATTATCATTTTAACTGATGTGGTTGTAATGTTGAAATTGAGGACAAAGTTCATTATGTAACTCAGTGAGCTACTAGGCCACCTCATCATGTGGTGTTGAAAAAAACTCAATCAGTCAAATGGACATGGCGCATAGCCTCTCTACACATAACATGGCCATTCAAACAAACGAAATTCTCCTTTAAGGAGTAAACATTCACACAACATAGTTTCCTATTACGACATCCCTATAAGGTTAAATAAACTCTACCCAATACGGAGTGGGTTGTGGTTTCCTTAATTAACAATGAGTGAAAAAACCTACTTTCCTGGATCAGCTAATGCTTATTTTTCACATCCCGAAGGAAAAAAACTCTATTAATTCATTTTATTTTATTTGCAAAGGTTAGAATGACCTTCAACAAGTCAAAATATTAACCTAAAAGTGCAACTATAAAAACCAAACAACCTTTTCTCATTAGATGAGATCTAAGATGTAATCACAAAAATCCACACCTTTATTCGCCTACTCAGTTAATAGATGTATCCCTTTTAATCATATTCAAAAACTCCAAAATAAAAATATTCTATCAACCACACAAATAAAGATTGATACCTTAACAGAAGTTGTATCAATCAACCTAAAATATATTAATTTTTGGAAGAAAACCCATTAATAGTTGTGAGCATGATTTGCTAAACTAAGTTAATGAAAAATAGAGACTAACACCTAGTAGCCCTAATTAACAAAGCTTAAAACAAAGTATAAAGTACCATCAAGATAAGAATTAAGCAAGGTTAGACACTAACATTTATCATATTTAAAGCTTTGAAACTAACATGCTAAATGTCTAAATCCTCTATTCTCTTAATTAGCAAGAAATAAATGAATGAACCTGTGTAGGCTCCATGATAATCAAATAGGCTGCTCTTGGTATTCCAAGAACCTAGGAATGGGGGCTTATCAAAGTTGGGCTACAAAATCCTCTTGACACCTCCCATATGACCTAAGCACTTTTTGCCAGAAAAGAGGCTTAACTCTCCAAGTGGTGAACTCTCAAGAAAACAAAGGAAAGCTTTTAGTCTATTTTGTTATATGCTTTACTTTTGTCTTCTCAAGAAGTTTAGGTGTAGGTATAAAGGTAGAAGGAGGGATCTTTATATAGCCCAATGGATAAAGGAAACACTTCATCCCTTTGCATGTGGGATAAAAGGTAAAATAAGATTAGGAATGGATAAGGTTGCTTTATAAAAGGTAACCTTACTCTAGAAGGGTTTAATTTATACTTAGCAAGTCATGGGAGTTGGGGGTGTTTTAATTAATCAAAGTTGATTAACTAATAGGTAGATGTAAGCTTATAGAAGCTAATTAGAGGAATATTAGTATGATTTAGGCTATTAGAAGGGGATTAAATCAATTAAATATTGATTTATTAGTTAAATGAAGGGGAAAGCTAATTAATTAATAATAATTAATTAATATAGATAGAAGGGGTGATTAATTAACGGAAGGTCATTAATTAAGATATTTATTGGATAGGCAACTTAACTAATTAGCGTATTGTAATTAATTAATGACGATTAGAGAGAATACGGGCACTTTTTGACAATATGTCGCCAATTTGCAAGAAGAGAGATAATTAGCATAATTTAAATATTTAAATTGCTCTAGTGTAATTATGGGTGTCTACATTTTCCCCTCTTTAGGGTGGTGTAAATGACACCACTTCAAAGATAGTAGACGGATGGAATTTTGAAGGGATAGAAGAAAAATTAGTAGGAGGGAGAGATGCCCCCTTAAGTGTCGATGGGGTGATGAAGGAAGATGATCAATGATCGAAAAAAGGTGAGAAATAGATAGAAGAATGGGTAGGGGCAAAATGCCCCAGGTGAAGCAAAAGGAAAGTGGTGAGAGGAAAGTGATGCAGAAGAGATATGGAGGAGTGGAGAGAAGAGCTTAGCCTCTAGCCTCTATTTATTGGAACAATTTTGATGTCATCATATTGCCATAAGAGCTACGTCATCTATCCTTATGAAAAATATAAGCATACAACAAAGGTAGAATGACATGACAAGCCATACTATAAACAATTGTCCATTGCTGAAAATACCAACTCCATGCAACATACAACAATGCAATGCAATATGAGAAGGAAACAAGCTCATTTAATAGGGAAAGCAAGTATGAATGCACATATCCAACCCAACAATAGTCAAGATAGTTGTACAAATGTTTTGTTATCAAGCTGAAGAGATCCACATGTTCGTGATTGACGATAATGGTTAAAAATGATGCCCCGAGAAAAGATATATGCAAGGGGAAATGATAATGGACACTAGGTCCAAGTAAAAAGCGTTGAGTGCAAAAAAACAACACCAGAAAACAAAATTTACCATTTTTGTAGGTTTTTTTTTTTACTTTTTAGGATTTTGTGAAAAAAATTGCCTTGTTTTTATATTTTTGACGCGAGATATATATATATATATATATATATATATATATATATATATTCCATTTTCTAAAATGCGGTGGACAGTAGAAGAAAATAGAAGAAATATGATGAAGGGCCTAGGTGTAACAGAAAGTGCTCTATGTGGAAGAAAGAAGAAACAAGTGACAAATAATGTCCTTATGCAGTGGAAAAATTAATAAAATAATAATTTTTGAAAAATAATTATTTACGAGAGTGTGAATAAGAAGAAAAATCACCTAAGAGCAATAAAATTGTCCTAGGGGGAAGAAAGGGTTATTGGACAGCAAAAAATGCCCCAACATGGTGAAAAATAAGATAAAAATAATTATTTAATAAAAATATTTATTCAACGGTGAACAGAGGAGAAAACGGTGATCGAAACGAGCCTCCAGGCATTCACGGTGGTGAAAAACAAGTTGATATACCCCACCCGAGGGGGTAAATCACCACGACTAATTCACTTTTACAAACCACTATTGAGATTTTACCGTGAGGCTCTAATAGCGATGAGGACAATGGTGATCGCATGGGATCGACTGAGGCGACCAGACACAGTCAGAGGGTACCAGCGGCATGCCAACAATGGCACCTTTGTGAGTATTCAAACCTTGTTTGTCAATTTTTTTCATTAATGTCCTAAAATTAGTAATTAGTGTTAGGAAGTCGGGTCAGTGTGCATGCGCGCAGGCGCAGGTGTTAAGCCAGGGGTGCAGGCATCTCTCTCAGGGCGCGGGTTTCCTGAAGCATACGCGTGCATGTGCAGACAAACAGACCACACACCTGTGCGTACGTGCACACACCACACATATACACACAGGCACAAGGATACGAGTGATGGTGCAAGCGTTGAAAGAGTGGCGCACACGCCCAAAAGGGTGCACAGGCACACAAATGATGCCACAAGTGCCCTAAGACAATCGTGTGCATGCGCACGTGCCAAAAGGGAGGCGCACACGCCCGAAAGGGCGTGCAAGTGTCCTAGGCCAATGGAGGATAGACAAGAAAAATGCCAAAAAATGACACTTAGAAGACAACTTAAGATTTTTGGGCTAACCCTAAAATGATAGAGATATTTTTAGAAGAAATGATAGTGACTGACGAGTGGATTGGTATTTTACAGAGGCAATTTTCAGTGTTGTAGACGCGGGAGCATCATTCCCAAATTGCTGAGCTAGAGGGGAGCATGTGTCAGCAAGACCGGAGGGCTATGGCCATACTTCTCGAGGTGTTGGGGCTAGGCCCTATGTCCTGGATGCCTTCCATCATTTTGGACCATGAATTACTGACTGTACTAGTCGAGCGATGACACAATGAGAGTCAGTGTTTTAGACTGCATACTAGGGAGATGATTGTGACCCTAGAGGATGTATGGTGGATTCTCCACATGTCGATCATGGGTATTTTGATTGAGTACACTTCTGGTATAGGGCAGATTAGAGCAGCCTGCAGTGACCTTTTTGACAGAGATGACATACCACATGATGGTATGACTGTTGCATTGCACGAGTGTATCTCCGACCCGACACTGCATCGGGAGCCCCTATACATCATGTCACTTATCAGTGGGTTTTTGTTCACTAATAATATGAGACATCTTTCTTGAGAGGGCTATTACCATTAGTACATGGCATTTTCAGCGATGAACGATATTGCTGGGGGTAGTGCGTACTGGCGCACTTGTACTGGGATTTACATTTGATCACTTACCATGGTCAGAAGACCGTGGGGCCAACCTCATTGCTACATATTTAGTCATGGGACCACATTGCTATCAGACACCCTATGGGCACTTTACACGTTTGAGACCCAAAGGAGTCATCTTACATGGCATGGGTATTAGTAGGTGGTGATGTACGAGGCCACCTAGGTAGCCTATATAGATACCGGTGAGAGTTTGATGAGCTGCCAGAGATAGACATCATATGGAGACCCTACAAACATATTCAATGGATAGAGGATGTTGTAGAGCTCAGTGTGTGCTCAATAGAGCACTTTATCCTTAGTAGTCGTAACTACATCATAGAGCTATACAGAGTTGATAGGTGCCATCGACAACTTGGTACAGTACAGGGGGTTCCGCAGCCCAACATATGGTATGCCCGTTAAGACTCCGAGAGGCATACTATGGGGCCTCGCATACTGATGGGTCGAGCCAGACTGAGTTTCTTTCAGGTGGTCCCACAGGCATGGGACCCAGCACGACAGGTCAGGGACCCAGGTACTACAGTGGATTATTGGACCTGGTACGCCACTATTTTACCCCGACGTCTTACTATCTCGGAGGAGGCCTGGGAAGCAAGCGCTCGATTTCCTAGAGAGATTCGGCATGGTGTTGAGCAGAGAGAGGGTGCAGTAAGTCACGGCCCAGAGGACCCATTCGATGGGATACCACATGATGAGCAGGGTGCCCCACAGGTACAGGGATCAAGGCCACAGGGTCCAGGATAGGTGCCTGCACAGATTCCTAGAGCTAGAGTCTTAGAGCAGGGCCAATCATCTAGGGAGCCACAGGGACCAGTCTTAGTGGCACATCTAGTGGCACAGATAGCAACCTTGTAGCAACAGTTACAGCAGGCTCTAGCCGAGAGAGATCAGGCTAGAGCAGAGAGAGACGAGGCCAAATCCCTGAGTGTGATAGCGACAGCCAAGCAAGATCAAGCTCGGGCTTAGATTTTGACTTTATTAGCAAAGTGAGATCAGGCTCGGGCCCAGGCTGGCCCAGGAGGTGACAGTGATGTGCACTTCCAGCAGATTCGACAGATGGCCTAGGTGATAGATTTATACCAGCAGACACAGGTCTAGCTACAACATGTGATATTAGAGCGAGATAGGCTCAGGGTAGAGTGCGTAGTGGGCCATGCTGAGCTTGCCCGAGCCTCAACGGAGATAACGTCCTACCAACGCATAGAGGGTACAGTGGTGACTTCCTGGACTCACAGAGATCTGGCCACAACAGAGCATAGGGCCTCCTATTACAGGTCCTTATATTTTGAGGCAGTTCCAGCTGAGCGGCGAGTGCCATCTTATAGCCAGCAGTCAAGCAGGGGCACTAGATCTGAGAGGCCTCAGGCCTTAATGGAGTAGCCATGTCCCGAGAGAGCCACCAATGCTCATGACATGCTACCACCACAAGACAGGTTGGTGACTCGTTCAGAGGGCTCGAGTCAACCCTGATGTTTTGTAGTTCCACATACACCTCTTGATGAAGGCTATGGTAGATTTTTCTCTATGTATATCATTGTGTATTTGTACAGTAGTTTTAACACATGCCTCTGATGAAGGTTGTTATTCTTTAATAGATGTATCATCCTTATTGTACGCCTCAGATGAAGGCATTTTTGATGTATTGTCGTGATGTATATCCATTTTTGATACAGATATACCACACATGTATTATATGGACATTTTGTGACATGACATATGTGTATATGATATGGACATTTGTTTATTATTTCTCATGGATAGATAGTTGCGTTTATGACGTTAGATGACTTGATTTGACATGTATATGTATCAATGATCTTATTGATGTATCACATGTGTTTTGACTTCTAGATAACTGATCTTGTAGAATTTATCAAATGTGTTTGCTTATGTGATGTATCATACTTAGTGGATGAGATGATATGATGATAAGGGTGCAGGGGGGATAGATTTTGATATTTGTATTCCTCTTGCCCCCATTTGATGATACAGTATGTGATGACTAGCTTAGCATTCATGTATGATGTATACTTAGCTTTTTCTTGATATATGATGTATAAATGATGTTAGATATGATGGTGATGATGGTCATGTGATGATATGATAACAAAACAATGCACATGTAATAAACACAATCAAATGCTAACAAAGAACATAATGAATTAACATAATAACGCACCATGATTCACTAGCATGCAAAAACATACCTCAATATGCACAAGTAAGAATAAATCTAATCTAAGCAAGAAAAGATTAATCCTAACAAAGTATGCCCAATAAACAAACAACACAAATGCATAAACATGAATCAACTATACAAGTAAACAAGCAAAGTAAGAAACAAGACAATGCAAGTAAACATAAGTAAATGTTTTTGTAAGATTTGTTTTCATGCAACAATTTTCTATTGTTTTTTATTTATGTGAAACAATTTTCTATTGTTTTTTATTTATGTGAAACAATTTTCTATTGTTTTTGTGTTATGTGGGACAATTTTCTATTGTTTTGGATTTATGTGAAACAATTTTCTATTGTTTTTGTGCTGTGTGGGACAATTTTCTATTGTTTTGGATTTATGTGAAATAATTTTCTATTGTTTAGGGTTTTTGAAACAATTTTCTATTGTTTTTCCGTCGTTTTCTAACAGTTTTCCATAGTTATGCACAGGTAACCAAGAAA
Source organism: Taxus chinensis (assembly GCA_019776745.2). Classification (NCBI taxonomy): domain Eukaryota; kingdom Viridiplantae; phylum Streptophyta; class Pinopsida; order Cupressales; family Taxaceae; genus Taxus; species Taxus chinensis. Next base: position 41,844,466 of record CM034146.1, on the reverse strand, counting down.
GCATGGATGCCCCCAGCGTTAGATGGGGAATATACAAGGGTAGAGGCCATGTGCATATGAACAAGAAGGTGAAGTAGTTGAATTGCCCCCAGCATAAGATGGGGAATAGCGAAAGACCATGCCCCTCACAGACGAATAAAAGAAGACAAAGCTGAATCAAGGATTGACAGGATTGGGCTCACAGAGACCTCGAAGGCCGAACTAGGGCTAGGCCAAGTAAAAGTACCCTCCAGATGCAAAATGCTTGTGAACAACGAATCCTTCCAAGGTGCCGGAAACTGGTTTTCACCCAAGGATGTATCCAAAATGCCACAATTGCGTGGTTTTCACTTGTGGATGACCTGTTTTCTCTTTTACTTTTTCTCCTTTTGATTTTTTTTTGTATTTTTGATCATTTTACCATGTTTTTGATTTTTTTGCTTTTCTGATTTTGATTCATGCTTAAGCATAGAACTACTTAAGGTGCATGACATTCATGGGCTCATGGAGCTCATCACCATTGGGGTGAGCAAGTTTGTATGCTCCTGTACCATACTTGGCAACTATAACATAGGATCCTAACCAATGTGGTTCAAACTTTCCTTTCTTTTCTCATTTTTCTCTTGTGTTGAACTGATTCTCCTTCTTGACTAAATCACCAACCTCAAACTAATGAGGTATGATTCTTTTGTTGTAGTTTCTAGAGACTCTATTCTGATACACTTTGAGGTGATTAAGAGTGCAAATGCGCTTCTCATCTAAGAGCTCTAATTCAACCAGTCTAGCCACCCGATAATCTTCATCCTTATCTAGATAATCCTTAAGAGAGATTCTTAGGGAAGGAAGTTCAATTTCTAGTAGGATGATAGATTCCATCCCAAATACTAGAGAATATGGTGTCGTACCCATAAGAGTGTGAATGGAGGTTCTGTAAGCCCAAAGAGATGGGTGGATTTACAAGTGCCAATTACAACCTATTTTACTGACCATCTTTTCCATTATTCTCACCAAAGTCTTGTTTGTGGCTTCGGCTTGTCCATTACCTTGGGGGTAATATGGTGTAGACCATTTTAACCGGATTTGGAACCGCTGACAGAGACCCTTTACAGTTTTATTCTTGAATGACTTTCCATTATCTGTAACAATGGCTATAGGAATGTCATATCGACAAATGATATGATTCATGATAAATTTAGAAATCTGAGCTCCTGTTACATAGGTTAAGGAGACAGCTTCCACTCACTTGGTGTAGTATTCAGTATCCGTGAGGATGTGGGTATGACCATTACATGAGGTAGGGGTAAGTTTCCCTATCAAGTCAAGTCCCCATTTAGAAAATTCCCATGGGGTAGTTGTTAGTGCAAAATCACAGCACCCCTGGATGTTGATCAGATTTCTAGGTTAATCACTCTAGCATCCAGTGTGATTGCACAACATGAAAACCTCTCTCCAAGTGTGGGACTTGTTAAACTAAGAGAGGAATCTCCAGATTAGAGGCTGGTTCCTCAAACTCCTCTGATTTAGATCTAATGCTTGCACAACTACAGAGGTTCAGATCCTAATCCTACTCTAAATTGCAAGGAGACAGGGATAGAAGTGCAAAAATTGAAACTAACTAAAGATGGTGATGCACCAAAAGGAGTGGTGAATATTTTTGTCATGCAAATAGACACAAACCAAAGATTGCAACATAAAACATACACAGGCTGATAAGATATAATTTAGGATCTGAAATGAAGCAAATAATACAAACAAAGGACTGAAACCCATTCACAAAGCTTGCATTATCATTTCCAATGTCAAAACCACTGCATTACAACCTCAGAGAGGTAGAAAACCTGTTACAGTCTTTGAAGAGGTCTGATTCTTGCAACAATCACTTGCTGGAGGTGAAAGAAGAAGATTGCTATGCCAAAAGTGTTCCCCCCTTTGAAAATGAGCCAAATCTGGCTTTTACATTGCATGGGTCGAGCCCAGGAGAGAGAAAACGTACAAAACGTGGGAGCCCATTCCTCATTGACTGCAAATGCATTAAAATGGCATGGGGACCTTACAAACCCATACCCTGTCATTTTTGACCGAATTGGAGGAGAATGCGACCCATTCTGCATTAAATTTGGTCGCTGAAATGTCACTTCTGGCCATGAACACGCGTCAGAGCCGTTTCTTAACTTTCTCTCTCCAGACTAAACCAAAATTCAAGATTGACCCTAGAATCATGTAGAGAATTTTATAAGCTTTCCAATGATATAAAGAACGTGCAAATCTGAGCTCTGGATCGAAAGATATGGCGATCTGAAGATTTAGGGCACAAAACAGGCAAAAATGGGTTTTGAAATTTTTTCCCGCGCTCTGCCACCTGGATGACACGTGTCGGGCGCTGATTGGATGAGAAATTCTCTCTCCTTCCCTTACCCATGGGTTTTCCTTGAAAGTTTTGACTTTTTGTAATTTTGGAAAATTTCCCATTTTTTCCCCGCGTCCCCGCCACTTGGGACACGTGGCATGATCTGGTTGGAGGACAGGGGCGCGGGGTCATCCTTTACCTTTTAGTTTTTGGCCAAAACTTTTGCCAAATTCTCTAATTCCTCCCCGAGCTCCACACTCCCCTTCTCCTTAGGACACGTGTCCTCTTTTTATTGGCTCGGGCCAACGCTTCAAACCTTGCCCTTTGAAATTTTGGACGTTTTCCCTTGTGACACGTGGCGTTTCCTGATTCGTCCGCGGGCCTGCCGGCTTTTCGCATCCCTCGCGTCCCTTTGGCCCGGTTGTCCCAAACTGTCTGGGACAAATTCCTCCGATCCACCCGATTCGGGCTTCCCTGTCCCTCTTTGAGGTGAAGACACGTGGCGTTATTTGATTGGCTCTCGGCTCCTTCGGCTCTCCGCGTCCCACGCGTCCCTATGTCCCAACTGTCCCAGACTGTCTGAAAGTTCTTCTGTTTCCACCTGAAATGGCCGATCTTTGGGCGGTTCGCCTTTTCGTCCTTCGCGTCCTCACGGCCCAGATGTCCCAGCCTGTTCTGCACAGCAGTTAGTCAATTTTTTTTACCTTCGGCCGGTTCGCCCTTTCGCGTCCCGTGCGTCTCGATGGCCCAGATGTCCCTTTGCTGTGCAGACCGCCTGGAGGCTTTTCGGCTGATTCGCGCCCTGACGTCCCAACTGTCCCAAGGACCACCTGGACTAGGACTTAGCCAATTTTCATGATTTTTTCTGGCCCAAGCTTGTTTTTTGCAACTTTTTCACCCTTTTTTAGAACTTGCTCTTTTCTTCTTGGACAGGAGAGTTAGAAAAAATCCGAGGGGACCCTAGAAACATGATTTTTTGCCTTGAATCAATCTATTTGCCTGGGACTTGAGTATTCTGATGCATGTTATCAAATTTACCCTGGGGGTGAATTTTGGATAACAATTTGGTGACTCAGCGGGGTTACCTGCCTGCTAGGTAGAAGATACCAGTTGCCTGAAGCAGTCCATTGGGCATGGAGTCATCAAATATTCTGTTTAGAACCCCAACTGACTTAGAATGTGTAAGGAGGAAGATGGAATATCACCTGATGGGAGCAAGGACTGCAAAACATCTCCATGGACAGCAAGTTGTGCCAAAGCACTTAGGGAAAACAAAACTAACCTACAGCAAAACAATGTGCACAAGCACTTGGAGGAATGAAAATCTAATCTAATATTTACAAGGTAGTGAATTTCCCTCTAGAAGCAATGCTTGAGATAGATTCCATTTACTGGAATCTGCAGTTCTTCACCATCCAATGAGGCCAATTGGAAAGCATTGTTGTTCTTGCACTTCGTGACCATGTATGGGCCACTCCAAATGGCATCAAATTTTGAATGCCTTCCCGGTTTTGCTCTATCCACATCCCATTTCAACACTAGATCTCCAACCTGAAAAGATCTATCCTTGGCCTTCCTATCAAAGGTCTTCTTGATCAAAGCTTGATCCTTTTCCATTGCTTGGGATGCCTGATTTCTGATCTCTTGCAGCTCCATCAACTCTGCATACCTCACCTCCATGGGCTCAAACTCTAGCAACTCCAGCTGCTTCATGAGTTCCAATGTTGGCAACTCAAGTGACATGGGCAAGATTGCCTCTCTTCCATAGACAAGTTTGAATGGAGAGTTACCTGTGGATCTTTTGGGAGTTATCCTATCAGCCCATAAGGCTGATTTCAGTTTGGTATGCCAAGACCTCTGATTCTCGTCAAGAGTCCTCCTAATGATCCTCAACAAGTTCTTGTTTGTAGACTCGGCCTGGCCATTACCTTGAGGGTAATAGTTTGATGAAGTGCTTAGGTAGATACCGTTCTTGACAGCCCACTCAGTCACCTTAGATCCAATGAATGCCAATGCATTATCAGAGATTATTGTAGCAGGTACACCAAATCTGGTTGTTATCCCCTCATAAAAGTCTAAGATGCTAGACTCATTTGCCTCTTTGAGTGCTACTGCTTCTGTCCATTTGGTGAAGTAGTCTGTGGCTGTCAAAATCCATTTGTGCCCTTGGCTTGAATTGGGATTAATGACTCCAATGAAGTCCAAACCCCATTGCATGAATGGCTGGTCAACTGAGATTGGATGTAATGGAAGGGCAGCAAGTCTCTCTTTTCCTGTGAAGAATGCACAATTCTTACACCTCTTGATCCATGCATAGCAATCACTGAAGATTTTAGGCCAATAATAACCAGCCTTCATGATTTTTAGAGCTGTCACTCTTGGTGCAAAATGACCACCAGCTGGTCCACCATGGAACTCTTCCAACACCCTTTGAATCTGATTTGTGCTAATGCATCTCAGCAGCACTCCATTCACATCTTTCTTGAACAAAACTCCATCAACAATGGCATACGGGACAGCCTGCAATCTGAAGTGTCTCCTTTGGGTCTTGTTCATCTCCGGAGGGCATAGGCCTGTGCCTAGGAAGTGTATAATGCCTTGGGTCCAGCAAGGAGTGGGGGCAGCATTGTCTTCTTCTTGATTGCCACTTGGCTCATGGCTGTCCTGGACTGTCAAAACAGCCTCTTCTTCATTGCATACTTCTTTTTGCTTCCCCAAAACCAGCTGCTCACACAATCCTTTCCCTCTTACCAGCTTGGTGATCTTGATCTCAATGTCATACTCCATGACACGGGTGATCCAACCTGCCCTTTTCTCATTCAAATCCTTGTTGAGGAGGAAGTCCTTAACCCCAGCATGTGAGACCAGCAACTGGACCTTGTTGTTTGAGATTAAATGCTTGAATTTCTTCAAGCTTCTGATTACTGCAAGTACATGCTTCTCAATAAAAGAGTACCTCACCTCATAGTCATCTAGGCTCCGGCTGAAGAAGGCAATTGGCTGCTCATCATTATCCTTGTTCTGCTGTACCAAAATGGCAGAAATAGTGTCATTACCTCCAAATGCATAGAGGATGAAATCCTTGGAGAAGTCTGGGTTGATGAGAGTTGGTGCTTGAGAGATGGCTTCTTTGATTGCTTCAAAAATCTCCTTGCCTTCTGCTGTCCACTTGAAAGCCATGCTCTTCTTTAACATTTTGGTGATGGGCTTGACAAGGGCTGCAAAATCTGGGACAAACCTCCGAACAAAGTTTATCCTTCCCAAGAAACTCTGAAGGGCTTTCTTGTGGCTTGGCAATGGTAGTGCTCTTATGGCTTCAACCCTCTCTGGATCAATTGCTAATCCTTCTTTGGAGACAATATGGCCAAGGAGCTTTCCTTCATGTGCAAGAAAGATGCACTTCTTAGGATTCAAAGACACTCCAAATCTCCTGCACCTCATGAAGACTTGCCTCAAATGAGAGAGGTGGTCTGCTGCATTTTTGGAAAAAACAGTGATATCATCAAGGTAAATCAGCACCACATTGTTAATCAAACCTTTGAATGCCATGTCCATTGCCCTTTGGAAGGTAGCACCAGCGTTGGATAAGCCCAAATGGCATTTTCCTGTATGCAAAAGTTCCCCATTTGGTTGTGAAGGCTGTCTTGAACTGGTCCTCTTCCTTCACCATAATCTGATTGTAGCCTGAGTAGCCATCAAGTAGTGAAAACCTCTCGGAGCCAGCCACAACTTGCAAGATTTGCTCCATGGAAGGGAGTGGGTAATGGTCCTTGAGAGAGGCTCTATTCAAGTCTCTGAAGTCAACACACAATCTGATCTCTCCACTCTTCTTTCTGACTGGAACTAAGTTGGCAACCCAACTAGAATGCTTGATTGGGAATATGATCCTTGACTCAATCAGCTTGTCCAATTCTTTCCTCATGAGAGGCTCCATGTGTGGATTGACTGGTCTTTGTTTCTGCCTGACAGGCTTAGTATTTGGATCCAATTCGATGGTATGCTGAGCTAAGTTGGGATTGAAACCTTTCAAGTCTTCATAGCTCCAAGAAAACACGTCAGGGAACTCTTGACACAGCTGTATGAACTCATACCTTTCTTGTTCAGTTGTCATCCTTCCAATTTGCAATGGTTTGTTCTCTTCTACCAAGATGGATACTGAATCCTCTCTCTTGACCTGAATGTTTGCTTTCTCCTTTCTAAACTGATCATTGGGGTTAAAAATGGACTCCAAAGTGATAAGTCCCTTGGGCAGCTTGTTAGTTCTCAGCTGTACCACTTGGTCACCATACTGTTGTTCCAATTTTTCTTGATTCTTGGCTGAGAACTCAGCTTCTTCTTGCAAGAAATGGATGATTTGCTGGTCATTTTCAAACACTTGCCAACTGACATTGTTATCTGGCACTGAAGGCCTCACAATCACATGGATGTTTGGCTGTACCTTGTCTTGTTGAATGCTTTCCACAATGTCAAAGGCTGCCCCTACTGCTGCAAGCCTGTCAGCAGCTTGATTCTCTTTCCTAGGAATGGATTTGATGCCAAAACCCTCAAAATCTTCCATGAGGTCCCACACCCTGTTCTTGTAGCACCTGAGTAGATCATTCTTGGTAGCATGCTGTCCCTTGACCTGATTTACAATCAATTCACTGTCACCAAAGACTTGCAAGTTCTTTATTTTCTTCTTGATTGCCCAATGCATCCCTTGCACCAAGGCTTCATATTCAGCAGTGTTATTGGAGCATGCAAACTGAAATCTAAAAGCTGAATAGTACTTTACTCCTTGAGGTGAAACAAGCATAGCTCCACCTCCTGCACCTTGTCTACTCCTTGATCCATCAAAAAACAGCTGCCATACCTCATTGTCATCTTTGTGGTTTGGCTTGGTGATGCTAGGAATAGGCTGATTTTCTTCGTGTATGCAATAGACCCCTAGCTCAGATTCTTCCACTTCTTGATAAGGATCAAATGCATGTATCTTGTTTGCCCATTCATCAAGAGTTAGATCTGGGATGCTTCCAACCTTGGTGTCAGCTTCATCAGTGCTTGGGTGATCTTCTTGATCAAATGCTGAGCAATTGGCATTAATCTGACTTGGAGTGTAAGGCTCAATGTGGAAGTTTGCAATAGGTTCAGACCTGATTGTAGCCTTAGTTCCATACCTCGTTCTGAACAGCATGTGTGACCAATCAGCAGACAAATATCCCCCAATCTTGGCTGTGAAGTCCCTTGACAAGCATAGGGCAAAGAGTGGTGGAAGGTCTATGACTGATACATCTTGTAAAACAACAACATTTGGACATGCATGCAAGGTAAGACTCAAGTTTCTAATCACCCCAACTGTTGTTACTGCTGTCCCATCCAGCTGCACTACCCCTTTGGATATTGTTTCATACTGGAGCCCTAGCTGATCAGCTATTTGTTTAGGCATTACCGAGCTACTTGCCCCGGAGTCTATCATGCAATTGTGCACTAGCTGATTTCCAATGATTAATGAAACATAGAAAGGAGGGGGCTTCAACATTTTACCTTGCTGTCCTCCATGATTTCCCTCAGGCTGGGCAGCATTTGTAAGCACTTTGTCTTGCATCTGAACTTGCTGATTCGAAGTTGGCCAGTCCTTCATGGCAGCTTGCAGCAGATCTCTTTGGCCTGGGATAGATAGGGATTCCCACATTGATATATTAACATTTGTCTTCTTCATCTGATCAATGATACTGAATGGTGATGAAGGATCTCTTTGTTGTCCCTTGGTTTGCACATTCACTCCTTGCATGTGGGCAGCAACAACTGGTATTTGAGTTGGCCTAGGGGCTGTTCTTGGCTGCCCTTGTGCATTTGAAATTGGATTTTGCTTGCCAACCACTTGTGGAACCATGGAAGGTTGTGGATTGGTTGGGGCTAATGGCTGTTCTTCACCCAAATTCCTCCTTTTTGACCTTGTGTTGGCTGCAACACCTTGAGAAACTACCTGATTCATGCCACAAAAATCCTCTGCTTGCCAATTTACCAATGTGGTGTCATTTGGGGCTGATTGCTGTTGGAATGTTTCTTGTTGTTGGTTGTTTCCTTGACTGCCCTCACCCTCCACACCAGTAGTTGTCACCATTAATGCTTGATTCAAAGCACCATTGAAGCACATGGATTGGTTATGAGGCTCATTGCATGGAAAACACCAGTCATACTCCTGAGCAATGTTGTTTTGTGTTGGCACCAATGCCTTAGAGGCAGATATGGCATTTGGATTATAGGGCTGAAATGGTCTATTGGCAGGAGGCCTTGTTTGATTCATATTTGCAACTGGATTAGGTGGCCTTTGTGGTTGGTATGGCTGCCTGTTAGGCTGAGCTTGGGGTTGATAAGAAGGTCTAAAACCTTGGGCCTGTTGCCTCTTGAGAGTAACCAGCTCATTGCCTAGGTTTTGCAATTGCTTCATGACTTCTTGAAGCTCATTTGGGGCACTTGGAGATGAAGTGGAAGCTTCATTTGAACTCTGATTTCTAGGAGTGGGAGAAGGAGCCAAATTAGGTGCTTGATTGGTGTTTGGACTCTCTAAACTTGGAAACAATGGCATGGGAGGTCTAGGGGCAAGTTTGCCAGCTTGGATCAAACAATTTTCAGCCCTAATGGCAATGCTATAAGCCATAGGGATAGTTATGCCTCCCATGGACTGAATTAACATAGAAATATCAGAATTTAGAGCTTTGAGATAGTAGAGAAAAGCACCTTCTGCTGTTGGCCTGACTGCCACTGGAATTCTCTCCCAAGTCTTTTGAAATCTGAAGTTGAAATCGGTCAGCTGCTCATTGGGAGCTCTCTTGATGGTTGTCAGCTGCTCCAAAAGAGACAAGTTGTCTCCCTTTTCTCCAAATTGCTCATGAAGTGCTATACACAGCTGATTCCAATTTGTGATAGAACCAGCTCCAAGGCTCCTAAACCATTGCAATGCTTTACCCTTGAATGAAGATGCCAGTAACTTGACAGCCACTTGCATCTCATTGATTTCATGGATTGCACAAAGGTTAGCAATATCTTTAACATGATCACCTGGAGTAGTCTGATTTTCTCCAGTGAAGTAGGGAATGTTCTTCAAGGCTGCAATAGGAATTGGATGTTGTGCATTGAGGGCAAGTGGGCTGCTGCCTGTGAAGTTGACATAGGGGTTGTTTTGTGCCATTCTAATTGGTCTTAAAACCCTTGTTGACTGAATGAAAGGCCTACCAGGTGGAGGAGTTGAGAGAGTTCTGTTTGGTGGAGATGGAGACCTTTGAATCCTTCTTCCTCTTTTCCTTCTTCTTGGAGATAATTGCAGGTATTCAAACAGCACTTCTTCTTCTCCAACTCTTGACCTTGTGGTGATTCTTCTCATGAGTTTTCAGGCCTGCACTGCTGAAACCAGTTGATTCTTCCCCTTGGAGTCACCAGATATGCAAATAATAGCTCTTTTCAAGCAAGAAAATTGCAGCAGATGCACATCAACTTTGCTGCAATAAAAATGAGACCTCTAGTGTCCCACCGGGCGTGCCAAAACTGTTAGTGCAAAATCACAGCACCCCTGGATGCAAATCAGGTTTCTAGGTTGATCACTCTTAGGCATCCAGTGTGATTGCACAACATGGAAACCTCTCTCCAAGTGTGGGACTTGTTAAACTGAGAGAGGAATCTCCAGATTAGAGGCTGGTTCCTCAAACTCCTCTGATTTAGATCTATATTTGCACAACTACAGAGGTTCAGATCCTAATCCTACTCTAAATTGCAAGGAGACAGGGATAGAAGTGCAAAAATTGAAACTAACTAAAGATGGTGATGCACCAAAAGGAGTGGTGAATATTTTTGTCATGCAAATAGACACAAACCAAAGATTGCAACATAAAACATACACAGGCTGATAAGATATAATTTAGGATCTGAAATGAAGCAAATAATACAAACAAAGGACTGAAACCCATTCACAAAGCTTGCATTATCATTTCCAATGTCAAAACCACTGCATTACAACCTCAGAGAGGTAGAAAACTTGTTACAATCTTTGAAGAGGTCTGATTCTTGCAACAATCACTTGCTGGAGGTGAAAGAAGAAGATTGCTATGCCAAAAAGTGTTCCCCCCTTTAGAAATGAGCCAAATCTGGCTTTTACATTGCATGGGTCGAGCCCAGGAGAGAGAAAACATACAAAACATGGGAGCCCATTCCTCATTGACTGCAAATGCATTAAAATGGCATGGGGGACCTTACAAACCCATACCCTGTCATTTTTGACCGAATTGGAGGAGAATGCGACCCATTCTGCATTAAATTTGGTCGCTGAAATGTCATTTCTGGCCATGAACACGCGTCAGAGCCGTTTCTTAACTTTCTCTCTCTAGACTAAACCAAAATTCAAGATTGACCCCAGAATCATGTAGAGAATTTTATAAGCTTTCCAATGATATAAAGAACGTGCAAATCCGAGCTCTGGATCGAAAGATATGGCGATCTGAAGATTTAGGGCACAAAACAGGCAAAAATGGGTTTTGAAATTTTTTCCCGCGCTCCGCCACCTGGACGACACGTGTCGGGCGCTGATTGGATGAGCAATTCTCTCTCCTTCCCTTACCCATGGGTTTTCCTTGAAAGTTTTGACTTTTTGTAATTTTGGAAAATTTCCCATTTTTTTCCCCACGTCCCCGCCACTTGGGACACGTGGCATGATCTGGTTGGAGGACAGGGGCGCGGGGTCATCCTTTACCTTTTAGTTTTTGGCCAAAACTTTTGCCAAATTCTCTAATTCCTCCCCGAGCTCCACACTCCCCTTCTCCTTAGGACACGTGTCCTCTTTTTATTGGCTCGGGCCAACGCTTCAAACCTTGCCCTTTGAAATTTTGGACATTTTCCCTTGTGACACGTGGCGTTTCCTGATTCGTCCACGGGCCTGCCGGCTTTTCGCATCCCTTTGGCCCGGTTGTCCCAAACTGTCTGGGACAAATTCCTCTGATCCGCCCGATTCGGGCTTCCCTGTCCCTCTTTGAGGTGAAGACACGTGGCGTTATTTGATTGGCTCTCAGCTCCTTTGGCTCTCCGCGTCCCACGCGTCCCTATGTCCCAACTGTCCCAGTGCGAAAGTTCTCTGTTTCGCCGATCCGGGCTGGTTCGCGTCCTTCACGTCCTCATCCTCGCGGCCCAGATGTCCCAGCCTGTTCTGCACAATAGTTAGTCAATTTTTCCTTTACCTTCGGCCGGTTCGCCCTTTCCGCGTCCCACGCGTCCCGATGTCCCAACTGTCCCAGTGCTGCGCAGACCGCCTGGAGGCTTTTCGGCCGATTCGCGCCCCGACGTCCCAACTGTCCCAAGGACCGCCTGGACTAGGACTTAGCCAATTTTCATGATTTTTTCTGGCCCAAGCTTGTTTTTTGCAACTTTTTCACCCTTTTTTAGAACTTGCTCTTTTCTTCTTGGACAGGAGAGTTAGAAAAAATCCGAGGGGACCCTAGAAACATGATTTTTTTCCTTGAATCAATCTATTTGCCTGGGACTTGAGTATTCTGATGCATTTCTTGGCCAAAACCATTCCATTTGTATGTGCTCCACACACCCCTTCATGTACTTCTTTGATCACTTAGATCAATTTCGTCATATCGAGACAACGTAACAGATTCCCATAGTAGCCATGATGATAAAGCATACCTCCTAAAAGGGTGTAATGGGCTATTTGGCGAATCAGGATTTGTTTCTTAGAATGGGAGATATTGGGAGGGAACATGTTGTCCTTGAGATAGGTTAAGATGGGCTCGTACCATGGGGGGACCAAAAACATCACAAGCCAGATAAGATTCTAGCATGTCGTACGTAGGCTAATGTAAATTTTCCACAAAGAACGGCATGTCATTATTTCCTTGCGGAATACAAAGCATAGAACCAACTATTACCATAGCATCTACTGATATGTTCTGCACTCATGGAATTTGTTCAAATGTGATGCGCACAAAGTACTCCTTTAGAGTTTTTACCAACTTTTTGTAAGGTATGAGATTTTCATTCTTAACCTTGTATTCATCATTAACTTACTTAATAATTAACTAAGAATCACCCACAACCTTGACATGGTGGATGTCCCATTTGATAGCGAGCTTCATCCCTATGATAAGTGCCTCATACTCTGTGATATTGTTTGTGCAAGGAAAACCAAGGTGAAAAATACCTGTGGTATAGGGTCACCAGAAGGAGTAATGAGGACCACCCCTGCACCTGAACCATGAAAAGTAAAGGACCCGTCAAAATGTACCTACCACCCAACAGATTCTTCAATGTATAGATAATGAGGCATCTAGAAGGTCCAGATTCAAAGGTTCAGTGCCTTGAAAAGGTGCTTCCATGCTAGATTGATCTGTGAGTACTTGTCATTTAACAGAATTCTGATGCTACAAATTCTATATCAAATTCACTTAGTATAATGATCCAATTAGCCATTCTACCCGTGAGGGCAGGTTTAGACAGCAAGTACTTGAGTGGGTCGAACTTTGGATATAAGCTTGGTCTTGGTATTCAATAAATAATGGCAAAGTTTTTGAAAGGTAAAAACTATAGCCAAACAAGCATTTTCAATTTTGGGATAGTTGAGCTCATAAGTGATGAGAGTGCAACTAAGATAATACACCACTTTTTCTTTGTGACCAAGGTCATACTGGGTGAGCATCACACCAATAGAAAATTGTATAGCAGAGATATAAAGCAATAGTGGTTCACCAAGAGTTGGAAGCATGAGGACAGGTGGATTTGGCCAGGTATTGCTTAAGAAAAGTGAAAGGCTTGTTGTTGCTCTGGTCCCCAGATGAAGGCAATGTCCTTCTTAAGTAGGTGGGTGATTGAATGGAACTTATCGGCAAGCTGGGAGATGAAGTGGCGAATAGATTGTATTTTTCCCTGCAAGCTATGTAATTGCTTAATGTTCTTAGGGGGAGGCATTTCAGTAATGGTAGACACTTTAGTAGGGTCCAATTTAATTCCCCTTCTTGATACTATGAAACCTAGAACTTTTCTTGATAGCACACTGAATACACACTTCTTCGGATTTATTCGGACCTTGTACTCTCATATGCGCTCCAAGATAAATCATAAAATGACAGTGTGATCTTCTCTTGTCTTAGATTTTCCAAGGATGTCATCCACATAGTCCCTCCATGATATCATGAATCATATCATGAAAAATTATTGTCATTTCCCGCTGCTAAGTAGCTCCTACGTTTTTCAGGCTGAATGGCATTACTTGGTAATAGAAGGTACCCCAAAGAGTCATGAAATCCATTCTGTGTTGATCTTCATCAGCAATCTTGATTTGGTTGTATCCTGAAAAACTATCCATGAGAGATAGCATTTTGTATCCTATTGTTGAATCCACAATCATATCAATATTTGGCAGTGGAAAATCATCTTTAGGGAAAGCTTTATTAATGTCTCTAAAATCCGTGTAAATTCTGATACCGACAAGATTTTTCTAGATAGGGACGATGTTGGATATCCATTCAAAGTAATTCAATAGTCCCAATGAATCATGCCACAAGTAATCTTTCTAGTTCCTCTTTAAACTAGTAGGGCCACCCTTGGGTGTAACTTTATGAGATTTTGTTTAATAGGCTTATCATCTGCGTGCACAACTAGGTTGTGCACGACCAAAGTTGGATCTAAGCCTTGCATGTCTTTGTAGGACCATGAGAACACATCTATAAAATCTCGTAATAGCATGGCGAATGTTTTATATTCTTTAGCCGAGAGTGAAGGTCCCAATTTTACTATCTTTGGGTCCTCTTCAGTACCAATATTCACATCAATAGTCTCCTTGACTAGTAATTTTGACAAGTCCTCCATACAGCATAGGATTGGGAGGAAGGTTGAGATCTTTGTCCAAGGATGTCTCCACGAGATTTTCATCCTTGGTGTGGTCACTTTCATCATCCTTTGATTTTTTTACCATTGTTTATCGGCCAGTGCCTCAACGAGGTTTTCACTATGCGACTTGGACTTTTATTTTTGCGGGGGGGCTTTGTCGTTGGAACCTTTTTCCCCTCAATTTTTCTTAAGTTTTGCTGACCATGAAGCTCAGCCTCCTCTGCTAAAATAGGTGCAGGTATCCAAGTTAATAAATAGAAACCCTTTTTGTGGTCTCCAATGGGAATTGTATCCCTTATGCCCATGAACTTTGTGATAGCTTCATCATTCTCAAATAAATCTAGTGACATATGAAGTTGTTAGTCCCTTTCAACAAGGGAATGATAAGCAAGATCAAGAATAGGTTTTGAAGGGGTTATGGTTAGGAAAGTGTTATTCCTAAATAGGTTTGTGGAGGCAAGATACTCATATTAGATACAATGGGAATCCATATCGCTACCTAGATAGTCAGAGTTATCCTCATGTTGAGAACAAGTAGCATCTTGATCATTAGTGTGTGCTCCATAATGGTGATATTCAATGTCGTATCTTTCTATTTTAAAATGCGGAAGAGGCACTGGTTCTCTTTGTCCTTGTTTGTTTCTTCCACATCCTAGGTCCTTATAGCCGATGGAGTACATCATTTTACTAGATTTCTCGTATTTAGGGGTTTGATAATGGGTTGGTTGAGTATCCTCTGGGACCCATGTTGTAGGTGGATCTCAACAATTTTTCTTCAACCAACAAGCCTCCATGTAAGAATGGCACAATTGTGTGTTCATTTCTAGGTCTTTTGAAGTGATAGTTGGGTCGACCTCTACTCTTGGGTGACAATGAGAGATTTGAAACCAAGAGGGCTTGCTGCACATTATATTCTCCACAAGCCATATTCAAGGATTTTCATCTCCCATGAATAAAAAGGAGAGGTTGATGTAGACATGTGCCATGAGCGCAAGAACTGAGAGAATCTGAATCTATTTGTGGTTATATGGCTTCAGATTGGAGAGGGACAACTATATCGGTAGAGGGAAACATATATGTGCCCTTACGTGTAAAACTATTGAGAGCTCTGCAGTGAGTAAAGGGCTCTAAATCTCCTTGTATTGTAATGGTGTGTCTCTCCATGCTTCAATTTAATGACACTAATGGAACATCGATGTCACGGCCTCCATGGCATGAATCCATGGTTGGCCTAGAAGCATATTATATGGAAGTTCCAATTCCAGACATGAAACTTTGTTTAATGGAAAATGGGACCCACCTCCATGGGCAACGTGATTGTTCCCACTGACTCCCTTTCCGCGTTTTTGTAAGTGGTGATAGTGATGATATTTGACTCAAGATCTGCTTCAATATGTCCTAGTTTCTTAACTAGCTTTAGCGTGCATATGTTAAACCCCAATCTGTTGTCCACAATAACTCGTTTGATCTTCCTACCGGTAACAACTACGTCAATATACAAAGGAAGATTATGTGTTCTATTTTTAGTAGGAATCTCCCTATTATTGAAGGCAATGTGTTCATTTGGTATGATGTTTGCAACTGCGGCTTGAAGATGTGTAGGATCTACCTCTAATGGAACTCCTGGCCCTTGAAGAGTCTGGTATAGAATGTCTTTGTGTACATTGGATATCTTAAGAAGATCTAAGATCGAAATCTTAGTAGACGTCTTCTCAAGTTGCTCTAAGAGGTTTTATTTACTAGTTTGTGGGGTTGATGGAGAAGATTCTAGAATCACGAGGTGGACGTGCCTTGTTACCGCGGCACAATCCTTTCCCTTGATTCGGATGGTGTTGACATGGTCAGTAGGAGAGTGAATACATCCAATAAGTGAATCATAATGATTGTTTTCTTTGTTGGTGTATAAGTACTTAACTACTTTATAACCTTGGGATGACTCTCCCCGATCCGGCTTTGACTTTTCTGATTTATCATGTTTGGGGAATGGCTCTTTATATATCCCCATCTTTTCGTTGCGTGTCTACTAGGTTTTCACAGGGTTTTCCACCTCTATCTCCCCATTTTCGATGAGTTCTTGGATATAATAACAAATTCGAAGACATTTTTCTATCTTATGTCCCTTGACATGATGCATTTTGCAATATTCATGCTCCTTGTACCATGAAGGTTTTGAAGCATTGTCATCAAATGGTTGTGTCATAAGATATGTCACCATGTGAGCCGCATCCAATTTTTTTAGTATAACTGACAAAGTTTCATTAAGAGGGGTGAACATTCTTCATTTTAGTGGTGGTTGAATTGGTCCTTTGGTCAGTTTAAAAGGTTGACTAGTTTGAACCATTTGTACACATTTGGAATCAGTGATCCCGTCTCCTACCACGTTTTTGTTTTTGTTTTTGTTAAAAACCTTCGGCTTCTCCGTGGGTTTAACATTTTGATTATCTCTAGATTGGGACTTGAGAGTTCCTTTGGTAATGAGAGATTTCTCTATCTGAACCCATTTTTCAATGACCTCCCCAAACGTGTGAACACAATGCATTTGGAGGTGGAAGGCTATGTCCGGATTTAGGTTGGGTACAAAAATACTAACCAGCTGTTTTTCAGGGAAAGCGCAAGGGAAGTGGCTAGCTATCCCTCTCCATTGTTGTAAGAAGTTGGAAAAAGTCTCATTAGGGCATTTTTTTGCACCACATAAATCTTCCATGGTGACATCACTCTCTATATTGTATGAGAAGTGATGCACAAACCTTTCTACCAATTCTAGCCAAGTGAAAATTAATCCCCGAGGTAAACATGTAAACCACTCCAAGGCTTAACCTCCTAGAATCTTGGGAAAAATTCTTATCAGATAATTGTCACTATAGGACACCTCTTGACATGCCATATAGAAATATTTGACATGATATCGTGGATCTCCCTTCCCTTTATATTTATCAAATTTTGGCATGTCAAATTTCTTAGGAAAAGGTTGAAGGGTCATAGTCTTGTCAAAAGGATAGGGACATAATTATTCATATTGATACTTTCTAATGCTCCCTATATTTCTCTCTTGAAGGCTTATGAGTGCTCCTTTCATAGACTATACGTCTTGTGTGAGCAATTGTTCTCTAGTGGGAGAAGCGGGGATATATACTCGATGATACCCCGTATCATCTTCTCCTTGATTTTCTCTATAGAGTTCACTAATCTTAACCTTTGGCCTTGACTTTTGAACTTTTTTTCTTGCTTCCTTTTGTACATGAGAGGTTAGCAAAGCTAATTTTTGGCTTAGGTTACTAATCTATTGTTGAATGGTGGTTTCTTCTTCTAGAGGTTCCTCCTCTTCCTCGTATTGTGGAGTTTCTTCACCATTCTCATGTCCTGTCCTATTTTTACATGGCACTTTGATAAAGGGCATTCTATGTCCCACAACTTTATCATTTCCTGCATTAGAGATAGAAGCATGTCCATGCATCAAAATATCCTCCATGTTGATAAGGGGTCGTTCTTCCTCATTAGCGTTATTTGAAGGTGGAATTGTTTCATTTTCAGTGGACACTTTAGCCCCTAATTCTACGACCTGTGCTAGCACTCTATCCTTATTTCTAAAAATAAACTTATTTAATAAAGTAGGTTCAAAGTCAAATTCTTCATGTGGGGATTCCAATTCATCACCACTATGATCGACCATATCTTCTATCTCTTTTTCCGCAGAAAATAGAGGCCCTAGATCATGTCCAATAAAGGGGTTTGACCCTTGTCTGTTTGAGGCATCCCAAGATTGCGCTTGTTTTCCTCGTATGTTTGTTTCTTGAGTCCTAATCGTGTTTTGGGAGCCCTTATTTATGATAGTTTCACTAAGGTAAGTTGTAAATGTGTTCAAAACTTTGTGAGCACACCTAAGTGAAATGAAAGATAAATTGCCAAGAATATGAATGAGTAACAATGTGAGAATACCAATGTGATAGAGTGATAAATCACCAGTGACATAAATGTTTGGTATCTAAGCCTATCGAATGAATTACTTCCTAGACTACGTCTCAAAAAGCAATTAATTTTGCAAGATAATTAACAAGATGTTCTCACTTATGCCAAGTTCAAGAGAATGAACAAGACGTAAGTAAATACAAAGAGTTAATGCGACCTCCCAACAAGATATACTAGAAGTGAGCTCAAACTCGATTAAGAACTATATCCCAAAAAGTGTTAGTTACAATTTGTGAGTGAAAAAACAATATTACCAAGATATGTTAACCAAACTTTGCGAGAAAGTAAGGTATTGATATCAAGATGCTATTGATATAACACGCACAAGTGGTAACACCTAGCACTCTTCAAAATCGAGGTAATAATAGAATTGAACTAAAAGCTCAAAGTATAGCTAGGAATAGTTAAAATGTGCATAGCGTAACCTTACAATATAGATATTTAGTTCAAGTTTACAAGAAACAAGACGTAAATATCAAAATTGTAGTGATACGATACAAACAAGGTAACCTTTCAAAGGAAGTCCAAGATGATGAACCAAGCCTAACTACAACAACAATCTTGATGTGGGTATCAAGATCACAAAGGCCACCAATGATATTAATATGCCTCCACACACTTTAGACGTTTAACATACCCAGCCGCAAACATGGATGGGTGTAAACGAACAAAAAAGTGGCAGAAATAATCAATTGGTAACACAGAGGTAGTCACCCTTCTTTTGATCAACAAAGTGTCAAAATAATGTGAAGGAAGTAGATCAAAAATGGGGATGAAAAATGTTGGTTTCACTTCGGCAGAGTTTCACCTCACCTTAAGGCAAGTGAAAAACTAAGCTAAAGTAACGCGTCACACGTTTCGTGATAAAAAGATGGTTGATAACTCAACATTGTTTTAGAATGGTCAAAGTGGGCTCCTAGCCAAAGAATATCTTCCTAGGTGGTTCTCTCTACCTAGGTGTTACAAAGTTGTCTTAAGCGAGCGCGATTTACCCAAAAAGTCACATTGACTAGTTTGGGAGTATCTCGGCTTTACTTTACCCCCTTCAAAAATAGTAGGCAACTAGTGCGTCTACATGTACTATCACTGGGGTCATCATACGGACAACTGGTAATGATATCTCACAAAGTAATCACTAGTCAAGTAGGTAGTGTGGAGCACTTCTTGTTTTGTCCACAAGGTTCCCTCTTGTGTGGACTACTTTGGGGTTCCTGGAACCACCCCCATTGTTGTAGCTTAAGGTTTTATGCCAAAGGGGTTATGTTCCAGTTGAGCGGAGAGTGACGTACCCTTTTCCAAAACATGCAATACAGTGTTTTGAATATGTTGTTCTTTTAATCTTGTTTAATTAGGTTTGGTTTGCTTGAACGTCCTTTTGGCAACCTGTATAGCAACTATATTAGTAGTTTTTGACTTCGTCTTTGATTCCTCCTTTCTTTGACAAGTGTGGTGTTTTGGTCTTGTATGACGATTTTAGTAGTTTTCCATCAAAAGAGTAAACATTATTTTTGATTCCCCAAATCGTCCAAGGACGCAAGAGAAGAGCATACGTGATGTTTCCAAAATCCAAAAAGATGTCGAATGGAAAAACACTTTAATTCAAACACACCAAGTTAACCAATTTCAATTCAAATATTCCTAACAACCTCAAAGCATCAAAAGGACCTAAGAATCGTTTCTGATTCCCAAGATCGCCCCAAGGGATGCGAGGGAAGAGCATACATGATTTTATTCCTATAAGTAAACATGTAAATTTTATCTAACCAAGTAAAAGCATGTGAAAACACCCAACAAAGATGAGTATTTAATTAAATAAAACATGCAAGAATGTTAGCACCTCAACACATTAACCTCAAGAAAACAAAAAGACACATGTGCCCCTGTTTTGGCATCTGCACATGGGCTAGGGCATAAATGCCACTCTGTGTGTTTCTGGATTTTTGTGTACCTATGCTACCCGAGAAGCATGTGTGCCACCAGAGGGACGTATGCGCTACCTTCGATAAAAACAGGCTTAATTTTACACATAGCACTCCTACAACCAAAATACGATAAAAAACACAAGAAAGTTGACAATACTTCAAATTTTAGCAAGTTAGTTTTAAAAATGGAAACAACCCATTAAAATGATGGCTATGAACAAGAAATTACACATATAAAATTAGTAAAAATTTCAAGAAAATGGACATTAATTACTACATGTACATATCAAAAGTTAGCCAAAACAATGAAATTTAAACTAAAATGCCAAGGGACTAGCTCCCACCAAGCGTGCCAAATGTGTGCATGATTTGCTAAACTAAGTTAATGAAAAATAGAGACTAACACCTAGTAGCCCTAATTAACAAAGCTTAAAGCAAAGTACAAAGCACCATTAAGATAAGAATTAAGCAAGGTTAGACACTAACATTTACCATATTTAAAGCTTCGAAACTAACATGCTAAATGTCTAAATCCTATATTCTCTTAAATAACAACAAATAAATGAATGAACCTATGTAGGCTCCATGATAATCAAATAGGTTGCTCTTGGTATTCCAAGAACCTAGGAATGGGGGCTTATCAAAGTTGGGCTACAAAACCCTTTTGACACCTCCCATATAACCTAAGCACTTTTTGCTAGAAAAGAGGCTTAACTCTCCAAGTGGTGAACTCTCAAGAAAACAAAGGAAAGCTTTTAGTCTATTTTGCTATATGCTTTGCTTTTGTCTTCTCAAGAAGTTTAGGTGTAGATATAAAGGTAGACAGGAGGGCTCTTTATATAGCCCAATGGATAAAGGAAACACTTCATCCCTTTGAATGTGGGATAAAAGGTAAAACAAGATTAGGAATGGATAAAGTTGCTTATAAAAGGTAACCTTACTTTAGAAGGGTTTAATTTATACTTAGCAAGTCATGGGAGTTGGGGGTGTTTTAATTAATCAAAGGTGATTAATTAATAGGTAGATGTAACCTTATAGAAGCTAATTAGAGGAATATTAGTATGATTTAGGATATTATAAGGAGATTAAAATCAATTTAATATTGATTTATTAGTTAAATGAAAGGGAAAGCTAATTAATTAGTCTAGAGAGGAGTGATTAACTAGGGTGTTTGTTGGATAGGAGACTTAACTAATTAGCATATTGTAATTAATTAATGACGATAAGAGAGAATACGAGTTTTTTTTTGATGATATGTCACCAATTTGTAAGAAGGGAGATAATTAACGCAATTTAAGTATTTAAATTGCTCGGGTGTAATTATGGGTGTCTACAATAGTCTAGATCACATAATGCAAAATAGGATAGAGTCAAGAAACCATACTTTTTTATATAAGCCTTCCAAAACAATAACCAACAAGATCTCGAGGATGTTTCCTTCACATATCTCCTCAAGATCAATCTAGAAAACTCAAGAATTCGAACCCGACAAAATTTCTCATTTCTTAACGATTTAACCCATTTTTATAAGCCCTTACTGCCTAAAATAGAAGCATCAATTTTAACATAAGAGTCTAAATAACTAGATTTGTAAAGTAGCTCGCTCACCTCCACTAATATTTCATCAAAACTGCAAGCATTAGCTCCTACCAGAAGGAAGCCCAAATGTTATGTACCTTGGGATTTGATATTATAATATATGTGGGTTGATGGAGATGCCAACATGTGGCATACATCCCTCTTAGTTAGTTATATGTTTATAATATATGGGGTCACATAGGAATTAGTTATATTGGGTAATGAGTCACCCTGTATTGGGATTAGGAGTCACACATCCATTAAGAGTAATTTATATCTATATAAAGGATGTGAGTATCATTATGAGTATGTCATGGATGTATGTGTTGAGTCTTCTACTTGGTAGAGGTATATTGGAGGTGTCCCCATCAAAGTGGATTGCCATCTTGGGAGATTGTGGAGTTACTCTTTCCTTAACAAGCATTGTATGGTGTTGCCCTACCTTAAGGGTATTATTCTGCATATCTTAAATATTTTTGCATATTGGCCCACCAATATCTCTTGTGTTGTGTTATCTTCTTCAGATTATTCATTTAATATATGCATAGATCTTATCAAGTGGAATTAGAGCATCGATCCAAGTAATTTGTGGGATGAAACCCTAATGTTGTTTATTCACATATATCTAGAGATAGACATGGATTTTTTCAAAGAATTTTTTTTGGGAATGGAAACATCATTAAAGTGATCTTACCTCCAAATTTCAAAGTTTTTGGAGCTATTTTGTGAAACATATGTTTGTTTTGGGGTTGAAACCCTAGTTTTAAGGTTTCATCTATATATTATTAATTGTGATGAATTAGTTCTTACATTTTTGGGCAAATGTGAATTCAATTCATGGTGGTACCCCTAAAATTTTAGAAAAAAAAAGTATCTGTTTTGAGAGAGTTATAGAAGTTTTATGGTTTTTCAAACATTTACTCCAAAGGCCGCAATATTAGGAATTTTTCTAATTTTTTTACATTTTAGGAAATCTCTCAAAAATATAATTGGGTTTTATGTTCTATGTTTTCTGATTTTTTTCTGAACTCTAACTGAAATTGTTAGAGAAAGGTTTTTTATCAAAAGGGTCTATTCCTAAAACCCTAGTTTTATGGATCATGGAGATGAGAATTTTTTATGGAGATGGAAAGATTAATGTTAGAGAATGGTGGATTTAGTTTCATTTTTCATCTATAATACCACGTCTTTTCTTATAAAATCAGCTTGGTGTTCTAGCTCTAAGTTGGTGGTATCAAGTGCAACTAAAGCATATCAATTGGTCTTGGGAGGAAATCGAAAAAGTTTTCTTAGATCGACGGGCCTAAGAAGATGAAGAAGAAGAGGATGTTACTAATGAGGGTGTTTCAAATAAGGATGAGAAAGAAGAAGAAGAAGAATAAAAAGAAGTTGACAATGAACGAGTTGAAGAAGACAATGTTGATGATGAAGAGGCTACACATTATTTAGAAGGAGAGACAACATATTAATATACCTCAAATAGTTTATTTCCAAGGAAGCTTTAATATTTCAGTTTGAAGGGTGCATTCAAAGGAAAAAAATAATTGTTTCCATAAACCCTAGTAGTAAATTTAACTTCATCAATATGTATGTAGCTTGACATCTACATAATCAAGAAAAGCATATCAATGAAGCTCAAGTGGATGGTAAGCATATTCAAGTTTTTTGAAAATTTAAATATCTTTATGGATAAATATGTCTTACATTTAGATTTTTATGCTTTAGATATGGATGGTATGGAAATTTTTCTTGGATATCCTTAGAGATATTTAGAACAATTAATATTAATGTGTAAAATAAATTCATGAAATTATGGTACACGAGACAGAAAATTACATTACAGGATATCACACTTAGCAAGGAAAAAATTAATTTAAAGATGGAGCATGAAGATTACTTTGAATATGTTGAAGAAGGGAATAAGGAAGATTCCTAAGGAAATGATGAAGAAGACAAAAATAATTCATCTACTCAAGAGAAAAAAATAAATAGCAAACAAATAAGGTTGAGGAAAAGGTTGATAAGGTTGAGGATACTAAGGTTGTACCATATAGACACCCACATCATCATGAGAGGAAAAATTCATGGAGACATGCTAGGACACATAAGGGCAGCAATCTATATGGATATACAAGGAATTGGAGCAGCAATAATTTTTTCTATACATGGAATCAATGGAGCAATAATTATATGACATAGAATCACATGAATAATTATTATGGGTATGCATGGATGCCAAGGAGGAACACATATGGACCAAGATGGAATTAGATGAGTGCAGTGGAATATGGAATTAGGTTTGGAGCAGAATAGCATCACCCACTAGGATTTCATATGGGTGGTTAGATGATCGAGCATGGCGACAAGTGTGTAATGATTTAAAGCACACTCATTATATGGATTCTTCTTATGTTTCAAGGACGAATCATGTCAAGGAGGGAGGGAATGCTATGTACCTTAGGATATGATATTATAATATATATGGGTTGATGGAGATGTCGACATGTGGCACACATCCCCCTTAGTTATATGTTTATAATATATGGGGTCACATAGGAATTAGTTATATTGGGTAATGAGTCGGCCTACATTGGGATTAGGTGTTACCCATCCATCAAGAGTAATGTATGTATATATAAAGGATGTGAGTATCATTATGAGTATATCATGGATGTATGAGTTGATTCTTCTACTTTTTAAAGGTATATTAGAGGTGTCCCCTTTGAAGTGGATTCCCATATTGGGAGATTGTGGATTTACTCCTTCCTTAAGGAGCATTGTATGGTGGTGCCTTACCTTAACGGTATAATTCTGCATATCTTGAATATTTTGGCATATTGGCCCACCAAAATCTCTTTTGTTGTGTTATATTCTCCATATTATTCATTTAGTATATGCAAATATCTTATCACTGAAAATAGCCTATCAACAATAAAAATGACTTTGCACAATGCATGCAAGATAGCTTTGAGAAGAAGCTTCAAGTTCCTTACCAAAAAACATTTAGTAATCATAAATTTCTACATGTGCCATGTCATGGCTCAATAACTCATTGTCACCCTCTAACTTTGGTGTAATTCGAGTGGTCCTACCTAATTTTAGCGTACACTTTAGTCAAACATAATGCATGGTGGTATATCAAATTTTTAAACAATAATGAATAATCTTGCATGGAAGATTTATTTCATAAAAATAACCATCATTACCATTTTAACATGGTTGAATACTCTATTTTAAACAATGTAATATTGATCCAATGTGCATGGTAGGGTCATTTCGACCACTCTAGTTAGCAATCCAATGTATGCCTAAGACCATCTTAATCAATAAACATTAAAATGCTACTCACCATGCCCTTTAACATTTATTTCAATCTTAATACAATTGCCATGTTGAATGGTTTGTAACCAACAAAGTAATTAATCAGATTTTTAGTTTTGCATGGATCTTACATCGACACCAATAATGACCACCGCCTATAAAGTATCAATCAGTCGAAAACATGAGCAAAACCAAAAAAGTTAAATAAAAAAAGAAAGGTGATATTTTATATCATTCATTTAACATTAAATAAGTCATGATCAAGCTATGAAGCAGATAAGTAACCAAAATCCAATAAACCGAGTTATTATTTTCTTATAATAGAATGAATTGCATTGGACTTCCAGATAACATTATCATTAAACCAACTTAACTTTTACCTGCCCCTTGTTGAGTATCACCATTATGTTTTACAATCTTAAACCATCATGAAAACAAAAGTAGGTTAGCATTATGAAATCAAGATATGTTTCCATACTAAAATAAGAGTAATTATGTAAAGATTCAGTCCTTCATTGCAAGTCATTACTTTCAGCAATAAAGGTAAACTAGTGATATTAATAACATGTACAACAATCCATCAACACACTAATATTACATATCATTTCCCATAGCAAAGGACCAAATCATGAAAGTTATCTCTTTCAGCAAGGTAAGTAACTTAGGAAACCAAACAACATATCAAAACATGGAAATCACTAAACCCAGCAAGATAAAAAAAAGCTTGAACTTCCAAGTAAACATGATAAGGTATTAACATAAGGTTTCCCGTGAGTGCTTAGTGATAAGCATCATTACGCAATTAGCTACTTAGCTATGCTTAATCATGTTTATCCTTTTCAGGATAAACGTGTGCACACCTAACTACGATACTAGCTGGGTAACACTTCTTGCTGCCAAATCCTTGTGATCCACTTCACGTCAATGACTCTATCTTGCGACAACATGAAATGAAAATGCAGGATGTTACATCCACATTATTTTAACTGCAATCGTAATGACTTGATCTTGGTAATAAAATCTTCCAGAGTGTCAAAGTTGTTAGGACCTAAGTTGATAAGTTTAATTTCTAACTAATGACCCCTCATAGTGTCAACTTTTCCAAATAAGGTTTATAAGGTCTTCCACACCTCGTTGGGAGATTTGGATCACTCTATGTGTTTCACCTGATTCTTAGACATTTCTTCGAAAATAATGAAACAGATAAGGTAACGTGCATAGGAGGAATACCTGTTGAAATGTTGGTTGATAGGTTGTTGCCCGCTTATGAGTTCTGAATCCACAACTAATTGTGAAATCTTTCTTTCGGCTGGGAGGAACTACCTGAAATAGAAAGCAAGACCAACAGAAAGAGTTAAATAGTATATGCAGTGGACTGCCTAGCGTGTGCTAGATCTAGGAAGTGTGGTACTTCCTAGACGGTTGTCAATCCACTGTTTAAAACAATTTAATGCTGGTAATAAAGTAAATCCTATTGTAGTTAAAATGATTTAGGTATCTCATTTAAAACACAATAAGAAAGATATAATCTAACAGGCTAGGTTAAAATAAGATCCGAAGGTCAAGTAACTGGTTCTGGGTCTCTACAGGTCTGACAGAGGTCTTAGGCAGGTCACAGGTGAGTAAGGGTGATGTGGGAATAGGTAGGTAGGTTATTTTTCTGGGCTGTATTGGTAGATACAGAGACCGATGCCGGTTAAGGGTGACCAACACCGGTTTGGGAGAACCAGTGCCGGTTACTGTGGGGTACTGGGAATGTCACAGAATGAGCTTTAGATCTCCCTTATGATTACACAAAGGACTAGGCTGGTCGGAATGAGGTATTAAGTTGTTTGGATGGGATTTGGTGAAGTTTTAATAGGGATATGGAGGGGTGAGTATTAATGGAGGTTAGTGGGTGGCTAGGAGAACAAAGGATGAAAATACAATGGTGAAATGAGAGAGCCAGAGGATTAAAATGTTCTACTTACTTGGAATCTGGTTCTGGACATCTGTGAGTGAGGAATGAAGGTGTTAATAAGAGGTTAAACAATGAAGAGGATCACCAAACATTGGGGAGCTCTTGCATGGGTTGCATGTGCTCTTATTCTTGCCTGATTGGATCAAATTTGTGTTGGGGGTGAGTGTTGGATGGTTACTGGGTGAATGTTGGATGTCTGTGCAAGAGAAAATACTTGATCTCCTTCTTTGCATGTGTGTTCTCCCTGAAACTTGTTCTCGAAAGATGTGATATCTCTCAGGAATCTGCCAACCTCGAAAATAAGGTTGTTTTGGGAATTAAATGGTAACCGACGGTGGTTCCGGCTTAACCCGCAGCAGTTAAGGGTAACTGATGTCGGTTAGGGTGGGATTTCCTAGGTTTACTAAACTGGGTAGATCCCCTTGATTTTTTGGGATCTCGTTTCATTTACCTGCGATTAGACTGGAAGCTTCCTTCTAACATGCGGGAATGTGGTTAGAGGGAATGTAGGCATTGATTTTTAGGGTTTGGGTAGGTCTTAGTTAGTTATGGCAACTTACTAAGAATAGGTCTTAGGGTGAGGTGGCTAGATGAGGTGGATATGTGGGCATTATCCCAATTAGGATATTTAAATAATAAATATGGTGAGGATAATGAATTAATTTAATTTAAATAATTAAATTAATATTATAGTAGGGTGAATGGGGCCATGGTTAGATGAATGTGATGAAGGTGTTTATTTGACGAGGGACCAAAGGGGAGTGTGACCTAATTTTAGTGTCTACATTTTGCCCCTTTTTGTTGCGTAGCTTGTATTGGTAAGCAACACTGACAAAAATAAGATGTGGTTGCCCCATGTGTGGGTGGAGGTGATCCCCCTCAAACCAGGAACTGACGAGGCAGAAGGTAGAATCGGTGAGTGGTTTGATAAAAGGTAAATGTGATGAAAAGGAAGGTGGGTATCATGGTGGAAAAAGGAGAAATGTCTACTTGGGTAATCTAGGTAATGGGTCAGGGTCAAAGGTAGTAACATTCAAATGCACACACACATGTATAAGCTGCAGCACAGTACCAAGTTGAAGAGAAGGAAAACTCTACATTGTCTAAGGTTGATAGGTTTATCCAAACAAGGTTGAGGTGATTCTGGTATCCAAGGTATAGGATATGGTCAGGAAACATGACATGCAGGTCAGGTGCAGGAACATTTAGGTATGTTCCGGTACACCAAGGGTTGGGTCAAGATAAACGGTCATAGGAAAGAGGTAAGGTAAGGTCATTAGATCAATCAACACATGTAACAGTGCCACAAGGTATAGCAAACACATGAGGTCAAAGGTCACTAGCGATGGTCCAGGTCCAAGAATCTAGGTCACGGCATGGGTAGGGCCGAGGTATGGGTAAAATAATGAGTCCCCAATTGACAAGGATGCGGGTAGGGTAAGGTAAAATGACGAGGGCAAGAGGGTGGGGGGAATGGTCAGGGTAAAAAGGTTGGGATAGTGGAAAAAAGAATGAAGAGGTAGGGTAATAGGGTAAAATTTAGGGCAATGTGTCCAAGAGAGGGTGACCGATGCCAGTCAAGGGTAACCGATGGTCGGGCAAAGACCGTGTTGGTCAACTGGAACCATCACCGTAAGGTAGGGCACAAGACTGATATGTCAGGTCAAGGGGAAACCATCGCCGGTCAGGTCGGGTAGGTTATAAAAAGAAAAATTCCATGGTTTTAAAATTCATTTGTGATTTGCAAATTAGAGAAAATGACAAGAGAGAAGAAGAGAAGAAGAAAACAACTGAGGGTGTCAGAAGGTTGAGTTGGCAAGCCACGTAGGTGACGAGTGTTGATTGATTAGTGGGGTCATGAGAGTGGGGTGTTGGATTTGATTGGTTGGAGATTCGGAGGACTTTTGGCAATGGCGGAGGCAGGAGAGGGCTCGGGAGGACCCGTGCAGTGGCCTGAGGTGCCACCATGACGACGGCAGTGGGATGAGGTAAGATCTAAACCCTATGTGTGTGTTGTTTAGTTAAATGAGAAAGAAATTTGGGGGGAGGAAATGGGGGTTGGGGGGAAAATTTAAATGTAAAATTGGAAAGAAAATGGGTGAAATGGGAAGGGGGAGAGTAGAAGATAGGTAAAGGAGGGGTAGGAAGGGATGTGGAGGGTTTGGGGGAGGAATGGGTGGGTAGGGTGGGGAGTGTGGAGAGAAAAAGGGGGTTTGGGGATACAGTGGTCACCGCAATAGTGACCGATGTCGGTTCCACTGTGGCCGACGTCGGTGGGTGTGGACCGGTATCGGTCCCAAGAGAGGTGACCGATGCCGGTCGTAGTGAGACCATGGTCGGTCAAGGGTAGACCAGGGTTGGTCAATGCTGACCGGTACCAGTCTAGATGAGGATAAACAACTGTGGAAGCGATAGTGGGACAGGGAGGGGTAGGAAATGTCTGGTTAAATTAGATAAGGAAAGGCAGGGATAGATAGGTAAAGTGGCGAGGTCAGGGTTTGGGTGCTGGTAAGTAGGTTAGGTCAAGATGTGGGGTTAGAGGAAAAGGTAACTAGATTAAGGCTATGGACTATGTATAGATAGGTTTGGTAGAATTTGGTAAGTCAAAGGTCCAAATGGCGCCAATATTTCCAAATGTTATAGATATGGTTAAGTTTTTAATAATGTGATCATTTTATTGGATGCACGTGCGAGAGATCAGCTAAGCATGTGGGACAGGGTTCCACCCCTAC
Organism: Taxus chinensis; assembly: GCA_019776745.2. Lineage (NCBI taxonomy): Eukaryota > Viridiplantae > Streptophyta > Pinopsida > Cupressales > Taxaceae > Taxus > Taxus chinensis. The sequence goes on along the minus strand of CM034146.1, from coordinate 41,814,805 downwards.
TTATGATAGTTCACAGCAAAATGACCCCTGAGGATTTAGCGGCATGTGGAGGAGGTGGGCCTAAGTGGGGTCATTGACCACTATTCATGGCATGTAGTTAGTAGCCTAAGTCTTATGGTCACTCTCATCGATAGATGGGATTCTGTGACCAACACGTTCCACCTATGCGACAGGTGAGATTACAGTCACCCTTTCAGAGGATGCTGTTCAGGATCATGCGTTGCTAACCCATATTAGGTACATAGGTCTATTCGATCTCATCTCGACGCCTCAGAGGAGTTAATGTTGATAGTTTTTCAGAGAGGCCGATGGACATGAGATTGACATTCCATAGTGCCAGCTTGAGCTATGGAGAGATGTACCTAGCCCATCCCGAGGAGATGAAGCTAGTAGTTCTATTGATGGAGGCAGTGTGCTAGGGGCTTTGGCACTATTAAATGTAGAGGGTGGGTCGGTTCTTATACTCAGGTCTGATGGAGGTATTACATGACATGATGATAGATCCAACCCGCTTTTGCTTGGGTGCACTCAGCATTCCTGGTGTAGCTATACAGAGAGTTGTGGGCATATGGAACGTCTGATGTAGGTTTAACCTATGTTGTACCTTTTTACTTCATTGTTGGGCATATGAGCACATTTTAACTGTCTTGCAGTCCAGTGGATATTCCCCAGGCTTTCAATGCCTTTCTAGTCCAGGATTTGTACGAGTGGGGTATAGGCAATGATTGGAGAGTGTTTAGATTCAGATCAGGGCTACACATAATGTAGCATACTTCAGGTGACTATTGAAGGGGTTGTTCTAACACAATTGCAGGTAAGACATCATTTGTGAGGCCATATGTGGGCTTCATCGATCATATAGCGAGATATGCTATGTTGAGCTAGATGGGACATTGATCAGCTTTGGTGAGATGGATAGTGGGGTGTTGTAAGGGGAGCACGAGATGATCCTAATTGATCAGAGTTAGGGGGTAGTTTGGGCTACTAAACAATCTCATATTGTTATCCAAGTATTGCCAGTTTTTCTGATTATTTATTTGCTGACGTGGAAGTGCCCTTTCCTCTACCATTGGATGCAAATAATGCCTCAAACATAATCAATTGTGGATTTCAAGAATCAAAATTGGTCCCAAGAAATCACGATCTTTAGACTGATAAAAGTGGTAATAGTGAGACATCACGTTTTCAGATCAGTTAGTCAAGGGTAGACCAGGGTCGGTCAAGTGCTGACTCAGTACACCGGTCTAGATGAGGATAAACAAGGGAAGCGTAGTGGGTAGCTAGGGGTAGGAAATGGTTAAATTAGATAAGGAAAGGTAGGGATAGATAGGTAAAGTGGCAAGGCTAGTGTTTGCGGGTGTTGGTAAGTAGGTTAGGTCAAGATTGGGGTTCCAGAGGACCAAAAAGGTGCAAAAGATGAAGGCTTGGAGTATGCCCGCCAGATAGGTTCGGCCCTAGAATTTGAGGAAAACGTAAAAAATGAAGGCTTGGGGTACGGGTAATGGGTTTAGTAGAATTTGGGGTCAAAGGTATAGTAGGTATGGGTAAGTTTTTAATAATGTGATCATTTTATTAGATACAGGTGAGAGATCAGCTAGGTATGTGGGACATGGTTCTGCACCCTTGCTCGTAACAGTTCATGGTGTAATGACCCCTGAAGAGTTGATGGCATGTTGGAGGAGGTGGGCCTGAGTGGGGTCTGAAGCTACCGGCATGTAGTCCATGGCAATCGAGTCTTGATGGTTGCTCTCATCAGATTTTAGATGAAGATTCCGTGACCAACATGTTCTCACCTACCGATGGGTGCGATTATAGTCACCCTAGAGGACATGTTTAGGATCCTGCGGCTAATGCATATTGGTACACAGGTCTACTTGAATCTCCTTGCTGAGGCCTCAGAGTAGTTGATACTTGACAATTTTTGGAGACGGGATGGACTGAGCTGACATTCCATAGTGCTAGCTTGAGCTATGGAGAGACAGTACCTAGCCCATCCTGAGGAGACGAAGCTAGGCAGTTTTATTGCTGGAGGTAGTGTGTTGCCTTTGCACTATTAGATGCAGCACCTGGGTGGTCTTGCCTCTAGATCACTGTAGTGTCCTGATTTGCACTTCCAGATGTAGAGGGTGGGTACGCACTGATAGGGGTATTACATGACATGATGATAGATCAGACCCGCTTTTCTGTGGGTGCCAGCATTCCTGGTGCATATATCTATACAGAGAGTTGTGGGCATATGGGTGTTTGCGCAGGTTCAGCCTATGTTATGTACCTTTTTACTTCACTGGATTGGGCATATGAGCACATTGTCTATGTGCATCTAGTGGGTATGCCTATTAGGCTGATGCATTTCTGCTAGGCTTTGTACGAGTGGGGTATAGGTGATGGGTGCCTGTTATTTTAGAGTGGAGATTAGATAGGGCTACACATAATGTAGCATACTTCAGGTGACTATTGGAGGGGTTGTCAAGGGGTGGACATCATTTGGAGGCCATATGTGGGTTTCCCATCATATAGGAATATGTGTGATGAGCTAGGGATGGGCTTTAATTGGTGAGATGGATAGTGGGGTGTCTAAAATGCAGGGGAGCTAGAAGATCTCAGTTGACAGAGTTAGGCGGTAGTTTGGGCTGCTATAGGACATACCTCCGCCCTTCTTGTAGTACAAGAGAGACGACATGGAGAGGCCCTTACCTCTACCATAGCTGACAGTGCCCATAGGGCAAGAGGAGTAGGAAGTAGACCGGTAGATTGATGATGTCGGGGTTACATACAGATACAAACAGTGGTAAGCGGCTCATTTACGATCTATACCACTCATGTCAGGGCAGCTAGATCTAGCCACCATCACGGTGCAGAGGGACGCCCTATAGGGGCAGGTGGCGATGTTGATTACCCAGTTGGGTATGGTGCAGACACAACTTGTCAGCTCAGAGGTAGAGGTGGCCGAGTTACATGTACAGGTGGCCAGTCTTCAGGCCCAGATGGCCCAAGGTGGGGATGGAGATGGAGATGATGGTTGGGTAGCTGCCCTACAGGCATAGGTGATAGGGTTGTAGGGCCAGTTGGCCACAGCACAGGCACAGATTGGGGCATTACAAGCCCAGATACAGATAGGTGAGGGTTGTACAGGGGCAGGGCTTTATAGCATGATGGGGCAGGGGCCACCACAAGCAGGCGTGGGACAGGGTCCTAGTTCACAAGAAGGGGTGGGATAGGGTCCCGCAAGATAGGTACAGGGGTCCGAGGCCTATGGGCCACCAAAGACCATTCCCATATCTAGGTTATGGGATGCCCTAGGTGAGGCCAGATATTACCAGGATTAGTTGATGGTGGCTGGGATAGATTTCTATATCTTATGGAGAGTACATGGCATAACAGGCCTCGAGTGAGAGGACTAGATCCCAGACTCACAATGTAGAGAGCATAGGGGGCCATGGAGCTCCTAGACAAGATCAAGGAGAGGCCACCAGCTCTAGGTGATGTGCCAGTAGGGGATAGTGAGATGATACTAGGCCGGTGGATAGGAGCTGAGGAGGAGACTGGAGAGACTGACATGGAGGATGTCCGGCAGGGTGAGGCCTGATGCCCAACCCTGTATTTTTTATGTATTGTAGTCATTTTTTTATATATACCAGCCTGTGTGCCGAAGATAGTGAGGATGTACGAGAGTTTTTGTATATTTTTTAGCATATACCGGCCTGCGTGCCAAAGAGATTTTGTATTGTTTTATTATTTTATTTCATACGAGACCGGCCTGCATGCCGATGACATTTTGTATTGAGTATCAGCCTTCGTGCTAAAGATTTTGAGATATGGACAAGATTGGATATCCATGTATATTGTATTGAGACACACATATTTGTTTATATGATGAGATGGATGAGATTCTTGAGTTGGTGTTTTATGAGAATTTTAATGTTTTGTTGTGATATGGATGAAAACTAGGTGAGTGAGGCAGGATGGAGTCAGGTTGGTTTAGGCATGGATCGAGTCAGGTCATAGGCATGGATTGAGTTAGGTCTGGCATGGATCGAGTCAGGTCTTAGGCATGGATTGAGTCAGGTCTTAGGCATGGATCAAGTCAGGTCTTAGGCATGGATTGAGTCAGGTCTTAGGCATGGATTGAGTCAGGTCAGGTGGATTGAGTTAGGTCTAGGCATGGATTGAGTTAGGTTATGGGCATGGTTGAGTCAAGTTGTGGTCTAGGCATGGATTGAATCAAGTTATAGGCATGGTTGAGGTTGTAATTCATTAATTTTTGCAATGAATGGTGATATGGGTCATGTTTAAAAGGTTTTATAATATATGCAGGGTGATGGTAGAGAAATGGTAGTTGTAATAAATGTATGTTGTGATGATGATAAAAATGTTAAGCAACTTGTTGTCTATTTGGTTTGATGTCCAATTATTGATATAAAAAGGAAACTAAGTGGGGTGGAATGTGATTTAGGAAGATGAAGGAGGAATTGGTTAGGGTAGAGAGTGGCCGAGCTAACCTCCAAGGGCCCCATGCCCTCAGAAGAGCTGCCTACATAGTCCTGGTGAAAAGGGACCTCAGGCCGATGTAGTTCTCCCATAAGCTAGGGAAGAATATGAGGAGGTATGAAAATGAGTTGGTAGGTTTTAGGCATGATTTGGGTTTAGGTCTGTTAGGTGTGGGATTGTTATAGGCAAATTGGTATAGGTGATGTCGATTATGGCAAAAGAATAAGATTACCCCAAGGGTAAGCGTCGAGGACCAATTCTTGTATAAGGTAATCAATATGTAATAAAAAAAGATTAAAAGATAAGAGGGGGCAAGAAAGCCACCTAATTGGTTAGGATCATACTAAGTAGGTCATACCTTGGAGGAGGTGATGAACGTAAGACCCTAAAGACATTACATGATTGATTGTTCTAAGGGTGAAAAGTAGTCACATGATCACCAAATGTCATGGTTCCTAAGAGGTCCCTTGAGGCGGTAGGAAATGGGAGTGCAAATGGTGAGAGGGGTGAAAGGTGGTTAATTTTATGATATGTGGTAGCATGCTCTTTGGGCAAGATATCCAAGGTCATAATGGGCAAGTCCATGACAAAAAGTCTTCTATTTTGACTTGTATTTGAGATAGACTGATCGATGCAGGAAGTCTATATGGGATGAGGAAATTAACTCCTTGAGGTCTTCGTGAAGCTGATCGATGCGGGAAGCTTCATATTCTTGTCTCTCTTTTTTTATTTTTTTTAAATGCTTTACATAGTTGTCCTTCGAGGGAGCAGTCTATTTATAGTAACGATTGCCAAGAGGAAGATGTCCTTTTGAGGGATTCATCTTTTTATTAGAAGTTTGACTCAAGGAGTTGTGTCCCATGTGAGGGCTTTGAAGAAATGGACAAGACCAAGGTGAAGAATAGGATTCTTGTTCAGAAATCAAGGTGAAACGACCATGGGATCTCATCTAAAGGTAGACAAAAAGTATCCATGAGAATCATGCTATGTGCAGCGTCGTGGTACACATATTCAAGAGGAGATAACAAGTGACGGGTACTCACATGAATCTTGTTTAGTCATTGGTGAGGTGTAAGAAGTGGATAATGCTCAAGGGATGAGCGTGGAATGAGGTAAAAGGTGAGGTAGGACTAAAAGTCAACAGTAGAATGGTCGAAGATGCAAGGCATTAAGGGGCTCAAGTTCGGGTTTACCATCGAGTGAAGATAAACGATAAGCACCTGATCCATAATTATGGTTCATGATGTATGGTCCAAGTCAATTAGGAGCAAATTTTCCCTGTTTACTTTTTTCTACTTTGGTTACATGTTGATTTTCTTTCAGGACCAGGTCACTGACTTGGAAGTTTCATTCATGGACACGTTTGTCATAGGCACGTTTGATACATTTTTGGTAAACTTGAAGGTGGTCAAGAGCGTTAAGACGACGTTCATCTAATAACTCTAGTTGTGCTAAATGGTCTTGATGAAATTCATCATCATTGAGTATGTCATGGATAGAAATGTGGAGTGAGGGGATCTAGACTTCGAGAGGTAGAACAACCTCTGTACCATAGAACAGAGAAAAAGGTGTAGCGGCAGTGGAAGTGTGAATACTAGTGCAGTATGCCCATAGGGCAAAAGGAATGTGCGTATGCCAGTCCTTCCCAGTATCATTAACCACTTTCATGAGAATTTTGTTTAAGGTTTTATTAGTGGATTTGGCTTGGCCGTTGGTCTGTGGGTAATAAGGTGATGAGAAACTTAGCTGAATGCCAAAGGCGTCGCAAATTTTTTGCAATGTTTTATTTTTGAATTGTTTTCCATTATCAGTAATGAGGTGATGAGGAACACCAAAGTGATAAATGATGTGATGATTGATGAACTCACATATTTTCTCGGCTTTCATGGAGATGAGTGGTATGGCTTCAACCCATTTTGTGTAGTATTTGGTAGCGGTGATAATCCATTGATGGCGTTGGGAAGAATGGGGGTTGATCTCTCTAATAAGATCCAAACCCCATTGAGAGAAGGGCCAAAGGTCACGGGTGATCTATAAGGCATGACTGGGTGTATGATGAAGGTTAGCATGTTGTTGGCATTTAACACAATGTTTGACATATTCACAACAATCATGATTAAGGGTCCGCCAGTAATAACCTAGGCAAATAATATGCTTAGCAATAGCAAGGCCACTGAAGTGACCTCAACATATGCCATCATGAACTTCCTTAATGGTATAAGGAATTTCAGAACTCGTGAGGCATCGTAAGAGAAGACCATCAAATCCGCACTTATAGAGAAGGCCCCCCATGATGACGTAACAAGAAACCTTTTTAAGGAAGGCACATTGTCCGTTACGGATGAGATCAGGAGGTAAGATCGAGAGAGAAAGATAGTCAAAGTATTGTTTATACCAAAGGCCACTTGGGTCAGCAGTTCCGATGGAGTAAACTTCGCAAGGTAAATAAGAAGGTGATTGGAGTCGTTGTATGGTGATAAATATTTTAGAATCAACAGGCAAAGCAGGTATTTGAGAAGCCAAGCAAGCCATGGTATCTACAAATTTGTTGGTTGAACGGGGGATGGTTTGAAGGGCGTAATAGTCAAAGGTGGTCAAAAGTATGTCTACATGATGTTTATACTTTTGAAGTATCTCATTACGACATTGGTATGTACCATTGACTTGGTTTATGACCAGTTACGAATCACCAAAGATGTTGATTGATTTGACATCTAGGGTGTAGGTGGCTTGGAGACCTAATACGAGCGCTTCGTATTCGGCAATATTGTTTGTACGATAAAAATATAGTTTGAAAGACAAAGGCATGGGTTCACCATCAAGCAGAATGAGGATAATACCAGCCCCACCCCCACACTAACACTTGGAACCATCAAAGAAGAGTGTCATTTGATAAGCGGGTTCATCCAAGGAAAGGGTAGTAATTGACTCATCTAGAAAGTCAAAATTAGAGGGTTGATCCTCGGAAATAGGTGCGTCGGCCAATTGGTCGGCAATAGTTGGACCCTTGAGGGAATTTTAATGAATGAATTCGACGTCAAGGTCGGCTAAAAGCATAAGCCATCATGTGACACGCTGATTTTGATAAGGTTTGGCATACATGAAGTGTAGGGGGTCAGTGTTGGTCACAACATAGGTTTTGTGGTTGAGTAGGTAATGGTGGAGTTTTGTGGCAACGAAAAAAAAGTCTAAACAAAGTTTTTTGGGATGGGTGTATCGGGTTTCGTAGTCCAAAAGAGTATGGCTTATGTAATAAACTGCTTGCTCCTTGTGTTTTTCATCGCGATGAGTGAGCATGGCTCCTAAGGAGTGATCGGTAGCTGAGATGTATAGGTAGAAAGGTTGATCATCTTTAGATGGAATGAGTACGGGTGGTTGGAGAAGGTATTTTTTTAAGGCTTCAAAATCTTTGTGGTAGTTATCATCCCATTTAAAGGAGACATCCTTCTTGAGCAGATGATGAAATGGTTGACACCGATCAGATAATTGTGAAATGAAACAGTGAATAGACTGTAACTTACCTTTCAGGCTACATAGTTGCCTAAGGTTAGTGGGCGCAGGCATTTCCAGAATGGCCTTGACTTTAGCAGGGTCAACTTCTATACCACATAGGGAAATGATAAATCCCAAGATCTTTCCTGAGAGGACCACAAAGACACACTTCTTGGGTTGAAGGCGAATGTAATATTTAATGAGGCGGTCAAAAATGGTTTTGAGGACGACAAGGTGCTCGGAGTAGCGTTTAGATTTGGCCAGGAGATCATCCACGTAATCTTCTAATATATGATGCATGATTTCATGGAAGATATAAATCATAGCCCGTTGATATGTGGCACCAGCGTTTTTAAGGCCAAAAAGCATGACTCAATAGCATAAGGTCCCCCAAGGGGTGATGAATGTGGTTTTATGTTGATCCTCTAGGGCAAGCAAGATTTGTTTATAGCCTGATAAGCCATCCATGAGTGATAGCTTCTCGTGACTAGCGTTAAGGTCAACCAATTAGTCAATGCCAGGTAAGGGAAAGTCATCTTTTGGGCAGGCTAGGTTGAGGTCATGGAAATCCATGCAAATGTGGATTCCCTATTAGAGTAGGTATTTACCTTAGCTCATGTTCACCTAGGTACATTATTTACCTTTATTGTATTTATCCTCACCCACTTATGTGTGTGGATATTTCTTTTTATTTATTTAGATATTAGGAGATATTATCTAGTTGTTAGGTATAGTTCTTTCCTTGATCTATGGTATTGACTAGTTCTTTCCTAGATCTATGGTATTGACTAGATCCTTGATGTTTAGTTCTCTCATAAATCTTTGGACTTGACTAGTTCTTTGATGACTAGTTTTTTCCATGATTTATGGCTTGATCTATGACCTTGACTGGTTCTTATATTATTATTCCTTGCCTATATAAGCAAGGCCCATTCTCATTGTATTTCATTGAGTTCCATAATAATATATGATATTGCTGCTCATTTGTTTGCAAAGGTTTTGTGTAAAGTTATTCTAGTGAATTTCTTTCATCTTATTGATCATGGTGTTTGATTAGCATCTGTGTTCTTAGCTTGGTACGATCTAGTTATCGTTCCTTTTAGTCCCCCTATCACCTTAGTGACAGGGACAATGTTAGAGATCCAACAAGGATAATCAATGGGTAATATGAAAGAAATGGAAAGAAGACGTTGAATTTCTTTTTTGACGAGAAGGGAAATGCGAGGGTGTATTTTCCTCAATTTTTGTTTGATGGGTTTGGCATCTGGAACGGCTACAATATTGTGGACCACTATGGTGGTGTCAATACCAGGCATGTCTGCGTAAAACCAAACTAAAGTGTGGTTATGATCTTTGAGAAAAGAATTGATGACTTCTTTTTCAGCAGCATCTAAAGATTGACCAATCTTTAGGATGTGCGGGTCATCCTAAGTATGAATGTTGATCTCGATAGTCAATACATTTAACATGGTTTGCGTCTCAGACGGTAACGACCGATGAATATATGAGTCTTCTGCACCAAGGTAGGTGAGTATAGATTCATCATCCTGATATTGAATGATGTTAATGGAAGGTGTATCGTCATCGATTGTTTCAGAATATAGGAAGGGAAGAGAGGAAGGGGCCTCACCCTCATGTTGATAAGTCAAAGGCCCCAAGGAGATGGTGTTTATGAAAAAAAAAGTTAGGAAAGATAGATTCAAGATCCATCGACTCTGTCGGCAAAGGTGGTGATGAAGGTGGAGCAGGTGAAGAAGGTGGAGAAGGGCTGATGTTCTCAATGGGTTCAATGCAGGCTTGCTTAATAGGTGGTTCAGCAAAGCCGATACCACTACGGTCGTTATGTTTGTGGGTAGTACATGGAATAATAGTATAGCAGCCTTGCTCGTAAAAGCCAAAACCAAAACCCTTCCATGCACATCAGTGCAGGAAGGTATGGGTGAAATGGCGATTAGTGAGAGACTGGAAGTCAGCGGAAAATGGGTGGGTTTGTGACGGTAGTTCGGGTGTGCAAGTGGTAGTATCAAGTCCCCCATAGGTGAGACTGGTACAAAGGTGAGGAGGACCATAAAGGAGGTGTTCTCCTATGCAGTGATCATAACGAGGATGTTGGTGAAGACTTCCATACTCTTATGGAGTAAGGAATGTGTTAACACTATATAGGTGATACTCCCCCAAAGTGAGGCATTGAAAAATGCCTTCTAAGGGATTGGTCGTTGGTATGTGGGTAGCTGGAATAGATGATGTGTCATTGGTCGACACGCAGGTAGAGCTAATGGATTGGGAAGCTGATGGGTCGGCCGTGGAGGTTGCGGCAGTGGTAGGAATGGAGGAGGCATGTGTGGTTGAGGTAGCGATTGTACTGGTAGGTGGAGGTGTAGGTGAAGTGGTTGTGGTCGTGGAGGTAGATGCCTTGATGGGTATAAGCACATCATTGGGTTAGTAAAGCATGTTGCATGTTTTAAAAGGTGATGGATCAACTAGAATAGTATAGGTGTGCCCTTCATGCTCAAACTTTACACAATGATGCAAATTAGAAGGAACGCAACCCATGACACGAATCCAAGGTCCTACCAAGCAACACGTTATATTGAAATTCCCCCTCCAAGACATAAAATAGCTCTGAAATAATGTGGGGGCCCACGTGAACATGGAGGATGACGGTGCCTAATGTAGAGGTGATAGCGTCATTGAATGAACGCAACATGACAAGATATTTATGCATGCAATTGTTAGGTATGTGCATTTGAGCGAATGCATGAGATGAAATGATATTAATGCTTGCACCCTCAATAATCATTACACATCATACACGTATATCATCGATGTGGACAGAGATGAAGAGAGTTGGGTCTGGGTCATCCATTTGGTGTGGTGTGATCTCTTCCTCAGAGAAGCTAAGGGAGGCTATTTCGTGAGTAGGGTGAGGTGTGGATAAAGGTGGCAATTTGGTGAGAGAGGCTGCATGATGGGGTGTGATAATGGAAGCTACGGGTGTAGGTTCTGTTGTCAAAATTTCACCCCCCAGGGTAAATTTCGATAACATGCATCAGAGTTTTGCAGTTCCAGGCAAGTAGATTGAAACAGGAAAAATCACGAAAAATGGCTAAGTCCTAGTCCTAGGGGCAGTCGGGACATTTGGGACATCTAGGCGCGGATCAGCCGAAAAGCCTCCAGGCGGCCCGTGAAGCAAAGGGACATCTGGGCCACAGGTACGCGCGGGACGCGAAATGCCCGAATCGGCCAAAAGAAGGAAAAATTTGCCCAAGTCTTCATCCGGGACAAACAGGACACAAGTATGCGAAGTACGTGAACCGGCCGGTTCGGCCGAAATGAGAACAAACCTTCCGGAGGAAAATGGGACATCTGGGCTGCGAGGACGCGAATCGGCCGAATCAGGCAAACCGGAAGTTTTTGTCCCAAGCAGCACTGGGACATCCGGGACAAATGGACGCGGTGGAAAGGAGCCGAAAGGGCCAAGAACCAACCAAATCATGACACGTGTCAAAAAGGAGATGGTCAAAAAGTCAAAGGGCGAGTTTTGAAGGATCAGCCCGAACCAATGGGATAGTGCCACATGTCCTAGCTAGGGCCCACAAGGAAATTTCAAAAGAGAGCCCGCCGAGAGGTGGAGGAGAGAGAGTTACTCAGCCAATCAGCGCCTGACACGCGTCATCCTAGTAGCAGAGCGCGGGAAAAATTTAAAAATCTGTTTTCGGGCCATTTTTGCCCTAAATCTTCAAACGATCATATCTTTTGATCCAGAGCTCAGATTTTCGCATTCTTTACATCAATGGAAAGCTGGTGAAATTCTCTGCACGATTCTGGGCTCAATCTTGCATTTTGGTTCAGTTTGGAGAGAGAAAATTGAGAAACACCTCTGGCACGTAATAATAGATAGAAATGACGTTCAATAACCAGCTTTAATACAACAGACAGTTCACCGTTTCTGCTAGAAAGTTCGCCATTTTTCCAGGATTCACCAGTTCTGCCATGATGAGATGAACTAAATGTGACCCAGAAGTGGTTGGGGTAGATCTGAATTTCCTCTCTCTTCCATCTCTCATTCTTCCTATATATTGTAAGAGGGGCTTCTTTCTAAAGGTTGAACATTTTTCTGTTTTGCTCCTCCCTTCTTCTCCTATCAGGTGAATTTGTGGAGTTTGAACCTCTCATTTGAGACTGTAATACGACTCTGCCTCTTGGCATTCTGTAGTATATTGTATCAATCTTTGGAGCAAGTAATACATGTCCGTGGATGATTCTCAACCCTCTCTGTGTTCATCTTGCATCCTCCTGGTCTTTCACTACAGGTTTTGTTATTTGTGCATGATCTTATATCACATTTGAATGGTCTGTGTTCACAGGAAAAATAGGTGTTCTTCATTCCTCGGTGCATCACCTCTATTAGCTTAGATTCATTTTATGCATTTTCTTACCTTGTCTCCTTGGCAGATTAGATTAGGTTTTTGAGAAACCCCTCTGCATATTTCGTGTGCATCTGAACAGAGGAATAGGAACCAACCTTCTCTGGAGAATCCTTTCTCATTTTTCAAGTCCCACACTTGGAGAAAGGATTCAATGTTATGCAATCACACTGGATGCCAAAGTGATCAACCTAGAAACCTGATTTTCATCCAGGGGTGCTGTGATTTCGCATCAACAGTTTTGGCACGCTCGGTGGGACCTAGAGTTCTCATTTTTATTGCAGCAAAGTTGATATGCATCTGCTGCAATTTTCTTGCTTGAAAAGAGCTGTTATTCGCATATCTAGCGACTCCAAGAGGAAGATCAACTGGTTTCAGCAGTACAAGCCTAAAAGCTTATGAGAAGAATCACAAGGTTAAGAGTTGGAGAAGAGGAAGTGCTGTTTGAATACCTGCAATTATCTCCAAGAAGAAGGCTAAGAGGAAGAAGGATTCAAAGGTCTCCATCTCCACCAAACAGAACTCTCTCAACTCCTCCACCTGCTCGGCCTTTCATTCAGTATTCAAGAGTCCTTCGACCAATCAGAATGGCGCAACCACTAAATCCCTTTGTCAATTTCACTGGCAGCAGCCCACTCGCCCTCAATGCATAGAATCTAGTTCCAATTGCAGCATTAAAGAACATTCCATTTTTCACTGGAGAAAATCATACCACTCCTGGTGATCATGTAAAAGACATTGCTAACGTCTGTGTAATCCATGAGATAAATGAAATGGATGTAGCTGTCAAATTTCTGGCGTCTTCATTCAAGGGGAAAGCATTGCAATGGTTTAGGAGCCTTACAGCTGGTTCTATCACAAACTGGAATCAGCTGTGTATTGCACTTCATGAGCAGTTTGGAGAAAAGGGAGACAATTTGTCTCTTCTAGAACAATTAACAACTATCAAGAGAGCCCCCAACGAGCAGCTGACTGATTTCAACTTCAGATTTCAAAGGTCTTGGGATAGGATTCCAGTGACAGTCAGGCCAACAGTAGAAGGTGCTTTTCTATACTATCTTAAAGCTTTGAATTCTGATATTTCTATGTTAATTAAATCTATGGGAGGCACAAACTTACCTGCTGCTTCTAGCATTGCCATTAGAGCCGAAAACTATCTTATCCAAGCTGGTAAATTGGCTCCTAGGCCTCCAATGCCATTATATCCAAGTTTAGAGAGCCCAAGTGCTAGTCAAGCACCTGTCTTAGCTCCCATTCCCACCCCTAGAAATCAGAGTTCAAGTGAAGCTTCTACTTCATCTTCTAGTGCCTCAAATGAGCTTCAAGAGGTCATGAAGCAACTGCAAAATTTAGGTAATGAGCTGGTTACACTCAAAAGACAACAAGCTCAAGGTTTTAGACCTTCGTATCAGCCTCAAGCTCAACCTAATAGGCAGCCATATCAGCCTCAAAGGCCACCCAATCCAGTTGTAAATCATGAATCAAGCAAGGCCTCCTGCCAATAGACCATTCCAGCCCTATAATCCAAATGCCATATCTGCCTCTAAGGCATTAGTACCAGCACAAAACAACATTGCCCAGGAGTATGATTGGTGTTTTCCATGTAATGAGCCTCATAATCAATCCATGTGCTTCAATGGTGCTTTGACTCAAGCTTTAATGGTAACAACTATTGGTGTGGAGGGTGAGAACAGTCAAGAAAACAACCAACAACAAGAAACATTCAAACAGCAATCAGCCCCAAATGACACCACATTGGTAAATTGGCAAGCAGAGGATTTTTGTGGCATGAACCAGGCAATTTCTCAAGGTGTTGCAGCAAACACAAGGTCAAAAAGGAGAAATTTGGGTAAAGAACAGCCATTAGCCCCAGCCAATCCACAACCTTCCATGGCTCCACAAATGATTAGCAAGCAAAGTCCCGCTTCAAATGCACAAGGACAGCCAAGAACAGCCCCTAGGCCAACTCAAATGCCAGTTGTTGCTGCCCACATACAAGGAGTAAATGTGCAAACCAAGGGACAGCAGAGAGATCCTTCATCACCATTCAGTATCATTGATCAGATGAAGAAGACAAACGTCAATATATCTATGTGGGAATCCCTATCCATCCCAGGCCAAAGAGATCTGCTGCAAGCTGCCATGAAGGACTGGCCAGCTTCGAATCAGCAGATGCAAGACAAAGTGCTTACAAATGTTGCCCAATCTGAAGGAAATCATGGAGGAAAACAAGGTAAGATGTTGAAACCCCCTCCTTTCTATGTTTCGTTAATCATTGGGAATCAGCTAGTGCACAATTGCATGATAGACTCCGGGGCAAGTAGCTCAGTAATGCCTAAACAAATAGCTGATCAGTTAGGACTCCAGTATGAAATAACATCTAAGGGAGTAGTGCAGCTGGATGGGACAGTAATAGCAACAGTTGGAGTGATTAGAAATTTGAGTCTTACCTTGCACGCATGTCCAAATGTTGTTGTTTTACAAGATGTGTCAGTTATAGACCTTCCACCACTCTTTGCCCTATGTTTGTCAAGGGACTTCACTGCCAAGATTGGGGGATATTTGTCCGCTGATTGGTCATACATGCTATTCAGAACAAGATATGGAACTAAGGCCACAATCAGATCTGAACCTATTGCAAACTTCCATATTGAGCCCTATACTCCAAGTCAGATTATTTTCAATTGCTCAACATTTGATCAAAAAGATCACCCTAACACTGATGAAGCTGACACTAAGGTTGGAAGTATCCCAGATTTAACTCTTGATGAATGGGCAAGCAAGATACATGCTTTTGATCCTTATCAAGAAGTAGAAGAATCTGAGCTAGGAGTCTATTGTATACACGAAGAAAGTCAACCTATTCCATGAGCATCACCAAGCCAGACCACAAGGACGACAATGAGGTATGGCAACTGTTCTTTGATGGATCAAGGAGTAGACAAGGTGCAGGAGGTGGAGCCGTGCTTGTTTCACCTCAAGGAGTAAAATACTATTCATCTTTCAGATTTCAATTTGCATGCTCCAATAACACTGCTGAATATGAAGCCTTGGTGCAAGGGATGCATTGGGCAATCAAGAAAAAAATAAAGAACTTGCAAGTCTTTGGGGACAGTGAATTGATTGTAAATCAGGTCAAGGGACAGCATGCTTCCAAAAATGATCTACTCAGGTGCTACAAGAATAGGGTGTGGGACCTCATGGAATATTTTGAGGGTTTCGGCATCAAAGCCATTCCTAGGAAAGAGAATCAAGTTGCTGACAGGCTTGCAGCAGTAGGGGCAGCCTTCGACATTGTAGAAAACATTCAACAAGACAAGGTACAGCCAAACATCCATGTGATTGTTAGGCCTTTGGTGCCGGATAACGATGTCAGTTGGCAAGTATTTGAGAATGACCAGCAAATCATCCATTTCTTGTAAGAAGAAGCTGAGTTCTCAGCTAAGAATCAAGAAAAGTTGGAACAACAATATGGTGACCAAGTGATACAGCTGAGAACTGACAAGCTGCCCAAGGGTCTTATCACTTTGGAGTCCATTTTTAACCCCAATGATCAGTTTAGAAAAGAGAAAGAAAACATTCAGGTCAAGAAAGAAGATTCGGTATCCATCTTGGTAGAAGAGAACAAGTCATTGCAAATTGGAAAGATGACAACTGAGCAAGAAAGATGTGAGTTCATACAGCTATGTCAAGAATTCCCTGACGTGTTTGCTTGGAGCTATGAAGACTTGAAAGGTTTCAATCCCAACTTAGCTCAGCATACCATCGAATTGGATCCAAATACTAAGCCTGTCAGGCAGAAACAGAGACCAGTCAATCCACACATGGAGCCTCTCATGAGGAAAGAATTGGACAAGCTGATTGAGTCAAGAATCATATTCCCAATCAAGCATTCTAGTTGGGTTGCCAACTTAGTTCCAGTCAGAAAGAAGAGTGGAGAGATCAGGCTGTGTGTTGACTTCAGAGATTTGAATAGAGCCTCTCTCAAGGATCATTATCCACTCCCTTCCATGGAGCAAATATTGCAGGTCATAGCTGGTTCAGAAAGGTTTTCACTACTTGATGGTTACTCAAGCTTCAATCAGATTATGGTGAAGGAGGAAGACCAGTTCAAGACAGCCTTCACAACCAAATGGGGCACATATGCTTACAAGAAGATGCCATTTGGACTGTCGAACGCCGGAGCAACATTCCAGCGAGCAATGGATATGGCATTCAAAGGCTTGATCAACAAGATAGTGCTGATATACCTAGATGATATTACTGTCTTCTCAAAGAATGCAGCAGATCATCTCTTTCACCTCAGGTAAGTGTTTCAGAGGTGTAGAAAGTTCGGAGTGTCTTTGAATCCTAAGAAGTGCATCTTTCTTGCACATGAAGGGAAGCTCCTTGGCCATATTGTCTCCAAGGAAGGATTAGCAATTGATCCAGAAAGGGTTGAAGCCATAAGAGCTCTACCATTGCCAAGCCACAAGAAAGCCCTTCAGAGTTTCCTGGGAAGGATAAACTTTGTTCGAAGGTTTGTCCCAGATTTTGCAGCCCTTGTCAAGCCTATCACCAAAATGTTAAAGAAAAGCATGGCTTTCAAGTGGACAGCAGAAGGCAAGGAGAGTTTTGAAGCAATCAAAGAAGCCATCTCCCAAGCACCCACTCTCATCAACCCAGACTTTTCCAAGGATTTCATCCTCTATGCATTTGGAGGTGATGACACTATTTCTGCCATTCTGGTACAGCAGAACAAAGATAATGATGAACAGCCAATTGCCTTCTTCAGCCAGAGCCTAGATGACTGCGAAGTGAGGTACTCTTTTATTGAAAAGCATGTGCTTGCAGTAATCAGAAGCTTGAAGAAATTCAAGCATTTAGTCTCAAACAACAAGGTCCAGTTGCTGGTCTCACATGCTGGGGTTAAGGACTTCCTCCTCAACAAGGATTTGAATGAGAAAAGGGCAGGATGGATCACCCGTGTCATGGAGTATGACATTGAGATCAAGATCACCAAGCTGGTAAGAGGCAAAGGTTTGTGTGAGCAGCTCGCTTCCAAACAACCAGACAACCCAGAAGATGAAGAAGACGCTGTCCTGCTATTACAAGATGATCAAAAATAGGAAAATGATGATGTGTCCACTCCCTGTTGGACTCAGAATATGATACATTTCCTACAGACGGGCATGTGCCCTCCAGAAATGAGCAAAGCAAAAAGAAGGTACTTTAGATTACAAGCAGTTCCATATGTGCTTGTTGATGGTGTTTTGTTTAAAAAAGACATCAATGGTGTTCTATTAAGATGCATTGGGACAGGTCAGGTTGAGAGGATCTTACACGAATTCCATGACGGGGAGGCAGGAGGCCATTTCACCCCACGAGTAACAACTCTCAAAATCATGAAAGCTGGTTACTATTGGCCTACTGTATTCAATGATTACTACTCATGGGTTAAGAAATGCAAGAAATGTGCATTCTTCACAGGGAAAGGAAGGTTAGCAGCACTGCCCCTTCATCCAATTTCAGTAGATCATCCATTCATGCAATGGGGATTGGACTTCATTGGAGTCATCAATCCCAATTCGAGTCAAGGCCACAAGTGGATTCTCACGGCAATGGACTATTTCACCAAGTGGACTGAAGCAGTGGCGCTCAAAGAGGCAAACGAGTCTAATATACTAGAATTTTATGAAGGAATAGTGACCAGGTTCGGTGTGTGCCGGCCACTATCATATCAAATAATGCATTTCAAATTATTACCCGCAGGGTAATGGACAGGCAGCACAAACAAGAATTCATAGGTTCAAAAATTACAGAATGGGCTGACAGGATAACACTAAAGAGGTCTACAGGTAATTCCCCTTACAATTTGGTCTATGGAAAGGAGGCAGTATTGCCTATATCATTAGAATTGCCAGCCTTGGAGCTCATGAAGCAGTTGGAGTTGGCTGAGTTCGAACCAATGGAGGCAAGGTATACAGAGTTGATGGAATTGGAAGAAATTAGAGAACATGCAGTTCAAACAATTGAAAAGGATCATGCCTTAGTAAAAAGATGGTTTGATAAGAAAGCAAGAGCAAGGACCTTCCAGGAAGGGGACCTAGTCCTGAAATGGGATGCAGATCGGGCAAAACTAGGAAGGCATTCCAAATTTGATGCCATCTGGAGTGGTCCCTACATGGTCACGGGATGCAAAAATAGTAATGCCTTCCAATTATCTGCATTGGATGGAGAGGAACTTCCGATTCCGGTTAACGGAATCTATCTTAAACATTGCTACTAAAAAAGAAAAGGTCTGCCCTTGTAAATATTAGTTTAGATTTTCATTCCTCTAAGTGCTTGTGCACATTGTCCTGTGGTAGTTAGGTTTCTATTTCCCTAAGTGCTTTGGCACAGGTTTTGCTGCTCTCAGGTTGTTTTCTACAGTTCAGAGTGTTGCTGGAGAAGAGGTTGCAGTATCAGGCTCGTTTCAGGTTATTGCTTATAACTCCATGCCCAATGGATCGCTAAAAGGCCACTGATCTTCTACCTAGCAGACAGGTGACCCCGCTGAGTCGTCAAAACTGTTGTCAAAATTTCACCCCCTAGGGTAAATTTCGATAACATGCATCAGAGTTTTGCAGTTCCAGGCAGGTAGATTAAAACAGGAAAAATCATGAAAAATGGCTAAGTCCTAGTCCTAGGAGCAGTCGGGACATTTGGAACATCTAGGCGCAGATCGGCCGAAAAGCCTCCAGGTGGCCCATGAAGCAAAGGGACATCTGGGCCACAGGTACGCGCGGGATGCGAAATGCCCGAATCGGCCGAAAGAAGGAAAAATTTTCCCAAGTCTTCATCCGGGACAAACGGGACACAAGTACACGAAGTACGCGAACCGGCCGGTTCGGCCGAAATGAGAACAAACCGTTCGGAGGAAAATGGGACATCTGGGCCGCGAGGACGCGAATCGGGTGAACCGGAGGATTTTGTCCCAAGCAGCACTGGGACATCTGGGACAAATGGATGCGAAGGAGCCAAAAGGGCCGAGAACCAACCAAATCATGACACGTGTCAAAAAGGAGATGGTCAAAAGTCAAAGGGCGAGTTTTGAAGGATCAGCCCGAACCAATGGGATAGTGCCACGTGTCCCAGCTAGGGCCCACAAGGAAATTTCGAAAGAGAGCCCACCGAGAGGTGGAGGAGAGAGAGTTGCTCAGCCAATCAGCGCCTAACACGTGTCATCCTAGTAGCAGAGCGCGGGAAAAATTTAAAAATCCGTTTTCAAGCCGTTTTTTGCCCTAAATCTTCAAACGATCATATCTTTTGATCCAGAGCTTGGATTTTCGCGTTCTTTACATCAATGGAAAGATGGTGAAATTATCTGCACGATTCCGGGCTCAATCTTGCATTTTGGTTCAGTTTGGAGAGAGAAAATTGAGAAACGCCTCTGGCACGTAATAATAGACAGAAATGACGTTCAACAACCAGCTTTAATACAACAGACAGTTCACCGTTTCTGCTAGACAGTCCGCCGTTTTGTTAGGATTCGCCATTTCCACCATGATGAGATGAACTAAATGCGACCTAGAAGTAGTTGGGGTAGATCTGACTTTCCTCTCTCTTCCCTCTCTCATTCTTCCTATATATTGTAAGAGGGGCTTCTTTCTAAAGGTCGAACATTTTTCTGTTTTGCTCCTCCCTTCTTCTCCTATCAGGCGAATTTGTGGAGTTCGAACCTCTCATTTGAGACTGTAATACAACTCTGCCTCTTGGCATTCTACAGTGTATTGTATCAATCTTTGGAGCAAGTAATACATGTCTGTGGATGATTCTCAACCCTCTCTGTGTTCATCTTGCATCCTCCTGGTCTTTCACTGTAGGTTTTGTTATTTGTGCATGATCTTATATCACATTTGAATGGTCTGTGTTCACTGGAAAAATAGGTGTTCTTCATTCCTCGGTGCATCACCTCTATTAGCTTAGATTCATTTTATGCATTTTCTTACCTTGTCTCCTTGGCAGATTAGATTAGGTTTTTGAGAAAACCCTCTGCATATTTCGTGTGCATCTGAACAGAGGAATAGGAACCAGCCTTCTCTGGAGATTCCTTTCTCATTTTACAGGTCCCACACTTGGAGAAAGGACTCAATGTTGTGCAATCACACTGGATGCCTGAGTGATCAACCTAGAAGCCTGATCTGCATCCAGGGGTGCTGTGATTTTGCATCAACAGGTTCATTGGGTAAAACCTCAATAGATTGAAGGACCTCCATGAGAGCTTGACGATTGGATTTCAAGGTTTGGATGAGGTCATATAGGGACACTTTGAGGGGAGATTGGTGTAATTGTTTAAGCATGGTGTGATGTGTGACCCCATTAGAAATAGGGTATGTGGGGCCGCGGATAGTAATTTTAGGTGTGGGTGTAGATGTAATGTTGGGTATAGGATTAGTTGGTGAGTCAGTTGCATTTTCCTTACCTTTGTCTCTCCAAGCACGAGTAGTGACGTGTATCATGTTGATCTGAGGGGAGTTGACAAATGGAGAAGGTGTAGGGTGAGTGTTGTAACGACATAATGGGAAAAAACATACCGGGGGAGAAAAGCCTTGTGAAGTGAGCTAGGCACAATGACATTTAGGTAACGATGTGGTAAGTTCTCTGATGCGAAACATGTTAATTTCGAATCTTAGGGGGTGGCTCTAAGATTTGAGGGGTCAGAGGTCGTGTTTGTTGAGTAGGAAGTGAGGGAAGGACTGTGGGAATGGGTGTTGGTGAAACTGGGTCCTCATCAAGAAGGTCATCATCATCAAAGTTTTATTCAGGAGGACATAAATGGATAAGGATGGTTTTCAAAGCCTTGCAGTTCTCCACATCGTGCCCTTGCACACAATGGTAGGCACAAATTTTAGTGTCATCAAACCCTTTTTGCTTGGGTTTGAGGGGGTCATAAGGTATGAGCAGCAGTAACATGATGATAGAAGTCTCAAGGAGGTTGGTTAATATTTTGGCATAGGACCCTGCTAGCGGGTTGCAATGGGAAGTGAAAGTAGGTTTGGGTGTAGGTACAGCTGATTGTTGAGGAACGGTCCTTGTAGGATAGGGAGTGGGTCGAGTGATGATTTTGGGTGCTGGCCGTGTTTTCTTGGGTAGGTGTATGGTAGATGAATGGGCAAGAGGGTTTATGGTTGCTTTGAATACCTTATTTGAGGGTACAGATTTTTGTCTTTGGATTGCACCTTCTTGGGTAAAGGTGATATGGGTGTATGAGATCTAGAGGGAAAATTAGATGGGGGAAGAGGGCGGGTTACCCAGGGGGGATAACATAGGTGTTGTGAAGGTAGATGACATGGGTAGTGCAGGGGAAGTGAGGGACAGAGACTAAAGTGTAGTGGGTAGTGAAGAAGCTGTGGAGGGTATTGGAGGTATGGGTGGTAAATATGCTGCAAGTGCGGGTGTAAGCCGTGTCAGGTGCCTGGGTATGTTAGAGGTTTGCAAGGAAGGAGTGGGCTATTGTGTTTTTGGTTTATTGATGGGTGGAGGTTTCTTAACTGCACTGGGAGGTTGGGGTTCTAAGATAGACGGAAAGGGTGAAGGCGATGTAGGTATAATAGGTGTAGCCAGGGTATGAGTTCTATGGGCTTAGTTCTCCTATTTGGATGCCAGAGTAGGTGTGGTGTTGACTTTGGAGGATGTATCTAATTCTAGTTTGATAGGTGCATGAGTAAGGCTTGTGGTTGGGGTGACCCCTAAGTTAGTAATAGGTTTAGGTGAGGAGGAAGATGTAGGTGTGGGTTCAGCCTTAGATGTATGTTGGGTTATGGGTAAGGGTGTGTGTTGAGCTATGATGGGTTTCATGGAAGAAGTTATGATAGAGGTGGATGCGTTCAGTTTGATTGGTCGAAATATTTTTGGGTAGATAGTGGAAGTGTCAAAAAGTGACATCTGCAGTTGCATTGATACAAGAAGCAGAAGGCATCCCCACAATAAGGCTCTGTCCACATAATCCAGGCAATCAGCTAAGTGTGAGAATGACACGTCTATAGGTGAGGTTGATGAGGACCTAATGGTAATTCCTGTCAAATGTGTCTTAGAAGTGGGGAATTTGTTAGGTTCGGCTTCCGTGGGTAAGAGAACTGAAATTAGGTCCGCAGGATCTTGGGTAGCTGATGCAGAATGCTCGCATAGAGGAAAAGGTATCTCTATTGGATCCTGTGATAGGTAGAGGAGAAAATGGGTGTTCCTCTGTAGGTGGAGAAGATGATGGGTGCTCCTCTTTGGGTGGAGGAGATGATGGGTGCTCCTCTATGGGTGGAGGAAATGAACAAATATCCTCCATGGATTGAAGAAGTACTGTGGGTGTTGGTTCCCTAGGTGGAGAAGCCAAAGGTGAAATGACCTTGATATTAGTGAAGGGCTCCTCCATAAGTGAGGAAGGAGGTGAAAGGTGTTTCTCTGTGGGTGGAATAGGTGAGGTGGGTTCTAATGCAGAAGGGGGACTTCAGGCTAGAATTTCCTCTATAGAGGGAATATGAGGTAATTCGGAAGCAACGAGTGCATCACTGAAAACAGTGTGGACCTCGTGGGTATGGCTATCATGAGTTGAGGTCTCATCGGTTTGATCAGATGAAGGGGCATGATTCGGAAAGGGTTTTTTGAAGATGTTTAGGTTTTGATTGGTAGGGGCATCAGGCTATCCACATTTAACTCACCTTTCTCGAGCATTTCTTGGACAATATTTTTGAAAGTGACGCAATTGCCATCACTGTGACCCTTTACTCGATGATAGTTACAGAAGTCATGTTCTTTATAACATGTGGGTGTGGGGTGAGCAGGGTCAAAACCAGTGTGTGGTTTTATAGGAGGAAGGGTGATGGCCCCAGCTTTGATAATATTTTCTAAGACAGAAGAATAAGGCTCCCCGATTGGGGTTTATTTCTGTTGTTCTTATCTGAATTGAAAAGTCTAAACAGGTGAGGTATTAGATGAGGGGTTAACTTGATTTGACGGGTGAGCTGGGACGGATTTGATTACTACTGTATTAGTGGTCCCCTTGGCCTTTGAATAATTATTCTGTGGTTTGGAAGAAGAGGAGGTATCATTCGACTTGAATGCCGAATTCTTATTGCATAATTGGATTTTCTTCTCTTCAATGGCCCGAATCTCTAGCTTTCATGTCATGGTGAATGCTTCATCAAGAGTTTGGAAATTTTGGACCTATAGGGTTGGTGAGATTTGTCTAGCACAAGCCCACGTAAAGAGCTCAATGAATTCTATTTGTGGTAGTTAAAATGTGATTTGATTGATCAGGCTACGCCAGCGAGTGACAAAATCTGCGATAGATTCGTCATCATATTGACGTGTGGAATATAGGTCAATCATGGTAACCTTCTTAACAATGTTAATGGAGAAATTATCCAAGAAGGTTTGGGCTACCTGATTAAATGAAAATATAGAGTGTCTAGGTAGACCCACTATACCAATCTAATGTAGGTAATCAGAGACATGGGAAAGGTCCTTAAGAGCAAAGCATCATTATGGGTGATTAGGTAGCACCCGTGTTTGAATGACCACAAATGTTGTTGCGAGTCTTCCTTGTTATTGAAACAATTGAATTTAGGAATTTCCCAATGCACAGGGTATGGACAAATAGGAACGGATGGGTGGATAGGCTCATTACAAATCTCATCATAAGTGAGAGTATTGCGGGAGCCAGAAACCGATGCTTCTAATGTTTGCATCTTGTCCATCATTAATTTGATTAGGTCATTGGTAGGTTGTGATGGTTGGGTGCCTCCTATAGTGTAAGAAGGTTGGTGTTGGGCATGTAACAAGGGTGGCATTCCAGTTTATGGTGCTGGCATGTAGGTAGATTGAGAAGAAGGTAGTCAAATAGGGGGTACGTACCCAGAGTAAATAACAGATGAAACAGGAGGTTGTTGATAGTACGTATATGGAGGTGGAAGGTTCATGGTGACCCTAGTGGCAATGGGGGCTAAGGATTGCGGAATAGAAAGGATGACGTTTTGAGAAAGGGGTAGTAGGTCACCGACACAGGAGGTGGTTGTGTAGCTACGGGTATATGTGAGACAATAGGGGCAGATGAGGTTGTGTTTTGAATGGTTGTCGAAGGTATGGTGGATGTGGCAGGTGCAATAGATGTAGCAGACGCGGCAGTCATAGCGGGTATATGGACCTAGCTGCGAAATGACTAGGGTAAGGTAGATGCGGGAAGTGACGAGCTAGATGGGGCTGACGCAGGAGTGGGAGCGAGAGTCAAGGGGATAGATATGGGCATGTCATATATCAACTGACCCGAGGCATCTCGTGTGGACAAGTGGGAAAGATAAAACTGTAAGGCAGCAGGGTTTTGGTCAAGTCGTGTGAACTCCTCATCTCCGGTAGCGATAGTGATAGGTTGGGTAGGTTCCATGGGTGATAAAATGGAAGGTGGTGAAGGACTAGGTGGGAGTGGTTGACAACTGACGTGGAAATACGAGGGCGTTAGCTTGTCGACGCGTCAGTACCATGTGAACAAGTACTAACCCTGGTAAGACTATTTTCTATAAATGACACAGAAATTACAAGCACATGCAGGATAAATATTGCGGTGGTGGGTGAATTGGGGTTAAAATGGAAGCTGGGAAATAACACAGGCTAACCGATGCCGGTTAGGGTAAACCGACGCCGGTCACAGGTAACCATGGGTCGGTCACTATGCGAAAATGGACAGTTGGTCAATAACAAGGTAGAAGGCCAAATTTAACTAGGTATGCTAAATACTTATGTGATTTACCAGGTCAATGTAGAATGATAAAGTGACATGCAGAGACTCTGAAAATAGTCAAAGAAGATGAGATGAGTCATCTCTTTGGGTAGACTAACCAAAAGCACAGGAACCAACACCGCAAACTGGGTATAACCGATGACGGTCAGGGGTAACCAATGAAGGTCGTTGGACCGACACTGGTTACAATGAAATTGAAACAGTGATGAAGAAAATATGGTTTTTGTGAATTAAAATTTGATGTGGAATCACCAACCGAGAAGTTCTGAGAATGATGAGAATATGGTCCAGGCACACTCAGATGAAGCTGGAATACACCAACTATGATGAGGAGTGTGAAAGGAGAAACAAGAAAAATGAAGAATACAACCTCTCACCTCAAAACGCAAGCCAAGCAGAAACACTAAGAAAAATACGATCCTAAGAGTGCCTTTTCTATTATGTTTGTTTAGCTTATGCTATTTAAGGACTGACTCATGAACTGTAGAATAGATTTTTTTGGTGAGGATGGCTTCCTATGAAGAAGGAGATCTAAAAGGTGAGGTTTCAGGTATGTTATGGCGGGGGTGGTCTTCACTCTGACGTATGACATCGATAGAGTAGCGAGCTAGGGAGTAGCACTGTCAATCCTCTGATCAGTGTGATCACCTGACAACTTCTTTTCTAGGAAAGATGTTGTTTAAGAAGATGTGTATATTTTGAATTTTTGTAGGGTTGGTAAGATTCAAAGAGAGAGAGAGGGAGAGAATGTGCTTTCTATACGATTCATTATGTCAACCATCAGCTGGGCATGACTTCCAGCGTATAGGTTGCCCTCAATTAATGTGAGATATAATGCAGAAAATTAGAATGAAATGCAATGATTTTTAAACCCAAATCAAAATATGGAATTCGATGACAGCAAATATATGAAGAGGAAGAGGGATGCTCTTTCACTAAAATGCAGAAAACTAAGAAGAAATGGTTCTTTTTAATCACACCAAAAGAAAGGTTCCTTGTAGAGCAAATAGAAAGAAAAAGAAGGTTATCAAGGAAGAAAATTAATGTGTATTCTTTTTAGAAGGGAAATAAACACACAAATTTTCCTAAGAATGAATAAATACAAGGAACCCCGAATGGGTCCCACCTGGCGTGCCAAAATGTTTCACCTGATTCTTAGACATTTCTTTGAAAATGACGAAACAGATAGGGTAATGGGCGTAGGAGGAATACCTGTTGAAATGTTGGTTGATAGGTTGTTGCACGCGTATTGACTTCTTGATCCACAGCTGATTGTGAGAGCTTCCTTTTGGCTAAGGAGGAACTACCTGAAATACAAAACAAGACCACCAAAAAGAGTTAAACAATATATGCAGTGGGCTACCTAGCGTGTGCTAGATCCAGGGAAGTGTGATACTTCTTAGACGACTGTCAACCCACTGTTTAAAACAATTTAATGCAAGAGATGTGTAATAAACTAAATCCTATTGTAGTTAAAATGATTTAGGTATATCATTTAAAACACAATAAGAAATATCTAATCTAACAGGCTAGGTTAAAATAAGATCTGAAGGTCAAGTAATTGGTTCTGGGTCTCTGCAGGTCTGACAGAGGTCTTAGGCAAGTCACAGGTGCTTAAGGGTGATGTGGGAATAGGTAGGTAGGTTACTGTTCTTGGTTGTATTGGTAAATACAGAGACCAATGTCGGTTAAGGGTGACCGACGCCGGTTAAGGAGAACCGACGCCGGTTACTTTGGGATACTAGGAATGTCACAGAATGAGCTTTAGGGGTCTCCCTTATGATTTACACAAAGGACTAGGCTGGTCGGAATGAGGTATTAAGTTGTTTAGATGGGATTTGGTGAGGTTTTAATATCCAGGAATATGGAGGGGTGAGTATTAATTGGAGGTCAATGGGTGGGTTCATAGGAGAACAAAGGATGAAAATACAATGATGAAATGATTGAACCAGAGGAGTAAAATGTTGTACTTACTTGGAATTTTGTTATGAACGCCTGTGAGTGAGGAATGAAGGTGTTGATAAGAGGTTGAATGGCTATATGAGTGATCACCGAATGTTGGGGAGCTCATTGCTATGGGCTGCATGTGCTCTCCTTCTTACCTGATTGAATCAAATCCGTGCTGGGTGGTGTTGGATGGTGCTGGATGAATGTTGGATGTCTCGATGTAAGAGAAAATGCTTGATCTCCTTCTTGCATGCGTGTTCTCCGGAAACTTGTTCTCAAAACATGTGATATCTCTCCAGAATCTGACCAACCTTTGCTAACCTTGAAAATAAGGTTGTTTTGGGAATTAAAATATGACCGACAGTGGTTCCGGCTTAACCGGCGGCAGTTAAGGGTAACCGATGTCGGTTAGAGTGGGATTTTCTAGGTTTACTAAACTAGGCCAGATCCCCTTGATTTTTTGGGATCTCGTGTGTTGACGCCATGGATTAGGATGGAAGCTTCTTTTAAGCATGCGGGAATGTGGTTAGAGGGAATGTAGATTTTATTGATTTTTAGGGTTTGGGTAGGTCTTAGTTAGTTATGGCAACTTACTAAGAATAGATCTTAGGGTGAGGTGTGATGAGTTGTCTAGGTGAGGTGGATATGTGGGTGAACATTATCCAATTAGGATATTTAAATAATAAATATGGTGAGGATAATGAATTAATTTAATTAAAATAATTAAACTAATATTAATGTGGGGTAAAAGGGGTCATGGCTAGGTAAATATGTTTAAGTTGGTTATTTGAAAAGGGACCAAGGGGAGTGTGACCCAATTTTAGTGTCTACAATAACCACAAAAGGAGTAAACCAACTACTTCTCAATGTGGTGGTGATGTATGTTATAGGGTTAGGCCCGTGGCAATATGCCACTTCAGAGTAATCCAAGTAGCGTATATATTTATACACAATCTCATGCGAAGTAGTAAATAAATTAGTCGAATAGTAAAATCCAAGCAATAAATCAACTTATGACACACTTATAAATAATTAATTTATTCCCATTCCATGAATGTGTGAATGGTTTTCATTTACCTCGTTTCAAGTAAAGAGTGTACAAACTTAATCTTGAAGTTATTCTTGTGTTTGCTTCCCTTTTCAGCTCTCCATAATTCTTGAGGTTGTTTCGTTAAAATTATGCATGTCCTCTTTGTGACTAGCCTTGCCTA
Organism: Taxus chinensis; assembly: GCA_019776745.2. NCBI lineage: Eukaryota > Viridiplantae > Streptophyta > Pinopsida > Cupressales > Taxaceae > Taxus > Taxus chinensis. Next base: position 41,786,492 of record CM034146.1, on the reverse strand, counting down.
ATGAAACTCTCGTCAGTCCATAATCATTCAAGGTCATCTCATCTTCATTCTTATTCGACATGGGCTTGGCAAATTTAAAAAAATTGAATATCGGAAGGGTTTGTGATAAGACGGGACTTAGTTTTGGCCTTCTTAGGAGCTGATGTACTTTGGGATAAAAGATGTTATAGTGTCATGATTTGGAATAATGAGCTTAGGTTAGATATTCCTTTTCTTATCAATACGGGGTTGAACCTAGGTGAAGGAAGAAACACTGATAACCATGTCTGGTTGACTTGATGCAAGACAAATCTTCAAAGCATCCTTTAAATTGAGGTAGATCTAAGAGTAGTCAAATTTCATTGATTCGAGATTCAAAAAAATCAACAAGAAGTAAGAAGACAAGAGAGTCTTTTGCATGATTGGATTATCAACAAGGGAAGACTTCATCTAAAAAATAGAGGTGGGAGGCCTTCTAATCACTAACTTTTGTCTTGTGCCACTTTTTCCACAAACATTCCTTGGAAAAACCTATTTCACATTATCTTCTTCCACGACAACAACCTCCCTGGGAATTTTAGTTTATACCCTGGTATCCTAGGGTTGGCAACCTGAGGAAGAAGGTCCCTCATGTTATTCTCGAGGTGAGGTTTTCTTTGTGGCATTGAACTTAACCAAATTATCTTAGAATTGTCTCTTGGTTCTCACAATTACAAGGGTTGTAAAGTCATCAAGATTGCCCTTTTTGTGACTAATAAACATTGGGGAAGGGAGTGGTGTCACTCAGATTTCACCCTGAAATCTGTGACTACTCTATCCAAAAAAATTTCGTACTTTTAAAATAATGAGTCGTTTTGTGTTTTTATTGCTTGAAAGTTCCTGTATTGTGTCAAGATAATCCCAAAGAGCCATATTAGCCTTTTTCGCCAAATACCCAGATGCCCAAAATTGTTTTATTCTGTGGTCGGGATTTGTCTGCGGAAAATTTGTATTTAATTATTTTGAGCCCCGTATGAGGCTATTTGCGCTCTGTTTTAACTCTATTATGAGCGAATATGTTATTATTCCTATGTGCCAGAAGGGTTTTAACTTATTTTAAGTTTTGGGCTTTATTTGTAACTTTTGGCAATTTTTCGTATTTTTGTGGTGTCCCGTTTGGTTTTCTGTGAAATTTCTCTGGAGCAATTCCTTTGCCGGGTAAGCCCGAATTTTGGCCTGGAGTAGCTGGAAAACATATACGCACATTATGCCCGGAGGAAGTCGTCATCGGAGGTTTGGATCATTGGAAAAAAGTGAAGTCGTGCGCGGAAAAGCCCCTGTGGGGATGGGCACATTTTTGGTAAAAGGATTTAAGTTGCGATGGGAAAAATATAAGTCGTAGGCAGGGTGGGAATTTTATACCTGCCTAGCAGGGTACTTTTTTCCGTGTTATAAAAATCACTTAAGTTGCAGTGGGAAAAATAGAGGGTGCAGGCAGGTGGGAATTTATTGCCTGCCTTGCAGGGTAAAAATTCTCATGATAAAATAAAAGGAAAGTGACTTAAGTGAAATCATGGGATTTTAGTGCCTGCCTTGCAGGGTAAATAATCTCATTGTCAAAGTCAAATCACTTAAGTGGATCACGGGATTTTGGTGTCTGCTTTGTAGGGTAAAGAATCTCATTATGAAAAAATTCTTAAAAATAGAATTACATGTGCAAAAAAGTGCGCCCCCTTTGGTGAGAGAATAAAAGCCTTAAATTGATTATTTTAATTAATCTATTCTCTCAAAAAAGTGCGCCCAAGCTTGGAGGAAGTCAACAAGTTAAAGATGAAATAAAAGAAAGGATTTAAAAGCATTAAAATTAATTTATTTAATGGCTGCCCTCTTCCTCTTAAAAAGTGCGCCCCATTTGGGTATTATTTAATGTTTTTTAAGGCATTAAAACATTAAATTAATTTCTATTTTCAGTGGCTATGGTCAAAGCACACTGTGAAACTTAAGTGAAGTGATGTGTGAAGGATTAAATTGGATTAATTTAATTTATTGGATGGCTGTCCTTAAAAATGCTATTTTTAAAAGAGAAAAACATGGTTTTTAATTAATTAATTGCCTTTAATTGTTAGGGCAATTATTAATTATAGAATTGTGAAGGTTATATAAGCATGGGTAGCCGTATGGGTGAATTATTCAAATCACAGGTGAAGAATTGCAGCCAAGTGGAAAAGTGCGCCCCCATTAGATGAAGGATTTTGCTCAGACAAGGTGACAACAAGGTTAAAAGCTTCCAGATTTGGTGCATGCGTTAGAGGAGGTTGATCTTTGTTTGCATAATTGTTTCCATAGGTGTTACAGGAGCTCAGGTGTTGATTGAAATGATTTATGCTCTCTTTATTTGCAAATTAAACACCATTTTTTTGGGGCAGCAGGCTTGAAAAGTGCAGATTTTTACAATTTAAATTCACTATTCATGCTCCAGTGGCCGTTTTTGTCTGAATAAATTACAGGAATTCATTACAGGTGCTTTACAAAAGAAAAGAAGTTTTTATCAATGTCCAATACATTGCAAATATCCTCCGAATTTGAAGAATTGTCCAGATCTGCACCAGTATTGAAGAAATCCGGCCAAGTAAGGAGAAAAAGAATTATTCAGACGAAGATAGACAAAGCCATGGCGAAGGGAGATGAAAAAGAAAGCACGATGGAGTCATGCATTGCTTCCAAACTTGTAGACATAGGAGACACAGATCTAGGCCCGAAACCTCTTGCCGATTTGATTGATAGATCCAGAGCGGGAAAGACTTCACTCATGCGTGCAGTCAAAAGCAGTGGAATTATCCGAGTTGCAGCTTCTCCATGTACAGCCCAATTGCCAGAGTTCGTGATGGAGTGTGCTAGATCTTATCATCCTTCATCCAGATCAGTACGTGATGCTTCGGGAAAGACAATAATTCGTTTGGACCCAGAGTTCATCAATTATTGTTTGAAGATTCCAGTACGAAAGGTGGTGACTTCTATTAGCATTCAGGATGCTGACAGTAGGTGGGAGAAGCATAGAGCTGATTGTGTGAGCATTATGAATAGCCAATACATGAAGAAGCCTAGATCTCCTTCAAAGTTCCCGAGAACTCTTCCACGGTCCAATTTGGTGCAGGAGGCAGATGATGTCGTCAAATTGCTATGCAGGATGAATGGCGAAGCGAATGCCTACACTTTCCGTACATGGATGTATGCTTTCATCAGGACCATTGAAATAAACAAGGTTGATTCTATAATCAATTGGTTGGAAATTATTAACAACAACGTCGGTGAGCAACTTCGGAACGTGAAGCGTACTTTCAGCTTCAAGATGAATTCATACTTGGTGTATGCTGTAGCTTCACAAGGTGTCTTTTCCAAGCTGGATAGATGTGTTCTTTCCAAGGACCCCATTTTCGAGTGCTACCCAATAGCTTACTGCACCTACAGTGCGAGAAAGACTTCAAAGTGATCAACGATGATTTCTTCTACGATTTCATCTGTAGGCTAGAAAAATACTTGAAAGCCAACCGGGTAAGCAAGGAAGCACTGGGAAGCTGTGTCCAAGATTGGCAGTCTATTCATTCAATTTGCAGATTTCACATACCTCAGGGTTACGGGCTTTTCTGGAGAACCAATAAAGATGCCCAGGTATCTGAATGATAGATTGATCGCCATGGAGCTGAGTAGGCAACTTGTGGAGTTACACGACCTTCAGTCAAAGTGACACAAGTCTACGGGCTTCTTCCCAATCACTGTGGGATATTACAGCTGCATTAGCATTCACAGAGCTTGAGGGATGGAAGCGCAAATGTTATCCGAGTATGAGCAAGAGTTCTTCGCTGCACGGCTGAATTTCGATCCATTTGGAGTAGCCAGGAAGACAATCTCCCAGCAGTACGCACATGTTCCTTCGTTAGAAGATTTCTGGATGAAGTGCGGAAGTGAGTACGAGGTTAGAAAGAGAGATTTCAGCAGGCTGTCAGCAAAGCAAGTGTTCGACTTTGGACTAGCGCGGATACCTGCGGATCTTAAAGATGATGGGAATGTTGTACTTGAAACTTACCATCAAATGGGAGGAGATAAAGCCATACTGCAAGAATAACATAGGAGGCTGCCATACACAATTGAAGAAAGGTCGAGCGCTGTGTTGGTGAATACTTCAAACTGGTTGCTGACGAAGGGATATTGCCTTGATGAAGCATTGATGAATCAAATCACGGGTAACTTCGGCATAGGAGATTCCCTCAAGCGAAAGCATGAAGGAGAAAGCAGCAGAAGGTCCGAGAAGTTGAAAGTACACAGAAAATCTCAAGAGAAAAAGAAGATCACTTCTACGACCATAGCTTTGACTCTGGCTTCTCCAGTACCTAGTACCTCACCAACTATTGCACCGCAGCAGCAGGACGTTTCCATGCCTTCATTGAATCCGGCGACGCTCGTCTTCTCTCCTCAGCCACTTCGTTCATCACCCGTTCCAGAGGAGATGTTGAAGCTGTAGATGGCAGAGTTCAAAAGAGCTTTGTCCTTGGATGATTCAGAGGATGGCAGCCATAACACTGGCACTTTCTGACGGAGAGGATGCAGAGCGGGAGATGGTAGTGCACTCAGTGACTTCTCACTCTCCGAGAAGTAATTTCTCGGAATGGTTGGCTTTGCAGATGGTTCCAGAAGCGAGAATGGAGATGAACTTAGAGGAGCACGACTTGCAGCTACTCCAGGATCTGAGCAGAAGAGACAAGGCCTAAAGTTGCTAAAGAAACTTCTAGGTTGATCATTGAGAATTCGGGAGAGAAGTTTGCTGAGATATCAATTCCGGTAGAAGGAAAGAAAGAAGAGGAGCTTACGGCGGAAGATGTGACAGTGACCAAAGTACCATTCGGTCAAGCCACCACTGAAAGATTGAAGCAGGACACGCAGACATTGATAGACGCTTTATTCCTTAGGCTTGACAGTGAAAAGGTGGAGAAAGAAGAGCTACAGAAGCAAGTATCTCAATTATGTGAGATCGTAGCCAAGGTTGCTAAACCTTCCATTCAGCCCATTTCAGAGTAGGTGAGTGATCATCTTATGCAGGAAATGGAGGACGCAAGCAATCAAATAAAGGCTATTGACGAATGAAAGGATCTGATTATTCGTCAAGCTTCTGTACAACTGGGGGAAGTGCCAGCCCGCCTAAAGGTTATGAACGATGCAACAAATCAACTAAAGCAACTGATGGCAAACATAGAAGGCATGAATACAGTTGTAGAGAGTAACTTGAGTATTTTGGCCGAGATCAACAAGCTGCCGAGAGATTATTGATTGCGGCACAGATTGTACCAGACGGATCAGTCGAGAAGGGGAAGTAGCTAGAGTTTGCAGTATCTTTCCGCGTGGAAATCTGCAGAGTTTTGCTGAAGAGGATGCAGGCACTTGAGAGTAGAACATCAAATTTACCAGACAGTATCATTTCCTTCACTGAGGAAAGAGTGGACGGAGGTGTTACTTCATACGTGCGGATCATTTCAAGCTAAGGTGCCTAATTCCTTGGAAGGTTCTCTTCTGATGGTACAAAAGAGAATTGATAAAGCTACCAAGCCTTTCATGATGAATTCTATCAGTAGACTGGTGGTGCTGCAGGAAGACATTGCAAGGTTTGGGCTGAGCTTAGAAGATGTGGAATCGTGCATTAAAGTGTTGAATGAAGGGTTGCTGCAGTTCAGGACAGAGAAGGAAGCAGTGGCTAAAACAGATGGAAGGATGTTGAATTACATGTTCGACAAGTATATCCGATATCAGAATAAGAAGAAGACATAAATGTTACAGCTGGCATGACTTGGCACGACTTCTTCTATTCTTTCTTCTTCTATTTTCTATGTTTCCGGATGAAATTGTAAAACTTCTAATTTATTGGTTTTGCAACCATTACTTAAAGTCATGTGGAACCATTCTATTAGTTAACTGATACATGTGTCACTTAAGGAGAAGTTAGTGGACGATGATTTCCAAATGTCATCTTTACTTGTTGTTCATGCTTTAGTTTAGTTAGACTTCCCATTTGTACTTTCCCTCCTACATTCTATAAGTAGGAGAAGAACCTCCGGGTTAAGGATCGATCAGAATTTGTAAGCAGAAATCTTGTGTTCTAGACTTTGTGCTAAACCTTGAGAGCAACTTGGAGCAAAGGAATACAAAGGAGCAGGTTTCCGGAGAACTTTGTGTCACAGTGTATTGTGTTTCTTGCTTTAGTCTTAGATCTCTTAATAAACTTTGTGTTATTTTAGATCTAGATCTAGAGTTGCCTTTGTTTTATAATTCTATGTGTTCATGTCTATTAAGTTCCTTCTATGTGCATGCAATTAGCTCTGCTATCTACTAATTGGGATGCACATCTTCCCCATTTCTTCCATGTATTTCCTTACTTCCTTCTATAAAATACTTCCTTTCTTAAGCAGCTGCTTACTTGCTGCAAAACTTCTTAGTTATGGTTCATGAACTAAGTGGTTAAAGTAAAACCCCTGATAGATAATAACACATTTTTATTGATAAATCTGACATGGGAGCCTCACCGGTTAAATGAGGGAGATTTATCTCATGACTGCCTAGGTTTGATGCTATGCAGAAAATCTAGCCAACACATACAAGACTGCAAATTATGAAAATATAAGAGAGATAATTGTAATAACACAGAAATAGCTCTATCTTAATACAATCAAATAGAATAATGCAAGATATGTACATATAGGAGGTGAATGTGTAACCTCCTCCTAGAATCATAACAATATCCACCTAGAATAGTGGTAACCAACACCGAGAATGGTGTAGTCAAGTGGTGACCAACACCTAGAATAGTGTAGTCAAGTGTACACCTAAGCAACACTAACACATACATTTTCACCAATCCCTTCACTGAGGAAAAGTTTCTTCACTCGCGGACTCTTCTTGGGGTGAGGTTTATTGCAGCCGACCATCTTCTTCAAGATTTATAGTCCCTTCTCCTCTTCTTCTTTTCTAGAGATATGTTGTTTGTACATGGGTACCTTATCACGATTTTAGTTTTTAGTACACATAATACGCATCTTTCTTAGGTTGTTTAGGGGAGTCTTTTATTTCTTGTACATGGATGTTTTTCCCATTGGGGTTTTTCATCCATTACTTGATATTCTTATTATACATGGATACCTTATCAAGCCTAGTTTTCGGGACCCATTTTTCTCCTCTTCTTCTTTTCCAGAGAGATTGTTATTTGTACATGGGTATATTATTAGACCTTTAGTTTCTGAGCCCTGCTAACACATATTTCTTAGTTGTCTAGGGGATTTCTCTTTATGTTCTAACTTTCCATGACCTTGACCTCTGCTTCAATGAAGGATGGTGTTGGTGTATATGACTTGTCTTATCATCACTTAGTGTCTTGTCCACCTCATGTGGTTAGTCATATCACTTAGTTAGATCATAGGTTATTAGGGTTAGTTAGGGTTTCATGTGTCCATGTGTCATGCATGGGAGTTACACATCACTCCTATATATGTACCTTCTTATTTTGATATATGAGAATGAGTAGACTTATCCTTGCATAACTGATTTTTGTTTGTGATTTGATTCATTGTTGATTACGTGGAGCGTTCACACCATCATTGGAAGTGAAACCCTCTTCGATGTGCACAAGGTTCCATATTGATCCTTGTAGAATAATATGATAGTAGTGGGATCGCACCTCAAAGGAGGAAGCATATTAAATCACATCATTTTAGTTCAACAGGTGGTCATAGGAAAAAAAATTCATTTAGGGAGCATTCCTTCTATCTTCAAGATGAAGACCTATTTCAGTGAGTACCAGACAAACATGAAAATATTTGAGCATCATGGAGTTGATTTTTGGTCACGAAGGTGAATTGTGAAGGCCTAGAGGAGTAATTAAGTGATCCCTATATCCTAACTCCTACCTTGTGATCAGAGAAGGTTATCAAGTTCCCATCATAGTGCAAATATCATAGCAGTATTTTTGAGCACTTATTTTACGCCTTGGAATGTTTTCATGTCTCACAAAAGAAGGGTATTGTAATCACAATGCTTCAAGTCAACAATTTCTTCATCAGAAAAGGATTTATCTTCATCATATTGATCAACCTTCCTCCTCTCTCTCTCCCCTCTTTATTTTCTCTCAATGTTCTAATTCTTTATTAAGAATGTACTTTTTCACTATTTTGTCTTATTCACTTAAGTGGCCTTCAACTGAATATTGTAAGAGTCATTTTTCATCAATAAGAAAAAGACTCACTTTTATTCCCTAGGATTTTGGAATCTCACAAGTGATGAGGAAAGGTGAAAAGTCATGTGGGGGTATGAAAAGACATTTTATAATTATAAATTGGAATGACTTCCTCATTCCAAAAGGTTGGCAATTGTTGATTGTTGTATGTTTTTAACTTTGTATCACTACTACATCAAGTAATAAAAGTTACATTATTCTATTTCCTTTCTTATGTTCATTTTATCTCTCTCTCTATACTTCTCAACTTTGCAAGCATGGTGATCTTTTATAACCAAAAAGGAATTTTATGTCCTTGATTAATGAATCTATCAAAGTTTATGTCTCTAGTGTTTTAGTCTTGTGGAATTCTTACATTACTGTGTTCTTTTAATTCAATGTGGACCTACTCTGGTTAATGTATGTGAATCTTGTAAGTCTAATCACAACATTAACCTTCTCTCCTTATTTTCCTAACTCCTCTTTACCTACCTTCACAAAAAATTCATCCCTTGTATATTGTACAAGCACTTTTCCATAGGTTTAGTGGAGTATTCTAGTGTGATCCCTGGCCTAATGGCCACTCCATATTTTTTTAGTTAATTTAGATTCAATAATTGGAGCCTCCCCATACCCAAGAAGGAGGGGCTTATCCCCGTGACTATGGATGAAAACCAATAACCTGCACTGTAACAAATTATTTCATCAACACATTCAAATGCAATCAACTGCACAGACCAAATCAACATGCTAAATCAGGAAAATGCATTCATTCACCTACAAATTAGTCAAATCTTGATCCTCAATCCATGGCCTCTCCTTCAACTATAAATAAGAGGTTCATCTCCTTACAAATTATCTTTGTAATCTTAAGGAATTTTTATTGTTACTCTATTCATTTATCACTCAAATTCATACCTCGTTAGGTTTCACATTTGATCAACAAGCTCATAATCAAGCTCATCTCTCATCCACTTACTTGTAGCATGAAGATTCTTCCATTTGGATTCACATTTTGAGCATCCACAAACAAATCCATCAAGGAGATTCAAAAAGCTTGGTAATTCACTCCATGCTTTAGCCATCTCATCTGAGGTTGCAAGGAAACGCAAAGGAAGGATCTGGTTTGTATTATCTGCTTGTTTTCTTCCATTAATTTGTTTATAAAAGGTAATGACTAGAGACCACCACACTGAGTGGGAATTCATAGATAACCTTGTTCTAAAATCATCTCCATTTCAAAGAAGTCATGTTTTGATATTCTCCCAAGCTTTCCAAATACTTTTGATAAAAAATGAGCGAACCAATTTCACATTAGATTTGATAAAAAGTATATTTGGGAGACCCAAACCCTTTTAGGTCTTACAATCATGAGACGAGCCCTTAAAAATATAGGTATGTAATAGAATTTTTCATTTCACGAGACCTCAAAAATATAGTTATGTAATAGAATTTTCCATTTCTCCATTCCCTCTATAACATGAACAATCCATTTAGCACAAAGGGAAGTTCCTTGGTGGCCAACATCTAATAAACTTATCCCCCTAGAGTCTTTGGGTAGGAAACAATACTCCCAAGCAACCCAATGAAAACCCTCACTGTGCTTTGAGTTAGCCCATAAGAAATCACAGATAAATTTCTCTATCTTTTTATAAGAGGATTGAGAGGGGGCCCAATAAGAAGAATCATAAACATGAGTGGTCATAATAACTTTGGAACAAATCTCAAATTTACTTACTAACGAGAGAGGTTTCATGATCCAATATGACAACTTCTTTTCAATCTGATCCATATCATAGGACCAATTCCAGGAGGGAGTCGCTTGAAATGTAAAAGGGGTGCCCAAAAATCTAAATATCTCGCCATGTTGAATATAATTCCATTGAAGACGAAATAGCCATGGGGGAGAAGCCCTAATACATTGCCTACTACATTAATCCTTTTTTCATTGAATGCTTGAATTGGAGGTGAGGTAATAAATATCTAGGAAAGAGAAATCTTGTTTAACATTAACCTTGTCTTCAATTAAGGTGAGAAATAAATCATCCACAAAATGACTATTGATAAACTGAGTAGGAGGTAAACCTATAATTGAAATTTCTTTCACCAAGCCACACTGTGTGGTATTAGTGAGAAGATATGAAAACCCCTTTGTGGATAACAAATACAAAGTAGGAGTGAGAGGGAAACCTTGGTGAATAGAACGAATGATCCTAAAAGGTTCGGAGTGAACACCATTGATGGAGGGATATGAAGAGGCGTCAAAAAAAGAATGGTTAAAATACTGATAAAGGTAGGCCCAAACCCAAGCGCTTGGAGCATGGTAAAAATGAAGTGTGATCCTAACATAAGATTTCTCAAAATTAATTTTAATAAAAAGATATTTTTGTTGTGATTTCAATGTTTTGAGAATAGTAAAAATGTATCTTCTTTGAATAAACCCTTTTTTTTACTAAACATTACAATTAACAAGTTGTAAATACATAAAGGGATATATTTGGCAATTATCTTATAAGAAGCACTTAGCAAAGTAATAGGCCACCAATTGGAAATGAGCTCCAAATCTTAGGTATGAATTTGATATACCCTTAGTTGATGAACTGACCAAGTGAATTTGAATGAAAGGCCTCCATCTACATCTAAAAAGGATCATAGCCAACCACATCCCAAAGGGTTTTATAAAATTTACAAAGGAAACCATCATTTCCTGGGGCCTTTTCATTTTCCATTTGAGAAACTGGCTCAAAAAAATTCTCGATAATTAACATTCTATCACAAGCAATACTTTTTGATTGAGAGAACTTACTAGCAATTGCACCATACGGGTGCAATGTGTACACTGACAGGTAATGAATAGCGATGAATAAAGTACGCAATTGAAGCGCTTGAGGAGGTTAACAATGAAATGAGAGTAGCAATGATATGCCTACGAAATTGAATGTATTGTTATGCAAATCATATCAATAAATCTCAACTTTTGTGAGAATAGAAAGAAAGGTAGTTAATTGTCACTTTTCTGCCTATTAAACTATATTGGCTCAAAAATTTAATGATAGTGGTTTTTAAGTTTAAGCAGTGAGAAAAAAATGTTTTACACAGCCACAATGTAAAATTTTCAATCATTGAAATAATAGCATTGTTTTTATTAAAAACTATGGAAATAATATTTAGTCGTCTAAGCAACAATTTTTTCTGAACCTATTGAAAAACTAAAACATTGAAGTTATATTTGCTTGTCAATATAAATGTTCATTGATGTTATACAATTAGGAGGTGTAAAGGGAGCCTAAACAAAACATTTTGTGACAACCCTTATACATGTATATGTAATAATTTTTCTAATTCAAAACCATGAAATGTACATTAAATCCATATCATTAGACAAAAAATAAATAGATTTTGAAGAAATAATTTATGGAAGATGTTTTAGTTGTAATTGATATGGTAAATGTATGCAAAAAGGAAGAATCATTTGAATCTTTCAATAAAAATGGCTGAAAGACATGATGTATTTTATGTGTTAAAGATAAGAGAGGATCATATAATAAACATCATACATAACATGTTTTGTTGACCTATCATCACCAATCCGGCACTATGATAATTCTCCACCGAGAACTCCTCATGCTATGATTATTTACTAATGCACAGCCTTTACTTTGGTGGATGTAATATGGAAACACAACAACAAACATAACACAAGAATACCATAGACTATGATACGAAGGAATGATGACAAATCTGAAATATAAGAGTAAATTATAATATCAACATGAAATTGTTACAATCTCACCTATGAGGTACTTCAAGTGTTACTGACTTCACTTGCCTTCCAACAATAACTATATGAGAAACTTCACAATGGATTCTTTAACACGCCTTCTAAATGATGGCTTCCTTTACACACTTACTCATACAATATTTATCACTACTTTTGTCTATGCTAAATGAGGGGGGTGGCCTCTTTATTTATAGGAATTCAGGCTTATCCACCCTATCTCTAAGATAGGATAGGAAATCTCTTCCGGCCAATCATATTACATGCCTAAACTCTTGCCTTTACATGTAGGCTTATCTTCTAAGATAAGATAAACCTTATCATCTCACATGTGTTCCACCTTTTTAGACTTTTCCACAAATAAAATACATAAAATATTTATGACATCACTCTTTGCCCTTATTACAAATATAATATTTTTAATTCCTAATCATGTAGACCCTACTTCTCTACTTACCCCAACTTTGACATTTTAACATTACCGCACCACTTACGACAAATATTTACTTTTTACAACATTCCTATTGTACTTTGAATGTTACCGTACTCTACTTTATTGGAGGCACTGTACTGAGGGCGCCATTATCTTCTATCAGAGGCCACTACTAATCATACTTAACAACATCCTATTCTTAATACATACATAATAAAATAGAAATTACGGAGGAAAATTTTAATGTCGACAGACCCACATGAAATATTCCTTCTAGAACGAAGTTTGATGTAAAATTGGAAAAAAAATTATAGTTCACATATGTCAAACTATGTCCATAAACAAAATTGTTTATGAAAGGGCATGCCTTTCCCCGGTAACAAACAAGCTCATTTGGATATATAAAAATAATAATGACTATCTTCATGGTTGAGGTGCATGTTGTTGCTAGATTGGAAACTAGAAAATTCCTTAAATGTAAACAATTTCAACAAAATATATAAAAAAAATTGTAACATTAAAACAACATTCGGGTTATTAATGATATCAACACTATGGTATTCTATAAGTGCAAGACTTGAATTCAAGTTGTGCAACATTTTCAAAGTTGAAAAAGATAATTCCATGAAAGCAATATATTTTAAAATATATTAAAACTAAAAAGATATAAAATCATATAATTTGAAATGTAAGAGAAAAAAATGCCACATGTAAGCTCTAATCCACACTAGTTATGTATGAAATGTACTAAATATTGTAATAAGTAAATATTATAAAAGCGGAAGGAGTTTTTTGTATTTTTTTGTTGGTAGATAATAGGTACTTTTAATATCCAAAATAAGGACCACAGATGCTCCTAGTTTTGCGATATGTATAACAACATGTTATTATTTACAAACTATTTGTGTTCATGTGACATGAAGATAATGGATTCTGCTGGTGCATTTCCATGTGTGTCCTGGTATAGTTTTTTAGCTTCTTTAATGAGAATTGTAAGGTCCTTTGTATATGCACATCCATCTTGGGAAACAATGGTGGTTGATTCAGTTGAAGGTTTATCTTCTTCCTCCTCCTCTAAAAGTTATAACACATTTTTCTTTTAATTGGATCCTTGAGATACAGTTATAAGGGTATGTCCAAGTTTTATGTTGAACAACCATATCCCGAGGGAAAATCTTGAATTGTGGAGGGGAATATTTTCTGCATGCCTTGTTTGATGTGTTCCATGGTTGCCTTGAAGTTGGATGGTATTGTAGGGTTAACGTGTTCTACAATGGGTAGTAGTAAATGAATTGTTGACTTTGAATTTGCCTTCTTTTTACCTTTGTTTAAGAATTTTTAGGCATCTGCAAGCATCAAGATAGAGAAGAAGTTACTAAAGTTTGACACTATAATGAAAATTTTATAGTTTTTTTTTTGTGTTTTTGCATTGTATTTATTAAAATATGAAGTAAATTGATCTTGTATACATTTTCTAAGTGTTGATGTTGAAGGTGGTGCTACTAATTGTAAAGCCATTGTTTTCAATGATAGATTTTGTAACCTATTTTATTCTTCTTTCTCAATCATATATAGGATTCAAGCTGCATTTTAGAGTATCTTTCAAATGAGAATCTAGGAGAGAAGTGGAGGTCTTTTAAAGAGTGCACTCTAGAAACACCTATAAATGTGGGTCATGGTCGTTCTATGGTTCTAATGTTTATTGTCACCCTATCCAAGGTAAAACCCTACAACTTATGTATAGTCAGTTTTGGTGTAAAGAAAATAATAGCATTCACTTAGATACACAACTAATCTAAAGATAGCAATAATCCATCCTTACTTAGTTCAACATTTTGAGGATCATACTCCAGTCTAAAAGGTTCAAAAACTTCCTTGGATTGACAATATTCACTTAGAAAGGGGACTATCATAATTACACCTTGTTTACACCTTCATTTCCTCTGATTCAATCCTTCAACTTGTTTATTTTCAAGAAAAATCCTTTATAACTCATCTTTGTCAGTTACCCTTCATGTCTACCTATTAGTTCCAACTACATACACCACCAAGTTCTTGCAATTTTGGCTTCTTTGACTTCACTGGAGGTAGCACCCTATCAAAAACTTCAAGTATTTTTATATCAACCACAATATGGATTCAAGATGTTTCATTTCACCCAACTTAACTTACTAGATCAACACAACCCTTAAATTATTCTCATTTCTCTTTATGCAAAACATGTTTGGTTCACATATGGGTATAGACTTCTAGAGGTGTCTCTAAGACATCATAAGCTCCATCAGCATCCTCTTTTCACCTTAGAGGTGTGACCCAATTTGGAGGGTCCAACTCATTATATAGTTCCCTCTACTTTCCTTTTTGTGTTTTGGCTCACAAACCCTTACTAGGTATGTCACACTGCTCTATCATGCATATATTTATGTTTCTAGGTTTTCAATGCTTAAAAAAGATCTTTTTGAGCACCCATTATGGAGATCTAGGTTCATATGAAATTTCAGGTGTCAAATCCAAGTTTACATGGCACTTGTTTTGTAAAAAGACTCCTCAAATTAGTCTTCCCACCGGGTTTGTCTGTCTTTCCTCAACTGTCATCAACAATTCAGAGGAGGAGGATTGCTTTGATTTCAAATCTTCTTTGACATATATCCAAGTCTAGGACATGATTTAATAGAAAATTTCATGCATTTTTAGTGGTACAATCACAAGATAAAGGATATTCACTCTCTAAACCCTAGGTATTCCTTAAACAAGCCCAAGGAGCTAGGTTTTGATGTAACTTCTTCTGGATTTTGTTTCAAGGTTATAAACTTAGCACATAGGTTTATCTCAATCTCAAGTACACTATTTTCTTACCAGTAGCTCGTGATACTTTCCCAATCTTTAGCTTACTTCCTTTTCCATCAAAGTTATATTGTGCATGTAGGGTTACTATGCTTGCAATAAGGGTTTCAAATGAAATGATGATCTTCTACTTAGGCCTGCATGGTTTCTAGTGATCCAAATCAATATTACATGTTCATACCTATATGTTACAGTTGTTGGGCTTGACCATGAGGTGTTATTTTTTCATTCAAGTGTAAGGCATAAACAATATTCACCCACTCTGCCTCCTTTACAATAGGATTACCAACTTTCAATGGTTACTCCTACTCTACCTGGACACATTCCTTCAGTGTGGATTTATAAATTTTTTAACCTTCTCACACCAGTATCTTATGCTTCCAACTCAAACTTCTCCTCCTCTTTCTTATAACAGTTGGGTAGTGAACTAGACAGTGACCTCAGAAAGCTTTAACATAATGCCTTGGAGGAGGGATCTCATATCAAATCATCCCTAGGAGCATGAAAAATCATTCCACAAATCAATGATCACCTTGACAATGATAAACATCCCCTTAATTTACTAAGACTCGATTCAAAACCACATGTACATTTACTTATCACAACCAGTCAGGGCTTATATAGACTATGCCACATAAGAAATCATACACACATATATATTACTTGTAAAAACAATATGTAAGGACTTAGATACCTTGGTCTATCTTAAGATTACCTTCCCATTTAACTTTGATATCAAGAATAATCATATACACACTCAACACAGTTAAGAAATATGCAAAATAGTCTTATACTAAGCTTTTTTCCTTTCAGTACCTCTTGAAACTCGTGCCTTTGATTCATTACCCAGATAAGAATGTTTGAAAATAATTACATTCTCGTAATTTATAGTCCTTTCACCAAATTCTAACCAAATAGGCTCCTAGACCTCTTAGTCACATGAGTTTAACACTTGAGTTCTTAACTTAAAGACCCTAATTCTTGTTTTCTCATTCAAATTATGACTTATAGTCCCTAAAGAGGACCTAAGACACTTAATTATATATATATATATATATATATATATATATATATATATATATATATATATATATTAATCCTTCTTCGAGGTTACAAGCTCTAAGAGTTCATGAAAATAACAATAGCAGGCAAAAAATGGCCTCCACATTCAAACTTTACATTTTAGAGGGAAGTGATCCATTTGAATTTTGAAGAACCTAGACACCAAATAACACCTCAAAATGACTTTAATTGACCCCTAGAACTCGTTACCATACCTGAAAAACTAAAAATTGGATGTTTTCATCCTATTTACACTCTAGAGTTAAGGCTCCTGAATCAAGTTTCCAAGGCAGTTTAAGAGGGAGTTATCTCTAATTCCCTCATGTAATCAGTTAAATTGGAAAATGTGAAGGATGGTTGATGTCTCATGAATTCCCTTTGTATTTCGTGAAGTCAATGATGATAAATAGTAGTAGCTCAAAGGGGCTTAGTCCATGTTTGTATATAATTTTTGAAATACGACCCAATGCATTGTACAGTCTTGCTGAAATCCATAAATTGGATGTTAGCATTACTTTTTGGTTGTAACACAAGAGAATGGAAGATTCTACTTTATCTTCATCATTTTCAATTGATCTAGCATATCTAGTATGCTCTAAGTGATATTTTAAAATGGGAACATTTGAAAAATTATCATGTCTTTGTTGTGAGCTAAAACCATAACAGTTGCAAGAAAATTCATTGTTATTTGAAAATGTATTTTTTCTTCTTTTGATAGGGATGATTTTGTTTGGTTTATGAGAAGGTTTCAATATTCGATCTTAGGTTCTACATTTTTTATGTTGAGAAAAATACCATGGAAATCAGTCTCAAAAGTGTTTGTGCCTTGTTAGTGAGAGATGACATCTAGAGTTACAATTGTTGTGAAGATTTTCCAAAGTGTTATCCCATATGACTTTCTGGTGTAAAGGACATCCATTACAGATGGTAGTTTCCCTATATCACCAATAAGAATAATAGAATGTGCACCAAATGGAGAGTTTTTATGTGTTTGTGAAATAATTTATCATGTTGCAAATTATGTGTTTTCCTTCTTGTGTATGGGGATGATCCCATTATTTAATGTAAAACTATCCTAATTTTGTGGGGTGGCCAAATAGGTCAGGGATCACATAGTAACACTTCATTGAACCTATGGCAAGGTGCTTATACAGGGTACAAGGGAGGAATTTTCAGTGGTGAGGGATAAATGATAGAAATTAGGAAAAAGGGATTTATTGTTGTGAGTAGGCAATAACAAAGTTCACAATGAATAACAGATTTCACATGCAATAATTAGAGTAGGTCCACATTCAATTATAATGTAGGCAATTAGAAAGACTAACAAACTAGAGACACACAGTTCTTCAGGTTCATCAATCAAGGACACCAAGTTCCTTCTTGGTTATTCATAATTACTATGCTTTCAAAGTTGTAGAAAAGAAGGAGAATGGAGGAAAATAAGAGTAAAGGAATGGAAGAAATGTAGCTTTTATTTCTTGTGTAGTGGTGATACAAAGCTTCACAATCTACAAAATTCCACAATTGCTACATAACAATAAACTTTCTAGATGAACCAAGTGGTCGAAGATTGAAATTTGAGGGACTTAATATTTTTAGCATATGGAAGGGGAATGGACATTTGCTATATATTTCAGTAATTGGTAAAAATAGTGTGTGTTTTGCATTAGATAACATCATTTTTGGTTTTAGCTCCTACGTTGCGATCTCATACTCCAATTTTCATCTGTGTTCCACCTGTTAAAAATCTTGGAAATATAAAGAGATTAACTTTCTAAGGTTAGGTTTTGTAGGTATGAAGCTGTTATGGCATCCATTAATGGATGTCTTGAAGTTACAATGATCACATGGTAGCATGAGAGGAGAGAAAAAGTTGAGTACTTGGTGGAAATAACTTTTCCGGACGATGAATCAA
Organism: Taxus chinensis; assembly: GCA_019776745.2. Lineage (NCBI taxonomy): Eukaryota > Viridiplantae > Streptophyta > Pinopsida > Cupressales > Taxaceae > Taxus > Taxus chinensis. The sequence continues at coordinate 41,768,251 of CM034146.1, read as the reverse complement.
TGGTAAAAAGCTTCATTTTTTGTAATCATGGATTGATCTGGGAAACATGATGGGAATAATTATATAATTTTTTTTCATGATTTTTAAGGTTGAATATAATTCAAAAATGGATACAGCAATGTTTGAAGTATTGAATAAACATGCTTGACAGGTAAGTTATTTCATGTTTTGTATTGCCCCGGTAGTTAGTTTTTTACACTGAGAGGAAGTAGCTTGATGCAAGTTAGGATTTGAAATGGCTTGGCATGGAGTGCATTTTTCTGTACCCTTTAGAATGGAGAAAATAGGTGTAATAAAATTCACCTCAAGGAGATGATGTCACTTGTCAAGTTGTGGTGGAGTGAGAGGGAGATGGAGGAAAACAAGCCTCAAGCACCTAGGAGTTGTCTATTGGTCACATGAGGAACCTGAAGGGGGGATAGAGAGGGGAAATTTTTTGTGTCCTCACTATCTCCTTGGGAATGGGTATAAGATGTGTAAGAAAATTCACCAACATGGTCATGCCAAGTGTTACAGGATGCGAGATGCGGGATGTGAGGAAAGGCTTGATTTAACACTAAGGAGCAAGAAAAAGGTCACATGGAAAACTAGAGGGGGTGCTAGAGAGGGGAACATTTTTGTGTCCCCTCTATCCCTTTAGGAATATGGAAAATATGGACACAAAAATGCAACCTCACTAGATGTTGCCAAGTGTCGCCTTTAGGATGCAATATGGGGAAGGTGAGATGGGCTAGATAGGCCATCTGGAGTGCTGGACTTGGTCATGTAGAGAACTAGAAGGAGGGGTTAAGAAGGGGAAATTTTTTATGTTCATTATATCCCTTTGGGAAAGGAATAAGAGGGACACAAAATTCCACCATACATCAGGAGGTGACATGTGTCCACTCAAAATTTGACTAACTACGATAAACAAACTTTCAAGAGAGACAACTTGACGAAGTGATTCTCGGAGCTCCAGATGGAATTTTCCAATGAAAAACTATATGATTTTGAATCCTAATACCATTTCAATAAAAATGGCATGAGTATAAACCTTCAATTCTTCCTACAACTTTAGAAATTGGCCCCTTTTTCTTCGGGACAGAAGGGTGTGTCTGTCAAGATCAAGTTGCCTTGAGAATCCATTAGGTCTTGTGAAATATGTTATGATTACACCATGTAGAGAACTCTTTAATATTTCTAATGAATATTTGTTTTTTTCCTACTTCGTTACATAACTCTCAGAATCCTTTGCGGAAGTTCAGGTACCAATTTTGACTGCATGCTCCTCACCCCTGAAAACCCTGATGTTCACAACAACTATTCCCAAACCTCTAAAAATTCTAAATATTTCCTAAATCAGTTCCAAAATGTTTTTTACTCTTCAATACCACCTCCAGATGGGTGTGGTATTTCATATACTTCCCATAGAGTGCACACATGCCTTGAAATGGTTAGAATTAGCCTTTCTAGGCCTACTGAGAAACTAGCCTTTGGAAACACTTCACTGAATGAGTTGAATGACCTTGATACCCTGCTTTAAGTGCCTATAAAAGTTTATTCAATACAATTGGAATACCTGCAAGGTTAGGATGAGTATGGTACAAAAGGAAAACTTATTGGGGAGTGGGAAACATGAAGACTCAGGAGCAAATTTTCAAATTTGGCTTAGTTTTCATGCTTGAAAGTTTGAATTTTTCATGCTACACATTTGCATGACAACAATTGGCTCTACATTGGGGACTTGTTCTAGATCAATTACAATGAGGATAGGAAAAGTAGGATATCCTATAATCTCAAGACACTACATGGACCAAGTGCCTTATCCATTGGGTTATACAGAGTCACCACAAAAATACATAATGAAACTTCCTTTATTGAACACACACACAACAAGAAATAAACACACAACAGGAAAAGGAAACACAAAACGAGAAGGGAAACACACAACACAAGGGAAACATGAAATGAGAATTAAAACATCCTAAATCACCTATGTACATGTGGGGGAAAACCCACTTTCATTGAAGCACCAATTCAAATTGAGCGCTTACACGTATACGGGTATCACTAAATGCCTTTCTTCCGCAAATCCATTGACAAGATAGCTGAAATATGAACCTTTCCTCAACTTCTTGAGAAATCTAGCATGATTTTTATTGCAATTAATGACCCACTTATTCAATTCATTACCTTTTTTTCTTTGACACATTCTTTCCATCTTCTCATTGACTCTCAAGTTCGTTCCAATTGTTGATTTTCCATTTCTGATGTGAGGATGGGCCTCAATCATACTTGAATTATCATTTTCATACCAAGGCCTATGTAATTTGATATTTCTACTTCATGACTACCGCTTCATTGAATTTATTCTCACTTGATTCTTGATTCTTTGAAAGCTTCATCATTATCACTAGCCTCTTGATTTTCTTTGTTTCTCTATTAGACCAATAAATCATTTTTCTCATACTTTGGCTCTTTCTCAACATGCTTCCCTATACAATGTGGCATGTAGATTGCATCATCCTCTTGGAAAGAGAATGAGCTCAAGGTTGGGCATGCAACATGGAAACTATCATCTTCTTCATCTTGTCCATTTTGAGCTTTGACATCCATTTTCATGGTGAAAGCATCCTTATTTTAAACATAGTGTACACTTAAAGATTAAGGCTCATCAAGAATATTTTCATTTTTAACAAAATTAGCCTTGGGATCAAATATCATTTCATCTCTATCCATTTTTTTTAGATAAATTTTCCATCTTCATGAAAAGGGAATGAACACAACATTAGAGCTGAAATGTTTACATTATCATTTTCCCAATCTTGATCACTGAGAACCAAGAAGTCCATTTCTGTAACGAAATCATCATATTTTTGAATAGGTTCAGATTCAAGAGGCCAAAACATCTTTTTATTCTCACATCTCTTGTCATCCCATCCCAATGAGAAGGATAAGTCTTCATGTTCACAAGAACATTCATTGAATGCAACATCATTTTGAACATGTTTTGAAACATTATTATCACCTGACAAGAAGTTTCTGGGAATCACTCCTTCTTCTTGATCCACATTTCTCATCACTTTGAGATTACTTTGTTACAAGTCAAGACTCTCATGACCATCATCAACATCCAGTGCAGAAATTGCATTCATGCTCACATCCCATGGGAAGTATATACTCTCAAATTATGGTTTTATCAAGTCATCATGATGTTATTTAATCAGCTTTGTGATGCTTGAATACTCTTGCACCAATATGGGTAGCTCAACATCGTCCTCAAAAGTCATGCAAAAATTGTAAGATTTGTAATTTTGACATGGTATATCTATCATTGGTTCATCTGGTGTTTGAACAATATACTTCATTTTTATGATGGAAAGGAGTTTATTTGTTTTACTGTTGCCCGAAATGGTGGCATGCGACCAATCCAACTGTATATCTCCACCAACATATCAATAGAATCTTCATTCACCCCAAAAACATACCATATGAGGCAAGCATGTCTAGTACCAATATTCTCATTTTGATTTTCTTGTTAGGGAAATCTCTGAATGCTACCTGAGCATCCTTGGTATGCTAAATGAGAGGTACTTCTTTCATTTCCATGGAGAGGTAATAGCCAGAGGTAGGAGAGAGAGACAGAGAGAGACAAGAGAGAGAGAGAGAGAGAGAACTTTAGAAACGTTTGCAGGTATGAATTGTTTTCTAAAGCACCAGAGTCAATGATGCAATTATTTAGTTTATACCCATTGACAAACAAGAATATGTAAAAAGGTTCTACCTTCCTAAAAGTGGAGGGTGTGGAAGCGATACGGTTTAGAGATGGAGTGGATTGAGACGCATGAGGTATTTATTTGGTAGTGGAATTTTTAGAACATAAAACGAAACTACTTCCTTTGATATGCTAAACAAACCTATCAAATTGTTTGGGATGGGTTTTCAAGTACTCATATTCAGAAATTTAAACTATAGATTTTTTGAAATGGTCAATGATATCAAAGGATGAGGAAGTGGTAAACACATTGAGGATTATGGAAGCCTTGACATGGATGTTCTTAGGATCTACAGAAATTGATTTTTCAAGGGAAGTTGAAGGAGACTTACTTGAAGAAGCAACAAGATTCTTGATTGAAGTAGTCTCATACTTCTTCTTAGCTGACCCTGTGGAAGCGAAATTTGATGATCCTCCTTTAATTTTTGTTTTTCGTGGAGTCACCATTTGAGGAATCAATTTATTATCTTGGGCAGCAAAAATAAGATCCTTCTTTCTCCTTTTGTGATCGAGTGAATACTAATAGTAGTAACTATCTGTGGATTCTTCAAAATCTTCATCAAATGTGCATTCACAATATCTGATCCAAGCAAATTCTTCTCCTTCATTTTCAACTTCTGATTCAAAAATTTCTTCTTCTTCATCTTCATTGGCCTCACATATTGCATTGCTCAGTAGAGCTTCCAAGGCAAGCCTTCAGGCTGTTCTTGCAATTTGATTTGTGTTCTGGTTCGGATGTGATGTTTTTTGAGCAACTTCCTTCTCCAACATTTTCAAGTCATTGGCCAAATTTTGCAATTGATCAACTCTCTCATATTTGGAACTTTGGGTGTTATCCTTTGTTAAAGGATTTTTGATCTTCCTTACATGATCAAGTCATCTTCCACTCTAATGGATAATTTCTTGAGCATTTTCCAAATTCTTTGGTTGAAATCTTTGTAGAATGAAACTAATTTTAGGAAACTAAGAATTCATGATAGAACATTTTCAGATTATCCACAGTAGGATGAGAAACAATAGAAATCTTGTTGATCAGCTTGTTGAATTTTTCCACAAATTCTCTCATGGGATCTTGTAGTTATTTCTTCATCTAAGTAAGTTGAGAAAGGAGGGAATGAGCATCTTCAGTGGCCTTGAATCTTTCTTAAAACTGATTTCTTCATATCACTCCAATCATACAATTGAGCATGATAGGAAAATAGTAGAACTATTCTGCAATGACATCTTATAATGTTTTCATGAATAATCACACTGCAACATCTTTGTGTTGCAATCCAAGGATTCCATAGGCTATGATGAAGGTTGTGATATGATCACAAGGATGTTACTTTCCATCTCCATATAATTTTGGAAAGTTATTTATTGATTATTTTATAAGTTCATGAAGTGGTGGAGTTAAATCCAATAGACAAGTGTTATGTCCCCATGGTACAAGTGTTTGTGTTGTCATATTATATTCTTCTCTTTCTTCCTCTAGCTTTTCCTCTCTTTCTTCTTATTCTTCTTCTTATGGGAATTCAAAATTCAACACTAGGTGAAAGATACGAGAATCGAGAGGATTTGCAGGGGGAGTATCAGTAGGAGTTTGGATAGGATTTCCAGGGGTACCACTTGATGAATCAAATGGAGATGAAGCTTGAGAGAAGTAATATGGATTATCTATGACTTTCTCTTGTTGGTTTTGCAAAGCTTCAAAAGTAGGATCAATGATTCCTCTCAATCTATTCAATCTAGTATATCTTCTTTCAACCAGGTTTTCCCAAGTACTTAGGAACGAAATAAATTTGAAAACTGCATGTTTCTCAACAAGATTACAAAAAGGCTTTTTGATCATTCAAATGGTATTTTTTTGGTATTTTAAATTTTTTTATTTTTTTGTATTTTCAGAGATCCACGTGGGCAAATATGTCCCCAACGGAGTCGCAAAAAATAGTTAGTGAAATAATTTATCATGTTGCAAAATATGTGTCTCCACCAACACTCATGGGGCTACACCCCTCCTTCTTATGTGTGGGGTGGATCCCATTATTTAGTAAAGAACTATCTTAATTCTATGGGGTGGCCAAATAGGTCGGGATCACACAGGAACACTTCATTGAACATGTGGCAAGGTGCTTGTATGAGGTACAAGGGAAAAAATTGTAGCGGTGAGGGATAAAGGAGAGAAATTAGGAAAAAGGGAGTTATTGTTGTGAGTAGGCAATAACAAAGATCACACACAATAACCAAATTAGGTCCACATTTAATTAGAGGAAAACACCAATGTAGGTAATTAATAAGACTAACAAACTAGAGATGCACAATTATTCAGGTTCATTAATCAATGACACAAAGTTCCTTCTTGGTTATTTAATATTATCATACTTCTAAAGTTGTAGAAAAGAAAGATAATGGAGGAAAACATGAGCAAAGGAAATGGAAGAAATGCAACTTTTTTTTATGTAGTGGTGATATAAAGCTTCACAATATACAATAATCTACAATTGTTACAAAATATTTAACTTTCTAGATGAACTGAGTGGTCGGAGCTTAAAATTTGAGGGAATTACTATTTTTAACATGTGAAAGCACTAAACACTTGCTATTTTTAGTAAGCAGTAAAATTGGATTCAATTTACAACAAAAACATCATCATCGGATTCGGCTTTGGGCTGTGATCTCATGTTCCAATTTTCATCATGTTTCACCCACTAGAACTCTTAGAAATAGAAAAAGTAACTTTCTAGGGAAATAATTTTAGGTTTGAAGCTGTGATGGCATCCATTAATGGATGTTTGAAGTTACAGTAGTCACAGGGAGCTTGGGAGGAGAGCAAACAATTGAAAACTTGGTGTAATTAGGTTTCCGAATGAAAAACGATGAAAAAAAATTTGTTTCTAGCAATCATGGATATTTTAGAATGTGATGGGAAAAATTATCTGATGTTTTTCATGAGTTTTAAGGTTTCATGTCTTCATAAATGGATGCAAGGTTTTAAATTTTGAAGAAACAAGCTTGACAGGTAAGTTATTTCATGTTTTGCATTGCCCCAACAGTTAGTTTTTTACACTAAGAGAAAATAACTTGATGTTTCAAAGTTAGGGTTTGCAATGGCTTAGTATGGGGCACATTTTTCTATCCCCTTTGTCCCCTCAGGAATGGGGGAAAAAGGAACAATAAAATAAACCTCAAGGAGATGTTGTCACTTGTCAAGTTGTGGTGGAGTGAGAGGGAGATGGAGGAAAACAAGCCTTGAGCACCTAGGAGTTGTTCGTTAGTCGTATGAGGAACCTGAAGGGGGCTAGAAAGGGGAAATTTTTTGTGCCCCCTTTTATCACCTTGAGAATTAGGATAAGAGGTTCAAGAAAATGCACCTCAACCTGATCATGCCTAGCTATAAGCACATGATGCGAGATGGGAGATGTGAGGAAAAGCTTTATTTAACACTGAGGAGCTAGAAAAAGGTCACATGGAAAAATAGAGGGGGTGTTAGAGAGGGGATAATTTTTGTGTCCCATACATTTCCTTGGGAATGAGGACAAGACAGACATAAAAATATTCCCTCACCGGATGTTTCCAAGTATTGCCTTCAAGATGCAAGATGGGGTAGGTGAGATATGTCAAATAAGACCTCCGAAGTGCTAGACTTGGTGGTGTGGAGAACCAAAAGGAGGGGTTGAGGAGGGGATAATTTTTGTTTCCCCTCTTTCCCCTTGGAAAAGGGACAAGAGGGAAATAAAATTTTTCCATGCACTAGGAGGTGACATATGTCCACCCAAAATTTGACTAACTACGTGAAACACGCATGTAAGAGAGACAAATTGACAAAGTGATTCCCGGAGCTCCAAATGGAATTTTAACACAAAAACTTATATGATTTTTACTCCCAAAACTATTTTTAAATAAATAGGATGATTCTCAACCTTCAATTATGCATTCAACTTCCAAAATTGGCCCCTTCCTCTTCGGGACAACAGAGTGTGTCTGTCAAGATCAAACTGCCTTGAGAAACTATCAAGTATTGTGAAAGATGTTATGATTCCACCATGCATAGAAATATTTAATACTTCCAATGACTATTTTTTTTCTTCCTAATTCATTATAGAATTCTTGGAATCCTCTGCGGAAGATCAGGTACTAATTTTGACTGCATGCTCCTCACACTTGAAAAACCCGATGTTGCACAATCTGTCCCTAAACCTCCAAAACTTCTCTAAATCTTCCTAAATAAGTTCCAACATGTTTTTTTCTCTTCAATACCACTTCCAGATGGGTGTGGGATTTCATATCCTTCCCAAAGAGGGCGCACCTTCCCTAAAATGGCCATAATTAGCCTTTCTAAGCCTACTGAGAAACTATCCTTTGGAAGCACTTCATTGAATGAGGTGAATTCCATTGATACCTTGCTTCAAGCACATGCACAAGATTATTCAAAAATATCAAAATGCCTGCAAGGTTCGGATGAGTATGGTACAGATGAAAAACTGACCAGGGAGGGGGAAACGAGAAGACTTGGGAATTTTTTTTCGAATTTGACTTATTTGTCATCCTTGAAAGTTTACATTTGTCATGCTACACATTTGCATGACAAAAATATGGTAGAGGAATACTTGTTGCAACCTACCATCAATGCAAGAGGGTAGCTTTGGGCCAATAAAGCTCATTTCGTCTATCAAGATGTAACACACATGTTTTAAAGACTCTTGGAAGGAGGACAACACTTGGTTGTCCAATGGTTTCATGTCCCTTACGGGAATATACAACGCAAAATGAATAGTAGTTATGTTTATGTTGAATACAACAACCCCAGTTGGTGCCAAATTTATCAAGGGGGGCAATCCTGAGTTACATGCAAATCCATTGATTGTCTTAAGTAATCTATCAAGTATTATTTTATCATTCCTGCAGTGCCCTGGATTATCATTTGTAGACTCGGAAAAGAGGTAATGCAGAAGAAGTGAGACACGACAATATCAAATGCAAGACGTTGTTTAGTGCACAAGTTAGCAATCGCAAGATAGTTTGCGAAGAATGCGGCACTATATCATGCACATCATGGTTCAATTCAAGGAAAAAAATTGTTATTTCTTGTAAAGAAGGTGTGATGGATGAAAAAACCAATTATGTTGTTGATCGAAGTCATGATTTCCTAACATGTCCAATGTCTTGTACAATGTGCCTAAATGGTCTGTACAGTAAGAGTTTTGACATGCAAAATGCTTTAAAGGTGTCATTTTTTGTTGACGACATGCTACTATAGTGTGGAGTCACTTTGACAATGGCTACAATGTTTCTTGTTTTCCATTTTTGGCTAACACATATGCCTCTAAAAGTCCAACATTTTTTCATTTCTATAAGTGACAAAATTTCCATTCCTTAAGGTCTAGAAATATATTCATCAATAAATGTTGAGCTGTGCACATTGCCATCATCACTTGTGGACACTTTCCGCAAGATTTGTCTGCCTACATTCAAAGAAACAAGTTTTTGGTTGCAAACTACAAGTGACAACTTTTACAATAGATGACATGTTTCCTAGGCACTTATATCCCACTTAATAATGATGTTTGTCACAAGTTTATTGAATTCCTTGGATGCAACATTTGAAACATCGGAGTTACTTGCAATTCCTGATAGAAGATGGTGGTATGTTTCAGATTTTTGTTCTGATTTTGTAGCATACTTTGCAATGTATTTCAAAAATGCATGGATTGAAAGTACAGGTTGACAATCAATATTCGCACACCAAATGGAAAAGGTATCTATATTATGAGTGTTTAGCCTATCATCATTCCGTGTAGGTGTGTATTGTCTTTTTCCAGTGTCATCCACAGTTAAAGAAGGTGTAAGTTGCGGCTTCCAAGGTGTATTATATCAACAACGAAGCCTTTGTCCCTTTTTATGCAAACAATTAAATTTAGTGCATTTGGTGTGTCTTTGGACTCGATTCAACAACTCTTGATAGTCGAGGTTAGAATCAAGGATTGGAAAGTCAAAACAAATATTGGTAAAAAAAAATGATCGGAAAATTATAGCATTGATTTTGGAATTTGTATCTTTTTGTGGGAATTGTGTTGAATATTTTCCCACAAATTGTATGGCGAATTTGTTTCCAATAAGCACGGGTCTTCAAGAAACAAGTATTGCATCCTTATGTAAAATTAGAAATTAGGTTTTGTATTCTGGGTAGATATATATTTATCGAAGAAATATCTTGCCACTTCAACTACAAAAGGTTCCTCCCAATTCAAGTTGTCAACATTAGGTGCATTCTCTATCTAAATGAAGCCATGAATGTGGTTGGACCCTCTATGTTGGCATTCATATCTTGCTTGCATGCCAAAGAAAATAAATGAGGTTATGGTAATACAAAAAATTGAAATGAATTTTTTTTTTCGTATTCAATTTTTTGGTTCAAACGCAATCTATTGTATGCATATTCTTCTTCAACACTTCTTCATGAAATATGGTGAATCAGTGATGCATGTAGAGAGAAGTCAGATGCAGGTTTGTTATGATATTATAAATTCTCCAATGAGGCAATAATGTTAGATTAATAGACAGCTCTGCATGCATGATCTTATGTAAATCAGACCACTTTGTGTATATTGCACTCAAAGTGAAGAAAAGAGTAGGGGAGCCAAGTTGTAAAACCATGTTTGAAAGTTCCACCTGACTTCTGGACCAATAAGATCTGGTGCCTCGTAGATTGGATGTAAAGCGCATGATATGGTCAGTGAGTTTGTCATCCGATATGCCTTGCAAATGGCTCCGCAGGTCTGTAATTATAGTGGGCAAATTATTCTCAATATTTTGTTTTAAAAAAACAACAGCTTGGCACCTATGTCACATAATAATGTTTTCAAATAAATATGGAAACCTTGGGTGACTTCCAAACCTACCATGCAAATGGAGGGCATATTCAGGCATATGTATCTCTTTGATACGTGGTTATTTTAACATGGCCTGAAATCCATTGCAAACAAGCCTTCAATATTATATTGATTAATTGCGAAGAAACCAATATGTGGCTACACGGCTGAGCCTATCCCTCACGTAAGTTTGCATGGGGGTTATGTGGCATGTAGCATATCCATAAGTTTGACCAGTCATCTCCGTCTGCCTCCGTCTCCTTATCCCTCTGTCTCCATCTGTCCTTTTCTGTCCAGCCTTATATCAATCAAATCATTTGCTGTCAGCCAATAAATTTAAATTTCAAATTCTAAATTTTCCCACGCAATCATTCCTTTTCCTTTCTAAACTGTTAATAGTTTCATTTTCCCCTGTTTTGCTGGAGAGTGTCCGGATTCACAAACAGGAATAAAGTTTTTTTAAAACACTATGATCTCTCCCTCCGTGAGAAATAGGCACATGCGTAGCAAAAATGGATCATTTGCTAATATACATGAAAGCAAAGCGATTCTATCAAATCATGTGAGGGCTCTTTTGGATGATGCAGATCACGAAGACCAGGTGGATGCTCTATTGCCACCAAAGCATAGGCTCAGCCGCCGCCATATATTTCATTGGTTATGAAATTTATTTATTTTCTATGGGGTTTGATCATCGTTTCAACTTGCAAATCTTTGTTTTACCTTGGAAACGTTTGTGATTTATCTTAGGTAGCTCGTTTTTGTTTTATAGCTATTTATGACTTTGAAAACTACCCTGAAGCTCGTCATTTGAAGGTAAAAACTAAATGTATTACACTGTTTTTAATGTTTTTTTGCAAATTTGTGCATTTAATAGAATGTTGCCTCTGAATCTGAGTTGTTTACTTTCACTGCAATCTTTTAAAGTTTTGTACATGGCTTTGTGATTTGTATTGACACAAATATGGGTGACTTTCAGCTTGAATCAGCTCAAATTTGGATTTGTTTTTACTTGCTCTTGTACGAGCCCTATCATTCCATATTCTAGATGTTATTCGAGGGTTTCATTATGAAAATTATCTCTGGTTTTGTATTTATATACTTGCCTCATCATGTCTACTCATGGCCTTGAGCTTTTGATGCCTAGGTTGTAATCTTCTTTTAATAGAATTTGTTTTCACATGCCAATGGTGTGATAACTCTATCCACATTTGATTACTGCATGCTTTAAAAATAAACCTTAAAAACACTCGAGCAGTGTATAATGTGCTCCAAAAGAACAATTTTTCACTGTATATATTAGATCTCTTATTAATCCTTAATGTTCTTGCATGTATATTTTTATTATTTCATAAATGCTAGTGTAAGTAAAAATAAATCAGTATTCAATCTATCTGCTTTCCGTGTACTTTGAATATTTCCTCTTCTTTAAATAACATTGTGGCCTCCTTGGCGAACATTCATATTTTAAATTTATTCCTGATGAAGCTGGTAATTAGGAGGAGGAACTATCTTACTATTTATTGCATTTTCCTAACTCATTGTGGCCATGAAGCTGTCACATAATCCTTTTTCTTGTACTTGGTTTTTTGTTTGAGAAAAGATTATGAAGGATGATTACTGTACTTTGATGAAATCATATGTTTTCCTAGTTCAACTGACATTTTTTGTAGCTTTCCATAATAGTATAACAGTTGTAAATCTTTGCAAGTCTTGAAATCTTTCCTCTTACTCATGTACTTTGCAAACTATATCTTTATGGAGCAACTAAAAATCAAAATCTGAACATGACATAAATTTGTAACCTAATCTTTGAAAGTTAGAAATTTGAAAGTATGGTTAACAACAATATTTTTGTTTGTGAAAATAATAGCACCAAGGAATGTGTGTGCATCAAAAAGGAGTGAAAGAAAGAGGAAGAGGAAAGAAATCCCATAACCAGAAAGGAGGGAATAACACAAAGTGATGAGTGCATGAGAGATTATCATCAAACAAGGTCTTCAAATGATACCATTCAATGATCAATTCTGCCCTTCACAGGTTTTGGCCCACGTGTGTACAATGTAGGATCATCAAAGTATCAAATCCTATTATTAGGTTGTCACCCATACTAAATGATGGAGCGCACTATTTTTACAAGATATAGTCATTATAGTGTATAAAACTGCAATGCACCATTCTTCTGTGCCTAAAGGATCTAAATCCTTTCCCTCCTACTATGAGTACAGCAATTTAACAACATATTACGTTGTTACCCGTGATAACGATGACCTGACTCGTTACTAGGCTGCATAAGATACATGGTGTACTATATAAAACTATAATTTAAGATCTTAGTGCGCCCACAGGATCTATATCTAAGAAGGTGGTTTCTCAACGTAATACGTTGTTTCTTTGATGACCTGCATTTTTAAAGTTTGTTTAGCACTGAATAATCATATAAAAGTTGTTTCATTCAATTAAAATGGAATACTTTCCAATTCATCCTCACACAATTTAATTTCGACACGACGACAACGTATTACGTTGTCACCCGCACTAAATGGTGGAACACGATATTTTTACAAGCTATATTCATTATAGTTGGTGTACCTCTTAGCTCAGTAGATCCTCCTCAAGGAGCATGTCACGTTCTCATATTCATGTTGTTGTTCTTCTCTACAACCGTGCCCTCAATCTTTCTTTGTATGCATACACCTATCTTTTCGAACAATCAGCATTGAAGTCTGACTTCCAAGCATATAGCCAATGACAAGTACTTTGAGTAAGGTTGCTGACTGCCCTCACTGTCCACATTTACCTTTTAATTCCTAGCTACTAGTCCATTTTTCCAACCTCAACACTCCATTTCTTCTCGAGTTCTAAAAAAAACACTCTCTCTTTGTCTCCATGCAAACTGTCTTAACTCAACAACACTCTTTTATGAACCTTAAATATCCTTGAATGCATATATAAAACTTCATCTTCGTTCTCCCTTGCGGAGGTAATCCTTTATGAGACTATTATGCACCCGATTTATCATCAAACAAGGTCTTCAAATGATACCATTCAATGATCAATTCTGCCCTTCACAGGTTTTGGCCCACGTGTGTACAATGTAGGATCATCAAAGTATCAAATCCTATTATTAGGTTGTCACCCATACTAAATGATGGAGCGCACTATTTTTACAAGATATAGTCATTATAGTGTATAAAACTGCAATGCACCATTCTTTTGTGCCTAAAGGATCTAAATCCTTTCCCTCCTACTATGAGTACAGCAATTTAACAACATATTACGTTGTTACCCTTGATAACGATGACCTGACTCGTTACTAGGCTGCATAAGATACATGGTGTACTATATAAAACTATAATTTAAGATCTTAGTGCGCCCACAGGATCTATATCTAAGAAGGTGGTTTCTCAACGTAATACGTTGTTTCTTTGACGACCTGCATTTTTAAAGTTTGTTTAGCACTGAATAATCATATAAAATTTGTTTCATTCAATTAAACTGGAATACTTTCCAATTCATCCTCTCACAATTTAATTTCGACACGACGACAACGTATTACGTTGTCACCCGCACTAAATGGTGGAACACGATATTTTTACAAGCTATATTCATTATAGTTGGTGTGCCTCTTAGCTCAGTAGATCCTCCTCAAGGAGCATGTCACGTTCTCATATTCATGTTGTTGTTCTTCTCTACAACCGTGCCCTCAATCTTTCTTTGTATGCATACACCTATCTTTTCGAACAATCAGCATTGAAGTCTGACTTCCAAGCATATAGCCAATGACAAGTACTTTGAGTAAGGTTCCTGACTGCCCTCACTGTCCACATTTACCTTTTAATTCCTAGCTACTAGTCCATTTATATTGATGCTAGTGATGATTTGTGATACCCTTGAGAGCTATTTTTGGGTTAATTCTCTTCTATACGGCAGCAGCTGATTTTAAACATTTCTCAACCTTGAATAACTTAGAAAAGATACTCTATTGTCTAATCTGATGATTTGGTTCTTTGCAACCTTTGGCTATTAAGTTATATTCACCAACTTCTTTGTGCATCTATAGTTTTGGCTTTCATGAGAAAAAGGATAGATCATGATCTACATACTTCATGCTTCTTTTTCAGATTTCCTATTGTTGCATTGATACTTTTTCCTATTGAAAACATGAGTGGAAATCATTGTTGAAAAGAAAGAGGCAGTGAGATATCATGTGAGGGAGAAGGATTGGTTTTACAATAAACAATATTCAAATAATTCTATGTTTTTGAGTGATATGAGAGTGAAATTAATATGGCTAGGTCAATTTTATGAGATTATTGATGTCGTTTTTACTTTTTTTGTTGACCTGATTTTTTTTAATAATGATCCTCAATTTCTTTAACATATTGAACATTTGTGAATGCAGGCAGGTCCTATCATTTTAGCATCAGCTATAATATAAATATCAAATGGTTAGTGTTATTGTCTAATTGTATAGTGTGTTAGCTTGAGCATTTTTTTTCCAAATTTTAATAATTTGTAGTGTTATTAACATCAATGTATAATCAGAGAGACTCAAAGTGGAAGCGCTTGTTAGACATTCCTATCCAATGTCCTCCGGAAGGACTGTTCTCTGCATTAGATGTAGTTTGGAGCAAAGTTAAAGATAACCGTGGAGTGGAAGGGGATTTTTTTGCATGGATAGAAGTTGGACGAGTAGATGATTTTATTAAAGGGGAATGTCAGCGGACATCATTTCCAACAAGTTATTACAAACGTTGGAGTCATTCATCACCCATAAGGGAAAGTACACACTGGGTTCGAATTGATAGCACCATTAGTTATATAATGTATGATGTGGCAATGTTCGGTGATGTTTTTAATGCAGTTTTAAAATTGTTGTTTATTTTATTATGACTCACTTTTAGTGACATTTTGCAGATATTGGTGTAGCTATGGGCCTGAAGACTTTAAAGAAGAGGATGATTTTCCATATGATAAGTCCAAGGTTCCAACTAGAGGGACGGGGAGTAGACCTGGACGTAAACATATAAAATGTGGTTGCCAATGCAATTTTAATGTGCGCATTCTTATGAAAAGAAGTGAATATGCACTTATCACATATCCTCAGATGGATCATGTGGATAACAACAATCATATATGCCATGGCCAAAAAAATCACAAATTTGAAGGGACACGAGCTTATTATGCGCCACATATTAGTAAGGAATTGCAAGAATGGGTAGAAAAGTTATTGTTATTAGGAATGCCAGCTGATATTGTGTTGCAAAAGCACCGTGAAATGGTTCATGAGAAGCTAGCCTTGTTTGATGGGCAAACAAAACGTGATGATTTCTTGTCTTCACATGATGTTCAAAATATTGATACAAAAATAAAAGCAACAAAGTACATGTATGACAGAAATGATGCCCAAAGTGTGAGAGTATGGCAAGATCAAAATCCAAATATATGTTTTGAATACCAAGAGTATGAAGGAAATGTTGAGGAAGATGGTCACGTGCCGTTTATCATGGACATTCAAATGCCGCAACAACTTGAGTGGATGTTAAAATATGGCCATAACAACATACTTGCAATGGACGCCACTTTTGGGACCAATGGAATGAAGGTATTCTCTTTTACATAATCTTATCAATAAAAAAATTCTGCAAAAAATATGTTACATTTTCTTACCAATAATCTACTAATTCACATTGTTATTGCATTGCCAACTCTCCATAGTTCAAACTCTATACCATCCTCGCATTCGATTCCAAACACATGGGCCTACCAGTTGCATGGGTCATAATGTCAAGAGCTACAACTAGCGACTTAACCCAATGGATGAAAAAGCTGGTGAATAGAGCACATGCTCATATGCTTGAGTGGAAACTAAATGCTTTCATGGTAGATGATGCTACAGCTGAAATCAATGCTATTAGGTTGTAAATTACTCTTTGTGTATGCCGTATTTAAAATCCCTTAAATCGTCTTAATGGGAAACGACGTAGCTCAACTTTGGTGGGCGAAATGGAGAAGAAACCAATTAATCATATCAATTCAATAGGGTCAAAACACGGCATACATTGTTTCATTGACTTCAAATTTGATCTGGTCAATTACGCTATAACACGACAATCTTCCCCCTGCAAGGAAACTAACATAAATATTCAGCTCTCAATAATGGTTGTGCCTCTCCCTCACGTAAGTTCACAGGGAGGGGTGATGTGGAAGATGTTGATGTGGCAGTTTACCAACACTTTCCGTTTTCCTCCGTCTCCGTCTGTCTTGCTGTGTCCATCATATCAGTTAATTTATTACCTTTGAGCTAATAAATTTCTAATTCAAAATTTAAATTTTACCGCTCATTCATTCCATTTCCCTAATATTCCGCTCATAGCTTCATTTTCCCCTATTTCACTGCAGGGCAACTGGATATAGTTCGTGCCATGAGGATAGGGTCTTCCAAAGCCGTGTGGGTGCCATGATCGGCCTGATCCCTTGGAGATATGTACTTCTCGGCCTCGTCCACAGGCCCATTTGCAGCCTTTACAGAAAAATATTGCGCCGATCAATTTCTTATTACAGTGAGACGCGTTCAGCGTCCCAGACTCACACACTCCCTTCCATCCATCTTCTCCTAGGCCTCAGCTTGCGCAGGGGTGAGCTTCACTGCAAATCCATAGAAAACTTGATTGTAATTGTATAGAACAGTCTACGATCTGCCGTCTTCGTCAAGGCGCTGTAAGGATATAATTAGAGACAAATGCCATTGATCAGGACTATCAAAAGAGGAGGGCATCTTCTACATGGACATGTGGACAATGTGTGTCTGGAATGAAACATCCAAGATTGCACAAGTTGCAGCCACCGCCAAAAAGTAGAGACGGAAAGTAGATAGCAGTGAAAATGCTGTTTGAAAGATCTGCACAAGGGAAAAGAGAGTTTTTGAATAAAGTGACGCTGGTGGCCAATGTTCAGCACCGAAAACCTTGTGAAGTTATTGGGATGTTGTGTTGGAGGGATGGAAAGGTTGCTTGTTTATGAGTATTTTCCGAACGAAAGCCTTAACAACATAAGAGCATAAACACCAAATTTTGGGAGTGCATTCTTTTGTCATTTATAAACAATACTCAATACCAAATTTTGGGACTTGCTACGATGAACACTAAAGAAATGTTCGTATAGAAGTTCTCACAAGATCTTTCAATGTCATTTATATATGTTCAGATGTCTGCAGAGTATCATATCATTTTTTTTATGAAATCTCAGTAGGAAGTGGTGATGTAATTTTAGGATAAACCTATCACAAGATTTGTCACTGCCTTGTAATCTCTATATGAAATTGTGTATTTTTATAAAGTTTATAGTGTTATATTTAATTTTTGATATTTTTACTACATGTCAACAACGAATAACATTTTTTACCCTAATAATTCTTACGCAATGCACTTTAATTACAAACTATCCTCTATATATTTTATTAAAATATAGTGTCAATTAAAGGTGTGAGTATATGCATTGTGTCAAAGTAGCATGATTTCTATACCTAATACGTTGTTACCTATGAAACTTACATTTTGGATATTCATTTTGCAATGCATAGTGTGAGGAATACAATCAAAGTGATTTCATTTAATTATTTTGGAATAATTTCTAGTGCATTGTCCGATACTTTTACTACAACAATTCAACAATAGATTATGTTGTTACCCCTAATAATGATGACTCAATGCGTTATTATTATAAACAATATTCATTATATTGTTTCAAACTGCAATGTCAAAATTTTATGAGCATACATGATATATATCAAAGTAGTTTATTGTTCCACGTACTACGTTGTTACATAAAAAACATGCATTTTCAATGCTTGTTTTGTAATACATAGTTTTATGACTTTATTCAATTGATTTTATTCAATTATTTTTGAATAATTTTCAATTGATTCCCCCTCCTTTGATTACAACAATTCAACAACGTATTTTGTTGTCACCCCTAATAACGATGATCCAACACATTAGTCTTATAGAAGATACTCAGTGTAATATAAAAAAATACAATGTCAAATCATTAAGAATATGAGTTATGATCCAACACATTAGTCTTATTAATTTTTTTCATTAAGAATATGAGTTATGTGAAATAAGGCATGCCCAAATCATACACTCTAATTATCTCAGAGAGGTGGGATCATAGACTGATGTCAAATTAGTGTTGCATACAACATAGATGGGAGATTTGTGTGCATAGTGGAGATTATTTGAGAGAATGGATCACACAAATCTCTACTATGCACACAAATCTCCCATCTGTGTTGTATGCAACACTACTTTGACATCACTCTATGCTCCCACCTCTCTGAGATAATCAGAGTGTATGATTTGGGCATGCCTTATTTCACATAACTCATATTCTTAATGAAAAAATTTAATAGGGAATCATAGTTTTATTATGGTGATAGATGATGATGCTAATGATCCTTTAAATGTCACTTTTTCTGATCGCACCCAAACATGAGATGAATGCTCCAATGTTTACCTTCTCATTTCAATTTGGTGATTGATATGCTAGCATAACATCTCCCCCTCTTGAATTCATGAACCACACCACTACAACCAAACTAATAAATCTCAAAAAAATATAGAGTACCATGATAAATAGATAGAATCATAATCTTGAAAGCAATGTTTCAACTCCCTCTTCATCTAGTCCACTCTTCCTAGAGAAATGTTTCACTCCCTCAAGTGTTAATTCTTCTATACATCCCATTTCATCTTCATTGCACCTTTCATGTGCGATTGATAGTCATATTCAATTTGGAATCTGTAATTGTATGTATTCAATGTTACATATATGAATTCATGTTTACATTATTGTATTTACTTACCTTTATTGGTGGCATTACTTTGGTTTTTTTATTTATGTTAATTTATTTATATTGGTGGCATTACTCGAAGTAGATTCTTGCGAGAGAATAGTGGAGATTGCATCTCCCTAATTATAGGAATCTTCTTCCTATATATTTGTAATCTATTCATATAAAAGATATACAGAGAAATAATATTCTTATTCTGTGTGTTATTCATGTGCAAGTCTAGTCGGAATTTAATAGAATATAATAGAAATGATTTCATTCAATTATTTTTAAATAATTTCCAATACGTTCTACGATACTTTGACTGCCACATTTCAACAACATATTACGTTGTTAGGTCACTAACAATGATGATCCAATATGATATTCTTATAAACAATACTCATTATATCGTTCAAAATTGTTATGTCAAAGTTTCATGTACATTCATGATCTATATAAAAGTAGATTTTTATTCCACTTACTACGTTGTTACCTCAAAAATAAGCATTTTCAATGATTGTTTTGCAATACATAGTCTGAACCTATTTGAAATTTTTTACCATCACTTGTAAAATCCAAATGTGTATATGAAAATAATCATGGTATAGGTTGAAACTCAATGAGTATAATACCTGCATTCACAAATGTTCAATATGAGTATAAATTTGTGAATCATGGGTAGCAACATTGTATGTTGTTGAATTGTTGTAATTGAAGCATCAACCAAATGACTTGGAAATTATTCCAAAATAATTGATGTGAATTACTTTGAATAAATTTATCACATGATGCATTTCAAAATGAAAATACAAAATGCAAGTTGTGGAGGTAACAAATTTTATTATATTCATAATGCTATGCAGTCCCAAAAAAACAACATAAAAACATATTATGTGGATCAACGACATACTTTGATATAGATCTTATAGGCACATAAAACTTTGGCATCATAGTTTTATATAGTATAATCAATATATCTTGTAAGAATAATGTGTTCGTTCATCATTTATTAGGGTTGACAATACAATACGTTGTTGAAATATTGTAATCAAAGTAGGAGGGAATGAATTAGAAATTATTCCAAAACAAGTGAATGAAAAAACTTTGAATATATTCATAATGCTATGCAGTGCAAAAGAAACACTAAAAATACAGGTCATCGACACATCAACGTACTACATGGAACAACAACCTATAACTTTGATATATATCTTGTAGCCATATAAAACTTTGACATCACAGTTTTATATAGTATAATAACCATATATTGTAATAATAATTTAATCGTTCATAATTTATTAGGGCTAACAACGTAATACGTTGTTGAACTACTCTAATCAAAGTAGGAGGGAATGAATTAGAAATTATTCAAAAAAAATTAAACAAAACAACTTTGAATTGATTCAGAACACTATGCAATGCAAATCAAACATTAAAATGCATGTCATTGAGGCAACAACGTATTGTGTTGAGCAACAACGTACTTTGATATAGATCATTTGGAAACATTAATATTTGAAAGTGTAGTGTTATATAGTACACTGAGTATCTTATGTAAGAGTAATGTGTTAGGTCATTGTTATTAGAGGTAACAATGTAATACGTTGTTGAATTATTATACTAAAAGTAGTAGGGAATGAATTGGAAATTATTCAAAAGTAATTGAATGAAACAACTTTCAAAATATTCATAATATTATGTAGTGCAAAAAAAACATTAAAATGTCTGTTGTTACTGCAACAACGTATTACGTGGAACAACAACCTACTTTGATATGGATCATGTAGGCACACAGAGATCTAATATTATAGTTTGATATAATACAATGAGTATCTTCTATAAGAGTAATGTGTTGAATCATCGTTATTAGGGGTAGCAATGTAATATGTTGCTAAATTTTTGTACTCAAAGTAGAAGGGAATGAACTAGAAATAATTTCAAAGTAATTAAATGAAACAACTTTGAAAGATTCACAACAATATGCAGTGCAAAACAATCTTTAAAAATGCACGTCGTCGGTCCACAATAACATATTACGTGTAACAACAACCTAATTTGATATAGATCTTGTAAGCACATAAAATTTACTATATCTTGTAAGAATAACATTTTCATTCATGTTTTGTTATGGGTGACAATGTAATATGTTGTTGAATTGTTCTAATTAAAGTAGGAGGGAATGAATTGGAAATTATTCCAAAATAATTGAATGAAACAACTTTGAATAGATTATTTAATGCAAAACAAACATTAAAAATTGCAGGCTGTCAAAGCAACAACATATTACATGGATCAACAACTTACATTGATAAAGATCTTGTACGCACACTAAGATCTGACATTGTATTTTTTTATATTAAATTAAGTATCTTCTAAAAGACTAATGCGTTGGATTGTCGCTATTAGGGGTGACAACAAAATACGTTGTTGTAATCAAAGGAGGAGGGAATCAATTGGAAATTATTCAAAAATAATTGAATGAAATCAGTTGAATAAAGTCATAAAACTATGTGTTATAAAACAAGCATTGAAAATGCATGTTTTTGATGTAACAATGTAGTACGTGGAACAATAAACTACTTTGATATATATCATGTATGCTCATAAAATTTTGACATTGCAGTTTGAAATAATATAATGAATATTTTTTATAATAATAACGCATTGAGTCATCATTATTAGGGGTAACAACTTAATCTATTGTTGAATTGTTGTAGTAAAAGTATAGGGCAATGTATTAGAAATTATTCCAAAATAATAAAATGAAATCAATTTGATTATATTCTTCACACTATGCATTGCAAAATGAATATCCAAAATACAAGTTTCATAGGTAACAACGTATTAGGTATAGAAAGCATGCCACTTTGACACAATGCATATAATCACACCTTTAATTGACACTATAGTTTAATAAAGTGTATAGAGGATAGTTTGTAATTAAAGCACATTGTATAAGCATTCTCAAGGTTAACAACATTATATGTTGTTGACATGTAGTAAAAATATCAAAAATTAAATATAACACTATAAACTTAAAATTAAACACAGTTTCATAAAGAGATTACAAGGCAGTGACATATCTGGTGAGGGATAGGATTATCCTAAAATTACATCACCAATTCCTACTGAGATTTCATAAAAAATGATATGATACTCTGTAGACATCTGAACATAAATAAATGGCATTGAAAGATCTTGTGAGAACTTCAATTTGGACATTTCTCTAGTGTTCATCGTAACAAGTCCTGTTACTCTTAAATTCACCATTTTAGCTCATTGGGAGCTAATTTATGCTCTTTTATAACAAAAATTTAATCATTATCCCCTCATTCTTGTCCTTTAGTTATTATAATGAAACCTTTGAAATAACCAGCTACAATCTTCGAACCATGGGAAAGTTTAATATTCAAATATTTTTGCAAACCGTAGAATTATTATCCCCATCTCCACATCATTTACCATCTGCAAAAATAATTCAACAAACAATGTCATGTTCTATATAAGAAAGTCATCCGTGAAATGTGAAGTGTCTTACAGAGAATCAGGCAGATTCAATGGCAATGTAGTCTGAATCCAAAGAGCCAATCACTTGCCCCATCGTCGTTGAACAATATCTTGGAGGAAAATGTAATGGTACTTTATAAAACCCGACTTCCTCTTCTTGCTTTTTGAATATGATAATATCCAGTAATCCTTCAAGAAAACAAGGGAAAATGAAGCTATGAACAGGATATAAGGAAAATGGAATTGATATGGGGGGAAATTTAAAATTTGAATCAGGAATTTATTATCTGATAGGTAATGATTTGACTCATTTGATGGCCCACATAACCACAATAATTAATGATTTGACAAGACAGTCACACCAATTCATAGTCACGCCAATGAACAGTTGCATAAATGAAGATGTAGAAATTGAAATGACAATTCTAACAACTCTAACAATTCTCTTTTGTTCAAACTATAATCCTATATTATATTGGTTAGTAAAATTGGGCTTTATAAACATATAAACCTCAATATACCATGATTCTTATATATGGGGTCATAATATACTATGATACTTATGACGATAAAATGCATATTACAATTGCTTCCATGAATGTAAAAAACATCATCTATCATCTTACTCACTCGTGTAGCACATAAACGTTGACATATTTATCTAGACTAAAGTGGAAATTATAGGATTTCACTCTTCATGTTCTTTCCATATTTGTTGCCTAAACAAAAACATTATTATATAAACTAACATTATCTCAAGGAGTTAACTAATTCTTAAATAACATGCTATAAATAAGATGGAGTGATAATGTTTATGTCCAACTTTATATCTTTTTTTCTAAACAAAAGAATCCCAAAGTGACTAACGAGATGCACATGTTCTAATACAATCTCTTTCTATGGACTTGGGGTCCATGATCTCTATAGCATAACAACCTTATAGATGGTTCCTAACCTATGTTACCAAGGACGAGAAACAAGAAACATGATGGAAACAATAACATGACAGAAAGCAAGGATTGGTGGAGGTTGCAAAAGAAATGGCTTTTAATACATACATATATGTACAATATTAAACTATGTTCTCACCTAAAATATAGGTGTTTGTCTCTTTTTTGTCAAAACTTTGACCAATTTCTATTGCATGCTATGTTCTTTTCTCAAGATGTCTAATTATTTAATATTTATTAAACTATTATATCTATAAAATAAAAGGTTGATTGTTGAGAAACCCAATCGACAATAATTCACCATTCAAATAAAAAATATTTCCATATTGGTTGATTGACTTGGTCTCCAATAACATATAAACATCATTATTTCATGATAATTATGCTAATAAAAATGACTTCATAATGAAGTGGCCCTATCAATAACATAATAGTTGAATGATTAATTTTTATGACTCTAAAAATCCCCTCGCTCATTCTCACTCCTAATTCTTCAACTAAATAACAAATATTTATGATATTAAGCAAGTTCCTTAACTAAAAATATTAGATTAAAAATTATAAATACAAATAAAATGAAATAAAACTACCTCCTTATAAAAATAAAAAATTTAAATAAAATACAATAAAAGTGTTTAAAACCCAATAAATAGAACCAACTAGAGAGAGCCGCCCCCGAGGTGGGAGGTGGGAGGCGGTAGGGGGCCCTCTCTATAGAGAATAGAGAGAGGGGCTAACCCGTATCTCTCTATCTGGAGGCCCCCCTCTCTATAGATAGACCCCCCTCGGGGGGGGGGGATTAACCCGAGGGACAAGTATTACCGTAGTCTCCACCCCCCCCACCCCAAACCATCTTATCTTATCCCCCATCGCCTGATGGATAAGAGGGTAAAGGCGTATTAACGAGAGACAAGAGGTCGGATCCGGCTCTGTTGTCTACCTCATCATCATAGCTTGATCAAAACAGCCGCATCTCCCTTCTCTTCTTCATCGGCGGCCTCTCGTCATTATGGCCCGAATAGATGGGGGATGGGCATTCAATCAATGCAAGATGAAAACCAACAAATGTATTTTCATTAAAATAAATATTATAAAGGTTTTACTTAAAAACAGTAATCGAAATGTACATCAAATAATAACATTGTGTATTCCTCAAAATATTGTTTACTGAGAGAAACATGGATTCTTTTACTTATCTAATACAGAATAGGCTCATTACCTTACCATGTCCAAATCAAATGATGTTTTTCTCAAACAACTCGGTTGAATAGCGTGCAATTCAGGAAATTAATAACATACAATATTGGATAGTGGGGGAAATTTTTCTTACATGTTCCTTTGGACTCAACTCCATTATTTTGTAATCACTTCTGACATTCCATTAAACTCCATTAAACTTTGTAATTAGTCAGAGTCGACACTACATGTTGACATTTCAGAATTATAGAAATTTGGTATTTAGATACGTAGAAGAATGCACTCCCAAAAATGAACTCAACGCTGTTTTGGGTGAAACAATTGAAGGTACAATGCCCTCCCATGAGTCCCATCTGATCGAACAATATGTCTCAAAATACCAACATTGCAAGTCGATGGCGGTCTCTTTATTTTCTATAATGTGCAAAGCCAATGGATGAAATCCTTCTACCCCAAAGATATTCCCAAATGATGTTGTGCTCTCCACATCCTAGCAACATATTTTCGTTAGAATTTTCATCATTATATATATGTATATATATCAAAAAATTCATAACAGAACAAAGAAACTACCACAATCAAAACAAGAGATTCACCGTTGAACTGTGACCTGTCTTGGAGAGAAATAGTCAGATTCAATGGCAACGGAGGCCAAATCCAAAGAGCCAATCACTTGGTGATTTTCCATTATTGAACAATATACTGGAGGTAGCAGTGACAGTTCTTTCAAAAACCTGTTTCTGGCTTTGTGAACCAACTATATGAAGACATCCTGCAACAGAGCATGGTATAATGAAACCCTCGAATAACATCTAGAATATGGAATGATAGGGCTCGTACAAGAGCAAGTAAAAACAAATCCAAATTTGAGCTGATTCAAGCTGAAAGTCACCCATATTTGTGTCAATACAAATCACAAAGCCATGTACAAAACTTTAAAAGATTGCAGTGAAAGTAAACAACTCAGATTCAGAGGAAACATTCTATTAAATGCACAAATTTGCAAAAAAACATTAAAAACAGTGTAATACATTTAGTTTTTACCTTCAAATGACGAGCTTCAGGGTAGTTTTCAAAGTCACAAATAGCTATAAAACAAAAATGAGCTACCTAAGATAAATCACAAACATTTCCAAGGTAAAACAAAGCTCTGCAAGTTGAAACGATGATCAAACCCCATAGAAAATAAATAAATTTCATAACCAATGAAATATATGGCGGCGGCTGAGCCTATGCTTTGGTGGCAATAGAGCATCCACCTGGTCTTCGTGATCTACATCATCCAAAAGAGCCCTCACATGATTTGATAGAATTGCTTTGCTTTCATGTATATTAGCAAATGATCCATTTTTGCTACGCATGTGCCTATTTCTCACGGAGGTAGAGATCATAGTGTTTTAAAAAAACTTTATTCCTATTTGTGAATCCGGACACTCTCCAGCAAAACAGGGGAAAATGAAACTATTAACAGTTTAGAAAGGAAAAGGAATGATTGCATGGGAAAATTTAGAATTTGAAATTTAAATTTATTGGTTGACAGCAAATGATTTGATTGATATAATGGCTGAACAGAAAAGGACAGATGGAGACAGAGGGATACGGAGACGGAGGCAGACGGAGATGCTACATGCCACATAACCCCCATGCAAACTTACGTGAGGGATAGGTTCAGCCGTGGCTAAACGATGGAGGGAATATCTTATGTTGAATGTTGTTGGAGGAAGGAACGAATAGTTTATACTTATGTAGGCATGTTGGGCTATACACAAACAAAAGATGAAGCATCTGGTTGTATTTCCTCCAACGAAGCTGATGAGAGGGATTGTGTATAGTGTAACCACTCGCAACAAAAATAGCGGTACTGAGAAGCAAGGGAGAGACATCACTGTAAACAGTAGGTAATAAAAGCAATGTATCCCAATCAACTTCTACACCTCTATAGTAAGGGTCATGACAAATTTTGCATGGCAAGGCATTAACAATGTGTGACCTGGAAACACAAAAGTCATATGTCATGTGCTTCATGTCTGGTTTCTTTGCGATTAAAATGTCAAGTTCTGAAACACGACAAGGTAAGGAGTGAGTTATATGCATGATGTCCTGTGGGAAACATATAGGGTGGCCGATGTATTTATATTGCCCACCCCAAGCTTTTATTACTTGCAAAATTGGGTTAACCTTCACAATTAGCATTTCTTCCACTTGGCTCAACATGCTTAAGACAAGAGGTTGTTCTCTCTCGGCTCCATATTGTTCCATTGTGAGAACATGTGCCCCTCCTTTTCTGAATCACAATGGTAGCAGATATGTTTTCCTTGCCAAAGGTGTGTCTTGATTCCTGGATATTTTTCCAAGCAAATAGAGCATGTGGAGAAGCATGACAATTTGTCAATATGATGGAGGAAGTGAACTTGAGCCTTTTGAAATCCTGGGCCATGCACAGTGGGATGTGGTGCCTATACATTTTGTTCACCATGCAGGGCTTCAAAATCACCTGGTTGTTATACAACAGGGTTGTGCGGTTCTACAAAAGTATGGTCGGGTCTAGGCATGAATGGTAAGGGCCTGAGAGCTTTATTATGGCTTTAAAATTGTTCTCTTGCAGCCAACAACTGCCTTTTTTCACGCCTTCTTCTATTTATCTTTTCCTCATTCCACTTCATTTTTTTGAGCTTTCCTTTTTCGTCTAGATGGTTGGCGTGGATCACTACACTCATAGGAAGACATGTCATGGTCCTATTTGGTGGCCCCAAGTGTGAGGTGTGTAGCTGTTTTGGAGAAAACTAGTAGTAATTTTAGGAAAGAAAGGCACATGAGATAACCTTTTTTTTAGCGTGTCATTAATTGGTTGCTTTTCAGCAAAGAACATAGCATCAAAGGTAGTTAGAAGAAAGCAATTTGTTGATTTTTTTATTTGTTTTAATGTTTTAGAATCCATTTCCAACCATATGCTAAAAATTTAGAAACATTAAATTCGAACATGTGCCAACAAATTTATTTAAATTTATAAATCATTTTTCCATGATTGTAGTAAAGCCATTGTTCTCTATTCATTGTAAAGAAACCATACATAAAATAGAATTGAAGGCTCAAGGGTAGAAGTGGATATTTAGATTAAACAAAAGACTTCCATATACGATGGTAGCACTCCAAATACCAAAATACATAATTTTGATATGGCATCAATAGTGACAGTAATGTGTGGAATCCATCAAGAAGCAAAAAGTGCTAATATATATGTACAATCTTGAAACCATTATATGGCAGAAAAACTATTGTAACATCTCAAGAAGGTACAACCTTGAGATTTCTTTGCAAAGTGAAAGGATCTTAGTTTTAAATCATATTTGTTAGCTTTAAGCACAACAATGGTGATGCACTCCTCTTCCTTAAACAAATACTTTTTGACAAACAAAGTTAGGAGAAACTGGTGTGAGATGACTTGTGTATGAATCGTGCAAGTGCTTCATGCACAAATTCAAGTTCAATATCGAGTAAGCATAGGTCCTTTGCACTTATCTCTATGAGCAAGAAAGTAGCATCATCAAATGTGATTGTATATTTCAAATCTCTGGTATGATCTTGCAGGTGAAGCTTCAATATGTATTTGTTATCACAATCAACCAAGTCAACATCATATTTAGGGAAATGGAATGTGTTAGTATTAGTCTGTATTTCCTTCTTCTTGTGTTTTTTCCTAGCAACCACACATGAGAAAGCTAGATAATAGAATTTGTCCATGTGAACAGCTGCAATTGTGCATTTAACAACAAAAACCTTATTTTTTTCAAAGCAAACACTTTCTTCAATTTCTTATATATGTTTCCTAGGACACATGTTGTTATGCAAGGGTTTCCTTGATAAGGATGAAGAAAGTGTAGTCAAGCCTTTATCAACATACCATTTTTTAAACTGACGTGTCTCTTTTATGGGAGGGTCAATGAGAAGACTTGTTGTGTTGATAGTGTCAATAGAAATTTCATTCCAGACATACTTTTGACTAATTTTGATTGCAAGGACAATAAGAGCCGCATTTGAATGCAAATATGAAAGGCATGAACCTGTCCATGTCACAAAAATCACCCCATAGGGTGACATCAATAATATAACCTTACATATCTATCATTTGGCATGTTATTTTCCTTGTCTCGACACCATCTTTCTTTCGTACTTCCGAGATGCCTGATACAAATTTCACTATCCTAATAAAATCAACCATGGAATTTACTGGGGAAGCTTGCAATTCTATCAACATCTTGAAGCAAAACATTTGCATGGGAATGGTTGATGATTCATCAAGGAATTGTATAATAAAAGAGGTCGTTCATAAGAATATATCATATGGATCATTCAAATGGCCAAAGTTCTTGTTTGTGATCTTAATTTTCCCATTGGAAACTATATATATATATCACATATATGTATAGTATCATAGAACTCATCTACAGATTCATTGAAACATGTCATGTGTATTTCCCCACGCTCACTATCGATGAAGTCAAAAAACCTAAAGAGCCTTCCATTAGACCTGGAGTTATGATACTTCAACAGGTTACGTTTGTAAGCAACCCTACTTTTCACTGATCAACGATTCAAATGAGGGCTCAGATCTCTAACTGGGACAGTTGTTGCATCCATATGTGCCCCATAAAGAGATAACAATAGAGCTTGGACAAACACATCCATATGATAGGTCATGCTTGGAGAAGTTACTCTCATTACATAGCTTGCAAGTTCTGCTTTAACACCAGAGGGTTCAGCCTCAGGGACATTACAATTATATCCATATCCAAGGTAAGAATCATCTTGCCTTAGAGGAAATAATTGTAAAAAAACTAGAATATTGTTGTCTTTATTGTATCAAAAAATTAAAAAAATGAAGAAGTATGTGAGCTCACATTATATCTTTCATATATGTGCAAGCATATGAGGTCAATTTGACTATCGTACCCTTTGAAAGCTCTCCAGATATTGCATGATTGTTAAACCTGGACGGTACGAATCCACAATGGGAATTCATTCCATCAAACAAGGGCACCCTAAACTTTAGTCTTTAACCTTGAAATGTCATGCGGGCTCCAACGATACCATGCAGTTTTTTAATACAAGGCATAAATGTAACAACCTTTATAGTCATTAATAATATTTGTAAAAAGACTAAAATAATAAGAGATAAAAGAAATAGTCTGCAATGGTTCAAGTTGAATGTCATGTGGTTGCAGAGGATGATATACCTGATAACGGGTATAAATATGGACTTACTTAGGCGCTTCAACAACTCTAAGGGATTCCTCGATATTTTATGCATTTTCAAAGTAAGGATTTGTTGAGCCATTTTTATGTCATTGTTATATATTCAAGGCCCATAAATTTTAATGGAGAAGTATATAAAATTTCTTTGAAAGATCTGATTTTTCTGACCTTCAGTGAAAGTAGAGATCATGTTTTTTTTCAAAATAATATAAACACCAACCAAAAATAAACAAAAACATAAAATAAAATCCATATTTGTTGTTTCCATTTTGTGAAAAATGGAAGTAATTGGGAAAAATCCTACATATCTATGGTATAGCCTACATGATTTCTAACACAGCGAAGGTTACAACTAAGATTGAAATTTCGCCTAGCCCTAACAAGGTGATGTACATCCCTTTTTATTCATCGCATTGTTCACTTACCTAACACAAAATATGAGGTAGACAATGTGAAAGTACAAGTCCCTGACCAGATTAAACCATATCGATAAATCTTTAGTCTTTAGTGAGTTTGACTTTCACATCAAACTAAGATTAGGAAGTCTATGAGATGAGTCATGTGATGACCCCAAAAATCTTGCTTGTAGCTTTTTGTAAAGAGAATCACAAATTGATAGTCAAACAAATAATATTGGTTATGGTAAGGACTCGGGAAAATATAGTTTTGCTCCCAAGGATTCAACTATAAATGCATGCAAATCATGAAGATTCCTTTTCTCACATCTTATCCATTCAAACAAAAGGTATACATAAGCTACAACACATGCCCTTAAGGGCAACACCATATTGCATTTTCTTGACATTTTACCCATTTGTATATATGTTCTAGTGGAAAAGAATAATTTACTAATTGGCTATTTTTAATAAAAAAATTCCAAACTAAACATAAACCCATCGAGAATGAAAATTCAGTCTAATTTATATAAAACAAGTTTATTGCTATTTTTATTTGAAATATATACATTTCATGAATGATGAAAATCTATTTTGGAAAACTTAAAATAGTCAGATCCATGGACAGTTACATATTAGAATTAGCATTGGCTTCCATTTTCCATGGAAAATTAGGTATTGGGATTACAATTAGAATTGAAAGAAAGTTTTAAATAACGTCATATCCAAGGTCCAAGAGAAAAAGTAGTAGGTAAAGAAGCAGACCTGAGAGTTGAGTAAAAGAGCAGAGAAGATCGACAACACAAACCATAAATACAAATAAATCAAGTACACATTAATGCTTAAATATTTTTCACTTACACGTGTGAATTGTTCCCATGAGTAGCTAAGGGCTTGGTTCAATGCAAAGGTGAAGAAAATGAGAGGGTTATGAAGAAAATTGTGGGAGAGTTGGAATTTGAGATCTGTGATTGCTAATCTATAGAAAAATGCAACAATGTTGAGGCAACAACAGAGGAGAGAGAAAACATGAGGGGGCATTTGGAATTAGAGATTGAGTCAAAGTATTAGTTAATCTAATCTATGAACAACTATAAATAAAGTAAATAGATGTTGTAAATAAATACAAAGATGACCCAAACAACTATGAAAGAGGAAATGCAAACCCTAGTGTGTAGGAGATGCTCATGGGACTGTGTCGTAGAGCTGACTGGAGAATCTGGAAGCAGGAACAACTATGCAGGAGCTTTGAAAAGGATGGATCTGGAGTATGTGGTTGGACTGAAGTGTCTAGAGAGGGATTGGGGCACCTACGGGTGCTTTGGTCTATAAAATGGGTGCCCTGGTCTGTAAAAACACTCTGGATTTGATCTTCACAGGTTCAGCAGATGGTTTGAAACCCTATTTGTCTGTCACATTAGCTTCGTTGCACTACTCTGGATGTCGTTGATATTCTAAGATGATGAAAATACTTCCAAAATATCGAGTATAAAAACCCTAAAAAAGAAGAATGCAAATGAATGGGTCAGACTAACCTCAACTATCACAACATTGGGCTTACTAACTGAATGTTGCACTACATTTCAGATGTAAATGTAGTTTTGGTGAGTGTGTGCATAATGTGCCCTAGGTGCTCTCGTGTCAATCACACTTTATGAAGTAGTGAGCAATAACTAGATGTAGAAAATGTAATAGAATGTGTGCATGGAATACAATAGAATCCTCCCCCTATTTTGTGTGTGATGTAAATGACCTAAATTTTTTCCTTGTGATGGAGCTATGTGGATGCAAGTGATCTTCAATACAATATATGGATGCAACTCTAGATGGATGATAGTAGTGACTAGTGCTTGGTCCCTCATTATTATCTCATAACTTTATATTTATAGGGTTCTCTTGATCGAATTTCATAATTAGCCTTGAAATGGTTGACCACCAAAAATATATAGACCTCAAATGGCTAGAAAGAGCCCAAAAATTGGTGGGAAAGTTCAAGAAGGATTGGGATGCCCATGAGCACCCCATAACTAGCCTGGGCACCCCAATCTAGGCTAAAATAATGGAAGATGACTGAAACAGACTGGGCATGTGTATGGTGGAGGTCAAGAATGATGATAGAAATCAAATAAAAATGGCCAAGATACGGGGGTTAGTTAGTACTTTCTTACTCAACCCTCTAAATAGTAGTATGATATCGAGACTAAATAATGTCTAAAGTGCATGATTTTGTGTTTACATTTTCCCCCACTTTATGTTGGTGAGCAGAAAGCTAGGTAACATAAAGTAGATAGAGATGTGTACCTCATTTCGATGTAGAGTAACAAAGAAGGCATGTGGAAGGAATAGACAAAGTGTGGAATGACAAAAATATGGAGTATGGAAACTAAGATGAAAATGCACAAAAAAGTGACGAGAGTGAACCTAGGGTGGAAACGTGTGTGTAGCTGCTAATGTGTGTAGTGTATCTACATTATTAGTATAAGAAGTGTGCTACTACGAAGTTTTGTTGTTGATACCATTTTTGTTTCCCCCCATTTGACTGCTTGTTTCTCATACGGACGGACATGTAAGTAGAAAATGATCAAGTAGTCAAATATGTATGTATATGTGTGTAAAAATGCAATGTAAAAGTATGTAAATGTAAAATACACAAACAAAAGAGTGTAAATGGAACATGTGCACGTGATCCATGTCGAGGGAAAGAGTGTAGAAGGATATAATGTATTGCCGAGGTTTTTTGGGAAATCCTATGTTATAGGCCAAAGAAGTATAGAGAGGAAATGCTTTGTGTCCTCCAACCTTTAACTACTTCCCTGAATTATGTGTGAAGAGATCTCTGTATCATCCTGGTTTTTTGGGTGATCTGACACCGGTGGTAGAAGAAGTATAGGGAGGAATTCCACTGTATCCTCCAACCTTTAACTACTTCCTCTGAATGCTAATGACATTATGTCCTGTAAAAGTCGTTGTGTATGGAGTTCGTAAACTGGTCTAAACACACTCGATGTATGTAAACCCACAATGCCAAGGGTGGAAAGTGCACTAAACTGAACCAGTGTAAACACGCTATGTAGACTGTAAAACCCCAAATGATGCCCCCCTTTTTATGGGTGCATGTGATGTCGCTGATAGAGAATGCGACCCCAACAGAGGAACAACTACATGAACTCTGAAACTCTTCCCTGCGGGGGGAATACGCTTGGTAGAAACCAAGACATGCAAAAACAAGAAGTCTAGCCAAAGACAAGTGTTATTATGAACAATCATGCATGTATAAGACAATGTATAATCTACGCAAACAGTGTAAAAGCTACCAATAAAAGCAAAAATGTAAACACGCAAAAAGAAAGAGTAATCTACATCAAGCATGCTGCAAACATGGGACATCACTCACGA
This sequence comes from Taxus chinensis, assembly GCA_019776745.2. Classification (NCBI taxonomy): domain Eukaryota; kingdom Viridiplantae; phylum Streptophyta; class Pinopsida; order Cupressales; family Taxaceae; genus Taxus; species Taxus chinensis. The sequence goes on along the minus strand of CM034146.1, from coordinate 41,734,109 downwards.
TGTCGCAAGACATGAAAGACCATCATGGCCACATACGACAAACAAGTGTGCACACCAAACATAGGGCAAGGCCTGCATACAAGAACAAACAATAACAGACAATATAACAAACAAGTATGGAATCAAATATCCCTACATAACAAATGTTACACATGAAGAACCTATTTAGCATGTTAGAAAGATAACTGAGTACGTGAAAAACATGTATAACCAAGTAATGTAAAGTGCTAAGTACAAAATGAAACAATATCACCTATGAGAGACGAATGTGGATTCCCCTAACGACTAGTGTAAGAAGGGTAGAATGCGAGCATCCTTGTTGTGTGTAAGAGACCTATATTTGTGATCACAACTAGAAAAAGACATGAATGTGTATGTGTGGATGATATGGATAAATGACATACAAGTAATCTAACTAGCATGTGTAATAAAGTGACCATGAACAAGAAAAAGTAAGCAAGAATAAAAGCAACCATAATATGCAGTATGTTATGGATATGGAATGGAATAGGAGTGATAGTCTGTGTCCCCCTAAGTGAATAGAAATGTATGCAGTGATGATCATTTGGTTTTCCCCCTCAACAATCAATAATGAAGTGTAAACAAGAGTGCGTCATCAGGAAATGGTCAATGTGTGTGTTGTGTCTAATGCGTTGTGATGAATGTGTTGGTGTAGTGATGAAATGCGACCTAGTGATGATGTGTACGTGATCCATATAGCCGAAGCGTATATCATGACTAGAGGAATGTATAAGTGATGATTTAGCCTAAGTGTATATCACTATAAGATGAATGGATGAGTGATGATTTAGCCCTAAGTGTATATCACTACAAGATTAAAAGAGGGAGTGGTGATGTAAGATAAGGTGTATACCACTATAAAATAATAGAACAAGTGATGATTTAGCCTAAAGCGTATGTCACTAGCCTAGGAATGCCACATAATGAAAGGTAAAATAGTAAATGTGTGATGAGTGTAAGTTCCATTTGATTAATAAACCCTCAACAGTCAAGTATGGACCGAGGAACTAAATTACGTCATAAGGTGGTGAATGCAGCACGTAGAAGACAATATAGTATATGTAATGATGAAAGACAACCATATGATGAATAACATATGTAAATGCGGGGTGTGCAACTAAAGTATAATGTAAGATGTGTGAAATGTGTAAAATGTAATGCAATGTAACATGTGTAGATGATACTAGTACCAGTAGTATGTGGTATAATGTAATGCTAGACTCGTGTATGTAGAATATGTGGGACATAGAGATGCTCTGTGTAAGATGTAAGGCATATCTCACGAGGTGCAGTGCAGAGAAGCTAAATGTTAGATGTGTAGATAGCCTAATAATATGAAGTGTGTGATATGTATAATGGACAATATGATGAATAGTATGCAATGCTAGACAATAGAAGTATGATATATGCACAATGACGACTAATAGGATGTATGATGTACAATGTGTGATGTGTAATTCCTATAGCGCAATGTATGGAGTTCATGTATAGTAATGGCTCAACAGTCAAGTTTGAACTGAAGCACAAGAGTGTGTCATCGGGTTATGACGATGCTAGAACAAGTGATGAGGATGCATATATGCAAAAACAAAGATGATAGATGCTAAGGGTGAGTGGGGGTGTAATAGATGTAATGCCCCCCAAGTACATATGAGTGAAATAAACTAACCAATGATAATGAAGAACTAAGGTCCGTTATTTGATGTATGCAATGATGAAAGTGTATGATTATGGGATGTATGTATAAAAATGTGAAAAATGTGGCATGTGCAAATGATATAAGTATGATGTACAACTATGTAAGGGTGTGAATGAATGAGAATACAAAGATAAGAAATGAGCCTATGATGATATGATGATGAGAGAGGGGGATTTGAATACTATGCCCCCAATGTATGCGTGATAAAATAGGCTAGCATGTAATGTCATCTAATATATCATCTCTCTCAAGATCATAGTCAAACGGATAAACATTAGTGACTTGATAAGCAATAGTATTTGGTTCATCACATAATGATCCATTAAGGCGTAAGTTGTACATGCCCATAGAATATTCCTTGTTAGTGAATGGAGGAAGTGGATAACCATGTGCATACCAATGAGTGATATTTTGAGTCCATCCTAGGAAAGAGCTATTGTAAATGAAAACATGTCCACAGGGAAAAGGAAATGATATGTCTATATGATCAAGATTTGGAGAGCCCCCAATATAATCAAGCCATGATTGTCCTAATGTAAGTGGTGAGGATCGAGGAGTATGTGTGATAAAGATCATGAGGTGAAATATATGAATACCATAAGTGGAAGTGATGATAACATACCCATAATAAATATAAGGAGCATATGGTGTAGGATAGAGATCCTAAAAATCAAAGCCTAAGCGAGCCAACCCATTGTGTGTACATATGGTGTCATCACATGTAGGAACAAAGGGAATATGTTCCCAGTATGAATTATTCATGAAGAGTGTGCAAGTAAATGGTGGGCGTGTTAAGGGAGAGGGTACGTGTGAAGGTATATGTGATAGAGAGACGTCCATGGATTGGACATGCACCTGATAAGGAACCATAACAGTAGTAGTAGCAGGTGGCACATAATAAACTACATCTATCACACAAATGGTACCATCAAGTGGTGGTAAGTGAGGTGGTTCTTCTCAAGGTTGAGGCTCATCTGTAATATTAGTGTGTGGAATAGGAAGGCCAGTATTAGGAGCCCTATCGCAATACTGAAAGGGGTCACGGATGGTATACTTAATGCTCTCATGTAAGAATTTTACACAATTATGGACAATAGAAGTGACAACTTGCATGACATGAAGCCATGGCCTACCAAGAAGACTGTTGCAGGAGACTGGGAAATCAACAACGAAAAAGGTAGTGTGGACAATTTTTGGACCAACAGTAATAGGTAATGTAACGTGACCGAGACATGGGCAAATAAAACCATCATAAGCATGCAGTGATATAGAAGATGGAATAACACCACGAGTGGAAAGACGTAAAGCTTTAAGGAACAACATGGGACACAATTTAAGTTCAAATTCATTATCAATCAAATTACGCTTAACGACTACATTATGAATATGAGAGATGATATCTAGTGGCAGGTCATTATCAAAAGTGTGAATGTCAGAGGGAAGGTTATAATTTAATACTATATGTGAAGAAAAATCAGCAGCAAAGGCTTGATAAACTGAGTCTAGATGCATGTTAACACGAATGAGAGTAGTAGCAAGAAAGTGTTGGACTCTATGTAATAAATCAGGATTTGCAAGCAAATAATCATTGATTGAGATACTCATGATGACAAAACCCTAAGATGAAAAGCAATGAATGAAGAAACAAAAAAGTGTGAATGAAGGAAGTGTTAAAACATGGGGTTCACCAAAATGATTAATTAAAAATGTAATGAAGATATTAGTTAATCTAAGATATGAAAAACCATAAATAAAGTAAATATATGTTGTAAATAAATGTAAAGATGACCCAAACAACTATGAAAGAGGAAATGTTAACCCTAATGTGCAAGAGAGAAGAGGAAAGAACTCAGTTGAATAGAAGACACTTGCAAGATAATGTTGCAGAGGTGACTGGAAAATATGGAAGTAGGAACGACTGTGTAGAAGCCCTGAAAAGGATGGATCTGGAGTATCTGGATAGACTGGATCACCTGGAGAGGGACTAGGGAACCTATGCGCGCTCTGGTCTACAAACTGGGTGCCCTAGTCTGTACAAAAGCTCTAAAAACTATCTTCATAGGTTTGGCAGGTGGTCTGAAACCCTTGTTATCTGTCACATTAACTTTGTTGCACTACTTCAAATGTCACTGATATTCCAATATGATGAAAAGACCTGCAAAATACCAAGAAGGAGTATTAAAACCCTAAAAAAAAGAATGCAAATGAATGGGTCAGACTAATCTCAGTTGCCACAACAGTGGGCTTACTAACTTTTGCACTACATTTAAGACCCAAATGTAGTTCTGGTGAGTGTGTGCATAATGTGACCCTAGGTGCTCTTGTGCTAGTCACACTTTGTGAAGTAGCGAGAAATAACTAGATATAGAAAATTTAATAGAATGTGTGCATGGAATATAATAGAATCTTCCCCCTATGTTGTGTGTGATGCAAATGACCTAGCCTTGTGCCTTGTGATGGAGCTATGTGGATGCAAGTGATCTCCAATGCAATAGATGGATGCAACTCTAGATGGATGATAGTAGTGACTAGTGCTTGGTCCCTCATTATGGTCTCATAACTTTATATTTATAGGGTTCTCTTGATCTAATTTCATAATTAACCTTGAAATGGCTGACCACCAAAAAGATAAAGACCTCAAACGGCTAGAAAGAGCCCAAAAAATTGGTGGGAAAGTTCAAGAAGGATCGGGGCGCCCATGGTGGGACCAAGGCACCCATGGGCACCCCAGTACTAGCTTGGGTGCCCCAATCGAGGATAAAATAATGGAAGATGACTAAAATATATTGGGCATGTGTGTGGTGGAGGTTGGGAATGACGATAGAAATCAAATAAAAATGGCCGAGAGATGGGGGTTAATTAGTACGTTCTTCACTCAAAACTCTCTAAATAGTTGTATGAGACCAAAACTAAATAATGTCTAAAGTGCATGATTTTGTGTCTACAGATGAAGCTAACAGACTGCGAGAGGAACCTTCAACATGAAAGCATGTAGAAGGCACGAAGGTTATTTGACAAAATGCCTCAAAGAAATGCAAGCAAAACAAAAGGTCGTGAACACATAATGGAGATCCATCATAGCAAAATACAAGCATTTTTTTGGTCATCTGTTGTTCTCACTAGTTTCAGAGAGTGGAAGCATGAACAAGGCATGACAGGTGAAAAAAGCAGTCTCATGGGCTACTACGATGACATGATATACACAGATCAGTGAAAAGAAAAGCGGTCTCATGGGCCACTACAATGAAAAAATATGCACATAATTGATTTGTTGAAGAGGCCTTGGAAACTATTAAGCAATTGTAACTAGAAAGCATAAAACAAAGTGATTCTTTTTATTCCATGGAAAATGCAAATGATATTGTCAAAAACAAGGTTGAATATGTATTTTATCAATACGCACCTGCAAGAGCACTGGAAGACTCTCTTTGCCCTGCAACGTAAATCCTACACACCATCCACAACAAGACAACACAAATTCTGGACAATAAGCAATTAAACCCTTTCTTAGGCCGGACAAAATATTTGGCTCGCATGTTTGTTCTGCCTTGGACAACATGGTCCACATTCTGCGGCATGACACACAATATCCTATGCACGATGAACATGAAAGCTAAAGCAATGTTTCCTTGATGTCCAAATCCATGGATTGCCTCATTCAAGAAGCCATCCGAATAGGAAACACCAACCACATGTACCCACAAGATATAAATGCGCGCCTCTCCTGGGTTCCAAGAATGCACAATGCACAAGCCGATCCAACGTCTGTCATCCTTTCAATGGTTGTCCAAAGCAGAAAACCAAACGGTGTCCACAAATTTAGACTTGCAAGTAAGGGTTCTTAATTATTCAACGTCTATCAGCATAACTAGGAACCACGACTAAACATTGATCAAGAGCCACTCATCACCTATTTATTCAAAATACATAAACATCTTTTTTTGTTAAAGAGTTTATGGTTTTGCCAAAAAAAATTTGGTTAACGATATAACAATTATTTGTCAAACCTATTTTTCTGGTAAACAAAAGGAGAAGTCAACCATCCAATTAAATGCATAAATGTCATTTACAATTACAATATGAACGTCAACCACCTAAATAAATGCATATATATATATATATATATATATATATATATATATATATATATATATAAATATATATATATATATATATATCTATCATTGACAATTAAAATATGAAAACGTTGAGCTGTAAGCGACTAAGAGAAAAGGTAAAAAAAGAACGAAACAATGGAAAGGCTCTCTCTATCAACTTTAAAAACATGGGGGGTTTCGAAGTCTTTCTTCTCTCTGTATTTTCTGCCAGTGTTGGATTATGTAAGACATTTAGACGTTTTTTGTCATTTTAGATGTCAAAATACAACTACTTTTGAAATGTGACGGTCTTGATTGACAGATAAATATTTAATTTAAACATCAAAACGACATGTATATTCAAAATTTGACTATCATATATACTTATATAATAAAGAAAGTTAATAAATTAAATATTATAGCATGTTATAATTTTGTTAGATTCATGACAAATGTAACATAAAGGAAAATGGAAACGTTGGAATGTAAAAAAAATAAATAAATAGAATTATTTTAATACTTTATTAACGAAATATGAACATCTTTGTAACTCATTGATAAAATAGAAACATCTATTAATTTTGATTTTTAATTAGTTTTGTTTGATTTATTTTTTAGCTTTATTTGATTTCTTGATTATCTTTTTTTTATTTATTTGAATTTGTAATTGACATTTTTTTGGTTTGATTTCTTATAATTAAATATTAAATAGTGGACTAGATGCATTGAATTTGAGATTTTGCAAGAAAGGTGAAATTTGAAAATTGAACTTGCAAGTCAATAAGTTGGAAGTTCAAGCTAGAACTCATTTTCTATAGAATTGCAAGTTTGCACATATGATTCCAATAATTAATTTCTATTATTTTCTTTAATAATTTTTTAAAAATTAAAAATTAAATTTTTATTTTAATATTCCAATAAATTTAAATGATGTTTATGAATATTCAAATTAATTATTCCAACATTATTTTTTAGGGAAAAAAAATGAATCTCTATGAAATTTGATTAATCCAATCTATAATCTAAAATTAAATAAAAGTTACCTAATTATAGGAGAATATTACAAAGACCACCAAACATCCATATAAAATTTAACTCAATTTATATATTTTGTAATACTTATTATAATCAGAAATTTGACATGCATATTAAATTTTGAACGCAACATCCATTTAATTTTCCTGACCCTCAAATAATTTTATTGAGACATGTAACATTGAACGTCAAAATCCAGCACTCCTGAGTCCTGCCCACTGGGTCCAAACTCTGTTAATCAGCCATCATTACACCTCAGAGCCAGGGATTTTCAATTTCCAAGATTTCCTCTGCAAAGTAGGTATGGCTCTTGTGTATGCTATGGACTTGCTCAGACCATCATCTTACCATTCCAGAAGACCTCAGAGCCCCACTTGGGTCCAATTTATGGCTCTGCAAAAGGTCATCCACATCCCTTAAATCAATAAATAATGGAAAGGCTCTGTCTGTCGACTTCAAAAAACATGAGGGGGTTCTGAGTCGTTCTTCTCTCTGTATTTCCTGCCCACAGGGTCCAAACTTTGTTAATCACCTGTCACTGCACCTCAGAGCCAGAGATTTTCAATTTGATTATCAGAAAAAAAACAACAATCACATTTCTAAGATTTTCTCTGCAAAGTATGGCTCTTGTGTATGCCATGGACTTGCTCAGATCATCATCTTACCATTCAAGTAGACGTCAGAGCCCAGTTGGGTCCAATTTATGGCTCTGCAAGAGGACACCTACATCCCTAAAATCAATAAATAATTTTACCTACAAAATAATGAAATTCAGCCCTCTTGCCATTGCGCAGTCCTTAACAAGCTCTTCACAAGTAAATACAAGTACTGAAGTTGATGTGAAGGAAGATGAAAACAAGTTCAATTGGTTTGAGCAATGGTACCCTGCTGCACCAGAATATGATCTGGATAAGAGGGTGCCTCATGCATTCACAGTGTCGGGGCTTGACATTGTTGTGTGGTGGGACAAGAAAGAACAAACGTGGAGTGTGCTTGACGACAGCTGCCCACATAGAAGGGCTCCTCTTTCTGAAGGAAGAATTGATGAAGATGGTGACCTGCAGTGCAGTTATCATGGCTGGTGTTTTGGATCCAAGGGGGAATGTAAATATATTCCACAGGCACCATCTGATGGACCTCCGGTATTTATATCCATCCTTTTTTTTGTTTTGTTTTTGTTATAGCGCATGAAAATGATAAGACGCAATTCTTTGCATCAATGGATGGATAAATGCAGTATTCAGATAGTTATGCAAGTAATAATATATATTTATATAAACACAGGTGGGCATGCTCCCCAGTATTGTATAGTTGTTATTTTTGGAAACATTCTAAATCCTTCCACAATGTTTAATGTTTTGAAAAAACTGTGTACATTCTAGACAGATTTCATAATACTACGAATTGTCAATTATGTAATATTTAGGCAATTTTCTGTTCTTTGGTTACTTTGTTCTTTTGTGCAGTTACTGTCATCGTTTGCTTGGAAAATACCTAAAGTTTGGGGTTTTCTAATGCTTTTTTTCGTTATTTTGAAAGTCACAGCTTGAGCCCAAAGAAAAAATGGGTAATTACCCTTGTCTCTATTTTCAAATAATAACTTAGAATTATTCAAGTAACTCATGGTTAATGTTTAAGGCTTTAAGAAGCGCAACAGATTGTCCTAACAAAGTCTGAACGATTTAGTTTTTGTACACTGCAGCTTGTTAAAATTTGCATTTTCAAAATTTGCCAGAGTCTTGCTGAGTTTCTTTGGCCAAGTCTGAGTCTGAAATATGCTGAGCCGAGTCCGAGTCTCTAAATAATGATATATGTATGAACAACCTAAATAAAGGTAAAGTGACTCAACGAGACTCTATTCACACACACACACATATATATAAAGGTAAGGCTGTTTTTAGGTCACATTCCAGTCAGATGTTAATTTGCATGTGAAAGTGCACCAGGAGATTTCTTTCTATTTACATTATATATTGCTTAAATTTGTATCCTTGGGATTTGATCTCATGACCAGGAGTGGAAATAAAGTGAACCTTGCCAATCTACCTACACCCAGAGTACATATATCCCAAATCTCTATTGAACATCAAAGAGCATACTTAGCTCTGAAACACACACCAACATGAATCTAGGGTACAACAACAATATTATAAAGGGAAGTATGCCCAGTAGGACGTGAACCTAATGAGATTGTTTTTATTAGTAACTGATGTTTGGAAAAAATTGAAATGCGTAGAGCTTTTTATCCAGTGCAAAGAAAAAGGAATGACCCATTTTTGCCAACTTGGTTAAGTTTTTACTTTTCTCCTTCAAAAATTTGATTCCCCAATTGGTAAATTTCTGAAAGTATTCGATGCTTTTAAAAAGAAATTCTGTTTTGTCCGAAGCTTATTTAAACATGCTTGTCACAGTTTTGTAGGATCCACCACAGAGACAAAAGTAATCGAGAACACAAATTAGGAGAGAGTGCAGGGACATCTCTTGGATATTACATTCATCCAATTAATAATGGAAGTAATACAAAGATAGTTGAACTGTCCCCGTTTTATGTACATACTATTTTCCTAATTTATTTAACAGCTAACTTATTTTACTGCCTCATTATTGTGCAGCTATACGCTTAACAATGCCTATGAGAGGCTGTGCTGCACACACAGTTTTGGTTAAGTTGTCAAGTCTGAGTGGTAAATTTTCTAAAAACATTAGCCAAGTTGTTTCTCTTTTGGCCGAAGCTTGTTGAAACTTGTTCGTGAGAGACTGTGCTGCACACATAGAGTTTTGGTTAAGTTGCCAGGTCTGAGGGCTGTCCATTCGAATAAAACTTCATTCCTTGCACCTGACCTCATACCTTTTAGTTTCTATGTCACAAAAAATGAGGCAACATTGGTGGCTTTAGTGCAATATCACAGATAAATTAATTAAACACGAACACCATGTATTGTAGTGAGTCGCAATTTTTTTTGAATTTGTTATAAATAAATATTTTGCACTGATGATGTAGGAGCATCCTGGTTCATGTGTGATCTTGCGTAAAAATAAACGTACATCTGTCAATTCAAGATTCCAAACAGCTGAGAGTTTTAAAGAGCTTGTACTCCTAAAATTGGAACTTCTTTTAACTGCCCTGTTTTATAGGAGTAACTGTAACTTGTTACCTATATTTAGAATTATAAAGTTAAATTAGAGGAGATAAAAGCTAGTTTTGTTTGTTGGTTAATATTTAGCTAGTTTAGTTTGTTGGTTAATATATTTGCATGCTAGTTTAGTTTTAGAGGAGATAAAAGCTGCAAGGAAGTGTCACAAGTCGCAGAAGAGGGCATAAAAAGTAACCAAAATTACAAAATGCTCCCATTGAAATTTTGAGAAAGGTTTTTGTTCATCTCAGTCTTATGAAGAAAAACCTGTCTTTGTTTTTGCACAACAACATTAGTCTGAGAGATATATGTGTTTGAAGGTTTAGTTGTGTGTGTAAGTGTGTATGAAGACCTTCCAAGTATTTGTTCAAGTTGCCTTTTTCCTCCAAGTCCAAGTTCATCAATATGGCTTGTCTACGGAATTACCTGGTATAGTCTTGCACATTTTGACCTCTTGCTTGCCCAAAATATTGCCACTTGATCTTTTGATAAGTCTTATGTCCAATAGGATGAAAGTTATTATGAAACGATTCCTTGAATTCATCCGACCTGGGTATAACAAGATTTTTCTTCTTTTCAAAAGATGCTAGAAAATTTTCCCACTAAATTAGAGCATGGCTTTCTATTTTGAGATGTGCAAATGAAATATTCAACACCATAGTAACTTTAGGCACACTAAAATATACCTCCAATAGCTTCAACCATTTATCTAATAGTTCAACATCTACTTGTCCTTAAAAGTTTCTAATTCAATCTTAGTCTCAATTTTGGAAGGGTTATGTTTTGATCTTACTTTAGCTTTACTTCTATCCTTTGGAGGATGCTCATCCTCATACTCATTTGTGGATTCTTCTTCATGGAGTTCTTCTCCCTATCCTATGCCAAACGTTTTGGCGAGAGCAGAAATCTAGGCATCCATGGATTCTTGGTTCCTAGCTGTGAACTCTTGCTGTTTGTTGATGGTATTTTGTGACTTTATTACATGGCCCATGAATGACTCTAATGAAGCAACTCGCTAGGCAAGTCCTTTGCCTGCCTTTGCCATTTCTCTCACCCTTTGATTCCACTTTCTTGTAGATATCTCTGGATTGCAAGGTAGCAGTCCTCACTGTGATGTTGTCATTGTCATACAAATCAGTCAATACTTTCCACAATTCACAAAGATATGAATCGTCTTTGATATCAAAATGATTTGTAAACTCATAAGATTGCTTACTATTGTATTCACAGAGTCTTAAAAATTGTTGTCCTACTTCAATTCTTACTTGAAATTACATATTATTGTCTTAGTGAAGTGTATCTCAGTTGCTAGAAACATACGGTACTGAATATGAATGTAAAACATGTACAACCAACATGAGCATGAAAGAACATAAACATGAGAGATTTGTTGGCTAGATTTTATGCACAGTGTAAAACCTAGGTAGTCATGAGATAAATCTCCTTCATTTAACGGTGAAGTTCCTGTGTAAGATGTTTATCTATTTGCAGTGATGAATCATAATAACTATTTTTTGGGGGTTTTACTTTAATTTCCTCAGCTCGTGAACCACAACTGGGCAATTTTGCAGCAAGTAAACTTTGTTGGGAATAATTGCAGAAGGGGGAAAAATGGAAGTAGGGAAAAAAGATGTGCTGAATCAACAAATAGTTATAAGAGTTTGTCTCATCCACACAAAAATAAATAAACAGAACAATCACAACATTCAACAATAAGGGGAAGAAATAACTTCTAACCAAGATAACACAAAGATTATCTAAAACCTTTGAATAGAAGTACTTAGCAAAGCATTGTATACGCAAAGCTCTCCAGAAATCCACCTTTTATTCAATCCCAATTTTTTTACAGAAATCACATCAAGGGTTCCAGCACAAAGTCTAAAATCTTAAAATGCTCCTGTTACAAAAGCCTTTGCTAAACAAGTTCTGATTATTGATCCTTAGCCCGTAGGGTTCTTCCTCTATTTATAGTGTATAGAGGGAAAATACAAATGATAAACTTTTAATGATTTTCTTCATGTGGAAGCTATGAAAAAAGAAAACAATTGAGTCCTCTAAAAATTCTCTTTGCTTGGCACAAATGATTTTCAACTTAAAATAGAATCTTCTATTTTGCATGTTTGCCACCTATTTCCAAGTAATTGACTTTTTCCAGTAACTTGAAGTAATGGCTTTTAACCCAATTACTTCAGCTTTACAATTTAATTGATTACTCAATTACTTTGCCGGAGAAAATAAGATAAAAAAGAAGAAAGAGGAGAGAGAAAAGAAGAAGAAATTAGTCTGCAACACTGTAATATCCCTTTCTCATTCAAAGACTTTTGGCCTATTTTGTCAACCCGACGGCTAAAGGAAAAATATAAGGGTGACTTAAGTTATATTTAATTATTATAAAGTGCCATTAATAAAAGAAAAAAATATATAGAGCACTTATAATAATTTATATGACTTAATAATTATTAAATCTAGGATGGAAAAGGCTCAAATATAAATTGTTATCCATCCTAGTTGAAAAGGCGACTTGCCTTAGAAAGGGGAATGGGAACATAGAAAGGATAAATGCCCATTTTACTATGTATTTCCTCTAGAAAAATGCAATTTGCATTAGGAGGGAAATGTTGGAAATATTGTCATTAATGTCAAAAGAGATGCTGAACTGGTAAACGGAAATCTGTCAGAAAGTAACGGAATTATTGACGGAAATGGTAGAAAGTAATGGAAATAACCAGCAGTATAGAAGGGTAGAAAACGAAAGTTTAAATACATGAAAAGAAGCGTTTTTGCATGAGGATTATCATGGTATAAGCGAGATATACACAACTATACATAAGAGAGAGATATCCACATTTTAAGGTGTTCATATGCAATGTTTTATGGTGAAAAAGAAGATTTAATGATGGCTGGCTAGCGATTTAATGATAACAGTGATTTGTCTAAGGAGGGGCAGTGCTCCTATCAAGTGGTTAATTGCATTGATTAATGTGCATTTAATAATTATGGGCTGCATTAATTATTTTTTGGTTTTAGCCGACTAATGCACTTAATTAAGTTGTGTTAATGGAAAGGTTGTGTTCGGTTGGAACGATGTGTCTTTTCGAAAAGGTACGAAAGGCTATATAAGAAGATTCATATGAGACTTATTAAGCATGGATTCAAGTTGAATATCTTAAGGAAAAAGAAGAAGAAGAGGAAGCGTAAGGGCAGAATTTTAGAACAGCAAATCTGAAAGTAAGAAGAAGAATTTTCCATTATTCGTTGAGGAAGCAACAAGTTCAAAAGTGGAAAGCAAATTTTGTAAGGAAGGTTGGTGCCTTCATATTCGAAGAGATCGGTGTCTCTTGCTGAGTTGGTGCTTAGCAAAAGGGGTGGGTGCTCCTGTAGGTTGGTGCCTACAAAACTGTAATTTGGGGATTGGTGTCTCCAGTAGGTTGGTGCCTACAAATTTTTGAGAAATATATATAAAGAAAGAAGTTTCTCCGTGGTTTTCTCCCGAAAGGGTTTCCACGTATATCTGTGTCTACTTGCATTAAGTTTTGTGTTCTTTGATTGATTTGATATATTCACATTGCTCGTGATTATAGATCTAAGTTTAAGTATTGAAGTTTGAAATAATATCATAATACTGATTCACCCCCCCTCTCAGTATTATCTTGTGCTCAACAATTGGTATCAGAGCAGGTTCCTTCAGGAACAATCTAACAGTTGGAAGGTAGATCTCGGGAGCACATATGGCTAGTCAAGTACAAGAAGGTTTTTCCTCGAACAAGGCTCCATTGTTTGACGGAACAAACTATGCATTTTGGAGCGTAAGAATGAGAACCTATCTGATGGCACTAGGGTTTGATATTTGGCAATCAGTAGCGGTCGGATATATCATTCCATCAACTCCGCCAACAGACCAAGCTGGTAAGAAGGCTTTTGAAAACAATGCCAAGGCGATGAATGCAATCTTGTGTGGTCTGTCAGAGTCCGAATTTGTCAAAGTAATGCAATGTGACACGGCAAAGGAAATATGGGATAAACTTCGAACAATATATGAAGGTGATGATAAGGTCAGAAAAGCTAAGCTTCAAACCCATAGGAGAAAATTTGAGAGCCTAAAAATGAAGGATGAGGAAGATGTTGCAGCTTATCTTCTGTGGGTGGATGAAGTTGTCAACGCCATAAGAGGGCTTGGAGAAAAGATTGAGGAACCTGTGATCATCCAGAAGGTCTTAAGATCTTTACCATTAAGATTTGATGCTAAGGTGTCTGCCATCGAAGAAATGAAGGATCTTGACAAGCTAAGCATGGACGAACTACATGGAATACTGACGGCTTATGAAATGAGGACCGAGTCTAATAAACCAGCAAAGAAGGAAGCTGCATTCAAAGTCTCGAAGAAAAAGGCAATCAAGGAATCTGAAGCGAATGTTGAATCAAACAACGAAGAAGATGAAAAGGAAGCTTTATTCATTCGAAAGCTAAAGAAAGGATCCAGGAGATACAAAGGTAAGTTACCATTTAAATGTTTTAACTGTGGTAAAATTGGTCATTTTGCAGCTAAATGCCCAGAGAAGGAAGATAGCGAAGATGAAGAAAGCAAGCCCAAGTTCAAAAGAGAATTCAAGCAAAGCAGAGGCAAGAAAAGATTTGAAAAGCAAAAGAAGAGTCTATATTCAAAAAGAGGTAGCAGCTCATCCGAAGAAAGCGGAATAAGTGATTCAGACAGTGATGATGAAGAAACATTGTTTATGGCTATAGAAGAAGGTTCATCAACTAGCAAAGTTGATTTGGAAGGAATCGAGGACATAGAAGAAGAAGGTGAGGTAAACCTCGAAGAAGAACTCATTTGTGCGTTGGGTGAAATAAAAGCACTCAAAAAGAGGAATCAGAAGCAAAGACTTCAGCTCCAGAAATATGAAGAACAAAATCAATCTTTCGAAGCTAAGTTAGCACAGAGTCTTGAAGAATCAAAGAATCTAATCATTGACCTGAAGACCCAGATTGAAGAAGCAAAGAGAATTGAGGAAGGGTTGAGAAGTCAGCTCAAGGTGAAACAAGAAGAATGTGAAAAGCGTGAGTCAGAGATTGTTGCGATGAGAAAAGACTTAGAAAAGGTAAATACCAAACTAATGAACAACTTGAAATTTGAAAAGAGTACTAAGGTTCTAGATGAGATTCTAGAAAATCAAAGATCACCATCCAACAAATCAGGACTCGGATATGAAGAAAAACTAGAGAAAGCTTCAAATTCCATTGAGATTCCGGAGAAGAAAGGTTTAGAAAAGGCAAAAAGTTATGTAGAAATTCTAAATGCACCTACGAAGAATAAAAGCAGAAAGGAAGAGGAAACTACGAAGACCAGTTCCATCCACAAGGAAGGTGTTAAAGAGAACGACATCAAAAGACCATTTACTCCACGACATAGGAATATGAACAGGTTCGAAAGTTCCTTTCATGGTTATTGTTTTTATTGCAATATATATGGGCATAAAAAGATAGAGTGTAGAAAGCGAATGAGAGATAATGAAGCCTGGAACAAACCAAAATCTGCTCATAGAGTGTTGAATATGAACTATAATTCGTTTGCTCCACTATCCTATTATAACGAGGAAGCCATTATCTGCTACAAGTGCAATAATTATGGACATATAGCACGCTTTTGTAGAAGTGTGTTTGACTCGAGACAAGATCAAAAGACAAAGCCTTTAGATACAAAGAAAAGGGAGGCTACGAAATCCTGGACAAGGAAGCAGGAGAAAGATGGGCTAGACAAAGAAAAATCCATGCTCGTTCAAACAACTTTTCATGCTCGAGATGAAGGACAACAGTGGTACATTGATAGCGGATGTTCAAGACATATGACTGGTGATAAAAGTAAGTTTCTCTCCTTAAAGAAAGTAAATGAAGGTACAGTAAAATTTGGTGATAATGCTACAACGAAGATCGTTGGCAAAGGTACGTTGAGTCTGGATAATGGAAAAACAAAAACAGAGAATGTTTTGTATGTTGAAGGATTAAAACATAACCTCTTGAGTGTGAGTCAAATGTGTGATCAGGGACACACTCTTAAGTTCTATGCCGAAGGATGTGAAATAAGGAAAGCAGATACAGGAGAACTAATTGCAGATTGCCACCGAACTGTAAATAATCTATATATGCTCGGAGAAATAAAAGAAGAAAAATGTTGCCTAAGTCAAGTTGAGGAGAGTTGGCTATGGCATAGAAGGATGGGACATATAAATTTTGATAATCTTGTGAAGATAAGCAATAAGCAGGCCGTACGGGACATGCCTAAAATAACAAAGCCTTCGAGTACTCTATGCAAGCAGTGCCAGCTTGGGAAGCAGACCAGAACAAGATTCAAAACAAAGGAGTATTCATCCACCAAACCATTGGAGCTAATTCACACGGATTTGTGTGGACCTACCAGAACGAAAAGTATTCAAGGTGAGAGTTATTTTATGTTACTCATTGATGACTACACTAGAATGACATGGGTAGCATTTTTGAAAGAAAAATATGAAGCATTTGGAAAGTTCAAAGCTTTCAAGGCATTAGTAGAAAATGAAACAGGGCTGAAGATAAAATGTCTAAGGTCAGATCGTGGAGGTGAATTCATGTCAAATGAATTTATTGAATATTGTGAAGACCATGGAATTAAAAGACAATACTCAGCTGCAAGAACTCCACAACAAAATGGAGTAGTAGAAAGGAAGAACAGAACCGTTCAAGAGATGGCCCGAACAATGCTGAATGAATCTAAGCTATCAGATAGATTCTGGAAAGAAGCGGTAAGTACTGCCGTTTATATTTTGGATAGAGTGCAAATCAGAGTTAACCATGACAAAACTCCATATGAATTATGGAAAGGAAGACCAGCCTCGGTCAAATATTTTAAGGTATTTGGGAGCAGATGTTTCATTAAAAGAACCGAAGAGGACTTAGGCAAATTTGATTCAAGATCCGATGAAGGGATTTTTCTTGGGTACTCCACTAAAAGTAAAGCCTTCAGATGTTATAACAAGAGGTTGCGGACTATCATAGAAAGTGCAAGTGTCAGAGTGGATGAGGGTCTGGATCTAAAGACAAAAGAAAATTCAGAAGAGTCTTTAGAAATACCAAGTCTTGTGAAAGAAGAACAAGAGGAAGAAGAAGATATTGAAGAGTGGAGTAAATCAGAAAGGCAGGATACCAAGACGCCATCTCGCTTCGTTCAGAAAAATCATGATGAAAGTCAGATTATTGGAGAACTTGATACCGGGGTTCAAACCAGAAGAAGAATTACAAATGCTTCTAAGCAAGGGTATTTTTCTCTGCTATCTAAGGTAGAACCTAAGAACTTTTTAGAAGCAAGACATGATAAACATTGGTTGAAGGCGATGGAAGAAGAATTAGATCAAATTGAGAAAAATGAAACTTGGGAACTGGTTCCCAGACCAAAGAGTCAGAATGTGATTGGCACTAAGTGGGTATTTCGGAACAAACTAAATGAAGATGGTCAAGTCACTCGAAATAAGGCAAGATTGGTATGCAAAGGGTATGCTCAAGTGGAAGGTGTTGATTTTGAAGAGACTTTTGCTCCGGTTGCCAGACTAGAAGCAATCAGAATGTTCCTTGCTTTCGCAGTGTTTAAAAATTTCAAAGTCTACCAAATGGATGTCAAATCAGCCTTTTTAAATGGGAATTTAGAAGAGGAGGTTTACATAGAACAGCCTGAAGGGTTCCTATTATCAGAAAATGAAGATTATGTGTGTAGGTTGAAAAAGGCATTGTATGGATTAAAACAAGCCCCCAGAGCATGGTACTCAAGGCTTGATCAACATCTACAGGACCAAGGATTCAAGAGAGGACATGCTGACAGTAATCTTTACATCAAAACTGAAGATGAACACCAGTTAATTGTGGTTGTATATGTGGATGACATAATCTTTGGAGGAGACAATGAAGAAATGTCTAGAAAATTTGTAGAAGACATGCAAAAGGAATTTGAAATGTCTATGTTGGGTGAGTTATCCTTTTTCCTTGGATTGCAAATTTCTCAATCTAATAAAGGAATATTTATATCCCAAACCAAGTATGTGAAGGAAATGTTGAAAAAGTTTGGTATGGAGGAGTGTGCACCTGTCAGCACACCGATGATCACCGGAACCAAGTTAAGCAAAGATGACGAATCTCCAGATGTTGATCAATCTCTCTATAGATCAATGATTGGGAGTTTATTATATGTGACAGCATCCAGACCAGATATTATGCAAGCAGTGGGTATGGTGGCACGTTTTCAAGCAGGGCCGAAAGAAACACATGTGCAAGTTGTAAAACGCATATTCAGATATCTAAAGGGAACTATGGAATACGGGTTGTGGTATCCAAAAGGAAAAGATTTCACATTGACAGCTTATACAGATTCAGATTGGGCAGGATGTGTAGATGACAGAAAAAGTACAAGCGGAGGAGCATTTTTTCTTGGAAACAGCCTGGTATCTTGGCTAAGTAAGAAGCAAAATTCTGTATCCCTATCCACAGCAGAAGCAGAGTATATAGCAGCGGTACTATGTTGCACGCAAATTTTATGGATGAAGCAGACCTTGAAGGATATCAAAGTAGAGTATGATCATCCCATCTCCATATTATGTGATAATACCAGTGCAATAAGTATTTCAAAGAATCCGGTTATGCATTCCAGAACAAAGCACATTCCCATAAGATATCACTTCTTAAGAGAGCAGGTGGCAGAGAAACAGGTAAAGTTGGAGTATGTCGCTACATCCGAACAGATAGCAGATATTTTCACTAAGCCACTTCCAAAGGAGACATTTGAATATCTACGGCATAAGCTGGGAGTAATTTCTTTTACATCTTTACATTGAAGAGTCAAGGGTAGCACTGGTTAAGGGGGAGCTAAAACTTTGCAAATTTTTCAGCTCCTAGGATGACCCTTTGCCATTGATGTCAAAGGGGGAGAATGGTAGTAAGGGGGAGCTACGGCAAGAGGAAGCTGCAGAAGAGGAGATTATTTTTTGGGGTTGCCATCAATGACAAAGGGGGAGATTGTTGGAAATATTGTCATTGATGTCAAAAGAGGTGCTGAACTGGTAAACGGAAATCTGTTAGAAAGTAACGGAATTATTGACGGAAATGGTAGAAAGTAACGGAAATAACCAGCAGTATAGAAGGGTAGAAAACGAAAGTTTAAATACATGAAAATAAGCGTTTTTGCATGAGGATTATCATGGTATAAGCGAGATATACACAACTATACATAAGAGAGAGATATCCGCATTTTAAGGTGTTCATATGCAATGTTTTATGGTGAAAAAGAAGATTTAATGATGGCTGGCAGTGATTTAATGATAACAGTGATTTGTCTAAGGAGGGGCAACGCTCCTATCAAGTGGTTAATTGCATTGATTAATGTGCATTTAATAATTATGGGCTGCATTAATTATTTTTTGGTTTTAGCCAACTAATGCACTTAATTAAGTTGTGTTAATGGAAAGGTTGTGTCAGTTGGAACGATGTGTCTTTTCGAAAAGGTACGAAAGGCTATATAAGAAGATTCATATGAGACTTATTAAGCATGGATTCAAGTTGAATATCTTAAGGAAAAAGAAGAAGAAGAGGAAGCGTAAGGGCAGAATTTTAGAACAGCAAATCTGAAAGTAAGAAGAAGAATTTTCCATTATTCGTTGAGGAAGCAACAAGTTCAAAAGTGGAAAGCAAATTTTGTAAGGAAGGTTGGTGCCTTCATATTCGAAGAGATCGGTGTCTCTTGCTGAGTTGGTGCTTAGCAAAAGGGGTGGGTGCTCCTGTAGGTTGGTGCCTACAAAACTGTAATTTGGGGATTGGTGTCTCCAGTAGGTTGGTGCCTACAAATTTTTGAGAAATATATATAAAGAAAGAAGTTTCTCCGTGGTTTTCTCCCGAAAGGGTTTCCACGTATATCTGTGTCTACTTGCATTAAGTTTTGTGTTCTTTGATTGATTTGATATATTCACATTGCTCGTGATTATAGATCTAAGTTTAAGTATTGAAGTTTGAAATAATATCATAATACTGATTCACCCCCCCTCTCAGTATTATCTTGTGCTCAACAGGAAAAAGTTGTTGGGAAAAACATTTAATATGGAAAAATATTAAATGCTTGCATAGGGAAAATCCTTCTGAACTAATTGGATATTGTAGAGGTTGTTTTGGGTTTCTTCTTCCTTTATAAGGAGAAGTCGATTTGAGGGGAAGATATTGCATAACCATTTTATATTTTCTGATTTGTGTCTTAAGCTTGTAGCTTTTGCATATACGCTTGGATTTTCTTTAGCTTGTGGAGTAAGATCCCACAGGGACCCTAGCTTTGGTGGTGAGAGATCCATTCCTAGCTAGTAGGGCACTCTTCGGTGGTGAAAGACCATAGTTTGTCATTATTGGAGTTGATTCAGGGCTGATTTGTTTGGGAATCAAAGTAGTTTTTTTTTAAAAATTTTGGAGTTGATTTGATGCCCTAAATGTGCTGGGCGACCTACTTTTTAGGGAAAAATTAGGGTTTTGTGTTTTCTGTACAAAAACTAATTTTGGAATATTATTCTTCATATTTTTGTGGCCCAAGATCCAAAGTTTCAGCTCATTTGGACTTCTCTAGCAAAAGATATGAATTTTCGAAGTTATGTTGCAGACAGGGTTTTTAAATAATTTATTGCAGCCTTGTTTATATTTGAAATCTGCAATTTTATACATATTTGGGCTTTATAAATTAGTGGTACTAGATTTGAGTGGAATGATATAAATTTTGAGGTTGATTGGTGTGGGTTTTTCCACTTAACCCAAGTCACATTTTTTTTATAAATTCAGATCTGCGTGATACTTGTTTGGTATTTTGTCTACAAGTTGCATTTAAAGTTGGGATTGCCTAAAATCCGTTTAGGGGTAAAATAATGTCCATTGGGGACATTACAAACACTCTCAGTCTTGTTCTTCTTCCATACTCTATATGCTGATCCAACTTGTATTGTACTCCCGCCCCATCCGCTTTAACAATGAACGATCTCTGTTTTGAATCTGAGAAGCTCTTTCTCCCATATGCGGTTGAATCCTTTCCTTTGACTCTCATTCGACTCTCATCAAATGGGTTTGAGATCTTTGGTATCACTGTAGATTTTTATCAACTCTTCAACTGGATTACCCGTGAGAGGAGTAATGATTCCATCTATTTCCCCCTGAGTAACTGACTGTGATTTGCTTGCGGATGTTGCCTCTGTCTTATTTTCACCTCTTGTCCTTGAAGCTTTTGCAGTTCTTCTCAAGTATGTGCACAAGTGAAATATTCCTGTAAACAATTTAGACAAAAATGCAACCCATCACCCTTTTATTTATGAATATGGGCAGCCTTAAATTCTTGGAATTACTTCGGGTGCAAACAAAGAGAAGTAGGCTCAACTAGGAGAAGTGTGCTTAACTGGGAGAATTTACATGCATTTATATTGGCTGTGTTTGGGTTTTTTGCATGGTTTTCAAAAAAGACTTGGGGAAATAATTGCATTCACAACTGGATTTTTTTTTGCAAGGGTTTGGATTTTAAAATAAATCAACTTGATTTTGAATTAGCTTCCTTGGAGACAAGGCTTTCTTAAAAAAGCGATTGGAATTTAGTAGAAGCTAAGGCCTGGGAGAACCACGGTTTTCATTTAAGATTGCATGGATTTGGCAATGTGGATAGCTGCGTTCTAATAGAGGATGGAAACCTTATTTTATTGTGTGCATGCAAGGAAGGAAGAATTACGTTTAAAATAAGAAGACAAGCTGCTTCGAAACCACGATTTACTTAAGAAATTGCGTGCTTTCCCTCGAGCATGGATGCTCTCAAAATAGAAGCCAAGGACTTTTAAAATCACGATTTTCACTTAAGTGAGCTTTCCTTCTAAATAAAGCTGTGTGGATTTAGAGGATACTGGATCGTGTGGATACAAAGGAGAATGGATGTCTTGAAAAATAGAAGCCAAGGACATGAACATCCATGCAATTCGCTTGAGTGTTTTTTTTTTTTTTTTTAAAACAATTACGTACATTCCCCAAAAGCTGCGTGGATACTGAAGAAGGAGGACGCTTTGCAAAAGGAAGACAAGACCGTGGACATCCATGATTTGACTTAAGTGATTTTGCTTTTGGGCTTTTGAAGGCTTTTGGATTGTGTGGATTCAGAAGGGAGAGGATGCTTTCAATTTAGAAGACAAAGACTTTCATAACCACAATTCATTTAAAAGAATTGCATGGATACTTTGAGTGAACAACTGCGTGCTTGCTAGGAGGAGAGGATGCTTTCACAAAAGAAGAACAAACCATGTGCATCCACGCAATTTTTATAAGATTTTCCATTCTAAAATACTGCATTCTTTTCATAGAGTTGCGTTGTAAATAAGGACCTGAAAACCACGCATTTATCAATTAATTTTCCCTTTGTCTAAGGCAATGGATGGCTTTTCAAAACCCAAGGCCAAGGAAAAGATTCGGCAGGAAGAAAGAAAAGGCAATGGGGATTGCTAGATGGAAAACAGAGAAAGACCAAAACCAAAACACAAAAGAAATAAATAAAAACAAAATACCTGAAAGAAGCTGCGGACAATTGGTCAAAAATCTTTCCAATCAGCTAATTTGTAAAAACTCTTCTAGGGTGAATGCTCCTCCACTTTAAGGTGAAAGTAATAATGATGTGGTACTAATGACCTTTCAAAGTGCTTTATATAACCTAAATTTCCCAATTTTAGATCAATCTATTTTTAAATGAACTTTAACTTATTTAATATAAAAATAAGTCAAGTAAAAGTTTTTATAAAACTAGACTAGGTTTCGAAAGGGAATTGAGTGAGATTTTGCATATGGGTATTTGGCGAACGTGGCTTCATGACTTCCTGGAGATACCTTTGAGCAATGCTAGCGACCGAAGGCAAAAAACAAAAAGCAAAAACATGACCCTTTGCATAAAAAGATCGAAAAATTTAAAAAGGGGTAGTTCCAAATTTCCAGGTGAAATTTTGGGGGACACCAAGATTTCATCCTAGAAAAACCCAAGGGGGGGAAAAACCAGTTGAAAGTGGAAAATGTTCATCATACTTATTTCTTATGGCCAAAGGGTTACAAAAAGATCTAGAGCAAGTACAACCAATTGCTATGCCGCTCCCTTAGCTATTCCTTAATTCAATCCTTCTTGCAACCAATTGCACACCAAATCTGTTCTTTGATCAATGATGCCTCCTCATTCTTGCCTCCTATTTGACCATAAAGAATCCCATGAGTCAGGGTAAAGGAAGAGCCACCATCTTCCTGGCCGTTATTGGTCTGCACTGTTGCCATGGGTAAAACTGCTGGTTTCAGCAGGACGGCGGTTGCACAATCACCGCTTTGCATATTGTAATGTCCCCTTTTTTGGGACATTAATTAAATTAAATTATGAAGACCTTTAATCCACCCTTCCCATGGATTAAAGGATAAAAAATTGGGAAAATGTCATAACTCCTTTATTTTTAAATAAAATATTAATTCTCCTCTTATGTTTTTATTTAAAATAATAAAAAGGGGAAATTAATGTTTTAATTAGAGTGTGACTTTCTAGGAAAGAAAACCATTTTAAAAATAACTCTCCTACATGAAGATTTGCGCCAAAAAGAGGAGGGAAACTTGGAGATTTGAAAAGTAAAGATATAAAAGAAGATGGTGGTGACCCCTTGAGGGCATGTTGCTGATTTTATTCAAATTATCTTCATGCTTGAAGAGGGATGTATGCCCATGAGTTCTCATAACAAAGGTGTTTGATCAACACCACCATATTTTGGAGAGTGTGAAGCCTTTTTGTGTTATTGTTGAGTGAATTTACGCATGATAAATCATCCTAAAGCTATGGCGACTTGATTTGGAGGATATTTTGGTATGATTTGATGGTAAATGAGCTAGATCTGAAAGCTAGTTTATGTTAGCATTTATTTCCAAGGAAGGGAAGTTTATTTGGTATGTTTGGAAGCTAGAAAAGTGCTGGAAGTATTTTTATTTATTTTTCCTAACCCTAGCCACTAGATCTGAAGTTTCTGGGCTTGTTTTGGAAGGGTTTTCATGATTAGAAAAATCTGATTGTTAGTGCATCGGAAATGTCTAAAAACCTAGTTTATGTTGCACTTTGTTTCAAGCAAAACGATGAAGTATTGATTAAGTTATGAATTTTTGAAGTTTCAGCTGTCTGCAAGCTATTTTAATTTAATATTTGCTGCTGTAAAAATCAGACTTGGAAAATATTTGGATTCCAATTGATTCTTCTATCTCACCTATCACCTTGGCTACTTCCAACCCCATCTTGGGTTGTAATTAATTGACATTGGGTTATTTGAGGTCGAATCGAAAGGATCTAATCCTTCTTGGTTTGATTTGTGTTGAAGTTGTTGCAAATTTCCATTTGTCCAAAAAGAGACATCACACATATACTAATGGTTGCTCAACCACAACCTTATGTAAAGCAGCGGTTCTGCAACCCACCTCGGCTTTACTCCTTTTGGAGCTTGCTGATATTGAAACCTGTTTTATTGTGTTTGAGTGATGAAGAGGATAGTTTTTCCTATTCCCTATGGATCATTACAAGGCCTCTTAACATTAATGTCAACAAGAAAATATTTTATCGATGATTCTTATGTTTTAAATCTGATAAGCATTGTGTAATCTTGAGGCTTAGTTGTTAGCTTTTAAACAAATTTTATCAAAATCATGAAGGACAATCAATTGGCAAGGATCCAATAATGAATAGTTAAGAAAATGACAAAAAAGCATGAAAATTCAATGAATTTCCTGAAAACAGAATATGAAATATTTAAATCTTATCGAAATCATGAAGGACATCAATTGGCAAGGATCCAAAAATGAATAGTTAAGAAAATGGCAAAAAAACATGAAAATTCAATGAATTTTCCTGAAAAACAAAATATGAAATATTATATAAGAATTGAGATAGTTTCAAAATTGTGATTTCTTAAAAAAAATGAAAATAACCACAGATTTTGGTAACACTTTTATCAACAATATTCATCTCAAAATCATGTGCTGCATATTAAGGTGGCGCTTTTGATGTCTCTTGGATGCTTTTTCCTTCAACAAAGGTCATGCGTGTGCAAGGTGAGTGGCAGAAGATCCATAGCATTTTCATTGTCAGTGATTCTTACATGCTCTTCTCCGATCTCCGATGACTTTCTGCCCAAAGAAGAAGTACCCAACTACCTGATAAGCATTGTGCAATCTTGAGGCTTAGTTGTTAGATTTTAATTTTTAAACAAATTTTATCAAAATCATGAAGGATAATCAATTGGCAAGGATCCAAAAATGAATAGTTAAGAAAATGGCAAAAAGGCATGAAAATTCAATGAATTTTCCTGAAAAACAGAATATGAAATATTTAAATCTTATCAAAATCATGAAGGACATCAATTGGCAAGGATCCAACAATGAATAGTTAAGAAAATGGCAAAAAAACATGAAAATTCAATGAATTTTCCTGAAAAACAAAATACGAAATATTATATAAGAATTAGGATAGTATCAAAATTGTGATTTCTTAAAAAAAATGAAAATAACCACAGATTTTGGTAACACTTTTATCAACAACATTCATCTCAAAATCACGTGCTGCATATTAAGGTGGCGCTTTTGATGTCTCCTGGATGCTTTTTCCTTCAACAAAGGTCATGCGTGTGCAAGGTGAGTGGCAGAAGATCCATAGCATTTTCAGTGTCAGTGATTCTTACATGCTCTTCTCCAATCTCCGATGACTTTCTGCGCAAAGAAGAAGTACCCAACTCCCTGATAAGCATTGTGTAATCTTGAGGCTTAGTTGTTAGATTTTAAACAAATTTTATCAAAATCATGAAGGATAATCAATTGGCAAGGATCCAAAAATGAATAGTTAAGAAAATGGCAAAAAAGCATGAAAATTCAATGAATTTTCCTGAAAAACAGAATATGAAATATTTAAATCTTATCAAAATCATGGAGGACATCAATTGGCAAGGATCCAACAATGAATAGTTAAGAAAATGGCAAAAAAACATGAAAATTCAATGAATTTTCCTGGAAAACAAAATACGAAATATTATATAAGAATTAGGATAGTATCAAAATTGTGATTTCTTAAAAAAATGAAAATAACCACAGATTTTGGTAACACTTTTATCAACAACATTCATCTCAAAATCATGTGCTGCATATTAAGGTGGCGCTTTTGATGTCTCTTGGATGCTTTTTCCTTCAACAAAAGTCATGCGTGTGCAAGGTGAGTGGCAGAAGATCCATAGCATTTTAATTGTCAGTGATTCTTACATGCTCTTCTCCAATGACTTTCTGCCCAAAGAAGAAGTACCCAACTCCCTTATAGATCATGCCTTAAAAGGATTCCCCTGTTGTCCTATTGTAGTTAACTCCCTCTATGCCTCATTTAAAAAGTATCCATGTCATTCTTAAGCCTTAAGAGAAACACACAATAAATTATGTCTCTTAACAGCCATAACCCGTTTTTGGACAGCATGATAAATAAAAAGCAAACTTGAATATACTATTTAGGTTTTGCACTGAATTCCTAAGTAGCTGATACGATTTAGATACGGGTACGGGTACAGAGTATCCGATTCGCAGATATGGCAAAAAAAAATTTGGCCCCAGATATGGCATTGGCTATGGCCGTACAAAAATAATCCAAAACTTAAAAAATATATAAATTCCAGCCTGCTAAATAGGAATTAACCACATATTATGCATATGAAAAACAAACAATCTAAATAACCACAACAAACTACTCATAGATTCATAATTTCAATTGTCCCTACCATATCTTGTTGAGGTGTTTATTACATTTATGATTTATCTCATACATGCTATTCTTATCCATGTTTATGATGGCTTGTATTTGGTACCTTCAGTAGAATAATGGTGCTGTGAAAACTGTAATTTCTGCTGTATTGATATATTAAATTTAAACTAGAAAAAAAAATTCTTAAAAAAAAACACAGTTTTGGGCCAGGGTACGGCAGGATGTGGCTAGGATACGGCTAGGCAGGTCCGGGTACGGCCAGGTATGTCTGCAGGTGTACCTGGACCTGCCGGGTCGTATCCTGGCTGTTTCCCCGTTTCCGGGTAGCAAAATTCTGATGATAGATTTTTCTAAGAGTAGAGTTACAACTTACCTAATGCAGGTGTTTTTTACTTTGTTTTTGATAAAAGGCGAAAAAGGATTATTGCATACTATCAGATTTCCAACTATTAGCAACATAGATCCATCCACGGACCAGAATTAACCATGTTGCCTGCAAGGACACACTACTCATCCTGTCATTCTATCGAATGCCACCAAATACGTCATAACAGTATGAAAGTAATTAATGTAACAATAAAAACTATTTTTGAATCCAGTTGGCGTCATTGCCAATAAGTCCAAAATGTAACAGCATAATCACAGTCAGTAGATACAACATCATCACAAAAAAACCATCAAAGAACCAAAGAGCTAAAAATCAATCAAGTATGATGAGCAGGAACACTTGGAGCTCGTCCTGCATTTCCCTGTTGCAATGCATGCATAGGGCGACAGTCAACATTTGTTGTAATTTAAGATCCTTCCTAGTACATCATCCCCTCCACAAGTGGGTTCAGGAAAAGACATTGGAAGTTATTAGTTGTCTCATGGAACTGAATTCCCCTACTGAGCATATCATAGATGGATCGGAACAGTCGAGGGACCGAGAACTCTATTCCCTTTTTCACTCCAAATAGGTCTGTATCTTTTACCAAGTTGTGCAGGTTGGTCAAATCCTCTTCCTTAATAAGGGTTTTTTTTTTTCCTTTGCCAGGCTTCAACTTTCTTCTTTAAGTCCCCCGCATCATTCTCGATCCGTTTCCAATCAACATCATATACCCATCCTCAAGTCCATAGGAAGGAGTAGAGTTGAGGCTTGGATATCTTTACCTGAGCGGCATGAAGCAAAATACTAGTATGCTACTTCAAGGTGGCAATCCCTATGACTATCCACGGGTTCCAGTTTCTCACCAATGACATTATTAACCTGAAGATGATTTATATAGCCTCTTGAAAGCCAAAATTTAGTTATTCACTCACAGCTTGGCATTATTATAAATGGTGTGGTGGAGACGACTCTAGAATGTGTCAGGTGGAAAAGGGACAGAAAAGATAGGACCAAGAGTAGCAGAAGGATTCAGGGATTGGCATAGTCTTTATAATTTGTGGAGATATTGATGTTTGTGAGGAGAGGGGCAGTTGAGATGTTACTCTAGCTATTGTCAGAGGGTTTTAGCAATATTATGTCTTTGTTTTTCAGGCTGTTTGGCAAGGAGATGCACATGGCCATTCGAGAGCTTATACTCTGCCATCCAGTCTGAAAAAAGAGTGCAGAAAAACAGAAATCCAGAGGGTCGGGGGAAAAATGAAAAAGAACCGTTAGAAAGAAAGTGATGCCACCAAGATAGCCAAGAAGGAAAAAACCAAAGAAACAAGGGGGAAGCTGATAATCGCCACTTTGAAGCTGAGACACCAAAGAATGCCTTTAGATTTGAACCCCTAAGACCCAAATCACATTTCTCATACCAAACTCATCACAGCCAGAAGAAATGGCTCCACGAACAGACCAGAGATAGCAAACAAGAGTTTTCAAATACAGAAAGATATCAGAAAGATCTTATCACAACTTAGTGTGAAGGGAGTTGACGTTGAAAAGACAGAAATCTGTTTGCATCATTCCCCAATTCTTCACATAATGGCATCTTTTTAAACCATGATTACCTACTCTGCCTTGGGGAAACTTTATTAGATGTTGTGGGATTCATGGTAAATCTTCCCCACATTCCTTAACCAATATTAAAGTAAAACTCCCTTCTCATTGACTATAACTTTAAAGGTGGTCTTCAAGGACTCTATAACTAAAATTTATTTTAAACCCAAGGCGCTCAGGAGTAAAAAGGTCCCATGGGTCCCCCTAAACTAATATTTATACAACTACCATGATTGTCCATTCACATTGAGAATGGGAGTAAGGCCTAATTCAAGCCTTTGAGAGAGCTCACCACCTTGATCTGAATAGACTTCCTGATCAAAAACAAGTTCAGAGGCAGATTTTGGAACGAAGTCAGCCCTCAGTTTTGTTCACGAGGAGCATAAATCACCATAGGATCTTCAAAACAATTCAGAAGTGTATGGATTTATTTTTCCACCCCACTTAGCTTCTAATTTTCCAAAGGTTTATCTGAATTGATATTTGAGGCCAAGGGTTGGGAATCTGTGTCTGCCATGATCTTGGGGACATGTTTATCATTAACCCAAATCAGACCAAAATATATAACATAGGCTTCTGCAACATTATTTGTTGTGATCCCAAGATCCCAAGACCCCAACTGTATCAATAAAGGGATCCTCCACAGTGATTCCAACACACCCCTCTTGCCCCAGATGGTCCCAAGTTGTCCCTAGAGGCGCCATCAGTACTTTACTTAACCCATAGGCTTCGGGGAGGCAGGTGGTGTCCAAAAAAATTGTTTGATTTCGTTTTAGCAATCCCATCAGCAGAGGAGGTCCTTATTTAGTTAAAGAGAATGTATTTTCTTAAATATTTTCTGAAAAATAACTATTCCAGCATCTCATGTACTTGAAAATAGCCTCAAGAAAATAAATGATTCATCCCAGTAATGATTATTTTGAAATGGCACAAGATCCATTGAACATTTGCAAATTCTTCAAATAAATTAATAATTAGTATTACGGAAGGAACTCACTAGTCATTCTTGAGATAGTAATGGGGCACTACAAACTTTGATGTAAAAACTGGACGATGCCCCATGGACATAGATTCTTTATTTACTAGAATGCTATTACGTAACACTATTTTGAAATAAATTATTTAAAAAGTTTGCTTAGTCTATCAAAAAATAGAGGTCTGAGGCAATTTACAGCTTGAACTCGCTTTTACTCTACTTCGATAAATTCATGGGTGCTATTGGTACCAAGTTTGCCTAGTCCTGTAAAATTGATAGGCCACTTATTTTCTCCAAATTATAATGCAAGATTATTTTAAAAACACTTATCAAGTACAAGTTGCCTTCTAACTATGTAGCTCGATGCTTTTAAGTAAAGTGATGGTACCTTGTATGCAGGTGTATACGTCCAAGAGAGCATGTGCACATGTTTATCCAAGTCTACAACAACAAGGCGTCATCTGGTTTTGGCCAAACACTGACCCTCGTTTCAAAGATATTGCCCTGGAGAAAAGGCCACCTTTCGTTCCAGTGCTAAGTGATCCCTCATTTCCATCTACTTTATCAATGAGAGATGTACCTTATGGGTAATTCTTGTTGGGGCCCAAAGCGAATCCAGAGAAACAAATGGTTTAGTAATTTTTGTAATTTATCATTCCTGCATCTCAAAGGTTAGTCTTAAGTACAATTGCATAGTATGAAGTTTGTTCCACAAAATAAATGCTTGCTTAATGTAATGTCCATTTTTGGGACTGAAACTGAAAAAGTAGTAAACCACACAAACCTCAATAGATTAAATTCAGATTTTTGAATCAGCAGACTGATTGTTATAACAACAGTCCGGAATGAGAGGAAAATCACTCAAATATCATCAAATAACTCACCCACAATAATCTGATATGAAAACACCTTCAAGTACACACACCACAATCTGATTGTAGCTAAGAATAACTTAGAATGATTAACCAATTCAAAATCAGGAGTCTCCTAGGGCAGTGAACTACCAATGACATTCGAGTCCACTTTTCACTATGCAAATCCATGTAGAATGCTACAAAATAATTTATCTAGCCACAACAATATTTATACATTACGAATACATCAAAAGATTGAAGAAATATTTGATTGGCACAACGGAAATTAATTATTTATAACAGTCCCGTCAAACTGAGGGCTAGGAAAAAATAGTAAATCTCCACCAAAAATCACAAAATATAGATTCCAGCCTTATAAAATATGGAGATTCAGAATATAAAATCAGATTTGAAATTTGTGCCCTAGAAAGCACCAAACCAACTTCAAACCCTAGGCGTTCCCCTAGGGAAGAGCTCCAAAAATGAGGTAAAGCCTTTGCAATCCTTCGTGATGTCTCCAATTCAAAATGGAGGCTTTCCGTCCTCTACCAAGCCACAAGGAAGGTTTCCGTCTTCCTTGGATGCCACACAAGAGGGTTTTCATCCTTAAGTGGAAAGGTAGTAAGCAACTAGCCCCACAAACCAATTGAATATGAAAAATGTGCCAAAGATGGATGCAAATGAAGTCCTTAAGTCCCTTATATATTCTTCCCTTGGCACCAAAGGCCAATAAGAAGAGGACTGACCTTTTAAGCTTTACTTTATCTTTTAATTGCTTCTTTATTCTCTCCAAACCCAGCCGACCTGTCCCCTAAAGGAAAACACTTAAAAGAAAACATTAAATCTAATAAAGGAAAACTGAAATGAAATGCAATTCCTTTCCTTGTTCAATAATTCTTCTTTGCCACGAATAAAGGAAAGGCAAGAAGTCCATATTTAGGCCTCAATTCAAAAAAGGGGACATTACACTTAAATTTTCTTGCAAAACGTTTATCATATTAAAAGGAACTTTAAAAAAAAATTATTTTGTTTATTATTATTTTCTGCTACTTCAAATTGGAAAGCATGTATCACGTATTTTTCTACCAATATTTTGTTAGTAGGTTTTACAGATCACCATTTGAGCCAAAAAAAAACTCATTTTATATGTTTGACAGAAGGGAAAATATGGCATTTCAGTCACTTGTGCATTTTGAACTGTAATAAGCAAAGCTTATTAAAAATCTTGGCTAAAACTTTCCAGGTATGAAATACTTACAGAAAACCTTGTGGATCTTTCCCATGTTCCATACGCACACCATGGGCTTTCCACTCAGACTGATGTGGGATCTACAAAGAGTGGCTCCATGAAGGTCACTTTTTAACCTATTATTTAATATGGTTTCACATTCTTTATCAGTAATGTGGCAAATGTGGTACTGTCTTGACATTCTAACAAAATAAGGTTCCCAGTTTAACTTTACGGTATTCTTTTGATGTCATTTCCAGAGTGATCGGAGGGCAGGCAGGCCATTAAATTTGCATTTACAAAATCTAGAAAAATTAGGTTTTCAAGGTAAACACGAACAGGGCTCAGTATGCTTTGTGGCTCCTTGTGTCATCATCTCTGATTTCACATTTAAACCAAAAAAGGTAGGAGGTTCTGCTTGTATTTACACAAGTAAAAAAGTTAAGATTTGCATGGCTGACTGCCCATAACTTGCAGCCTTATATATTATTTAAAGTAAGTTATCAAATTCAAGCAGTTTCCTCTTTACATTCCACTCTTAAATATGATGTAATTTATCCAGGGAATGATTCAGACATCAATATCAAGAGCTGAAGAGGAGAAAAAGAGTACATTTTTCCTCGTTTTTATCTGTGTACCTGTGAGTCCAGGCAGAAGCAGACTTATATGGGCATTTCCAAATAACTCTGCCTTGTGGGCAAATCTTTTGTTGCCACGATGGCTAACTCATATCCGAGAAAATCTTTTTCTTGACTCAGATTTATACTTGCTTCATCTTGAGGTAACTGGCTGGTTGATTATAAAAATGATAGCATGTTATCATTTCACATTAGCAACACTTGCTTTTCAAAATATATGTTCTATATGTTGATAATGGTTTGTTGGCAGTGTTTTTTAAAAAAAAAAAAAACCAGCAAAACTTTATATTGGATGGAAATCAAAAAATACATATTTGGCTGTGCCAAGCCTGAAAACTATTAGTCCAAGCTTGAGCATTATACAAAAGTAAAGCCAAAGATATAATCATAACAAAGAATCAAAATTAAGAATATATCCGATGTCCTCTTGGAGCTTGTTGGACCACCATGTAGGAGGCAAGCCATAGCAAATCAAGATTTTAACTTTCCAATTTTTTTCAGGTATTTAAATTATTCCGAGAAATAGCCTCATGATTTAAACACAAAAGTAGACTGATACAGTGGGTAGCAGTTGATGCTTACAAATTGAAAAAGACTCTTGGAACAAAATTACAAAGGTGGATGATCCCTTGGCAGTCGTTACTTGTAATTAGTATCTAGGCTTGTTATGCTCTTGCTAAAATGACATGCAATGCAACTAAAACTTAATAGAATTACAAACTTTAATAGGAACAAGGAAATTGCAGAGATTGATAGAAGAAAAACAGAAATAACAAAACCATATCAAACCACCTCAAATGATAAAAATAGGTCAGTGAGACTTGAAGAATACACCTAAACACACTAGAGAAGTAGTAGGGTAAAAAGACATTTGGTTATGAATAAAAACCAGAACCAGGGTCTTACTTCTGAAGGATGAGAAAAGTTCTTGTTTATGGAAAAAAAATAGTTACTGTTTCAGGATTAAAATAATGACAGTTGCTCCTCATCTCTCATGATTCATCTGATGTATTCGGGGTTTCCACACCAGCCCTTCAAAGTTTAGCACAAAATCCTTTATATTTTTTTTCATGTTGAGATTTCTTAATCAAAAAGTAGTTGCTTATGAGATCACTTACGAAATCATCTATTTTGATTTAGGAAAATGAAAAACTAAATTTAAATTAGAGACATAGTTGAAGTGTTGTTAGAATTATTCATTTGAAACCCAAAATCTATCTTATATTGAAGTGTTGTTAGAATTATTCTTTTGAAACCTAAAATCTATCTTATATTTTGCTTGATTGCCAACTGATATTGTGAATTGCCAAAAAAAGGCATTTTTCTTATTGTTTATTTTCATTAAAGAAACATGATTGTGTCTTTATGCAGGAACGTAAACTCCAGGAGTATGGTCACAGGAATTGGGAAAAGGCTTGCTACGTGCCTGCAAAAGCTGATGTGTTTGTGGTTGCATTTAGAAAATGGTTGAAACAATATGCTAGTAGCGGATTTCCTTGGGGAGAGAAGCACTTCAATGGCTCACTCCCCCCTACTCCTCCAAAAGCCCAATTGATGGACAGGCATTTCCTAATATCCTTGGCTTTTTAATCCACAATAGCATTGATTTTTTTGGATGTCTGAAAGAACACTTCAATAAAATTGTAATGCTTATCGTTCAAAAAACAATTCAAGAAAAGAAATCATAAAAAAATGCAATAGATATTTTTGAAGATAAAAATACAAAAGCTTTGAGATTTTATATTTACTTGTGGTTTCTTCCACTCTATGGTTTTATGTCCTTGTTTCGTTTTTTAAATTTTTTTTTAAACCATTTTTTATGCAAACATATGAATTTGTTTATTTTCTCACTTAGCTTCTTTTTAAAGGACTATATTCAGGTTTAGGATGGGTGAAGTCTAAAGGCATAAGTTACTTGTTAGAGGTCAGCTTTGTATACATGCAAGAGTGTGTGTGTGTGTGAGAGAGAGAGAGATACATATGTTGCAATATGTAATCCCAACTACCCGTCCCATATCTCTGACATTCTGACATATCCTTCTGCAACCGAATTTTTGATATTGTTAGTGCGTATCCCAATGTGTATTTGCATACTCTTTCAAAGATATTAGGCGGATTTTGTAGTCAGCCTGTTTAATGTTATTAGGTGCGTATTTATAGCAGTTAGGTGTAAAGCCAAGTGGGTGATTCCTCATGGAGGATTCATGGACAATCTATAAATAGGAGTATGTTTTAATTGTTTTGTGTCAAGGCAGGAAAACAATGAAGCTCTGCCAATTTATTGTAAAAGAGCTGGAGTTCTCTCATTTTGTTGAATATAATCAAAGTTTTATTTCTGGGATTCTTTTGTGTCTTTCCCATTCCAACAAGTGGTATCAGAGCAAAGAGTCACTAACAGATTGTTAGTCCAACTATCCAGCACTGGGGTTTTTTGCTAGGTTATCCATCTACTTAGGGTTTCATGTGAAGAAGAAGAATAGAGAAGTTTGTATGTGCCACAACACAAGGTTTTAAGCTAAAATCGCATCCATTTGGTGTTTTTGTGGGTCTCATCTCAGTTGTAAGGGAAAAATGCATATTTGCATGCAGAAAAGGAGATGCCATTGAAGAAATCAGTAAGCAAATAGTATATCAGTGATTTCTTAATAGAAATCCAAGTTTTAGCATATATGTTTGCTTTGTGCTTGTTTAATGTTTCTTTAAAGAAAAGTTCATTCATGTCATATATAACCTAGACTTCAGGGGTACGCCCTACAAAGGCTCGTACCAAGTACGTTACAGGTATGGATACCGGTACGGTGTGGGTACGCACCCACACTGTAACCACGCGTTTTTTGTATTTTTAAAAGTGCAAATAAAATAAAATAAAGACTCTTAAAAAAATTAAACCCTAAACCTAATTCACCTACCCAGCCCTCCTAAAAACACCACTCAAATGCTATATATACATCCCTTTGCCTCCATTCTACTGACACATTTTCATCTTTCTTTTGCAAATTGGGAGCTTGAAAGTTGAAGAAGAGAGATAGAAACTTGGAGGAGGACAATAAGAGTTTGAAGGAGGAGGATCAACTTCAAACAACAAAGAGAAAGGAGTGATTTAAAGTATTTTCCGTGCATCCATTGTTTTTTTTAATCAATTTTTTTGTGTATTATTATTAATTGGTATGTGATCAATGATCAATGACCATGAATGATGTGTTTTGCACACATCATTCATGATCATTGAACAATATCTATTTATATTTATTATTTATTTTATGTTTTTTAATATTAATTAATTTTTGAAATTATTTTTGTATTTGAAGTATACAATTTCAGGGTTTGTTGTTTTTTTAGATTTTAATTTGTCATACGTCTACCCTCCGTGTATGCTCTCA
Source organism: Taxus chinensis (assembly GCA_019776745.2). Taxonomy (NCBI): domain Eukaryota; kingdom Viridiplantae; phylum Streptophyta; class Pinopsida; order Cupressales; family Taxaceae; genus Taxus; species Taxus chinensis. The sequence continues at coordinate 41,698,268 of CM034146.1, read as the reverse complement.
CCTCGCACCAATAATGGCGAACTTGGTGATTAGAATTAGAGAATGTCATGAAGGGGTCCCTAAATTAATTAATTTTTTAATTAGTTATGTATTTTTAAAAAAGTTTTAAAATTTAATTTGTTGAACGCCTACCCTCTGTGTTGCTCTCACCTTGAACCATTTATGGCGAACTTGGTGATCAGAAGCAGAGAATGACGTGTAGGGACTAGGGGTTGATAAATTAATTAATTTTTTTATTTAGTTATGCATTTTCAAAAAAAGTTTTCAATTTGTTAAACGCCTACCCTCTATGTATGCTCTCACCTTGCACCATTTATGGAAAACTGGGTAATCAGAATCGGAGAATGATGTGTAGGGGTTAATAAATTAAATATATAATTTGTATTTGTTGTTTTCAATAGTTTATTAAATTATTTTGCATTTTTTTTAAAAATATCTCTCATTGTAGGTTAAAACAAATAAAAAAATGTAGCCATTACATCATGTTCAGCTTCAAGGGGGCATGGGTAAGCAAGTCACGAGAGAAAGTGTTCTAGGTCCTATGAATGTGAGATTGAATCCTTCTTTTCCTTTATGGAGGCATGTAGAAGTGTTGGAACTCATTGCTGGTGGTGGTGTTCGTGTTTGGGTGTGCCCCCATTGTAGCACAACATTCAAGTCCTTGTATACTTGACTGAAGCCTCATATAACTGGGGTAACGGGAACGTGCATTAGACATGTAAGAAGGTGGACAAGAATAAAATAGCTATGTACTTAAAAGAGCAAGAAAAGACTACCTTGCAAGCTATAAGAGCTCGCTCTAGAAGTGTTCCTTTGCAACCGAGGGGTTTAAGAAAACCACTAACAACACCATCATGCAATCCCTTCATTGACAGTCACACTGAAACTTTGCCAGGTGAAACTCCTTTGGATGAAGAGGCCACATCATGAAAGAGAACAAAAGGACTTCTAGAAAAAGCATTCATTTTGGAGAAGATAGACATTGCAGATGAGTTGGTAGCTTTCTGTATTTATGTATGTGGGCTGCCATTTAATGTGTTGAGGTCACCATAATGGCAACAAATGGTGAGAGACATTAATGAAGCGCTATAGGGGAATTAAAACCCTAACTATGAGAAGGTTTGCACATCTCTCTTGGCAAAAGAAGTGGAGCACATACAAATTTCTTTACAACCGATTAGAGATTCTTGGAAGGATTCTGGAGTGTTTATTATATCGGATGGACCTATCTAGAGAGATAGGCAAAGAGATGGACCCATTATTATATTGTTCACACCGTGCATAAATGACCCCCGACTCTGTATTGCTGGGTTAAGTTAGAATCCGAAGGGTTGTCGGTTGAGTGGGTGGTCGAGGTCATCGCTCATCAATGCTATTACATACGTAATATGATTGGAAAGACTCTAAAAACAAACCTCTGATCAACATTATTGCAGTCAGCCCTAAAGGGGCAATGTTTTTTAGGGCAGTTGATTGTGAGGAGGAAATAAAAGATGCTCAATTTATTACAAACATTCTAATTGAGGCTATTGGGTTGGTGGGCCCTCAAAACGTTGTCCAAGTCATCACAGACAATGCAAAAAATTGCAAGGCAACAAGATTGATAGTAGAGGGTAGATATGAGCACATATTTTGGACACCATGTGAAATACATTCCCTCGATTTGATGTTGCAGAAGATTGGGAAAATCCCATGGATTGAGAAAATGTACACAAAGGCAAGAAAAATTCAGATGTTTGTCACCAACCATCACATGTGTCAGACCATTTCAAAAGATTCTCGAGGTTGGAACTGTTGAAGGTAAGAGAACAATTCATTATTTTTAAGTTTGTAAGGTTTTTATTAAGGGGCCAGCCATCATTTTTGCATTGTAAATCACTCCTTATGGTCATAAAAATAGGTTGCTTGGCCATTATTGAGTCATGCTTTTGGTGAATTTTTATATCTTGGTGAAGGATTGCTTGTTAAACACCTTTTCCATCTCTCTCAAGGATGAAAACCCTTGTGAAGAAGTTGGTGTGGACGAAACCCCACACTACACTTGGTTTTCTACACTTCATTGCTGGTTATAATTGATTTATGCCTTGAGCGATTTGCTTGGGAGAGTCTTTCGGGAGATGTTGCTAGTTTTTACGTGATCAATTTGCATGATTAGATTCTCCATAATTTATAAAGGTGAAATCTTCCATTTCTATCAATTGTTTGAGTGTATACGAGTGTTATTTCAGTTCTGGAAATTATTATTTAAATCTGCAGTGGTAGGGTTTCATGATAAATTTAAAATAACACTTGTGGGTTTCCAAATCAGTTTTCTTGCATCTAACGATTACTGGTTATTTATTATAAATTCTGAGCCTATTTCCTAAAGGTTTGAGTGAAGTTTGTACTTGGAAAAGTGTGTCTGAATTCTCCTAAGAGGTCGCCACCCTAGGAGCAAAGTATTGACACCATGTTGAGGGTTTCATAGTGCATTTTCAGTCATCTACGGTTTGCCCTAGTTTTGATTTCAGTCCTTCATAACCAACTCTGGGTCGTTTTCGGAGAGTCCCCAGAAAGGGACATTACATATTTCCAAAATATTTGTGGGATTTAGTGGAAGGTTTTTTAGAATCTACTAATCAAGTGGCATATAATGCCCTTTTTTACAAATTAAGAAATATTTGTTAAAAGGGAACAAAAATAGGAATGTTGAAGAATCATTCATCATTCATCATTCATCAAGCTATAAATCAGTCAATTTTTCCTATGGTTGTAGTAGCAACAAGATCCAAGGAAGCATGACAGAGTTTACAGTAGGTGTATCAAGGTCGAGTCTGTTGTGAGTGGTAAAGTTGATATGGTAGCAACCATGAAGAAAGGAAGTTATGTGTTTGAGGATGAGTTTCTCATTTGTCAAAATGATAGAAAAGTGGGAGCAAACCACAAATTTAAAGGAAAATGTCGTGAAGGAGGCCATGACAGGTCCAATTTTTAAAGAAAAAGATCAAGTTGTTAAGCAGACACTTATATCGAGAGGGGGGGTGAATCAGTATAAGATAAACTTTTACTTATTAAAATTTAAAATTTATATCCACAAATAAATCATTCAAAGGCATTCAAATAACATAACACAGTGCAACACCAAATTTATGTGGAAAACCCTTTCTCGGGAAAAATGACAAAATAAGACTGCTTGGATCTACCGTCCAAATCCAGCCCAAAATTCAATGTTTTGCAAATGTTCGTAGGCACCAACCTATTGGAGACACCAATCCCTCAAGCCAAGCACCAACTTAGCCAATTTGTGAGCACCAATCCGCTGGAGACACCAATCCCCAATTTTTGAGGCACCGATTTCAACAAAATAAACTTCCACGTACTGTTGTTGCTTCTTCAACTGGATGATAGCTATTCTGCTTCTCTTCTTCTTCTCTTAATCATATGCGTCCTTCATAAAGATTTGTCCATAAAAAATTGTTCTTTATAAAAATCTGTCCTTCGTAAAAATCTGCTCTTCACTCACACTTCTTATTCTTCAATGATGTATCAAATTCATTTCACTTTCTTTCTTTTCTTTATTCTCTCATCCATCTTTTATAGCCCCTTGATACCTCTTCACGAAGAGATATGACTGTTCAATGGACATATCTTTTTAAAAAGAGACGACCCTTCATTTTTAAAACCCTTGGGCGCCAAAATGAATTCTTTTTAACTTGGACTACTTGTCCCAAACATGAGCACCAAAATGGGGGGCCTAAAAAATATTTCTCTTGGTCCCTCTAATTAAATGTTGTCCCTTAAATAAATAGTTTCCCTTTAATAGATGAATCATTGCTCTTAATTGAATAAATAAATCACTGGTATACAATGTGATTGTTGTACATTATATTCACACTTATTATATTAAATCTGATCACTGTAATTGTTGTGCTTTCTCCTTTTACATTCACTGTTATTGTATTAAATATGGTCGCTGTGCATTCTCCTTTTAATGACCATTACATTCACAGTTATTATATTAAATATGATCGTTGTGTATTCTCCTTTTAATGACCATTACATTCACTGTTATTATATTAAATCTGATCATTGTGCATTCTCCTTTATTATTGACTCTTTTGACATCAATGACAATATTTCCAATGATCTCCCCCTTTGTCATTGATGGCAACCCTATAAGAAATAATCATATCCAACTAGAATACTCCCTCTTTCTGAATTTCTTCCTCTTGTTGTACTGCTCCCCCTTTCTTTTACTCCCCCCTTTGACATCAATGGCAAAGGGATATTCAACACAATCACAAAGTATATCACCAAAATATCCATGGAGCTGAATAATGTAATGATTAGCTCCCCCTTAATTCATGCTTCTCTTGACGGTTTTAATGACTAGATGAAGAATGAATCACTCCCAATTTCTGCCTTAGAAACTCAAAAGTTTCCTTTGGGATGGGCTTTGTGAAGATGTTTGTTATATGTTCTTTTGTGGCAATGTACTCCATCTTAACTTGCCGATCTGCAACCTTTCTCTCAAGAAGTGATACTTGATTGGAATGTGTTTTGTTCTAGAGTGCATAGTTGGATTCTTTGAAATGTTTATTGCACTAGTGTTATCACAGAGTATGAAGATTGGATGTTCATATTCTATCTTAAAATCTGTCAACATTTTGTTCATCCAAAGGACTTGTGTACAACAAGACACTGCTACTATGTATTCTGCTTCAGTCGTAGATAAAGAAACTTAAGGCTTTTTTTTGCTTAGCCATAACACTAGATTTTTGCCAAGAAAGAATGCTCCTCCACTTGTACTCTTTCTATCATCAACACTTCCTGCCCAAGCTGCATCTGTGTATGCTGTTAGCGTGAAATATTCACCTCTTGGATAACACAAGCCATAGTCCAAAGTGACTTTTAGATACTTGGATATCCTTTTCACCGCTTGCACATGTGTTTCTTTGGGGCTGCTTGAAAACGTGCTACTAAGCCTATAACTTGCATTGTGTTTGGTCTTGATGTCGTGGTGTATAACAAACTGCCATCATGGATCTATAAAGTGTCTGATTCATTTCAGGAGATTCATCATCTTTACCTTAACTTGCATTTTGTAACCATGGGTTGCTAACAGGTGCACAGTCTTCCATTTTGAACTTCTTCAACATCTCCTTTATATACTTGGTTTGGGAGATAAATATTCCTTTGTTAGATTGAGAAATTTGCAAACCAAGGAAAAATGACAACTCACCCAACATGGACATTTCAAACTCCTTTTGCATATCTTTCGCAAACTCTTGAGACATTCGCTTACCATCTCCTCCAAAGATGATATCATCCACATATACCACAACAATCAACTGATTTTCACCTTCAGTCTTGATATAGAGATTACTATCAACAACTCCCCTTTTGAAACCTTGTTCTTGTAGATATTTATCAAGCCTTGAATACCAGGCTCTGGGGGCTTGCTTTAGCCCATATAGTGCCTTCTTCAATCTGCACACATAGTCCTTGTTTTATGATAGAAGAAAACCTTTTGGTTGTTCAATATATACTTCTTTCTCTAACTTGCCATTTAGAAAAGCAAATTTTACATCCATTTGATAAACTTTGAAGTTCTTAAAAACAGCATATGCCAGAAACATTCTAATGGCTTCTAATCTTGCAATAGGGCAAAGGTTTCTTCAAAATCAATACCTTCCACTTGAGCATACCCCTTGCAAACCAATCTTGATTTATTTCTTGTTACTTGGCCATCTTCATTCATCTTATTCTTGAACACCCACTTGGTACCAATTACATTCTTGTCTTTTGGTCTAGGAACGAGTTCCCATGTCTCATTCTTTTCAATTTGATTTAATTCTTCTTCCATAACATCAATCCAATGCTTGCTATTACTAGCTTCTGCTAAAATTTTGGGCTTTATTTTGGATAACAAAGAGAAGTTTACTTGTTCATATGTACTTACTATTCTTCTAGTTTTTACTCCAACATCCTTATCACCAAGAATCAAGCTTTCTGCATGATTTTTCTGGACAAATCTTGATGGTACCTTATTATCTTCTCGTTCCACTTCTTGTTTTTTTTTTCTTCTTCTTCTTTGAAGTCTGATCCCTCTGAATGATCATTTGTTTGTACACTTACTTTTTGAGGCCTTGTTTCATCCATCTTTACACTGACACTTTCTACTATTGTTTGCAGCCTTTTATTATAACATCTATAAGCTTTACTTTTTGAGGAATATCCAAGAAAAATACCTTCATCAACTCTTGAGTCGAACTTTCCCAAGTCTTCTTCATCTCTCTTAATTAAGCATTTGCACCCAAACACTTTGAAATATTTGACTGATGTTGGTCTACCCTTCCATAACTCATAAGGGGTTTTGTTATTGTTTACTCTGATTTGTCCTTTGTTCAAAATGTAGACTATGGTGTTAACTGCTTCTCTCCAAAACCTGTCTGATAGCTTATATTCATTTAACATTGTTCTAGCCATTTCTTGAATAGTTCTATTCTTTCTTTCGACAACTCCATTTGGCTGTGGAGTCTTGCAGCTGAGAAATGCCTTTTTATTCCATGCTGCTCACAAAAGTCATTGAATTCATTTGAGAGGAACTCACCTCCTCGATCTGATCTCAGACACTTGATCTTTAAATTTGTTTCATTTTCCACCAAGGCTTTAAAAGCTTTAAACTTCTTGAATGCCTCAGATTTTTCTTTTAGAAAAGTGACCCATGTCATTCTAGAATAATCATCAATTAGCAACATGAAATAACTTTCACCTTGTATGCTTTGCGTTCTTGTAGGCCCACAAAGGTTTGTATGGATTAGTTCCAATGGCTTCGTTGTTGATTACTCCTTTGATTTGAAACTTGCTCTTATCTATTTCCTATGTTGGCACTGCTTGTAAAGAATGTTTGATGGTTTTTCTATCTCCGACATATCTCTTACGACTTGTCTACTGCTAGTTTTCACTAGATTATTGAAATTCATATGGCCCATCCTTCTATGCCATAGTCATCTTTCATCAATTTGACTCATGTAACATTTCTCTCCCTTAACTTCACTGAGTATGTACAAATTGTTTGTTGTTCTGTTTGCATCTGCAACTAATTTTCCTGTCTGTTTTCCTGATTTCACAACCTTGAGCATAAAACGTGAGAGTGTGTCCTTGATCACACATTTGACTGACACTTAGAAGGTTATGCTTCAAGCCTTCAACATACAATACAATACATTTTCTGTTTTTGTTTTTCCATTATCAAGGCTAAGGGTACCTTTTTCAGCTATACGTACTGTGGCATTATCTCCAAATTTTACCGTGCCTTCACTTATTTTCTTCAAGGTCAAAATTTACTCTTGTCCCCAGTCATGTACCTTCACCATCCACTGTCAATATACCATTGCTGCATTTCGTCTTGTGCATGAAATGTTGTTTGCAAAATGATAGATTTCTCCTCGTCCCGATTAACTTCCTCTTGCTTCTGTTTCCAATTTTTTGCAAGTTCTCTTTTCTTTACCACAGGAGTATTCAATTTCTTGTTTTGTCTAGGGGGTTCTACAACAACACTTCTACAGAACCGTGATATATGTCCATAGTTATTGCAATTATAACATACAATGTTATTCTCTTTGTATTTCGATAACGGGGCAAATGAGTTATAGTTTCTACTTAAAACTTCACAAGTGCTTTTGCCATTGTCCCATGCATACCTATTTCTTGCATGTGTCCTACACTCCATTGCTCTATGACCAAAATCATTGCACACAAAGCAATAACCATAAAATGAACTTTGGTTCCTGATCATATGAGACTGTTTTGAAAAAAAATGATCTTCTATGATTTCTTATGGGAACATCATGCCACTGGTTCTCACCTTTGTTTTCTTCTTTAGGAGGATTGATCTTTTGAGAAAACTTTTCTTTCTTTGTTAGCTTGTTAGCTTTTGAATCCAGATTCTTCTTACTAACCTCTTGTTTTTCCTCATAGCCAAGACTAGTCTTGATGAATGGTGACCTTTGGCGGTTGATTATATCATCCAGAACTTCAATGCTTTTTTCAAAATTTAAACTGCTTTTCAATTGAGTATTTGTCTTCTCCAATTCCTTCCTCAAGGTAACAATTTCAGATTCTAGCTTCTTATAGTCTTCTTTCTTTGTCTTCAATTAAATCCTCACCTCTTCCTCTGTTCTCTTTGCCTCTTCAAGTTGTATCTTTAGGTTATTCCTTTAGACTTTGTGACATTTTTGTTTCCAAAGCACAATTCTCTTCTACATATTTTTGAATCTGCAATATTTGTTTCAAATTGTTTTTCTTAAGAAATTTTATGTCCCCTAAAGCACATATGAGTTCTTCAAGATCTACCTCTCCTTCCTCTTCAACATCTTCTTCCTCTTCCAAGGTGTCTTTACTTGTAGAGGCATCATTTTTTATTTCTATAGTCATGAACAAAGTTTCTTCTCTGTCACTGTTTGATATGCTCTCATCGCTTTCCTCAGCTGAGCTACTATCCTTTTTGGAATAGAAGCTTTTCTTGTGCTTACCAAACTTTTTCTTATATTCATTTTGTTTGAAGCTTTTCTTGTATTGAGGTTTGCTTTTTTTCGTATTCCTTTCCTCATTATGATTTTCCTCATCATCACTATCATCCTTATGTGGACATTTAGCAACAAAATCTCTTATTTTACCACAATTGAAACACTTGAAAGGTAGCTTACATTTGTATTTTCCGAATCCCTTTTTAAGATTTCTGATGAACATGGCCTCCTCATCTTCTTCATTGCTTGATGCAGACTCTTTATTTTCCCCTTTCTTTGAAGCTTTGAAGGTTGCTTCCTTTTTTGATGACTTCTCTGATTCTGCCCTCATCTCACAGGCTGCGAGAATTCCATGTAACTTGTCCATTTTCAACTCGTCTTGGTATTTCATCTCTTCAACAACATAAACTTTTATATCAAATCCTAATGGTAGAGACCTTAGTACTTTTTGAATTATTACATATTCTTCAACAAATTCACCAAGCCCTTTAATGGTGTTAACAATCTCATCCACACGAAGAAGATATGCCGCAACATTTTCTTCATCTTTCATTTTCAAGCTCTTGAATTGTCTCTTATGAGTTTGGAGCTTTGTCTTTCTTACTTTGTTGTCACCCTCATAGATGGTCTGAAGTTTATCCCAGATGTCCTTTGCCGAATTGCAATGCATTACTTTGACAAATTTTGATTCTAATAAGCCACACAAAATTGTGTTCATGGCTTTTGCATTATTTTCACTAGCCTTCTTTCCGTCTGTATCCGTTGGAGGAGTTTGTGGTGTTATATATCTAGTTACTACTGCTTGCCAGATATCAAAACCCAGGGCCATTAGATATGTTCGCATCCTTATGCTCCAAAATGCATAGTTTGTTTCGTCGAACAATGGAGCCTTGTTTGTGGAGAAACCTTCTTGAACTTGATGACTAGCCATGTGTGCTTCCAAGATCTACCTTCTAGCGGTTAGACTATATCCGAAGGAACCTACTCTGATACCAATTGTTAAGCACACGCTTATACTGAGAGGGGGGTGGGTGAATCAGTATAAGATAAACTTTTACTTATTAAAACTTATATCCACAAATAAAGCATTCAAAGGCATTCAAATAACATAACATAGTGCAACACCAGATTTACGTGGAAAACCCTCTCTCGGGAAAAACCACAAAATAAGACTGCTTGGATCTACTGTCCAAATCCAACCCAAAATTCAATGTTTTACAAATGTTCGTAGGCACCAACCTACTGGAGACACCAATCCCTCAAGCCAAGCACCAACTCAGCCAATTCATGAGCACCAACCCACTGGAGACACCAATCCCCAATTTTGTGAGGCACCGACCTCAACAATATAAACTTCCACCTACTGTAGTTGCTTCTTCAACTAGATGATGGTTATTCCGCTTCTCTTCTTCTCTCAATGTTATCCGTCCATAAAAATCTGTCCTTCATAAAAATCTGCTCTTCACTCACACTTCTTATTTTTCAATGATGTATCAAATTCATTTCTCTTGCTTGCTTTTCTTCATCCTCTCATCTATCTTTTATAGCCCCTTGATACCTCTTCACGGAGGGATATGACTTTTCAATGGACACATCTTTTTAAAAAGAGGCGACCCTTCATTTTAAAAATCCTTGGGTGCCAAAATGAATTCTTTTTAACTTGGACGACTTGTCCCAAACATGAGCGCCAAAATGGGGGGCCTAAAAAATATTTCTCTTGGGCCCTCTAATTAAATGCTGTCCTTAAATAAATAGCTGCCCTTTAATAGATGAATCGCTGCTCTACAATGTGATTGCGATTGTACATTATATTCACAGTTATATTAAATCTGATCACTGATCACTGTATTAAATCTGATCACTGTAATTGTTGTGCATTCTCCTTTTACATTCACTGTTATTGTATTAAATCTGATCACTGTGCATTCTCCTTTTAATGACCATTACATTCACTGTTATTATATTATATCGCCGTGCATTCTCCTTTTAATGACCTTTACATTCACTGTTATTATATTTAAATCTGATTCTCTCTTTTGACATCAATGACTCTTTTGACATCAATGAACGTGCATTCTTTTGTAACATCGAAAACCCCTTTGACATCAATGACAATATTTCCAACATGCCCACGCAGCCCTACACCCTCTTGCTGAAGTGAGATCTTCCAGAAGCCCACCTCGCAACGGTGATTGCTTTGGTCAAATGACCTATTAAAAAAGACAGCCATGCAATTTTTTATATTGACAGCGCTGCTGTCCAACCTCTTGCATCAACGAGTTGCAAGGGGGAGGAGCCAATCCTTGAGCATAGACCAATACATGCGAGGGTGGATGAAAATAAAGGAGCTAGTAAATGTCACTTTCCCACTTAAATTTTGAAAAAAATGCACCCTATAGAATATGTCATATCAAACCAATTAACCTAAGTAGCCGATACGGCACCCCTAGACCCCCTGGAGCGGGTACGGCACATTTCGGGAGCAAGAGCGGCGACGGGAGTGACTTGGGAGCAGCCAGGCAGGTCCGGATATGGCTGGATACTTTTGCAGACGCACCCAGCCGTATCCTGGCCGTATCCTGGCATTTCCGCCCAAAACTGTTTTTTTTTTAAAATTCTGGTTTAAATTTAATATATCATTACAACAGAAATTACAGTTTTCACAGCACCATTATTCTACAGAAGGTATAGTTTAAATTTAATATATCATTACAATAGAAATTATAGTTTTCACAGCACCATTATTCTACAAAAGGTATTTTTTAAATTTAATATATCATTACAGCAGAAATCACAGTTTTCACAACACCATTATTCTACAGAAGGTATATTTTAAATTTAATATATCATTACAACAGAAATTACAGTTTTCGCAGCACCATTATTCTACAGAAGGTACCAAGTACAAGCCATCATAAACATGGATACAAATAGCATGTATGAGATAAACCATAAATGTAATAAACACCTCAACTAGATATGGTAGGGACAATTGAAATTATGAATGTATGAGTAGTTTGTTGTGGCTATTTAGCTTGTTTTGTTTTTCATATGCATAATATGTGGTTACTTCTTATTTAGAAGGCTGAAATTTATATATTTTTTAATTTTTATATATTTTTTGTATTGTCGTATCCTACGCCGTATCCGACCCCAATTTTTTTTTTGCCGTTTCCGCGTATCGGATACTCCATACCCGCTCCTGTATCCAAAATGTATCGGCTACTTAGCAATTAACCAATCAAATGATGACAAATAAATAAAAGAAAATGTATGACTTAACTCTCGAGTAATGGTGCACATAGAAATTTCTTTGTATTTCAAATTACCAAATTTAAATATTAAAAAAAAAGTCCCTTCCACAATTAATTTTTTAAAATCAAAATATTTATAATGGGGAGAGCATGATCTATTAAAAGGTGTTTTTTGTTTTCAGTTATACGATGTTTAGGTTTCTACGTACACTCATAAAGTTAGGGTGCACAAAGATTGGCTCCTCTCCCTTAACACATGCCCATTCTCCAAAATGAAGAGCCATGGTCAATCGACCAGTCAAAGGGGCCAAATGAATTTTGGCCATGTCAGCGTAGTTAATGGAGTTGTTGAAGCGATAGTTTCAAATGCAGATTTGGCGTATTCAAAGTGCCATGGCGCTGGTAAAATGGATGCAACAACCAACCAAGTGTCATGCTGGCGAGAGCTCAAGCAAGCTCTCTTAGCTACCAGAATACCCATGTGAGTTCACAAAAGATTGTGCCAATGACAACTCATAAAGGGGCACAGTCATGTTCACAAAGGGTTGTTCCAATGACACCTCTGCCAACAAGTGCTTACGAGCAGTCCCAACAACAAGTAGTTGCCCAAGCGACATCTCAGCTCCAACAAATGCACAAGTAGTCGCTCTAGTGACATTTCTAGCTTCATTTTGTCAAGTAATCGCCGAAGCGACATTTTTTTTTGGTAAAAATGCGAAATTTCTACCATAAAGCTCTGTTTGCTAGATTTTCTGCACAGCTGAAAAACCTAGGCAGTCATGAGATAAATCTCCCTCATTTACCGGTGAGGCTCCCGTGTAAGATTTTGCCAATTATATTTTCTTGTATCTATCTGTTGGTATCACTTTCTATGTAGTTCATGAACCATAGCTAGACAGTTCGCAGCAAATAAGCAGCTGTAAGAGAAAAGAAATATCTGCAGAAAAGGAAAATAATAGGAAACGGGAAGAAAGGAGCGAAGATGTGCAACCCAATCAATAGTTTATAGAGTTGATCACATGCACATTGATTAAAACAAATAGATCATGAAAAACAAAATTCAAAGCAAATGAAAGTTTCAGATCTAGATCTAGATAACACAAAGTTTATGAATAGATCTAGAAATAAATAAGAGACGAATGCACCATTGACACAAAGTTCTTTAGAAATCTCTTCTCTATTCCTCTTCTTGCAGAAAGCTATCAGGGGTTTCAGCACAAAGTCTGTAACACAAGAATGCCGATTACAAATTCCGATGCTTTGACCCGTAGTTTCTTCCTCTACTTATAGTGTGTAGAGGGGAAATTACAAATGGGAACTGCAACTGAACTAGAACATAAAGAAGTAGTAAAGGGAACATCTGACAATCATCTCCCTAGAATTCCTCTCTTAGTGACATGTATCAGGAGTTTAATCCAAACTTGTGCACATCTGTCACCTATCTTAAAGAGTTCTTCCAAATAACTTAAAGCAATGGTTTTTAAACCAATACTTTAATTTTTCATTTTCATCCGGGAACATAAGAAAGAAGAGAAGAATGAAAATCTGCTAGCTCTAAAACTTACACTTTCTTTTTGTTCTGATATTGAATATACTTGTTAAACATGTAATTCAACGTCCTCCCATCTATTTTAACAATAACATCTCTCTTGGTTCTAAACTACAGCAATCCTCTGGACAAAGCGGCAATGTTAGCCTTCACCTTCACTAAACTAGGCCCGTATCCCTCAACATCTGCCTGAAGCTTCATGAGTTTGCCAATTGAATCCATTGTGAAAGGCATGGTAGCTTCATCAACTTCTTTCCGCACAACCAGAATAAATTCCTCATGGGAAGCAGGTAATTCATCTGGGATGCTCTCTGGCACTCCCCCCATTTTACTTTCCAACAACTGCATCCTTTTCAGCATGAGCTTGAAGATCTCTACGTGGAAGGAAACTGAAATTTTTAACTGCTTCCTCTTTTCCATCAATCCACCAGGTACAATTTGCTCTGCCATTAGCATGTCCTCTGGGAATGAGTGTATCTTAGTTAAAGTATCCAGATGACTTTCAACAACTATGTTCTCATCTTCTATTTGTGTCATCAATTCTTTTAGCTGAGATATTGCCCTATGCATATTCTCCAATTCAGCTGGTATTCTTTCAAAATGCCCTGAAGCTTGGTGAATGATTTGCTCTTTCCATTGAGCAATAGCTTTGACTTGGTCCCCTGCATCTTCTACTCCTGCATCAGATGATTACTCACCTGCTCATGTGCTAGAATAGGCTGAGAGGAAGGTTTGGCAACCTTAGCAATGATCTCACATAGCTGGGACACTTACTTTTGAAGCTTGGCTTTCTCAGCCTTCTCTTTGTCAAGCTTAAGGAATAAAGTGTTCATTAGTGTCTGTGTATCCTGCTTTAATCCTTCGGTGGTAGCTTGACCTATTGGCACTTTGGTCACTGCTATATTATCAACCGTGAGCTCTCCCTTGTGCTTTCCTTCTGCTGGAACTGATAACTCAGCGAACCTTTGCCCTGATTCCTCAATAATCAACCTAGAAGTCATTTTAGCGACTTTAGATTTTCTGTCTCTTCCGCCCAAGCTTAGGAGCAGCTGAAAGTCATGTTCCTCCAGGTTGATCTCTTCTCTAGCTTCCGGAATTATCTGCAAAGCCAACCATGATGAAAAGTTGCTTCTCGGGGAATGAGAAGTCACTGAGTGCACCACCATCTCATGCTCTGATTCTGTTCCATCCAAGTTTGCCACCGTGTTGTGACTGCCACCCTCTGAATTGTCCAAAGACAATGCTTTTTCAAATTCCGCCATCTATGCTTTCAACTTCTCCGCATGGAGAGGTGAGGATCTGAGTGGTTGAGGAGAAAATACAAATGACGCTGGATTCAAAGGGGAACACGATCTCTCTGGGGTTCTGGTGATGCCAAAGTTCTATGAGTTGATGCTGGAGAAGTTGGAACTAGCATAGTAGCTGTAGATTTGACCTTCTCCTGTGTGTGAGACTTCTTGTGAACTTTAAGATTCTCCGGCCTTCTGCTACTTTCACCTTCGTGCTTTCTTTTGTTGGAGTCTCCTGCAGTAAAGTTACCTGTAATTTGATTCATCAAAGCTTCATCTAGGCAATACCCCTTTGTCAACAACCAGTGCGAAGTGTTAACTAGAACTGTAGACGATCTTTCCTCAATCGTCTGGCAGCCACCAATGTTTTCCTAAAGAGCAGCTCTATCCCCTCACATCTGATGATATGAGTCAAGTATCACATGCCCATCATCTGCGAGATCTGTAGGTATCTGTGCCAAACCATAATCAGATACTTGTTGTGCTGATAACTTGCTGAAATCTTTCTTTCTAACTTCATATTCGTTTCTGCACTTCATCCAGAAGTCTTCCAACGAAGGTACATGTGAGTATTCCTGAGAGATGGTCTTCTTCGCTACTCCATATGGGTTAAAGTTCAACCGTGCTGGGAAGAACTCAGGCTCATACCCAGAAAACATTTCAGCTTCAACTCTAGCTTTGTGGATGCTCTGGTAGCTGTAATAACCCACTGTGACTGGAAAGAAACCCGTAGACTTGTGCCGCTTTGATTGTAAGTCATGCATCTCCACGAGTTGTTTGCACAACTCCATGATGACCCACTTGTTGTTTGGATACCTCGACAACTTTACTGGTTCTCCCGAAAAGCCGGTTACCCTGAGATAGGTGAAGTCTGCAAACTGGATGAAAATACAGCCATGTTGGAATACAACTTCCCAAGCTTCTTTGCTTACCTTGTTGGTAAGCAAGGAACCCATCCTTGACCGCCTTGTAATCTCTGTGGCATTCAAGAACTGCCAACTGTGGGAAACACTCAAAAATAAGATCTTTTGCCAATACGCCCCATCTATCCAGCTTGGAAAATATACCCTGCAAGGCTGTTGCATATACTAGGTATGAAGTCATTTTGAAGCTGTATGTCCGCCGCACACTCCGGAGTTGCTCACCAATGTTGTCATTGATGATCTCTGCCCAATTGATTATTTAATCAGCTCTATTGATCTCAATGGTCCTCACCTAGGTAGCCGATACGGCTAGAAACAGGGTTGGGAGTGGGAGCGGGAGCGAGTAGGGAGTGGGAGCGGTGACGGGAGCGAGTAGGGAGCGGCGGCAGAGCTGTGGAAACGGCCAGGTATGGCCTGTGCCGTACCCGACTGTTTCCGCAGCTCTGCCGCCGCCCCTTGCCCGCTCCCACTTAAAAAAACGCGATTTTTTTTATTTTTTATTTTTTTCATGTTTTTAAAGCCCCACAACAATAAAAAAATAAAAATCATTCTAATATAAAACCTAAAAGCTAACTCTAAACAATAAAACAAAAGAACAACACAAAAACAAAACATAAAGCAAACAAACTCACATTGTGGCTCTCCAAAATTGCATTGTGCTTGTCTAGGGTTTGAGGAGCTATTGCTAAGCTTGTAGGAGTGTGAGGAGCTGCAAAGGAGGAGGATTTGTGAAGGATTTGTGGCTTACTAAGTGAAGGTAAGTTTTTTTTTAATTTCTAGCCTTGTTTCTCTATTTTTTTTTATTATTTAATCTTTCACACATTACATTTTTTTGCTTATGTTCATTTTTATTTTGCTCTTTCTATTTAATTTTTTTAATTTTCATTGTTCAATCACAATACAATTGCATGCCATTGTTTTCTTTGCTTAATTTTTTTTTTTGAACCTTGTAGGTATTTCTACAATGGCAACAAGAAGTTCTGCTTCTTCTAGGCAATCTTTGGCCAGGGACTTAGACCCAAATTCACCGTTATGGAGGCACGTAACAATAGTTCAACAACTTGCAGGTGGTGGTTGTTTTGAATGGAAATGCAATGAGAGTGATGGACTATTCAAAGGCTCTTATAGTAGGGTGAAAAGCCACTTGTGTGCCATAACGAGTAATGGTATAAGAGTATGCAGGAGGAAGAATAATGCTGGGGTGCCAAAAGCAAAAGTTTTGGCATATATCAAAGAGCAGGAAGATGCAGAGGCAAAAGTGGCTATGAGAGCAGGTCATCCATTGGCCAAAAGAGGAGGTTCATCTCGTTCAGCGAGGCCTCCAGTTGCTCCATTACCTAGTGGATCCCCAATTGTGGCCATGCCACATCCATTTGTGGTTCCTATCTCCAAGGATGAGGATGTTTCCCCTTGCACGAAAGAAAAGTAAGACAAAAGCGCCATTGGAAAAGGCCTTTCAGAATGAGAGCAGAGCAGATTGCAGATGAACACATTGCAAGGTGTGTATATGCTAATGGGCTTTCTTTTAATGTTGTGAGATCAACTTATTGGCATGAGATGGTGAAAGCCATCAATGAGGCACCAAAAGGGTATAAACCACCAGGATATGAGAAGATCCGCACCACCCCTTTGGATAGACAAAAAAAATATGGGGAAACCTCCTTGCAACCAATTAGGGACTCATGGACCAAAACATGGTGTGTCCATTGTTTTTGATGGATGGAAAGATGCAAGAAACCCCCCTTTAATCAATGTGATTGCAGTATGCCCTAAGGGGGCAATGTTTTTGAAAGCGGTTGATTGTGAGGGGCAAGTGAAGGATGCCCAATTCATAGCCAACATTCTCTTTGAGTCCATTGAGGCAGTGGGGCCTGAAAATATTGTCCAAGTCATAACGGACAATGCCAAAAATTGCAAAGCTGCGGGGATGCTAGTTGAGGCACGGTATGGGCATAGTTTTTGGACACCTTGTGCCGTGCATTCATTGAATTTAATGCTAAAGAAAATGGCAAACAAAATAGAGTGGATCCAGCAAGTGTATGCAGAAGCTGAAGAGATCCAAATGTTTGTCACCAACCACCACATGTCACAAGGAATTTTTAGATCATTCTCGCAGTTGGAGCTACTGAAGGTAAGGAAAAGCTTTCTTTCTTTCTTTTTAATTTAAAATTTAAATATAAGTTTTTAAGTTTTTTAGTATTCTTTTAGCTTTCAATTTTATAATTTATTTTTAATTTTTGTTCCTCGTTCTTATTAGGTTGCTGAGACTTGGTTTGCATCACATACAATCGTCTTGAGACGACTAGTGAAGGTGCGAGAGGCACTCATGAGGATGGTAACATCCAATCTTTGGCCTGTACGGAGGCAATCAAACACTCAACGGGCTCAAAAAGTGAAGAACCTGATCTTAGAGGACCCTTGGTGGGATAGAGTGGATTATCTGTTGAGTTTTACGGAGCCCATTATGAGTATGATCTGGTTTACTGACATGAATCAGCCATGTCTAGGAGAGATATATGACGGCATTGACTCAATGATTGAGAAGATAAAAGCCGTCATAAATGCAAAAGAACAAGATCCCGAGGAAATATTTTTCAAACAAGTGAAGTCAATCCTCATTGAGCGGTGGAACAAAATGACCACCCCATTACATCTACTAGCTTTTGCATTGACTCCTAGATTTTATAGCACAGAGATCCTTTCCTTACCAGGGAGGGTAGCACCATACAGGGATGCGGAAGTCAATGAGGGATATATGGCGGCATTGGCTAGGCTCTTCCCTGATCCTAAGGCCCAAGACCAGGTTATGGTAGAGTTTGGCAATTTCATAGTAGAAACGGGTCATAGCCTTCTCGCTCTTCGAAGCAAATACAAGATGGATGCTCATATGTGGTGGTACCTCCATGGTACTTCATCGGTTTACTTACAACCTCTTGCAATCAAGGTCTTGGCACAGGTAAGTTTTAAATTTTTTTATTCTCTTTTAAGTTTCTTTTAGTTTTTTTAAAATTTAAGTTTGAAGTTGAACTTTGCATTGACTTTGAAGTTTGGGTTGCCTAAATAGGTTGCAAGTTCATCTTCCTCTAAGCGCAACTGGAGTACATATAGTTTTATTCACTCATAGAAACGCCACAGGTTGAGGGCTAAAAGGGCTGAAGATTTGGTATACATACATTCCAACGCGACAGGTTGGGGGCTAAAAGGGAAGGGTCAACAAGACATTGGGACATTGATCCAGAGATAGTTGACTTGGATGCTTCCATTTCCCACCATGGAGCATATGATGATGAGGGGAGTTTTGTGGCACTGACACCACGAAACCTACATGCACAAGGGGGTGCAACTGGTAGTGGCCTTAGTGCGAGTGGTTCAAGCCCATGTGGTTCTAATGAACCTCATAATGATGATGATGTAGCTGGTTTTGATCCTCTTGATGAAGAGGAATATGATGAATATTGACAATGAAAGATAGTTTGAACTTTGAATATTGATCCATGATTGAATTTAATATATCATGAGATTCATGACATTCACATTGTGTTCGATTTAAATATTTTAAATTTTAATTTAACTTTTAAGCTTTTAAGTTTATAAGTTTTATCAGTATCCTAGCTTATTTGTTGTGGTTATTCACTTATTTAGCTTACAACTTGTCTTTTATCTTGTCTTTCATATGCATAATATGTGGTTAATAATTAAATTCCTATTTAAAAGGTTGAAATTTATATATATTTAATTTTTTATATAGTTTTTGTACTGCCGTATCCTACGCCATATTCGGGGTCAATTTTTTTTTTTGTCGTTTCCGCGTATTAGATACCCCGCTCCCGCTCTCGTATCCAAAACGTTTTGACAACTTAGGTCCTCACGAAAGCATACATCCATGAGCGGAAGTTGTAAGTATTGACTTCTCCACTTAACCTGCAAAGCAATTTAGTGATATCATCCACCTCCTGCACCCTCAAGTTGGAATTGTGGACAGAAGTTAGTCGGGAACTTTGATGGGGACTTGGGCTTCTTCAGATATCTGCCGTTCATTATGCCCACGTAATCTGTTTTGTGTTTCTCCCATCTGTTGCCAGCATCCAGCATGCTAATTGCAACCACCACGATTCGTGTTGGAATCTTTAGACAATAATTCATAAACTGTGCATCCAGCCCGATTATTGTCTTTCCCACAGCATCCTAGATTGTTCTGGAAAGGGGATGATATGAACTTACACAATCCATAACAAATTCGGGCAACTGAGCTGAGACTGGGAATGTTGATGCTAGAATAATTCCACTACTTTTTATTGCCATCTTCATGCAGAGACGTCTGTTCGGCCCTGACAATCTGTCAATTATTTTGGAGATGGGTTCAGGGCACTTCATAGTCTGTGTCATTGATATCAGCAAATTTGGAAGCTATCGCATGATTCTGCTGATCCCTCTCTTTTATCACGCTTCATCATGGCTGGAGCAATCTTTGTCTATGTTCTTTTTCTTTTAATCCTGTCGGAATTCCTTGCAACTGGATCAATTTGTGTAGATCTAGCAATTTCTTTAGATTCGGAAGATATATTTAGTGTACCTGACATTGATTTGAACTCCCTTTCACCTATATGAACACCTGTAATGAATACTTGCAATTATTTCAGACAAAGATGAAGTCCAGAGCATGGATACTTGATTTCTATCACCAAAAATTTGCATATGAAGCCTGCTGCCCTAAAATTTGAGGTCTTGTTTGCATGCAAAGCAAACAAAAATATTATTTAATTAACTAGATCACTTATACCAACATGCAGATGATTATCATAGCATAAATCAAGCTATTCCAACCCTAGGCGTCTAACCTTGAAGCTCCCTGGCAATGAAAAACACTTTCTGATGCAAAAATCTTCCTTTCCTTGGCGCCAAAACTGTCTGGGCTCCAATCCTTAGGAAAAAGAATTAATTGCTTCTTTATTATGGCAACCCATGCTTATATAACCCTCAACATTCTATTTTTTAATAATTGTCCTTCCTATTCCTGGCACTTTAATTAATAAACAATCATGTTTATTCACCCAAATTGGGCGCCCAATTATGCATGTTGCTGGCTGCCTTTAAATAAATTTATTTTATTTATTTTTAGCATGCATACATGATCTATTTTCAGCTCACCCTCTTGCACTGAATTTCATCCATTCTTGGCACTAAAATTAGGCAGAAAAACTATTAATAAATAACATTAAAAGCATTATTTAATGCCTAAATGGGTCGCACTTTTTGACAGGGCTGATTTCTAAAAATAAGAAGTCAACTTTGATGGGATTATTTATCCTGCACTATAGCTCCAAAATCCCCTTTTTTCACTTAAGCTGTTTGACTTCCATAATGAGAATTTTTACCCTGCAAGGCAGGTAAGAAATTCCTGCCTGCTTGCCACTGCCAAAATTCCCATTATCAAATTAAAACATCTCCCAAAAAGTGCGACTTGCATTAAAATTAGCCTCCTTTGGTAAAGTGCGACTTGCATTGGTGAATAAATCCCTTTGGTGGGAAAAGTTAGCCTGCCCAGTAGGCAGAAAATTCTCATCGGTGCTTTAAGTGATTTTTCTTTATTTTATAATGGGAATTTTTACCCTGCAAGGCAGGTAAGAAATTCTTGCTTTCCTGCCGCCTCTAATTTTCCCATTACAGCTTAAGTGACTTTGACTTCATGGGAAAAACTACCCTGCCAGGCAGGTAAGAAATTCCTCTCTGCTTGCTACTACCAAAAATCCCATTGCAACTTAAACTCATTCTTTCCAAAAAGTGCAACTTGCTTGTGAGAGGCTTTTTGTGCATGACTTCATCTTTTTTGGCCATAAGTTTGCATTTTGAGGCTGATTCCTTATGATGATGCGTCAATAGAAGATCTCTCGATGCTTCAGGCCATTAAACATGCTATACTGGACAAGGAACAGACCTAAGAGAATTTCACAGAGAAACTATGTAGAAAACCGGAGAAAAACGCAAAAGAAATAAATAAAACCGAAAAACGTTGCCAGCAGCTGTAGATAATGCCTTGAATTTCTTCCTGGTGAAAACCCTATTGAGATGAGTGAATACTGGCATGCAAAACTTCAACAGGATTCAACCGGAGCACAATTTACTTC
This sequence comes from Taxus chinensis, assembly GCA_019776745.2. NCBI lineage: Eukaryota > Viridiplantae > Streptophyta > Pinopsida > Cupressales > Taxaceae > Taxus > Taxus chinensis. The sequence goes on along the minus strand of CM034146.1, from coordinate 41,676,618 downwards.
AAACGGGGCATTATTTATTCAATAAAAAATTAAATAAAAAATTCCTGTAGACAAAACTTGGCTGATGGATAAAATGAGTTTCGGCATCTGGGTATTTGTCAAAGTTGGCTCATATGATTCACTGGGAATATCTTAACATAATATAAACATCTTCTGGCAATGAAAACACATAAAGACCCGTTATTTTAAAAGAACAATTTTTTTTAAACGTGGGGTAGTCTCAGATTTCAGGGTGAAATCTGGGGACACCAAGCTCTAAGTTTTCAACAAATGCAATTGTCTTTGCCGGAATGGTCACGGCAATGACATCCTCTGCAAAGACATCTTCAGTAAGAGCAAAGCAGGATCGTAACAATGATAAGATGTAGAAAGGGAGAAAGGAAATATGAGGCAAGAAGAAATAGAAAAGAAAAAAAATTGGTTTACTGGAAGGGAGCAGTATATAGGTGGACATTCTGACATGTCCTTTTGCAGGAAAATATCTGACATTGTCAATGTGGATCCCAATGTGTAGGGGCACACTCTTTCAAAGATAGTAGGCAGATTTTGTAGTGAGCGTGTTTAATGCTATTAGGTGCCAATTTATAGCAGTTAGGTGTAAAGCCAAGTGGGCAAATCCTCATGGAGGATCTATAAATAAGAGCATGTTTTAGTTTTTTTTGTATCGAGGCACGAAAGCAATGAAGCTCTGCCAATTTTATTGTAAAAGAGTCGAAGCTCTCTCATTTTGTTGAATATAGTCACAATTTTATTTCTGGGTTTCTTCTGCGCCTTTCCCATTTCAACAACATATCCATCACAATGTGCAAAGTACAAGAACTTTCATTTTCAATGGGCCTCCTTGCATTTAGTGACATGCAATATGACAGCCAAGTCACCCACAATCTCTTTCACTTAATAGCTACAATGTCATTTTTTATATAAATCAACTTCATATAATCATTAGGTGCACAACTGCCTCTAGCACCCAAAAGACTTCATTCATCGTCCCTTTCAACCTTAGTAATTGCTAATAACATGGAGAACAAACATTTAACTTTTAGACCAATCATCAAGCTTTAGTGCAAAATTCTGTGAGACATCTCTCTTTCCTAATTGGACATCTCATTTTGGGTGTAGTGGGAAACAACCAAACAACATACATACACAACTAAAATCTATTTAATGATAATGGTGATGTTCAAAGTGCATCTGTATAAGGATATTTTATTTAGAAAACTAAGGAACATTTTTACAAAGCAATGTTTCTTTGTGATCCTATTTTCTATGATACACATTCCTATTATATCCCACCTATCCATCTACATGATTGTTATAACTACCTAATAACTTATCAACCCCTAATTTATTTCTTACCATGCATAACACCTATATACTATAGTGTAATAATTCCTAACATTTCCCCTATTATTACATCATGGTTCAAAGACAGAGAATTAACTTCATATGTGAATTGGGACATTAACACAGTTTGCCATACAATCAATAATGGGAATGGCCTCACTGCACCTCCTCAGTGGGATCTAACCTCCTTGAACAATTCATATGAATGGGGACATACTCTACCATTTGCTAAAAGTGGGATACAACCTCATTTAACAATTCATACAAATGGGGACATACTCTACCATTCGCTAAACAGTTGTGGGAATTGGCCTCATAAATTTTACAAAGGATCGGTGAATGAGGATTGTTGAGAAACATTAAATAAGCATGTCCTAGGACACACTCATACATAATTGTCCCCAAAAAACACAGTATTCAAATAGGAACACATTCAACTATTCGTCAGTCATAATCTAAGTTATTGCATTTGAATTCATGTTCAAATTCACAGAGGATAAAATTTGTTGCTAGAAAAATCAACGATAAAATTTAACAATAAATTATATACTTCTAGATTAAATATTTAAAAAAGAAAGATAATTTCATTTTTCAAAAAAAAACGTATCACATTTGATTAAGTAGCTATCCTAATAAGTTGATCAAAATGAAAAACTTCTAAAACATGTGCTCACAGCTGAATATCAATATTTATAAAGTTTTCAAAAAGTGATGGATCAAAGTCTTGAACTTCCCCATGTAGCATGGGCTAAGGTCTACTTATTACATCAAAAAGCTCTAAATCATCAAGAGCACTTGGCTCAATCTCATCATCACTAGCAATAGCATCATCATTACCAACACCACTAGATTTGCCCTCATGTTCATCGTAAACAAAATCAAGATCATCTTCATCAGAAGAGTCTTCTAGGAAATGATGAAGCTTTTTCCTTTGAAGTGAATGCATATTTTGTCACTTTTCTCATAATCAATCACACATTGCCACGATATGAACAATGTCATCCATCTTTCTTAATAACAACCCATTCCTTTTCTTTGATTGAACATGGTCGAAACTGCTTCAATTCCTCTCACATGCTCATGCATTTACTCCTTGACTCAAGATTCGAACTGCAAAATGTTGTAGTTTAGGAGTTTCTATTCCATAGAATCTTCACCATTCATTTCCATCCATTTCTTCCATGTAATCTATTGTTGATTGGGTTCCAAAAAACCCATTTCTTCTAACCTGTATGCTCCAACACTTGATCCCTAACTTTTGCTTGCAACTTGTGGATCCGGTTCAAACCTCCCTATGGCTTCATAAAGGCCTACTCATGATTTCACTGTCACCTTGTCTGTCTATATGGATAGAATTTTCGGCTCCAAATAGCACAGCTGCTGCATTCAAGGGGGTGTGCATCATTTTCCACCTTGAATCACATTGTTTCCCATATCTCAATATAGTCTGCGTGCACATTATTGAATGTTTTTTTAGGATGGCTTTCCTTGCAACAGTCCATAGCTTTCATAAACCATACCAAGACAAGGTTTATCACCATCAACCATATGCGAAGCACTATCAACAATTGGTTGCACAAACTTTTAAAACTTTTGTTGCATTTTCCCAAAAATTAGTTGTTTATAATTATTTGCTCTACATGTTCTTTCCTTTTGCACCTTTAGAAAGAACTGAATTCTTCCCAATCAATGGAACAAACAACTAGATCTGGAGCATTGCCTTTCTACTTCAACCACTCTTTTCAAAGTGATATAGAAGTAGACAAATCTTGTGTCACATGGTTTCGACAATTCTTTGGATGTATATTTCTTATATATACTCAATGTGAGGCGATAGTTTTTTTTTAAAAATTGACAACTGTTCTTCTTTTTTGAACTGCTTCATGTACTCGAGGAAATTTGAGCAAGTCATGGAGTAGTAAATCAATGCAATGGTCTGCACAAAGACTCCAATAAATATGTGGGTACTTCTCTAATATCAACTTTCCAACTCCCACATTGTTTCTAGCATTATTAGCAACAACTTGAAAGACAGTTTCTACACCAACTTCAAGAATCATTTCATCCAAAATGTTGAAGACTACTCAAAAGTTTTCTTGTGTTCCATAATATCAATTACTTTTAAAAATACAACACCTTTAGGGAAATAGACCAACATGTTGATCAATCGTCTTTGACGCATATCTAATCAATCATCACTCAAAATGATGCAACTTGTTAACTTTCAAGAGTCTTTAATGTCTGTCAATTTTTCAATGAATCCATCTTTTGATCCATCAAAAGTGTAGTCCTCAAATCCTTGAACCTGAAGTTGTATCCGCTTTGCCAAATGAAATTGATTATTGCACTGCATTTTTAAAACGAAGACTCCTGGAGATATGAAATGGAATCATAAAAGGAATCAACCCATGCATCATCGACTTGTTTTTTTCTACAAGTTTCCAAAAGCTATTCCGTGTTGCTGTCCCACCATCTTTCAGTGGCATTACAAAACTTGTAGGCATGGTAAAACAAAAAGATGTGTGGGGCCTTATAGGCCTGAAAAGTGTAGTTCTCAAAGCCTTTGAATATGGAGTTGTGTCCCCTTTGCCAGATGAAATTGATTGTTGAATTACATTTTTAAAGCGAAGACTCTTGGTGACATGAAATGGAATGGCAGATTTATAAAAGGATTCAATCCATGCATCATCGACTTGTTTTTTTCTACAAGCTTCCAAAAGCTATTCGGTGTTGTTGTCCCACTATCTTTTAGTGGCATTACAAAGCTTGTAGGCATGGTAAAACAAAAAGATGTGTGGGGCCTTATGGGCCTAAAAAGTGTAGTCCTTAAAGCCTTTGAACCTGGAGTTGTGTCCCCTTTGCCAAATGAAATTGATTGTTGAACTGCATTTTTAAAGCGAAGACTGTTGGTGACATGAAATGCAGTGACAAATGTATAAAAGAAATCAACCCATGCATCATTGACTTGTTTTTTTGTAAAGCTTCCAAAAGCTATTCCGTGTTGTTGTCCCACTATCTTTTAGTGGCATTACAAAACTTGTAGGCATGGTAAAACAAAAAGATGTGTGGAGCCTTATGGGCCTAAAAAGTATATTTGGGTTTGCTTTTTTTGGGGTGCCCTTTTCTGATTTAAAGCTAGTGAATTCTTATAGCCTCTCTCCAATGTTGTCTTTATTATAGGAATGACATTCGAATATACTTTAACACCACCTTCTTAACCACTTGATATGCCAAGAAGGTAGTCCATTATTGCTCACATAAAATGCATGTGACACTATTTGTTTGAGCCTCACGGTTCATATATTTCTATCCTTTTGCATTTGATTTTGGAGGTGCCATACCAATATAATAATTTGTATTTTTTAACAAAAGTTAAAGAGTTTGAAATAATAAAATAAAAAATTGAAATTACGATATAAAATTATAAAAAATTTATTATCATACATTCAATTGAAATGTATGATAATAATTATCGAATAATTATGTATAATATAAAATTTGTTGTTAAAATTATAAAATCTTAGTAAAAAACAACAATTTTATAAAAGTTTATAAAACAATATTAAAAACTTAGAAAGATCTGTGAAATAATAAAAATATTAATATAAAAATAATAAAATAATATTTTTTTTACAAAACAAACATTAATTCAAAAACTCCCAAGTCCTTACCTGATTGAACTCAAAGCCTTCAATAATCTTTGAAGCTTGCGTGCAACAAAAATGACGCTATTAGGTATGTAAGTCTACAATATTGCCGTCACGGTGGTATTTCTCTTAGCTTCGGCGATATTTCTCTCAACTCGTGCGGTTAATCTTTGCACATTGGCACAAGCTTCATGGTGGTTAATCCTTTCCTTTGTTGCTTCAGCCTTCATGCTTCCATTGATGGATTCACAATTCACGCAGCAAGGGTTTATTGTAAATGATCCCAGTCAAAGTGAATATATACCCAAACAATGGCATTTTCAAAAGCCCTGGAAGTAGAAAACCCTAAAATGAATGTCAATGATTTTTAAAACGAATTTTAATGATTTTCAAATATGAATTTTATTAATATTTTCCATTCGTACGAATCCTGGCAATTTTTTCGTTGCACTTTGAGATTTGTTGAATTTGAGGCTTAAAATTCGGCAAATGCAACAACTTCGGTCATAATAGTGAGACTGAACTGCATTATTTTATCTCCAAGTGGGACTAGGCCTCACCTTTTCTGCTCGGGTTGGCTAGGGCCTCACTAAGCAATTACCAAACAACAATAGTGGGAATGAGTCTCATTACGCTTCATCAATGGGAGCTAACTTCACTGATCAATAATAGTTCCAGATCGAGATAGTTATCTTCCATCTCCTATGTTTCTCCATCCTGTGCTAGAACTTGGCTCACTCAATATTGTTGATTCTGATGGTCCTATGGACCACAAACCGCTCTAGGAATCTCTCCAATGGTTGTGGTGTCTTTCCCATGCTTGTCTCCTCCATGGAAATAAACTTCTCCCTTCAATAAAAAAGCTTGTGTGTTAAGTTCTACCGACAATGCATCCATGTAAAAATCAGCTCAAGGGTGTATACAAATGGCGAGGAACATAAAACAGACCATAAACAACATCATTGCGACCATCATGCACATGCACTATCATGTGGTGCGAAGCTCCGCAATTAGTTTTTTTTATTTTGGTATTGTTAGGCCCCCAATTGACCAACCACGACATATATATATATATATACACCCAAGAGCGACCACGAATGGGGACCACTGTATATAGTTCCAGATAGATAAGATAGTTCAGGGAGGGGGGGGAACCACTCTCCCGGACCACGATACCATTCTCTATAGATGGGAGAGGACCATTGAAAAATATTATATGTTTTTCAAAAGTGTTGTATGTATATATATATATATATATATATATATACCCAAGAGCGACCACGAACGAGGACCACTGTATATAGTTCTAGATAGATAAGATAGTTCAGGGAGGGGGGGGAACCACTCTCCCGGACCACGATACCATTCTCTATAGATGGGAGAGGACCATTGAAAAATATTATATGTTTTTCAAAAGTGTGTTTTAGTGCCTACAGGTGTTTGAACCCGCGCCCTACTCTTTACTAACATAGGTGCCTACTAATCCACCTACTGCTTGCCACATGCCACCATCTCATTTCAATCGGGTAAATTGAAAAATAAAAAAACCAATGATGTGACTGCTGATGCACAGGACCCACCCACGCATGGGCATGTATGTCTTTATGGTACTTTTTATGAATTGGTTTTATGTATGTGGTGCATTCTCGTAGAAGAATAACCTCCGGCTATACAAATGATGTTCAATGGAATTTTGTAGAAAGTTTAGAATATGATTTTACTCATACGGGCAATTTTTTTTTGTTAGAATCTGCTTTCTAGATAAAAAATTACGAATTTAGTCCAAGCTTTCCGGGAAGATTATAAAGCCCAAACTGCACTATGGGAGCATAAAAAAACTAAATCTACTATAGGAGCAGGAGCGAAACCTTTTTGGGGAAAAAGTTAACCACAAGATTTGACACAATCTAGAAAAATCTTGAAATAATTCATCATGATCTTCATGATAGCGAATTAAATTTACTCCAGGCTCTCCTAGGGTGAAATAATAAATATTACATGTAAACTATATACTTCATTTTTTTATGTTTTCAACCATATACTTACCCATGGTGCTGGTGTGGTGCTACCCTATATTTGTATAAGATGAAAAATATTTATAATAAATTTTTGTTACTACACTTTCTAGCAAGCGCCATCTTTTTGTGTGCTTTGCTTCTCCATGCTATGATTCTGTGCTGCTTCTTCTTGAATGTTTCATTGCAGCTATTGTTATGCTCTCTTCAACAAGCACTTCTAATCTAAAATTTCACCACTACCAGGCCTTCATTCAAACGCTTCTATTTGCTATTTTTCTTGTGATTTTCCTCTGCAACTGTGCACCTCATTACTGCAGCTGCTCACACACCCCTTAAAAAATAGTTAATGTTTCTGTTGTTCACTCTAAAGTCTAAATTACAGACGCCTCTTTCCTTCAAAATGCCTTTGCTGAGAGTTCAACATATGCGCTACTTTATGTTGTTTTGTTGTCCCATGCTTCACGCATTAGCCACTTGTTTTGCACCATTTTGGACGGATCTGTTCATTCATCAAAACATAATAAAAATGATTTTTTGTGAGATGATAGATGCTTTAGTCAGCCAAAAAATGCCTCTATTTCCTTATTTGCAGCTAGGTGTCACTATCCAGACACCACTGAGCACTAAAATGTTTTTCATTTGCCAGGAAGGCCGCAAATTTCTTATGAGTTTTTCACTGTACAAATAAAAATACTAGGCTCATGCTTAGCGGATTTCAGCAATAAAGAACCGGAATAAAACCTCTCCGAAAAAAATGAACCTTGCTCTCATAGCCTCGCGACTATCCTACTCTCAACTCTATCACCCACTCTATACCAAATGATATCCAAATTGTATCCATATCAGGATATGTTATTGAATAGACTTAAAGGAATTGTTATACAGTGCAGTGTTTGTTTGTGATTCTATTTTCTAGGATACACATTCCTATCATATTTCGCTTGTTCCTCAGGCCTAGTCTATCCACGTGATTGTTATATAGAACCACATTATAACCTATCAACCCCTAATTTATTTCTCACTAAGTATAATACTTATAGTGTAGTAAATTCTAACAAGTGGAAACAACAAACACGTATGTAGGTTTTCACCCTTTCCACTAGTTAGATCCAAGATATCATCTTGTTCTATTTATATAAGGATTTTACGTTGTGGATTTATGATGATTAATACATGTTTGTAGAAATAAGAAATCACATGTTTACTTCATGGTGCACATCATAGCTCATCTCATATATTACATGTATCTAACACAATGTATTCACCAACATTTGACTAAAAGGTCAACTTGGGTTTAGAAACTAAGACGGTGGAGAGAGTCATGTTATATGGATGAAGTATTAATAAATCTCCCCCTTCCAAGAGAAAAATCGAGAGGGAGATGATTAACAAAGATATACACAATTTGTAGAAGCTGGGAGGTGTCAACATACTAACCTTGTTGAAATCATGTTGGATTCGAAGATTTATGGCACACAAACTCCTTGAAGTGGCAAAGGGCCATGAAATCTTGACTTGAAGTCGAGTAAGACAAAGACTATTTAAGATATGTATGATAGCATACAATAATTTATGGAATAATAATTTTACCTATTTTGACAATACTGAATTTGAGACGACGTCAAGTTGGGTCAAAATCAAACTTGATCAAAGCTCACTTATCTCTTTTTTGGCCGACTTGCATATAATCAAAGGTTTGAGTCCCCCTTTCAATATTAATGCACTTATCATGAATACTTATTGTGTTGTTCTACAAAAGGATATGCCAAACAGTATCTCCATCCCAAATACAATGCATATTCTTTATCTTATGCTTCTAACATAGTATTAGGCTGTGGTCCCGTGCAAGGGGCAAGTTGAATTTTTTGAGTAGGTGCAAGAGAGAAAAAATAGGATATTTTAGTATTAATAGGGTTCCATGAATTTTTTTTATTTTTTTCTGTTGAGACAAAATAGGAGTCTTTAGCACTAGTAGAAGTATGGTCTCATGAATTCCAAATAAATTTTTGGGAGGGAAAATTGGGAGGGAAGCTTAAACACAAACGCCAAGTGTCACAAAAGCTCCATAAAATTTTTAAGCAGCTGATTTTTTGTGTGCCCCCAATTGCTTTATGTGGCTGGAAATCTTATCCCTAAAATTTAACTGCTCAGAAATTTTAAAAGTTTTGTTGAGTTTTAGCAGCTGCAATAATTTTTTTTTAATATGAGACCACATCTCCCAGATAAATAAGAGCATTACCCCCCAACATGGGGCTGCACTCTTAGTGTGGCATTCATTATAGGCATAATTCTTAACAATTTATTAAAACTGCTTCCACATTCATATATATAATACTTAGTTCAATAATCATTTATAATTTTTAAGATGGTAGAAAATATTATTTGGTAGGCAGGTTTGTAATCTTAGTGTACATAATGGTGTAACCATATCACATGAGAGCAGTAACAAGATTTAAGGGCCCAATAATACAGGATGACACATCCATCACATGTTCAATATAAAAATGTATTCATTTATAAATAAGAAAGTACAAAACATTAGACTCATAAGCGATACTTGAAAATTCTATTAATTAGTTTTAAACTTGTTATATTGTCACATTCTTCAAGAAAGGAGTAGGGAAGGTTAAATATCTCCAAGCTAGGATCTATCATTTCGATCAATTGAAATTGATACAAGTTAGATTGATACAGTTTGGTGCCACTCAAATTCTACTGATTTTGTTCATAATATTAAGAAAATGGCGCAAATCATTATGAAATTTGGATCAATGAATTACATCCGATATAAATACAATATGATTCTTGACAATTTGGGGAAACAAATTGGCATGCATTTGGAGAAATCCAATGACACTCGCAGTGAATCAAATATGAGAACTGACAGAATCTTAAGTTGTCTCTTATTTTTTAATCATTTAGAATTTGAAGTCAATTTCGCGTCTCATTGTGGAGGCGATAAAAAAACATTTCAAAATATAAGTTAAAAAAATAGTTACAAACTTTAATTTTTATGAAAAATTGTGGATGAACTTAGTCTTTGCATATGTAAACTAAAACATATGTTTTATTAATTTTAAATAACTAAACTCAAGTATTTTGGGAGGGAGAACGGAGAGACTGTATCACCAAAATGCCTAAAAATTGGACACTGTTATACAGCCACATATTTTTAAATAGCAAAAGCAAACAAATCTTCCAATCAATCTATTTAGAGTTACTGAGTAATTTTGAATTTGTGATAATCAATAAACCTTTTTCCTTGTAATCATATACTTTTGACTTTTGGTGATATTTAAAAATATATGAGGATTGACCTTGGTTTTGATTTTCATCAATTTGCCTTTCAATAGATTTAATGCTTACAATATCATAGAATATTTTGAATGAATTTTAAAATTTTATAGTCATGTAATTTTATCTCTCATTTTTAATTGCACGATATCAAGGCATATTATTATTTTTAAACAACATGCAGAGAAAAGTTTGTGAATTCGTGTTGTAAATTATAGAAATTGAGCTCCTTCAATCCTAACCAAAAGATATTGAATTTTGTTAAGGAAAATGAATCATACTAGATAATAGAAGGGAATTGTTCCAATTTAATGTGTCCGTCATGAATGACTCAAATAACAATACGATTTTAATTTTTTTGCTAAATATCTTAGAAACTCTATGATTTGATATTCTTGTTGTAATAATGGAGGATATTATTTGCACCGAAAAGTTTCTTATTGTTGCAAACTTTACATATTTTAGGTATTGGTCGCATGTGGTGAAGTGTCGCAGTTGTAAAGTTGCACTGAAGGTGTTAAAAGCACTTGAGATCACAACACAAGTGTTATCCATTGTATCTATTGCAATGCTTGGAGTTATAGCAATCACTAAACATGTGCCTTTCTTATCCATAAATGTTTGGAATCCAATTCTAGTTAGTAGTGCATTAGCTTTTTGTTTGGCATCAAGGTGGTTATCACACTTCATATATAAGACCTTTTATTTTCATGACTACAACCATGCACTTATCAAGTGAAGTATACAATCAAAATCATGTAAAAATCTAAGTGCCTCACTTTTTCATAATTAAACACGAGTTGTAGAAAATAATAGTGTGATAAGTTACAATATCCATTACATTTGGCTTCTGGAATGCTAGAAATTCCATTTCTTGAGACAAAGGCTTTTGTAAAGACGTTTATTTTGAAAGATTAAGTAAACAAACTTAGTTCAAGTGTCTTGAATTAGATTACACCCGAGACAATTGTAAGGAGAATTTTTGTTATGGAGGGAAGTGATTATCTTTGATTGCTATTGTATTAGATAAAGATATACATTTTTTTCAGTATTATTTCAAGATTAATTGTTAAATATTAATAGATTGATGCTTCTTGATTCAATGAGACAAAGTTTTGAACACAATTATAAATTATGACAACCAAGATATGTGTGTAAGTTGGGGCTTGTCATCCAATAAACATTTTGACATCATGTAAATAGTGTAATATATGATTTGAAAAATTAATAGTAATTATATCAGTAAAAAGAAGCCATAATGCCCCTATTAACATGACAAGTTCTTAAAGATGATTGTTCCTTAGTTGAGTGGCCTCCTCCAGTGTCCCCAAATTGGAAGCTCAACTATGATGGAGCCTTTAAGTGGCAACCTTAGCTACATGGAGTGGGGTGCATCATTAGAGATGATTAGGGTATCCTAGTTGTGGCATCCTTTGTCTTTATTCCTTTAGGAACCAACAATGAAGTAGAGGCAATCAATCTGATAGTGATCCTAAGGATCACACAATTTGTGTCATGACCATATGTACAAAGGTCGAGGGTGATTCTTTGTTGATAACATAAGCAACAAGGAAAGGTAGGAATCCTAGCTAGAAAATCAACAATATTCTTGAATAAGCTCAACAACTCTAGGTCGGTTTCAATCGGATTACTCTCTCATTGTTATTGTTGAGGCTAATAAACCAACAAATGTGTTGGCTAAAGTATAGATCAAGACATCCTCTACTCAATTTACAACTCCTTCAAAGAATGGTCGAGTTTGCTACCCTTTTCACCTACTATACACAAGCCTTCAATGATGCCCCTCTATATTGAAGATTTAAATAATATGTTATGGTCTACCATTAGGGGTGTCAGCTAAGACATGTATAACCATATTTACACCTGGTGTAAATATGGCTATACTCATGCTCTTAACACATCCCTCTCACATTTGTAGAAATAATACCATTCGCTTTTGATATAGATCGGAATATTGCTATATGTGATTCCATTATGGTGTGTTTTGTAATGTTTGCTTTTCCATGGCATATTCCTACCACGTGTAGTATATTGCTATTTTTGTACACGTGTATATTCATAGTTAGACTATTTTTTCCAATGGCATACCATAGATTGTTTTAGCTTTCGTTTTATGGACATTTCAGGGTTGCATGCAACGATAATGGTATTTCATGCTTATGTAGTGCTTCCCTTACAAGTGATAGGCAATCTATATTATCTTCTAGTTATATATCTTTTTTGTTTCTTATTGTATGATGATTACACATGAGGTGAACCATATCATGTGCATGTTAGCTACGATGGCCAACATTATTATCCTTCAATATGATATTCTCTCCTCTCTCTCTCTCTCTCTCTCTCTCTCTCATAAATTAGGATATAAGTAGAAGACCATACTAAGGACAACACACAAACCAAAGATAGAGCCTAGAGGTGTAGTAGTGTAGATCTGGAAGAGGGTAATGCACACTCATTAAGAAGGTACATGGTTCCAAAGCCTATAAATAAGATATGGGGATGGTGTCTTACAAGGATGCCATGGGTTGTAAGAGTTAACATAATAAGTAGGAGCCAATCCTAAACTAAGGGTTTTAATGCCAATTTGTAGTAAGCATGAGTTCTAAAGAGGACAATAATGTAGAAGACAAAGATATGCTACACTATCCTCATATAATACATGGTACATCAATATAATCTATCAACCAACATAAATGAAATAGTTCAAGGTTAGGGATACTTTAATGACAATAATGGTGTATTAATCATCCTCTTGGGTTAGTAGCACCACATGAGAGATTGTTATGGGTGGATCACAAGAGGGACAAGTAGAATATGTAGACCAAAGTTGGGGCCTCCAAAGACTACAATAGACCTTGCTAGTGCAATTCCTATTCTTGTGGCTCGTAGTAACCAAATGCTCCCATGATGACCTACAAGAATCATCTCCGCTAAGACCTAAGACCTCTTAACCTTTAAAGGAAAATTTATGAGCACGACTGAAGAAGAATGTGATAATATTTTTGAGAAATGACAACAGTGATGCATATTTATAGGAAAACATACCACGAAGTCACTATTTCACTTAGCTGACTGCATTGACTAAGGTCGATGCTATTGGTTGGAAAAAGGGTTCCACCAAATGGCATTGACCATGGTAGATGGCGTTGGCTACACACAATCCATAAAAGGAAAAAGGGAGGAGAAAAAGAAGGAAGATGGAATGAAATACTTGGAGAGGGTATGAAGGGGGTGTGAAGGTGCTATAAGAGGATGATATGAAGGTGGTAGTATCGAGGATATCAAGCGGTTATAAAGTGGTAGTAAGAAGGCTAAGGCACACCAAGGCAATGCCATGATGATCTCTCATGAGGTACTTCCTACTAGCCCAAACCCCGCTTCCAGTGTGCCCCCTAAGGCATATGCTTTAGCTTGGATTAATACATGCACAACCTACAAAGAAAATTGCTAGTGAAAAGTAATGTTTACATATGCCCCAACCAAAGATCATTGTGTGTCACAATAATGTAATGTGAGATGGTTTTTTGGAAAGAAACAATACACCGAAATCAAAGGAAATGGATGTAAATGATCTAATAAATGAAAACTCAACCAAATGAAATTTACTTATTTGAACTTACCTCCTCACAACTTTGATATGCATGGTGAATTTCTTGTATCGGCCATTGAGGGTCTAGAGTTGCTTTAGAATCCAAATGATATAAGATTGAAGAAACAACACTAGAAAATAAATTAGTAAAATAAGTAATCAAAAACAATGTAAAGAGAGCTCATGGGAGGGTGCAAGGACAAGTCCGGATAACATGACTAGGTATGCTCTTGATACCCTAGAAAATGGTTGTAAAATACGAGTGCTAGGCCAATAATAAGCCTAGGTTAGGTTCATATAGCCTAGGAAATGGTTGTAAAATATGTGTGATAGGTCAAGTTCGGATAATAGGACTAGGTCATGTCTGGATAATCTATGAAAGGTGATAAGTGGGTGTTAGGATAGGTCCAAATAAGTGAACTGGGTTAGGTTTAGATATCTTATAACATGGCAATACAACATGGTTGGTAGGCCATGTCCAGAGAGAAAGAACTAGGTCATGTCAAGTCAGGTCAAGATAACCTATGGAATGGCCGTAAAATATGAGTGTCGGGCTAGTTTTTTTATAATAGGACTAGGTTAGATCCGAATAGCCTATGGCATGGTTGTAAAATAGGATTGTTAGGCCAAGTTGGGAGAGGAAGGACAAAGTCAGGTTTGGACAACCTAGGAAATGATGATTGTAAAATAGGAGTAGGTGGGGTCTGGATAGCCTATAAGGAGAGGCTAAATTAGGCTTAGAAAACCTAGAAAGAGATTTAAGGCACGTTGATAGGAGTTAACTAGTATAACAGGCCTATATAATGGGAAAACAAGATGAAAAACGTCTAATGTGTGAAGATAGGTGACAATGTTGGTCACATTGGCCTGAAAAATAAACAATTTTAAAGATGTTTTGAAATTTTATCTAGAAATACCATAAAATTCCTTGTGATGCCACACTTGTGACGCCTCTTTCAGACTGTCTCTAGGAGAGATGGTTGCAAAGATATGGTGATTTTATAGAATATGAGCATACAATTTTGAAAGTGTATAACTCTAGTTTGAAGCCAATAAATAGGCGGGGAACCCATTCATTTGTCACTTTACTATTAGATATTTTGAGTTTCTGGAGCTTTGGATTAGTTATTTTTAGTAGAATCAAAGGCCATGGTGTGAGTGTGAAGAGGCAAACATAACAAAGCCAAACAAGGGATCACTTCAGTTATTCCACTTGTAGGTTTTGCATTTAATTCAATTAAGTGTAGTTAGGTTGAGAAGTAAAAAATAGACCTCGAGGCAAATCCACAAGGTATAATTTTCTCCAAGATTTGTCAAAGTGAAGCTCATGACGAACTCTAGATGGATTTTGTATATTATGATGTACTTGTAAACTGTGTTTGTATATATAACATCATTTTCGACATAGTCTACTTGGCTTATTGTGTTATGTTGGATGTTATTCTTGTGTATTACATGTTATATGTTTTCATTTTACTTACAAATGTGATAACACTTATGACTAAAAATGCTAATGGTTAAATGCAAGTAGGTATTTTTAAAAGAAAACATCTAATGAAAAATAAATACTAAAATCTAACATGACAACAAACGTGTTAGCACAAGTAAGCAAATAACATGTAATAAAAGCTAAGATAAATCCAAGGAGATAAAAGATGTGGGAAAATTGATGATAAGGTAGACAAAATATCTAATGTCAAAAGATAGTTAATCTAATAAACAAAAGATGTGACCAAGGCAAAATGAACATCCAATGCAATCTAAAAAAGATCAATACAAAACAAAATATGTGGTAAAGAGGAGGCATAAAGATGAGTAACACCAAATCAATGTTTGATTTAAATTGTCTCAAAAGATATAACATGACCATGTAATGTTGTAACTAGGGTGAATGGAGATGGTATGGGTGCAAAGAGTATCTATGAGGAAGGCTCGATTGATTCCCAAAGGTCTTACAATTTTAAACTCACAAATCTTTGGTTGGTGCCAACACTAGGGGATAAAAATATGAAGCAAGATAAAGATGTCAAAAGGGTATGGATGTGGTGAACTATCATAAATATCTATTAAGGGGATAAATGAGTGATCACAAAAAAATGAAGGCACTAAAATAACAATACAGGATTCTTAACACAAAAGGAGACACTCTAATCCATAGGACATGATTAAAGGTTTTCGATATCAAGGAATGAAGGAACCAAATTATGTGGGTTTAGCTTAATTAAACTAGTGAGGTGTAAATGTATCCCATGCCAATCAATGATACACAAGAAAATAAAAGGTTCTTACCTTCCCACTAAGTGTTCCCTATTCCCTAGACCCAAAGGAGCGATCAACCAACTATGAGGATTAAGTACTTGTGTAAAAAGGTGGGGGCTACAAATGATAGTTATGTAATAAAAACCTAATGTGCCTCAAAGAACCTTTCTATAACGAGGCGAACTGTAGATCTAGAGTTTTTGACTAGGATAAGGGTGTGCCAATGACATTGTCTTTTTTGTTTGTGATTTTACTTTTTATTTTATGATTTTCCTTTTGCTATTTCCTTTTGTTTGTGTTTTCTTTTTCTATTATGGGTTGTCTTTTTTGTTGCTCGCCCATATGGATTCATAAGGTTGATCAAATGTGTATGAACGATAAGAATGCTAGAAAACTTGCACTTTAACTTTATATAGGAAAACTTAAAACCAATAAGTTTAGGTACCTCTAGACCTACCTGAAGGAAAAATTGCAATCTCATCTCAGATTTAAGTGTACCTCAAGTGATAGGGGAGCAAAAGTAAAATCTATAAGGAAGGGTGATACGATGAAGGATAAAGTTAGTATCTAGCCATGTAGAGAGATGTGCTTCATAGGAAATGAAGCTTGAAAGACATAAACTAGGTGGGGTAAATAGTTATAGCTTTTTAGTGATGACATGGGATATGAGTGTAAACCTATGACATGTCCAACACAAACATAAAGTGGTAAAACCCAAGAGGGAAAAATTTGTTATAAAGAATAAAAGCGTACCAAAAGATCCCAAGGGAGAACAAATGGCTACATGTCCCACACCTTGTTTGCTCATAAATGAGCATGTATCATCATGACCTACTTCATTTGTCCATGTGTATATTGCATATTCTCAAGGACAGTCATAAGAAAGACCCCAAATATGCCTCCAAAAGTTGATATATGATCTGTAGCTTCACATAGAGACTCTAGGCAAGGTCCATAAACACTTGTAATGCTTACATTGGCTTGTCATAACCTGATTTTTCTTCATACAACTTACTAGGTCCTTGAACTAGGCCTAAATGAGCTAGTTTGCACAATGACTCATTAGACCTTTTAGACGTAAAATCACACACTTTGGGTAATTATCTAGTCCTGGTTGCATACTAGTATTCATATGATTCTTAAGTAAGAAAAGTACTAATTAACCCATGTCTTTGGCCAACTTTCTTTGCTTTTTGTTGCTACTTTTAGTCCAGGGAAAATTTTAGTGGCGATTTTTTGTAAACTCACGGATATTAGGGATTTTGGAAATTGGAAATGGTGAAGTTTCAACAGTTGCTTGCTGCCCAGTTCACCTAAAATTTTGGCAACAAGTCATTTGTATGGGTCAGTTCACCTACTATTTATAGTTAAAAATGAACTTATGCATGTATTTCACCAATGTTTCTAATCAAAATGCACTCATATTCACTGAGGTATAATACATAGTCTAGGGGGTTGCAAAAGGGGGGGAGGGGTAACCCCCTTACGGGGCTCGAGGGTCGCGCACCCTGGTAGGGGTTCGGAGGTAGCGCCCCCGAAAGCCACATTTTATATGTCTATTTCTACGGGAAACAACTATTTATTTGTGAAGGGACGATTATCTTAACAACACAGGACAAACATCTACCTACAAGTGATGGATGACCAACCACAAGAGACGACCATCCAATGAGGAAGGGACAATCGTTTAAAGTTACTAGGAGCCATCTGACACAAGTCGGACAATAGACCAATAAGGTTGGATGGATGACCAATGGATTCCGTCCAAACAGGTTACGACCGTCCAACTATAATGGACGTTTATCCAATGCAGATTAAATGACCGACCAACAGGGATGCGTCGTTCGACAGTAATTTCGTACAACGACAAACAAACGTTCATCCAATACCCTCCAACTATACGAAACCATTTGAGTATCTTATCTTTTTGGTAGTCGGTGTTGTCGGGGTTAATTACAAAATTCAAGCAAGGGAATCATATAAATATAAAGTTACGTAATCATAATAAGGGACCAAATACTAAGTTTTTGCTATCACCACCTAAGGTTGCATTCATCAAATCATCTAAGAGCTCCATTGTATCCATCACGCACCATCACAAGGGACACAAGAGTTGGTTTTCTGCATCACACTTCATTGGAGGGAAGTTCATTTTATTCCATGCACTCATTTATTACATTCTACATCTAGCTACTTGTTCACTATCCAAGTGTGACACACAAAATAACAACCTAAGGCACAATTCCACACACACACAAAACTACATTAGGTTTAAGATGTAGTGCAACACTCAGACGTAAGTTCACCATTGTGATAGTCAAAGATAGTTTGACCTCTCATTTTGTATCTTTCTTTTTTAGGATTTGATGTCTATGTGAGGGTTTTGCAAGTTCATTCTTCATTGCAGGTTTACAACGACCTTCACGATCTTGGTGTGACCTCGGAGCAACCAAAGGCGACTAAAGGCGAACATCTTGCGACACCTCAGAGGAGGTTTTCTTAGGATTTTTGTAGACCTAGGCACCTAAAAACGGGTCCAAGGCACACACAGGTGCCCCTATTCCTCTCTAGGCAACCCAGTCCAATATGTTCCTCCGGTTCTGCATTCTTTTGGGTCTCTGTGCGACACTCCTGATGTTCTGTTCACTTAGTCATCACTTCGGTACACCCCAGATTTCACTGCGAACCAGCTAAGTCTTTTTATCCTTCCTTTGCACCTAGGGTTTTACATCTTATTGCTTAGTTTACTTGGGTAAACTAGTGTAGTTAATTTATTATTCATTTATTGAAATTTTGCATTCAGATTAGGCTTGTATATTTACATTATAGATTAATCAAACTTGACCTATTTTCTATCATAGAAGCTCTTGCACACTCTTGAATCATCATTGCAGACCTGTAGGACACATTTGAAGTGCACACCAAACACCTCCATACACCCAATGGACACCAACCACACCAACCAAGCACTAAAAACACTGAATCCACTATGACTTCTCCAGAAATCACACTAAAACCACCTTGTGAAGGCACTACCAATCAACCTTCATGCCCCTGAAGAGTTGACACTTCATCACCCCCTCTTTGCTATCAATGCACCATGTCATCAATGACAACAACATCAAGATAGACAACATCAAGACATGGTTTAACAATGAACATACTTGAAAAACACTATTTTACCTTGCATCTAATGGTCTGATCAAGTCGTCATATAAAATGAATGACTTGCACCTCATGCATCTAGCATCCTTGCTCAATATCAACATCTAACCTAATTCACAACAAGTTGAAGACCTTCAAGCACATAATGAATGTCTCTTGACTTCATGAATACACAACTACAATATCATTCCTCAAACTATGAGTCACTTCAAGCCATAATAGGAGCCCTTGACCAACTCAGACCATGAAAACATCTCTTTTGATGCATCAATAAACGTTGAGATATCTCATAACATTAGTCAAGAATTGAGACACAACATACATACCCATTCAACTCACACACATACCTCGAATGCTTCATACCACCTTTCTTAGATGGTCTGATTAAGTCATCATGCGAATGAATGACTTCTTGAGACATGTTACCTTGTATTATAAAAAAATTTGATCAACACTTAAGCAGTATAAGGACCTTCAAGAGCACAATATACTCATCTTGACTCCATGATAACACACCTACAGTATCAGAATTCCAATCCTTCATGCTCCCCATTTCATACGATGCTTCATATGGATAGTATGCCTCTAAGAAGTCTAGTAGAGACATACATCTTCACGAGGAGTCTAAAAGAACAACTTGAAGAGGTCCCAAGCCCTCTTTGACACCTAAAGCTCACCTCTTTCTTTTTGCTTCTGATCTGTACCTGAGAATTTCCTTGATTTGCATCACCATCTACTCTAGGAGGAAAAACATTGTTTATTCTAGGCTCCCACAACCTTCCTTGTCTCTTATTCTGTACTATAGGGTTTTGAAACCTCATGGATTTCTTTGAAGGACCATAACAATTCCTTGCTACATTTCCAACCTTATTGCAATTAAAATACACAACATCATTATTACTTCTAAAGTATTCATATCTCCAATCTTGACTAGATGGCTTATATAGACAATACCTAACAGTGTAACAACTTTGAATTTTAAACCCAATTTAGTAGGATTTTTTTTATGACAACATATAGACATTCTTATGCATTTACAAATCAGATTACTAACTACGGCTAATTAATGTAGCAAGTCAGATTAATTTAGAACGAGTAGACATTCTTCTATGTAGTAAAATGATGTAACTAGCTAAACTAGTTTACGCAACATGTCTTAACAATTTGATCCATCCTATAACATAGTGATAAACCTTGTGCAACTGTAAGGGTTAAATATCCCAAATCTCCACGATCACTCTTAACATTCGTTGGAATATTCACAATTAGCCTCGTTGATTTTATCGCATTGTGGTAGTGAGATCTTGTGACCGATCCTATAGTGTCTACCTAGAGTTCACTTAGTAACTCCATCCTCTATTCTACACTTCAGGATTGAGGAATCATGGTGATTAAACAATGTACCCAATAAACACATTATTTTGGCCAAAGTTACTTAGTTGTACTATGTATGCTTAATATAAATGAGTGCACACCACGTCTAAATCTGTCTTCCCATCACCTCTCTATTGTCTCATCACAGTTATATGGATTCATTAAGCTTATGTAGATGAACCTATAAGACTCACTTAATTCCTAACAAGTTTATCTATGCAAGCTTAAGGAACCCTCAATAACCGTTGTTGGTTACGTATGAGAGACATATCCGCTACTTAATACATTACCACATTAAGAAGCTGATGGACTACTCGTAGGCATCCTGCATCGTGTATTGATAATCAGTGCCTGTTAGGTTCATAACACTTATGTGTAATTTCACTACTTATTGGATATTAGCCTAAGTATTTAGTTACCTTCGTTTGGAGGTTAGGACCACGAAGTGGTTAACATCTCGTTGCTCCCTTCATACATTCTCAACATTTTGTTAGAAAAATATGTTTAAGTCCTTAATCAAGGTTCCCGTTAGGTCCTACAAATCCTAATTAGTTGCAACATAGCATGTCTTGTTTTTATACCCACTATGATTGAGATTATTTACATTATTAGTATTTTACCTACCTCTTAAACTTGTTTAAAGCTAGGTAGTACTCGCTTATGGTATATTTCTTTGCAATGCGAGGTATGATGACCTCTTAGATATGATTTTATATCTAAGAAGTAATAACTAACTCATCAGGTTAAGTTTATCATATTACTCCTTAAAGTTTTATCAACTAAGTTAGACTAAGAAGCCTCATTAAGACCAAGGAATTGTCACTTTATGACCATTCTCATACTTAGCTAAGACATATTTTCAACCCATTAAAGATGATATTAGTAATGATCTTAGTCTTCCCTATGTCTTGATTAAATTACAATACTTCTTTACATAATGCTCATACACCCCTTGCTTAGTTATACCTTAATGCCCTTGACTTAGATTGTAGTCTCATTTGAAATTTATGTTTAGGCATGCTCTAATCCCTTTTATTCATTGTCTAGATTATTATCAAGTTTAAATCCCATAATGAGACTAAGGATTAACCAAGACATTTCTCATATTCCAACTTCCATCTTATAGAGACAAGCCTATTATCTTGCAGGTTACTCCATATTAATTCAGTTTTTTTAGACTCATTACTGAGCCATATTTTTGCCCATATTTATCTTGATAAGGGAATATTTTGATACATATCGTTTAACATAACTTATCCCAATCCAATTTATTCATGATGAAGTAGATTATGAGGAACCTTAGATTCTTTAAGAAGATATGGCTAACATCTTATGATTTGCCCTTCAATTTTTAGTTCCATATTTCACAATATATTCTTCCCATTTATCCATATTTATTCTTTACAACCACACAAATCTAACTAGATAAGAGATACAATAATAAATGATTATAAAATTCCTTATCTTATCAAATTAATCGTTTTGTTTGCCACCCAAACACGACCATTATTTGTACATACACAAAAAAACCATAGTATTTATACATAATCCAATCATCCAGTTCATTAATATATAACAAATATCATCCACTAAAGGACTATTACAAGGTACGATTTACCCAAGGAAAATATATTTAATTATAAGTACAATTACAACTGGATCCAAGATCCGTAATAAAAACATTCATTCTAACGCCGATCTCCACAAGACGAAGTGAGATGATCCAATCATCGTTACTAAACCTACGACACTATATGTTTGGGGGGTGTCAGTTCAAAGAACTGGCAAGAGTTTATTCTACTTACTAAACTAAGTTTTGATTCATAAAAAAGATTAACCATCTACCTTGCAGTAGTAATGCTCCCACAACAGTTAGGGAGCTAGAATCTTCCAACAATCCCATAGCTGGCGAAGGAAGAAGGATGGGAAATATATGTGAAGTGCTCCTGAAGGACCACTTCTCATATATTCCTCCTACTTCTCCAATCGCAAGCCACACGATTGATGGAGGATATCAGTTTCCGAACTGTGTCGGATCCATTGCTATTGTACACACAAAAATGAACTAGTCAAAGAATTTAAACTATAAGAATCAAGAAAATTAAATCTGTTTTGCATCCGACATTATTTAACTTAATTCTCATACCATAAAGTCAACCATATATCTTTAATCCGAATAATGACTAAGTATAAAATTTTGAAATTTGTTTGCTAGAGTTTCCTCTTGTGTTTTCTACTTTTAAAATTTTTCTGCAATCAAAATAAATTACACTGAATCAAAGTACAAAATAAATGCTTTAAAATAAAAGGTATGAATCAATTGATCCAACCCTCTGAGTTAAAAATCTCAGAATAAGTAAATGAAATGAAATAAACTTAAATGACATAAATGTTCTTACCCAGTTGTCCATTTCAGCATTCATATACATTTATGCATTTTTAAAAACTTTTTCAAATGCCCTGCAAAAAGGGTTTTAAACATATAAAGCCGAAAACAAGAGCCAGGTTATCATTTATTTCTTCTCATGACAAAGGTTAGTTCACAATTCTGTTCGTACAACACAAGAAGACAAATTTTTCAACCAAATATCCTTTCTAGACAATAAGCCCAACAATGTAAATTTTTTTGGTAACACAATCAACCTATTGCTATACAAATTTTATTTGCAAGCTACACATTTCAAATTTGTAAACATTTCAAAATTAACGGTTCCTTTGACATCATCAAACAAATGATTGATCACACAAATGAAGACACAAGAATCTATATTTTCCGGTATACAGTAAGGTAAGGAGAAATGATCATGCCACTCATGAACCCACAACTTGGATTCAATTTTCCATCACAATAAACAAAGATACAACCATGCCTTTTGAGGTATGAACGTTAAATAAGAAAACCCCTAATAATTTTCCACGATAAAATCCAATCCAACAACCACGTTGTTTTCAAGCGAGAGAGAAAGAAGCAAACACTCCAAAAACTTTCCATGTAAATTCTACAACACCATAGCCCTAACTCTCTCAAAGTCCTAAAAAATAACAGAGAAAAAATGATTCATATGAAGAATAAAATCCTTCTACAAAAGTCATACGGTTTGCTTTTATGGAAGAAGGCCCTAACTAAAAGATTTAGAGATTTTTACTCAAACCAACACAACCATAGATTCCAAACAAATAAAACTAACTGTTAACCACAAAAACGATTTGCAGAACCAAATCACCATACCCATTTCAGTCAACAATATTATTGCTAAAAATTTCATATGATAACCCTCAAATCGGTTTGAACATAAAAAAAATAATACCCAACACAACCATTAAATTTCATGCCAATAATGCTAACAGTAAACCACAAAATCGATTTACTAAACTAAATAAAAGAACCCATTTCTTCCAAATACTTTTCCTGCAAAAGATCAAACAAATGTGCCAGGTTTGAGCATTATTTTCACACATTTCATTCCACAAATGAAAATAGACCAAGAAAAATAACCAATCTCATTAAAAATCAAAACTAAGAGGAGCAAGGGGAAAAACCCTTCCCTGAAACGCTTTGCCCATGTTTTTCTTGTCTCTGCTGCTCTCTATCAAACCCCAAGATGAAATCGATTTCTTCACAGTGCAAAAATTCCAGCTCTATCAAACTTCCAACACCTCCACAATGCCCCTCTAAATAATAATAGTGGGTTCCAAATAATCAAATCGATTTCACCCATTTGATGAAAAATCTACCAGAATTTCTCTATGAGTGGAGATAACTGAGGTAAAAAATGCATACAACAAACCAATTACTCTTCCTTTCCCCTTTTTTTTCCACAAATCCCCAAAAACCCTATCAATTTGCCTCTTCAAACTGGCAAGTGGACGGTGAGAGGAGTGCATTGTCAAAGTGGGAAGGGAAATTAAAAAAATGCAACTAATAGTCCCCATTCTCCCTTTCAACGTAAGTGTCCACTTTTGTGGATTAAACACAATCATTAAACTTTAACATTACCATATTATGGCATTTTTTAAACCTTTTCCAAATTGACTTTAAACAACAATAATTCCCCTTTGAAAATTACATACAATCATGGTGTGACCTTGCCATGTGTTTAATTATTGAAATCAAATAATAGTCAATTCAACCTTTGCTATTATTCCATGGGTATGACATTATGCCCCCAATTGTTTTAATAACAATAATATTAAAATAAGTCACAAATTAATGTTATAAAGTCATTCAACCAAGCTTATAAGCCTTAGGGATTTTTTGCAAAGATAAGCCAAATTAAAATGATTTCCACATTCGTAAAATATTTATAATAATGACACAACCAACACAATGCAACCAAAGTTCCGTAATAACCACATACTACCTTAAATAATACTAATAGATGGTATTTAGTTGTATGAGTACTTAATCTTTAATTAATTGCTCGGATAGCTAAGTACCATCATCCATAATATAATTTAATTAATCGAATAAACAAACATTTCCCGTGTTCATATTTATTTAATTAATTAAATTGACAAAAAGAAGGTATTAATTAGCGGGATGTTACAAACAATATGACATTTCTCATGACAATTGAAACAAGTAACATTCCTTGATTGCTCATCTCTACTATCCCTCCATGGATTATCATCTCTAATAAACCTCCTACATTCCTTTGCCCTATGTCCAAAGCCATTACAAGTATAAAAATAGCCATTAAAGGATCTTTCATACCTTGAAGAATTAACCTACCTCATAGACTTTGTCTTCACATTGAAGTTGCTCTCCTTCTGCTCTTCTTCAGTCTTCATGCTTGGAACAATGTCTTCTTGCATCACCTATAGACCTTTGACTATTAAGAAGATCATCAAGATCCTTAGTGCTCTTTTCAAACTTCTGAAAGGACTTAGCTATGCTAATTGCATCAACTTACTCTCCCTTAATAAGGATCACCTCTTCTTCTTTGGATTACAAACTTAAAGTTATGGAACTCACATGCATTTTTAACCTCTTGAATATTTCATCAAGCTTCTCTGTCATAGACCAATGTTTCTCCTCTAGGTCATAAATCTCTGTGTCATACTCCTTGATTTGAGACTTCAACTTTTTTTTTATTCTTCTTAGTATGCTTTAACTTAGTCTGAACATACATCATCTATGTCTCAATGTCATCTCCTTCTTCTTCAGCTTCAAAGTACATGGAGTCACTAAAAAGTATGGGGCCATCACTTACAAGCCTCATAACATCTTTGGTCATGAACAAGACCTCATCACCTACCTCTTAACACTCTGATTCGGATTCAAAATAAGAAACACCATCATAACTGCTATCCTCGGAAGAATAATACTTTTTTTTGAATATAAGCTCTTCTTGAACTTTTTCTTGTTATCAAACTTGTTGAATTTATTTTTGCTCTTATCAAACCTATGAGTTTTCTTGTCACGATCTCCATCATGCTCATAATCACTTTCATCATTGTGCTTATGGGGCACTTGGTAGCAAAATGACCTACTTCACCACAATTTAAACATTTAAAAGGAAGTTTACCTTTATACTTACCAGAGCCAACCTTCAATCTTCTAACAATCATCGCAAATAGTTCCTCATCATCTATTTCAGGAGCAATGCCATCATCCTTTGTGTTCTTTTATTTTTTCTTCATATTAGTCTTGAAATCAATCTCCTGCTTGACAGGTTTATAGTCAACAATCCTCGTCTCATATGCATTCAAGATGCCATGTAACTCATCCATTAACATGACCTTCAAATCCTTAGCTTCCTCAATAGTAGACACCTTAGGATCAAACTTAAGAGTTAGAGACCTTAACACCTTTTGTACCACAACTTCTTCCATCAGTTATTCATATAATCCTCTCATGCTATTGACAACCTTATCAAATTTGAGAAAATATGCAGTAATGGATTCCTCTTCACTCATCTTCAAGCCTTCAAACCGATTTTTGGAAGTTTGGAGTTTATCCATTCTTACCTTGGAGTCTCCTTCATAAATGACCTGAAGTTTCTCCCACATTCTTTTTGTTGATGTGCAATGCATGACCTTCACAAGTTTTGGTTTAGCTAGACCACACATGATTGCATTCATAGCCTTCAGAGTTATCATTACTAAGCTTCTTTTCTGCATTACTTGTTGGCGGAGTTTGAGGAGAAATATATCCATCTAACACAAATTTTCAAATGTAAAACCCTAAGGACATGATATGAGTTCTCATCCCGAGACTCCAAAAAGTATAGTTAATTCCATCAAACAAGGGAGCTTTGCTGGTAGAAGAGATGCTCTTCTCACTCGCCATTTTAGTGCTTC
Organism: Taxus chinensis; assembly: GCA_019776745.2. Taxonomy (NCBI): domain Eukaryota; kingdom Viridiplantae; phylum Streptophyta; class Pinopsida; order Cupressales; family Taxaceae; genus Taxus; species Taxus chinensis. The sequence continues at coordinate 41,649,604 of CM034146.1, read as the reverse complement.
AAAGGATCTCTTTCAAGTGATTAGACTTCTTCAAAAGGACCTACTATGATACCAATTGTTGGAAGTAAAATGGATTGAGGGGGGGGGGGTGTGAATCAATCCTTCAAATCCTTTAACCAATTGAATTTAACTTGCATTAATCACTTACCATTCAACCATGCATTAATGTGAGCTTAGCAATCTTTCACAAGAGAATAACCTTGAGAGAGTACACAAAAACACAAGATGTAAGTGGGAAACCCTCAAAGGGAAGAAAACTCACTGAAACTTTTGATTATATTATACAAACCAAAAGACTTGTATGAATATGACACATCACATAAGAATTATTTAGTGAGGCACCAATCCCATAAGGAGCACCAACCCCTATTTAGCAAAGCACCAACCCTACAAGGAGGCTACAACCCCTAAGACGATCAAGCACCAACTCAACCACCTAGAAATGGATGATCACTGATGATATGTTGTTACTACAACTGATAGTAATCACTAATTCAACTCACACATCTCAAAACCCTCTTCAAACACACTCTCTTCTACTTCACTCAATCTTGTTCTTTCATGGGATGATTAGGACAATTACCCTTGCACGCTAGCTTTTCAAAACTCCTCAAAACTTCATGTCTTCTATATGCTTTGTCCTGATATCCTCAATCCACTTTCACACTCTCTCTTACCTCACACTTTTTCCCCTTTCTTTCAACTAGTTCAAAATGAACAAATACATGCACTTAATTACATGACTCTTCCTCTAAACATAACTAGGTCGTCCATGAACCTTAATATTTGCCATACCAACTTAAAAATAGACCAACATACCCATATAATTCCACAACATAGACCCATATAGGTCAACAATGCACTAAGACTCGTGACAAGCTATAGACACAAAATCACACACTTTGGGTATTATTTAATCTCGGTCTCATACTATTATTCATATGGTTTTTGAGTGAAGAAATTACTAATTGACTCTCGTCTTTCGACCATTTTACTTTTCTTTCTACTGTCACTACCGACCTCCCGCACATACATGCCTAGTCTGTTTTTATTGTTTTTTGTAATAATACCCTTGATTGGGGCATCCATGCCAGTACTAGGGCACCCTAGGGGCCTTGGTCCCATTCGGGGTGCCTTGATCCTTTTCCCACTTTACTTCCATCTTTTGGGAACTTTCTAGCCATTTGAGTTATCTATCTTTTTGGTGGTCTACCTCTTTGGGGTTAATTATGAAATTAGATCAAGAGAACCATATAAATATAAAGTTTTGAGATCATAATGAGGGACCAAGCACTAAGCAATACTATCATCACCTAAGGTTGCATTCCATCTAAGACATCTAAATCTCATTTGCATCCATCTAGCTCCATCACAAGGGACAAGGCTAGTTCAACTGCATGACACTGCATAGGAGGGAAGTTTATTCTATTCCATCCACTATTTATTACATTTCTACATCTAGTTATTTCTCACTACAAAAAATGAAACTGGCACAAGAGCACCTAGGGCACGACTTTCACACACACACACACACACACACACACACACACACACACACACACACACACACACACACACACCTAGAACTACATTTGGGTCTAAAATGTAGTGCAACACTCAATTAGTAAGTCCACCATTGTGGCCACTGAGGACAGTCCGACCCCTTCATATACATCTTTTTTTAGGGCTTTGATGATTGGCTTGGGGTTTTACAGGGCTCTTCTTTGTCACCAATTACCAATGACATCCGACATAGTGCAACGACATCAATGTGACATGTAACAAGACTTCATATCACTCAGTGAACCTGTAAATCTAGTTTCAGGACCTCCTACATAGACCAAGATGCCCAGATCTCTGACTAGGGCACCCCAAGTGCCCTCATCCTCCCCTAGGCACCCCATTCTGCTCAGACAACTTGAATATACACTTTTCTTGGCCTCTACACAGTCATTCCTGCATTCTTCTTAGCTAGCCTTCTTTATGACATAGTCTCGAGAAGTTGTCGAATCAACTAAGCTCTTTCTAACTCTCCTTGCACATTAGGGCTTTACATTTCTACTCTCTTAGTTTCTTGGGTCATTTACTTTATTTACTTAGCTGTTATTTATTGTTTTACATAACATCTAATTAAGCTAGATTAGATTACCATTATTTCCATTTTAGTTTAATCATTTTGGTGAACTCTGCATCTTTCACGCTTCAGATCCTCATATTTCTTCTATCATGGGTCGTAAAGTTCCTCAAGTTCCTTTGTTTGATTTGTTTAAAATGCATCCTAATTGTCAGGTTGTTCTACAAAAATAACTAGACATCTTCCACCGTCTATCTAAAGACCCTAGTCCTCGTGTTCCTCCATCTAATCAACCCCTATTGGAGTCAATTCAAGATCTACATGCTTTATTTCAAGACAAATTTAAGGTCATAGAATCCATGATTACATCTCTCAAATATGAAATTCAACAGCTTAAGGACTCTTCTCAAGCACCTGTTGGTTCTCCTTCTACATCTCATTCTCATTTTATGTCTTCTACATGTGCTCATGTTATCGAACCTCAAATCTTTCCGCTTCTCACACCTCTAAAGTTTGCAATAAATTCTAAGAAACAAGATATTCTTCTGAATCTCATCACTCATCAATTAATTAGCTTTCCATCTACTCATTGTTATCCTCCTTATCAGCTTGCTAAATATCAAGGTCTTCCATATTGCAATTATCATCAAATCAATGGACATACTGACAATGATTGCTATGCTTTACAACGAAGAATCAAACATCTTGAGCATCAAGGTTTCATCTCATTCACTACACAATTTTTTGTTACATGGTCCTCTCCACTTGTTACATCTCAATGGGTTCTTAAATCTGATTTTTCTAATAAGGAAAGTCAAGATCCACCTAAGCAACCACCTACGGTATCACCAAGTCAACATAAGAAATCTCCTTTAAAAATCAGTTCCACACATCTTTCTCTCAAGTTATCCACACCATTACCAGGTCAAATTACGTAAACTCCTCTTAAGAATGAACTCACTCCTCCTCCATTAAAGGTATTTGCGACATCACCAGGCCATGCTCAGCAACCACCTTCTATAGTTAAACTTGTTATTCCGCCATCTGCTATAAACCATACCTATGTCGATGATTGTGATCCAGATGAAGCTTAATATGATGATGAACCATTTGATGGTCACATTCCTCTATCACTTCAACGTCCCATCACTTTTGTTAAGGAAACTACTCCTTACATTGATCCACTTAGTGTCTTTTGACTAGACTTCCATCGCTTACATACTTAGGGGGCATAACATTCACACATCCCCCCACCCTAGCATCAACGCATCTCTCATCTTCGCATTGTCGTACATCAATATTCTAGCATAGGCATGATAATCTACACTTTAGCATCATCATTACCCGATGAAACACTCTTGTGCTTCAGTTCACACTTGACTGTTGAGGGCATACTACACATGAACCCCACACACTGCACAATAGATACTACACATTGCACACATCTTCATATGTCTTACATTTTACATCATACATTCTACATTTAGTGTACATCCTTTCAACATTTGCGCATGTATACATCATACATCATATTAGTATTCATCATACATATGTCACACTTCTATTGTCAACGAGTCTCGCATTACATACTACTTATCATGCATATCACATAGCGCACATCTTCACATTATTAGACTATCTACACATCTAACATTCCATTCTTATACATCGTACATTACACATTTACACATCACATGGTCATCTCTTCATCACACATACTACTATCATATTCTACACATGTGCTACTCACTACCCTATGACGCACTCTAGTTCCTCGGTCCATACTCGACTGCCAAGGGTTTACAAATCAAATGGACCTTATCATACTTACACATTCATCATTCAACCTTCTATCATGTGACATTACTAGGTTAGTGACATATGTTATAGGCTAAATGGTCACCTATTCCTTCATCTTGTAGTGGTATACGCTTTAGGCTACATCACCACTCCCTCTATTCATCTTATAGTGATATACACTTTAGGTTACATCATCACTCCTTTGATCATCTTGTCATGATATACGCTTCAGATATAGGGTCATGTACACACATCATCTCTAGGTCGCATATCATCACCACACATACACACTCATCATAACGTGTTAGATACAATACACACTTTGACCATTTCCTGATGATGCACTCTCATTTATGGTTCATTCTTGACTGAGGGGGAAAACTAAATGAACCTCATTGCATACAACTCCATTCACTCAAGGGGCACGAAACTCCTATCATCCATCTTGCATTCCACTCCATCCATCCACAACATGTTGCATATCTTGGTTGCATTTACTTTTCATTACATTTTCTTGTTCATGATCGTTTTACACATGCTAGATAGATCTCTTGTATGTCATTATCTTTACCATACACACATGCATGTTCATGTATTTCTCTAGTTTTGATTGTAGATACATGTCTCTTACATGCAACATGGATGTTCTCCTTCTACCACTCCTATAATGGTTGCTGGGGGCATCCACATTCATCTCTTACAGGTGCTATTGTTTCATTTTGTACTTAACACTTTTTCATTACTTGGTTATACACGTTTTTGACATATTGGTTATCTTTCTAACATGCTAATGGGTGCTTCATGTGCAACATTTGTTTTGCAGGATTACTTGCTTCCATGACTATCTATTTTTTTACTTGTTTTTTTTCTTTTCTATTGTATGTGGGCCTTGCCCTTTGTTTGGTGTGCACACTTTTTTTTTGTATGTGGTCATTATGGCCTTGAGTATCTTGTGACATTGTGAGTGATGTCCCATGTTTGCAACCTACTTTGGTGGTCTATGATTGTCTTCTTGCATGTTTACTTTCTTTCTAGCTTCTACATTGTCTGTGTAGCATACACTTGTCTTTTACATGCATGCTTGTTCGTACTAACACTTGTTTTCTAGCCACTTGTTTGTGTGCCTTGGTTTCTACCAAGCACATTCCCTTCCCCCTATAGGGAAAAATTTATGTGGTTGGTCCTCTTTTGGGGCCGCATTCTCCTATCAGTGACATCACATGTGCCCCTAAAGAGGGGGAATCATTTGGGGTTTTACACACTATTCATCGCTTTCTACCGGTACAGTTTAGTTCAGTTTCCATCCTTGGACATTGTGGGTTATACAATGAGTGGGTTCAGACCAGTCTACGAACCCTGTACACAATGGATTTTATAGGACATGGTTGTCCTTAGCATTCTAGGGAGTAGTTACAGGTTAGAGGATACATCAAATTTCCTCTCTACACTACTTCATCCAGTGGCATCGGATTGCCCAAAAAACTAGGTAGTACAGAGATCTCTTCATACATCTTCAGGGAAGAAATTACAGGATGGAGAATAATGCAAATTTCTCCCTACACTTCTTCGGCTAGGGTGGCGTGAGATCACCCAAAAAACTCGTAGTATAGGATATCCTTCTTCACCCTTTTTCTCATCATGGATCAGGTGCACATGTTCCTTTTTCATTTCCATTACATGATTTTTACTATATACATGCATCTTTACATGTGTTTTACACATATATACATGTGTATTTGACTACTTGATCGTCTTCTCCTTGCAAGTCCGTCAGTATGAGAAGCAAACAATCAACAACAAAAACAATGATGTCAACAACAACAACATTTTATGGCAACACACACCTCATACTAACATGTAGGTACATTACACACATCAGAAACTACACACATGTTTCTTCCCTAGGTTCACTCTCATCACTTTTTTTTCTTTTACATCTTTAGTTTCCATGCTCCATCTTTTTGTCACTCCATGCTTTGTCTAGTCCTTCGGCACGCTTTCTACATCACTCTACATGGACATCAGGTACACATCTCTATCTACTTTATGTTACCGAGTGTTTCGATCACCAACATAAAGTGGGGGAAAATGTAGACACAAAATCACGCACTTTGGGTATTATTTAGTCTGGGTCTCATACTACTATTCATATGGTTTTTGAGTGAAGAAATTACTAATTAACCCCTGTCTTTTGGCCATTTTACTTTGATTTTTTTCATCATTGTTGACCTCTCACACATACATGCCCAATTTTTTTTCATTTTACGCCATTCTACGCATGACTGGGGCTCCTAATCCAGTACTAGCTCTCCCTAGGTGCCCTGGTCCCATTCAGGGTGCCTTAATACTCTTCCCACTTTACTTCCATCTTTTGGGCACTTTCTAGCCATTTGAGCTTTTGATATTTTTAGTGGTCGGCCTTTTTGGGGTTAATTACAAAATTAGAACAAGAGAACCATATAAATATAAAGTTATGAGACCATAATGAGGGACCAAACACTAGGCACTACTATCATCACCTAAGGTTGCATCCATCAAAGGCTCCATTTACATCCATCTAGCTCCATCACAAGGGACAAGGTTGGTTCATCTGCATCACACTACATAGGAGGGAAGTTTATTCTATTCCATCCACCATTTATTACATTTCTACATCTAGTTATAGCTTGCTACTTCACAAAGTGTGACTGACACAAGAGCACAAGAATTTCACACACACAGGGCACAAACTTTCACACACACACACACACACACACACACACACACACACACACACATAGAACTACATTTGGGTCTGAAATGTAGTGCAACGCTTAGTTAGTAAGTCCACCATTGTGGCCACTGAGGATAGTCTAACCCCTTCATTTTTTATTTTTTTAGGGTTTTGATGTTTGGCTTGGGGTTTTGTAGGTCTCTTCTTCATCACTGATTACCAGTGACATACAGTTCAATCCAGTGACATACAACATCAATGACATATACGTGACATGGATCAAAGGCTTTGCATCACTTGGTGACCCTACAAATATGGTTTTTGGACCTCCTGCATAGACCCTAGATCTCAAACAAGGGCACCCCAGGTGCCCCTTATCCCCCTTAGTGCCCCAGTTTGTTTAGACAATCTGATATGCACCTTTCTATGACCTCATCACATAGTCATTCCTACATTTTTTTTCATCCAGTATTTTCTGTGACATAGTCCTGAATAGTCGTCGAAATAGCTAAACTCTTTCTAACTCTTTATTTACACATTAGGGTTTCATATTTCTATCTACTTAGTTTCTTGGGTCATTTACTGCATTTACTTAGATGTTGTTTACTGCTTTACATAACATTTGATTAAGCTAGAATAGATTACCGTTATTTCCATTTTAGTTTAATTATAAGCCCAACTAGGCTTAAAACAAGTAAATCTCCTTCACCGAGAACTTCAAGACCTCCAAGGGATTCATCCAACTTTTTCATGCCTCAAAAGGCTCCACACATGTCAAAAACACCCACACAACATCTCCTACCATCTCAGGAACCTCTGCATTACTCATTCATCTCATAACACTAATAAGTAGGACCGATTCCTACTCATTCCAGGCACCTTCATCTGATTAGTCTTTAAAGATGAAGGCCTAACATCCACAAAACACCTCAACCATGGCATGTAACCACTCATTGTAAAGCCACTAACATGTATAACACTTATAAAAAATTTATACATCATGAATCAACTTATAAAGCTAATAGAACAACTTCTCCTCTTTAGCAACTTGAACTACCTAGAAACCAGTTTTACAAACTTGACCATCTCACACACTTGATGAGACTTTTAAGACTTATAAATGCATGGAATAGGAACAATTTTCATCCCTCTTCACTCTCCAATGGATGGGCATCATCAATCAACCCAAAATATTGGTTTTCTAGACCAATCTTCAAACCAAAGCAGTATTGTCATGAACCAGTCAAACTAGGTCAACTAGTGACCTTCATCATGCCACCTTAGCTGACTTTCAGAGCTCAACCAATGCATACAACACATCATTTGAGATGTATAAAACACCTTCAAGGTAATCAATCATCATCACCAAGTCTAAAAGTGCCCAAGAGAACTCATTCTTCATGACTGCTAAAACTATCCTTTAGCACCAAAAACTAGTCAACCTATTTTGACCTTTGTAGGTCAACAAATGGCCTTACCGAGATCTGAAATGTATTTAAACATGTAGTATATATCTCAAAAAACTCAGAACATGAATTTTGTTATAGATTTTAATGGCAAACCTGAGAATAAAACCTTCTTTCCTGAAAAAAACAAATATAGATGGGCTCCACTTACTGCCGTGAACCCAAACCACCACCATTTGAAATTTGGGAGAGTCTTCTCCATTCTACAGTCATTAAATTTGATGATCTAAACCATTCTAGGCTCAAAAAAATAAGTTTTCCTCCATTTCTAGTAAACTAGGGTTTCAAACCCATAAAAAACAACTTACCTTCTTAGTAATCGTTCATAAATGTTTGGACCTCATTTGAACTCATTCCAACTCTGAGATTTTCTTAAATCCATGAATCAACTTCCCTAAAATGATCAGAGTCCCATGAAAACATCACACATGCCAACCAAGAATATTTCTCTCACTTCAAGCTAAGAAACATGCATTCTTGAGCTTAATAGGACTAAAAACCCCATAACTTGCAAAATCTTCTTCACATCAACCTGAATTTTTTCCCACAGCACCAGGAAAATCACCAATTACTTGCCCAATGCCCACCTTCTCATTAATAGGTGATGCAGGAGAATATCACTCCTCTAAGGGCCTATTAATTTCTTAGGGGTCTAAAATAATCTAGGAATAAATTTAGGGTCATTTGGAGGTGGTTTGAGTTGATTAGGCCTTGTAGAACATTTTCCCTCCAAAAAGTCTAATTCAAAATTTCAAATTTGTAATGTTGGGTGTATGGAGTCCTAGGTAGTCTAAATTGTCATAGGCATACTACGGGGTCCTAAATATGTCACTAATGTAGGTTAGAGGCTTACTAACCTAGATTGAGTGCACTCAACTAATTTAGTTAGGGTTTCCATAACTAAAGTGAGGTGTTGAGTTAGTGTCTTAAGGGGAAGTTAGTAGTGGTAGGTATATAGAGGAAAGAGGACAATGGGGGTCATTCCATTCAAATGGGAGAGAGAGTTAAAGGCATTGAAGAGCCCAAACATTTGTAAATATATGTAGATATTTCTGAGAATGCAATAATAAAATAAGAAATCAAGGTAAACTTCAAGAGAGAAGAACAATATTGTCTTGTGTATGTAATTGCACTCTGTAACTGAGAAGTTCTTTATCTTATGAAATATTAAAGGATTCTTAAGCATGTCAGATGGAAAAGTAAGACTAGATTGTGACGAGCTTTTATACTGGGACCAAGGGTTTTAGTTGTAGAGAGAAGATTACTCAGTGTGATCGGCTAGAGCATTCACCTTGATACTAAATTGTTATTGCATAGTTGAAACCTGAGTGGACTATGACTATAAGTGAAGGAAAGGATTTCATTTTTGAAATGGGTTGACATGATTGAAATCATGTTATGCATTATTGGATGCATGTCAGTAGAGATGTTGAGTTCATGCTACTCAAGCTTTGAAGGTGTTATCTTTGGTAATTTTGTTTTATGTTTGAGACTTTGATGACCGATTGTACTGTGACTGTGTCCATGCTATTTGAGAAAGTAAATATTGTTGTCTCTGTAAGGAGGAGTGAAAGCCCAGAAAAGATAAATTAAGTGAATGTTAAGGTAACTCTAAAGAATATTTGAGGATTCTAATAGTCAAGGAATCTTATTTCTTTCATATCCAAGGGTAAGGGTTTCTAAACCCCTTGTTTACATGTACAGGCAGGCATATCCTTAGTTGTTGACAATATTTTCCTCGTTATCAAAGGCTATTGCTTGAATGGGAATGGATTTGGGCATATTACAGACCTTGTGTAAAAGTATCATGATTTGAATTAAATATTTAAGGAAGTTATAACTAATTAACTCTTCCTGGGTAAACTAGGAGGGTTTATACAGTTAGAGCTAGGGTTTGTCTTTTGAAAGGCTTAAGCAACTCCATGAACTTTAAAAATTCTAAGATATATTGCCAAGGAACCTAGTAAATGTATTGAGAAAGAAAATTGAAGAAATAAGGGTGAGTTTCAGATATTTTCATGACAATGTGGAGTGTAAAAATGCAAACACAGTCAAGGCTAGTGAAAAGGAGTTAAGTTACAAAGGAAATATAACTTAGAGGTGGAGTTAATGAATGAAAATTTGTACAAATTGAAAAATCATTGAAGGGTGCTTGAAAAGTCATTCATTTTTTATTGAATTTCTTTAGAATGAAACTTAGGCATGAAAAACTTCTTATGGAAACATAGTGAGGGTTTGAGCAAGAATGCAACAAGTGTGATAAGGAGACCAATACCAAATGTGATATCTTGAGATTTGAGGGGCACCTAGGGCATGGTGAAGAGCAGTAAAAAATGGTATTAGTCCACTGTGGGTGGTTATAGTTTACTCCAACCTTTTTTGACCCAATAGACATTGTCTTCAGAGCATTAATTTGTAAATCTGAGCAAGTAATAAAAGGTTAAAAGTTTTGACTCATTTCCATCAAGTTTGTGGATGTTATATTGTGATTTAAGGTGTGTACACATGGTGCTAGGTGGAAGGAGGTGATAAGAAGACAAAAAAGGGTAGAAAGGACATTTTGGAATGAAGACCACATGAAGGTTGATCTTGGACAAAATTGTTGAAAGTTAAATGAAGGATGAATTATATGATCAGTTGATGAAAGAGGTGTCATTGTCTGAGTAAGAACCAGGGCATGTTGAGACATTATAGCCTTTGAAGTGATTATCCGATCATTCTTGCAAATTTTAAAGCCTAGTTGTAAACACATTAAGAACCTTGTTTGATTTTCCACATATAGAGAAAGGAGAATTGATTGTTGTAATCCTTGTAATTGTTAGAAGGTTGTTGTAGATACTTGGTGACACCAATAGGTCTGCATCTTCTCACCCACCATGACTTGCATAGCTAGGTCTTATGAAATAAGCATGTTTAGAGAAAAACATGGTAAGAGAACCTCATACCTCAGTATGCAACCTCTTCAAAATGCCTTGAAAACATTGAGACATCATGTCTCACTCATTTGCATGCACTCATGGGCTCATATACCTCTACAATTGATGATCATGCCTCATTAGGTCTCCAAGCACTTACACTAGGTCTAGATGAGCACCTACAAACCTTGTTCTCACCTTATAACCAACCTCTTAACATGTATGAGTGTCTCAACACACTCCAGTCATGCTCTCCATTCCTCTACCATGCTACTCAAGCCATCATGTACCTCAAACCATCATGCTCTATTACCCTGAAAACTAGGCCACCTCACAAATCTCATTGTTTCCACTCTTACAACCATGACACAACATGTTTGTCCATGTCATCATCATAACACACTTCCTCTAGCACTCCTAGACCTCATACACCTTTGTCATTAATGGTCACTCACCTTTTACATCAATGACAACACTAACTAACTCATGCCAACACTTTGTGGGTTGATATACAACATTTATACTATCCTTAGAATTAATTATAGTGCTAATAGATTTTCTTTTGAAATTTGGTTTGCCTTGAAACTTTGGATTAATTGTGTTGGGAACATTAGCAACATATTTTAGGTTATTCAAGTGAAGGATCTTAACTTCACGCTCTTTCCATATATGACATAAGTGATAAAATGAATGAAAATTTTCAAAGATATCCTATTTGATGCAATGCCTATCAAGTATCGCATTCAAGTCTACAAACTAGCAAAAACAACTCACTAAAACTGACCTTTCACCTTGTAAGAAGAATAGCCTTCTTGATCCTGAATGGTCTGTCAAACTATGAAATGTGGTTTCTTAGAGCCTTTTTGGAGATTAGATAATCAAATGCCTTTTTCAGTTGTCCTTTACATGCAATTTCAACTTAGAAAACCACTGAAGAACAAAGAAATCTACATCTTACAAGAGTTTCCTCCTTAACTGCCTTGTTTTCTTTTTGTCTCACCTAGTCTCCAAAGGTTATAGTTTGGAATAATATACAAAGACCCTATACAAAGTAAAAACTATTTTGAATACCATTTTGGGCTCCTAAGATTCATGCCAAAATTTATCTCTCAACTCCCAAGGTATCTCCTCGATTCACTTTCTCTCATACAACTAGTCCTCCCTTGTAGCCCTGTCACAAGGGTTTTCAAGGCATAATTTTTGTTTTAGAGGGTTTCTATACAAACTAGAGGTCTTTTTGGACACCCTTTCCCCCCTTTAAGCTTCATACAAAGTTTTGTAACCTAACTCCCAAACTAACCTCTAATTTCACTATTTTGACTCTTTCAATAGGTCTCCTTAAGGAACAACTCAGTTAGATTGAAAATTGTCATCAATATGGAAGATATTGGTTACTTTTAGACTCTTATCTTCACCAAAATCTATCTCATGGGTTGCACAGATGATTTTTTGAAAATTTCATACCAAGATTTAGTAGTTAAGCCCTTCAAAACTTGGTTTTGCTCCAAACCCCGTCTAAGGTTTTAACCAGGCCTAAGTAGAGTAAAATGCTTTATAATCAATTCCACAAACTTATAAAAACTATAATTCATTTGGTAGTTTTGTATAGCCCTCCTACATGTTCTTAGGCAGTGTTATTTGAAGATAAACACAAGAAAGTGGATGAAATTAAAATTTACCTTCTTAAAACCATATTATCTACATTCCTAGAGGCCTGTGCATTGAGTTGAGACTAAGAGTTATTTCTTTCAATCTTCCAAAACAATAAACAAGAAAAGGACCTTCAAAAACCACTAAATGAATATATTGAATCATAAGGTCTCACCATTATAACAGTGAACTTGAATTTTTATCCTCTTTTTTCAACATCATGACTATTTTATTGCATACACAGTCTTCATACAAAAGCAAGAAAATTTTTTATTCTCTCATTCTTCTCTCTAATGAGATAATTCTCACCTTCCTTCCTAATGATTTCACTCCCATTCGAATCATGCTTCTATAACTAACTTCCCCTTGTAACTTACCTATTAACTTAACACTATCAATCCACTAACTCAAGTTAGAAGCTTGGATCAAGAACTAGAAACAAGGTTTTAATACAAAACAACCAAGAAGATAGGATTTGACCCCCAAGAAGGATCTTACAAAAAGTATATACACACCTAAAAAATCCTAGATAGCTAGCTAAACACCAAGCATCCAAAAAGTGGAAAATCCTTCTTTAGAAATACAATACTTTATTTGATTTGACCACAATTTCTTGATTACCTAATCCCTTTTCATTCATATTGCCAAAATAATTTTCTTAGGACTAGATCCTTTATATCAAACTGCGATGATATCATGGACCTAACGTGATTAATAATTAAGAACATGTCATCAACATATAATACTATGATAATAAAACTATTTTCTTCCTATTTAAATTACACACAAGGACCTATTTTGCTTCATGCAAGCCCAAGTCTCAAAATGTACCTATCAAATTTATAATACCAAATTATGAGTGATTAATTCAAGCTACAAATAAACTTATTCAACTTGCACATGTATTCCTCTTTTCCTTTCACCTTAAAATGTGTTGGGTATGAAATATATATTTATTCCCCAAGCTCACCGTGTAGAAATGTTTTCCTTACATCCATATATTCTATCTCAATATCAAAAGAAAAAACAATAGAAAAACCTCTAGTTGAATTTTATCTTAGAAATAGGAGAAAAATCTCACCAAATTGCTTATTTTCACCTAAGAGACTCCCTTATCTCCCAAGCAAGTTTTATACTTCTCCATTTTCCCTTATGTGTGTCTTCTTGAATACCCATTTTCAGGTAACATAATTTTCTACTAGGAGGCAATTTCAACAAATTTCATGTATATTTTTTGCTAAGGACTTAATTTCTTCCTGCACGGCCTTTTCCTGAGAGTAATTTTCATTTGGGCCAAGTGTCTCCTTCACAATCTTATATTATTCATTAGTAACTACTATAGATGATAACATAAATGCAAAATAGAAATCAAGTGAACTATAGATTTTAGTAGCCTTCATATTTGGTATGATCTTATCAAGATTGGAGTCATTGGTTCTTTGTATTTTGGTTCCTTCTCTATTTCATACAAATCTTTCTGTTACAACTCTTTCTCGAGCTCATCTTTACAATTACTTCATATTCAAACACAGAATCTCCCTCTTCTAGTTCAACATGAACATATTCAAAGCCTTCCTTTAGTTCATCTTATTGTTTTATAATTCCTTCAACCTCTTTGAAGATTACATTATGACTGTAAATACCCTGATATGTTTTTCAGGTTTCATAGCTTCTTTCATTCTATAAAATTTGCATATTTAATAAATATGCACTTGGACTAGAATGGTTATTTACCCTTTGTAGTTTGGCCTATCGATATATGGGATAGAGGATAGATCTTCCAAATACCATTAGATTATGAACAGAGGGTTTATTACTAGTCCATGCTTCCTATGAAGTTTATCTTCAAGCGTTGATGTGGAAATTTTGATGATTAGGTAACAAAAATATATGTCTTCTATTCTATCTCTTATGTTAAAGTAATTTTATGTACATGTAACTAGCACCATTTCACCATAAGCATCACCACCTCCCTAATGTCGATCATTGGTAAGGAACATCTCTACTAAAAACTACTGGAAATAAATCCCAAATTTAAGTTTTTCCATTTGTAATATGGGGACATGTTAACTATGGTGGTAGTGCCCAATGCAACACAAAACATTTCCACATTGTTTGTACCATTTCTCAAAGAAGCATTAAAAATATTCAATCTTTACACATTCAGAACTTATGAAAGTTTGAGGTTGTACTTCATGAGGCAGACAACTAATTGTGGATACATAATCACACCTTAAGCTCTTCGAACCGCTATCAAAAAAACGTATAAGAATTTGTTAATGTGTCACAATCGATACTAGTGATGGACACTTTGAACCTCTCCTCTAGGACTAATTCAACACCTATTCAAGCCTGAGATAATTGATAGCTTGTGCACCATTGATGTGTGATTTTAACCATATCCAATACTGGTTCAAATTATGTAGGTAGCATGTAGATTTCAATGATGAGCAGATAAACCATTGATAAAGTTTACTCAAGTTTTCTTAACAAATACATGCTGCTACAAATATATGTAAAATATGTGGAAATATACAAATTTTTTGTATTTATGTAAAGAAATTCCTTCAACCATAAATATTAAAAACTGGAATTTTACAGTAATGTGAAAGAGCCAGACTGGCGACAATTTTTGATTTGATAGGCACAAATAATTTTAAATTCTGAGGCCTACATCTATTATCCTTCTTTGTACTGTGTAATGTGAGCACCCATGGGGTTTTAATTTGAGCCTTTCTTTTATTGCTCTCAACAAAAAAAACTAAATGCTTTAGATTTCAACATATCATTACACCGCCATTACTTATAATGACATAGAATTCAGAGCTTGAAAATTGAATGCAAATGTACAAGCTCTAGGTCTCATTAACCTGAATTTCAAGGGTTAAATTGATCATCTTGCAACCTTCCTAACTATGTACAAACAATTTTAAGTGACCATAATCATTCCAATATTTCCTTTCAAAAATATCACAAAAATAATAATAAAATATGCCATAACACGAATATTTTATATTTATACACTATTTTAATATATTATACCCTATTAATACATTTGAACATATAAACTTAGACTAAAAAAAATAACGGTCATAATCTTAAATATGCAGAGTCATCATCCTAAGATAGTTATTTCAAATATTTGTAAATATGTTATCAGTTAATCAATGAAGGTTAAAAACAGGATAAATGGTGGTCAAATTTAACTCTTAGTCGGGATGAATGGGATAAATAGGCCCACTTATGACCACCTTGGAATTCCAATGACAAATGTGCCACTAGGTAGAGACTATATATTTTAGGCACCTAGTCAAATAATTTTGTGACAATGTAAGAACACTTACAAGTTCTGTTGACACTTTCGCATCTACGTGTGTCAAAATATGTAAACCCTTAACTGAGTTGAAGGTAACACCAGATCAGTATAATAAATATGATGATGGATTTCCAAGGTTTTAAAAACCATAACTATGCTCTTTATGGAGTGAAAACCTAATCTGGAATAGTCTTTAAGTTGATAGCTAATTATCAATGTTCATATCAAAATCATGCATAATGACTAGCTATTAAACTAATACACTTGTAAGTGAGATTGATCTCACTAACCAATTTGGAACAATATGCATGTTTATAACATGAAATAATGCACCCCGTGTATGATCAGACAAATATATTTTAACATACGACTGAGGCCTAATATAAATCAAATATGGAACATAGTCGAATGTTTATCTTTTGCCCACGATTTCTCGAGGATAATGAAGGAATCATATGTGTGTCTTCTAACTATAACTTCTTGAGGATTTGCAAAGCGTAACTTAGTCATCTCACAAGTCACAACCAAGGAATCATATTTTTCTCTTATTCATGTATTATCCCCTCATACTCGAGACATTTCATTCAAAAAGAATTTTTAGTTTTCCTTTCCACGCAAAACAATAATTTTTAATGTATGGAGTATGTTACACCATGGGCTATACTTTATACAAAATGCATTGTCCAAGCATAATACAGCCCCCATAATATCTATGCATGTCCCATGCAATACCCATCAAAACGAAGGAAGGTTGCAGCATGTTGGCTCGATTCTAGGAGAGACACGTCACCTTTCACTTCCAAAAGCCCATTAATATTGGCACAAATGTCTATCTAATTTAACACGCTATTTCATAATTTTTTGACCGCTATTTCATAATTTTTTGAATCTTGTTTAAGCCATTGTTTCACCCATCCATTTTACAAATGAAACTTGTCATGATAGTTTGGAAAGGTACCGAACATTTTGGAAATCCTTCAAACTAGTTTGAAAAGCCATCACACCAGTCTAGATGGCCATTAAAGCAATAGAAAGGTGACGGAGATGAAGTCATGCCACAAACATGAGGTAGGGCTCTATTTATTAGATGCTATTACTACATTTCATGTCTATTTTTCATGCTATATAGTGGATTATGTATAGAAAAATTAGAGCCCTAGTATAGATTTTATACAATAAAGATAAATCCCTATTATTGGTTTAAATTTTTGAAATATTCGTGGAGTTTTTGTATAAACAATCACATGGCATCCCAAATATTTAGTTGCATGCACAATAAAAAACTGGAAATAGAATGAGATAAGCTATTTAGCTTCACATTTTTGTACAACTACAGTAAAAATGAGCTTTGTTAGCTTTCCATCTCATAAGCATAGGAAAAATGTTCCCCCTCAAATAAGGCTAAACAAATACCTTTCAATTTTCTTGAAATAAAAAAGTAAATAGAAAGCTTGCAATCTAATTATTTGATGAAATGTCTCAAACAAATTATCAAGAAACAAGCCCTCAACATAATGTTTCATTCCAACCAATGTGAGTTCCCATTTATTATATTCCCCATTATATTTGGGATGGGAAATTACATATATCATGAATTTTTCATGAGAAAAAACACAAGAAACATACCCTTTACAACATGTTTAAATACAACCAATGTGAGTGCATTTGATTTTAGAATGACTAGGAAATGAGTAAATGTTGTAGTTTCTAACCATGCTTAGGTTAATGTCAGTGGTATTAAACAAAAATAACACAGACACACTCATATTTTTATAATTATATAATGGGAATAAAAGAAATGGGAAACAATAGATGTATGTCCTCTCAGCTTGTGCAACTATAGGGATTATCATTATCGTACAACTACAAGTAATGTTTTTGGAGACAAAAACTCTTTGAAAAAAATCACAATAAATATGCCCTAAGTTACTTCCATAGTTTAAATACAATTAATGTAAGTGGATTTGACTACTAATTATAAAGAAAATGCATTTATGTAAGTTAGGTTTTAAATGTTCTTAGGTTACTATTGAAAAACACACTATTTTTTTCAAAAATAACATAACCACATTTTTCATTGAATGTATTGTAAGCCATCAACAATTCATTACTTTTGGGATGGGCATACATCTATTTTGAATGTTTTTCAATAGGTAGCATTGCATATTTTATAGAGATTAGACCTATCCCATTTGTATGTATTTAAGCATTCTTCTTAAGAAAGGTGTCTTGCAATTTTGTGTTAGAGTAGGTATTTACCTTAGCTCATGTTCACCTAGGTACTTTATTTACCTTTATTGTATTTATCCTTACCCACTTATGTGTGTGGATATTTCTTTTATCTTATTGAGATATTATGAGATATTATTTAGTTGCTAGGTATAGTTCTTTTTACCTTGATCTATGGTATTGACTAGATCCTTGATGTCTAGTTCTCTCCTAAATCTATGGTCTTGACTAATTCTTTGATGACTAGTTATTTCCTTGATTCATGGTTTGATCTATGACCTCGACTGATTCTTAGATTGTTATGCCTTTCCTATTTAAGCAATGCCCATTCTCAATGTATTGCATTGAGTTCCATAATAATATATGATATTACTTCTCATTTATTTGCAAAGGCTTTATGTAAAGTTATTCTGGCAAATTACTTTCATCTTATAGATCGTGTTATTTGATTAGCATTTGTCTTCTTGGCTTGGTATGATCTGGTTATCGTTCCTTTCATGGTATCAGAGCTGGAGATTGTTGTTGGGATCTGTCTGTAAGTTTTATTTTGTAAAAAGCACACCAATCTGCCTCGGGATTTGTGCAAAACAGAGGCTTCCATAAAGAAAAAAATCATGGGATTCTTTTTTGGGTCTATTGGATTTCTCAAGATCTACACATGGCATGATTTTTAGTTAGATCGTATCTATCTCGGTTTACGTGCAGGAAGGTTTTTAGATCTTTCAAGATATTTTTGGCAAGTAAAGGCCATTAACTACACAGTCTAGAAATAGTAATTTTTACCACAAGAGGTAGCTGGATGTGACTTTCTCGAAAACATGCGACACCCCCCAGAATAGTAAGTTACACCCATTAAAATCCTTAGCCCTTGGTCATATGGTATGGTCATATGAGGGCTTAAAGCTTGTGATTCCTACTAGTAGGTGCTTAGCTTCAGCCCCCTTAAATTTTTTTGTGTGGTGAAGGCAACAACAATTTATTTTGTTTTAGTGGCAACTACAATAAATAACAGAGCAAAATAGTAAAAAGCTTGTAAGTTTTGATCGGTAACTTGGTTTTGAGTGCCGTTTTTTGCAAAAGTTATTTTTTTTAATGCTCTTTCCATTGGAGTTATTTATTTTTAGACTTGCACTATAATTATAAAGTGTCAACTATGGAGGAGTGTTGTAATCAATTGTGGATGTAATTTCGGATGAGCTCGACGTCCTAAATTTTTGAGAGTTACAGTTTGTACCTATCATGGATTCTGAGAATGATATGCTTTTCTCTAAAGTATGTGGACTTCAAGAGGATATTGTAAAATTTGTGGAAGAAAATAGATCGCTCAAGAAGTGAAATTCTCTTCTACAATCACTCATTCATGATAGGGATACAATAATACACTCCCTGCAGAACAAACCTTCTAGCCTACAACATCACCATCATATTGTGGACAACCATATCCATTCTCCTAGTCCACTTGCAGCTGTTGCTCTTGTACCCACTGACATTGATCTGCCAGTATTTGAGCCTGAACCTGCTTTTGATGCTTCTAAACCTGTGAGGCTTATTACTGCACGCTCTTCCACATCTATGCCTATTACAGTACCACATGTTGTGTATCCTACTTCTACTCAGCTGTATGGATTTTTTAAGAAGCAAACCACTGCATTTAGTTCTCGCATACTCCATTTTATGGGTCTGTCATGCCCATTTCCGGGACAACGAGCCAAACCAAAAGTTACTAAAAGTTTGGGGTAATTTTTTTTTTAACAGGGATTAATTAGTACTAATCCATCACTTAACCCATCCTTGATAATAACTAATTTTTATTCCCATTTAATTTATCTAATTAAATTGATCACTAGCCTAAACCCAAATTTAATTATTTAATTATATTTTAAACTTACTAGGGCCATAAAGATAAGTCTACACCCCTTCTATTCTATTCACCCTTTCCTTACTTATTAAACTCATCACACCTTTCCTTTTTGTTATATTTCCCATTAAAACCCCATGACAAAAAAAAAGGTGCAGGATTTAATAATGACCCTAGGATTAAATCCATCTGGGCCCTTGGTTTTGGAAAAAACCCTAAAAATTTGCCCTAATCCTCTAATGGCCTTTTTCCTTCTCTTTCTCTTATTTCTTTCTCTCATTTTGCTTTCTTTTCCCTTGTGCAGGTGGTTGGAGAGAAGCTATGAAGATTCTTATATTTTTAAAAGTCTTATCTTTTTTTTTTGTAATACTCTTGTTGTGTGTATACAATATGTGTGTGTTTTATGTGTGTGTATATATGTCTATATTCCATAAAATTTGAAGTGAGAGGGGCATATATAAAAATACTCTTATGACATGGGGCTTCTTGGAGCGGAGCCAGGTCATATCACTTTTATGTATATAAATGCTGAAGGGCGCATAGGGAGGCGCGTGGAAGTAGGCCCGAATATGATATGGAGGGATATAAGCATATTTGGGGTCGGGGCTGGTGGTGGTGCGGTTTCAAGCAGGCCGAAGTATAAGCCGTAATGGGTATGTGTGTGTATATATATAATATTGATATTTCTATTTACTTGTTATAATTTGAATATGAGAAAGGCGGATTACATTGCTTGTTACAGGGGAAGGGTGTGAAGGGGTTGCGTGGAGGAGAGGATCGTGGTGGGGGAAGGTGCAAATAGAGGGAGGGGACGGAAGGGCGCAATTATAGGCATATGGAACATACAGGGCCAGGTGTGTGTGACAGGGAGGGCAAATGGCGCTGGAGCTATGTGGGTGGCCATGGGGGGCCATGTCAGATAGGTGGGGGGAAGCGCTAAGGGGCGCGGGAATAACTCTAGGGGTAGTGGCCCGAGGGTTAGTATAGGGGTGCGGGGGGGGGGGGGGTTGGCCACCCCACCCGTACGAAAACTTTTGTGTAGATTATATTTATCATATATGTTTATCAACATTTATGGGGGGTTATAAGGATAATCATGTATTATATATTAGCAAACGTATATTATATATACCTCTATTTATTATTAAAACTGTGCATAAAGTATAAAACGTGTTAATGATATAAATATATATAACATATTACAAATATATAATATATATTTTATATACCATATTACACATGTAATCCAATTTTTTTTTTAAGGATATAATATCATATATCTTAAACTTTAACACAAATATCTACTACCCTAAAATGAGTATTAAATAAGGAGTTCTTTGTGCATCCTACTAGAGATATGTTTTAAAACAAACTATAAGAGGTGTAATATATTTTTTTACAAGCTAACAAGAAACAATGGTTGCAAGTTGTAAAATAATGAGCTTAAAGTATATGTATATTTCTCTCTTTAAAAAAAAAAAACAAACTAAACAAGTGAACCTTCCTTTCCACATACACAAGACTACAAGGAATGTACATTTCAAAACTGATAATAGTTTCCACCAATGTTAAAACAGAACAAGTTTCATATAGCCAGGTAGATTTCATTTCATATGAAATGCCAAAAGATTATTTCAGTTTTACACATATGTAGGATTCTTCAACAAGTAATATGTCCTCTTTGTAAGTAAAATATGAGAGATACATCAAGTTACATTTGACTGAAACATTTGATACATTACTTCTCTTCCACAAACTTAAACTAAATGGTGATGTAAAAATATTCCCAAATATGCAAACAACCAAGAATTTCTATTGCAAGTTTCTTACAAGTTGGGAGAGAGAGATTTCTCATATTAGTCACCATATCTCAAGTTTACATGTGAATGCAAGATATACAAAATGGAGAATTTTACAAGGAGGTGAAACTATTCTCATAATCATATCCAAAGGAGTTACAATGTAATAGAGTTTCATAAGGAGAGGAAAGAACAATAAGAGCCTAAGAGGCCACCCACTTCAACTTGAGAACCAAACTTCCATGTCCTCCCTAAACCATGCAAGGAGAAAAAGAGTTTGTTTGCCACCCAACCATAGGCATCATTACATGTCTCTCCCAAGATTGGGATGCATGCTAGCCTCCCCCAAGCCCATGGGAAGGAGGATAACTAACCAAAACTTACACAAGATGGAGGGTGAACTAACAATGATACAAGCACACAAAAATAAGACAAATACAAAACAAGACTCCAAAATTTACAAGGAGGAGAACCCATGTTCTTCCTCAAGAGTGGGGAAGAGAGGAGAAAGTTCTCCAAAGTTATACATCAAATTGCTTGCACAAAGCAAAAAAAATTCTCCATACCCTCCTTATTGCTCCTAAATTCAATCCACACCCTCCTTATTCCTCCACCCTTTCTCCAAGTCCTTCTTGGAAGGATTTTCAAACCCCAAAGGGGTTTCCTTACCAAGAACGGGGAAGGAGATTCAAGCCAAATGAATCAACTTCCCCACCTCAACCATTTGAGGGGAAACACTAAGACCCTACAAGGCTTGTCCATCAAGCCTTGAGGATAGAGAGGAAAAATCCCTCTCTCCTCCCCCACAACTCCAAAACTCCATCATGCCATATGATGGAGGGAGTAAAAACAAGCAAGCAACCAAAATCTACATACAACAAATAACAATTTCAAGCAACCAATCTAACAACTAAAAAGAAAACAACACAACAATAATGACATAAGAGCTTACCTCAAGGAAAGCTCTCCAAAAAGCTTTCCAACTTCAAGTTTCTCCACTCTTGACTCAAGCAAATCACAAGCTCCAAATCACCCAAGCATCCAAGCAAGAAGTTCCAAAAAGAAAAAGTCCCTCTCTTTTCCCATGAATGGGAATTTGAAGAGGAGCAAGCAAGAATCCTCACAAATGAGGGGGTGACATGTGTCACCCCTCTCCTTCTTCAAGGTCAAAGATGCCAAAACAAAAGAGAGAAAGGGTAAAATTGTTCCTTTTTGCCCTCTTCTCCCAAATTCCCCTAAATGTTAGCAAGACAAAATTAGTGAAACTTTTAATAAGCACTCCAATCCACACCCCTTACATGGATGTGACCAAACAAGAGGTAAAAAGGGAGGGAAAACTCCCTCTAACCTTGAAAATAAGCCCCCCAATACCCATTAGGTAGGGTCCAAGGGCTCATTTTTATGTTAGGGGGAACTCCCAAGCTACAAAGGGGTCCCCAAAAATGCCCAAAATAACCTAATTTCGGGTTTTGCATTTTTGGCACAAGGGTAGAGGGTGTGGGGACCACCCAAGGGTCTCACATGTGACCCTAAACCCTTGTGATTAAGTGACTCATTAAACAAAATCAAAAATTTAAATGAAAGTGGGATTATTAACTCCCAAAACAAGTTTACATCATAATCAACTACCCTAAACAAAATTAATAATTCAAAGCACAATACATTACAAAAATTGGGGTCACTCATAGTGCCCAAAATAATAATCTCCTATACTAAGGCTTCACATAATGAACATGGCTAGGACTCAGCCCGTGGGCTGCTTGTGCAAGATTGTGTAGCTGGCCTGAATCCCACGTTCTCCTGTAAACCTGTCACCTGCACACTCATTGCACACATTAACCATACATGTCCAATAAAATATAAAATGACTTCAAGTAAGATATCAATAAGTTCTAAACTAGCCTAACATCCTACTAAAATCAAAATGTGACAACGTGCACAATTATACTCAATATTCCAAAAGTTAGACAAGATGATAGAGTGACATATAACCATAGGATTCCACATGCAACAACTATCCATCAATATAATTATGTTCCAAACACAACATCATATTCATTAGTATCCATGACATCATAAGAAAAAGCGACAACATAGAAATTAAGCTAAATTGGCGCTATACGCCTAAATGTCCACACATGTCTAATAAGATTCAATCTCTAATATAATGTCCACGATATAACAACACTCTGTCAAAACATGTCTATGAGCAAAGAAACAATAAGCTACTGAGCTATAAAAAGTGTGGGCACTACAGGGTCTCACTAGAGGAGTCATTGACAGACATTCACAGTGTATTATTTCCTTTATTTCACACATGTTAAGTGGAATTCTCATCATGACATTGGTTTTCGAACAGATACTTCATTGGGATCACACATTGATAGAGCTCCTTTTTTTGTTTGCTTGACTCTTTCTGAGGATCATGAGCAACACATGAGTTCTGCACCTTCACTCAGGCTTGAGAAATATGAGATTTTCAGCTATCAGACATGATCAACTTGATACACATTCTGATGTTTTTTTTGCATTCACCCATTGTGCATTTTGCACCAAGTCATATGTAGACATATTCTTCATCCATCCGTGTTGATTTGGGGTGGATATTTGATCACTCGTTGCGGAAACATAGGCATTCGTTGAGAGGACTCTACACGCGTGGCTCCTCCATGATTCGGCCTCTTGCTCCACTTTCTATACCTTCTGCATTGTGATGCTTCTTGTTTTGAGCATTTTTCTTTAGCAGGTGTAGTGTCTCTCTCTTGTTTATTGAGAGATTTTGTATCTGTATTTACGACACTTTTGGCATATTGACAGTTTTTCTTGTGGGGGATCTATTCTGGTGGAGCCCAGTGTTAGTTTGTTAGTGCTCGAGTAGTTTTTTTACAACTCATACAGATTTGTAGCGCCACTCCACCCATTCAGCAGTATGGGAGGGTGTGGTGTTGATCCTACTTCTTCGGGTTTCATGTCCTTGCCTTGTTACCTTGGCTTTTCTTAGATCGTGACACTCTGGATTTTGTGTCCTTGGCTTGTTGCTTTGGTTTTTGTTCTTGGATCATGGCACACCTATTTGCAGTACTTGATCGAATTATATTTGGTGTTTTTTTGCACTTTCGACATCACTCCATTGACAGTCTTCTTGTATGGAATTATTCTGGTGGAGCCCAGTGTCAGTTGTTTTTGAGTTTTGTGATCGAGGCTTGGATTTAGACCACAGTGCACACCAAATTTCTTCAGCATTGTACGATTTTTTTGAGCTGAGCTTCTTGGGATGCCTTGGAGTGGGTCTTTACTCTCTTTACTTTGTTGTTACTAGTTTTGGGTACCTTGCGGTGTCCTTTTTCCCAGTTATTGTACATGAGTACCTTATCAGGCCTAGTTTCCGGGACTCATACTGTGGACATGCCACTTCTATTTTGGCCCCTAGCATCACTTGAGGGGGGTGTTAGAGTAGGTATTTACTTTAGCTCATGTTCACCTAGGTACTTTATTTACCTTTATTGTATTTATCCTCACCCACTTATGTGTGTGGATATTTCTTTTATCTTATTTAGATATCAGGAGATATTATCTAGTTGTTAGGTATAGTTCTTTCCTTGATCTATGGTATTGACTAGTTCTTTTCTTGATTCATGGTATTGACTAGATGCTTGATGTCTAGTTCTCTCCTAAATCTATGGTCTTAGCTAGTTCTTTGATGACAAGTTATTTCCTTGATTTATGGCTTGATCTACGACCTTGACTGGTTCTTAGATTTTTATTCCTTTCCTATTTAAGCAAGGCCCATTCTCAATGTATTGCATTGAGTTCCATAATAATATATGATATTGTTTCTCATTTGTTTGCAAATGTTTATGTAAAGTTATTTTGGCGAATTGTTTTCATCTTATTGATCGTGGTGTTTGATTAGCATCTGTGTTCTTGGCTTGGTATGATCTCGTTATCGTTCCTTTCAGTTTTCAATTCCTGAGTACCACTTGATATTGGAGTTCATGTCACCCCATAAATACCCTTCTTCAACTTATATACTCAAAATTAGTTATTCTTTATCTCAAAACCTTATAGCTTCCCCACATATACTTCTTCTTGAATGACTTCATTTATGAATGCAATTTTTACATCCATTTGATGAATTTTCCATCCTTCATGATTATCAATAGAAATCATTAGTTTTATAGTATATTTTCATGCCACATGTGCATAAGTTTCCTCATCGTTAACCTCCTATGTTTGTGCAAAACCTTTTATAACTAGTCTTGCCTTCAACTTGTCAATTATACCATCATTTTTTATTTTCGCCTTGTAGACCAAATGTATTTCAATGAAATCCTTATTATTTGGATCCTAAATGCCGTGTATTATTCCTCTTAATTGATTTCATCTGAATTTTCATAGCATCAACCTAATTTTTTATTTGACTAGATTTTGCATAACTTATAGGTTCACTAGCCATTGATGGCAATACAAGCATATTATTTTATCATAAGCATAATCAAATAATTACCTTATTTATCTTGTAGCCATGTGATCCTCCTCTCATAATTCTTATCCAACAATTGATTTTCTAGGTGTGGATTGAGAAAATGGTTGTGCTTACTTGGTGTTGATGCAGATGGATGACAAGTCTATTAAGAAGAGTTGGTATGATTTTTTGTAAAAATAGAAACATATGTAGGACCTTGTAATACCTCAAAATATTATTCAAAGGGCTACCCCACTTCACTTATGAACCTTTTATAAATATGTTCATAATCATTATACATTTCATTTTAAAAAAATACAATCCCTAGAAATAATTATGGATTTACTAACAAGATTATAAAACTTGTATGCTTTTCTTTCATCAAAATATCCTATAAAAACATGTTCTACATTCTTAGGATCAATTTTATTTCTTAAATCATCAAGAACATATACACAAGCTAAACAACTAAATACCTTTAGATGATCTACATCTGGTTTCTTACCAAACAAAGCTTCAGATGGTGTCTTATCTTTAAGTGTCATTATAGGATGCTTGCTAATGGTGTAGATTACTATTTTTAATGTTTCCACCCAAAAAATCCTTTCTAAGTGCTTATACTCCAACATAGTTCTTGTTAAATCCATGATGGATCTATTCTTTCTTTCTGCTACATTATTTTGTTGTGGTGTGTAATGAGTTTTTATCTATCTTTCGATTTCATGTGAAGCACAAGACTCGTGAAATTCATTAGAACAAATTTATCCTCCTCTATTTGTTCTTAAGGACTTGATAGAATGACCACATTTTTTTTTAGACAAAGATTTGAAAGCTTTAAAACATGAAAAATATCTACTTTATGGTTTCAATAGAAAAATTCACATGAGCTTGGTTGTATCATTTATGAAGGAAATGAAAAAAAAAAATCTTACTAATACTATTGCAATACATTAGTTCACATAAATATGAATTAAGTAGATCCAAAGGTGTGTTTGATATCCATTTACTGATAGGTAATGACTCCCTCTGATGTTTCTGAAAAATACATGACTTGGATGCTTTAAATTTCTTTGAATCTAGCTTGGAAAGACCTTTTACTATACCCTTTATGTCAAGAATATGCAAGCTCTTAAAAATGACATTCATATCTTAAATGCCACAATATAGTACCATCTTCAACGATGGAGAAACAAACACCTTCCTTCATCATATCAAAAACCAATGGAAACATTATGTTCTTTTCCATAAAATATTTTATAATCAATCTATTTCCTAATTTGTTATAAAAAATAGAACAAACTCCATCTTCAAATAGTAGTTTAAAACCCTTTTTTCTTGTTTATCAACACTAATCATATTATGGTTTAGATTTGGAGAAAGGTAAACATATTTTACTGCACCATTACCCTATTTTTGGGTGAGTTGTATGTTTCCATTTTGGGTGAGTTGTATGTTGTACACCTGAGTTGGCCTAATGATGAAGAATATGTGCTCTTGAAATAGAGGTCACAAGTTCAAATCCTGCAGGGGGTAGGGTATGTATGTCTCGTTTGTAGCAAAGTTAGTTGCCTCCCGCATGTGAGTACGAGGTAGTCCCATATGCTATATGCCGCTTGTAGACCCAAAAATAGGCCGCCCGACATCGTGGACTGTAAAAACCTATTATTATTATTATTCCAACTTAGACAAACTTTCCATCTCCTAATTTCACTTTGTTAAGAAATTTATTGTTTACATAAGAGTTTGGTTTTCATCATATAGTAAATTATTATTTATTTACAGTTAGATGGTTATTTGGGGTCATTTGTTATTATCTTAGTGTATATTGTTATACCAGTGTATCTATACTAGGTTATTTGTTATTCCTACTTCCTACTTCCTATTTTATAGGAAGTAGTTCGCCTACTGTTTTGCCTATATATTGGTTTGTGTAATGTTCTCATTTAATCAATGAAAATATTATGTGTTTCTGTTGTGCAAAACTAGTGTGTCTTCAATATTTGGTATCAAAGTGATAATTAGTCAGCCGTTGTAATGGAGAAATAACTTCATGTGCAGGGACAACTGTAATTCCCAGTTGTCCTCTCGATGGAGTTTTATTAATTTGCAAATGCGTGTAGTTGTTTTAGATTTTTTTCAAGATAGAATTAGCATTTGCATTTTTTTTTGGTCCTCACCAAGTGTGTTGTGTCTGTGTTGCACTTGTCTTTGGTGCATGCAATATTCAGGAAACTTAGTACGTCTGATCTTTCAGCGAGTTCACTTTCGATGATCTTCAAGAGTGTATCTATTCTAAATTGAAGACCCTTGCATCTCTTCTCTGTAACTCATACGTGATATATGACAGATAATGCAATGGAGTCTCTTATAATATTGTGCATGTCACTTTTATTCCACAAAGAAAATTACACAGGCAGTAGAAGAATATCAGATAATTGTGCCAGTGATTACCCCTCTGATGAAGAATTGGTGGTTGTTTTTTCCATGGACTGGTTCGACGTTAAAAGAAGTTGTGGGAAAATGATAAAAATTAATGTCAATCGTATGATTGTAGAGGTGGAGGTTGTAGATGGATGTGATTAAATAGATCTTTCAACACCAACACCCATATTTTATGTAGACCTATGCGTTCATTGGTCGAGCCTCTTGCATCCAAGTTTCATTGGTATGTTCAGGTCATCTTGCTTCCTAATGAGTCATAATCTTTATTGCAAATCTGTTCCTAAGATTTGATGAAGTGAATTAGTGCTTTGTCGTATTTATCATAAGGGTTTGTCAAAAGGTATTTTTTTAGTTTTTTTTAAGGAGTGGTTTACATCTACGTGGTTTTATTATTTAGTGTGTCCCATAAGAGTCTAGCCGCACTTTGAAAAAATGTGTGGTTTTGTTACTCATTCGTGGTGTTTTTTTAAAAGTTCATATATTGTCAATTCTTTTTAAGGTGTTCCCCGATGTTTAGGTGATTAGTGATAGGTCAGCACTAGTTTACATGATATTCGAACCTAGTTTAATAAGAGTATCGCCTTGTTGTGTCAAAGTAATAGTGTCATCTAAAGTTAATTAAGTCAAAACATAAAAAAAAAATTGATATATATATATATATATATATATATATATATATATATATATATATATATATATATATCTTATTGTCGTTTTATGTCTTCTTAATTTGTGAAAGTCAATAAAGTATTGTTTTAGTCTTTGAGTGTCATTATTTTGTGTTAGTAATTTTGTTGTCAAAAAAGTTGAAAAATTGAGTCATTGTAAAATTCTGAAAATTAAAAAAAATTGCCTCGCAAACGCATTTTCAGTGTTCCCGACATCTAAGAATAAACTAGTTCACATTGCGAGTGAAAGTTATACAAATAAACCCTATGTGGAAACTATCGAGCTTCATATCCAAATTAGGTTGAGCTAGCATCATGACACTAAAGGACAAAGGCAACAGAGGAAGGAGGTAAATCAACAACCTCTCGTCAGTCACCAATGATGTGGCCGCATAGTAGCTGTGGTGGCATTTTTGCAGCGCAAGTACTTGTTTTTTAGTTTTTCAGTGTTCCAGTTTCAGTTGTGTGGTGTGGATTTTAGTTTTTCAACTTGTTAGTGTGGTGTGAGAAATAAGAAAAGAGGTTCATTCTTGTTCACTAGTATATGTGCCTATTACTACATAGTTCCCTGATGTAATAACATAGTGGAGAACAGAGATCACAATGAAATGCAACATCATGATTCTTTATGAGGTTGAACAATCATATGTGTGTCTGTTCATACCTAGGTTTGTGTTAAGCCTTACAAAACCATTGAAGATTGTATAGATGGTTCTTGCTGAAGTTACCACACTAGCTAGGTCAGATGTGTTCCCTACAATGATCGGTTGATAAACATATGGTTTCTATATGAAGTTCCCACACTGATTTGGTCAGATAAGCTCCCGATAGTTCTTGGTTGATAAGATGCTAATTTTTTCCGTCATTACCTTCATTTAGAGATGTTTGCCAAGATCATGAGCGAGCAGAGGTGAGCAAGTTGCAGAGGAAGTGTGAATGTTTTTCCACCATGTAAACACTAAGGGTGGAATGTTAGGAAATTTATTGTTTGCATAAGAGTTTGGTTTTCACCATATAGTAAATTATTATTTACTTACGGTTAGATTGTTTTTTGGGGTTGTTTGTTATTATCTTAGTGTATATTGTTATACTCGTGTATCTATACTGGGTTATTTTTTATTCCTACTTCCTATTTTATAGGAAGGAGTTTGCCTATTATTTTGCCTATATATTGGCCTATGTAATGTTCCCGTTTAATCAATGAAGATATTTTGTGTTTCTGCTATGAAAAATTAGTGTGTCTTCAAAACACTTGATTGTTGAAGGAATCATATAAATTTTTGAAACCATATTTCTTACTTGTCATATGATTTGAGTAACCTGTATCAAGAAACCAAAATGACATAAAATTGATCAGATCAAAACGACCATGAGATGTTTACAAAGTAAACACAACAAAAAATTCACTTTAAACCTTAGATTCTATTCTTAGAAATCCATACGACATCTACAATAGCCAATCCTCAATGGGATTTACAGTCTATAAAGCTATAGGGACCGTGATAAATCCAAAAAGGTATTTCTCCTTCTAGCGCCTTCTAGCCTTTCGCAAAACTATTTTTTTTACCTCTTAAATCAAGGCTTCAGGCATGTATTTATATGTGATATTCCCACCCATAAGGATTTCAAAATTCCTTCTAGAATCCTCGCGTAATCCCACTCAAACCAAAATTCAAACTTTTGTGCATTAATAGTGGTCAACTACTACTGGCTTGGTAGTTGAGAGGAGTCCATCTGGAATTCCATGTCATAGTCGAGACTGGCATCCTACGCATACCTACCACTTCATCATGTTCTACCTTTTAACTATTTCTCTGCGTGCAGTCTGTTTTCCTTGTTAAAAGATTTGTGTGCCTCTTGTTTAGTTTGATCCAAAATCAGGTGCCTGGCTCCAACTTTTCTCTCCCTTTGTAACTTATCAAATTTTCATGCATTCCCTCCTTCAAAAATTTCTGCAGCATTGACACACACATGTTTCTATGCCACGCCCTGTCTTCTTAACTGATCTGTTCTGAATTCTTGCATGCGCCACCTATTCTTAGCCAAAATTACTCAAAATATATGCAATTACCTATTTCCTCCACGATGCTCCAACATCAAACACTCCGAGTTAAACAAAAGTGAGCTTTGTCTCATGAGTCAAGCTCCGGAGTATGACCTAGCTAACCAAGCTCCTTCGCACTTATACATGTTGCATCTTCTTCCGTGTCGTGCCTTCCATTTTACTAGATACTCTCTATATTCTTTTCCACGCATCTTCTCCTTACCACCCTTGAGCCTAGTATGGCCTCGATTCCTTCAGCCCTTTTCTCTGGTAGCTGCCTCCTCTATTCTAAAGTTTCGTCTTCTAAGGCATCTTCATCATAACTCTTCTACCTGCATTGTCCTTCAAATTCCATGTACACTAGATGTCCCCTTCATAAAACTCACATACACATCTAAAACATTGAAGATTGGAGAGATATCTACTCATTTAGGAAACTCTAACTAATATACATATTCGGCCCAATCTTCTGCACTATCTTACATGGTCCAAATTTCTTTAGCTTTAATTTATTATAGGTCCCTTATGAAACCTCTCCTTCCGCAAATGTGTCATCACTCAATCCCCTTCCTCAATTTTTTTGGCTCTGTATGTCCTTCATCCACCTGCGCACTCTTTATAACCTTGACTACTTCTTTATAACTTCTCACACACTTCCTCGTGTAGTTTGTGCATGTATTATGCGCATAATCCTCTGCTTCCGCGCTCCGGTTGTCCATCACTTCACGTAACTCCGTGGCTCCCCTTGGACTTGTTCCATAGACAATTTGAAATGGGGTCCTCTCCGGTGCTTCTATTAACTGAATTGTTGTAGGAAAATTTTGCTTGCGCTAACATTGTGTCCCACTGGTTTGGCTTGTCTCCTATCAAGCTGTGCAATAAATTGCTTAAGCTTCTGTTTACTACTTCTGTTTGCCCATTAGTCTGTGGATGGTAGGCTGAACTGTTAGTTAACCTTGTTACCAACTTTATCCACAAAGTCCTCCAAAAATGTCCTAGGAACTTGGTATCCCTATCCGACCCTATACTCATTGGTACCCCATGTAACCACACTACTTCCATGAAAAATAGATGCACGATCCCTGTCGCATCACTTGTCTTCTTGCATGTGATAAAATGCGCCAATTTTGAAAATCTATCAACTACCACAAATATGGAGTCATTCCCTCTATGTGTCCTCGGCAATCCTAACACAAAATCCATGCTAATGTCTTCCCACGGCCTTCTCGGTATAGGTAAGGCTAATGCAACCCCATGTTTTGTTTGTGCACTTTGGCTAACTGACAAACCCTGCATCTCTATACATACTTGCGCACATCCATGCTCATCTTTAGCCAATAGTATCATTCCTTCAGTTGAGCCAAAGTTTTTTTCATTCCCAAAATGATCTCCTAATTATCCATTATGATTTTCTCTAATCATATTTTTGCACATTGATCCTTGTGGTATTCATAATTATGCTCCTCAAAATAACATTCCTTTCTAGATAAAATAGACTAAGGCATCCTATTCACATGCATTGGTTTCCAACATGTCTCCCATGCTTCTTTAAAATCATTTTCTTGCACATATAACTCCTTCATGGTCTCAAATCCCATGAGTTCATTACACATTTTTGTCAACACTAATACTCTTCTACTCAACATATTTGTGACCTTGTTAGATTTTCCACAGCGGTGCTTCAATACAAAAGAATAAATTTGTAGGATCTCTACCCACTTCATATGTCTTTGGTTTAATTTTTCTCGTCTATTGACAAACTGTAGCACATGATGGTCAGTGTACAAGACAAACTCATTTGGCAACAAATAATTCTTCCATTTCTTCAATGCATGTATTATTACGTAAACTCCTTATCATAGATTATCTCCTTTTTGTATCATCCAATTTCTCACTGAAGTAGGCTATGGGTCTTCCTTCTTGGATTAGTATTGCGCCAATAGTTGTTCCATTTGCATAAAAATTCACCTAAAATACCTTCTCAAAACTTGGAAACACTAACATTGGTTACGTTATAATATTTTTCTTCAATTCCTGGAAGTTGTGTTATGCTTCTTGTTATCCAAATTTTCACACATGACAAAATTAGACAACGGGGTACTATTGAATTTTAGGTCTTCACGGAAGAACTTGGGGCCTACAGGAAAAAATTTGTGCTTTTAGAATAATTAATAAATTGATAAGTGAGCTCTCCTATATTTAAACAAGATCAAATCAAAGTCCAACTCAGGATGAACTCAGTTGTTAGCTCAGAAGGTAACTTGGGATAGGTGGAGTCGCTTCAATACAGAGCTTGGCTCGGTAGGGAACAATTCCCTGAGGTAGGATGGCTCGATAGTCATCCAAAGGAGCCAAATTGGATATAAGAATATTATGAATGAAAAATATCAACATTTGTGCCTTGGAGGCTTACATGCCAAAGCTCAAAGTGTTAAGGGTATAGCTCACTGGGAGCTCAAGGCCTATGTCATGATTGTCTCAAAGGTGGAGTACATGGAACAACTTGGAAGGTGAAGAAATTGGTATAACTCAGGTAGCGTCGAGTAGGTCACTCGATGATAGACTATGGTAGAAGAATGTTGGGACAATGCAAAAGAAGAACTAATAAAGGAGCTTGGTTGACACTCACAATGAACAAATAGGTGAGTGATGTGGCTCAAGTTCTAAGCTCACCTGATAAGGAATGTGGATAGACTTACAGGAGAGTTCAACATGGAAGTGAAGGATTCAATTCTTACAATTAAGGATCAATGAAAATAGTAATTTAAGCATTCGAGCCAAAGGTATGGAGCATCGTGTAGCTCCAAGATTGATCTACAGGGCATGCCAAGCTCGAAAGGGACTCGATCAAGGAATTTCAGAATCCATGAGTCATTCCAGATGAGAACCAAGTCGAACTCGATAGTGAAGATGTTATTTCCGAAGTTCATAGTCACAATTAATGGCAATCTCGAGTAAATGGGTCGAGTGAGTCATTCATGGAATCAAGACATTGCAGGAATAAATCTTAGTGTGTATGATCTGAGCTAAGCTTTTGGCATGATCAAGAGAAGAGTGTAGAGCTCTGTGAATTGCAACTCGGAATGAGACGATGTCAAGCTCAGCCAAACTCGTTAGAATAGTTCGTTGAGCTCATATAAGATGCATGAGGGTAATTTGCTAAGGGATCGCTAGGATTGCGAGTTGAAAGGTAGAAAACTCATCGAATCTTGGGGATTCAAACTAAGTTCGAGAGCATTCTAAAGTATCACGAAGCCATGACGTCAGTAACATATCAGATCCAAGGTAGATGGCTTGAACACAAGCCTTCATATAGTGAGAGCTCAAACCCAGAGGAGACACATTAGGGGATCAACAATCGAGCGACTGAATTGGAGCCAATTCAATCATTGGAGGGTTTATCAATGTGTTACTAACTCGGGATTTTATTTTTTAAGTGAAGATACAAAACGTAAGAGACTCGCCATAATATGATCAGACCAAGGTATTGATTCAAAGGCTAAACGGAGAGCCAGTTCAATAAAGTTATGGGTAAGTTGCATGAGGAGTATGGCTGAGATTGAGAAACTTCCATGGGAAATTGAGCTTGATTAGCAGCACATAGCCACATCAGTGTGCATGAAAGTGAACTCTAGGAAAGTGCATGAAATCTCTACTCGAAACATTTAGGCATAGAGGTTGAGTTTGAAACAGGTGAGTTTGGGTGGAGACGATAAATGAGCCATTATATTGATCTTGTGATTGGCATGAAATATTGGAAGCTTCATAAGCTCATTGGTGGAAGCTACGAACGTTGACCTCGGGAAACAAAGTAGAACACATGTGATGTGAAGGTGAGTGTCAATCCTATGAACCGAGCCTGGTGGTAAAATAAGGACAGTGCCTCGAGATCCATATCGAGCTCCGTTAAAAAGATGCGAAGCATCGAGGCATGTGAGTGGGATACACAATTCTCACACCAAGCAAGGAAATGGTGAAAGGTCGTCACAGTGAGGTAGAGTGTCAACCCGATCATGGAGCTCGATGCGATAGAAAGATGTAGCTTGACGGTGATAGTAGGAAAGGAGTGACACTGAGGATTGAGGGACTCATATTCATCCCAATGGTTGAAATAGTTTGTTTCAGGTGACTAGACTTGGGAACATGGTAGAATCAGCGACTCGGGTAGGGAAGGTCTGTGAGGTGCTCTCTAAACAGAGGTTGTTTACAAGGATGAGCCATGAAATTATGCACAAGGGACGATACCAGAAAATGGATAGTGTTGAAGGGAGAAATTATTCAGTATAACGGTCAAGGCTCGTGCATGGCTCTATCATATTAAGGATACAACTCGCTTGGTGCGATGGCTAAGCATTGGAGCTTGTTTGGAAAAAATTTGAGCAAGGCCAGGCATGAAGAAAAGGTCTGAGTTGACATAAAAGCTATAGTAGAAGATTGGAGGAAACATTTGATCTCAATAGATGGAGCTACAGAGGAAGATTTAGGAGCTCATGGGAATCGCAGATATTGGCAGCCAAATCATCAAGGTGAGTTGCTGGTGAATGACATTAAAGTTTCCACTTCGGACTTTTGCAGTATGACATCCATGTCAGACTTGGTATGAAAATAAGTGAAGGATCATTTGAAACGTTTGGTCATTGGGACATGCGATGCATTCGGGCCAAGAAATTCATGGAGCTCGGGTCCGACCGATTAGAGGTTTTCCGATGATGTGGAAAAATTGAGGACCATTTAGCCAAGACATCGAAAGTTGAGGTGGACCTATGGCGAGTATTTGGGTCCCAAGACTTGATGTGCAGAAATGCGGGTAATTCAACCATGAGGCAATCATTAGCCAAGGCAGTACTCAGGCTCCTAAGCCTAAGTGAGCTTGGACCCGCCAAAGAGGATGATGGGAAATAGATAGCTTGATGTGGATAATCTTGACATTGGTAGAGGCATATCATTTGAGTGATACGTCGTGGAAGCAGGAATGAATACCGTTCAGCTCATAAGTGGGCGATGGCAAGGTAATTTGGATCAACTCGAAGTTATACACCGAGTTGATGATGAAAAGTTAAAGTAGCTCAACTTGGACTGATACCAAAATGAGGAGTCTGGCAAGATGTAATAATGTAAGGAAAAAGACTCCGTCGTAGAAGGTGTTTTCAAATCCTTGAGCTCATTCAAGACATATTGTGGGGTGTTTGATATGCTCGCAAACAATGTCAAATGTGAGATTTTCTTAAGCTTTTGGGGATCGAGTGGGGGGATTAAATCAGAAATGGCAACAATATTGAGAGAATTGACAACAATGAGTCTTGGTAGGAGTGGTGTATCCATTACATAGATTCGGCCACCATGCAAATGATGTGCGCAAAGAGTGTTTTAATGATAGCTCATGTTTAGCTCTGCAATGAGCTTGAGCTCGGATCAGTGGTGAATTAGTTGAATAATATGACAATGAAGCCTCATGGGTGAAAGAGATTTACATCAAGTGGAACTCGTGATGAGATCACCAAGAGTTGAACATTGGGAAATTTCAATTTTTTTGAGTAGTCATGCCAAGGATGACAGAGTTGTGAAGAAATCGCCCGCCGAGGTGATTTCCGAGCTCACTAGTGTGAGTAGATGCTGAAACAAGATTCATGTGAGAAACTGACCGAGGGGAGTTACAAGAGGGGCTTAAGGATCTTGAGTCAATGTAAGAAGTCGGTTTGAGAATCAAATCTTTAAGCTAATGTAAATACAAGGAGTAGCTTGGTCAATGCATGCAGAATGGGAGCTTGGTTACGGTGAACGTCAGACGAGCTTGGACCCAACTCCGGTGAGTTGGCTCAGCGAGCCAACCACCGAGTTGGGCTATTTTTTGCTTATTCACATGGACCCCTCCCTTCA
Organism: Taxus chinensis; assembly: GCA_019776745.2. Classification (NCBI taxonomy): domain Eukaryota; kingdom Viridiplantae; phylum Streptophyta; class Pinopsida; order Cupressales; family Taxaceae; genus Taxus; species Taxus chinensis. Next base: position 41,612,288 of record CM034146.1, on the reverse strand, counting down.
GTGCAAACCAGTCAAAGGGGGGTCCCACCATATAATTAAATTAATTTAATATTTTTATTTAAATATTTTAATAATAATATTTATTAATATTATTTAAATATTCTTTTAATTAATTGAGGAGAACTAGGTCAACTAGGCATTAATGACACATGATGGAAGCTTCTCAAAGTGGTTCAACCAACTGTAATAAATACATCATGTGCCATCAATTTAGGAAGGTAATTTATGACTCCTCTCCTCTCTCTCAACTTCTTCTATAAATGTAAGTTGGAAGCTCATTCCAAAGGGTTCCAATAGGTCAAACAGGTTGGAAAGTTAGATATCTAAGACAAGTGCAAATTTTTCAAGAGTCCTCTCTCTTCTGCAAGTTGTCCTTGTATGTTGAGGGAACTTTCAAGCCTCCTTTTCAAGATTGTAATGGCAACCATTGCCTCTTCTGAATGTATGATGCATTGTGCACATTGTTGAAGTAATAAAAGTGTGTGTTTTGTGACTAATCTCAGTCCTTTCATCCTTTTATACTTCTTTGTGCCTTTTCTCATGCTTGCAGGTACACTGTGCAAGTTCATGTTTCTATTACAGGTTCTTGGAGTTCTATGCTTATCAAGTGGTGGAGTATTGCATGTAGTTGAGTTTTGGTGCTTATTCACCCTTCTCAAGTTCATCCTTCTTCACTGGAAGACTGATAACTTGTTTTTCTGATTGAGTTTAACAAAGGGAACACGTGCTTCCTATTTGTGGTATTATGTACCCTCTCTAAGTTGTAGTAGGTGAAGTTGACTTGTGGTGCACACACCCTCTTCAAATTAACCCTTCCTGAGTCTGGAAACACCCTTTATTTGGTGCATCACCATCCCTAGTATAGTTTAATTTCTTGCAAATCTCTTTCCCTAAAACCCATGAAAATGTTAGCATAGGTCTAGATAACCATTTTATTACACTAGGAGTAGTACAACACTTAGTTTAGGAAGAGGAATCCATCCTTCTCCGGAGGTTCACCTTGAGCCCAAGTCCCACAGCTTGAGAGGTGATCCCATGTGTCCCAATCACACCAAACATCATGTTCACATTCTGGCCATTCAGAGGGTGCAGTGATTTGGTGACAATAGTTTTTGGCACGCTTGGTGGGACAGAGTTGGTACTTCTCTTCTCACTTGCACAAGTCAAAGTACCTAGTGACTCTATATCTCTAGATTCAAATCTCAGTGCATTAACTTATGCGAAGAATTTAGACAAGAGATTCTTCAAAGCAAGGAAATTATTAGCATATCAAACTATCCTTGTCTCCTCCAAGGAGAAGGAGAAGAGGCATCTCAACATCACCCGTTGCAACATTACTTCATTTCATTAAGTTGTTGTGCTCTTAGTGAAATTTCAGCCTTACGAGGCATACCCAAGCACAACTGGTGACTCCATTGGTCAAAGTGACCCACTCTCTATGTTGCAGGATTTCAGTTTTACCCATTTCCATCTAGTTTTCTTTGACATATTTCCATTCATGAAGTGGTGCCATCATGACTTCATTTCCACAGTGGGATTCCCACTTGCAGCAGCAGAGGTTCTTTCCATCTTCAGGCTATTATAATCCACCTCCAGACCAATTTCATGATGAATATCAGTTTGAGCATGCATGTCCACATGAGCAAGATGCAGATCAATTTGGTCACCCACCAGACTGGGGGATACTGAAGAACAATGGCATGTAGATTCTGAAATCTATCCTACACCTGAAGAAGACCACTTGCAGAAGAAGGTTCGAGAGTTGGAGTATAACATGGTGCAAATAAAGATCAATGAAATGACAAAGGCAACCCAGATTGGCTTCAACATTCCATACCCTTGGACTAGCTCTATACCATGTGAGCTTAATCCTCAACAAAAGCTTCAATTCATAATCAATACGATGACTCAAGTTGGAGAATGGATCAAGAAGAGGGACATTCATGAATGTAATGTTAGTCAATCATGTCAATGGGAGGTCCCTGCATTACCACCTTACAACCCTCTTTCCATGTCTCCATCCATGCAGTTTCAACTTGAAGCACATGATCCTAACCTTCCAGTTGCTACCCCTGCAGTGGAATTCACTACTTCATCTTCTATTCCTCCATTCCATCATGAATCCTTCCATGCCTCATTCTTCTAAAGTTCCTTCTTTTCTATGAAGGCCATCAAGACAAGAAGTTGAATCTCTTCCACTTCCTCAAATGGTGAGTAAATCAATTGAATCCCAATTTGTCCCTCGTCTGGTAGTCCCAAATCCATTTTGGGAGGAGCATCTTCAAGAAATGAGTGAAAGGGAGGAGTATATGGTCGAGGAGACTAGCAAAGGAGAGCATGCAAAGAATTGAAGGAATGGGCTGCAAAACTTAACATCAAGCAAACTTCATTCCTAACTAAACCTTCTATAGAAGTTGAGGCTCAAGAACAAGCAGAACAAACTAGTTTTGTACTAGAAACAAATCCAGAGCTGAACGAGGAAGACAAACAATCTACCTATTCAGAATGTAGTATTCATATTGGCTCCATATCTTCAGATGAGGTTGAATCACCACAAGTTGAAAAACTAGTTGTAGAAAAGCAAGAGCCAACTCCAAATCTGCTAAGAAAAGAGCATGTGCAAGTTGAAGAAGAAAAACTCTCAAGTGTACAAAGAAGTTCTAGTGAGTGCAATGATCCTAATTTTCATGCATGTCAAGAACTGGCAGCACTTCTGGAAGATGGTAGAAGCTTTCCAAGGTCATCATTAGATGTTACAATCAGCCACAAGGAGTTTCATGAGACTAAGGTATATTCAACAGTCATTAATGTAGATGAGACCATGCAGAGGCTTTCAAATCCTTTCTCCTTTCTTCATTCTTACAAAACTCTGATTTCTTAGATGAATTTGATCTTTCTAATTTCATGTTTGAGGATGAGGACAATCAGGGTGAACAAAATTCCAATCTAGAGAATACCATGGTGGAAGAAGTTACATATTTGTAATAGCCGGGGAATGGAGAAACAAGCTATTTTTCAGATGTGGAGGAATTGAATCTTACATACAAGTCATGAAGAAATATTTGGAAAATGAGGAGCACATGGGAAAGAATAAGTCAGATTCAAAATTTGATGGAGATGATGTCATCGAGAATTTCTTTCTCTCAATTGGAGAATCTAACATAGTTGATGAACCAATGATGAAGGAAGGTTTTATGTTGAATGAGGATATTGATAGTAAAGGTCAATCAAAGGAGGAGGAATTTTTAGATGAGAAACACATTTTAAACATTTATAGTGGTTTTCAACTTTATTAGAAACTACAAACAATCCAAAGGAGTTGCATGTTACAGAAGAACTCCTTGTTGCTAAGGAGGAAAATGGGTATGAAGAGGACATCACTCCAATACCATTTATATAGGAATTCCTACAGGACTTCATTATCAAATTTGAATCGTGGGGTAGAATGCAAATTTAAAGGATGTGACCATGTCCCATCAGGTACCTGGCTTCATTGAATCCAGAAGAGAAGCCAGAACTAGTCACATTCATTCTAGAATGTGAGGATGAGTTTCACAATTCTAAGGATCAGCTGCAATGCCTCTACAGGACAAATGCAGAGCAACTAAAAGAGGAATTATTTCTCTTTCCAGTTGATACCTTGATGGACCAAGTGGATAATTGGGATTGTTTCAGTTTTTCACTCTCATTTTCAGCCATGTCCATTGTCAAATCATCTGCATGGAAATCCATTGTGAGGAAAGGGAGTTATTTTTCATAGGCCAGTTGTAGGTTTTGTTTAGCTTTCCTGTGCCACCAGTTAGCATAGAGTAGGAATAGGTTTTTTTTCAGCAAAATAAGTGCATTGCACACCCTACATGTTTCAATTGGGGCATGTATGGTTTTCAGTTTCAGTGTGTTTTGTTTTCCGTTGTCACTCTTGTGTTGTTTTGCACACTATTATCATCATTGGAATTTTTTCAAGGAAGAGAAAGGTTCAAGGTTTCAGAGAAAGTTTCAAGATATCCCCAATTCCTCAGCTTCTTTGTTCAAAGTTCTACAGTATGCTCTAGATGCCAAGTGTTCATCAGATTCAGTATACTTCATGCTCAACATTTTAGGGAGGCCCAAGATTGGTAACATTCAAGGGGATTCATAATGGGTTCATTTATTATCCTTCATTCTGTAATAGTCATTCCAATTTTGGGATGTAGGATGTAGAAGTGTTTAGGTAACTTGGGAACATGAAAATCAAAATTTATGAGTTTTATGGTTTAGCATCAGGTCTCAAATTGATAGTTATGACTCCGTGCCCAATGGATAGACAAGGCTAGTGGTATCATGCTTATTAGGAAAGCATTCCCGAGAGGTCGCTAAAAATGTTATCCAATTTTGCACACAAGACAAAATTGGACAACAGGATCCTATTTTGATCAAATCAAAACATTGGTCCCAGGGACCCACTTCAGGTCATTACAGAGATAACATGATTAAAATAATTAATAAATTGAGAAGTGAGCTCACCTAGCCCAACTCGGGCTCAACTCAGTGCTAGCTCATGAAGGTACTCGGTTGCAACAAGTTGAGCGAGTCCAAAGGAGCTCGACGAAAGAAAGGTAAGTTGGGGAGTTTAAGACCTTTATTGAAAAGGGGTTTATGAGATAAAAATAGCTCACCGAGAAGCTCAGCTAGATCACACGATGTATATAATGGCTCAACCCCCAACATAACCCGGTCGAGATAAATGGGTGTGAGGCTAATTATTTTTCCAATTCAGTGAGATCATGGAGGCCACTAACAAGCTATTCGATGCTAACCTCTTCGAATGAAATGTTGACATGTATGTGGAGGAGTACTGAGTTCCAAATGTGGCTCAGAGTGAGTTGATTATGAGCTGAGTCATTATTTAGCAACTCAATCCTTTCATTAGTTGAATCCAATCAGACGTATCAGAGCTTGTGTTAGAGGAGACAAGTCTAATTAGCATAGGTTATTGGGGCTTGGTGTTTAGAGGTAAATGACACAACGTAATTGAGGTGAGATGCATGGCTCAATGACACAAATTAGCAGATCTTGACATCGAGACGACGGTGTCAGGAAGGACTGAGCTAGAAGTGGCTTAAACAGAGCTTGTGAATTTGGGAAATAAATACGCTCGATTGATATTATTAGCGAGGTGTTTAGAAGAAATCATCATATGAAGCTATAAAATAGGTCGAGCTAACATTGGTAGGCCATAGTGTAGGAGGAAAAGAGACCATCCCGTTAGAAATATGTGAAGGCCCGAGCTAAAGGGAAATGATGTAAAGGGAAATGGATAGATTGGTGATGTGTGAGCTCAGTTACTTGACCAAGACACACGAAGAAAATATAGTTTGAGATCGAGCTTGGGGGTGATGAAATTTTGTGGGGTTGAATGGCTCAAGCTCAAGCCTAGGAAGAAACAAAAGAGGAGTTTCAGGTCTTTGCGGCCATGGTGGAGTTAATGCATTGCCAAGCCAAGTCAGTAATTCCACTTAGGGGAATTTGGGAAACTGATCGCCAGGTGGACATAATGACATGGAAAACCAATATAAGATTTCCACGCATGGGGAAAAGTTCATAATGGTTTCCATGTGGGAATTTTGTTGATGGTAGACCAGGACAGAGGTTCCACATCGAGGTAAATTAGGAAAGGTAGCTATAGGGAGAAATCAGTCAATGGAGGTCAAGTTTGTCGCTGGGTCAAGTGGGCAATGAGTGCTCTCCGTATTAGAATCAAGTCATGCATGTAGTAGTAGATACATAGCGAGATCAATTCCTTATTTAATGCATGATCATGCCAAGATTCATGACAGAGGAAGCTCATTGTGTGGAGTTACATGAGGATATCGTTAAGGCGGTTTGAAACTTCCATGTAATTATCTTGATCAATACATACCAAGTGTCGAGTTGTTCTCTGAGGTTTATAGACTTGCCAAGAAGTAGTAATGAAATGTGAAGTTCACTTGGTTAATCTAATTCATGTCATTGTGGCCGAGTTGTAGGACCCAGCGTAGGTGGAGCTCATAAAATCGATCCATGTAGAGAAATAGAGAAGGGCCGAGCCCTAAGTGACTCAATGCATTGAACTGAAGTTGACCTCAGGCTAGATAGACTGAGATGACATTAAGTTTGTTTTTGTGTTATGATTTGACATAGGTAATCATGGTGAGGCTGAGCTGGCATATTATCTAGGGATGGATTACCAGGTATTACCTGTGAGCTCGCAGTTCTGACATAGTAGGTTTGAATGGTTTGAGAGGAGTCCTTTTCACTCGGATGGAGCGCAACGTTCATGGGAGCTCAGTGTTGGTGTGGAACCATAAATTTACAATAGAAAACATCAAACTTAGAATTTTGAACAAAGAAATGGAATCTCAGATAGATAGCATTTGGAGCTTGGACCAATGGGTATCACATAGAATCACACCAAGTTGGCCTAAGTTGGTCGACCTATGACGAGATCGTATCAGGATCACGTGGAAAGGTTGATTTTCTGAGTTGATCGTGGAAAATGGAGTATCAAGCCACCTAAGCTAATGAGGAGGACTTAGGTCGATACTGAGTTTTGTGACTAATCTCAGTCCTTTCATCCTTCTATACTTCTTTGTGCCTTTTCTCATGCTTGCAAGTACACTGTGCAAGTTCAGGTTTATATTGTAGGTTCTTCAATTTTTGTGCTTATCAAGTGGTGGAGCATTGCATACAGTTGAGTTGTGGTGCTTGTTGACACTTCTCAAGTTCATCCTACTTACTGAAAGACTGATAACTTGTTTGTCTGATCGAGTTTAAAAAAGAAAACACGTGCTTCCTAGTCTGTGGTAGTTTTCACCCTCTCTAAGTTGCAGTAGGTGAAGTTGACTTTTGGTGCATACAACCTATTCAAATTAACTGTTCACGAGTCTTGAAACACCCTTTATTTGGTGCATCACCATCCCTAGTATAGTTTCATTTTTGTAAATCTCTTTCCCTAAAACCCATGAAAATGTTAGCATAGGTATAGATAACCATTTTATTACACTAGGAGTATTACATCACTTATTTTAGGAAGAGGAAGCTGGCATTCTCTGGAGGTTCACCTCGAGCCAAAGTCCCACAGCTTGAGAGGTGATCCCATGTGTCCCAATCACACTAAACATCCTATTCACATTCTGGCCATTCGAAGGGTGCAGTGATTGGGTCACAACACTTCTCTCATCCACACGAACTCCTTGTGCTCTCCTTTCATTGTCTCTATGATCACTACACATATTCCAATGAAGTTAATAATCAACTTCCTATAGAATTTTGTTATACCATGAAATATTTGTGCCTCCACCACACTTCTTAGTGAGGGCCACTCTACAATTACACGCATCGTTTCTGGGTCCTTTTGCAATCATTCGTGGGATATTACGAAACCCAAGTATACTAAATCTTTGCACATAAAGCTACAACTATTTATATTAAATATCCATTCTTCTTGCAAGTACTTCATTACTTGTTGCAGGTGTTCAATGTTTTCTTCCTTAGTCTTACTAAACACCAATATATCATCTAGACATATGATCAAAAAAAAATTGAAGTATGGCTTCAATAGCTCATTCATTAGTCTCATGAAAATACTCAAGGCATTAGTTATCTATGGACTTCTTCCGTTTCTTCTGGTTATTATTTATGGTGCCTTGTTTGGAAAACTAGCTCCTAATATCAAGTCTATTTGATGACTAATGCTACGCATTGGAGGTAATCCCTATTACAATTCTTTTGTAACAATTTCTGGTAACTCTTATAATACCTTATGTACTTCTACAAGAACGTCTTCCCTTTTAATGAAATCTCCACGCACTTCCTTTGGTACCAACACTTAATATGTATTATCTTCCATAAGTTTCCATCAAAATTATTTACCTAATACAAGAAAAACTCTTACACAAACTCCATTGCGCACTTTCCTTTTCTCCTCATCCTTTAAGGGTGACAAGGTAAAGTAGTGCACATCCTTTTCGATGCAAATAATATTCACATTGCCATAATGTACAACCTTCTTGTCATACTGTCAGGGCCTTCCGAACAGTAGATGAAAAAAATCCATTAGCATCACGTCACACAACACTTCGTAACAATAATTTCTAATCTAGAACTTTACAAGGCTTTTCTCATTTACTATGACTTGGTCACTTTTTGTAACCATGCCAAATTTTAGGGGTTGGGATGTGCAATATTATTCATCCCTAACATCTCTACCACTTTGTAGGAAACAAGATTATTTGTGCTCCCATTATCGCCAATTACTTTACAACATTTTCCCCTTGAATTGTAAATGATCCTAAACAAGTTCTTCCTTTGTACAGGTTCATCTTCTTTCCATGATGTTTTCAACAATACCTTCCTTATTATCATGGCTTCTCTGTGCTTTGGTTTATGGGAATGTTATGAAGATCTCATTTTTTATGTGACACCATGTGTTAAACGTGCTCTAGCTTTTGTGTGCCTAAACATGACTTCACTTTGTGTATTTGGACATTTGAATCCATGATGCCCAATGGTTCCACACTTAAAACATGTTCCATAAATTCCTCTTCCCCATCCTCAACTAAATCTTTCGCGCCCACTTAGAGATTTTGACGCTTCATTACTCTACGCACTATTCTAGGACAATGTCTATGCATTACTGCACTCGTCTTCTTACGGTCTATTATTTCCCCGACCAATTCCTCTTCTACTGTATACATTACATGCCCCTCTTCTAGCTACACTTTGAATTTTACGCACCAATTTATCTTCCACCTTCAAGGGTATTTGATAAGCTTCTTCTACTTTTTAAATGCATAACGGGTTGAGTTCTTCTTGAATTCCAAGTTGGAGGGACCTCTCCCTCCAAATATAGATAGAGGGGCGGGAGAGAGTAGAAATGCCCAACTATAGAGAGTATCCCCCTATATATATATGACTGACCCCCCACCCCTCTATTGGGATAGAGGATAGTGAGGCCGAGGGGGGGTGGATATATCTATATATAGTTGTAGTCGACACTCCACTCTAGAACTTTGGGCGACCTACTACATACTTTATATAGCTCTCAACCAACAAGAGAAGACCCCTATATAGAGAGTATACATTCTTCTAGTCAAATTTGACATGTTCAGATCGTATCTTGATCTTCTAGAAATCCTTCGTGTAATCCTTAACCGACATCTCTATTTGTCTCAAGTTTTTCAGCTTCTTGAACAAGCTCATCTAGTAATTGGATGGAAAAGCTCACTCCTCATTTTCACGACCATGCTATCCCAACACACTATATTATATTTTCCTTTTCTTTATCTCATTTTCTATATCTTTCCACCACAATGCCTAATGTCCTTTCAAATTGGTTTGTGCTAGTATGACGTGTTGTGGGTCGGTGATTTCTTCAAACTCAAATTATTTCTCCATACTCATCAGCTAATCTATAAATTATTTTGGGTCCAACCTTCAAGAAAATGATGGGACATCCATTCTCGGTCCATGACGCATTTTGGAAATTACTTGTAGAAATTGTGCTTCTCCTATGCATATGACTTTAGCCTCATCTTACACATCCTTGAAAACTTCTGCATTGCATGTATTCCTCCTTAATGATTTGCCTTCATCATCACTTTATGCAACAAGTGCCACCAATCCTCTTTTCATATCCTCCTTAACAACTTATAGTCTTCTTCTCACACCCTTTAGCTCTGTCATCACTTGTCCTAACATTCCCATGATTATTGCATTAGCTTCGTTAGTTGCACCCACATTGGCGGCTCTTCTCAGTGGCATCTTCTCTCCTTTTCAACTAGTTGCCTCTCGGTCAACATTATACAAGCCCTTCACCTTCCAACCTAACTCCAGGATATACAACTACGCTCTGATACTACTTGGATGTCAAATCAATCAGATTGAGATGACCCTGGGACATTTGCAAAGAAAACACAACAGAATTTTTTCTTTAAACCTTAAATTCTATTCTTAAACAACCATACGACATCTACAATAGTCAATCCTCAATGGGATTTACAATCTATAGAGCTACATGTATGATAACTCCAAAAAATTCTTTCTCCTCCTAGTGCTTTCTAGCCTTCCCCAAACCTATAATATTTCTGACCTCCCAAATCAAGGCTTTAGGTAGGTATTTATAGACATCTTCCCACTTATAAGGATTTTGAAATTCCTTATAGAATCCTCTCATAATCCTGCTCAAACCCAAATTTGAAATTTTGTGTATTAGTGGCAACCAACTACTTCTGGCTTGGTAGTTGAGAGAATTCCATCTGGAACTACACATCATAGTTGAATTGGACTCCTTCATATACCTACCACTTTATCATTTTCTACCTTCAAGTATTTCTCTACGGGCACTCTACTTTCCTTGTTAAAATTTTTTTGTACCCCTTATTGAGTTTGATCCAAAATCATGGATCTAGCTCAAATGTTTCTCTCCCTTTGTAACTTATCAAAATTTTCATGTATTCCCTCCTGAAAAAATTTTATGCACTACATCACGCACTTTTCTATCACGCGCTATCTTCTTAGCTAATCGATTTTAATTTTTGTGCGCACCACTTAACTTAGCCAAAAATTCCAATCTATGTAGTTACCTATTTTTTCTATGATGTTCTTGCATCATAAAAACTCTTTCCATCCTCCAACCCCACATTTCATGAGAGATAATAATTTGAGTTATCTTTACACTCATTTTATTCATCTTAAAATGCCTTCTTTTCACATTCTAAATTAAATTTATTTTTAATTGTCAATATCTTATAGTCTTTATAAAGTGTCTTGGTTTTTTGATATAATGACAAGTATGGTTTATCTTGCATTTACTTGTGAAGTTATTTTTACATTTATCATTTGATTTTGAGTTTTTTGAACTCATGAAATTCTAAATTTTGTTTTTCTATTTGGGATTTAAATTACTTGCTTCAGTTGCAATTACATGTTTTGAATTTCCTACATACATTCTCATTTCATCCTCATGGAATAAGAAAGAACCAACTAATTCACAAACACTTATAGTGTCTATGTCCTTACATTCCTAAAGAGTGATCAAAATGCATCCATCTTTTTTCCAAATATCATAAAATTTTCCTAACAATAAACTTATCTTCAATAGTTTCACCATAAACCCTCATTTTATGCACCAAGACATTTATCTTTATGTAGTATTCTCCAAATCCTTAATTATTTGACATTATCAAATTTTTAAATTTCATTTCAATAGTTTGGATTTTTTTCATCTCTTACCTTAGCAAATCCTTGATATAAAGTCTCAATGGTATTCCATGCCTCATGGACGTTCTTACTTCCAACTATTCTTAGATAGATGTTAGGATCTATGACGCTCTAGAGATAGAAAAAAACTTATGTATTTTCTTCTTCCTTTTTTTTTCTCTTTTTTGATCTTAAGTCTATTTATTCCAATCTATAGGTGGACTGTATCCATTTTTAATATTCTCCCAAACTCCCTTCTAAATAATAATCCTATTCAATTGATTTATCTAATACTCAAATTTGTCTCCTTTGAAGATGGAGATATTCATAATTTAGCATAATTCACTGAGACAACCATGGCTTCTGATAATTATTAAAAATCTTTATGATCCTTCCTTGAATGAAAATATGATACCAAAAGAAGTATTTTTATGTGTGGTGAAGTGGAAACAAGATATGAAATACCCTTTAAGTGAATCTAGTGATCATCCAACCTTTCCCAAAATAACTAGCTATTAAACTAATATACTTATAAGTGAGATTGATGACATAATATGCACTAAAAAAATTCAAATAATGAAACTCAGGCTTGTTGGTCTATTCAATTAAAACCTTGCAATAAAAATTAGAGATAGAATTAAAGAAACAATCATATCCACTTGGAAAATACCAAAGAACAAGGGAATCCCATGCGCATCGGCCTATCACCCAGCGGGTGCTAGGTGCTCACCCGAGGCACGTGCGCGGCACCGAGTCTCTCTTTTATGTGAGTTGAGTGGGAAAACATCATCTATGATCCAAAATTTAAAGGAAGTGAGTGGGAATGAAACATGCAAACATCATAGAGCTCAGAACGGCTCTAGATCATTGCAGTCATTACAGACAGAGATACTTTAATAGACTTAAAGAACTGAATCAAAACAGAAAGGAAAATGCATAGGAATTCATATTCATCTTATAAACATACATGAAAAGGAACTATGAAGAATCATGTATGAATCCAAACCAAGAAGGATCATATTCAATTAACTTGGTAACCTCATTACATTCATTAGACTTACTATAAAGCACCACATTATGGCAGACCGAAGTCATGCATCATAACTAGATCCATATCATTTAGCTCTCAAAAAGAAATTTTATAACCCCAAGCCCTTGATACATCCTTCTCCTATATTTCATCTACCCAACCCAATATGACTCCTTGCAGCATTTCTACAGAGCTCTGCTCTCTATTGATCTCTCTCTATCTCTCCCACCGATCTGATTTCTTTTCTTCTATGGGCACTTGTATTTATAGGCATCCCGAAGTGCCAACTCATCCTTCTGCGGCCTCAGATCCTGGTGCCAAGTGTCTGAATGTGGTCCTCCATGGGAGCATGCTCCTCCAGGCCTGAGCTCTCCACTTTTTGCCATGATGGTCTTCTAGAAACTTCCATCACAGGGCATATTCCTTCCTAGGCCAACTTGTCGCCAGGCTGGCACCTTATCCACTCCGCATGCACAGTCGGGTCACGCTTTTCTCGTGTCCTGCCCAATACCAAATATGGCTAAGTCCCAAGACCTTGTCTTTCACATATAACACGGCCCTTCTAAAACCCTCCTAGAACCCTGCCTTGCACGCCTTCTTCTTGCACACCCATCCTTCAACCTAGGCCTTGCACGCCCATGCGCCTTGGTGTACTTAGTCAATATTTTAGGGGCCCAACATCACCCCACACTACGCCTGTTCTCCACCCACGGGAACACTTCTCCAATGAATAAAGAATCACAATAGACTTAACGTCTTGGGAAAAGAATAAGGGGATGAAGAATTTGGGAAAGAAGAAAGAATGGGGAAGTGATGGCATTATTGCAACAAGCTAGGAAAATATTTTTGCAAGTCAGCCTCCAACTTGTTCCAGGCATCGACTTCATTTTGCGCTCTCTGGCAGAGGTCACCGACTAGGGCACTTACCTCCCCAAAACTCAGTCCATCTCCTTGAGCGTTCATAGTGTCAACAATTTTTTCCAACTCCTTGCCCACGTCCTCAAGCACATGCGTCCATCCTTCTAGTAATCTATGGGTATAGCTCCTTTAGCCGGTTCTTGATTGTACCCCTTAGGGCCTCAATAGCTTCTGACTTCTTTTCAACCTCGGCCAGGATTCTATCCCGCTCTTCTCTGTTCCCTTTGTTCTTTTCTTGGAACTCTTTAAGCTCTGCTTCATAGTTGGCAACCAGAATACTCGCCACTTTATCTCTGTCTACGTAGTTGTCATATGCGGCCTCAGCGGTATGGGCAGAAATCTTTACATCAGCAAGGACTTTGTTGTATTCAGCCATGATTGCTACTACCTTTAATTTATCCTCCTTCTCCAGGTGCACTGCTACTTCTTCCATGGATTCTAAGGCTAGAGGTTGCCTCTCCATGGTGAGGATGCACGTTAAGTCTTCAAGGCACTCAAGGGAAGATCCATACTTTTGCGTGGGTGGTGCTAGGTCTGGATGCTTCAAAACAATGGCATCTGTGATGGATTCTACCTTCTTATGTACTTCACACACCCTTGCCTTTTCTTCCCTGAGTTCATGCTTTAGCTGAGCGCTAATTAACTCCTCCTGCTTTAAATCCTTGGCCTTCTCTTCTAGCTCTTCCTCCTTCTTTTCTAGTTCTACTGCTTCTAGAAATCTTATCCTGTCATTTCGTCCAAAGATCCTAGCTTCAACCTCAACTGAGACCTTGTTGAGCGCGTTGCATAACTGCTCATCTGAAAGCTACTGAGCATTTACTAAGGGGTTGTCTCCTTTTGACTCAGGCATTTTCATTAGTGCCCCCTGGCTTACCTTGAACTCTGGCTCGTCGATGTGGGACTCAATTTCCCAAGAGAGCATCTTCCTCATCCAAGGGTATGCACCTTCTTCATCAAATGACTTCATTGCCAAGAGTTGATCTATTGGGACAGTGCTTTGGAAGCGTGTGCTAACACCTTACTGGGATCATTAATGTAGCTCATTCCTTGCCTCTAGATCTCCATGCACTTTCCCCCTGTGCACGTGCCCTTAGGAATAGTTACTAATAGACTGGGGCCTCCCGTGCTTGCCATGATCTTTCCCTGCACTTTCTTCCTTATCCTCTTCCATCACTATATCAGCGTTGCTACTCCAATTCTTGTTCTACCAAGGCCTCAATGATTTTCGTTGCTTCTTTTCTGCCCACCTCATTTACTTGCTCCTTGTGAGGCTTGGAGTTTTCTGATCCTGCGCACCAACCTCTTCACTTCTCCCATGTCTCTGGGTGCCTTCCTCCTCTTGGCTACCCTTGTGCTACATTAAAAGGAACTCATGTTCTTCTTCTTTTCCCTCTTCTTTTGAATCATGCACGTTGAAAACAAGTGGCTCTTGGTCCCCTTCAGGATCATCTTCTTCATCGTCATCCCTCTCATCTATGTATTTCTCCAAGCTCTCTATCTCCTCCTCCGAGTCAGCTTCCTCCATCACCTTCTGTTTCTTCCTAACTTGGGATTCCAGTATAGGAGATTCTGCTTTCTCTTCCTCCTCCTCTGGTGATTTCTCCTCTGCGATAAGATTTTCCTATTCTGGCACCTCCTCTTTGACTGGAGACCTCTTCCTGAGGATGTAAGTACTTATTCTAGTGCTTGTTCATGGGGCACATAATGCATGTGTATCTTGGGTACTTGGTGCCTTCTTCTTTATTTCTTCTGTCTCCTTTTTCCTGGGTGCGGTCTTCTTCCTACATGTTAGGTCCTCAGGTATAGCTATCTCATTTTCAAGATAAGCGCCCTTCTCAAACTTGGGCCTTATCCGAAGGTATACACGTGCCGCGGAAATTCTTGCAATAGTCAGAGTTAGGGGTTTCACCATTTGGACTTCATGTGACACGTACTTTTCCACATACGTGTGCTTGTTGGGGTAGACCAACATCCTGCGCATCTCCCTGTGGTCCTGGTCCAAACTTCCAAGGTCAAGCTTTAACTTCTTGGACTCCTTGAATCTGTTAACTCCCACCTGGAAGTATTGAGTTGTGAAGGTGAATGGGAGCTTGCACCATGGGCTCATGGTTTCATCAGTCAACTTGAACCTACCAATACAAAAGTGTTGGTATACAACGAACTCAGCTTCTCCTACTATAAGCGCTGGCAGTTGTTCTGGTATTCTCCATTCTACCCCGAAATGCATTCCTTAAGCACGTATACCATTTTTCAAGACGCACCTTGTGAACGGGCGTCATGCTATCACAAGGTGTATTTCTCAAATATTTTTGCAGGTGAGGGGTCTTCCTCTGGGTACTCCCAAACAAACTTGTCTGTTGCATCTGGTACTCTGATCTCTGAGTACACAATGGTTAAGAGGACATTACCAAAGAGAATCTTGTCTCCTTCCTGTGTGCTGGTGATAATTTCATCTGTAATGTATGCAGACAGATTGTAGATGGTGCCCTCTGATATTTTTCTACAAACATTCAACCAGGACTTGTTTACCTACATCCATCTTTCTTGTGCATTGAGTTTTGTTACCAGGCGCGTGGCCATTCTCATCACTGGGTCTTGGATATCCCTGATATCAAAATACCTTGACCCCTTCTTATACGCATACACGGCCACTATTTCCTTAATTGCTTCCTTGTCACACAGGTCATCCTCTAAGCTTTCTCCCTCATAGATAAGGCATGTGAATCTTGAAATTAGCTGAGGGGTTATGCACATCTTGTGCCCCACGAAGTGAAAGTGGTCTTCATGTATGCATGACATTAGCCACTGATAGAGGCACTCTGGCTTTCCAAAGTAGGGAAACTCATAGAGTTGCAATAATCCTGCCTTCTCTAACTTCACCTTGACTTCATCGCTATAAATTGGTAACCCCTCAGGTGTTCTCTGGTTAGTCAGGTGCACTAACTCCAACTCCATTTCCTTTTCAATCACATTCATGCGATGATTGTAGTCACTTACTGTCATTTTTCTCAAGTGGGATTCCCATTCCATCCCAAGTGAAACCCCATCTGGGTACTGCATTTCTACATACCATTCCTCATTGGTACTTGCAGTAGTTTCTTGTTGTTTTCCCTTGCCCTTGCCCTTCTTAGGTGTTACTACTGGTTTCTTGGGTGCCATTGTGTAGGTTTTCACTTCAACTTCTCTTCCTAGCTCTACTCTTCTATCTTTTCCAAGTTCAAATCTCTAACCTGTGAAGAATACTCTTTTCCAACCCGTGCCCTAGCTGCCAAACCCTAACTAGAATATCCCCTTCACAAGATGACACTTCTCCACAACTCTTCCCACACCCGTGAATTACTTCCCTCCTGGTTTGCAGATCCAAACTAGTCACTCACAGCTAAATTCCTCCAATTTTTTCTTCACATGGATCAAATCTGGAAACCCTAGTTCACAAAAGCTCTTCCTTCTTCGTAATCACAAAGTAAATAATGAAGTGTCCCACCTTCTATTTATAGTTTTTCCCACTTTTTAACATTAAATGCTACTTACCTACCACCATACTTTAACACTTAATGCATATTTTTCAAACAAACCTGACTTTAGCACTTTAACTCACGCGCCCAACCTTGCGTGGACAATTCCCCAACCTTCTGGCGTGCAACCAATCCATCTTGACAGGAGACTCTTGTGCGTGCATAACCAGTGCCGAAGGCACTTCTTCTGTCATGATTTTTTCTCTCACCTACCTCGTGTTGCTTTTGCACTTCTTCCTCTCTTGTACGTGGATCCCCAATGTAGCCTTACCCTGACACCAACCATCCTTTTTCACCTTTCCTTGCATGTACTTCCTTCACAGGGCCATTCAACTGGGCTTTCCAATGCAATCCTTCCTGGTGCTTCACACTTCAATTTCTTCCACCTTACTCCACCCCACACTAAAATGATGTGCGGTCCTCTGCATAGTTACAACCTTCAAAAAGTAATGAGATTACCAGCACCCAAGGCGCAACACAAAACAACAACGAGAAAGGGAAACACAAGAAAAGAAAATGCATTAAGGGAAATCCTAAACTAACTGGCAATACTACCTTATTTACAAACACCAAGAAGACTTATTTATAGTAGGGCTTCAGCCTACTCCCATTGAAGTGTCCTGGCAATCTCATCCCATCCAGCGCTTGTAACTGGCACGCGCCTGAATCAAGGATGTACGAGATGATGTAGGGACCCAACCAATGGACT
Source organism: Taxus chinensis (assembly GCA_019776745.2). NCBI lineage: Eukaryota > Viridiplantae > Streptophyta > Pinopsida > Cupressales > Taxaceae > Taxus > Taxus chinensis. Next base: position 41,594,899 of record CM034146.1, on the reverse strand, counting down.
TTTAACTTCCCAGGATGGCGCAGAAACTTTGAATCATATAGTAAGACCATCTGCCCAACCTCAAACTTCTTGTTCTTAATGTGACGATCATGCCATGCCTTTTGTTTTTCTTTTTCCATCTTCTAGCTCCACCTGGCGAGTGATCATCTTTCATCCAATTGCATTAACTTGTCAATTCTTTCTTCCAGCACTTGTTCATCATCCAATCCTCCTGCGCACGCTATACGCAGAGAAGGTAACATGAATTCAACTGGTAGGACAGCCTCCATGCCAAACACCAATTGAAATGGTGTGGCCTTATTCAACCTCTTGTAGGTTGTCCTATATGCCCAAAGAATGGCTGATACTTTGTCATCCCAATCCTGTCTACCAACATCACAGATCTTAGTCAATGTGTGGCTAAGTATTTTGTTAAATGCCTCAGTAGTTCCATTTTCCTGAGGGTGATAGGGAGTAGTTTTGTGATGGGCCACCATGAATTCTGATAACAGAATCCTGACCGTTTCATTGAGGAAGTGTGTACCTCTATCACTTGTCAAACTCAATGGGCATCCATACCTGTTGATTATGTTTTCCCATAAAAATCTAGCAGCGGTAGCCACTGTACAATCCTTTGTAGGCACTGCCTCTGCCCACCTTGTCAAATAATCAGTGCAAGTGAGGATATACCACGAACCAGTCCTTCGCGCCGCTGGCGAGATTGGTCTGAAAAATTCGATAGCCCATTTCTCAAATGGTTCCGCACTGGCTATTGGTCGCAAGGGCATTTCATCCCTTTTTCCAGGTTTTCCAAGGCACTGGCAATGGTCACAGGCCTTGCAAAACTCAATGCAATCTTGATAAATGGTCTCCCACCAAAGCCCTGTGAGTAGAATCTTCCACATGGTTGCATTTCCCACATAGTGTCCTCCTGCAATCCCACCATGCACTTCTTCCATAATTGCAATGCACTCATGTTCTAGTACGCAACGGCACAGAACCTCATCATGACCCATTTTGTATAGGTCTCCACTAATTAGCATGTAGGGTGTGGTGCGTATGGCCAACTTCTTCTTCTCCAAGGCCTTCATTCCATCTGGCACCACACCTGTTTTGAGAAATACTACAATATCCTCCAAATCTGAGGGTGCACACCACAACCTAAATAGTTGCGCATCTGGCATAGTCTCTTCAATACTCTACGCATCCTCCCCTGAATCAATCCTAGACAAATGATCAGGTCTGGAATTACTTTTTCCTGGTTTGACAACCACCGTGAACTCAAATTCTTGGAACAATAGTACCCACCGACATATGTGCCCTTGTAGAATGGGCTTGTTCACCAAGTATTTCAATGCCATATGGTCAGTGTAAAATATAAAAGGGGTTGCCAACAAATACTGTCTAAATTTATGAAGCACGTAGATCATTGACAATGCCTCGCACTCAGTCGTAGTGTAATTCTACTCTGCTGGTGTCAATTTCCTGCTTGCAAAGCACAAAGGATGATCAACAATCCCTTCACTAGGCTGTGCAAGTACTGCTCCAATGGCGGTTCCTGAGGCATCCACATGAACATGGAAAGGCTTATCCCAAGAAGGGAAACGTAGGATGGGCACGGTGACAAGCCTATCCTTCAAAGTGTCAAATGCCTTCTGTTGTGCCTCTCCCCAATGAAAGGCACTCTTATGTCTAAGTAACTCTTCTAAAGGCACGGTGATCTTGGCATATCCCTTGATGAACTTCCTGTAGTACCCCGTATGCCCAAGAAATCCACACACTGTGCTTTGACTAGTAGGCTCCCTCAATCCCACAATTACTGCAACTTTTGTGGGATCTACTAGTAGGCCCTCCTTACATATGATGTGCCCCAATAATGTTCCAAATGGGGTAGCAAAGACACATTTCTTAATGTTAAGGGATATCCTCAACTGCCGACACCTTTCAAACATCAGCCTTAAGTTGTCACAATGGTCCTTCACTAACCCATATATTGTCCAATCATCCAGGTAGACTTGAAGGAATTTATGGATAAAGTCCTGGAAAGCTTGTACCACAATGCGTGAGAACACAATAAGGCACATTCTTCAATCCAAATGGCATGACTGTATAGGAAAAACTTCCCCACTCAGTGGTGAAAGTTGTCTTCCTTTGGTCCTCCTTTGCGATCCTTACCTGGTGATAGCCTGAGAATCCATCTGTGAAAGAATAGACCTCGCGCCCTACCACTCCCTCTAAGATTTCTTCAGTAAATGGGGTTGGGAAAGGATCAATGATACATACTACATTCAGGTCCCTGTAATCAACACAGATCCTTATCCTTCCATCCTTCTTGATGCTAATTACCATTGGACTTATCCATTCTGACTCTTCAACAACTTCAATAATGCTCGACGCTATCATCTTATCTATTTCCTCCTTAACCTTCACGCACAGGTTAGGATTCATTCGGTATGGTCTCTTCCAGACTAGGCACACACCTCCTTTAACTTAATTCTCATTTCCCCCAAGGAATGGTGAACGCCTTTAAGCTCATGATACCCACATGGGAATAAATCCTCAAACTCACGTAAAAGATCAATGATCTTAGAGACTTCCTTCTCCGACCAATAGTCTCCAATGATAGCCTCTTTAGGCTCTTCATCTGAGCCAATGTTAACCTTCTTTGTCTTTAAAGGCTCATGATAGGCACATGCCCATTCATCAGCACTGTATATGACTTCACGCATCCCTACAGAATGGTCAACATCCAAGTTTTCCACTTCTTCACCATCAATAACATACACCATCTTCCCCTTTTCTTTTTCCAAACATGCGCGCTCAAGTTGTATCTCTTCTGTTTCTTCTTCCTCAAAGTGCACCTCCAGGCCAGGTTCACCTAGCAACTCCAGTAGCCTATCTTCTGCCATGGCACTATCCCCAATGGTAAGGTGCTTGACAACCTGTAATGCCTTATCCACCAAGGGTTTTGTACTCTGATACTCAAATGTTTGAATGAGATCAGCCACTAACTCTTGCCAATTCCCTGTCTGGTGGCGTGTCTCAGAATGAATGTACCATGCACGCGCACAACCTTGTAGGGTGGAATACAACTTGTGAACCCATAATGAAGGTGGCAATGCTTCTGCACTTCCCATCCAGGCTGTCTCACATGCTTGGATATGGAAGGAAGTGGTCTCTTTACCATGGTAATATTTTATAGCCATGGGCACGTTGCTCCTGCAAAACCTTACAGAGAAGGAAATTCTCACCTCACACCATTCCAAGAGATTATCCTGATGCATTTCCCACCAGCGCGCAACAGTTCTGAGTAGGACGTAACTTAACATCCCCCTTCATTCATTTTCCTCCTTCCACTGAGCTTCCATCTCCTATAAAAAGACCTCAGGGAAGGCTCCTCCTGAGTACTTAGGTAGCTCCTTTCCTCCTAGGTGCCAGACCATACATGCCTTTGTCACCTTTGTCACCGATCCTCTCAAATGTCATCCTAATTAACTCATAGGTTCCATGCACCCAATTATCACACGCTATACTGGTGGTGTCACTTAGGGACTGAGCATCCTCAAACTGGATAACTCCTTCTGTGGGATGAATTATCTCTGGATCCCTGATTGAGTGCACATATATTCTATCCAGGACCTCTTCTCCCAAAGGTTCAGTATAGGGTGTTGATTTCCCATCAGCCAGGGGTATGATGACCCATTCCTCCTCATTTTCAAAGCTTATGTATCCCTTGTTGAACCAAAGATCCACATTGTTCTTATAGCACCATGGGCACCCAAGTAATGCTGGGAAATTGTCTACCTCAGTGAGCGCCAAGACTTTGAAGTCCCTAGTAAACTTAGCTCCCTGAATGGTGATGGTTGCATCCTTTAAGACACCGATGGGCATTGCCTTCATTTTGTTTTCCATATACAACACATTCAAAGATGGCTGTAATGCAGGTCTTCCCATCTGATGCCATGCATCCAAGGTGAGAACATTGACCTCCGCACCTGTGTCAATGAGGATATTACTAAGGAGCCATCCATCCATGACCACATTTAACATGATCTCCCTATCATAGTCAAGGCTGTGAGGGGGAAGGTTTGCATGCAAGACCTTCCTCTCATGCTCTTCTCTAGCGCATGGTACCTTCTCTCTCAACCATGCTCCTAGCAAGGGAATAATATTCTCTTGCCTTAGCATTTTACATACTTCCTTGACCTCATCCAGGTCATCTTTTGGCACCTCGACCTTCCTTCTTTGCTCCTCCCTCCTGGACTGCTCCTTTAGACACTGGATTTCTCCTTGTAAACTCTGAATGACATCCATGGTTTCTTGATATACCTCCTTTTGATGCACAGGGTCTGGGTACTTCCCATGTACCACTTCTTCCCTTGAAACCAGGTTCTTCTGCCTTGGTATTTCCTTTGCGCACGCGGCCTCTGCTCTTGTTGTTACCATAACAGGTTCCAAGCCTACATCACGTGTCACCCATGGCATCCATTGTGTGTCAGCCTTCTTAATGCTTACCATTGCAGCACCCTTGTCTTTCTGGTGCTGTTGATTCATATGCTCAAACAACTCAGGGCACTCCTCATACTTGTGCTTCTTCCCACACCATGAGCACTGCAATAAGTCTGGGCACTCATGCTTGTAGTGGTCTGTAGACCCACAATTAAAATAGGTTCCACGTGGGAACTCACTTCTTCCTCCTCCATGGTTACCATGACCATGGAATCCTCCATGAAATCCCCTTCCACATGCAACTCCATTTACGTGCTCTTCATAATGGTGGTCATCATTCTTAGAACTACTGGCAAGGCTAGTTTGGCACACACCAAGATCAATGGCCTCATGGATCTGATCAATAAGCCTACAATCCTTAGTGTCATGGGTTGTAGAGGTGTAGATCTTATAGTAGCAAGACACATTCTTCCAAATTACATGTTGTAACAAGGGACATCTACTTGCATCATGGTCCCCATGACAAATCTCATAGTCTACTGCTACGGCACGTACTATCGTCTAGGGGAAACTATCCTTGACATGCCCCTCTACTTCACAATCTGTACACCACATACCACTGCGAGTCTCATGAGCTGAGTTCACAGACAACTTCTCCAGCTGCTTAGCCATAGCAGTGATTTGAGCCTCCAGAAATGGGCTAACACCAGTATCAACACTTCCAACAGCTTCGGCACGTAGAGCAGCTTCTAACGCCTCACGTGGGTCTGTGAAAGTCTTATGAGATAAATCTCTTCTAAAAGGTGTTATCAACCCCCCAAAAAACATTGAGCATGTTGTGAAGGGTGAATATCATATGATAATTTTGATAGGAGAGTTTTAAACCATGCATCATACTCTTGCACAGTCTCTACCATTCCATGTTGAATCTCTTTCAGGGAACTGATGCTCTTCTATTTCAAACTCAGGGATGTGGAATTCTTTCCAAGAAGGCATTCTTTAAAGTAGTATAATCCACCACCATTTGATGAGGGTCATATTTCCTATACCAGCTATGTGCATGCCCCTTGCAACATCATTGCAAACTGGCTTGCCTTCCACTCTGGGCTAGTGATCCCTTTCACATGCCATAGCAGCTCACACTTGTGAACATGTTCTGCAGCATCTTCAATACCTCTGTAATCTAGAAAATGTAAAGACATCTCAAAGAAAACTTGAGGAGGTGGCTGGGGCCCTTGTCCTCCTGAGCCAGAGCCTTGGTTTCCTCCGGTGTTTCCCCCACCACTAGATCCACCAGGTCCTGTGCCTCCTGACCCACCAGACCCACTAGATCCACCAGGTCTTGTTCCTCCTGACCCACCAGATCCACCAGGTCCTATTCCTCCTGACCCACCAAGATCCACCAGATCCCACCAGGTCCTGTAGTCGTCGCGCCAAGGGTTCCCAACATTCCACTGAAATACGCGCCAATGGTCTGTGATAATGCCCCACTACCAATAGTGTACCCCACGCCACTCCCAGATGTGAGACCAAAGGCTTGTGTACTTGCTCCTTGTCCAAAAATTCCTCTAAATACTAGAATAGTATGCATAGCCATAGAAGTGGGAAATGAGAAATTGTATCTCCTGGGTGCAGATCTGTCACTTCCACTGATACCAACTGGGTCAGCAGTACTCCTTCCTTGATCTGGAAAACCAAGCGCCAGGGTTTGGTCACTAGGTGGGTTTAGATGCATGCCAATGACTCTTCTCTCTCCATGTGATGAACTCTCATCAGAAGCCGAAGGGGTCTCTCTTACGCACTTTCCAAGATGGGGTAGCACAGACTGCTCAGGTTCCACATCCTCTACGTGAACCTCAAATCCTTCCCGCAATGTCTACCTCCATAGATCCATCACACTTGCAACCTCACATTGTCTAGCAATCTCCCTTTCACGTGCTTCACTATACTTGAGTCGTCTCTCCTCCCTTTCTTTCTCCATCGCAATATCTGCCATCTTCCTCCACCCTAGCTTCCTCACCCAGTGCTCAGAATGGTTTAGCCGGCCATTGGAAATGCCTCTAAACTCAAGGTAACAATCAAGATCTTCATTTCCAGAGGAATAACACATAGAAATGATCCTCTGGGCTCCCAAAGAAACTCAAACTCAGCAACTTCCAGACAAGAATATGTAGAAATAGCATACTCCAGAGTGTAGCTAGCCAGTACTCCTTTCCACCAATGATCCACAACACGAGTCCACATCAGATCTGCATCTTGTAGCCTCTGGTATTCTTCTTGGGTCCACGCGTGTGATCTATAATACCAGCTTGATCTAGACACATATTCCGAGAGCCATTCATACAGTTCTACTGGGAAGCAACAGAAAAAAGTTTCATACAAATCATGGTAGAGGTTCTCTTCTACCCATCTACGTGCATCAAACTCAGGTCCAGTGCTGAATCTCTGAGAAAATTCATCCTCCATGCTCTTGAACCATGATTCAACACTTTCCAAAGTTAAATGCTCTATCATCACTCATTGCACAGATCATGATGTATGCCATTTCCCACTACAACTTCAAAAAGAGGTCCCAGAAACGGAACCAAGATGTAGTCATTTTTACACCCACCAAAGAACAAGGGAATCCCATGCACATCGGCCTATCACCCAGCGGGCGCTGGGCACTCACCCGAGGCACGCGTGGGTGCCGAGTCTCTCTTTTATGTGAGTTGAGTGGGAAAACATCATCTATGATCCAAAATTTAAAGGAAGTGAGTGGGAATGAAACATGCAAACATCATAGAGCTCAGAACGGCTCTAGATCATTGCAGTCATTACAAACAAAGATACTTTAATAGACTTAAAGAACTGAATCAAAATAGAAAGGAAAATGCATAGGAATTCATATTCATCTTATAAACATACATGAAAAGGAACTATGAAGAATCATGTATGAATCCAAACCAAGAAGGATCATATTCAATTAACTTGGTAACCTCATTACATTCATTAGACTTACTACAAATCACCACATTATGGCAGACCAAAGTCATGCATCATAACTGGATCCATATCATTTAGCTCTCAAAAATAAATTTAAACCCCAAGCCCTTGATACATCCTTCTCCTATATTTCATCTACCCAACCCAATATGACTCCTTGCAGCATTTCTACAGAGCTCCACTCTCTATTGATCTCTCTCTTTTCTTTTGTGGGTGCTTGTATATATAGGCATCCCAAAGTGCCAACTCATCCTTCTGCAGCCTCAGATCCGGTGCCAAGTGTCTGAATGTGGTCCTCCATGGGAGCATGCTCCTCTAGGCCTGAGCTCTCCACTTTTTTCCATGATGTCTTCTAGAAGCTTCCATCACAGGGCATATTCCTTCCTAGGCCAACCTGTCGCCAAGCTGGCACCTTATCCACTCCACATGCACAGTCGGGTCACGCTTTTCTCGTGTCCTTCCCGATACGCCAAATATGGCTAAGTCCCGAGACCTTGTCTTTTGGCGCGCAACACGGCCCTTCTAAAACCCTCCTAGAACCTTGCCTTGCACGTGCCTTCTCCTTGCGCACCCATCCTTCAACCTAGGCCTTGCGCACCTGTGCACCTTTGTGTACTTAGCCAATATTTTAGGGGGAGATTGGCTTATTTTTGTGATCTTGATTTTAGTAGTTTGAATGCATGTGTTTTGATATATTTTGTTGGGAAAAGCATCTTAAGAATGGTATGTAATCTACTCATTGTATACATTGAATCTTCCAAACATTGGGTTGCCTATGTTTTGTTGTAGTGTTCACTGGTAATCTGTCATAGTAATTGTTTGAAGACAGTCAAACTTGGAGAGGTAAGGAAACGAGTTGAGATGAAATAAGTTAGATTTGGATGAAGTTGAGAATGTATTCATAGGGTATTAGTCTTAGGTAAACCTTGACAGTGGTAAGAAAGAGCATTTATATGACTCAACTAACCTACATTGTTGATAAACCCCTATTTACAAGTGGATGAGGTCAAGATTTTTATTATTCATGATTATATTCTCATTTTCTTGTGCTATTTTTAGCTTAGGGTTGAATAAGGTGTAAGGAAATACTTGTAAAACAAATTTGGAGGTTTGAGATTTCATGCAAGGCAAGATATTGAATTTTAGAGCCTCTCTGGCTGCTACAGAGCACAACTAGGGTTTGGGGAGATAAAATGAGTCTTATGAGAAAAAAAACATCAAAATATTTTAAAACTTGGTCTAAATCTATGTATCAAGGTATTGTAATATATTCAAAAGTAATTAGATTAGAATCCTCAATTACGAAATAAATTTCTTTGAAAGTCTTCATTGAAGGCATGTAACTAGAGTTTGAGAGCCATGGTTTGTTGAAGGCCTTAAGGGTTACAAGGAAACTTGGAGTTCTGAAACTTTAATCTAGAAACCTTCATCTATCATATCCATTCAGTTTTAAACCAATAAAAATCATAGGGACCCCACTGTGCATGAAAATCACTAAGAAATCACTGTAGTAAACAATACTTGCAAAGCTAGTTGACAAGGGCATGAAGGATAACCCATTCCTAGGAGGTGTTGAGATTATATCTTAAATGCATGACACCTAGGTGACATGGAGAAACAATTTAAAGAGTATTTATTACAAAATTTTGTCTCAATTGATTGAAATTAATAACATTCACTATACTAGGCAACTCATGTTCAAGAAGACCTAATTAAGGTCTGACATAGTGGGATTTTAGTTGTTTGCTCCAAATGAGGGTGCCATAAAACTTTGTATGGTGAAGGATAAGCCAAATGGGTATTACCAAAAAAAAATTAGTTTTTCAAAGGATGCAGGGGATTAAAGTTGGGAGAGGAAAACAGTGAGGGAAGGACTAGTAAGAACTTAAGCAGGATAAGAGTAGTTTTGACAAAATTGAGCTAGTTTGTTGATTTCTTTTCCTTGGATCCAACTTGTGAGTGGAATAAGAATTGGTTGAAGTTCACAAAAAGAGTGAGAGAGGTTAGAATCATAAATGTGCATTTTGAGGTCAGGTTTGACTAAACAAAAGAGGAATCCTAGGTCTAATAAAGTGAACTACTTGACTACAAGGGTACTATTCTTGGGAATTGGTCTAATTAGAATTGTTATGTGACTGAAATGTATCTAGTTCTACATCAGTAACATATAAAAATACTATGAAAAATAAATTAAACTAAAGATGACTAAAAATATATTCAAGATGACAATTATCATCCACTGATGATATACGGTCAACATGTAAGAAGCCATTATTAGTTTAAGTGATATATATGTATAGTCTATCTTAAACACTAGTTAAACTAGGGGCCACGACCTCTCCTAAAAATAGAAATATACCAAAATAAGAATAATTTCATTCATCTATGTATAAAAATGGTCCCTCACATCTCCAATTTGAATGGATAATTATTTGACCTCAATTAATTACACATCTAATGAATAGCACTCTAAATGGTACTTCCATTCTAAAAACAGTAGATGTCTAATTTTTTTTCACAAAACCAAAGAAAAATCTTAAGAAAATAACTCAAATGAATCTCTTAAAATTTTTAAACACGACTAAAACTATTTCTAATAGTATTAAATTAGATTCTCATGTTGGTATCATACTCAACATAATTTTGTTACATTGTAAGAATTTTTTTTGATACATTTAATCTAGTTTCTAAATATGTGTAAGTTTTTGCAATACCTAGATGAGATAAGTATGTGAAATTTAATAATGCATTTATAACAATGATATAGTAAGTTTTTGTGAAAACATAACAAAAGTGCATGTGTAAGGATAGACTTTTTTGGAGCAAATGAATGAATTTTTACATGAAATTTCATACAAGGATTCACAAAATGTTAAAGATTGTTGAGAATATTTTTTCATGTTTTTTCATTTAATCTAAAACTAGAAATTGCACACAAATGGCATGATGGAGACATGAAGGGGATGCATACAAGAAGTTAAACTTGAGAGAGTGAAATATTATAGGAGGAAGAGGGGTGATAAAGTAGGGGATTAAGGGAAGAGGAGTGTAGGGGCGGGGAAAATGTTGGGGGAAACCATTTGAAACTGTTCTTTCTTACAACTATACACATATGAAACATGTGCCTTTTTTCAACAATTGTTTAGAGGAGAAAGGGGTGGGGTGCACAAATCATTGAAGACACACACTTTAGATATATATCCAAAAGTAAGGCTCGATTGATTAATACTGTCAATGTTAATACTTATTTTTTGTAGTATTCATCCTTATATTTAAAGGGTAGCTAGAAAACATGGAAATTTAAGGGCATTTTCCTTTTAATTGTCACAATAAACATTAGAGATAGGGACATGTGGAGGGGACTCGACATCCCATATCAATTCGATGTAGTATTTGAATTTGGTATCCATAATACATTGTCAATCGTGTGGTTTTATGCCATCTTTATGTACTATTATCTTAAACCATTATCCATGCTTTACAAGGAAAATATAAACTACAATATTTGTATTTATGAATTTGTAGATGACACAACCTCCTCAGCATTCAAGGTTCTTAGCACTCATTAAATTTGAATCATTACGATGCGTATCTATATCATGTAAGGTTCTAACGATCACTACTATTTTGTCAACTTTTTCACTACTACCCATATTATGTTAATGTTTTGAACAAGCAACGTGGCATTGATATTTTTATTTGTTTTTTATTTCTTAATAAAAAAGGCATGGCTTCATTTACCTTCATCACTCTCATTTTTTACTGTCAACGTAAACACCAATAGTGATGATTTATTGTGCGAGCGTGGGAATAAAAGTATTTAGAAGAAATAGTTACATTATTCATTGAGTTCGCATTGCTTTTCATTATGAGGTTAATGGAAAACCATAATGAGGAGGTTCTTACATGATAAAATGGAAAATGGAAAAAGTGTCAAGAATATATACAATCAAGGAAATGTTGGCTTGTGATTGTGAGTTTACATTGATGAAAAAGATAAATTAATGACAAAGCAGGAGCAAGATAAAGCTTCGAATGAGGTTGACAAAGCCAGAAAAAGGCATGATCATGAGAACACTTGATCAAACATTTATTTATTAAACAAAAAGTGACTGGTACAAGCAAGGTGATGATGTGAGAGCATAGTTGAATGATTCCATACATGGTCTAACATGCATATGATGTGGAAACCAGGTCAAAAGAATGAATACATAGGTACACGAGTTGAATTATTTAGACTAGCTCAGTTCAAGAGGCATAGTTAGCAAAGTGACTTGGAAATGTAGAGTGAAGGAATGAGGTAGCTGGTGAAACATGGTAGAGGTGTGAAACACATGATAGGACATGTTCAAGGGGCTACATAATGAAGAATAATTCATTTTTGATAATTGATAGTGCAAATTATCTCAATTTGGCCTATTTCAAGGTCCTAACATGAGGGTATGAAGAAAACAAGCTATATCAAGATAATACAAGCATGGAAAGTGTGTAGAGACATTTCCAAGTGTCCTCAGATGAATCATCAGGTCATAAGTCACCACTTAGAGGCATATTTAGGGTCATTGGTGTGACTACCCTTTAAGACAAACAATTTTAGCATGCTAAAATGAGATGGGATTGAAAGTTCCAAAGTGAAACATGAAAAATTATCCATTTTAGATCATGGAGGAGGAATTCATGAAGTTGTGGACCAATTTGAGGATCAGGGGATATTTTTTGCAAGATATTGCAATTTTGTCAAAATCGGGTTAAGTAAGGTATGTTAAAATAGTGCCCGACTTCTTATCATTCAATCTAAATTAACAAGAATTCTTCAAATAAATCATAATAGACATTTTTTAATATCATAGGGATCAAAATATTATGTAAAAATTTTGAAGTCAAAAGGATGTAGGATACAAATTTTATATCCATTTTCTGGTACTATCTAAAACCCTCCTAAACCCCAGTTGAATCGGTATGGAGAAAATTGATTGGTTATGCCTCCAAATGGAATTGTTTTTCCTTGAAAATTATTTTAGGGTGTATAGAACTCATCAAAGGTCATGTTCATCGTGGTTTGATCTTATGAAACATGGTGGACCCCATAAGAAAGCAACTATTTTGTGAAGAATTTAGTGTACAGAAAAACCTTACAAGGGAAATATGCTCAAATTTTTGGTGAAAGACGGTGTGGATGTACATTTGATATTCATGAAGCTTCCTTAGTTAATAATTTGGAGAAATGTGATAATAAAGGTGTTTTTGTGCTCCTACCGTTTGAGAATGCTAAATAAGGCAAAAACCAATCTTGTTTTTGAAAGGTAAATGTGTTTCTCTTCATATAATAATTGCAAGTGAATGTTCTATAGTTAATTAGAGGCCCCATTTGAATTTTTTCATGATGTGATTTGATTTTAAAACATGTCTTGAAGTGATATATGTCTCAAGCACAAAACTGGTTTTTGGAGCTCTAAAAATCAGTTTGGTCTGTCTCTGAAATGCAAGATTTCTCATTCTAAGATATTTGAAATGAAACTTTCTGGTAAGGTTAAAATTTTATCAAGGTCAAGATATTTCCATAAAGGTATGACATGATCCATGATCAGGTGTTTAGACAAAGTTATACCTCTTCTTGTGAAGACTAGTTTTCTGGGTATGTAAACCCTTAAGAGACTTTGTTCAAATCTGTGCGACATGAATAATCTGAAGATTTTGGTTCTGATCCAAGTGCATAGTAGTGTTATATACCTCTTAAAGAGTCCCCCATCAAATTTTTGTTTGATTACATGAGTTCTTGTTACTCCTCATACAACCAAGTTAAAGACTACAAGTTTTGGTACCACCATGATCAAGTTTGAAGCTCTAATGAAATTTGAAGGAGAAATGGAAAGTTAGGAAGGATTTGAAGACATTATAGAGAAACATGAAGTGTTTTTGTAACTTACATGCATGCATATCACACTTTTCTTAAGTCAGATCAATTAGGAAACAAAGGGAACTTGCTAAAAAGGAAGAAGATAAAAATGTGACAGGGCAGTTCCAAAAGAATATGTCGTATGTTAGTATTCAATATAAGAAGAATATATTCAGCTGTGCAATGAATTTAGGAGTTATTTTTTGATATAAATGAAGGTGAAAAATTCCATGACAAGCTGTGTAAAGTGTTCACATGTAACTGGCATGTAATCGTGTGTAATCATTGCATGAATATAGTTTAAGGTGGTGGCATCTTCCCCTTCCCAATTTGAGTTGTAGCGTGAAGTTAAAGATTTGTTATTGTAAGGTGAAGTACAAGAGTCCTTCAAGAGGTATGATTTGATGATAAAAATATATGATTGTGTGTATGAATCAGTTCTTGAAAAAATACTCTATTGGAGGTGTAGTAAGGATTTATTTAAAAAAATAGATTTTGTGAAATCCTAATTCTAGATTCATGTATGATAAACAAATGCTAAAAAACTTTTGGAATATAGATGACACAAACAATAAGGTAAATAAATGTAAAACCCTAAGTGCAAGAGAGGTAAAGAATGAATTAGCTGATTTTCACTTTCCCGAAGATGATCTAGATGTGGAGCAATTGATGAACAAGAGGAGCAGACTATCACAACTGAGCACAAAAAATCTTGGAACTGTCAGATGAGTCGAGACTAGGGTTCCTAGACCTGGGCGAGAGCACCTAGGAATGAGATACCTCTATTGGTCTCCTATAATTGTGTAGAGGCTCAAAAACTACTTTTTGTTGTGTTGCACAAGTTTCACTAACCTTTGCTTTTGTTTTCTTGTATGTCGTTGGATGATCAGTGAGTTCACCTGTAACCTATAAAGAGAATATAACCTATAAAACCCTCAAACTACATAAAATCCCAAAAATAAAATATGCAATAAGGGGAGTAAAACTAAGCCCAGAGGTCACCCAATAGAGTGAACTTACGATCAAGCGTTGCACTTCATCACAGACTCCATGTAGTTCTTGTGCGTGTGTGATAAAATTGTGCCATAAAAATCCTTGTGCAAGTGCACATGACAATGAGTGATAGCTAGATGTACCAATGTAAATAAATTTTTGGATGGAAAAATGAACTTCCCCTCCTATGTGTGTACACAAAAAAGTATTCCCTTGTCCCTTGAATGAAATCTGGATGGATGTCTTTGATTCTCTTAGATTCCTTTAGATGTAACCTTAGGTGATGATAGTAGATGCTTAGAGGTTGGTCCTTTATTATGGTCACATAGCTTTGTATTCATATGATTCCCTTAGTTGAATTTCATAATTGAAAGTTGGAAGGCCAATGCATAGGAAAATAAGATCCCCAAAAGATAAGAGGCCCAAAAGAGGTGAGTAAGATACAAAGAGGTCGGGGGCACCCAGAGGGATGAGGGCACATGCGTGCTGGCGTCCTAGCTGGGCATTAGTTTCCAAAGTCATGAAAGATAAATTAATGAAGTTTAGATTGGGTTGTAGGGTGTGAAAGACCATAAAGAAGACTAGAGACAAAGCAAAAAGGCCAAAGATAGCTGTTAATTATTAGTTTTCTCACTTATGAATAATATGAACAGTAGTGAAAGGAACGATAAACAGATCGTGCCAAGCCAAGAACACAAATGTTAATCAATTATCACAATCAATAAGATGAAATTAATTCACTAGAATAACTTTACTTAAACCTTTGCAAACAAATGAGCAGTCAATATCATATATTATTATGGAACTCAATGCAATACAATGAGAATGGGCCTTGCTTAAATAGGCAAGGAATAACTATCTAAGAACTAGTCAAGGTTATAGATCAATCCATAAATCAAGGAAATAAGTAGTCATCAAAGAACTAGTCAAGACCATAGATTTAAGAGAGAACTAGACATGAAGGATCTAGTCAATACCATAGATCAAGGAAAGAAATAGTCAATACCATGGATCAAGGAAAGAATTATACCTAATAACTAGATAATATCTAAATAAGATAAAAGAAATATCCACACACATAAGTGGGTGAGGATAAATACAATAAAGGTAAATAAAGTACCTAGGCGAACATGAGCTAAGGTAAATACCTACTCTAACACCCCCCCTCAAGTGAAGCTAGGGGCCAAAATAGAAGTGGCATGTCCATAGTATGAGTCCCGGCAACTAGGCCTGATGAGGTACTCATGTATAATAATTGGGAAAAAAGGGACACCGTAAGGTACCCAAAACCAGTAACAACAAAGTAAAGAGAGTAAAGACCCGCTCCAAGGCATCCCAAGAAGCTCAGCTCAAAAAAATCATACAAAACTGAAGTTTTGGTGTGCACTGTGGTCTGAATCCATTGCTCGATCACAAAACTCAAAAACAACTGACACTGGGCTCCACCAGAATAGCTCTGTACAAGGAGTGACTGTCAATGGAGTGATGTTGAAAGTGAAAAAAACACCAAACATAATTCGATCAACTACTGCAAATAGGTGTGCCACGATCCAAGAATAATAACCAAAGCAACAAGGAAAGGACACAAACTCCAGAGTGTCACGATCCAAGAAAAGCCAAGGTAACAAGGCAAGGACATGAAACCCAAAGAAGCAGGATCAACACCACACCCTCCCATACTACTGAATGGGTGGAGTGACACTATAAATCTGTATGAGTTGCAAAATCAACTACTCAAACACTGAAAAAATAACACTGGACTGCACTAGAATAGATCCCCCATAAGAGATACTGTCAACATGCCAAAAGTTTCGAAAATACAGATACAAAATCTCTCAACAAACAAGAGAGATACACTACACCTGCTAAAGAAAAATGCTCAAAACAAGAAGCATCACAATGCATAAGGTATAGAAAGTGAGCAAGAGGCCGAATGGTGGAGGAGCCATGCCTGTAGAGTCCTCTCAACGAATGCCTATGTCGTCTCCATGAGTGATCAGATATCCACCCCAAATCAACATAGATGGATGAAGAAGATGTCTGCATATGACTTGGTGTAAAATGCACAATGGGTGCATGCAAAAGAACATCAGAATGTGTGTCAGGTTGATCATGTTTGACAGCTGAAATCTCAGGTTTCTCAAGCCTAAGTGAAGGTGCATAACTCATGTGTTGCTCATGATCCTCAGAAAGAGTTGAGAGAATAAAAAAATGAGCTCTGTCAATGTGTGATCCCAATGAAGTATCTGCTCAAAAACCAATGTCATGATGAGAATTCCACTTAACATGTGGAATATAGGAAACAATACCCTGTGAATGTCTGCCAATGACTCCGCTAGTGAGACCCATAGAACGGAGCATGTGAGAACTGAATGCAGTGTTATGCTTCTTAAAAAAGCCATGCAGCTGAGCAGAAGTAGGATACACAACATGTGGTACTATAATAGGCACAGATGTGGAAGAGCATGCAGTAACAAGCCTCACAGGTTTAGAAGCATCAAAAGCAGGTTCAGGCTCAAAGAATGGCAGATCAATGTTAGTGGGTACAAGAGAAACAACTACAAGTGGATGAGGAGCATGGATATGGTTGTCCACAAGATGATGGTGATGTCATAGGCTAGCAAGTTTGTTCTGTAGGGAGTGTATTATTGTATCCTTATCGTGAATGAGTGATTGTAGAAGAGAATTTCACTTCTTGAGTGATCTATTTTCTTCCACAAATTTTACAATATCCTCTTGAAGTCCACATACTTCAGAGAAAAGCATATCATTCTCAGAATCCATGATAGGTACAAAATATAACTCCCAGAAATTTAGGACGTCAGGTCTCAGCCAAAATTGTGTCCACAATTGATTACAACACTCCTCCATATTTGACACTTTATAATTATAGTGCAAGTCTCAAAATAAATAACTCCAATGGAAAGAGCACATGAAAAACAAGCACTTTTGCAAAAAAACGGCACTCAAAACCGAGTTACCTATCAAAAGTTACAAGCTTTTTAATATTTTGCTCTGTTATTTATTTTAGTTGCCACTAAAACAAAATAAATTGTTGTTGCCTTCACCACACAAATAAAATTAAAGGGGGCTAAAGTTAAGCACCTACTAGTAGGAATCACAATCTTTAAGCCCTCATATGACCATTACCATATGACTAAGGGCTAAGGATTTTAATGGGGATTTTGCAAACAAATGAGCAGCAATTCATCAAGGTGTAGATCAAGCCATAAATCAAGGAAATAACTAGTCATCAAAGAACTAGTCAAGACCATAGATTTAGGAGAGACAGTAGACATCAAGGATCTATTCAATTAGATCAAGGAAATAACTATACCTAACAACTAGATAATATCTCCTAATATCTAAATAAGATAAAATAAATATCCACACACATAAGTGGGTGAGGATAAGATACAATAAAGGTAAATAACAGTACCTGCTAGGTGAACATGAGCTAAGGTAAATACCTACTCTAACAGAGCGTGACTAGTTATCTTCATTTCATTAAATGTTGAGTGACTCGTACCTTCTCAAAACCAACCATCCTAGTTATTTTTTTTTATTGCCAAATCCCGAGGCAGACCAATGTGTTTTCTATATCTCTAAAAACCACAAAATTTCCACAACCTCCAAAAATGGTAAGTTTATAGTTTAAAAGCAATAGGGTTTTTGTGAATTTTGGATCCATATGGAAGCCTAGTGACCTTTGCACATTAAAAAAGCATGCAACATGCAAAATACGACCAAATCCCAAATATATGAATATACCATTGAATTGATTTGTAAAATAAAACTTACAGACGGATGCCAACAATAATCTCCAGCTCTGATACCATCAATTAGGAATGATAACCAGATCGTACCAAGCCAAGAACACAGATGCTAATCAAAGATTGATCGATCATTAAGATGAAATTAATTCGCTATTTAGCTTTACCTAATCAAGATCCTTTGCAAACAAATGAGCATTGGTATAATATATTATTATGGAATTCAATGTTTTACATTGAGAATGGGCCTTGCTTAAATAGGCAAGGAATAACAATCTAAGAACCAGTCAATGTCATAGATCAAGCCATAAATCAAGGTAATAACTAGTCATCAAAGAACTAGTTAAGACCATAGACCTTAGGAGAGAATCTAGACATCAAGGATCTAGTCAATACCATAGATCAATTGAAATAAATATACCTAACAACTAAATAATATGAGTCCTAATATCTAACATTGCCCAGATACCAAGAAATATCCACACACATAAGATAATGGGTGAGGTCCCAAATACAATAAAGGTAAATAAAGTACCTAGGTGAACATGAGCTAAGGTAAAAATGAACTTCCCCTTAATATCATGTCAATTACACATGGTATTGCATTACATTGTCACCCCACTTGGGTTGAATTCTATCCTACCTAGATATGGGTCTTTGATGTCTCTTAGAAAATGAATTTAGAGGGTTAGGTGAGATAGTAGACTTACTGGTTGGAGTCCTTTGATGGTCATAGGAAACATATGATTCATATTAGTTGAATTTTTTAATTGAAACTTACTAATGCATAGATTGTCAAATAAGATCCCTAAATCTAGTTAAAAGAGGCCTCCTCTGGGGAGTAAGATACAAATCTTATCGGGGTGCACCCAGAGGGATGAGGGCACATGCGTTGGCGTATTTGCATTTTCAGGAAGATTGGAGGGCATTCCAAAGTCATCATTTTAATAAATTAATTATCTGTTACAGATCCATGGTATTGAATTGAAAGATGGCCAATTTTCCATGACTAGAACAAAGCACCCAAACATATAGTTGTTGTCATTGTTATTAGTTTTGAACTAACTTATTGCAAGCATCATAATGGAATAGGGTAGCAAGGTGATTAGGGAGTCTATGAAGTTTCAGCCAAGTGTGTGATTTTGTGTCTACAAGGACATAAAAGTATGTATATAATGCATTAAGGACTGAAATGTTGGTAGTCAATTATAACATGAATGGCTGA
Source organism: Taxus chinensis (assembly GCA_019776745.2). Classification (NCBI taxonomy): domain Eukaryota; kingdom Viridiplantae; phylum Streptophyta; class Pinopsida; order Cupressales; family Taxaceae; genus Taxus; species Taxus chinensis. The sequence goes on along the minus strand of CM034146.1, from coordinate 41,575,599 downwards.
GTGAGATGGGTTCGAACATCAAGGTGATATATGATATGAGGTGTTCTCTAAATTGTATGAAGTGGAATCATTGGGTGTCGGTACATTCAACAGATGAAGGATATTTGAGAAGACAAGAATTTATATGAATGTAAGTGATCATAATTGTTTGAGTTCAACACAAGAAAAGTGTTGGTATTAGCCATTCTGAAGCCTAATCTAACCTGGAGTGCTAGTAGATAACACACATGATAATTGTTGATGCTTCCATAAGTAGAAGCTTACAATTATGATTTAAGTTAAGCTTTAATTTAAGTTTTATGTAGTTTCAAGGTATTTTAAATGAAAGTAGAAGACAAGGCATAAATTTCAAGGGTAAGCTAATGGGGAACTAGAGAGTTGAAGGTAGATGATCAAACATAGTTCTGGGTTTCATTTTTTCTCCCTTGAAGGGTTTCCCACATTAAAGGTATTTCTCTGTGTGTTCTCTTGTTCAGGTGCAAATAGGCCTGAAATTTTTACCTTAGGATGATCATCTACTTGGTTTCTACATCAAACTAAGCTTAAGCACAAATGGAACTTGTAAGTCAAATTTTGACTCCTTAAGAAATGATTCACCATGGTAGTAAACGAATTTCTAAAATTGGTATCACAGCCATGGACCTCTTACGCAAGTTTAACATGCTTGGAGGAAATCAAGCACAACAATGAAGTGAAATTCAAGACTAAAACTTAGCCTCTCCAAAAGAAGGTACATTGCTTAGTTTCCTGATTGTATGGAATGAAGAATTCCCCTTCAAACACCTTACAGTCTCTTGAACCATGGCCTCCCATGAACTCAAGGATATGGACAGCTTTAGTTGAAATAAAAGCTCTGACGCATAAGAGTATGCTTGCCTTAGACATGAAGAAAATTTATTCTTGGGGATTTGATCAAGAAGAAGCTAACTCCCATTGTTCTCCCTATGGAAATCTGATCGGCTACTCCAATTATTGAAGTTCTAAATGACATTCTTCCAAAATAGAATCAAAGTGCCCCAGGTAATGATTCTCACAAGTTTATGATTCCTTGGATGAACCTATTCACCAAGAAGGAAGAGATGTATGATAAGTTTTAGTATTCAAGTTGACCATAAACTGCATGATATGTAACCGACACATATTCACCTCAGTCCACCAGATCAAGAAGGCACCAAATTTTGCTTCTTGTCAACCAAATGCATACAAGGTATGTGGAAATTCTTAATGGCTGTTGCCTTTCTTGTCAAGGCTGGCATAGAGCTAAGGATGTAAGAAGCATGATATAGGAATCCATGTGAGAGATCAACAAATATGAAAGAGCTAATCATCTCATAGAATTCCAACTGTCAAGAGAAGCTCAGTCATGCAACCCCTGTACCTTCCCAATCAATTGGCATTTACCTTATTTTCCTAAATGAGAGTCGTAAAATAAGAACTTCATGGATGTGACATGTTTCAACTGATCAACATCAGGACATTTTAAAAACATAACTATGAATGTATTCATAACCCCTAGGCTTTTAGTCCTCTTCACGGCAAGGTGTCCAAAACCCTAGGTGCCATCTGCCAAGTGAAATTTTTTCTTCCTAAAATTGAACTCCAAGAAAGTAAGGTTTAAGATATTTCTCAAAGTGCATTGGTTGAGTTACTAAATACCCTAGTCACTGAGACTAATTATAAACCCGAAGAGTCATCCCTCAATAAATTACAAGAAAATAGATGGGTAACATGATGAAGAGACAAGAAAATCACTCACATAGTTGGAAAGTTGTCAACCAAGGTAACAAAAGATGCTGATCAAGATCCCTCCAGGTGAAAGTAGACTCCAAATCGATTCCAAGAGTGCGAAATGAAAACCCCTACCTAGCGGTAGAAACAAATAATGAATGAATCATGTATTCTTGTCAGGCATCCCATTCACAAGACAGAATACATAGGAATGAGGTTCTTCATGCCTATGCTCAGTGCATTCCAATAATATTGATAAGGTCTTAAGGGAAAGGTAGAGTGCTCATCATCTCCAGTCATCTTTGCTTTGATGACTACTCTATTGTTATTTAAATGATCTACAAGGTAACCTTCTCTAACATTCTAAAAGGTTAATTGACTATTTGAATTTAAACCAAGGTTTCAAACAATTCCTTTCATTAATGTTCTTTGTTACCTTCTATTATGGTCCTAATTCCTTATTTAAGTACTTGAAAGACACTCTTAGTTGTTCATGCAATCTCTCGTACAAAGGATCAGTTCTGAGGTTTTTCCTATATTAGTATTGCAAGTCATGATTAAGTTGATCATAGTAATCTATGATGTCCACTATTAGGTGATTCCTTAAATAAAATTATTTGAATAAAGTATTAGACCCTATCAACGTAGTACTCAAATGCTATTGCCTCCAATTTTCTATACTAACTCACCAAGAGCATTATGTTCATGTTATAAATTTGAGTAATCCTTAATTTTTCAGTCACTCTTTCAACCCTTACATGTTCGAAGTTAGGAACCCCATGAGTTAATTTCTTAAGGATATACATGCTAGCATAACTAACCTTATTTTCCACCCCACACTAATGGTATCAGTGTAGTCCTTTCCACATAAAAACCTCACTTGAGATTGATAATTAGGTTAGTGATGCAAAAATTTGCTTATATGGCACAATTTCATTTTAGTGAACTAAATTGACAAAGGTGATTTTTCGAGCGAGGAAGGAAGTCACATTCGCCTAGGAAATATAGTAAGGGAAATATAATCTAAATGGGGGGTCGGCTACAACCTTCATTTGACAAACATCTCCTATAGAAGGCTTATTTGATAGTAGGGATTCATACCTACTCCTATTGAAGCTAACCGAGAAACTGTGTTCCATCAAGTGCCTCTAGCTAGCAAGTGCCTAGGACACTCGCATACTTGTTGATGCACCAGAGATTCATATTAGTGGTTGACGCAAGACAAAGAGTTTTTCCTCTAATGCGTGACAAGGATATTTTTTAATGCATGAAAGAGATTGCATTTGCTGACATGCCACAAGATATTTTATGTACTGACGAGCGACAAGAAGATATTGCTGACATGTGACAAGGGTCTATTTAATGATGCCTGAAACTTCTCTTCTTGACGCATGACTGTACTTTTACATCAACACTTGATATAATTTTCTCTGATGAGACATTGACGCGCTTGTTGATGTGCGAATTAGTGTGTTGACGCGTGTGACACCGACAGTGTGATTTGCTGACGTGTGCTTAATTTTCTTTGATGCATGACGTAGTGTAGGGTTGCTAACGTGTGACTCAGTTTTCTCTAAGAGTCACAACTTAGCGTGTCTTTTGCTAATGCATGGACTCATTTCATAATAATGGAAGGTGCTAGTGCTCAGAATGAGAAGACCCTAAAAGTAACTAAGAAATCTCAAATGTCCATGTTCAAGTATTTTGGAAACTTTTTTGCTATAGATACCACAACCACCAACACCCATATAGACTTCCATTGGAATGAAACAGAGTCAAAATATTGATGTGTGGAATGTGATTATTGAGGTGGAAATGCATTCTACACAATATCGACAAAATGACACCTATGATGATACCATGCCAGATATCAAAGATATACTTGTTGAGATGCTAGACCTTGAAGATATCCTTCTTGCTGGGGTGTAACCAGGAGTGCATCAAGATATTGCACATACAAATATTCAGTAAAATGGAACACAAAAATCAAATTCAAATTTTAATTCATGAAAGAGGAAACTAGGTGATTGTGATAATGCTCAAAATTCTACTAAAAAAAGTAAAACATTGAAAACGAACAAGAATATGTGGACAATTGAGCAGGATGTACAAGTTTTATTGGGCTACCTAAATTTCTATTTATCGAACCTGTACAGCCATCTAATTCTGAAGATATATCCCATATGAATGTACATGTACAATATGTACGTGGAAATTGGGAAAGTAGCAAAAAATGCAACTAAAGTTGGACACTATAGAAAAACACCATGTGGAAAATAATATTTGATTGTAATGGGGGAGGATGGCCAAAAAACCAAAACACATAAGTGAAAAACTAAAAAATAATGCATGCTTGTTAAATACACAGTAAAGTATGAAGCATAGTAGAAAAAACATAGACATCTCATGGAAAAGGGAGGAACAATCACATCGCAAATTGGTAAGATGAATCAAACAAATCTGCATTTAAAACTTGTACAATTCTCTACTCTTATTCCACATACTAAAAAAAGGAAGACCGATTTCAGATTTCCTCAATTTCAAAGTTTTGTATCAGTATAATTAAATTCCCAATGTTCCTTAGTCTCATTGGTCTGAACAGTAGTGTATGGGAAATGTAAACATTCCTTTCGATGATAGAGAAGGAATATTTTAAAGAGAATGTAAAAAAAGAAAGTTTATCTGTCTTTTAATTGATGAAGTCAACATTAGTCGACAACACTGCATAGGTATGTATCCACATCTATAATTTAGAAAATCATATAAGGACACCTCATCTGCTGGGTGTTATGAAAATGGTTGAAAACTGTAATTCTAAAAACCTACATAAAATATTTGTTTCTCATTTAAAATATATTGTTGGAATGACTGATTATGAAATTTCTATGAATTTGGTATGCATTGGAGCAGATGATGCATCAATCATGTAGGGTCACCGAATAGGGTTGTGTGTTAGATTGCAAACAACATTGGCCCCTTATATGCTAGTAATTCACTGTATGGCTCACATAATGAATTTAACGTATAAAATGGTAAGAAACTACGAAAATGTTGATAAATTAGAAGACCTTATAAGAAAACATCATGCCTTTATGGAAAGCATCCTAAAGCATTTTCTTGAAATTCCATAAATTCGTAATTGGAATTAAAGATGGCAAAAAACTTAATGAAGGATGTTGAGACAAGATGGATTTCTTTGTATGAACCTGCATATAAAGTTTGTGAGGAGTATCCTTCGTTGGTTTGTTACATGCACAAATATCATCATGAAGCTTGATAGGGTGAGTGACTTGCTATTCTGTTTAACTGATTTGGAGACATTTCTTACATTTGGTTGGTATTATTCCAATGTTGCATTAGATCAGTACACTGATGAAGCATACACAAGGGAGATTAATCTATATTGTGGATTTTTATGGTGGATGAGAAAAATGGTATGTAAAAGTCTTGATGTCTTATATTACTCCCAAGATAGTTTTCATACACCTATTTTCGATAATTGAAAAGATTTATTAGATCTTAAAAATCCCAACAACTATTTGAGATTTAATATCCACGATAACCTTTGTATCAATGTTAATGGGAGGGACATACCAATGCACATTTTGCAAAAATTTCAATATATTATAGGATTAGAAAGATAAGATGTTCCTGTGATACGTAATCTCTTTGAGTCTGTTACAGTTGAAACAAGAATAAAGATTAAAGAAAATTTCAGAATCCTTATCATTAGAAATTAGAGTACATTTCTCCAAAGATAAATTTTTTGAAGCCATGGGTGTGATGAATCCTAATTTTTGGAATACTGAAGGTGGTCGTGCAGACTTTGTAAGAAAAGCATTTCCATAAATCCATGGGTACAATAATGGAACATTTCAAAAAGACTTCAGAGGTCAAGGGTATGGAAATCAAAGGTATACTGAATGTTGATTTATTAAATTTTCAATCAACAAATTTTGCAACAACAGTGAGGAACCAATATAAAAATTTAGATCGAACCTTCTGAAAGTGGTGCTATTACAAGGCTGTGGAGAGGAATCTATCAAAGTTCTATCTTACAAGAAGATATCAGTGAATATTTCAGATTATATGAGTTATGCCAAACAATGATTTTGGGGTCTGTGGAGGATGAAAGGGTTTTCAGTGCATTATCATTTATAAAATCAAAACTGAGAAACAAGTTGGATAAAAATCTGGAAAGTTGCATGAGGTGTTATGTTTCACGAGTACTCCATGGAAACCTTTCCGTTTCAAAAAAGCAATTGCGCATTGGAATTCCCTTTGCGAAAGAAGAGGTGTAAATAATACAGCTACAAGTACAAATATTCCCAACCTTGAGAGTGTAATTGGCTCTTCGTCACATTCTACAGAAGACAACATCGACTTTGATGAAGTTATTGATAATGGATTGTTTCAACTTTAAGTAGGTATCTTCTTTATCTATCTTTTATCTTTATCATTAAAGATGTTACAGGTCTATATACTAAAAATATCAGGCGATTCACCCATCTATCTACTAATCCATTTCTCGTGTTGGATTTTTTTAAAACACAGATCTAGCTCATTACCAGTGGCAGTGATGATTTCAACTTTAAGCAGGTATTTTTTTCCCCTTAATCTTATTGTTAATTTGTTTGTTACTTTTTAAATTTTGACAGAGCAATTGCTCACTGGAATTCCCTTTGCGAAAAAAGAGGTGTAAATAATACAGTTACAGGTACAAATATTCCCAACCTTGAGAGTGTAATTGTCTCTTCGTCACATTCTACAGAAGACAACATCGACTTTGATAAAGCTATTGATAATGGAGTGTTTCAACTTTAAGTAGGTATCTTTTATCTTTATCTTTATCTCCATTAAAGATGTTTACAGGTCTATATACTAAAAATGTCAGGCAATTCACCCATCTTTCTACTAATCCATTTCCCGTGTTGGATATTTTTAAAACAAAGATATATCTCATTACCAGTGGCAGTGATAGGTTATAATTAAAGATATAGGTTAAACAAAGATATATCTTTCTACTATTCATTTTTTCAGCTCTGGTTATAATTAAAGATGTTATAGGTGTATGTATTTACATTTAGATAAATACAATATTATTATTTTTTGAAAACGTGGGTTGACATCCGTCCGAGGAAGCTGTTACTTCTCGGGACTGACAATGTCAGGCAACTCACCCATATATCTACTAATCAATTTTTTTGTGTTGAAGTTTTTAAGACAAAGATCTAGCACGTTACAGGTGATGATTTCAATTTTAAATAGGTATCTTCTTCAACATAATCTTATTGTTTGTTACCTTATATTTTTTCAGCTCTTGTTATCGTTACCTTATATTAACATTTATTTAAAGATATTGTTGGTCTATATATTTAAAGATGTTGCTGGCACTTATCAATTATCATCATTCATCATCTACGTCCACATACAATTCATGACAATGCAAATAAACAAGAAACATATATATAATACATGATAATCACAATCTAATGCAATTAAAATTAAAGATTGTATGTAAATCCATATAATTATATTCAAAAACCATAGTACATATTCAATAGTAGAAGTTTCTAGTTTTCAAAACCCTCTTTTTCTTTATCCAATTCTACTCTGCACTATTTCCCAACGGCTTCTTCCACTGTGGCTGTACCTCTTTCCCCAACACCAGAAATCTCCATGCGACAACAAATTTGGATCAGCTGCAGTGTATAAACTATCCCGTTGCCAATAATTTTCATAACGACTAATAATCTCATTGATAAGAACCAGATTGATATGAGGAAGCATCTCCCATCTTTCTCATCAACCCACACAATCTTTTTTGTGCTTGTCCAGATCTATGAAATACTCCTTGCCCTCTTTAGAGGTACTTGTGCCCAAACCCAGTATGGTCCAAGCAACAAGTGATACCTAATTGATTGGAGAACCTGATTGATTGGAGAAGCTGATTGATATGAGGAAGCATCTCCATCTTTCTCATCAACCCACACAATCTTTTTTGTGCTTGTCCAGATCTATGAAATACTCCTTGCACTCTTTAGAGGTACTTGTGCCCAAACCCTGTATGGTCCAAGCAACAAGTGATACCTAATCAGCAAGCGAACAAAACCAGAACTCGAAAACATATAAAGAGGAAAACAAACTAGCATTACTTTGTACTATATGGTCCAGCTGGTTATCGATCCACTCAATGAGTCTCTCCAAGCTTCATACTCAGGAATTGTGTAGAAAGATAACACATTTCCATTTTTGTGAGTTGCCTACATAATACATTAACATGTGCCGACATTAGACATGGAGATACAAAACATCTGGAGGCTTGGAAAACAAATATAAAAAGTCTCAAAACACAACCAAATATACAGGGGGAACATTTAAAGAAACTAAACACTGCTATACAAAGATCATGTACCTGGTCTGTCATTATCATCAGATGGCCATATCTTAAAAATTTAATGATGTCATATATTTTATCATATATTTTATCTTCCTGTAGACCAAGGATTTTTTTTCTATTTACTATCTCTTTATTCTCCATTTGTTGGTGAGTGGTAGCTTCCCAAAAAATAGATATTCCTGCCACCTGATAGCATAAAGATAACTAAAATAACAAAAAATTAAATTGGAAAGTGATGTCGAAACATGTCACAGTACTACCAAATTCAATATTCACATTTCCCTGATTCATGGCACAAACACTTACAGCGACTACAAGTGCCTTGGCTGAGTCACCCTCCGTTAATATTAAAGTACATTGATCAGAATTCTTCCCTCCTGCTTGATTTGCATCAAGTTTGGGAACATCATTTAATTTCCCCTTCTTGGTTCCATCAGTTTTCTTAAGATCTTTTTTTTGTTTAAACTTTTCCACTGCACTCATCAGGTCAAACAAAGTTACAAAGCTAATCTTAGACACTAGCATTGCAAAAATTACATGTACTCAGAAATGCTACATATTAGACACCACGCCTGGATATATGCGAAACAGTGAAAATTACTATAAATATATAACAGCAAATTGTATCAGAATAAAAAATACGAATTAAAACGAATTATACTTACAATCAACATGGAAACCAAACGTTGATTCGAGAAAATTCTTTTCTTCCACGAGTGTTGCCTTAGTTGTAACAATTGGTAAATTTTTGAACGGAAGGCCTGTAAACCGATGAATTTCATTTGCTTCTATACTGAATCGAAAAATTCGGCAGCGGTTCAGAGTCACATAAAAAATGCCGTCCTCTGAACTATAGGATGACAGAAGGTAATTCAAAATATCCGGATCTGTTTCGAAATGGGACATATTAACGAGCCCTGTAAAATCACACGCATCCATTAAATATTTATCTACTGAAGAGTCGAAGACATCTTTAAAACAGTATGGATGTGAGGGCATAAGAAACATCGATTGAATTGGGAAGCAGTTGGGAAGCATTGAGACCTATAAAAATTCAAGAGCCGAAGGTGAAAACGACAAAATGACCGGTAGAAGGGTATTTATAGGCTAAATCGGGCGTCAAACGCATCAATAGACGCGCGTCAAATGTCCAAGATGACGCGCGACATTACTAAGTACTGACGCGCGTCAATGGCTTCTATTGACGCGCGTCAATAGAAGCAATTGACGCGCGTCAATAGAAGCCATTGACGCGCGTCAATAGAAGCCATTGACGCCCGTCAATAGAAGCCATTGACGCGCGTCAATAGAAGAAACTGACGCGCGTCAATAGAAGACATTGACGCGCGTCAATGAGGCCACTGACGCGCGTCAATGAGGCCACTGACGCGCGTCAATAGAAGCCATTGACGCGCATCAATAGAAGCAATTGACGCGCGTCAATAGCTGCCATTGACGTGCGTCAATAGAAGCCAGTGACGCGCGTCAATAGATCCCAGTGACGCGCGTCAGTAGATCCCAGTGACGCGCGTCTATAGATAACAGTGACGCGCGTCAAAAGATACCAGTTACTTGTTGAGACACTGATTGGTGTGTACTTGATGTCTGAGACACTTGATTTTAGACATGTTACTTGTTGAGCTTGATGTATACTTGAGCTGTAAATTTTTTTTTCAATATTTGAGACACTTGATTTTATGAATTGTACTTCAAGAAGATCATGATTAATCAATTCAAGGCATAGAAATGGCGGAGCTTCAAGAAAATTGTCTTCAAACATACAGTTGAACATTGTATCTTCAGAAAAGGAAAACAAAACATGATGGTAGCAGGAATCTACTAAAGGATCATATATTTCAAGTTCATTCTTGTAACTAATACGATATGTAAACAACCTTATTGAAAAATTTGAAAAAAAAGGCATATTTTAATTCAAACACTTCAAGAGCAGTCCCGAAGAGAATCCTATACAAATTTAACTTCTATAATTTATCTGGAGTCGGCACTGTATTTTTTCTTAGATGCTAAACAGAAAGGTTGTTAAATCTTATTAAATTTGGCATTGTAAACCATGGCAATTCACCCATCTATAATCTAATCCATTTCTCGTGTTGGTTTTTTTTGAAACACAGATATAGCTCATTACTAGTGGCAGTGATAATTTTATTGTTTGTTACAAATGGTTAAATACAATATATTATTTTTTGAAAACTTGGGTTGACATCCGTCCGAGGAAGCTGTTATTTTCCGGGACTGACAATGTCAGGCAACTCACCCATCTATCTACTAATCTATTTTTGTGTTGAGTTTTATTAAGACAAATATCTGGCATATTACCGGTGATGATTTCAATTTTAAATAGGTATCTTCTACAACATCATCTTATTGTTTAAAGATATTATTGATCTATATATTTAAAGATGTTACTGGGACTTCTCAGGACTGACAATGTCAGACAACTCACCCCTCTGTCTACAATGTCAGGTAAAACAAAGATCTAGCAAATTACCCTTGATGATTTCACTGCAAGAGGTAAGTTAAACCCTATCTTATTTGCAATTATGTTTAATTTCTTTCCAGTGATGATTCTCTCTTTATTTCTTAGAATTATATTTAATTTATTAAATATTAAACTATTAAGTTGAGTGAATTATAGATGCATACTTCATCTCAAATGGTGTCCACGTAATGGGATTATTCAGAAGATAAAAAAGATTGTAGCTAGAAGAATAGAGATTCAAATAGATTGATTGCATTTCATCAATCATTCATTAAAAAAACCTCTATCTAAATTATAAGAAATATATACACTCAAAATTATATCAACTTATAGACTCAAAGACAGAATAATCTTCATGATAAAAACCTTATATGTTTTACATTAAACTTCAAAGTTCTGTATCGAGCTTGACCTATCTTTTAATCACATGGTTATTCCATCTTTGATTAATCCAGCCTCCATAGCCTCTACACAAAACAATATCCATGATAGCAAAACCATATCTTTTAAACCATTGTCTTCATTATTTCCCAAGCTCTAATTCTTACAGCCTCTACATCAAACAACCTCTCTAGTTTAAGATTATGCACTAATATAGAGGTGAATCTCTTTAAACAGTAAAGATCTGTTTCAAAACTTAGTTGCTATTTTTTCCCAAAGCCATAATTTTCAAGATAATTAAAGAAATTAAATTGATCATCATATTTCATCAACATCTATCATTGATTATCAATTCTCATCATTCATCATCTTTCATCATCATCTATCATTATCATCATTCATCATCTACGTCCACATACAATTCATGACAATGCAAGTAAACAAGAAACATACATATAATTCATGATAATCACCATCTAATCACCATATAATTAAATTCAAATAACATATTACATACGCAATAGTAGGAGTTTAGTCAATAATAACAGTTTCTAATTTTGAGAAGCCTCTTTTTCTTTAGAAACTTCTACTGTACTCTCTTCCCCAACGGCTTCTACCACTCTAGCTGCACCTCTTTCCCCAACACCAGAAATAACCCCTGAACATATGAGATCTTCTGCAGCACTGTCCAGATTTTTTAAAATTCTTTCCTCTTGATTTGTTGCATCTCCGTGCGACAGCAAATTTGGATCAGCAGCTGCTTTTTCTTTGAACAAGATGTCAGGGTCAAGACCATGCTCTTTAATTATCCGCTTTAGTGTATTGTTTTGTTTGTTAACCAAAACAATATTTTGCTTCATATTTTTTGCAGCGGATAAGCTGTTCTTTGCTGTTTCCAAGTGAACTTGCAAAACCTTCGCCTGACTCTTCAAATTTTCATATTTCAACTGCACCAAAAGAGTAATGTCAATTCAAAATATTAATGTAAATTCAAAATTTCAAATTAACAAAAACGATTGTTTGAATGTAATAGTACTTACAACCGCTCTATCTCTTTCGGCATTTGCGATTGATACCAAATCCTTGTCCTTTGACCATTTGTTAAAATATGCCTGGGCCTCGGCACTAATATTTTCCAATCTGTTTAGTACCTTATCTAAAATGTCGTCTTTATATTTGTTGTTAAACGTGACAGTCCCACTTCTTGCTTGGGTAAGTAAGGAATCCATCTTCGCAGGCTGATTTTGGACTGCAGCGTATAAACTGTCCCGTTGCCAATAATTTTCATAACGACTAATAATCTCATTGATAAGAACTTTGGCCCTTTTCTCCCATTCTATAAGCTCTTCGATATGAGGAACAATAAACTCACTGACATGGGATTGACAATCATTACCAATTAAGTTCTCCAAAGGATAAGGTGGAAACTCTTCACTATCTGATTCTGATGCAGACGATCTTGCTGGAGAAGTGTGGGGGCTTTGACCAAGATCAACTGCTATTTTCTGTCTTTGGGTGGGCTGATCCTGTTTCCGAAAAAATAAATCAAGATTTAGATAAAAAAATTTAAATCAGAATGTAATTTAAAATTGTAAAGCATATTAAAATTGAAATTTTAAGTATACCTGCTGGCCTTGAATCATCTCGCGGGTATCGAAAAAACCAGTTGGGTCATTGCTATCAATGCCCAAATAATCTTCATCTAAATTTATATTGTTCAAAACAGATATGCCCGTTGCACTGGGCAAGCCACCAAGTGAGAGAGTTGGTATACGAAACAAGGAGTCAAGGTTTAGTGTCCCACTGGGGGCCGGAGCAAAAGTCATGCGTTTACCAATGGTCTTTTTCACTGTTCCTCTGGTTGGCATTTTAAAAATTAATGGTTGAGTTGGTGTCGCGGCAGTCGTTTGATCATGAATGACATGCACTGTAAAGTACAAGAAAAAAAGAAAAATGTTAGAACAATTCAAAAGTCAAAACTATGAAACTAAATGTCCTATAGAAAAGTTGTACCTTGTTGTCGAGGGGGTGTTTTTCTCGGTGCTACGGGTGGCCTTGTAGGAGTTGTATTCTGTGGCTGTTCAGAAGATATCAATGCATGCGAATGTATGGAGTGAGTTGGGGAAGAAGGTTCCAAAATCCCTGCAATTCATCAATATCAAATGTTAAATCATTTGGTTAAAATTTAAATTGAAAAAAAATCTGCAACTTTGGAATTTGTAAATAATATATGAGAATGTATTACTTCTCTGGCGTTTAATGAGTTCAAACTGTTGAGGGTTTGGAGAGGAGTGAGCTTCCATTTCAGATTGGGAGTCCCCCGAAGCCTCTGCGTGTAGTTGGCCTCTTCCTCTTGACATCTTTTTTTTTTTGGGAATGGCTTCAAGATATCTTCTCTGCAAAACATTAAAATTTAAGATTTAATAAATGTGCACTGTAATGTAGAAAATAGTAATACAATTACAAACTAAATAGTTTATACCTGCTGTTCTGCAAATGGAACTGAGAATTTCTTCAAAGCCTCATCAGAGCAAGTAGGAATTTGTTTATGTTTTAAATTTAAAAGTGCCTCATAGTAGAAGCCGAGGAGATAGTTTGTTGAATAAATGTAGGGTTTATCTGAGACTCTTGAATTTGCTATGTCAGTTCTTATTTTTTTCGATAGAAATGTGCACCAATCGAATTTTCGTTTTGTGATAGTGGCACAAATGTATGCAATGGCCCAATTTGGTATATCTGTTTGGCGACCCTGCAAAACAATTCTGGCTTGAAAAAACGAAATAAGTGCAGCGAAAAAGTGATGTGCAATTGATTGTGTATCTACACCACGCCTGGATTTATTGACATGGGCTGCAAATACGAAACAGTGAAAATTAGTATAAATTTATAACAGAATTGTATCAGACTAAAAAACAGATTAAAAAATATGAATTAAAATGAATTATACTTACAATCAAAATGGAAACCGTACGATGATTCGAGAAATTTCTTGTCATCTTCCGTGAGTGTTGCCTTGGTTGTCACAGTTGGTAAATTTTTGTTAGGAAGGCCCGTAAACCGATGTATGTCATTTGGTTCAATAGTGAATTGGAACATTTGGCCATCGTTCAGAGTAACATAAAATATACCGTCCTCTGAATTGTAGCATGACAGAAGGTAATTCAAAATATCCGGATCTGTTTCGAAATGTGGCATATTAACGAGCCCTGTAAATTCACACGCTTCCATTATAGCTGAATATTCTGAAGACATCTTTAAAGCCGTATGGATGTGAGGGCATAAGGGATTCCTGTAGGTTATCTTCGAAAGAGATTGAGTTGGATTGGCCTGAATTTCTTCCTGAACTTGCAATTGGGAAGCATGTGAAGTCGACATTGTAGTTGCAATAGCGTCTTTGTCAAAGATTTAGACCTGCAAAAATTCGAGAACGGGAAAACGAAAATGAGAAAATGAGCGGCACATGGCTATTTATAACCTAAATAGGGCGTCAATGTCCTCAATTGACGCGCGTCATCTCATTCTGTTGTCGCGCGTCATCTAGTCCCTTTGTCGGGCGTCAATTGGATTTAGTGTCGCGCGTCATGTAGTACCTTTGTCGTGCGTCAATTGAATGTATTGTCGCGCGTCATCTATTCCCTTTGTCGCGCGTCAATTGAATGTAGTGTCGCGCGTCATTTACTCACGGTGTCGCGCGTCAATAAGGAATGTTGTCGCGCGTCAATTTAATTATAATGTCGCGCATCATTTAATTACATTGTCGCATGTCATTTAAATACAGTGTCGCGCGTCATTTAATTTAGTGTCGCGCGTCATTTAAATACAGTGTCGCGTGTCATTTAATTACAGTGCCACGCGTCAGTCTTAGATGATGTCGTGCGTCAATAGTGGCCGCTGTTGCGCGTCAATAGAAGTTGATGTCGCGCGTCAATAGTTGGCGATGTCACGCGTCGGTGTAGAACAATGTCGCGCGACAATTGTCTCCACTGACGCGCGTCAGACTACAGTGGTGAAAAAGTCACGCGTCAATATTATCTATTGTCGCGCCAGTGTCGCGCGTCAGTACTAACTATTGTCGCGCAAATGTCGTGCGTCGTTACGAACTAGTGTTGTCGCGCGTCACTCATGGTACCTTGTAAAACCAGGCGAAAATTTTTTTTGCAATACTATCAAACTCGCCTTTCGCTGAAAGTGGTTACGGGGATATTCGCCAGGTATTTTCCACCTTCAATTTTATAGGGGTGTCTTAAAATGAACCCTGTATATAGTCAAAGCTCCATGAAACATAAAGAGAAGCCTAATCATACCATAATCAATTATCAAGCCTTTTAGTGCAAAAATTAAAGATAACAGAGGTGTGATGCTACTCAAGTTACCTTGGGCCCATTGAATCTTGTGTGAGAATTTACAATCACTAATGAGTTAAAGTTGGAACACTCATTGTATCACATTAGTTCATAATGACTTTAGATGTATACTGAGATTGAGATAAGAGGAAATCATGTAATAAGGCTCTATCAAGTTAGCTCAAAGCATTAGAGAAAGGTCAATAAGGGTAGTTAAATATTTAAAAAATCATGATTAGGGTTTAAGTAGTATTATCATGGCATTGAATACTAAGAATGAACTTACAATGTGGTGTAAAAATCCTGAAGAACAGTCATATTAGATGAAGAGAAAAACTATGTGCACAAAGGAGTAAATTGTGTCTTGAAAATTATTAGATTGATCTCTGGGGCCACTCATAAGAGTATCAAAGATCTAAATAGGTGTTTTTAAATGTGTAATATGGTGAAAATAGATCCATACAAATTGATTTTCTAAGATAATTGTATGAGTGCCAAGAATATTGTTCATCACTTGACAGACTACTTCAATGTGAGAATGAAGGGTACAAGTTGGATAAATTGTATCCTTAAAAATGGAACTATTAAATATGGATAAAGAACCAACATGGTGACTTATAAAGGATCTCAAATTTAGAAAATTGGTCAAAAGAGGGTCTCAATGAGTAAATCTTAAGGGGTTATGGTCAAGTCTTCATGTCAATTCCTCAAGTCTAGGCTAAGTGTGAAACCCATAAGTTTATCCCCATCATAATCTATGTGATTCATGTATAAAGTTTGAATGTAGATATAGGAATATGAAAGGTTAATATTATGTTTTCATAATGATCAACTATCCATGAAGTTTGTGGTTCTCAAAAAGGGAATGTTGTAAATTGGTTAGATGTTAAGAAACTTATCAATCTGTTGAGAAACTTGAAAACCTCATATTCATTTTCAACTCTTCATATTTCAAATAAGCACGTTATAATTTGTGCATGAGGCTACAGGGGAAGTATAGTATAGTACCATACAATGTAACATAGTATCTAAGATAAAGTGCAATAGCCGTGAAGGTAAGTTACAAGTTTTGACAAGTGAATCTCTACTCAGAATAGAGTACCTTGTCCTAGGGTGATTAGGGGGTCAAGAAATCAATAAAATGGTCAAGAGAAAAAATATTTCCATATTTGGAAGGAAAGGAGAGAAGGTAAAACTATCATGGCATAAATAATTCTTGAAATCAGTGAAAGAGAAAACACAATCAAAACTTGTTGCTACAGGCTAAAACGTTTTTTTATTATACTCAGTTGTAAGGGATTTTTGAAGGAGCAAATAAGAAGACATAGCAGTTACTTTATAGTAAAGGGCTTGTGGAATCCTTGAAAAACTTTAAATATGTATAAATATTAAAGGAGAAGTATATTTTCATGCTTTTAATGAAGAAGAAAAGAGCTCAGTTAGGTTTTCCTTCCAGCAACAATCAAGTTCACGTACATTGTGATGATAAAAAGTAGTAAGGTAAATAGGGTGTTAGTTCATGTGATGAAAGTTCATGGTAGTGAGTGATGCACAAAAGGAATGATATAGTAACCTTGAAAGAGTATGAGGTATCTTAAGAGAAAACTACAAAGAAGATCCCATAACAAGTATTGTATCACTCCTCTCGAGAACCACTAGAGTAAGCTCGTGTGTAAATGAACAAGAGAGAGCTAAAAAAAAACTTGTTGAAGAGTTGGGAAAAATTGGTCAAGAATTAATTGAAGGATGAGGAAAATATAGAAGGTAAAGTGAAATAAAACTAGAAAGCTTAAAGTGAAAAGAAGACAAAAATAGAGTTACAAGAAGTTAAGGATGGTGAGAAACAACAAGTCCAAGTAACCCAAAAATAGAGATGGAGATAAAATGGTCCTTAAACAAGTGACGAAGCTTTTTCATTGGCTTGAAAAAGGATTCTAATATGGATACAAGTGTGGAAATTGGTTGAAGTTATTAAAGATATATGAAACCATAAGTAGGAGATCAAAACCCTAAGAAGCCTCAAGAGTGATAAAAGTGACAAGAAAGAAGAAACAAGGGTAAATGAGGTATAATAAAACCTTGAACAAGTGTACCAAGTTGAAATTAAGTGATTGAGGGAGATAAAATGATTGAAATAGAGAAAATATGAGGAAACCCAAGCTTTTGGTTTGAAATCATGGGAGGGACCTTTTGAAGACCTAGAAAAGGAGAAAATTGGTGTTGGGAAAATTGTACTTTGAATTGAGAAATAAAAAATTGGAAAAAAGAAAGGTCTCCAAAAAGGGTATCTGGAACAATATTCATTTTGATTGGTTGATTGTACAATTCTCCCAGTTTCAAGATTTACACAACAGGAGGGATAACTACAAAAGCTAGAAAAATGCTAAAAGAAGAACAAATTTTTAGTTAATGTCTAAAACTTCATAGGAAGTCTAATGAACCAAATGGGTATCTAGAAACATTACCATTCAAGCTTAATGAGGCATATTTAAGGGATTTTGTCAAAAAACATATTTATAGGGTTATAAGACAATAAGAAGGTCTACAAGGAAAATATTTGAAAATGATAAAGGATATCTAATTTGACTATTTGGGTAGGTTTTTCTGAATGTTGTGAGCATGTTAAAAGTGATTTTAGCCTTTGATTCAGGGTCTTTATGTATTTCAATGGTTTAAGAAAGATATGGCAATTTAAGCAATGTTGTGAAAATTAAATGAAGGGTTTGTAAGAAGTTAAAATGTTGAGTTCTAATGCTTTGCTAATAATACACAATGGTTGTCTATAGGCCAAAACAAGTGATATGTAGAGATAGTGATCTAAGTAAGTATGTTGATAGGGTGATAAAATCTCATAATCAAGAAAGTCACTATATCATACAATGAAGAATATAAACATTGAAAGAGCACTTAGAGAAAAGGTGAAGGCATTGAACCATCTCAATGAAATAAGATCAAGGTATGAGGTCTAATTTTTTTTGGCAGCTACATAGTGGTAGTATGTTCCTAGGGGGACCTATAAAGTAGAGTCTCAAGTGATATATGAACATCTATGGCTTGACAACGTTTTTCAAAAATGTACTAAAAGTTATCTTTAGGGACGTAAGACCAAAATGTTGTTGGAAACCAATAAATAATAGAGTTAAGCTTGGTTTGAGCGTGATGAGATGAGATAGACACATTTATGTGCTAGGAGGATTTTTTTCACTCAAATGTTAGATAGTTGGCATGCACAAAGGCTATGAAAGAATCTTCTCAGGGGGAGATAGTGAGTTCAATGGATGGTGAAGGCCAAAAAAAAATTTAAAGCAAGGAAACTGGTGTACCATCTAGCCCCGCCATCCTTCATGAGCATATCATATTCTTGCTCCATAAACCCACAGGCCACAAAGTGCATGTTTCTTGATTGTATCTAGCTTCATGCATCTATCTCTGCCATCAATGCAAGTTTAATCTCTGTGATATTAAATTTATGATCAGATTCATATATATTGAGATTTCTGCTTAAAAGAGTTCTTAAATGGATCTTATGTCTATATGATAAGAAAAGCCTTCATGGGGAGCACAATTACTAATACTAGGTTTCTCTTTATTTGTGTGGTCTTCCTAGGAGAATGCAAAACTTGTACATCAAATGCACACAACCTGGAATCACTCACTTAAAACTCTACAACTCCACTAATGAATTGGTTAGGCATTGAATTCAGATTTAATATTCTTAACTACATAACTTCTTAACCATTCAGTTTATGAAGACATTAAGACCCAACCATATTAATATGAGATGGAACTCCACAGCTTAAGATCACTTATTTCAGTCCTACAGGTACTCTAAGATATCTCTACAACATTCATGAACTCTAGTGTTCAAACTAGACATGCAATTCTAGATCTTCCTAAGATGTAATGCAAGTATAGAGATGTGATGCAAGTTTAGAACACTACTAACCAAAACTATGCACAATTCTTACTCCTTAATAAGATAGTTGATTCATTGCTAGAAGTCCTATTTTTAGACTATCCTCTTGAGATGATCATAGTCATTTCATTGATTTAGACATTTTATATGCCCACCTTGGCCTAATATTCCCATAGCTCTATCCCCCGCATTCAATCAACTTGAAAAGACATCATTACACCATTTATGATTCCATCATCTCATCCTACACAAGATCTTTTACGTACATTCAACTTCCAAACTCTCATAAAGCAAACTACTTGCTTTGTCTAATGGATCTTATGCTTTGGATTTTAGGATTCATGTTTCTTTTGTAAGTGATTACACGTTTTTGGAGCCTTAGAAACACTCTTTAAGAATATTCCAATCATCAATAGACTGTCCTAGGGATTTTACTAACCATATGGCATCAACTTGAAGGTAATGTAATTCTTCAAGAACCTAGAATAAGACTGTGTGATGAAAACCACTCAAAATATGATTGAAAGACATCATAAATACTTTGAATATCCTTTAAACATTTATCCTGATCAATTACAAATTTTGACGAAATTGGAATCACCTTGAATTACATAAATTTCACTTACCAACTCATTGTGCTCCTCCCACGAATCCTGAAAATTCTGTCATTAACTACTCTTTGCACACGTGACCAAATGCCTTGAAAATTTATAGATCTTTTCTACATGTCAGGGCATAGATTATTTCCAAATTTCATTGAATTCCATTAGTCCATTTGAGAGAAAATCGATGCCCTAGGTTGAGCCCGGGAGTTGACAAATGAGCATAAAATCGTTTATACTACATTTCAAGAGATGAATAAAGTTTTGGTAGGCTTTTGATGAATTTCTCTACCCATTCAATATGACAATAGATCACTAAATAAAAATTTTCATTAACATGTGAGTTTTATCTCATTGCCTTGTTGAGACTCTATACATAGTCCTTTGTAACCATGCAAACCAGACAACATTTATTAACCATATTCATGCATCATATATTGTGAACCTTGAATATATGCAAGAAGAGAGATTTAGGACATTTTCATATTCATACATCTCAAATTTATTCACATTCATAACTAAAACATAACTTTACATCATGGATCTTCATACCATTCCTTCAATTTTACATACTATATTGTCTTCTCCATGCCAAAATCCCATCTCTCTATCTTCCTCTCTATAGTGCTCGACCTCATGCTTCTTTTTTTCCTCTTTATTAGACTCCAAATTTGTTATATTATTTATTGTTTTGATCTAATTTCCTTAATTTGAGAGATATTCAAATCTAATAGCTTGAGAATAGGAACCAATTCCCTATTTTGACCTTTTGAAAACTATTACAAACTGATATATGAAGATTTTCAACCTCCTCCTATGTGGATAAGACACCTCACATCCACACAAGTCACCTAGGAATTCATCTCTTACTCTTACACTATGGTGAAAACCATTACAATTCAAATTTTCAACCTTAAATTTGGAGGGAAAACTAAATAACACCCTAGTACATATTTTCATAAATATATAAGTTTGAATTCAACATATTCATGTCCTCCATGCTCTATAAATATGCTCCTGCATCAGAGACATTGTCATGCAAATGTGCAACAAGGAAATTAACAGTTTCTGAGCATGACAACTATACCCTTGTGTTAATTTTTTCAAGTCTTATCATTCCAAGAAATCCCATGACTATCCATCCATTCTAAATGACCCCCTGACTAATGTTATCTCATCCCCCTAGGTGATTTAGGAAATTCCATTTATTCCCCCTAAGTGATTTTAGGAGTTCATTAAAAGTACCAAGCTATAAACAGTTATGGGAAGGGTTATCACTAACCTTCCTAGGGCTGGAGTAACCCCATGCAGCGGATCATAAGATCTTAAGTGGATGTGGAGGTGATTCAAATGTCTTGGGACATCATGGAAATGATTCAGGAAGATTTTGGAAGGGCTTGAAGAAGTTGGGGCAGTTTCGCCAAAATTAGGGTTCAAAAGCCTAGTCAGTACACAAGCCAAAACAACTGCTGAGCTTTGGAAGGTAATTCTGGGAGTTCTGGATAGATCTAGGAGAAAAAAATATCTCCAAAAAGATAATTCCAATCCCTACATGATGGTGAAATCATATTTTTCACAACACTTTAGTGCATTAGGTCTGCATGTAGTTTTTATTAAGCACAAGTGGAGTACCAAATAAAAATTCCAATTTTTTAGGGAGAAAAATGAATAATAAAGGCTTGATACCCCTACCATTGGATTCAAAATTCCATTTCCAATCAGGATCATATAAACGTTTTCCAAAAAAGTCCATTTGGAGCTCAAGTTATCGTCACAAGTTGTCCTCTTGAAGTGAGTTAAGGACTTAGCCAAATTTTGGGAGGACACGTGTTAGATCCAGGAGCCTGGTAGGATTTTGTGTTCCCAAGGTCCCTCAAGTTTTAGGAAATAAACCTTGTAAAAATGGACCCAACCCTCATGTGACCATCAGGATTTCCAGTTCATCCCTCGGGTGAAATTTGGAGCTCAAATTCCTTGTTGTCGGATCTTCGCCACGTGTCAACTCTAGAATCATCGTGGAAATTGATGTACCTCACATATCTCACAAGTTAGGGACATAAAACCTTGAAAAATGTGCCCATACCCCTCGGAGAGACTATTGGTCACCCATGTGATCCGCTTCCAGCCCCTCAGTGATTTAAAGCTGATTTTGGAGCTCTCAATCCTTGTCGTCGAATCACTGCCACATGTTGTCTTGTTTCTTACCATGGAAATTGATGACCCTCATGTCCCTTTGAGGGGAGGGATATCAGAGGAAAAAAATGTACCCAGCCCTCTATGTGCATAACTTTTAAATTTTGAAAATTTCTCTTTCTTCTAACTTTTAACATCTAACTCCTCCATGCATAACTTGCTCTGTAACTTTCTCTGCAACTTCTCACCACCACTCCACCATTGCCAAAGATCAAACTAGATTCACCACATAAATGAAATACTATACTACATGGTGATATATATGTCTGAGAAGAATATTTCATCAAAATAAGAAGAAGAAATGAATAACAGAGAAGAACAACAGTGGAAATCCCCATTGCCATGAAATTGAAATTTGAAGAAATCTTCCAAACCGGTGCACAGATAGACAAACCATTTATTGCTGAGTTATTATCTCTTGAAGGCCATTAAAAAATCACATCCAACCCACCTCTTTTCAGCAAGGAATTCTCACAGTGAAGATATTTCACTTCTGGCTCCACGAAGAACAAAGTTTAATTTTCCATCAAATCGGCAACCAGATCGAATGGAAATTTCACCAGTAAGACAAGAAGCAAAAACCTATCGCAATGGAGTTGTTTTCAAAGCAAATGGAGAAAAAAACCAGAACTATAAATTTCAAGCTCCATTAATGGCCTTCATGACATAGTAGTGGAAAAAATCATTGAGCTACCTCTCCACTTCTCAGGGTTCCAATGGGCGAAATTGCACGAAAATGGGAGGGAATGATCATTAAAAAATATAGCTTCGTGTGAACTAGTTTTCGCACCACGAAGTCCCTATTTTTTAGGAATATGTAGGGTTGTGTTTTTTTAATCAAAATTCTTCCCTCTTTGAAGAAATTTTCAAATTCCTGAAGATCTGGCAAGCGAAATCATCCAAAATTCAGAGGGAAGAGCCTCCAAAAAATCTAGTTTCTCTCAAACTAGTTTTTACACGATGAAGTTGCCAGTTTCTTGAGATATGAAGGACTGATTTTTTTATCAGTATTATTCCCTGGTATCTCCATACCCAAATCTCTTATCAGACATAAATTTTCATTTTATATTTCTGAGCTTTTTGGAAAGCGAGTCATGATGAAAATTGGAGTGCGAGTTCGTGACAAAGAGCCGAATAAAAAATGGTTGTTCCCATCGCAAACAGAGGTAATTTTCAAAACTTACTAAAAATAGCATATGCTATACTTCCTTGCATGCTATAAATGACGAGTCCCACTAAATTATAAGTTCAATCACTCAAGACAATTACAAAAGGGGTAAAATGGAAAGTAAGATAAAAAATGCCTTCTTCCCAAAATAACAGGTCCCCAAATAACAACATGCTAAAAATAACAATATCTCAGGAGCATAGGAGGTTGGAATATGATAGATGGTTCAAAAGGTGAAACTTGAGTAAGATAGGTGATATGCCCCAGAATAGCAGAGCATATGCTCATATTCTAAAAATAGAAAGTTTTCATTTCAGAGTGGAAAATTACATATGACTTTGTTTTGACTCCCTATTGGATAATGAGATGGTTTCATGAGTTGAAAAGGAGGAATGAGAACTTTACGGAGGTCTTGGAAGCCTCATCTTGAGTGTAATGGTTTACAGAAGCAAAGAAAGGCATCACAAGGCACATCATGTGAATTCATCTTCATCACTTAAAGAACAAAATGATCCAAAGTGAATTGGACAGAGCAATTTAAATGATTCAAAGGGTTCATCAACCAAGTTTCAAGGAGGTTCATCATGGGCATTGTATGTGTTATCTCAAGCTTGCAGTGGTAAACATCATAACAGTGTTTCTAAACACTCATTCTATGGTATAGGATGCCCATGCGTCATAGAGTTTGCGGTCATCACTAGATTGAGAAAATAATTCAAAGTTATTCAAGGGAGTAATCTTCATCAATGTAGAATATCGCCAGTGGTAGAAATCCTTGCTCAAAGGTTCATGGTTGCATCAGGGCATTTAAAATATTTCGTCATGAGGAGCCTTTCCCCCTTCATCCCTTCCCTCTCCCTCTATTTCCCTCTCTACTTTCTCTCTCCATTCTAATTCTTCGTTACACGTCATCATTGTATTTTGTCCTATTCACTTAAGTGACCTATTTTAAATTTGTAAAAAGTATTTTCTCAAAATTATAAGAGAAGACTAGAAGTACTTAATACATGGAAAACGAAAGAACACAAGTGGAATATGGAAACGAAGAGTTGAGTGACGGAGGTAAAAGGACAATTATGATTGTTATAAATTTTAATGAGCTCTTCATTCTAAAGGGTTATAATTCTGAAATTCTTCTAGCTGGTTGTATTCTCGTGCATTCATGAGAAATATTTTTCTCACTTGTGAGTGAAGAGAATTAGCCACTTTTTCCCTATTCTCAATGTCTTCCATTCTCATTCTATGTACAATTTCTGCTTGAGTGTCAATACAAGAAGGAGTTTTGAGCCTTTTTTTACTAAGGATTTTACTGATACTTTGTGTTCATCAAATTATAATTGGTCTTGTTGTTGTTTGCAGTATTGTTTCTTCCTAAATTTAGTGCATGTGATGACACTTCTAACTAATGTGTTCAAGAATATGATTTTCTACCTGCAACATTATTTCTCCTACCTCTTTTCTCACTCCCCTTTCCCACTCTTTAGACAAATTCTTCCCTAGCAAGAGATTGCTAGCTTTGCCATAGGGTCATTGGAGTGCCCCCATTGGATCCCCAACCGTAAGGCCACCTAGAGAAAACTCATTTTCACTTACACGTGCATAAACGACAGCTGCATTGGTTAAGTAGAGGGACTTAGATTCCTAGAGCATTGGTAAGAAATCCACAAGTTTGTCCCTATTATCAGCTAATTTTGACTGCACAAAAGTAATAAAAATAGAAATTTTGATTTTTTTTGAAAGTGTTACTTTACATGATACTTTTCTCTCATCGCGACCGTCTCATATTTGTGATTGATCCGGTCTTCGTTTCATCCATTTCGGGTGAGAACTCCTCCTGCCTGGTCTTAAACTACATTAAATATTAATTAATTTTTAATTAATTAATTACTCTTTGTTTGATAAAATTAATTTTTAATAACTTTGGGGTTTTTAATTAAATAAATATTAATTAAAATTCATTCGACAAGTTTTATTTTAATTGCCAAGGGAAAAATAAGCTTTCGTTCCCCATTGCCAGGGGTGCCAAATTGGCTTCCCGGGCCCGGATTTCCCCTTTCTTGGAAATTTTGTTTTAAATCCCCACTTGTGGGATTTCTTCCCTCGATTTCGAAATTAATGAATTGGCAAAAGGGCAAAAAATATCCCGATTTCCCACATGGGGAAATAAAATGGGGATTGCCAGCCAACCTTGTCATTTCCGCTAGCAATTGGCAATTTATTTCCTCACTTCCCCCTAGTAATTAATGCCACTACCCAGGAAAGAGGGAAGTTGTTTTAATCCTCATAAAAATCCTTCCGTCAAACTCATTGGAAGAAGTCATGTGAAGCTTTCCAATTGCTTCTTATTTCTTCTCAAGAGTAATATTTTATCACATCCCTCAAAAATTTCCACACAGCCAAAGTCCAAATAAGGCTACGCATAGGCAGTAGAAGGAACAGGTTTGTTGGCTAGATTTTCTGCATAGCTAAAAACCTAGGCAGTCATGAGATAAATCTCCCTCATTTACTGGTGAGGCTCCTGTGTAAGATTTGTCAATAAAATATGCTAGTATCTGTTTAGGGGTTTTACTTTGACCATGCAACTCATGAACCATAGTTGTATAGTTTTGCAGCAAGTAAGTAGGTGTTAAAGAAAGGAAATATATAATGAAGAAGGAAAATAATAAAAGCATGAAATAAAGAGGAAAGATGTGCAACCCAATCAATAGATAATAGAGTTGATTGTGTGCACATAGACAAGACCAATAGATATTAACACATAAAATTATAAGCAAAGACAACTTTCAGATCTAGATCTAGAATAACACAAAGTTTATAAATAGATCTAAGACAAAAGCTAGAAACAAAATGCACCAAGACACAAGTTCTCCGAAAATCTGCTCCTTTCTATTCCTTTGCTTTAAATAACTATCAAGTATTTTAACACAAAGTCTGGAACACGAGAATGTTGCTTACAAATTTTGATGTCTTTTAACCCATAGGTTCTTCCTCTACTTATAGCATGTATAGGGGAAATTACAAATAGGAAGCTTTTAGTTGAACTAGCACATGTGGAAGTCGGAAAGGAAACAACTGGCAATCTCCCTCCTGGAATTCCTCTTTGCATGACATGCATGATTTGCAACTGAAGATAGAACCTTTTATTTTGCATGTCTGCCACCTATTTCCAAGTAGTTGACTTCTTCAAGTAATGGCTTTTAAACCAATCACTTAAGTTTTATAATTTAATTGATTGCTCAATTACTTTGTCGGAGGAAATAAGAGAAAGAAGAAGAAAGAGGAAAGCTACAGTCTTGTCCTTTTTCATATTCTGTGTGCAACTAATTCTTTTGTCTTTGATTCTCACCAAACTGGATCTGGAAGCGACTGGATCTAGAAGCGGCTGGATCTGGAAGAAAGTGACTATGATTTGCTTGTGGGTATTACCTTTGACTTGTCTTCCTTCTTATTCTTGAAGCTTTTGTAATTCTTATCCAGTATATACATCAGTGCAATGCTTTTCGTAAATAACTCATCATTTTTAGTTTTAATTGCATATGAGCAATTAGAAATTCTGGAAAGCACTCCGGGTGAATGCAAATTCAATGAAGGCTTCAACTGGAAGATTGGGAGAACATGCAAAAAGTCCTGGAAGGAATTCTTCATGCATTGACTTCTTCACGGGCTGCATTCAAAACAAGAGGATGAAGCCTTTGAAATTATGGATATGGATATGGATATGGATCTGAATATGGATCTGGATCTGGAAGCTATGCATGATTCTATTGATCCTTTTCTTTCATCATGCTTTGCCATGGCTAGAGCAATCTTTGTCTAAGCAACTCTTTTTCTTTTTATTCAGGCGGAATTCTTTGCAATCGGTGTAGATCTAGAGATTTTGTCAGATTCGGAGGATATGTTCAATGTATTGGACATTGATTTAAGATTCCTTTCAATTATATAAGCACATGTAATGAATACCTGTAATTAATTCAGACAAAGACGAAATCCGGAGCATGACCACTTGATTTTTATCATAAAAATCTGCATATAAAGTCCGCTGCCCTAAAATTTGAGGCTTTGCTTGCATGCAAAGCAAGCATAAATATTTGTAACTTCACCTGGGCACCTATAATACTATGTAGACAATTAATTAGACTTAAATCAAGCTCCTTCAAACCTAGGCGGAAAACTTGGAAGCTTTCCGGCAGTGAAAACACCTTCCTCTGAGCAAAATTCCTCCTTCTTTGGGCACCAAAATTGCATGGGCTGCACTTCCTTACTAAAGAATTAATAACTCCACTAATGTGATAGCCCATGCTTGTATAACCCTCATCATTCTATAATTAATAATTACCCTTCCTATTTCCAACAATTAATTAATTAAAAATCATGTTTTTCTCTTCAATTTGGGTGCCTATTTTGTGCATGTTCATGCCTGCCATTAAATAAATTAAATTTATTTAATTTTAACATGCTACATTCAGTTCACTTTGGCTTGTCTTCATGCATTGACTTTCCTTTTATTTATGGCGTCAAAATTGGGTGAATAAACATTAATAAATATTATTGAATGCATTGATTATTCACCCAAGGTGGGTTGCACTTTTTGGCAATGGTGAATTCTAAAAATAAGAAGTCAACTTTTGATGGGAATTTTCACCTTGCACTACAGCGCTAAAAATACCTTCTTCCACTTAAGTGATTTGACTTTCATCATGGGAATTTGTACCCTACAAGGCAAGTGAGAAATTAACGACGGTGCTTTAAGTGATTTTCTTTTATAAATGAATTTTTACCTTGTAAGGTAGGTAAAAAATTCTTGTTTTCCTACACATCTAATATTCCCATTGCAGCTTAAGTGACTTTGACTTCATGGGAAAAATTACCCTACAAGGCAGGTAAGAAATTCTCACCTTCCTGCCACTACCAAAATTCCCACTGGCAGCTTAAGGTCTTCCTTCAAAAAAGTGCAACTTGCATGAAAGATAGCTCTTTTCCAAAAGTGCGAATTGCATTGTGACTTCTGCCTTTAAAATTGTGTGAGAATTCGTCACTTAGGGTAGTGTGGAAATTGGACGCGAAAGGCATCTTGGAAAATTGCGACTGACATAAAAACAACATTTCTTTCCTTTTTTGAATTTTTGGTGAAGAAAACACGAGGGAATAAAATTTGCCATTTTTGGAAAGGGTCCGGGAAGATGTAGTAGAAAAAACTTGCATGTGTCGTAACTTGCATTCTGTGGCTCCGTTTTAGGTGTCATTTTCTCTAAAAGTGCATATCTTCTCGAGCTCTACGCATTGATGGCAATATTTTTCTTATTTTCATAAAATCTATTTATTCCAAAAAATGCGACTTGCCTAGGAGAATCCTTTTCTGTGCACAACTTCGTATTTTTAGAGAGAACCAGACCTCCTGTGGAAAATTCCTTCTGGCATAACATCCATGGATGATCTCCAGATACTCCAGGAAAGAAAATAAACTAAACCGACAAAGGAATTGACTCAGAGAAATTTCACAGAAAACAAAACAGGAAAACACCAAAAACACAAAACGTTGCCAGAAGTCATAGATAAAGCCCAGGATTCATTCTTGGTTAAAACCCTACTGGTATATGGGAATATTGACATGTAAGACCACAACAGGGTTAAACCGGAGCACAATTTGCCTCAAATGGGACTCAGAATAATTAAATAAAAATTTCCCGCAGACAAACCCTGGCGAAGGGATAAAACACGTTTGGGCATCTGGGTATTTGTCAAAATAGGCTCATATGACTCTTTGGGGATATCTTGACACAATACAGACATTTTATGGCAATAAAAACACAAAATGACCCATTATTTTAAAAGTACAATTTTTTTTAGATGGGGTAGTCTTAGATTTCAGGGTGAAATCTAGGGACACCAAAGTTTCCACATCAAAGTTGTTTCATGTGCACGTATACACAACAGGAAGAAGACTAATGTGGAGGGAGGAGTAGTTAGCAGCTTGAGAGGGAGAATAGTCACAGACAACAACAAAGGAGATTCCCATGCACTCCACATAAATTTACAAAGACATCCCAAGGAAAATCTGCACAAGAATAAGGAAAAGAGGGTTAGAATCCAACACAGGAGTAGGCAAGAGCAGCCCAAGAGGTAAAATGTTGTCCACAACAAACAGTTCTAAGCAAGTTGTAGAAGAGAAAGGTAGAAACCACACATTTTTCAGAATGAAAGTAAAAAAAAACTCAATAAAGAATCTTCACGCTATTTTCCCCAAAGCTTTTCCATGCATTCTCAAGGTTTGTCCACGCAAGCAAGGAGGAGTAAGTTTGTTTTAATGTATTTGCAGGGATTGGATAAGATAAATAAAGCTTGTATTTTGTCTAAAAGATCACATGGGGTAAGGAACAGTCCAAAATCAAATCAATAGAACAACAAGCAAATAACATCCAAGGAGGAGGAATTAATCACGTAGCCAAAGGAAATACCCATGCATGCAACAAAGACAAGGAGGAAATTTCCACGCAACAGCTGTTTGGAGGTTCATATTGAAATAAACATCCACACCAATACAGAAAGAGAATACCACACATGCTAAGAGGGGAATGACAAAACCAGTTTGAATTTATTTCCCACACATTTGCAAAAATAAGATCCACATAGCAATTGGAAGAGGCCACCAGGAGGAGACACAACTGCTACAACAAAGAGGAAAGCCCACACATTTTTGCCCACGTGCTGGTTTTAACATCTACCCACAAGCATAGGAGATAAACCATCTAAAACCAATTTTCAATGCATGCATAAGAGCTTAAACCAATACCATACGCTGCACAAGGAGATGAAGTTCCACGTGGATGGAAATATGTTTTTGTATGCATGTAGCAATTTGAAAAGATAAGTCAAAAGCCCACGCATTGGGCAAAATAACAACACACATTCTAAGGAAATATGCATGCAAGTTAAAGATAACAAAGTCCATGCAAGCTAGTGGAAAGCAAAAGATCCATGCATCAGGGAAACAGAAAGAGATCATTCGTTGCCAACGAAGAAAAATACTAGGCTCATGCACCCCACGCACTGCTGAAAGAAAAATATTAAAATTGATCATGTGCGAAGTCATTAAAAATTGGGAGAATTTAATTAAATAAATAAATAAATCATTTTTTATCACGCATTCAAAGGTCAACACAAAAAAATGAATTTAATGAAGAAAACGATAAATGCGGAAAGAACGTGCCACGGGTAGTAGCTGTCAAAGTAATCAACTTTGGAGATATCTCGAAGACGGATGATCGTCAGGAAGAAAGGTTTAGTTCCTTGAATTTTTCCCATCTTCGTATACTCATTTTATAAATTTCAAATGTGCAACACTTCATTTGATATTTTCCACGAACCCGAGAAAAACCCAGTTTACTCGATTTTGCCGCGCGCGCAGTTTCAGATTTGCGGAAGGCCTACTTTGAGAATACATATCTCAAGCCCAAATGATCGTCAATAGAAATGGTTAGGTTCATTGAATTATTCCCAAATTTATGTAATTATTTGCAAAAATTCAAATGTACAAAAGTTCGTTTGATATTTTTCACGGAGTCAAATAAAATGCAATTTGCATGATTTCACTGCACGCGCAGTTTTCAGCCTGTCAAGGTGACTCATTTTGAGAGTTGATATTTTGAACTCAAATTATCATCAAGAGAAAAAAATTATTTCGTTAAATTCTCCCCACCTTCATATGCTCCCTTGCTAAGTTTTATATGCCCAGGGTGATGTTTGGTATTTTTCCCAGGCTAAAACTAAACGAGATTTTCCCAGTTTTACACCTGCATTTTCCTAGCAATTTCATAAGAGTCAACTTTGACATTTAAATATTTGACTGAAGAATTTGATTGGAAAAAAACACTCTGACACGTAAACTTTTGGTACCTTAATATAATTCCTCATCCAGTGACAATTTATCATAACAAGATTTGCTATTTTTCTCTGGGTAGTTTTACAGGCATTTTGTGTAGTTTTGTAAGATGGAAGTAATCACCTAAAATCACGTTTCTGTCACAATCATGTCATCTCCAAACAAAATGATGTTGCGGTATAAGTTCCAGGGCATTCTAATCACCCCGAAGCTCCATTCAGAGTATGAGAACATCGTCGATGCCAACTTGGGACACGTCGATGTAAGTCAGTTCTGTGATTGCATATCGACAGAAGGAGAGTCATAATTTTCCTTACGCTTGTTCTAAATTACATAGATGCACCACGACACCTGAATAGTGTGGTGATTCAACTCCAACAGATCCAAAGTGGAAACAACTTCTGACTTCCTCATTATGCAGTATAAGTCATAGCTATTGGCATATGTCTCTTCAGAGTCAAAAACCATTGTTATCGGCAGAAATCGATAATGGGAGAATTTTGTCTACACAATTGTTTTCACTTGATCATTGTACGAATCTATTTATCTACAAACCAATACAATGAGAAGTTTAATTGTGAGGATCATCAAGCAAGGCCACATCATTCAAGTGTGTCCGTGTTAGATCTTAGTTAGAAGCGGGCGTAATATTTCATCGACCGATCTTAAAGTTGGAGCATTTTCGAATTGGACGATCATGAGCAGATCAGAATGCCAACAGTTTAGGATGGTGACAAAGAAAAATGACATAACTCCAGGCAGTGAATTGCAATTTTGGCTCTTGGAAGATCTTCTCAATGACAAAAGATTAAGAGTTGGATTCTGACAAGCCAAGGTGGCGTAACGACTTCAATCTCATGAAAAATGAAGAATTCACCATGGAAAGGTATTTAGAGCATGTGGAGAATTGTATGTAATTTTGAATATGAATACAAATGAAGACAAAATTTCTCACACCAGGATGTTGCTCAAACAAAGAGGTGGATGAATTGATTAAGTTTCAAGCCAAGCTCTCTTGTCATCTGGAGGATTGTGGAGCACGGTCAATGAGTTCATTCCCGTATGACTGGGATAGGTGGACTCTTGACCCAATGGATAAGGCATTAACCATAGGTGTTTTGATCTAGGTGGCACATTATTGACTAGGATGTCTATGTGTGCGTCCAAGTCATTTAAGTGGGGTCCACGTGTGCCCATTTCTTTTATGATTTTTTAACTTAAGTGGTTTCTATTTTTAGTTGTTTTTAATAACATTGGTTAGAAAAATTCAAAGGTCACTTAAGTGCCTTATTTAATGTTTATGTAAAGCCCTAACTACTTTGTAACCAACTTTTGGGTTATAAAAGGAAGTGAGGGGCTCATTTGTAAAGGGTGACTTTGAGAGAGGAGAAGAAAATATCTTTGTATGCAATCTTTACTTCAAAGAAAGAAACTTTGTGTTCTTTTGAGAAGACATTTTGGAGTTAATGAAATATGAACTTTGTGTCCCATTCATTGTTTCTTATAGCATTTGATGTTCTTATGTTCATTAAATGTTAGTGTTTGAATCTTGCATGTAATTATTGTCTTTAATCTTATTGTCAATGTTATTAATTTGTTTATCTAGTTCATGGTGATCAAGCTCTGATTATCTACTTGCTCACGTGTGTCCCTTTTTACACATTCTTGTTTATCTAACTCAAACTCTATTTTATTTGTGTTAGTTATTCATCTTTCCTCTTCGTGTAATATTAGGCTCTGTTTTTACCTAACTCTTGCATGTTATTTCAATTCATTCCATTTCACTCCTTTCCTTCATTCCATTCCATCTCCCTCATTCACTTTTCTTTCCATTGATGTTCCAAAACACCCCCCACATACAATTTTGAATGTACAGATGTAAATATAGTTTTGGTTTTCAATAAAGGCAGCCTCACCTTCATTGGGGAGGGACTTCGTTCCCACACTGTTGCATGTCATTTGCATGCGTGCACATCTATATGCTAACAGTCCCCGAAAATTTTTCTCACCAACAAGACACAAGAGAGAGAACTTGAGTGATGAGTTTGGTTGATGTTCCTAACCAACACAGGGCCCAAATAACCCAATAAAGATAGAGACCATGATTTAAAAGAAGACACTTCGTCATTAATGTAAAAAGGAGGAGAATAATCAGGAGGTTTTTCATAAATGACAGAGGGGGATTTTTTTGGCATGTGATTGTGATTTTTCATTGATGCCAAAGGTACATTAATGAAAAAACAGGAGCAAGAGAGAGCTTGGAATGAGGTTGACAAGTCCAAGACAAGGCATGATCATGAGAACACCTGATCAAGAATTGATTTCTTGAGCAGCTAGTGGTTGATACATGAAGGGTGATGATGTGAGAGCATACCAAGATGATCTTATACATATTCTAGCATGCATATGATGTGGAAACAAGGTCAGAAGAATGAATACAAAGGTACATGAGTTGAATTAGTCAGACTAGCTCAATTCAGAAGGCCTTATTCTTAAGCCTAGTTAGAAAAGTCACTTGGAAAGGTATATTGAAGGAATGAGGAATTTGGAGAAGCATGGTAAAGGTATGAAACACATGATAGTACATGTTCAAGGGGCTACATGATGAATAAAAGTTTAGATTTGATAAGTGATAGTGCAAACTAGCTCAATTTGGCCTATTCCAAGGACCTAACATGAGGGTATGGAGCGAAACAAGATATATCGAGAAAATTCAAGCATGGAAAGTGTGTAGGTACATTTACAAGAGTCCTTAGATGAAGCATTAGGTCATAAGTCAACACTTAGAGGCATATTTAGGGTCATGCGTATGACTACCCTTCAGGACAAACAATTTTTTCATGCCCAAATGAGATGGGATTGGAAGTTCTAAAGTGAACCATGATAAAGTAGCCATTATATATCATGGAGGAGGTAGTAATGAATGTGTGGACCAAATTTTAGGATCATAGGATGAGTTTCGTGCAAGAATTTGCAATTTTGTCAAAACTAGGTTAACTAAGATATGCTCAAATAGTGCCTTGACTTCTTAGCATTCAATATAAATTAACAAACATTCTTTAGATAAATCATAAGTGACATTTTTTAATAGCATAGAGATAAAAATATTATGCAAAAATTATGAAGTCAAAAGGATGTAGGGTAAGAAAGTTCTATCCATTTTTCTAGCACTATCTAAAACCCTTATATACCCCAGTTGAATCAGTATAGAGAAAATTGATTGGTTATGCCTCCAAATGGAATTTTTTTTCCTTGAAAATGATTTTAGGGAGTAGATAACTCATTTGAGGTCATGTTCATGATTTTTGGAGCTTATGACACATGGTGAACCCCACAAGAAAGCAACTATGTTGTGAAGAATTCAATGTATAGATAAAACTTACATAGGAGCCCATGCTCAAATTCGTGGTGAAGGATATTGAGGATGTGAATTTGATGTTCATGAAGTTATCTAGGTTATAATACAGGTGTGTTTGTGCTCCTACCATTTGAGCATGCTAAACAAGGTAAAAACCAGTCTTGTTTTTTAAAGGTAAATGTGTTTCTCTCCATTTAATATTTGCAAGTGAATGTTCTAGAGTTAAGAAGATGTACCTTGTGATGTGTTTCATAAGGTGATTTTCTTTGAAAACATGTCTTGAAGTGCTAGATGTCTCAAACACAAAAATGGTTTTTGGAGCTCTGAAACTAAATATAGTCTATCTCTGAAATGCAAGATTTTTCATGCTAAGATATTTGAAATGAAACTTGCTGGTAATTTAAAAATTTGTTCAAGGTCAATAGATTTTGAAAAGGGTATGGTATGAGCCATGATCAGGTGTTTAGACAAATTTATACCTCCTTTTGTGAAGAATAGTTTTTTGGGTATGCAAACCCTTTGATAGACTTTGTTCAAATCTGCATAGGATGAATAATCTGAAGATATTGGTGATGATCCAAGTGCATGGAGGTGTTGTATACCTATTGAATATTCCTTTGTAATTTTTTTGTATGACATGAGTTCTTGTTGCTCCTACCACAACCAAGTTGAAGACCACAATTTTTGGTTCCTTCATGACCAAGTTTGAAGCTCTAATGAAAGTTGAAGGAGAAATGGCAAGTTAAGAAGGATGTGAAGAGGTTGTAGAGAAACACGAAGTGTTTTTTATAATTTGCATACATGCATTTCACATTTTTCCTAAGTTAGATCAGTCATAAAACAAAGGGAACTTGCCAAAAAGGAGGAAGACAAAAATGTGATAGGGCAATTACAAAAGAATATGTCAGATGTCAGTTTTAGGCATAAGAAGAATATCTTCAGTTGTGCAACGAATTTAGGAGTTATTTTTAAATATAAATGAAGGTGACAACTTCCATGACAAGTTTTGTAAGGTGTACACATGTAACCAGGGGCAATCATTGCATGAAGACAATTTGAGATGATGTTATCTCCCCCTTTGAACTAACAAAAATGGGGTTTTATGTTAAACCCTAGATATTGCAAAGTCATATGTTATAAAGAAACACTATAGTATAGATATGACACAAGAAATAAGCTAAATAAATATGAAACCCTAGGTGCAAGAGAGAGAGTAGAAGACAGTTGATTTTGCAATTGATCTTGAAGTGTACTAGACTAGAAAATTGATAAATAAGAGGAACAAACTATTGCAACTGTACTTGGTAAAATTTGGAGCTTTTAGACCTTCCTTGACTGGGGTACCTGGGCTGGGTCAGGTATGCCTAGGTATTGGACACCTCTTTTAGGCACCTGTGACATGGAAAATGGTCAGAAATTGATTCTTATTTTGTCACACCAATGTCACTAACCTTCATAGTTTTTCACCTGTATGTCGTTATATGATCACATAGTTCACTTGTAACCTGCAAAACAAATGATTTCCTATAAAAACCCAAAAAACATCAAATCCTCAAAATAAAAAAATACAAATGGGGATTTAGACTAACCCCAATGGTCACCCGATAGAGCAAAGTTACAACCGAGCATTGTACTACATCTCAAACTCCATGTAGTTATGTGTGTGTGTGTGTAGAATCGTGCCCTAGGATGTGCAAGATGCACTTGATAAATAAGAATAGCTAGATGTATCAATGTGGATAGATGTGTGGACGTCAAAATGAACTTTCCCCCCTATGCGTGTATGTAGAAAAATGTAGTCCCTTGAATGATATCTAGATTTATGTTTTGATGCTCTTAGATTACCTTTGGATACAACCTTAGGTGGTGATAGTAGATTCTTAGAGCTTGGTCCCTTATTATGATCACATAGATTTATATTTATATGATTCCCTTGTTTTAAATTGACAACTAAAAGGCCGACCCATAAGAAAATAAGATGCCCAAAAGATAAAAGAGGTCCAAAAGGGGCGAGTAAGATACAAAGAGGTCGGGGGTGCCCAGAGGGAATGAGGGTGTCTGAGAGTTGGCGTCCTGGTTGGACGCTGGTGTCCAGGGTCAATAAATATAAAGAAATGAAGATCTAGTGTCTGGAGTCAATAAATATAAAACAATAAAGATCATAATGGGTTATGAGTGTGTAAAAATAGAGAGAAAATATAGAAAAACAAAAAAATGTCAAAGATAGATGTCAATTAATCATTTTCTCTCTTAGGAATTATATGAATACTGGTATGTGATTATGACCTAAAAATGTACCCAAGTCATAATTCAGTGTCTACATTTTTCCTAATTTATGTTGTTGATTGAATACTTGATAACATAAAGTAGATAAGAGATGAGTACCTGATAACCATTTAGATTGACAGTGAAAGCGTGCCAAAGAGATAAGAAAAAATGTGGAGTGATAATGTAGTAGATAGAAGATAACGTGGTCAGTAGGTGCTAATGTAGAGTACGGTAACAGTCAAAGTACAATAGGAATGTTGTAAAAAGTAAATATTTGTCGTAAGTGGTCCGGTAATGTTAAAATGTCAAAGTTGGGATAAGTAGAGAAGTAGGGTCTACATGATTAGGAATTAGAAATATTATATTGGTAATAAGGACAAGGAGTGAGGTCATAAATATTTTGTGTATTTTATTTGTAAAAAGTCTAAAAATGTGGAACCCATGTGAAATGATAAGGTTTATCTTATCTTAAAAGATAAGCTTACATGTACAGATAAGAGTTAAGGTATGGAATATGATTCGTCAGAGTGGATTTCTTATCCTATCTTAGAGATAAGATGGATAAGCCTGGAAGTTCTATAAATAAAGAGGCCACCCCCCTCATTTAGCATAGAAGGAAGTAGTGAGAAATATTGTATGAAGTGTGTAAAGGAAGCCATCAGTTTAAAGGTGTGTTGAAGAAGCCATTAAGAGGTGTAATTGTAAAGTTTCTCCCATAGTATTGGTGGAAGGCAAGTGAAGTCAATAACACTTGAAGTACCTCATGGGTGAGATTGTAACAATTTCATGTTAATATTATAATTTACTTTGATATTTCAGATTTGTCATCATTCCGTCTTATCATAGTCGATGGTATTCTTGTGTTATGTTTGTTGTTTTGTTTCCAGATTACATCCACCAAACTAAAGGCTGTGCATTAGTAAATAATCATAGCACGAGGAGTTCCCGGTGAAGAATTATCATAGTGCCGGATTGGTGATGACATTTTGGTTCCGTTGCCGGGACCATTCCTCGTTGGTGGATTTTCTGGAGAGATATTCCCACTTAGTCAAAAATCAATTGGAGGGTAACCTTGTTTTTACTGTGCATAGTAGTTACCATGGTAAAGTCATTTTTGCCGTGAATAGTAGTTACCATGGTAAAGTCATTTTTGCTGTGAATAGTATTTACCACAGTAAAGTCACTTTTTACCGTGAATAGTATTTACCGCAGTAACTTCACTTTTTACTGTGAATAGTGTTTACCACAGTAAAGTCAGTTTTTACCGCAGTAAGTCAAGTTTTACCATAGTTTACCGTGGTCATTTCTATTTTCTATTATAGTGATTTTAATTATTGGTGCACATAAGTCTTGTTGATTGTACTTTTGGGTTGGTATTTCACTGTGGTTACTTTTGAAAATGGGGAAGATTCCTATTTTTTCAGCCCAATCTAATGAAGATGCTTCCTCTTTCATTCAAGAGTTTAAACGATCTTGTATTTGTAATGGCCTTATAAGAAGGGAACAATGGACTGAATTTTTTCCTACCTTTTTGGATGGTTCAGCCCTTAGGTGGTTTGAAACACTAGGTGATAATGTGAAAAACTCATGGGATTTATTAACTGAAAGTTTTCTTGAAGAATTTGGTGAACAACAGAGATATGCAGATCTCATGATCGATATCACAAAGCTAACCCAAGGAGAGAAGGAGAAGATAAGGGATTATCATGCTCGTGTTCTAGAGCTAAGGAGGAAGCTCGACGCCCAGATCTGGAAGGAAGGATTAGCGGATGGGTTGATGAATGGCGTGGATAATCTCCTATGTAAGCACTTCATTCTTGGGATGAAGCCAGAGATCAGACAACGAGTGAAGTATGACCGCCCAGCTACCATTGAACAAGCAAAGGAGATTGCAAGAAGGCAAGAAGAAAGCATGGAAGAGGAGCCCAAAGAAATTGTTGCTAAAGTAGAACCTACACCAGCACCTTTGCTCCAGAATCCACAACCACTCTCGGTGAGCACAAATCTTTCTCCTAGTACATCTACTGAGTATGAAGATCTGCTCAAAAAGATGGGTCAGTTAACTATTAATCTTCTTCAAGGAAAAGAATTTAGTTCTCAGGGAGGAGATAGAGGTCCAAAAAGAAATATTTCTGAAGTTGTATGTTATGGTTGTTATAAAAAGGGTCATTATAAGTATAATTGTCCAGATAGAGCTTCTACATCTGGTAAAGGAGATAATGATAAAGGAAAAGCACCTGTGAATTCTTTTGATGTAGTAGATAAGAGCAGAAATAATGAAGTAGATGTGTTTGTAACAAAAAGAAAGAAAGAAAAAGATAATCAAGATGGAAATGATCCTAAGAAGATGAAAGGAGAAACTAGTAAGAAACATAGGAGAAGAAAGTTGGGTGTGCAGGATTTTCTAATTTCACAGGGGCAAGGACCATACTCCATCTTGGAAGATCTATCCAAAAGGCCTGCAAATATTACATATGGTCAACTCTTGGCTATGTCTTCTGAGAAGAGGCGGGAGCTGCGAAGTGGACTCAATGCTCGACGAAGGAAGGAGGTTGAGGTCCCTGTTTTGGAGGCAGAGGTGGATCCCTATGCTCCACAAGCTGAGGTATTATGTAATGGTATTTCAATTCATGATGTCTTAGTTGATGGAGGTGCTGCAGTTAATGTAATGACCGAGTCTGTAATGAATATGTTGGGTTTAAAAATTGATCGCCCTTCAACACTTATGTTAAGGTCATTAAATAAGGGAAAAACTAAACCAGAAGGTGTAGTTTCAAATGTGGCAATATCTGTTATGGGTGTTGTATGTGTGGTAGACTTTCAGGTGATGAAAAATGGTACTGTTGCGTACCCAATGTTGCTGGGAAGACCATGGCTAAGGAGAGTTCATGCAAGAAACTACTGGAATGAAGGCTTCATGACACTTGGACGTGGTAGAGAGAGGGTGAAGATAAACGTGATCCCTCGACATCATAAGGCAGAACCTGTGGATTCAAGTGATGAAACTGATGATTGGACATCCTCTGATTACTCTAGTACCAGTGAAGTGGACACTGAAGATGAAGAAAGTGAGGTTGATGTTTCAGTCATGGATATCCTTCCAGTCACACCGACTCATGACCCCATAAAATTATCTGAAGAAGAAGTTGATGATCATCTCCAACAAATAAAGATTGGTGATGCTGTGATGGAGAGTGAGAAGGAATCCTACCTCCAGCTCTTTCGAAGGTACATACACATATTCACTTTTGATTACAAGGAACTCCGTCAAGTAAGTTGGGTAGAACATTCTATTGAGCTGGTAGATGGTGCTAAGCCTATAAAGCAAATGCCATATAGAATGAATCCTAATTTTTCCAAGACTGTAAAAGAAGAAATAGATAAGTTGCTTGATGCAGGATTCATATTTGCTGTGGAGAATTCAGAATGGGTTTCTCCCATTGTGATCTCAATAAAAAAGAATGGGAAGCTACGCATTTGTGTTGATTACAGGAAGCTCAATAAGGCAACAAAGAAGGATCATTACCCTCTTCCATTCTCAGATCAGATCTTGGACGAAGTAGCTGGCCAGGAGTGTTATAGTTTTGCTGATGGATATAGTGGCTACAACCAAGTTCGTATAGCAGGAGAAAGATCAGCTGAAGACCACGTTCACCACTCCTTGGGGAACGTTTGCTTATAGAGTTATGCCTTTTGGGTTGTGTAATGCTCCAGCAACATTCCAGCGTTTGATGAATAGGGTGTTCGAACCCTACATTGGGACCTTCATCAGAGTATTTCTGGATGATTTTTGCATCTATGGGAGCAAGTTGGACCACCTGCACCAGATGGAGACAACATTTCAAAGGTTAGATGAAGCACAAGCCTCACTAAACCCTACAAAGTGTGTCTTTGGATGTTCTAAAGGCGTTTTGTTAGGGCATGTTGTATCCAGAGATGGTATTGGTACTGATCCTGATAAAGTTTCAAAAATCAAAGATTTACCATTTCCTATGAATAGAAGTAAGTTGAGATCATTTTTAGGCCATGTGGGTTACTATAGAAGGTTCATCAAGAATTTCTCAAAGATTGCACAGCCACTAACCCAGTTCTTGAAGAAGGATGTTACTTATGAACCAGGAAATAAGGCACATGAAGCTTTTGGACAACTGAAGGAAGCCCTGGTGTCTTCACCTGTTTTAAAGAATCCAGATTGGAGCAAGCCATTCATTGTGTACACTGATGCCTCAGATGCAGCACTAGGAAGTACTTTGAGCCAAAAGGATGAAAATGGGAATGAACATCCAATTTACTTTGGGAGCAGACAAATGAGCAGTGCTGAGGTAAATTATACTGTAACTGAAAAAGAGGCTCTAGCTATCATTTTTGCTGTAAAGAAGTTTAGAAATTACTTGCTAG
The DNA here is from genome assembly GCA_019776745.2 of Taxus chinensis. NCBI lineage: Eukaryota > Viridiplantae > Streptophyta > Pinopsida > Cupressales > Taxaceae > Taxus > Taxus chinensis. The sequence goes on along the minus strand of CM034146.1, from coordinate 41,534,465 downwards.
GGTAGAAATTTATAGTTGTAACAGATCATCAGGCTCTAAAATATATTGTCAATAAGCCTAACCCATCAGGGAGGATAGCAAGATGGATAATTTTGCTACAAGAATTTGAATTTGATATTATAGATAGGCCAGGAAAGAAGCATGTCAATGCAGATGCACTCTCTCGAGCCTATGATGGTTTAGGATCATCTTGTGATGATGATGATTTCCCCGATGCAACATTGTTATCCCTTGACACAATCCCTAGTGAATACATAGATATTTGGAATTATCTGAATGAATTCAAGTTTCCTGATGGTGCCAATGCAAAGACTAAGAGAAAGATTACTCAAGCCAGTCGTCCATATTCTATTCTGCATGGAGTATTATTTCGAATAGGACCTGATGGACAGTACAAGAGGGCAGTTGGACATGATCAAGGGAAGGAACTGCTAGAAGAATTCCACAATGGTACATGTGGAGGGCACTTCTTTGGACAACTTACAGCAAGAAGGATCTTGGATGCAGGTTATCACTGGCCCACTCTTTTTAAAGATTGTTATAATTATTGTAAGACATGTGATATTTGTCAAACACATGGTAACCGTAAGACTTCATCAGCTCCATTATGTCCTATTCTTCCACTTGGTCCCTTTGAAAAGTGGGGAATAGACATTGTAGGTCCACTTCCAACTACCTCACGCCAAAATAAGTATATTGTAGTTGCCACAGATTATTTAACCAAGTGGGTTGAAGCTAGGCCATTGAAAACAGCTTCCATGGATGAGGTGGCAAGGTTCATATATGAACGCATTGTCACCAGATTTGGTTGTCCATTAGAAATTGTAACAGATCAAGGAAGCCACTTCATTAATGAGGTAGTAGAAGCCCTAGTCAATAAATTTTCTATTAAGCACAGGAAGGCAACAACATACAAGCCAAGCACAAATGGACAGGTGGAACGAACAAATTTTGTGTTGTGTCAAATTCTAGCAAAAGATGCAGCCTTGCAGGTACATAAATGGGATAAAAGGATTCATGCAGCATTGTGGGCATATAGGGCAACATCAAAGTCAGCAACAGGATACTCCCCATTTCAGTTGGCATGGCATTGATCCAGTTCTTCCTATTGAGTTTGATATTCCCACTGTGAGAGTTATGAAAAATGAAAGGATGGATGAAAGTGATTCAGTAAAAGAAAGGTTGGTACATCTTCATTTGCTAGAGGAAATGAGGGAAATAGCCAAGCCATAAGAAGAAAATGAAGTGAAGGAATACTTTGATCAAAAGATCCGTTGGTCTCCATTTCATGTGAATGACTTGGTTCTAGTATATGATTCCAGATACAAAAAAAGAAGACAGAGAAAATTTCTTCCAAAATGGATGGGGCCCTACAAAATAGCAGTTGTGCATGAAAATGGTACGTACCGACTGGAGGAATTGGATGGCACTCCCATTACGAAATGGGTCAACCACGACAAGTTGAAGATTTTCCAAGCACCAGAATAGTCTACTCCGAGGACGGAGTAGAAGCTAGGAAGGGGGAAGATGTCGACACTAAAATTTTCCTCCGTAATTTCTATTTCATTAATGTATGTATTAGGAATAGGATGTTGTTAAGTGTAATTAGTAGTAGCGTCTGATAGAAGATAACGGCGCCATCAGTACGGTGCCGCCAATAATGTAGAGTACGGTAACAGTCAAAGTACAATAGGAATGTTGTAAAAAGTAAATATTTGTCGTAAGTGGTCCGGGTAATGTTAAAATGTCAAAGTTGGGATAAGTAGAGAAGTAGGGTCTACATGATTAGGAATTAGAAATATTATATTGGTAATAAGGACAAGGAGTGAGGTCATAAATATTTTGTGTATTTTATTTGTAAAAAGTCTAAAAATGTGGAACCCATGTGAAATGATAAGGTTTATCTTATCTTAAAAGATAAGCTTACATGTACAGATAAGAGTTAAGGTATGGAATATGATTCGTCAAGTGGATTTCTTATCCTATCTTAGAGATAAGATGGATAAGCCTGGAAGTTCTATAAATAAAGAGGCCACCCCCCTCATTTAGCATAGAAGGAAGTAGTGAGAAATATTGTATGAAGTGTGTAAAGGAAGCCATCAGTTTAAAGGTGTGTTGAAGAAGCCATTAAGAGGTGTAATTGTAAAGTTTCTCCCATAGTATTGGTGGAAGGCAAGTGAAGTCAATAACACTTGAAGTACCTCATGGGTGAGATTGTAACAATTTCATGTTAATATTATAATTTACTTTGATATTTCAGATTTGTCATCATTCCGCTTATCATAGTCGATGGTATTCTTGTGTTATGTTTGTTGTTTTGTTTCCCCCCCCTAAAGCCCCCCTGGTGAAGAATTATCATAGAGTCGGACAAGGGGGAGGGATGTGTATAGATGTGTATGAGATGAGGTTCATTTATAAATGCCCCATCAACAATCAAGAATAAACCATAGAACAAGAGTTCGTCATTGGGAAATGGTTTGAATGCATGCGCTAGATAGATAAATCAATGAAGCATAGAGATTAAAGAGTGTGGATATGGCGGGGGACTGGTAAGAGTGGATATCATTTTATATTTATACCCTTAGCAGTTGATTATGAACTGTGGAACTAGAGTGCGTCATAGGGTGATGTTGCGATGAATATGTGCTAGCAATATGCAATATGAATCATAGAGTGTAGATTGTGGTATGATGTGTGAGAAGACTAATGCAATAATATGAAGCGTAGAGTGTATATTGTAGTATGATGTGTGAGAAGACAATGCTAAAAATATGAATCATAAAGTGTAAAGTGTGAAATGTGTAGTGTGTGAGATTCATGAATGTAGTATGCCCTCAACAGTCAAGTGCGAACCTTAGCACAAGAATGCGTCATAGGGTAATGACAATACAAGATGTGAGTATCAATGTGTGTATGACAAATGAGAAAGATTATATGTGAAGCGAAGTGTATGAGTAGAAATGCAAGACACCTAAAGATGCTAGAAAGGGGGGAGAGTGAGCACAATGCCCCCCAAGTGTAAGATGTAGAGAAGAATCAAGTAACATCATCTAAAATATCATCATTGTCATGGTCAAAGTCAAATGGATATGCGTCAGAGACTTGGTAAGCTATATTATGAGGTTGATCACATAAAGAGTCATTGTGACACATATTGTACATGCCCATTGTGTATTCTTCATCAATGAAAGGAGGTAGTGGAAAACCATGCGCATACTAGCAAGTAAGATTTTGTGAGTAGCTAAGAAATGAATCATCGCAAATAAAAAAATGGCCAAAAGGCATGGGGTATGAAACATCAATATGATTAGAATCCAAAGTGCCACCAATGTAGTCAAGCCAAATTTTCTCAAGTGTAAGTGGGATGTGCAAGAAGTGCGTGCAACAAAGACTGGAAGATGGAAGACAAGAATACCATAAAAATTCGTAATATGCACATATCCATGATATAGATGAGATGAATGTGATGGAGGGAGGAGATCATCCAATGTGAATATTAGCTAAGTTAAGCCATCATATGTGCAAATAGAGAGAGAACAAGTGGGGTCGAATGGAATGTGTGGGAAATAAAAATTATTCATAAAAAGAGTGCATGCAAAAGGAGGAAGTGAAAATACAGGTTTCTCATGAGAAGATGAGGAAGGTGGCATGATGTCCAATGTATGGACATGCCCTCGATAAAGTACCATAGCATTACTAGAAGGGGGTTTATTGAATTGATATTCACCAGGGCCAATAACAATGAAAGTATCATTGAAGTATGACTCATCTATCTCGATAGGAGTAAAATTAAGATTACGTAGCTTGACATCAGTAATCTCAACAATAGCAACCTTGTCATGAGAATCATCAGTGCTAGAATTGTCATGCTAGATAGTCATATCAAGAATATTGGTAGGAAGTGAGCTATATGTAGGAGTGAAAGGAGTCTCAAGGAATGGAGTGGTGGTGGGTATGGTAGTAGACAAAATAGGAGAAATGATATCAGTAGTGTGAGTGGAAATTGACGACATGCTTGGAGAGGTGGAAGAAGGATGTGAAACACTAGACTGACTAATATCGTATGTACCAATATTGTTGTATGTAATAGGTTGCGATGGAGGAATAGGCATAGCATAACTTTAATGGATCAGGGTCAACAGTAATGGTATGTTCATAACCATCACGTAGGAATTTAACCCATTGATGAAAAATAGATGGGACAACATGCATTGCATGAATCCAGGGTCTACCCTAGTGTCCCCAAATTTCATCCTGAAATCTGTGACTACCCTATCCGAAAAAATTTCGTACTTTTAAAATAATGAGTTGTTTTGTGTTTTTATTGCTAGAAAGTTCTTGTATTGCATCAAGATATTCCCAAAGAGCCATATTAGCCATTTTCGCCAAATACCTAGATGCCCAAAATTGTTATATTCTGTCATCGGGATTTGTCTGCAGAAAATTTGTATTTAATTATTTTGAGCCCCGTTTGAGACAATTTGTGCTCCGATTTAACCCTGTTGTTATCAAACATATCATTAAATTCCTATATACCAGAAGGGTTTTAACTAGGAATAAGTTTTGGGCTTTATTTGTGACTCTTGACAATTTTTTGTGTTTTTGTGTTTTCCCGTTTCGTTTTTCTGTGAAATTTCTCTAGATCAATTCCTTTGCCGGGTTAGCCTGATTCTTGGCCTGGAGTATTTGAAGATCACATACGCACATTGTGCTAGAAGGAAGTCACCATTGGAGGTTCGGTTCACAGGGAAAAGGCGAAGTCGTGCACTAAAAAGCCCCTGCAGGGTTGGGCGCATTTTTGGAAAACAAAGGATTTAAGTGGATCATGGGAAAAATAGAAGCAACAGGAAAGTGGGATTTTATTGGTTGCCTTGTAGGGTACTTTTTCCCATGATGGAAAAGTCACTTAAGTTGCAGTGGAAAAATTAGAGGTAGCAGGCAGGCGGGAATTTATTGTCTGCCTTGCAAGGTAAAAATTCCCATAGTGAAATAAAAGAAAAGTGACTTAAGTGAAATCATGGGATTTTATTGCCTGCCATACAGGGTAAATAATCCCATTTTCAAAGTCAAATCACTTAAGTGGATCATGGAATTTCCGGTGCTGCCTTACAGGGTAAAAATTCCCATTGCCATGTGTTTTTAAAAATAGAATTCTATTATGCTAAAAAGTGTGCCCCCTTTGGAGAGAGAAAGACAACCTTTAATGTGATTAAATTAATTAATTTCTCTTCTAATTTTGGTGCCCAGGTATGGAGAAAAGTCAACAAAAGTAAAGGGGAATAAATCAATTGGAAATAGATTGTCTAAAATTAAATTTATTTATTTATTTAAAGGCAGCCCCCTCTTGTGAAAAAGTGCACCCCTTTTAGGAAGGATTTAATGCTTTTTGAAGTATTAAATGATTAAATAAATTCCTATTTTCAATGGCTAAGGTTAAGGCACACTGTGAAGCTTCAGTTGAGTGAAGAGTGGATGTTTAAATTGGATTAATTTAATTAATTGGATGGCTGTCCTTAAACATGCTATTTTAACACATCAGTTGAAGAGAAAAGCATGATTTTTAATTAATTAATTGCCAGGAATGGAAGGGGAAATTATTAATTAAATAATTATGAGGGCTATATAAGCATGGGCTGCCATAAGGATGAATTAATTAATTCACAGGTGAATAAGTGCAGCCCAGAGGAAAAGTGCGCCCCATTTGGAGAAGGATTTTGCTCAGAGGAAGGTGGATTTGATGCTAAAAACTTCTAGTTTTGGTGCATGATTTGAAGAAGGATGATTTGTGTCTACATAATTGTTTATAGAAGTGATACAAGTGCTCAAGTGATGTTGGTAAAATTCATGCTTGCTTTGCATGCAAATAAAACGTCAAATTTTGAGGCAGCAGGCTTGAATTATGCAGATTTTTGTGATTAAAATTCACTGTGCATGCTTCGGTTTCCATCTTTGTCTGAATTAATTGCAGGAGTTAGATACAAGTGCTTTTATAAAGAAAATGAACTTATATCAATGTCCAATACATTGAATATTTCCTCTGAATCTGAAGGATTATCCAGATCTGCACCAGTTTTGAAGAATTCCAATCAAATAAGAAGAAAAAGAATTGTTCAGACAAAGATAGACAAAGCTATGGCAAAGAAAGATGAAAAAGAAAGCACAACGGAGTCATGCATCACTTCTAAATTTGTAGATATTGGAAACACGGATCTAGGCTCAGAACCTCTTGCTGAATTGATAGACAGATCCAGATTAGGAAAGACTTCACTCATGCGTGCAGATTAAAAGTAGTGGAATTATTTGAGCTGCAGTTTTTCCATCCACAGCCCAGTTGTCAGAGTTTGTTATGTAGGTGCAGATCCATATCCAGATGCAGATGCAGATGCAAATCCATATGTAGATCCAGATCCATATCTCATAGTTGCAAAAGCTTCCGGCACAAAGGCTTCATCCTCTTATTTTGAATGTAGCCCGTGAAGAAGTGAGTGCATGGAAAATTCCTTCCAAGATCTTGTGAAAATGCTTCCATCTTCCAGTTGAAGCCTGCATTGAATTTTCATTCATTTAGAGTGCTTTCCAGAATTTTTAATTGCTCATATGCAATTAAAAATAAGGATGATGAGTTATCTACGGAAAACATTGCATTGATGCATGTATTGGAGAAGAACTACAAAAGATTCAAGGATAAAAGAGAAGACAAGGCGAAGGCAAAATCCAGTTGTTTTCAATTCCAGCTTGTTGTTTCCAGATCCAGTCAATTCCAGCTTGTTTCCAGATCCAGGTACTCCCAAATCTAGTTTGGTGAGAATCAAAGGAAAAAGAATTAGCTGCATGCAGACATGAAAAAGGACAAGACTGCAGCTTTCCTCTTCCTTCTTCTTTCCTCCGACAAAGTAATTGAGTGATCAATTAAATTATAAAACTTAAGTGATTGGCTTAAAATCCATTACTTGAAGAAATCAACTACTTGGAGATAGGTGGCGGACGTGCAAAATAGAAGGTTCTATTTTTCAGTTGCAAATCATACATGTCATGCAAAGAGGAATTTCAGGATGGAGATTGCCAGTTGTTTCTTTCCTCCGACTTCCACATGTGCCAATTCAACTAAAGCTTCCAACTTGTAATTGTCCCTCTACATTCTATAAGTAGAGGAAGAACCTTTGGGTTAATGAAAATAATTTGTAAGCAGCAATCTTGTGTTCTAGACTTTGTGCTGAACCCCTGAGAACCACTTGGAGCAAAGGAATACAAAGGATCAAGTTTCCGGAGAACTTTGTGTCACAATGTACTGTGTTTCTTACTTTTAATCTTAGATCTCTTAATAAACTTTGTGTTATTTTAGATCTGGATCTAAAGCTGCAAATGTTTTAGAATTCTGTGTTTATATCTATTAGATTCTTCTATTGTGCATGTAACCAGCTCTGCCATCTACTGATTGGGATGCACATCTTCCCCATTTCTTCTATATGTTTATGAAATTACCTTCTTCTATAAATTTTCCTTTCTTTAAAACAGCTGCTTACTTGCTGCAGAACTGTTCAGTTATGGTTCATGAATTGAGTAGTTAAAGTAAAACCCCATTTAGATATTAGCATACTTTAATTGAAAAATCTGACACGGGAGCCTCACTAGTAAAATGAGGGAGATTTATCTCATGACTGCCTAGGTTTTGTGCTATGCAAAAAATCTAGCCAACATACCCAGTAAGAGATTAAATTGAAACAAGACATCTATAACAAATAATATTGTAGGAACAATATTAGGTCTGATTTGTATAGGTAATGTGATAGTGCCTAGGCGTGTGCAAGTAGTGGAATCATAACCAAGAATGAGAGTGGAATTTTTAGCAATGAGATTATCATCAATGCCGATTTTCTTTAAAAGGGAGTGAGCACATAGATTAATGGAAAATCCATTGTTAATAAGTACACACTTGATAAAAATGGTGTCAAAGATAGCAGTGATAAGCAGAGGCACACATGTATTATCAACAGTAGATGGTGATATGTCCTCATCACTAAATAATATAGCACGTGGTAGATTTTTGAGAGATTAAATAAGATGTGTGAAGGCCACCAAATAATTATTGCTTTTAATATGGGTAGAATGAAGGGTGGCCTCTAATGTAAAATAACAATTAGGTTCATTGTGCAATAAGTCGTAGAGAGATACTTTGGCCAGTGTATTCTTAATTTGCTTGATGATATCATATCTCTTAAAAGCGGTGGTACGAGCCATAGAAGTGATAGGTGATGGGATAGAAACGAGTTGATCCATAGGAGGACGAGTGCGGTGAGTGGTGACTACATTAATATTTGGATTAGCCCTATGTGTAATAAAATGAGGAGTATGTTGAGTACGCTCTTGCATAAAATCAACAAAAATATCAACCATACCAAAAACTATTATGTTTGTGGAGCCTATTTTTATGTTAGGTACACCTTCTATGTGTTACACTCGGGTATTTTTATGACGGTCCCGCTTGCCGGTGAATGGGTTAGGGGGGTTCGGGGGTGAAGCCCCCAAAGTAAATTTTCATGGGTGGTTTATTAACCCATGGGTAATGGGTAACTGTTATGGGCTATTTTTGGGCCCATGGTTTTTCGGTACCCATTGTTTTGATACCCACAGTTTTTTACCCATAGTTTTGTTACCCACGGTTTTTGCCCATGGTTTTGATACCCACAGTTTTGTATCAAACTACTTAAACAATTGTCTATTTATATGGTATTATGCATATGATACATAGACAAGCAAATGTATTGCAGATGTGTTTTGAATTCGGGTGTGAATTCTATAGAGTTTGTTGAGCATAGCTCCAAACAGATCTAGGTATTGTATTGAGAGAGTGGAGGCTTGTAATACAATCTGAGAAAGTGATTCTTGGTGGACGTAGCCCAAATTGGGTGAACCACATTAAATCTTGTCTCTCTGTGTTGTGTTATTTATTCTACACTTTTATTTGAGATCTGTAATATTTTCTGCATATTATTTTATACTGTTGCGATTCTGCAAGGGATTATTCCGCATATTTTATCTCTTATTTCCTAACAATTGGTATCAGAGCTTGGTTTGGTTTGCTGAAGTGTTGAATCACAAGGAAAGTTTTTAGCTTGAGCGGGAGCTATGGAAGATGATGGAAGATCTAGGGTTGATAAATTCAACGGGTAGAATTTTAGTCTTTGGAAGATGTAGATGGAAGATTACCTTTATCAGAAGGATCTTTATACTCCGTTGTCTGAGAAGGTGAACAAACCCTCGAGTATGACAGATGCGGAATGTGATTTGTTGGATCGGAAGGCACTTGGAACAATCTGGCTGTGTCTTGCATCTTCGGTATTATTTAATGTTTCAAAGGAAAAGACTATAAAAGAACTGATGGATGCATTAAGGAAGTTGTATGAAAAAACCTCTACCTCTAATAAGATATTTTTAATGAAAAAGTTGTTTAATATAAAGATGTCTAAGAATGGTTCAGTAGCAGATCATCTAAATGATTTTAATATGGTTGTAAATATGCTAGCTTCGGTATTAATAGAATTTGATGAAGAAGTTAGGGATTTTTTAGTTCTGTGCTCTTTACTTGAGAGTTAGAATAGTCTGGTAATGGCGGTAAGTAACTCGGTTCCTGCTAACTCAAAGTTGAAGTTTGAGGATTTTGTAGGGGTGATTCTAAGCGAGGAAATGTGAAGAAAAAGCTCTAGTGAATCTTATACTTCATGGAATGCTTTGACAGTGGAAACTAGAGGGAGACAGAAGAATAGAGGAAACTGTGGAAAATCGAAAGATCGGGTAAGGTCAAAATCCAAAAGCAAGATTGTATGTTGGAATTGTGGAAAGTCTAGGCGTGCAAAGAAGAAATATTGGGAGCTTCGAGACAAGAAGAAACAACAAGAAGAAAACAAGGAGGTAAATGTGGCATCGAGTAATGTATGTCAGGATGCTTTGATTCTTTCTTTGCATAATATTACTAAATCTTGGGTTTTAGATTCAAGGGCTTCTTTTCATGCTACTCCACATAGGCATTATTTTGTTGATTATGTTCAAGGGGATTTTGGGCATGTTTTTCTTGGTGATGATGAGCCTTGCAGTATAGTTGGAAAATGTTCTATTCAGGTTAAGATGCAGAATGGGAATACATGGCTATTAAAGGATGTTAGACATGTGCCTACATTAAGGAGAAATTTGATATCAGCGGGGCAATTGGGAAGTGATGGTTGTACTGTGATATTTACAGTTGACTATTGGAAGGTTACCAAGGGTGCTCTTGTGGTGGCAAGAGGTAAGAAGGTTGGAACCTTGTATTTATCCACTGATAGTACTAATGATTGTAATCTTGTGGCTTCAGATGTAGATACAACATTATGGCACTATAGGCTCGGTCATATGAGCCATAAGGGCATGGACATCATAAAGAATAATTTTCCTAGATATATAAAACATGTTTGGAGTTCTGTGAGGACTGCATATATGGGAAATAGAAGTGAGTAAGGTTTCTTAAGGTTGGACCTACAAAGAAAGAGAGTAAGTTAGAGCTGGTACATTCTGATGTGTGGGGGGCGGCTCAGGTATCATCTCTTGGGGGCTCAAGTTATTATGTTACTTTTATTAATGATGCAACAAGGAAAGTTTGGGTTTATTGTATTAGAAACAAATCTAATGTATTCAATAATTTTGTTAAATGGAAAGCCTTGGTAGAGAATGAAACAGGTCTTAAGTTAAAATGTCTCAGATCAGATAATGGATGGGAGTATTGCAGCAATGAATTTGATGATTATTGTTCTAAGAATGGAATCCACAAGAAAAAGACAGTTCTAAAGACCCCACAGCAGAATGGGGTGTCAGAAAGGATGAACAAAACAATAATGGAACATGCTAGGAGCATGAGAATACATGCAGGACTGCCTCTTTATTTTTGGGTAGAAGCGGTGAGTACAGCTATGTACTTGATAAACAAAGGACCCTCAAGTGCCTTGGATGGAGGCATAACTGAGGAAGCTTGGTATGGTAAGAAAGTTGATTACTCATTTCTTAGAGTCTTTGGATGTGAGGTGTTTGTTCATATTGACAAGGATGATAGGACCAAGCTAGAGGCTAAATAAAAAAAATTCACTTTTATTGGTTATGGTGGTGATGACTTTGGATTTAAATGTTGGAGTGTTAAGGACAAGAAAATCATTCGGTCTAGGGATGTGGTCTTTAATGAGAAAGTCATGTATAAGCAACAGTTGTAGGAAAATAGGGAAGAATCCAAGAAAGAATATATAGTGGTATAGGATCTTCTGGATGGGATAGTGACCCATGAATCAGTTCAGGAACCTACTCAATAGGAACCCCAAACTCCTACAGTGAGGAGGTCTTCTAGGGTAAGAAAAGAACCTGAACTTTTTTGTCCTTCTCTTTATTATTTATTACTCATTGATAGTGGAGAGCCAAAGATTTTTGATGAAGCAATGCAGGTAGATGCCAGTAAGAAGTGGGAGCAAGCCATGGGTGAGGAGCATAAGTCTCTCATGGAGAACCAGACTTGGGATTTGGTGAAGCTATCGGAAGGCAAAAGAGCATTGCAGAACAAGTGGGTGTACAGAGTTAAAGATGAAGAAGGAGGAAAGAAAAGATATAAGGCCCGATTAGTGGTCAAGGGGTTTGCACATAAACAAGGGATAGATTTTGATGAGATATTTTCTCCTATAGTAAAAATGACTTCTATTAGAACAGTTCTTGGAATAGTGGCAGCATAAGACTTGCACTTAGAATAGTTAGATGTAAAGACTGCATTTCTCCATGGTGATTTGGAGGAGGAACTATATATGCAACAACTAGAGGGCTATGAGATCAGAGGTAAAGAGGATATGGTGTGTAAACTGAAGAAGAGCTTGTATGGCTTGAAACAAGCTCCACGTCAATGGTATAAGAAGTTTGATAGCTTCATGATGGAGCAAGGTTATATTAGATGTCATTCTGACCATTGCTTGTATACAAAGAAATTTTAGGATGGAAGTTATATTATCCTGTGTTTGTATGTTGATGACATGTTGGTTGCAGGTAAAAACATGCAGGAAATAAAAGTACTCAAGAAACAACTAAGTGAATCCTTTGATATGAAGGATTTGTTGGCAGCCAGACAAATCCTTGGTATGAGGATAACTCAGGATAGGAAGGAACGGAAGCTGACTTTATCTCAGGAAGAGTACATTAAGAAGGTATTAGATAGGTTTAACATGTAGGATGTTAAACCGGTTGGGACTCCTTTGGCAAGCCATTTTAAGTTATCAAAGGAGAAGTGTCCCAAGATAGAGCAGGAAAGAAACCAGATGTCCAAGGTACCTTACTCATCAGTAGTTAGTAGTTCGATGTATGCTATGGTGTGCACTAGGCCTGATATTACCCATGCAGTGGGAGCTATGAGTAGATTTATGAGTGATCCAGGTAAAGAGCATTGACAAGCAGTAAAGTGGATCCTTCGGTATTTGAGACGGACCATGGGGACAATTTTGTGCTACAGTGGATCAGACACCACTTTACGTGGTTATGTAGATTCATACATGGCTAGAGATGTAGACAGTAGGAGGAGCACGATAGGTTATATTTAGACTATAGGTGGGACAATAGTGAGTTGGATTTCATGACTACAGAAGCTGGTGGCTTTGTCAACCACGGAGGCTGAGTATGTTGTTGCCACAGAGGCAAGCAAAGAGATGATTTGGTTACAACAATTGTTTGAGGAGTTGGGGCATAAGCAGGAGGAATGTAAGCTGCATAGTGATAGTCAGAGTGCTATACACCTAGCTAAGAACTCTGCTTTCCACTCTAGGATGAAGCATATACAGTTGAGATATCACTTCATCAGGACAACTTTGGAGGAAGATAAGTTGAAGTTGGAGAAGATTCATACCAATCAAAATCCTGCAGACATGATGACCAAGGTGGTCACAAGGGATAAACTAAAGTTATGTTCAACTTTGGTTGGCCTTCGTGGATGACAGTGAAGGGTTGAGAAGCTTGCTCAGTGGAAATCAGTCTCCAAGTGGGAGATTGTTATGTTTGTGGAGCCTATTTTCATGTTAGAGTGTGGTACACCTTCTATGTGTTACACTCGAGTATTTTTACGGCGGTCCCGCTCGCCGGTGAGTGGGTCAGGGGGGTTCGGGGGCGAAGCCCCTGAAGCAAATTTTCAAGGGTGGTTTACTAACCCATGGGTAATGGGTAACCGTTATGGGCTGTTTTTGGGCCCATGGTTTTTCGGTACCCATTGTTTTGACACCCATAGTTTTTTTCCCATGGTTTTGATACCCACGGTTTTTACCCATGGTTTTGATACCCATGGTTTTGTAGCAAACTGCTTAAGCAATTGTATATTTATATGGTCTTATGCATATGATACATAGACAAGCAAATGTATTTCATATGTGTTTTGAATTCGGGTGTGAATTCTGTAGAGTTTGTTAAGCATAGCTCCAAACGGATCTGAGTATTGTATTGAGAGAGTGGAGGCTTGTAATAAAATCTGAGCAAGTGATTCTTGGTGGACGTAGCCCAAATTGGGTGAACCATGTTAAATCTTGTTTCTCTGTGTTGTTTTATTTATTCTGCACTTTTATTTGAGATCTGTAATATTTTCTGCATATTAGTTTCTACTATTGCGATGTTGTAAGGGATTATTCAGCATGTTTTATCTCTTATTTCCTAACAGAAACCTTAATTGGGTTGAAAGAAGGATAATAATATTGATCCATGACTTGAGAAGAAGAGAAATTTTTATACATGCTCAGAAGGCAGGTTTTGAATGGATGGGTTCACCAAATGATTTAACAAAAATGAGGTTTTATGTTAAACACTAGATATTACAGAGTCACATGTGATAAATAAACATTACAATACATATCAGACATAAGAAACAATCTAAAGAAATATGAAACCCTAGGTACAAGAGAGAGATTATAAGACTTGGTTGATTTCAAAATTGATCCTGAAGTGTGCTAGACTGGAAAACTAAACTAATAAAACAGGGGGAGAAAATTTTCACAATTGTGCATTTGGACTAGGGTGCATGGGATGGGTCAGGGGTGCCTAGGCACTGAAGACCTATGCTAGGTGCCTAATATTGTGAAAATGGTCAGAAATTGATTCTTCTTGTGTCGCCAATCTTTGATATTTGTCGCATGTATGTTCTTGTATGATCACAAAGTTCTTTTGTAACTTGCAAAACAAATGATCTCCTGCAAAACCCCAAAACACATCAATTCCTAAAAATAAAAAGATGCAAATGGGGAGTCGAACTGACCCCGATAGTCACCCGACATAGTGAACTTACAACCAAGCATTGCACTACATCTACGACTCCATGTAGTTTTGTGTGTGTATGTGTAGAATCTTGTCCTAGGAATCTCTTATGTAAGATGCACTTGATAGTGAGAAATAGCTAGATGTAGCAATGTAGATAGATGTGTGGATATCAAAATGAACTTCCCCTCCTATGAATGTATATAGAAAATGCAGTCCCTTTTCTCTTGAATGATAGCTAGATGGATGCTTTGATGCTCTTATAATATCTTTGGATGGAACTTTAGGTCGTGATAGTAGATGCTCAGAGCTTAGTCCCTTATTATGATCACATAATTTTGTAATTATATGGTTCCCTTGTTTGAATTTTACAATTCAAAACTAAAAGGCCGACCCATAAGAAAATAAGATGTGCAAAAGATAAAAGGGGCCCAAAAGGGGCGAGTAAGATACAAAGAGGTTGGGGGCACCCATAGGGGACGAGGGCCCCTGGGTGTTGGTGTCTCGAGTCAATAAAGATAAAGCAATAAGTATCAAAATGGGTTCTGGGGTTACAATACCAGATAAAAAGTTAGAAAGACATAAAAGAGGCCAAAGATAGATGTCAATTAGTAGTTTTCTCTCTTAGGAATCATATAAATAGTGGTATGTGATTAGGGCCTAAAGATTCACCCAAGTGTGTGATTTAGTGTCTACACCCTTCCCAATTTGAGTTGTAGTGTGAATTTGAAGAGTTGTTGTTTGGTGAAGTGAAAGATTCCTATAAGTGGTCTGATTTGATTATTTAAAGATTTGATTGTGTGTATGAAGTAGTTATTCTATTGGAGGTGTAGTAAGGACATCAAATTGTGTATCTAATGCATTGAGGTAGTTATAGACATGAAAAAGTAAATGGTTGAGAGAGATATTTGATATGAGAAGTAAGATGAAATGTGTATGAAGAGGAAGCATTGTGTGAGGTACTTCCAACAGATGAAGGAGAGTGATAAGATAAGAAGTTGAGCTAAATAAGTGATCATAATTTGTTGTGAGAGACAACACAAGAAAAGTGATCAAAACATTATGAAGAAGACTAAGTGGATGTTTAACACACAGGGATTTGATGCTTCCTTGTGAGTGGAAGCTTACAAAAGATCAAGTTGAAGCTTGGTTGAAGTGTTAGGAGTTAAAGCTTTCATGCAAGTAGAATCTTGCTAAAGGTTAAGTGGCAACTTGACTAAAGTATTGGAGTTGATGCTCCAAGTTGAGTATATGCTCAACAGTGAAATCATTGTAACATTTACAAAACGTTTTTGTCTAAGCTAGTTCTTTGGTTTCAGTGGTTTTTTCTCCCTTAAAGGGTTTCCCACATTAAATATTGTCTCTCTTTGTGTTCTCTTGTTCATTTTTTGTGAATTATTTTGTGGTTTCATCATAGATAAGTTAAGGAAATTGAATTGTATGTTAAAATTTTAATAAGCATTGATTCACCCCCCCTCTTAGTGCCTAGAATTTCCAACAGGACATATGGCTAAATATGTTGACCCTAAGATCAATAGTCCTTAAATTTATTCATTTTTTCCTCTTCCTTTGTATATTAAATGAAATAAAAATTCCTTAGTATTGTGGCTTTTCATGACACTAGTTTTCATTCAAACATGGGATGTGAAATAATTTGGATCTATTTTTAATTCGGGACTTGAAATTTTAAGGAGTTTATATTTTGATGTGGAACCTCAATTTATATGAAATGTTTTTTGGAAAATCACGACTTATCCATAATTTTAATAGAAAAAATGGTTTTATTGGCTTCTTAGGTTAAATAAGAACATAGTTGGCTTTGAAAGCAATATTTTCACCTTCAAGTATATTTCCAATGGATCCTTTCATGCACAACACAAGGTAAGCACAACATTATTCAATTTGAAGTAGGTTCTAGTAGGAAAAGATAAGGGTGATGGTCAACCCAATGACAATACATTAACATGTAAACACATAAACATGAATTGGGAAGACGTTTAGACATATGCATACTTAACAATTCAAAATAAATATTTAAAGTCCACATGAAAAACAAATTTAATTATATTTTATTTAAAATATTTATTTCCCTTTTAGTATTTCCATTTTGATTGGTCATACTTAGCCTCATGAGCACAATAGTATTTACACTAAAACTATTTTTTAACTGCACATTTTCAAGGTTATATAATAATAATTAATATAGATGATTGTGTGTTTATTGTGATGCTTATTGAGTATTAAATTTTTCTGAATTATTTTGTCTTCCCTACGGTCTTAAAAAAATCCTGCTATGAAATTGTTTAAATTTATGTTACATCCGGTGTCCCTATGTCGATGTCAGATCTGTTAGGAATGATCCCTAACCCACCTCCAGATGCCTCTAGAAGTTCTCTTCCACGTGCTCCATCTAGGTCTTAGAGAGATGTGACTACTAGGTCTCTAAAATCTTCCCAGTCTGTGAAGCTATAACCAAAGATTCTTGATGGGACTATTTCTCTATAGATCCCTGCACAAATTACTAATGTTAAGATTCAATCCGTGTTCTAAAATAATGACTCAAGCCTCAATTTAGGTTTTCCTTCATGGCCTCCCTATGGAGTTTTGGCATGATGTAGTCATTGAAGGTATTGCTTTATCTCTGGGTACTCTCATTGCTATTGATCAAGCCACTAGAGTGGACTCTAGATTTATTCATGCAATATTTTTTGTTAACACTGATATTAACATTCATTTTCCCAACTCCATTGATCTACACTCAAACTTGGGTAAATGGGTGTAGCCGATTGAATATGAATACACACCTAATGCTTGTTGATTTTACAAGAGTATAGGTCAAAGGGCCCTAGAGTGCCCATCAAATCCATCCCTAAAACCTAAGGAACAAACACGTACACCCAAGCTCAAAGGTAAATTCATTCCTAATATTTCTAGGGAGGTTAACACCTCCAACCCCTTTGATTCTTTGCTAGAGGATGGTGAAATCCCTGTAGAGATGTCTGGTTCTCAACCACCTCCATCCGCATAGATATTTCATGAACAACCTATATTGTAGTTGGCCATAGCAACACCTCCTTCATCTGTGATACATAAATCTCTACCTCCCTTAGAAAAAATCTCTGATGTTATAACTTCTCCCTCCTTAGAGGATTCTGCTTCCTTACCACCAATCGAGGATCCATCTTCATTCACCGCTCCCCAAACCTCCCCCTCACTTCAAATGCCTTCAAAATCATCTTTAAATATTGAAATCCCCCCATGTATGCTTTAGAGGAATTTATTTCTTTAGTCCTTATCCTCTCTTCTGGTTTTTCCCTTTTTGAAGAGAAATCTCCCTTACCCTCTCCTTCATCCTCTATGTCTGAAGTTCTCAACCCAGCTCGAAAAACTAGAAGCAGCTGTAAAAAACCTGTGGACATGGGTGAAAAAAAAGTTCCGGAAGACTCACCTCTCAAGCCAAGATTCAACAAGAAGCTTCTCAAAATATTGCACAAGGAATCCATGGCACTCTCACCATGCAGGGTGGGGGGAAATCCAAATTCAAAAACAATATTTTCTCATGGAATATTAGGGGAATAAATGCTCCCCACAAAAAAGTGTCCTCAAAGTATTCAGAATAAAACACTCTCCAAACATCATGATGTTACAAAAAACTAAGTTGAAAAAAGATGACATTCTGCCAAGGATATGGCCCTCTTCTTCCTTTCCTTCTTAGATTTTTATTGGTAACATAGGTGACACATGTACTTTTTGGAATCCCAAAGTTCTTTTTAGAGAATGCATCATCAAAACTCTCCGTTTTTTGGGAATTTTCTTTCAAGAAATTAGATCAAGTCTCGGTTAGATTGTTGTGAATCTCTATGCTCGTAACTTGGAATGGCATAGAGAAAATATCTTAAAAGACCTTTTGGGATTTCGTGCCAACTGTAGACATTTACCTTGGATAATTGTTGGAGACTTCAATACTCCTCTTTTTTCTATAGAAAATCAAGGTGGGGCCAATGCCAATGCTAACAACATGGATTCTCTAGATGACTTTATTAGACAAGGTGAGTTCTTTGAATTTGATCTTCATTGAGCTGCATTGGTCAAATAAAAGGCTTGGGAGCAATCATATACAAATAAGATTGGATAGGATGTTTGGCTCTATGGATTGGATTGCTCATTTTAATTATTTTTTCCGAATGGCCCTTCCTAAGGCTACATCTGATCATTTCCCATTACTTCTAAATGCAACTCAATTTCAAAAATCTAAAAAATCCTCCTTTTAGATTTGAGTTAGCTTGGCTTCAATATCACAATTTAGACAATCATATTGAGGAATGGTGGAAGGTTGACTTTCAGCGCTTTGCCATGTATAGATTCTCTAAAAATCTCAGTCATGTCAAAAAAATCAAATCATGGAAAGTAAATTTCTGTGGTGACATTAGAAAAAGGAAGGAAAAACTATATCAAAAGATAGCTGAAAACTCTGCTAATATTTATTCAAGCAACAAAACCCCCTCTCTGCACCAGCAAGAGTTATCACTACTTAGTGACTTTCACAAAACCTTTGTTGAGGAGGAGATTTACATGAGGTAAATATCAAGGGAAATCTAGTTACATCAAGGAGATTGTAATACTAAATTATTTCATGCTAATGTAGACACAAAATTATGCACTTTACACATAATTTGACATGGTATTACACGAAGGTTCTCAAGTGTACAAAGTACCAATTAATCCCACCTTTTGGCCATATTTATTTTATATTTTATTTCCTAGTTCCCATGTATTTTCCAACACTTATCCTCCCATTTCACAACTACCTTGACATTCTATCCCTAAATCAAGGTGCCCTAGTCCCACCATGGGCACCCCGATCTACGTAAACCCCCTTTTGCTCCTTTTTGGGTCATTTCTAGTTGTTGGTCATCTTTATCTCTTTCTCAGTCATCCTTGTCAAGATTAATTACGAAATTAAGCTTGAGATACCTATAAATATAAAGTTATAAGACCATAATGAAGGTCCTAGGTCATAACATTACACACTACTATCACTCCATCTAGGGTTACATCCATTGCATCACTTGCATCCACATAGTTCCATGCATCAAGGCTAGTAGATCTGCATAAAACATGCTTCATAGGGGGAGGGATTCTATTCTATTTCATGCACACATGTTATTTACATCTTCTATAGTTATTATTGCTCGCTACTTCACAAAGTTTGAATGACACAAGAGCACCTAGGGCACAACATGCACACACACACACCAGAACTACATCCGAGTCCAAAATGTAGTCCAACATTCAGTGATAAGTCCACTAACTTGGTGGACAAAGTCAGTCTGGCCCATTCATATGCATCTTTTATTTTATAAGACTTGATACTTCTCTTTGCATTGCAGGTCATTTTTCAGCTCATCTGACAGGTCCAGCATGACAAATAGAGAAGGTTCATAACCAACTTATGACCATACTAGTTGCAAGTTTTAAGCATTTACAGTGTTTAGAGCACCCAGATTACAAACTAGGGCACCCCAGGGCACCTATTGTCCCCACATCACTGCACCCCCTAAATGGCATGAAAGTGAACATGACATTTGGTGTGATTGGGACACATGGGATCACCTCTCAAGCTGTGGGACTTGGGCTCAAGGTCAACCTCCAAAGAAGGCCAACTTCCTCTTCCTAAACTAAGCACTACACTACTCCTAATGTGGGTAAAAATGACTAACTAGACCTATGCTAACATTTCAAGGGACTAAGGAGAGAGATTTTCAAGGAAATAAAACCTATACTGGAAGTGGTGATGCACCAAGAAAGGGTGTTTCTAGAAAAAATTCCGGCTTGCAAATGAAGAGAGATGATCATGGGGAAGAATGAACATGCATTACAAACCCAATTTTACATATAGCACTTCACTCCTTGGTAAACAAAATGACCTCCAAAACCTACAAAAGAAACCCTAGTTGCACAATTTACCTGAAAACATGAGAGACAAATAGAAGTAGAAAAATCATGAAAGGACATGTATCTGATCATAAAACATAATTCTCATTACTTCAAGAACTTGCATAGTGCATCATTACATCAGGGAAAAGGCATAGGCTACCATTACAATTTGAGAAGAAAGGATTGAGAGCCTATAATTTCACATCATCTCAGCTTGTGAAGAGAGGGAAAGCTTGAAAAAGTGTCTAACTGCCCAACTAGTGTGAATTGTTAGAACCCCTTGGAATGAGCTTACAACTTACATTTATAGAAGAAAATGAGATAGAGGAGAGAAGGAGTCAAAAATTCCCTTACTAAATTGAAGGTACATGATGTATCGTTTATTACAGTCGGTTGAACCACTTGAGAAGGTTCCATCATGTGTCATAAATTGCCCAGTTGACCTAGTCTTCTCAATTAATTAAAAGAATATTTAAATAATAATAAATATTATTATTTAAAATATTTAAATAAAAAATATTAAATTAATAAAAATTTTGGGACCCTTCCGTTGAGTGGTTTACACTGATGGGAAAAAACCAAAAAAATGGCACAACTTGGTTGTTGGCTCTTCGAGCCATCTCATCGAGTTGGGTCTGAGATATTTTATGCCGTACCAAGCTCCTCTTTCCATCGCATTGACTAAGCTACTTGGTTTCCAAAACAAGCCCACCTCATTAAATCTACTACTTTCTCACCTTGACTTGCTTTACTTTCCATTTAGCTACTTCGAGCTAGTTACTTGCTCAGCTCATTTCGGTCTTGGTCGACGCCAACCCTTAGCTCTCTCTTCCTGTGGGCTCAACTTGCCATCGCAATGTCAGACCCCTCTATTGAACTCTAAGATCAAATGAAGTACCAATTTGATGCATCCAAATAATGAACTGAGCTCCTAGCTTGAGCATCCAAGCCACCACCACATTCGACCAACGAGCTCTCCACCTGGTCGCATCCAAATGACAAGCTCTTTGTTGAGAGCCATCATCTACACTTCCTTGTTCACCACACTTCATCATTTCATTTCTTTCTAATGGATCGGGACTCTTTCCTCATTTTCCTACTGAGTTCTGTAATCAATATCCCTGAGCATGTTACGTCCCGCTCGGCTCACAGGTCTCTTCCTCAGTTAAACTCGACATCATCTCAAACAAGCTCAGCCAACATTGAGCCTTTGAGATGGCCCATTTTTGTACTCCCTCTGAGCTCCATTAGCTTCCTTGCATCAACCCACCACCAAGCTCCCCACGTCAAGCTTGCAAAACAAGCTCTTAACAATCTGAGCAACCAAGCTCCATCATACATCGTGCTCCCCATATTTTTAAACTTTCCAATATAACCGAGATCAGCGCTGAGTTAGCCAACAAGGCCTTCCTTCCACAAACTGACCTCAAACAAATCTCCTCAAACTCATCTTCAACGACTCCCTTCATAAAAAATGCCGAGCTCCTACCTCACATTGAATCTACTTGCTGACTCACCTCACATTGAATCTACCTGCCAACTTGCTTGGTCCTTTGTGAGCTCCATTGTACCTGGTTTCCTAGCTTGACACATTCTTGGTACAATTTCTAGATCATACAAGCTAATGGAGGTGGTGTCATTTTTAATGGTGATTAGTTCATGTAGCTGATGTTAATGTTTAATGCCTATGTCATCCCTAAAATGATTGATCTCCAATAGAAAGCTGACTGGGCTCCTTACCTTGTCGAACTACCAAAATGAACTTTACACCACCACGACCATGCTCCTGCTCTTACTCGAGCTCAAACCATTCACCGGGTCATCAATGGTTGAGTAACTTGGTGTAACCAACGATAATCATTAGCTAGAAAAATAGTTCCCATAATGAAAACGTGAGATGAATCACCACCGATTACTCGGTGAATGACTCGAACTCCTTGCGACTCGTCAACTAACTTAGACCTAGGAAACTACTATCCCCAAACTCTGACACCACACACTTCCGAATCTCGAAAACCTGAATTTCATGATTTTGGGCTTCAGGATCTTCCAATCAATTTTTTCCAATGAGCGAGGTGATTTCCAAACCCAAAACATCTGAAATCCCAAAATGGGCACCTCTGAAATGAGTTTCCAAAAACCAAAATGCCACGAACAGCACTATCTTCACTTCAGGTTTCATGGGCTCGTTGTAACTCAACTTCTATGCACAACTCACTCAATTAACTTAGCCCACATGAAATACCACTCACATGCATTAAATCTCCACTTTTCTATAGCAAGTTCTTACCTTCCGAGCCGTGTAACTCCTTAACACCTGAGCTACCTGATCCATCTATTGATTATGGTGAACTCTACATTCTCATTCAAAGTAATCACTCACCAAACTGTTAAATTTGACCGAGGGGTTCGCCATGATTCTGTGTATACCTGATCCCTAATCACCTAGCTCATTATGAGCTCATGTCCTCATCCTTACATCTTCCAACATACTTGACCTGTGCCGAGCCATCAGTTTCGACCATGGTGAGCCGAATCACTACTCTTTTCTGTGAGCTTATAACAGCCAAGCTCAATGAATCCTAAAATTTCACATGCTTGCAGTCTTCCCTCTAAAGTCTCACTGAGCTCATGCTTCTGACTCAGTGCATTGGTACTTCTAAGACTCGCCATATGATGTCGAGCTCTCTGTTACTTGTTTGTTCCCGAACCCATTCCTGGAGCTCGAATTAGTAACTCGATGAAATTCCCTTCGATATGATGATGTGAATCCTTCACCTGAATTGTGCTCAAGCTCCACGATCTACGAGCTTCCTTCACCGATGACTCACCCAAGACATAATCTGACACTCTGTATGAACCATCTCCATCTCAAACTTGACCATTCATTGAGAGTCATGAAAAACTCTCGAGCTTTAGAAAACACTCAGCTCACTTCTGAAAATGGTAAAGGTCAAGTCATTCCAAAATTTCCACCTTAGTGAGTTATGTCCCATCGATCCATTAAGTTCTTACTTAACTCAAACCTCTAAGACGAGTCATCCATTAAACTACATTTGCATTTGAGCTCGTTCTTTTGCCTTGATCCTTGAATGACTCACTCAAGCTCGTTTAATGGTTACTTCACCAACATGTCTAAGACTCGTCAAGCCTGTTCCTATCTCGACCGAGCTATTCTTGGAAGATACTTATCATGATGGCCCAAGCTAGCTCCCCAACCCTGTCAAACACAATGTTCCAATTTCGAGCTTGAGAGCCTGTAATAATCTACCTAATTCAAACACAAGCCCAATAAAATGATTTTAATTTGCATTAATGCACTTATATGTTGATTTGGGCTCAACTGAGCTATGTTGGAATATCATTCCTCCCATGTGTTTGAAGATCCTTCTAAGGCATCATGAAAGTATAGAAGAACTCAGGAAAATTTTATACACCAACTTTGACAATTTTAGCCTGTAAACCCTCGTTGTTTGTTTTTACCCAGGGAGCAAAAATGGACAAAAATTTTGGTGACCTTTCGGGGATGACTGTGTACTAAGCATGATTCCAGTAGCCTTAAGTCATCCATTGGGCATGGAGTCTATATTGGAACCCAGAAACAATTTGATCCCTTGTGATACATCCCAAAGTCTCTTGAGCAATCCGATCTTGGACCTTCCTGGAATGCTAAGCATGAATTATATTGAATCTGATTAAGACTTGGCATCTATGGAACACTACATAATTTTGACTTAAGTAGATCATGAAACTCTTATGGAATATTTGAACATTCCTTCCCTTTGACACCTTCTAATGATGCAACAGTGTGTAGAACAACACAAGAGCGACAACGGAAAACAAAAATACACCGAAGCTAAAAACCATACATGCCTCAAATGAAACATGTAGGGTGTGCAATGCACTTATTCTACTGAAAGAAAACCTATACTACCCTACACTAACTGGAAGCACAGGTAAGCTAAAAAACCCTGAATCTGGTTGTGTAAAATAGCTCCCTTTCCTCACAATGGATTTCCATGCAAATGATGTGACAATGGACATGGCTGAGAATGAGAGTGAGAAATTGAAACAAGCCCAATTCCCCACTTGGTCCACTGAGGTATTAACTGGAAAGAGAAAGAATCCCTCTTTTATTTGCTCTACATTTGTTTCATAGAGACATAACAATTGATCCTTGGGACTATGAAACTCATCCTCACATTCTGAAGTGAATTTGATTGGTTATGGGTTTATTGAAGTCAGGTACCTGATAGGACATGGTCTAACCCGTTGAATATTTTTGTTTGTCTGAACTTCAATTTTAACAAGGAAGTCTTGCTGAAGACTTCCTTGAAAAGGATGATTATTCACAACCTGATTTCCCTCTTGTTGCTCATCTACAAAAAAATAATCTTCCATCTGTGTGAATGATATTGCAGTGACACCTCCCTCGTTCGACATGGAATTTGAAAAATCAAACCCTCCTATTTGTATCTTTGGATGATTGGTAGGGGAAGGAACATACTCAATAATAATTTCATCCATCACAGACTCATTAACCACAACAGGTTCTATAACTGAAAATAGAAACATCTCCATGACATAATCTTCATTCAATGCTTTTGGATCAGTTCTAGCTTCACCTGTGTGTTCCTCCTTTACCTTTGATGAGGGATGTAGAAGACTCAATTCCTCCAAGTATGATTCAAAAGGACAGTTATGAGCAATGGGTTGTTCTTGAGCATGTACCTCCACAACACTTGACACTTTCTGGTGGAAAATGAGTGATGGAATGACAATATTTTCAAGTTCCATAGGTTCATATCCATCAAAAAATTCTTCCAACTCTGATAGATAATCTGCTTCTTCATACTCTGACTGTATAAAAGGATCCTCCTCAATCTGGGTATCCTTTGAACTAGAACCTCCTTCACCTTGATATTCTTCATTCTCAAACAAGAAATCAGAAAGATCAAATTCCTAAAAAAAATCAGATTTTTGAGAAGATAGAGAGGAAAAAGGATTAGAAAGCGTTTGCATGGTCTCACCCACATTTTCTATCTCTGAATCTATCTTCGTCTCATGAAACTTTATGTGGCTCATTGTAACATCTAATGATGACTTTGGAAATATGTTACCACCTTCCAGAGGTGATGTAAGTTCTTGACATGTGTGGAAATTAGGATCATTGTACTCATTAGAATTAGCTATTACACTCGAGAATTACTAATTTTTCCACCTTTGGTGATTCAAAATCCTATGATGGAATTGAGCCAACATGAATACTAAATTTTGAATAGGTGGACTAATGGTCCTCTTCATTCAACTCTAGATTTGTTTTTGGTACAAAACTAGTTTGTTCCACTTGTTTTTTAGCCTCAACTTCTGCAGAAGGTTTAGTCAGGAACAAAGTTTACTTGATGTTAAGTTTTGCAGCCCATTTCCTCAGATTATCTACATGCTCTCCTTTTCTATTCTCTTTGACCATATACCCCTCCCCTTTTTTCATTTCTTGACAAAGCTTCTCCCAAAATGAATTTGGGATGACAAGAGGAGGAGCGGGTTGGGATTTAACTGATTCCCTCACTGTTTAAGGAAGAGATTCATTCTCTTGAATTTATGACCCCTGTAGAAAAGAAGGAAATTTAGAAGGACGAGGCATGTAAGATTCATGATGGAATGGAGGAATAGATGATGAATTAGTGAATTCCACCTCAGGGGTAACAACTGGAAGGTTAGGACCATGGGGGTCAAATTTTAACTGCATGGATGGAAAAATGGGAAGAGGGTTGTAAGGTGGTAATGCAGGGACCTCCCATTGATGGGGTTGACTAACATTACATTCATGAATGTCCCTTTTCTTGATCCATTCTTCAACTTGAGTCATCATCTTGATGATGAAGTGAAGCTTTCATTAAGGATTAAGCTCACATAGTATAGGGCTAGTCCATGGGTATGGAATGCTGAAGCCAATTTGGGCTACCTTTGTCATTTCATTGATTCTTATTTACATCATGTTATACTCCAACTCTCAAACCTTCTTCTGCAAGTGATCTTCTTCAGGTGTACAATAGATCCCAGAATCTGCACGCCATTGTTCTTTGGTAGCCCCCCAGTCTGGTGGGTGACCAAAATGATTTGCATCTTGCTCATGGGGGCATGCATGCTCGAACTAGTATTCATCATGAAACTATTCTAAAGGTAAATTATAATAACATGAATATGGA
Source organism: Taxus chinensis (assembly GCA_019776745.2). Lineage (NCBI taxonomy): Eukaryota > Viridiplantae > Streptophyta > Pinopsida > Cupressales > Taxaceae > Taxus > Taxus chinensis. The sequence goes on along the minus strand of CM034146.1, from coordinate 41,508,036 downwards.
AGGAAATGTTGTTGCTGGAAGTAGGAATCCCACTGTGGAAATGAAGCCATGATTGTACAGCTTCAGGATTGGTAAAAAATGGAAATATGTGGAAGAAAAATAAATGAAAAATGGGTAAAATTAATGTCTACAACACAAAGAGCAGGGTACTTAGACCAATGGAGTTTCCATTTGTGCTTGGGTATGCCTCCTAAGGTTGAAATTTCACTAAGAGCACAACAACTTAATGAAATGAAATGAACACAATACACACACCAGTTGAAAAGTGTGGCTAAGATATTACAATGGGATAACTATGAAATATAGAACTCTCACCTATTGTCCCATTGGGTGTGCCAAAATTTGTTGCCCCCAAATCACTGCACCCCCCGAATGGCCTAAAAGTGAACATGACATTCAGTGTGATTGGGACACATGGGATCACCTCTCAAGCTGTGGGACTTGGGCTCGAGGTGAACCTCCAGAGAAGGCCAGCTTCCTCTTGTTAAACTGAGCACTACACTACTCCTTATGCGGGTAAAAATGACTAACTAGACCTATGCTAACATTTCAAGGGACTAGGGAGAGAGATTTACAAGGAAATAAAACATATACTAGAAGTGGTGATGCACGAAGAAAGGATGTTGCTAGACAAAATTCCGACTGGCCAATGTAGAGAGATGATCATGGGGAAGAATGAACATGCATTACAAATCCAATTTTACATACCGTACTTCACTCCTTGATAAGCACAATGACCTCCAAAACTAGCAAAAGAAACCCTAGTTGCACAGTTTACCTAAAAACATGAGAGAGGAAAATAGAAGTAGAAAAATCATAAAAGGACATGTATCTGATCAGAAAACATAATTCCCATTACTTCAAGAACTTGCACAGTGCATCATTACATCAGGGAAAAGGCATAGGCTGCCATTGCAATTCGAGAAGAAAGGCTTGAGAGCCTACAATTTCACAGCATCTCAGCTTGTGAAGAGAGGGAAAGCTTGAAAAAGTGTCTCACTGCCTAACTTGTGTGAACTGTTGGAACCCCTTGAAATGAGCTTACAACTTACATTTATAGAAGAAAATGAGATAGAGGAGATAAGGAGTCAAAAATTCCCTTCCTAGATTAAAGGTACATGATGTATCATTTATTACAGTTGGTTGAACCACTTGAGAAGGTTCCATTATGTGCCATAAATTACCCGGCTGACCTAGACTTCTCATTTAATTAAAATAATATTTAAATTTAAATAATAATAATAAATATTATTATTTAAAATATTTAAATAAAAATATTAAATTAATAAAAACTTTATGACCCTTCCGTTGACTGGTTTGCACAGATGGGAAAAAACCAAAAATGGCCGAACTCGGTGGTTAGCTCGCCGAGCCAGCTCACTGAGTTAAGTCTGAGCTCTTTTATGCCACACCGAGCTCCTCTTTCCATCACATTGACCAAGCTACTTGGTTTCTAAAACAATTCCACCTCGTTAAATCTACGACTCGGTTTACTTTCCATTTAGCTACTCTGAGCTAGTTACCTGCTCGACTCATCTCGGTCTTGGCCGATGCCAAGCCTTAGCTCTCTCTTCTTATGGGCTCGACTTGCCATCGTAATGTTGACCCCCTCTATTATACTTTAAGATCAAATGAAGTGCCAAGTTGATGCATCCAAATAACGAGCCGAGATCCTAGCTTGAACATCCAAGCCACCACTGCATCTGACCGACGAGCTCTCCGCCTGGTCGCATCCAACCGATGAGCTCTTCACCTAGTTGCATACAATCGATAAGCCCTCTACCAATCTCCATCATTTACACTTCCCTATTCACCACGTTTCATCATTTCATTTCTTGCTAACGGCTCAAGACTCTTTCTTTGTTTTTCCTACTAAGTTCTGCAATCAATATCCTTGAGCATGCTACGTCCCGCTCAGCTCATAGGTCGTTTCCTCAATTAAAATATGCATCATCTCGAAAAATCTCAGCCAACATTGAGCCTTTGAGATGGCTCATTTTTGTACTCCCTCCAAGCTCCATTAGCTTCCTCACATTGACCCACCGCCAAGCTCCCCATGTCGAGCTTGTGAAATGAGCTTTCAACCGTCTGAACAGCTGAGCTCCATTATACATCGTGCTCCCCATATTTTTTGAACATTTCACTATAACCAAGCTCCAAACCAAGATCCACACTGATTTGTTCCATAACGCCTTCCTTCCACAAACTGACCTCAAACAACTCTCCTCAGACTCATCTTCAATGACTCCCTTCATCAAAAATGTCGAGCTCCTAACGCTATAGTGGGCTCAATGCCTTAAGATCACTGTCGAATCACCTCACATTGAATCTACCTGCCGACTCGCATGGTCCTTAGTGAGCTCCCCTGTACTTGGTTTCCTAGCTCAACACATTCTTAATACAATTTCTAGCTCGTATGAGCTAATGGAGGTGGTTTCATTCTGCATGGCGATTAGTTCATGTAGCTGATGTTAATGTTTAATGCCTATGTCATCCCTACGATGATTGATCTCCAACCAAAATCTGACTAGGATCCTTTCCTTGACAAACTACCAAAATGAGCTTTACACGTCCGTGACAACGCTCCCACTCTTCATCGAGCTCAAACCATTCACCGGCTCATCAATGGCCAAGTAACTTAGCGTAACCAATGACAATCATTAGTAGGTGAACCAGTTTCCATAATAAAAACATGAGATGAATCGCCACCAATTACTTGGTGAATGACTCGGACTCCTCGCGACTCACCAACTAACTCAAACCCAGGAAATTACTATCCCCGAACTCTAACCCCACACACTTCTGAATCCCAAAAACCCAAAACTCTAAATTTTGGTGTTTCGGGAGTTACGGCTTTAGATTCTTCCAATCAATTTTTTCCAACAAGCGAGGTGAGTTCTGAACCCAAAAAATGTAAAAGCCCAAAATGGGCACCTCTGAAATGAGTTTCCAAAAACCAGAATGCCACAAACATTATTGTCTTTGATTCAGGTTTCCTGGGCTCGCTATAACTCGAATTCTACGCACATCTCACTCAATTAACTTAGCCCACATGAAATACCACTCATATGCATTGAATCTCCACTTTGCTATAACAATTTCTTACCTTCCGAGCTTTATAACTCCTTAACACCCGAGCTACTTGATCCATCTGTCGATTATGGTGAACTCTACATTCTCATTCAAAGTAATCACTCACCAAACTGTTAAATTTGACCAAGGGGTTTTCCATGATTCCATGTAGACCTGATCCCTAATCACCTAGCTTGTTATGAGCTCGTGTCCTCGTCCTTACATCTTCTAGCATGTCTGACCTATGCTGAGCCATCGGTTTCAACCATGGTGAGCCGAACCACTGCTCTTGTCTGCGAGCTTATAACAGCCAAGCTCAATGAATCCTAAAACTTCACATGCTCATGGTCTTCCCTCTAAAGTCTCGCTAAGCTCATGCTTCTGACACGGTGCATTGGTACTTCTGATACTCATTGTATGATGTCGAGCTCTCTACTACTTGTTTATTCCCAAACCCATTCCTGGAGCTCTAATTAGTAACTTGCTGAAATTCCCTTCGATATGATGATGTGAATCCTTCACCTGAACTGAGATCAAGCTCCATGCACTACGAGCTTCCTTCACCAATGACTCACCCGAGCCATAATCTGACACTCTGTATGAACCGTCTCCATCTCAAACTCGACCATTCATTGAGAGTTGTGAAAAAATCCCAAGCTTTAGAAAACACCGAGGTCACTTCTGAAAATTTTAAAGGTCGAGTCCTTCCAAAATTTCCACCACAATGAGCTATGTCCCATCGATCCACCGAGTTCTTACTTAACTTGAACTTCTAATATGAGTTGTCCATTGAACTACGTTTGCATTTGAGCTCGTTATTTTTCCTTGATCCTTGATCGACTCACCTGAGCTCGTTTAATGGTTACTTCACCAACATGTCTAAGACTCGTCAAGCTCGTTCCTATCTTGATTGAGATATTTTTGGAAGAGACTTATCATGAGGGCCCAAGCTAGCTCCCCAACCCTATCAAACACAATGTTCCAATTTCAAGCTCAAGAGCCTGTAATAATTTACCTAATTCAAACACAAGCCCAATAAAATGATTTTAATTTGCATTAATGCACTTATATGTTGATTTGGGCTCAACTGAGCTATATTGGAACATCCTTCCTCCCATGTGTTTGAAGATCCTTCTAAGGCATCATGAAAATATAGAAGAACTCTGGAAAATTTTATACACCAACTTTGACAATTTTAGCCTGTAGACCCTCATTGTTCATTTTTACCTAGGGGGTACAAATGGAAAACACCCCAGTACACTCCCAAACACCTCAATCACTTCAGATCCTTTAAATCTTTCCTTTGCAGGATCTCTGAGTGTTTGTATGAACTTCTAGGTTTTATTCTCATACCTGTGACAGTCACTGCCAATCAGCTAAGTTATTCCTCTTCCCTTCTCTTGCACATTTAGGGTTTTATTTTATTTAGCATAATTATTTACATCTAATTTACTATTATTTACTACATTTATACAACGGTTTAGTCCTCCTAATTAGATTAAATAGGATTACCACTTCCTCCCATTCAGTCCCAATTTTAGTTAATCAGCTACTGCCAATAAGCATAAAAGTAGAGATAAGATTAAGGATCCCCTGACGGTGGATGGCAAGTATTTGAATATTGAGGATTCTATTATGGCTGAGTTGTTCAATTTCTATTCTAGTTTGCTACAATAATAATATCCTCCTTGTAAGGAAGATAGCCTTGAAATGTTGCAACATATTCCTAAGTTGATTTTTGAGGACATTTTTTTAAACGCTTTTGACCGAAGCTATAAACCGGAGAGTTACGGAACCCTACCCATAAAAAGAAGAAATGAAAAGATCCCAAGAAACCAAAAGATGAATTACAAACAAAGAGGGCCCCATTGAGAAGAGAACAAGACCAAATGAGCCAACCAGAATCAAAGATAGATCCTGGAGAACAAAAACCAAAATAACAGAATGAGGAAAAGAGAGAAACTAGTGAAATCAGAACCGATGCCAACAAATGTCGGTAGTCTAGGACATATATTGCCACCACATTCTCGGCTCCTGCCACTACCTGGGCTACACCACCAATAAATTGTTTCCGCACTAAGGGACCCTATCGAGAAATAGGAGGAATTCAACCAAGGCACGGTCTCGTAATTCGTTGAGGTTATCAATTGTTGAATGCAGAGGAAATTGGGTATCAACAATATCTAGGGGTAAACAGTGAGGGTCTGGATGACCATTCCATAGAAGATCATACACATTCTTTACAAAATGAAGTAACTCTCTGTATTTTTCACCAAGCCACTGAATCCCCCTCCTAGGACCAATAGCCAGTTCATCTACCTCCTCAACCCAAAGTAAGGGATTAGGGAATAAAAAATTAACCAATTCCTTGTGCAGGCCACCCTAGTGAATGAGGTAGATGAAATAATTTGTGAAGGCCTCAACATAAGTGGAAATCATGTGAAGAAGAAGATAGAAGGATACGAAGGCATCTATAATGTCAGAATTATCCCGTGCTTGACGAGAGTCATACATGTATGATTCTCCCAATATGTTCTTAATAGCTTCTGCCTTGCAAATTGACGAATATTGAAAAATATCCAAGAATCTCACATGATAAATGGCCAAGGAGAGGTCAATCTCCATCCATTCACCGTGAAGCAAGATGAAAGAGAAGATGAAAAAATCCATTGAACTCACACCAAACAAGCAAAGAAGAGGAAATGTGGAAGGATGAGCCAATGACCAACTTAAAAACTTAGACACACGAGTCACCATTAAATTTGATGACAGATGCCAAAGCTCCCTTCATGTAAAATTATTTCAGGTAAGTTGAGCCAGTCCGTAGGATTACATGAAATCTTGGCAGCATCCAACTCATTGATGGCAACGTTGGCAAGAAAGTTGGCGGCATCGTTCACCTCTCTATAAATATGAGTGTTGCTCTATCTTTTTAATTTTCCAAACTAGAATAAATTTTGGAGATGTAGAATTTTAAATTCCAGAAAAGAGCCGAACCCTTGGAAATGGCATGAATTATGACTTGCAAGTCACCTTCAACCTGAAGACAATCACATCCTTAGGAGACAATGAGTTTGACACCCTCTAAGAGAGATTGAGCTTCTGCTAAGTTACATGTTCCATCTCTCAATGGAAAGGAACCTACCATAATAACATCCCCATGCTCATTTCTCATAACGCACCCTGCCCCTGATTTACCCGAGTTACCTCTAGAGGCCCCATCGAAATTGAATTTACAAAATACAGGGGGTGAAATCCATCTAGCACTACTCCTTTTGAGTAATTTTTCAATTTGAGATAAGCCATGCTGAACAATTGAATCTGGAGGGGGAATTTTGACTCAAGGCCAAGCTTTTATGATCTTTGCATCGTGCAAGGTGAATTTTGAGTTTTTCACGCTATGAGAGCTAAAATTCTCTAATATAACAACCTCCAATTTACCAATGAATGTCTAAAACCCTAAAGCATCCTCCCTGAATATTTTGATGTTGCGCTCCCACCAAATATGTCAAATCAAGAGAAAAGGAGCGATGATCTAAATAGAACTAAAAGTACATTTCCCCCCCAACTTAGGTCAAGCCATTAATGTTTCAGCAATTTTTTTGCAGGGAGCCAAACTAAGCCCAACTTACTAGATAACCAGTTCTACCTCTGAACCGCGAAGGGACAAAATAACAACAAGTGATCGAGATCTTCCTCTGTGTTTATACAGAAGATGCATTTAGAAGGACCAACATAGCCCCAAACTTTCCTCCTCTACTGCGTGAGGATATTCCCTTTGACAACTAACCATCCGAATATAGCTGCCCTCGGAAGAATCTTGGGGCTCCAACATTCTATCCATTTAGTGGCCCCATTACCAGACAATAAATCAATTTAATGTAGCTCGCTTTGATAGAATATGATCTAGAGGGGGTGCCTAGCCAAAGTAAGTTATCCTCCTTTGACTTGCAGGCCAACTTTCTTAGATATAGGGACTCCCTGAAGTCCATAGCTTCTTGATTGGTTAGGAAAAGAGTAGAAGGGTCCTTCCATATCATAGAGGGGGAACCATTAGGAGTCGTGGATCCATAATCTGCCACTTTGTTACCCTAAACAGCTTTATAAATCAACATTACATGGGAAATATTATGATTTATGGAGAGAGGTTCCGACTCATTCTAGCTATCCTTCTATAAATTTGTAGTTTTCCCATTACCAATTTGCCAGGAAACATAATCTGCAATGAGATGCATATATATGGTTAGAAAATTCCATATGTGTGACCCTCGAGGAAGCTCAACGCAAGAAAGAAGAATCTCTGAATGACTTACTCCCAAATATTTTTGAGATAGAACTTGATAAACCATCCTTTTAGGATCATAAATGAAATTCCAAACTAATTTGGCTCCTAAAGCAATATTTTGAAGCTCCAAATTGATGATTCATAGCCCTCCCAAATTTTTAGGGAGCTTAATACTCTCCCATTTTACCAAGTGGAACTTACGCTCCTCATTATTACCTTACCATAGGAAGGTTCTGATAATTCTCTCAAATTTGCTAAGGATAAATTTGGGAATCTTCAACATTGAAAGTATGTAAGTAGGGAGGGCACACAAAAATGATCGAATAAGGAGAGATATACTAGCCAGAGTGATCCATTTCCCTTTCTAATATTGCAACATATGAACCAAAGAATGCAACAGGTCATCCCATAATGAGGCTCTGCCATCCCTGGACAAAAGTGGAACACCAAGATATTTATGGGGAAGGGTGCCAAGTTCAAAGCCTAAAACAACACAGATTCTTCTCTGTAAATGAAGAGAAACATTAAAGAAGAAGATAACATATTTGTGGAAATTAATTACTTGACCAACAACTTTGGAATATGAATCGAGGATGTTATCAATAGCTCTAGCTTCAGAAACAGAGGCAGTTCCGAAAAGAAAGGTATCATCCACAAATTACTGGTGGGAGAGACATTGCAGATTCATGGCCATTTTAATGCCTTGCAAGGAACCTAGGGTGATAGAATGATGCATATCTCTACTTAGATCCTCATCCACAAGAATAAAACGAAAGGAGGATAAGGGATCACCCTGCCTGATCCCTCGACTACTAGAGAAGAATCCTCCCATTGAGCCATTGACAAGAATGAAGAAGTGAGAAGAAGAGACAAAAAGGTTGATCTAGCCACAAAAATGATCATTGAAACCCATCCTTTAAAGGTACTTGAAAAGAAATATCCAATTTAGGTGATCATAATCCTTGTTGAAATCGAGTTTGATAATCATACCGGGGGAATGGGAGGATTTCAAAGAATGGATGAGCTCATGAGAAATGACGATACCATCCAAAATGGATCTTCCATGAATGAAATTGCTTTGTTTTTTAGAAATAATATGATCCAAAAGAGGATGTAATCTAGAAGTGATGGCTTTATAAATAATTTTGTATGAAGTGTTACAAAGTGAGATAGGACGGAAATCATCCATCTATTCAGCAGGGTTTTTTTTGGAACATACAGATGAATGCATGATTCATTTCCCCCAAAATCTTCTAAAATATTCTAGATTCCTCCATAATGTGTTGGATATCCTCACCAATTACATTCCTAAAATCTTGAAAGAAGGCAGTCAGAAAACCATGAGGCTCATGTGCCTTATCTCTCTCCATAGAAAAAACTATGTTGCAAATTTCCTCCTTGGAGAAAGGGGAAAGAATTATACTATTTTCTTCATCATTGAAAATTATTTGAATATGATTAAGGAGATCTTGTTGCTTATCCATAAGAGAAAAACTCTCCCCATTTATCAACCCTTGAAAGAATGAGACAATTTCTTCCTTAATGGTTTCCTGCGATGAAATCCAATTACCATCCTTCATCTTCAATTTAGAGATACAGTTTTGATTTCTTCTAGCTTTAATCGAAGAATGGAAAAATTTAGTGTTTTTATCACCATATTTCAACCTAACCTCAATGGATTTTTGTCTCCAGAAGGTCTCTTCCTTAAGAAGGAGAACCCCCAACTCACTAAGAAGCTCCTTTTCCTTCCATTATTCTTCTTGACCTATGCAAACCCTAAAAATGATTTCATTCAAGCCTCGAAGGTCGTTCTCCACTCTCTACTTTTCCATAAAGATTTTCTTGAAAGAAGAAGCATTCCAATCAAGTAATTTATATTTAAGGAGAGATAAATTTTTCGAGAGAGTGAAAATTTTGTTCCCAATCACCCTAAAGGACTACCACCAACTTTTGATCAAATCAGGAAAAATGGGATCATACAGCCATAAATATTCAAATTTAAAGGGGGATCTCCGCGGAGTAATGTCAATTTGAACATTGAGGGAGATGGGAAAGTGGTCATAACCAGAAATAGGTAGGACTTCACTTTCCATAAGGTAATTATTTTGAAGCCAAGATTCCAACACCAAGAAGCAATCCAACCTGACTGCCATACCACCAAAACCCAGATGTCTATTTTTCTAGGTGAACCAACCCCTCTTAGGCTCGATATCCACATGATTTGAGGCCACAATAGAGGAGGTCAAATCCATTTGAGAGTGTGGTTTCCATCAAACCCCTCCTCTCTTATCTTTATCAAAAAGGGTAGTATTGAAGTCCCCTGCTAAAATGAATTTGCCTTGTGAAAATGACCTTACATCACTGTCTAACTTGGACCAAATCTCTTGTTTCTTGATAGGATTGTGAGGACCATAAACATTACATATTAAGAACGTATTGTTTGTATTTTTAACCTGAACATGACACCATTGAAAGTTTTTTTTAAAGAATATCAATAGACACTTTTCTTACATTCCACAAGACACCTAAACCTCCAGAATCCCCTTTCGAATCCACAAAAAAATGAGACCAACCTTTCCATTGTCACATCCAACTTGATGAAAAATTTTCTTTGGACATTTTAGTTTATTGAATAAAACATAGATCCATGTCTTGCTCAATAACAAACCACTTGAGCAGACGTTGTTTTTTAGGGGCGTTCAAACCCCTAACATTCCTAGAGAAGATTCTCATCCTTTTTTTGGAGAGGAACCACCTCTCCTACTTGAATATTGGAAAAAGGAACCTAACTAGTGTTGTTTCCTAGCATATATCTCTTGTTTAGAGAGTTGTTCCTTTGAGGGGTGGCCCGAAGGGTTTTTGGGACCCCAGTTGATTCACGTGAGAGTAGGAGTAGGAAGAATGGAACTGCGAGGAATAATCTAATCAACCCTCGTCTCTCCATTCGAGCCAGAAGTATCTTCTTCTACATCACGACATGCAGCCAAAGTAGCCTCTACCATGTCATGATCACTCACCCATTTTCCAACAATTTAGTAAAGACTCCATGACCTTCTTCAAGGCCTTCTTGCATTAAGGCCAGAAGATGGGTATAGCCCTGAACAACCAAAGTGATTTCCTTGACAAGAGAATAGGTAGTCGGATCGAGTTGCATGAGGTTGGGAGATGTCGTTCTGTTGTGGATGTCCTCCCTCCTAACTTGATCTATGCGATTAGGGATGTCTTCACTCCTAACTTTAGCATGAGGCTCGATGATTTTTCTCCAGGCTATATTGAGCGGGGTAGGGCTATTTCTACAGTCCTTTTAAAAATGACCTTTCTGCTTGCATTTGAAACAAATAAAAGAGATCTTCTCGTACTCGACCCTTTAAACCCATTTTATGGGAGGGGAAGAGATAAATATATATTCTTGTAATTTTTTGGCCATATTTATAGAGACACAGAACCACGCAAAGACTGATAGGGATACCTCAAGAGTCATGGGGTCCATGTGGATGACCCTTCCCAGTCTTTCACAAATATTTGTAAGAATTTTATGGTTCAAATTCTTGCTAGGAAAGGTGTATAATCTCACCTAGACCTGAAGTTCCTCCATGAATTCTTGCTCCGAGTCAAATTTGGTGCTCCAAGCTCTAATATGAACTCCAAAATCAAGGAACAATCTTTCTTTTCTGGCTAATGTTTCTTCCTTATGAGCTTCACCTTTTGAAGATGACCATGAAGAATCCCTTAGCTAGGAAACACACTTTGAAACTACTTCCCCATTGAGTATCACACCAACTATGAATTTCCTCAGTCGACAACAAACGACCCACAAATTTCGCAAATATCATGTGCTTACCAAGAAGAGAAATTTTCACAAATAGGTCATCCTGTTCATCGAGAAGAATAGAGACATATTCCTCTAGAAAATAACCTCCCATGACATGTCTACCCCCAGAATCATCTTCCCGATAAATTTTCATTGATTCCAACCTGGGGCCCAGGTGCCTGAGCATCTCTGATGAGAGGCTAGCACCATAGATACTTCCATGTCCACCATCGACGCTCCCTATGGAAAAATATTCGTTTCGCCTAAAGGAATTTGAATCTTTTTCCCCTGCTCCATCGCTCATTGACATAAAATTTAAGTCCTAAATTTATTCAAGAATTATCTAATTTCTGATGACATTAATACTAAGCTCACACAACCTTTTTCTATGGAATAAGTTCATAGATATGTATTTGAAATGATGGGAGACAAGTCTCCTAGAGTGGATGTCTTTCCTACAATTTTGTTTCAATCTTATTGGCATATTATTAAGTCTAATCTGCTTGATGTTATCTTTGAGTTCAAAAAGAATGATACCCTCTTAAAGGAATGGAACAATACTTTTTTGGCTCTAGCTTCTAAGGCCTTGGGATATAAATTGGTCTCAAACTACCGACCTATAAGTCTTTGTAATACTTCTTACAAGATCATCACTAAATTGTTGGCCACGAGGCTAAAACCTTTAATGGGCAAATTAATCTCATAATAGAAGAATGGTTTCAATGGAGGATGGTTGATTTAAGGTGGGGTGATAGCGGTTCATGAAGCCATACACACAACTTTTCATACCAAAGTGGTAGGAATGATCATTAAACTTGGCATGCAGAAGGCCTTTGATCGAGTGAGTTGGAATTTTATTCTAAAATTTCTTAGAAATTTTGGCTTCTATGATAAGTGGTGCTCTTGGATCCATAGTGACATCTCTTCTCATCGACTCTCAGTTTTAATGAATGGTATTCCCACTAGTTAATTCACCAATAATAGGGGAATTAGACAAGGTGACCCTTTATCACCTTTCTTATTTATCCTCATGGCTGACACTTTTAGTAGAGCATTGGTTGTGGCTAAAATCTCTAATTCTATATCAGGTATTACCATTACCTCTAAAGTTGCTACAGCTACCCATAGTCAATTCACAGATGATACTTTTTTTTTGGGTGCACCTTCGGTGGTAGAGGCTATAATTTTGAAAAGACTCCTGAATTGCTATCAATCTACCTCGAAACAACTTATTAATTTCACCAAGAGAAACATTTCTTTTATAAATACTCCCCCTAGTAGACAAAGAAATATTATGGCCATCTTTGGATGCAACATTATGGATCTTCCATCCTCTTACTTAGGAATCCCTCTTTTTAAAGGAAGACATCTTAAAAATCTTTGGAACCTTGTTATTGAAATATTTCAGAAGAATTTTATTGGTTGGAAAGATGCTCTACTCAGTCAAGTGATGAGTGCATTATTTGACTTGTTTATATCATCTATGTGATTATTGATTTGTCATTAAACATGATTAATTAGTGCATGGGGATGCTTTATATAGTTGTATCCTAGTAAGTTCAATGCATTTCTCTTATTTTTTTTTCAAGAAACTTGTTAACCATAGAATCTCCCACTAATTACCTTTGTGAGTGAAATGTGGTGACATGTGCAGGATAATAGTAGATATTTACAGCCAATGGTGGGAATTGTAATCAAGGAGTCTGAGTTCTGGAGCCATCGTGCTAGTCATGGAAAACGTTTTCCATTGACAACCTATAAACATGGATCTTGTTTTTAGCAGTTATGTAGGATTTAATGAAATTTAATAGGGTTGTTAATGGAATAAGTCAATGCCTACAATTTTGGTGCATGATGTGTAACTAACTATGTCTATATAGACATATCCTTGAAGAAAAATTTAGTAGTTAGTTGATGTTGGTAATCTGCAATACAATTTATAACAATTAGTATCTATTTTCCAGTTATGTACTGAGTATGTTATGGAAATTTTCTGAATCAATATATTAGATGTTGTTTTGAATATCTTGTGGTGTTGAGATTACCTCCATCCCAAGGAAGAGCAAGGGCCCACTCGACCAAGGTGACTGGAGGATTTTACGTTTATGCATGCTCGTGGTTTCTGATAAGTTACAGTTTGAATGCAATTACTTATTTCCTTTAATGTAATTTCTATTCAGTGTGTGTTATTTCCTTTCATGAAATTTCAATTATGAGTGTGTCATTTCAATTTAGAGTGTGTGTTATTTGCCTGTTATATTGATTTGGTGTGTACATTTCAATTCCAGCAAAGTATTTCCATTAAATGCATTTCATCACATTGTAATGTCGTTTCAGTAGTTTAGCATTACATTTCGATAGATTAGGAGAGACAAAGAGAAACATAACAACAAAATCCCCCCAAAAGGAACCACCAAACAACTGAGTTGTATAAAGCTTCATTGCATACAACCTTGGACACACAGCCCTAGTTTTATAATGACACTAGAAGAAGAATATGTTAGTTAAATGATTGGAGAATACAACGACCCAAAATTTTTTGGCGTCATTGTCAGGGACACCATAAGCACAACACGCCATTTTATTCACTTTACATGTTATGGGTGTTAATGAAGTTAATCTATGTAACCTAGTAGAAGTCCTAGGCCTTGTTTACATACCCAACCTTGATGCACATTCCATGGGACATTCAAGGGAGATTTATACCATGTAATATCCAAATAATATCTCTAAATAGAGTATAAGTAGGGAACACTGAAAGTGACACTGAATCTAATACAATGCCTAAAATCCCTTCTGAACATTCTACATCATCCTATTTAGAACTAGAATAACCTTTAGAAATGGGAGATAATGGGAATAATGAGAACCGAAACTTGGGTAGAACCTTTACCTATCCCATTGTCTTAGATGAATATGAGGATGCGCCTATGAAAAATATCTCACCATCTATCCTCCATATCTTCCGAGGAATGTCTACAGAAGAACCAGACCAATTCTTATTGGAATTCAAAGTTCTTTTCCAGACATGTGACTACAAAATATACAATTAAAAACTCAAACTATTTCCTTCCACCCTCAAAGACTCTTTTATGAGGTGGTTCATGGAATTGTCCCCTAACTTCATTCATTCTTGGGAGAACATGGAGAACCTTTTTAGAAAAATATCAAGACTACTGTAGGGGAAGAGATTGGAAAGAAGATTTTTTCCAAATAAAGCAAAAGGAAGATGACAATATAGAAGATTATCTGGATAGATTTCTATTTCTCCATCAGAGGAGTGGTTATGAGTTATATGTAGAACTCACTAGGATAGTTTTCCTTAAATTACTTGATGAGGAAACCAAGGATTCCCTCCATCTAATGGGAGGAGGTGATATGCACAAACATATCATGGAAGATATCAATGAGCTATGCAGAATTTACTCTAGAGCATGAGGAGGTATAAGGAAAATAAAAACATCCAAGACTACCCTAGGTACCTCAGAACTTATGGAGGAAATGGATAACATGAAAACATACATCTTGTTGTAATTAACATCAATAATAGATGGAATGAAAGCCAAGACTGGTGCTACAAAAGAACCTCTAGACATATACTACCCTAAATGTAGGAAGATACATCCTTTGAGAGAGTGTTGACGAGGCCATAAATTGGCCGTAAATTACCATTATTTTGTCCTTCCAAGTTACCTTTGAAAGTGGATTTAAATGTAATCTATGAACTTATAGTTTGCTTAATATAGAATATAGGATATATATCGTGTTCAAGAAAATTTAGAAATCTTTTGTTATCTATTTTTTTGACTAATCCTATTGATTATTTGCGAAAAGATGTAAAGTCTTGTGTATGTATGACATAAAGGAAAGATAATTCTAGTATTGGTAAAAGTGAAATTGATCATGGATGGTATATTTAAACTCACCATCTAATTTCATATTCAGAAAATTCCTCTCAAAAAATTATGCAAGTTCAAAAAAATAAAAATCTCAATCCAAGATCGTATGCAAAAGTTATAGTTGTTTTAGAGTTATTTCTGGAAAATCACAGGATTAGTTCCAGAACTTGCAGAGTTAGTTCCAAAACTCATAGGGTTAGTTCTGGAACTCACAGAGTTAGTTCTGGAACTCACGGGTTTAGTTCCCTAAAACTAAATCAGATTTTGACAGTTTTTGAGGAATTGTGAAAGATCAGATAATCCAATGGAAAATATGAGAGAGGTTTTTGTTTATAGCAATGTGATTAACAAAAAACTTATTCAAATTTGCTACAGGTATTACCAATCAAGAGATATCTAACTTTGGCAGTGAGCATGTAGTCTGAGGTTGATCAAAGTGTATTAGAAAAGTACTAAAAGTTCCATCCCAACAGGGGAATAGAAAATGTCAAATGAAAAATCTGAGAGAGGCTGTTTTTTTCATAGAAATGTGTTTAACAAAAACCTCATTGCATATTTGCTATAGGTTTCTACCAATGAAGAGATATATAACTTTTAGTGAGCTGCAGTCTGAGGAAAAGTGTATCAGATGAGCTCTAAAAGTTTGCATAAACAGAAACAAAAAATTCAAATCATAAAATCTGAGAGGTTTTTGTTCATAGTAATGTGTTTACAAAATTTTTTATTCAGATTTGCAATAGGTTTTACCAATGAATGTCCCTAAATCTAACTTTTAGTGAACTGCAGTTCGAGAAAAAAGTGTATTAGACAAGCATCAAAAGTTCCTGCAGTCAAAAACAAAAAATTTAAATGGAAAATTTGAGCAAGGTATTTGGTCAAAATGTTTCATATTTTGAGGAAAATCAGGTTCTTCCAATAATGCATCAGAAGAATAAAATCATTATACATTCTTGTTACCGAATTTAAGTAAGGAGATGATTTGAGAACAAATATGCCTAAAATAGCAGTGAGAGGAGACTTTGACTCCAATAATCTATATCTCTCTCCATATTTTGTGGAGATGGAGATCTTAGTTGTTAGGATTGGAATAATTGGAGATAAGATCAGATTATAATTTCCTAAAATAAGGAGTTGGTTGGATGCATGAATTATAAATACAACCTTCCACCACTGGGATATGTAATGCTTTCCTCCCAAGATCATAAAGATTTGTTCTTTCCTCTCAACATATTCTGTAGTTTTAAGATCTCAGAACATGTATGATTTAAATTTTCTTCCAAGGAATGAGTTGGCCACTCATTCCAAGGAAGATGAATCTGTGTATTTATGTTTATGTTTATTCATTTCTCTGTAATTCATTATGTTGTATTGTTTTTAACTTTGTATTGTAAAAATTCAGTCTGTTGTGAACCTATAGGTATTTCATTTAATTATGTTTATTTCCAATTTAACAATTTCAATTCATTCAAGTGTTTTTTTATTCTTGCAAGTTTGATTTCCTTCATGCAAGTATGATTTATTTCATGCAAAATTTATTTCTCCAAGTGTGCCTTTATTTTTGCAAGTGTGCCTTTAAATTTCTGCAAGTGTGATTTATTTTATGCAAGTTTGGTTTGTGTTTAAAGGATCTGTTTTCCAATATATTATTCTATTAATGCATATAGCCTTCGGACACCAACCCAGATTGACATTATTAATGGTGAGGATTGATGACCCTCATCAAGTGTCCTTTGGATGTCACAGACATGTGTTTGATCTGTGATGTCATTGATCATGATACTAACCATTGCACTTTCTTACCTCAGTTGAAATAAAGATTGAATGTCATGTCTCAAGAAAATGTAAAGGTAAAAAAATTTCAAAAGCCAAATAATCAGGCTGTGTATGCCCCTAGACTTGCTTAGAACCCTTGGACGATGTCATGGACCAGCTAGGCTCCTCAGCCTACTTGGGGACAACTTGAGTGGACACCACCAAACTGGATGGTTTACCCACATCCACCACCATATATGACTCCCTACAATCAGTAGGGTTGGAAACCACCAGCCAATTCAAATCCATGACAAAACCAACCATGGGTACCTCAAAAGAATTCTAATCAATAAAGGAGGTTCTAGCAACCACATCAGGCTTTAATGGCCCCACCACAAAACTATCAACAATAGGGGAAAGCAGTAAAAAGTTAACTTCCAGCCAAGCCTGTAGCAAACCCTAAAAATCAACAAACAAATTCAATTAATGAAGCAAAAAAAAGTGGTACAATGCAGGTTAATGCTATCAATAATATGTAGCTAAAGTCTGGGAGAACAGTGAATAATCCTCCTATTGTTATCATAGAAATACCTGAAGAAAATTAGAAAGAAAAGACACCTGAGGAAAATGAAGAAACTGAACATGTTCCATAAATGCAAGCAACTAGGAATGGTCAAGGAAAATATAATAATGCACATGCATCTCCTTTTCCAGAACGATTACAGGAAACTCGAACTACAAAAGAAACAACACTAGTTCAAGAGTTGAAAAAGATGAACATTGAGGTCCCACTTCTGAGAGCAATAAGGGACATTCCTGAATTAAACTAGACCATTAGAGACCAGTGTATAAAGACACCAGGAAGAAAGAAGAAATACCCAAAAATGGTCAAAGTGGAAGGGAATCTAGCTGATCTTATTACTGGAAAGCTTATTTCACCAAAATATGGGGATCATGGCAGTCCAATCATTATTATTTTTGTAAATGGTTAGTCAATATCTAACGTTCTGGTGGATCTTGGTGCCTCCATCAATGTTCTAACATCAGATATGTTCAATCTGTTGTCTTTAATAGGATTGCAGCCAACCAATACTGTTCTTCAATTGGCAGATCAATCTATTGTTGTACCAGATGGAGTGATTGAGGATGTAATGGTCACGATTGAATCTTGGGAGTATCCCATTGATTTTATGGTCTTACATCCTAAAACTCAGAAGTTGGGATATCCAGTCATCTTAGGAACGCCCTGGTTGGCTACTATTGTTGCATATATTGACTGTAGGTTGGGGAAAATGACCATTCTAAATGGGCGAAAATCAAAGAATATTTCATTGGATCCTCTTGCCCAGCCATATGTGGATGTTTGTGAACATGTATGGGTAGATTATTCAGATACTAATCATATGATTTCTTCTTATTTGGCCACCATTGCAGCGAAAAATCACATGGAAGAAATTTTTGAGTCATAAACTGTGGCTATGGAAATCGAAACTGAGGCTAGAGAAATTGGAATTGAGGCTACGGAACCATCTGTTCTAAATACAACCAATAATATTACCTTGGTAAGTGAAATTTCCAATGAAAATTGTAAAGATACCTATGCTTATCATGAGTAATGTGCAGTCATTGATTTCTATTGTCCATTAACCAAGGTTATGTCTCTTAAAAATATGACTATTTTACACATGCTTCAGCCTCATGTTTTTCCCTTGAATTTTTTAATTGTTGAATTAGAGCTTGCTATTTTGAAAGATACCAAGCAAGTGAATGTTGACATAGGAAAAGAGTTGACCATTGGTAATAACTTAGAGGCCATCCAAGAGACTAGGGTTGTAGAAATATTGAGGAAACATTCCCAATTTTTTTCTTGGGATTATATTGATATGAAATGGATCCATCCAAACATCTGCACTCATCATATCTACACCAAGGATGTTAAACATGTGAAATAGCCACAACGAAGAATTAATCCAACACTTAGAGACATAGTCGAAAATGAGATAGAAAAATTGTTGAAGGTAGGATTCATCTATCTTATATCTGATAGTCATTGGGTATCACCACTAGTTATAGTTCCAAAGAAAAATGGTAAATGGAGAATCTATGTAGACTATAGGGAACTTAATAAAGCCACCAAGAAAGACTACTTTCCCCTTCCCTTTATTGATCAAGTTTTGGAAAATCTTATAGGTAAGAAATATTTCTCCTTCTTGGATGGGTTTAGTGGGTATAACTAAATTAGTATTGCACATGTTGATCAGGATAGAACCACCTTCAATTATCCTTTGGGTATATTTACATATAGAGTCCTACCATTTGAGATTTTTAATACACTTGCTACTTTCCAGAGAGTAGTTTTGGCCATTTTTACAAATATTACAAATGACTGTGTTGAAGTTTACATAAACGAATTCACTATCCATGGTTCCACTTTTGATGAATCTCTGAACAATCTTGAAAAAGTATTAACTAGATGTGAGCAGCACCAACTTTCCTTGAGTCATGAAAAATGTTTAATTATGGTTGATCAAGGAATTGTCTTAGGTCATCATATTTCTGCCAAAGGAATACAAGTTGGCCCCAAAAATATTGAAGTAATTACTTATTTTCAGGTATTCTAGGCGGTTCATCAAAGAATTTAGTAAAATTGTTGCACCTATGGTTATTTTGGTGACAAAATATTGTGTTTTTGAATGGTCTCCTCAATGTCAACAGGATTTCAAGGTTATCAAAGAGAAGCTAACCACCACTCTAGTCTTGAGAGAACCCGACTGGGGATAACCTTTCCATATTCACACTGATGCGTCTAATAAAAAAATGGGAGATTTTCTTGGACAAAAGGATGAAGAATATCATATGTATGCCATTTATTTTATCAGCAAAAATCTGACCCCTACAAGGAGAAACTACACCACTATGGAAAAATAATTTTTAGTTGTTTATTCTCTGAATAAACTCAGACATTATATTACTCGATACAAAATCTTTGATTATACTAACCATTCGACCATAAGGTATTTGATGAATAAACTAGTAGTGGGGCTCTAAATTATCAGGTGGTTACTCTTGTTGCAATAATTTAACTTATCAATTATTGATAAGCCAGGAAAGACTAATGTTGTTTCTGATTCCTTTCAAGATTAAATGTTTCAGGAGAAGAATAAGCAGTACAAGATCATTTTCCATATGAACACTTGTTTGCAATATCGACTCAGCCTCCATGGTTTGTTGATCTTGTGAATCTACCTAACTATAGGGAAGTTTCTATCATACATCACCAATACGTAATGAAAGAGATTAGTTAAAAAATATTCAACATATAAATGGTGTAACAGAATTTTATTTAAATGTTGTCATGATATTGTTCTTCATAGGTGTGTTTGTGAGGATGAATTATATGACATACTGAGAGCTTGTCATGATGAGCATGGAGGAGGACATAACTCAGTAAAGAGGAAAATTCATAAGGTCCTTGGAGATGGGCATTACTGGCCTTCTCTTCACAAGTATGTCAGGAAGTACGTGTGGCAGTGTGATGAATGTAAAAGAATGGGAAATCCTACATTGTCCACGGAAATACCTCTCAATCCTCAAACGGTCTTAGGACCATTTGAGAAGTGGGGTATTGATTTTGTTGGACCTTTTGATCCCTCATCCTTTGGGAAAGAGTACATGTTGGTGTGCATTAATTATGTCACAAAGTAGGCTGAGGTTCAAGCATTGGCATCTACCAATGAAGATGTTATAGGTGACTTTTTGTTTAATAGGGTTATGCTGAGATTTGGCACCCCTGGAGCTATTGTATCTTATCAGGGACCTCAATTTGCATCTAACATGATTGAGGATTTCCTAGAGATCTACCAAATCAAGCATCAGAATTCATCACCATATCACCCCCAATCCAATGGGCAGGTAAAAGTTACAAATAGAGAGTTGAAGAATATTTTAACCAAAGTTGTCAATGCAGATAGAAAAAATTGGGTACCAAAACTCCCATAAGTGGTTTGGGCCTACAATACAACCTGGAAGACCACTACTGGTTTCTCCTCATATGAACTAGTTTATGGGAGAAGCCATTTTTACCCATTGAGTTTGAATTATAGACTTGGAGGACAACAATGGAAGTTGGCATCGATTTGGATGAAGCACAACGTGAGAGAGTAGTGTAACTGAACGAGCTGGATGAAATGAGGATGGAGGCACAACAAAAAACTAAGATTCTTCAACATCAAAGAAAATTTTGGCATGATGCTTGTATCAAATATAGGAAGTTCAATGAGGGATATTGGGTCTTTCTTTTTGACTCAAAGTATCAATAGTTCAAAGGCAAGCTAAGGACAATATGGTTGGGACCATACCAGATCGAACAAGTGTTTGATAATGGCTCTGTGAGATTGTTTCCAATTGATTGAGATAGATTAACTCTTATGGTGAATGGACATAGATTAAGGATGTATCTGCGTCCTTTGGATAAATAAACCTTCAAAAAATATATGCTACTATGCAAGATATTCAGTGGAGGAACATGGCTCTTCCCATGATGAGTAGTCATTTTTAAATTTGAATAAATAAAGATGATCATGCTTTCGATCTTCTTTCCCTTAGATTTTAGTTGTTTTTTTTTGTTTCATACTTTCAATAAAGGTGGGCATGTCTATTTTTAGAATGTACACTACTCACATTTTCTCTATGAGTGTAGGATGTGGAAATCTACAGATATTGGAAAGTTGGGATGGAAAGGGTAAGTGCATTTTACTTCGCTACGGATATTAACTTTTGAATCACTCCCCCATCACATTTACTTATCATGATTAAATCAATACACAATTTTCAATGCATTTATTGGGAATATCATTCAAAATCTTGTGACGCAAAGTGGGGTGTAATGAATAATAATGAATCATAATTAGCAATGATACCACATATGTCAAACTTCTAAGAAAAGGACAGGATGTTTTATAAGAAGGACATGAGCCATGATTATTCAATATGATGGGGTGTGTGCCGTACCATGCATTAAAACTTCCCACACATACTTGGTCCTATCAAATTTTCACGTCATAAATTTTGAGTGACTTAAGGCAATTAAAAGGTTGTGGTATATTTCAAATTTTCACTCATCAAAAACTTCATGTCATTTCTCTGTGAGTTCAAACACAACATCGATCTTCTACACAACTGTCCAAATTCATCTATACTATGGGGCAGAAGAAGAAATTTGAACCAGACTCTTCAAACCCACTGCTTAGGAATGCTACAATGTCCCAGGTATTTTATGATTTTGGATGGCTAGAATTTATTAGGAAATTCAAAGGATTTGATGAAAAGTTAGTTGATGAGTTTCTGATAAATTTTGAAGCCACTTACCCGCGAATTGGGGGAAAAAGAGTAGAAATAAGTAGTCAAGTTGTTTTTGACCTATTTGGTTTACCATACTTTGGTCTCAAGGTTATGAAAAATGCTCCTCTTAAACACCTAATGCCCTTGTTACATGAGAAAAATGAAGCTCTTCCAGAAGTAATCCTCACTTCATATGGTACTCAGAAGGGGATTAAGCGGGAAAATTTACCTGGTATTTGGAAGGAAGTTGTTAAATGGGTCAACAGGTACTTTATCTGTGACAGAAAACCATCTGTGCTTGGATGGTATTTTTTGAAGATTTTAATTCATTTGAAGAAAGGAAGCATAAACCCTACACTCAAGGTAAATTTACCTAAATGTTTAGCTAATGTAGTCATCAAAGTGGGACATAAATATAAAAATGGAGGTGGTATGGCTACATTGAAACACCCAGGGTTTATTCCATTGATCTGTTCACATATGGTTTTCTATAGAACCAAGAGAAGGATCGAACAAATAAGTGTAGTCTTTTAAGATACAAAATTCTAAGGGTAAAAACACTTTACCAGTTCCTTATTATATTTCGTTGAGGCCAAGAAGGTCTTGTACTTTGCAGAGACCTGAAGTTTCTCAATTGGAAGTTTTTCATGATGATTCTAATCCCATTGGGAGGAGAAGGAAGAGGTTGGTACCTCAACTGTCCTTGATGAACAATATAAGGATGATATATTCACAACAACTATCCCTGCAACATAAATTCTAGATATTTTTACAGCGCTAGAAACTGAGTTAGGAGCTCTGGAAATGCCTTCAGCACCAGATATACAGACCCTGGTGCCAAAATATGTTGCAATGGAGATTGGAGGCTAGGAATCACATGGATATGATGTAACGAGGTGTTATCTGGATGAAATTACCTCCCTAAAGGAAAATTTAAAAGGTATGAAAGAAATCAACTTATCTTTGCAAACTGCATTTACATAGAGAACTGTAGAAAAAGTGAGGGAAATTACTACTTTGAAGGTAGAGGTTATTAGTCTCAAGAGACAAATAGATATAGGCCTTAAAGTATGGGATGATTTAAATTTGTTATCTCTTCAGAATAAAGGATTAAAAAAGGAAAATAAAAAGTTAAAAGAGGAGATTGAGGCCAGTGCAAATGAGAAGAAGAAGTTAGAATCTATTTTATACTTTGTTTGTCCATTGGCTTGTAAGCTTTTGGCCTATAGGAAACCTTATGTTGTCTATATCATGTTTGTCTAAGAGCAATTCTATGCTTGAAAATTAATGAGAATGTGCAGTCAAGAACCTCATTAAGCTCCTGATGGAAAAACCTTTTTGTCAATTTATCAAAACATTACCCATGAGATACAAAATCAACTGTGTGAATTTTACCTCCACAACTGTTGGTCATCAATGTGCCTGATTTATTTATTAATCTATTTTTGGGAGATTTTTAGTTGAAGGCCTTTTAGTCCTTGCTTAGGAACCAAATTACATGGGGCGAACAAACAAACATTTTCACTCAAACAACTCGCACCATAGGTTTCTACATTAGGCCTACCCATCACAATGATGTGGCCATAAACAAAAGTTTCCGATCTCTTTATTATTAGGCTGGTATTGGGGAAAATATTTCAAAGATTCTACTTAAATGTGTGTAGGATTTTGAGGCCCATAGTTAGAAACATTTTGCTGAAGCAAGACAAGCTTGTGATAGAAGATGAGATACCTTAAACTTGCCTTTAAAAGGAGGGAAGTTATCTCTCCTCAGAATCTCAGTTGGTGTATGCAGACGGGTGATGCATTGGTTACAATAATTCAACAGTTGTCTAAGAAAAATGACAAGGAATATAGTGATGAGTGGGTAGGAACACATGTGAGGCCACCTCTTCTCCTAAATCTGATTACTACCTGGTAGAATAACGTTACCCACTCACATGATAGTTTCACAGCTTGGGTGAAAGTTATTTCAAACAATCAGAGATGCAAAGGAACTAGGAAACAATATGCAGATCAGTTTGAGGAATATGATATGGCACAACAGCTTGGCCTTAGGGCAGGGAAAATATGAGTTGCATAGGGATATGCATCAGGTAAAGTGCAAGAGATATGATGAGCGCATTATTTTAATTATTTATATCATCTATGTGATTATTGATTTGTCATTAAATATGATTAATTAGTGCATGGGAATGCTTTATATAGTTATATCCTAGTAAGTTCAATGTATTTCTCTTATTTTGTTTCATGCAACTTGTTAACTGTAGAACCTCCCACTAATCGCCTCTATGAGTGAAATGTGGCGACATGTGCAGGATAATAGTGGACATTTACTATCAATGCTAGGAATTATAATCAAGGAGACCAAGCCTAGATCCGTCATGCAGTCATGGAATACTTTTTCCATTGATAACCTATAAACATGGATCTTGTTTATAGTAGTTCTGTAGGATTTAATGAACTTTAATAGGGTTGTTAGTGGAAGAAATCAGTGCCTACAATTTTGGCATGATGTGTAACTGACTATGTCTGTATAGACATCTCCTTGAAGAAAAATTTAGTAGTTGGTTGATGTTGGTAATATGGAATACAATTTATAACAATTAGTATCTATTTTCTAGTTATGTACTTAGTATGTTATGGAAATTTTCTGAGTCAATATATTAGATGTTGTTTTGAATATCTTGTGGTGTTGATATTACCTCCGTCCCGAAGAAGAGCAAGGGCCCACTTGACCAAGATGACTGGAGTCTTTTACGTTTATGCCTGCTCGTGGTTTCTGATAATTTATAGTTTGAATGCAATTACTTATTTCCTTTACTGAAATTTCTATTCAGTGTGTGTTATTTCCTTTCATGCAATTTCAATTCTGAGTGTGTCATTTCAATTCTACAATTTCAATTCAGAGTGTGTGTTATTTGAATCCTGTTATATTGATTTGGTGTGTGCATTTCAATTCCAGCAAATCATTTCCATTAAATGCATTTCATTATAGTAATATTTTTTCAGTAGTTTAGCATTACATTTCCATAGATTAGCAGAGACATAGAGAAACATAACAACTAAAACCCCCCAAAAGGAACCACCGTACAACTGATTTTCATTAAGCCTTGGACACATAGCCATGGTTTTATAACGACATTAGAAAAAGAATCTATTAGTTAAATGATTGGAGAATACAACAACCCATCATCAAGTTGGTAAGCTTCAAATGGTTAAAAAAAATCTGCAAGGCCTTCTTATATATTTTATGTCACTGCTCAAATTGCCTTCCTCGGTTTTTTCTCGCATTGAACAAATCCAAAAATAGTTTTTATGGTTGAAAAAGGATTCATTTGTTTTATTGGAATGTGGTCTACAAGCTTACAGATCTAGGTGTTCTTTTCCTTCGAAGAGTATCATAAATTAATACAGCTATGTCAGCTAAGCTCAGTTAGGCTATTTCTTCCAAAGGTAAGTCCCCATGGACATAATTGTTGATCTCTAAATATCTTTCTTCTCAAGAAGACTTATTCTCTATTGATATTCTGAGTGGATCTATTATTTGGAATTCCATAGTCAACACTCAATCCCTATTGTAGTTACGCACTAAATGGTGATTAGGTAATCAAAAGCACATTGATTTATGGAAATATTGGTGGATTGGTGAGAATCCCTTAATTTCTTATTCTTTTTGGGATCCTATCAGACAACATTTATGTGGTAGAACTATTAATGGTCACATTGACAAGTCTAAAATTATGCCTTCCTGGCTCTTACCATCTTGGGAAGGTTGCAACTCAATCCAGATGCAGTGCCTTGATAGCCTCAGACCCTAATTTCTTAACAATACATCCAGTTCTCCCAGATGGAAGATACTTGCATTTGTCCACTCTCTCCCTCGGGAGTCTTTTTTTTTAAAGATGCCTTTCTTTCTATCCAGCTTCCCTCTTGTGACCCTATGCTGAAACAATTCTGGATCCCATATGTTGCTCCCAAAATTGGTTTTTTTTCTTGGCTCACCTCTTGTGATTCATTCATCTAAGGAGAAAATATTAAACGTATAGGTTTCTCTCTCCCAAGTCGATGTGTCCTCTGCCTTAGTGATTTGGAAACTTCTACCCACCTTATTTTTCATTACCCTTTCTCTCATTCCCTTTGGAGCCTCCTTTTGTTCATTTTTGGGGTTTCTTGGGTGTTCCCCACCTCTCTTTTGGATGTTATTCTTCAATGGAAATCCCCATTTAGTCATCCAATGTCATTGCTTGCTTGGAAGCTCCTCCTATTACATACGATGTGGAATATCTAGAAAGAGAGGAATAAAATAATATTTAAAGATCAGACTCAAGATCTATGGCATGTTTTATTAGGAGTGGTTTTTGGTTTTCAAGAGAATTTAAATTGTTTCATCTGGAAGCAACATAAGTAGAAAATATCACTTAATTTAATCGACCCTTGGTATAAACAACTTAAAATTTACTTGGATCTGCCTTCCTCTATTGCAGCTATAGCTAATACCTTTTGGTCCTCCCCTCCTATCGGTTGGCTTAAAGTTAATGTTGATGGAGCTGTTAAAGGAAACCTGAGAGCCTTAGGTAGTGGGGCTATTCTCAGAGATGATTTGGGTCAACCCTTGGCTATTGCTGCAGTTAATTTTGGTGTAGGGACTAATCACAGAGTGGAATCCCTGGCTATTCTCAAAGGGATGGAGTTAGCGCTTAGAATTGGATCTGGTCAACTTATTATGGAAAGTGACTCCCTAAACATGGTCCATGTCCTCAATTTAAATGAGCTTGTAAGTTGGACTATAAGAAATATAATTGATGAAATCTGCAGCATGCAATCTCACTTCTAAAATATCATCTATCAACATATCTATAGGGAAGGAAAAAGAGTTGCTTATGTTTTGGCCAACCTGGGGTTGTTATCTGAAAATCAACAAATATGGATTGGAAATTTTTCTGGGAACCTACTATCTGTGTTAGCAAATAACCACCCAAAAGCTTTATACTCTTATGGAGATGTTGCTTACTCTTTTCATTGTAGATTTTGCTTCATCTTGTTTCAGCAAAGCTAATATCCTTGCCTATCCCCTTGTCATTGGTGGAAGTAAGTATTTCACTATTGTTACCATTTATTGTTATGAGGAGACTTGTGCATGTGAGATGGATCTCTTAATCATATCTCATTTGAAGAAATTTTTTAATTATGGCAATCGTTTGTCAAATCACCCTTTGGCACATGTGAGAAATAGGTCTAGCAGAGCTAATGATCCTTTATTAAATCCCCTTGGGATAATGTTTGAATTGTTGGTTGCTTTCTATGTTTTTTAAATGGGGGCCTCTCTCCACCAAGTTGAGCCTGCTAGTTGTGATGAATTACAGAATGACCTTGATGTTTGGAACTTACTGCTAGAGAAGGGGTTTACTCCTTTTATAGAGCGACTTTCTGGACATTCTATTATAGTTTATAATAGTATCCTTGTGTCGTGGAAAAAGGGAAAGTCAAGGTGGGTCAGACTAAGTTTGAGATTACAACGGAATCCATTACCGCCTCCACTGTCCTTCCTATCATTGGTGATATTTACTTCAAGCATTCACTTAAAACTGAGATGGGAAACTTTTTAAAGCGAGTAGAACAACTAAGAAAATACCAGTCTGGTTACGAATGTGCTTCTCTACCCCCCCCCCCCACAAGACAGAGTTGCAGAGCAGATTATGAGGCATTTTACACTCGAAGGGAGGTACAAACTGATATACAGGCCCCATATCTTCCTTCTGGCACACTTACGCCATGGAAAAAAAGTAAATTTGGTAAATTTTCTATTTCAGTCTCTGGATTGTTGAATTAAGAAAGCTCACAAAGATGAAGGTCCTCTCCTTCATCAGTGTCTCCTCTTTTTATTATTTAAACTTGTTGCCTCCCCTGGTGATTTGGCATGTTTTCCAACCAAATCTAACAATCCTTGTCATGGTCCCCATCCTCCTCCTTCCATTCCCACCTCTTCCCATCACCTCCACCGCTGCCTCGAGCTCTCTCCTAGCTCTGACTCCGATGTATTAATAATGGACCATCGTGCTGCTGCTTCCCCTTTTTTTTATTTTCCACTTCTTTCCCCTTCTCCTTGCCCTACCACTTCTCCTCTTGTGGTGACTAAATATGATTTGACCTCTCCCATCCTTTCTCCGGTCTCTACCACATGCATTGGTGCATCATCTCGCATCCAATAAAGTGCCTTAGATCTAACAATGGTGGTGAATATTGTAGAAAGGCTTTCAATGATTATTGTTCAGTGAATGGGATATTTAGAGAAAAAACAGTTCCAAGAACACCACAGGAAAATGGTGTTGTAGAAAGAATGAACAGGACAATCATGGAACGTGCTAGAAGAATGAGGATACATTCTGGACTACCCTTATAGTTTTGGGCAGAAGCAGTTGATACATCAGTTTATTTGATTAACTGTGGGCCTTTAATTTCACTAGATGGAGGAATACCATAGGAAGTTTGGACCGGAAAAGAGGTAGATTTTTCTTTTCTTAAAGTTTTTGTTTCAAAAGCTTTTTTACATGTTGATAAAGAAAATAGAAAAAAGTTGGATGCAAAATCCAAGAAATGCACTTTCATTGGTTATGGATATGGTGATTTCAGATTCCGTTTTTGGGGTTTAGAGAATTCTAAAATTATTAGGAATCGTGATGTTGAAAGGAATGAAAAGAGAATGTATAGGGATCAAATTTTGGTACCCAAGGATGAACCGGTTGGGAAGTTTGTGAATGAAAATAAACTCTCAGATTTAAAAGTATTACCTACAGGGTTACACAGTAACCGATGTCAGTTTTACCCCTGACCGGCATTGGTCAATAGAACCAGTATCAGTTACAGAAGATCCAAACAGACAACGGTTAGCAGATGCAATGTCGGTTATAGGTGAGGGCATCGGTCACTATCATATTTGGATACAAATGTCCAAAAGGTCCAGATTGAGCCTCTGGTACCCAAACTCCTGTGAGAAGGTCGCAAAGGGTAAGTAAACCTCTAGAAAGATTTACACCTCCATTTTATTTATTATTGACTAATAATGGTGAACCAAAGACCTTTGAAGAAGCAATGCAGGATAAGACCCACGTCCAGTGGAAGCATGGCATAGATGAGGAGATGGACTCCTTGGAACATAACCAAACTTGGGATTTGGTTAAGTTTCCAGCATGTAAGAGGACATTGCAGATCACGTGGGTTTACAGGATTAAGGAAGAAGAGGGTGGACAGAAAAGATATAAGGCAAGGCTTGTAGTAAAGGGATTTACACAAAAAAACAAGTATTGACTTTGGTGAAATATTTTCTCCTATTGTTAAGATGACTTATATTCATATTGTATTGAGTTTAGTTGATGTAGAAGATTTACATTTAGAGCAACTAGATGTGAAGATGGCTTTCCTTTATGGTGATTTGGATGAAGAGATTTATATGCAACAGCCACTTGGGTATGAAGTCAAGGGTAAGGAGAAATTAGTGTGCAAGTTCAAAAAG
Organism: Taxus chinensis; assembly: GCA_019776745.2. Lineage (NCBI taxonomy): Eukaryota > Viridiplantae > Streptophyta > Pinopsida > Cupressales > Taxaceae > Taxus > Taxus chinensis. Next base: position 41,478,364 of record CM034146.1, on the reverse strand, counting down.
AGTCTATATGGACTCAAGAAAGCTCCAAGGAAATGGTACATGAGGTTTGATAGTTTTATACATGAGCATGGTTACTTGAGATGTGAATCTGACCATTTTGTTTATTTCAAGAAGCTTAAAAATGGGAGCTATATTATTTTGTTTCTGTATGTGGATGATATGCTTATTGCAGGATCTAGTATGCAGGACATTGGTGAGCTTAAAGGAAAGATAGTTCGCACATTTTCTATGAAGGATTTAGGAGTTGCAAAAAGAATCCTTGGCATGCAAATACACAGAGAAAGGAAAAACAAGAAATTTTATTTGTCTCAGGAGGATTATATCTACAAGGTGTTAGAAAGGTTCAACATGTAGAATGCAAAACCTGTTAGTACACCTATGGTTGGACACTTCAAATTGAGCAAAGATCAGTGTCCATCATCACATGAGGAGGTCAAATACATGACATGAGTGCCATATGCTTCAGCAGTTGGGAGTCTCATGTATGTTATGGTTTGTACTAGACCAGACATTACACAGGCAGTGGGAGTTGTGAGTAGATATATGGCCAATCCAGGTAAAGAGCATTGGAAAGAAGTCCAATGGATACTCAGGTATTTGAAAGGGACATCTAGTGTGTAGTTATGCTATGGAGGTTCGGATATTTCTTTATGTGGCTACATGTTGATTTGGATATGGCTAGAGATCTAGATGGTATAATAAGCACTACTGGATATATTTTCACAGTAGGTGGGACGGCAGTTAGCTGGATTTCAAGATTGTAGAAGGTTGTGGATTTTTCTACTACAGAGGCAGAGTATGTTGTAGCTACAGAGGCTAGCAAGGAGATGATATGGATGAGTATGTTCATGGAAGAGTTGGGAAAGGAGCAAGGTGATTCTAAATTGTTCAGTGATATTCAAAGTACAATTCACTTGGCAAAGAACTCAATGTTTCATTCGAGAACGAAACACATTCAGTTGAGGTATCACTTCATACAGAAGGTATTGGAGGATGGATAGTTGAATCTGGAAAAGATTCATATGAGCGAGAACCCTGCAGATATGCTAATGAAGCCATTAGCAAAGGATAATTTGGAGCTACACTCCACTTCTGTTGGTCCTCGAGTTTGAGAATTGAAGAGGAAGAAACTGAGCTAAGGAAGGATTCAAGAATGATGTTGTACAGGTATGGTGTAGTAATTAATACCCAAGTGGGAGATTGTTGAGTTGTGGATCTCAATTACTTCAGTTTAGCTTGCAATTTGAAAATTGCTTGAAAACATAGTAACTGTCATCAGTTAGGAGGGATCAGTAGCAGTCACCTAGGACCAACATCGGTCAGGAAAAGAGGAACTGACATTGGTTAAGGAGAACTAACATCGGTTACCTATGCGAGGATTTTTTAATTAACTCTCGGGAATTAGATATATTTTTAGCATTAAAGTATATCTATTGATTATAATTGCATGGCTAAGTGCCCTAAGTTTATAAACACCTATATAAGCATAAAATCTAGGGTTTAGAAGTAAGTATTAACAATAATTAAGAAGAACTTGCAAAATTTGGTGAGAGAGAGAATTCTTGGTGATGAAGCAAAAACTTGAGAGAAATAAAGTATTGTACATCTAAGAGGTGTGAAAGATTGTAAATATTCAATTGTATATCTTGTCAAAGATTTGGATAATAGATTGGATTGTTTCTTGGTGGACGTAGCCCACATTGGGTGAACCAAGTTAAATCTGGTGTTGATTTATATCTCTTGTTTTGTATATTTCTTCTAGTAAAATATCTGCTTTTATTTTCATGTATGCTTAGATATGATATATTGTCTATACAACTGGTGTGCTAACCCCAATAGAAAGAACATACTGATAAAACATGGGAGTACCTTAACACTTATTATAGGGAGCCCATCAAACTGGTTGATACTATGGCTGACAAGAATCCTAATGCTACAACCAAAGATGTGGCTGATACTCTAAAGAATATGCTTAATATGTAACCCCTTTATGGGCTTCATTCTTTTTGGATTTTTGCTTATCTTTGGACATGTTCCTTGTATGATTTATTGTTATATCTAGCCTAATGGACCTTTTGTAAAAGGATGTGGGTCCTTTCAAAACCCTCACAATTTACCCTTTTCCAAAAAAAATTGTTTAAATTGCTATCAATATATAAATCCCTCGGTTTTAATGACTTTGAAACTATTTGGGATTATTTGAATTATATTATTATGTATTTTAATTACACAAGTGTTTAACTAATACAACCAAAATATTTTTGTAAGTTGTAGAAATAAAAAATGCAGAAAAGGCACAACAATATTTACAAAATTGAGTCTTGAACGTCACTAAAAAAAGGAAAACCATGTGTGCATATATGCATCTCCTTAAGAATTTACATAAGTACTATTTTAGACAAAACATTCTAGACATATATATTTTCCTCCTTAGCACTAACCAAAATGTAAAAAAGAGAAAAAAAAACTTAAATTGAAAGAATGCTTACATGTTTTTCACATTTTGAAGCAAGATATATTTAACTACTCCACCTCCTAATAGCCACCACCAACCCATAAATAAAGCATATGAAATGATAAAAAATTAGAGACCCCCTATACACGATATACATATACTCTACACAAAACTACAAGGTGTAAAAATGGCATCTAGTGGGTGATGTGTCCAAGGAAAAGTCTCCAATAAATGTGAGTAGGTGATCCACCTCATCCATCCACCTCCTTCAAAGGTTCATGGTTATTGTGCTTTCAAAGAGACAAAACAAGCACACCTAAAATGTAGCAATCACTTATTTTTCGATAGATTTAAACATGAGAACAATAACTATTAAATACTCAAAACTTTTTTATGAAAGGGGATCTTATATTATATTAAATATAACATGATACAAGATTCTCTCAACAAAAAATTAGGCGGTATGAGAGCACACCCCAAAGCCACAAAAATAAAAGGCCAAGTAAAGAAAAAAAAAAACAACTAAAGGGGTTTCTAAGGAGCACAAAATACAAAGCTACTCGGGTCCAATAGAGAATGAGAAACATGAGGTTCAAAACACCCCTTCTTCTCCTTCGAACATGTGACATTGGTCTATGGCACCTGTTGGGGTGCCAAATTAAGAGGATGGTAAAAGCACGAGCTATCCTGAGCGGGGTCAGATTATGAAGAGTTAGATACATGTGTCTGCTTGGCACCACTGCCCGTATTGGCAAGCTCGACCGTCATGTCGTTTCTCTAATCTTTGACTTTGGGCTGATCTTTTCCTTCTGGTGTAGGGAATGCTTGCTAGCCCTTAGGCCATTGAGAGGCCCCTTTGTTCTTCTTCTATTTATTCTTAGTTGGGGAGAGTGAGCAAGCCTCATGAAGGTACCCAGTTTGATGGCACAATTGGCATCGAAAGGCAGTGTTCTCATAATCAAGAATTTACATCCACTTGAAGTCATCATGGAGTAGTTCCAATTTATCTGGAAGACCTTTTCTGAAGTCCACCTCAATGAAGATATGTGCATAGGTGTATAGTCCCTATTTAGACCGCTCATCATCCAACTTGATAAATCGTCCAAGAGAATTACCAATAGCTGCACAAACCTGAGGATGCCAAAAGGGAAGAAGAAGATTGGGTAGATGAACCCAAACTAGAATTTTGGAGACAACCATGGAGGATGGATCAAAATCTAGAAACTTTCATTCTCATGGTTCCTAAAAAAACAAAGGCTAAAAAATGAACAAAGCATAATTATCAAAAATTCAAAAAAACAACACTATTTTTTTTTGGAAAAATAACAATAAAATGTGAAACAAAGGATATTGACAATTAATATTTGAAATACACTCTTTATAAAAATCCATGAGACAGATCACCAACTTGAGGACCCAAGATAGATGCATAGGACTTTGTATATGGGTAAGTAGCAATGTGGCAATCCAAAGGTGAATAGTGTAGATCCCAAGAACCTTCTCGAGAAAAACCTATTGATCCATGCCAAAGGGGAAAATGTCAAATATGTCTTGAATAGACCTTGACGATTTTGATAGATGCATTAGAAGAAACCTTGGGACATTTTCTTTCCACTCCATGTATTTAAGTGAAAATTGTAATAGGAATCAAGCCTTGCCAAGTGGAATGTTAAGTTCATAGATGGAGTTGAGGAAGTTGAAAATATTTAACTGGGGATACACAACTTAGTCTTCATGTTTAGCAAGGTTGTGTTGAAATTTTCCACCACAAAGGCGCAGATTGAAGATGAAGCGAGATGATCCTAGAATAAATTCTCTTGTAAGATTGTAGTTTTGTTTTACCTTTGTTTTGAGGGAAATTACTATCATTTTTCTAGGTTGGCGTGGTCTTGCGGAAGGCTGACAAAATTGATGGGGAGAGGGTGGGGGCAGAGATGATTTTGTATGTACGTGAGCCAAATGGGGAATAAATTATTGCTAATGGTGATGACAGTGACACAAAGGTGTGGGAGGAAGAGAGGTGTTTAGAAATCTCTTGTATTGGGATTAGATGTCCCATTCAAACAAACTACTCTTATGGGTTAATTCTCCATGACCTCGTATATAAGGAACCTCTTCTCAAAACTGCTCATGAGGATCCCAAATCTACAAGGAAGAGAAACAAAATTACCCAAGCACTCCTAAAATAGCGATGATGAACCACAATGAAGAGGAGGGAAGATTTGGGTTTGTAACATCGACATTCAAGATTATGTTAGACATCAGTGATTCCCACACTCATTTGTAACCATCCAACTATGTAACATGCGTCAAAATTGGATACCTTTTCTCCCATTTTAAATGACTTTAACGTAAATATATAGGTTTATGAAATATATAGTTGGTATCATGTCAGACATCAATGAATTCCCACACTTAATTACGATAATTTGACCATCTAATGGGTGTCATAGACAAAGTTGAGGAATTCAAATATATGTAACTGGGGATGCATAACTTGGTCATCACATTTAGGAATGCCATGTTATAATTATCTACCACAAAGGTGCATATTAAAGACATGAGAAGATCATGACACACATTTTCTGGTAAATATATGGATTTTTGTGTTACCTTTGTTTTGAGGGCAGTTGTCATTTTTTCCATGTTGTTATGGACTTGGGGGATTTCGAAAAAATTAATGGGGATAAAGTGGAGGTGGAGGTAGTTTTGCACATGATTTAGGGGGAAGAAATTGTTGATGATGGTGTTGATAGTGATAGAGAAGGCATGAGAGGAGGTGATACATTTAAACATCTCTTGCATTGGGATAAGATGTCCCATTCCCGAAGACCAAAAACCAATAAGCGTTCAAAAAAATACTCTCATGGGTTGATTCTCAATACACTTGTATGCAAGGAACCTCTTCTCAAAACTACTCAAGACACTCTCAAATTTGCAAAATTGCAAGGAAGATAAACAAAATTACCCATGTGGTCTTGACATAGTGTTGATGAACCATGAATGTGAAATCATTGACGAGGAGGGTAGATTTGGGTTTGTGACATATACATTCGGGATCACATTGAACATCAATGATGCCCACACTCAATCGCAACCATCCAACTATGTAAATTGTGTTAGAATTGGGCACCTTTTCTCCCATGTGTAAATAACCTCAACGTGAATAAATTTAAATGAATGCACTTTAGTTGTGTAATGTGAATAAATTATAAGTGGAATTAGAATGGATAAAATAAAATAAAATAATGCATTAGTCAAGGTAGCTTGGAGAAACATAGGGAACACAAGAAAACATCCCATTTATAAGAATTATTTACCTATTTAAAATTAAACACGACACACTTGCCTACATTGGGGGTCAATGGTAGGGACATGGTTTATCACTTTGTTTCCTACAAAAATTTATTAAGAACCCTACAAACTGAATGGAAATTTTGTTGTTGTCGTGATCCATACATGTTGCCCATCATTATTTTGTAAAACAGTTTTCATGCATCTTTTTCCCTATATATCCTTTAATAGATCATTAAATGCATAACATGTTACCAATTTGTACCATAATACATCACTTTCATGACCAATCACCATAAACTATTTCAGAACTAAGAGACCGCACTTTGAACGATAATGTGAAAGAAACTTTTAAGGCACATATGTACACCAATGAAAGTGGCATTGTTTATATACAGATAGGGTAAAGGGGCTAATAGGTGAACATGGTCCAATAGTTCACATGAGTCTTCATCACACAATACCCAAGAGTTGTTATAGTACCACTTCATAGTTGTCATAGTACTATCTAGTGGTTATTTATTTTTGACATAATAATTATGTAGAGTAGCCAATCACATCATAACATGTAAGACCTCTCATCCATGTACAAGTATTTAAAATTCAATGTTCAATCATTATCACTCATGTTCAAGTATTGGTTTCCATCATGGTTGAAGTGTAACTCACATTTACTATTCTAAATCAATTTGAAATATGGTTTCTCCTCCAATTAAACATTTCAAAGAACAAATATAAGTTAAGACTAATTTTAACTACATATTGGTGAAAAAATCGCGACCCCACATGATAAAAAATTGATTTCGTGAACCCCTTAACTTAGGGTGTACCACTACTAGCCCCTCTCCCCTATAGCCATTGTAATTGGTGAAATACTTTGAGGGCATTGTCGATGTATTCATTATGCCCAATCCAAACATCATAGCACTTCATGTCATTTTATCAAACACTTCATGTACCTTCCTTGGTGTGAAATGTGTACTACAAACTTTTAAAGGATGAAAACACTTATAATTTTATTCTACGGGCTTAATATTGAAAAAATATTTCCTTTTGACTCAAATCAATAAGTAAATATTGTTTTTTTGGTTTATAAGCCTTGCCATTTTGCATATCTGACTGAGAAGTAAAAATGACGATATTGGAATGGATTGGCGAATCTAGTCACTATTGTGCATAGAAATCCCTCCCCGTCAAGGAATTCATGTTTTTTTCATCTTACCAACATCATAAAATATATGGATTGGAGTCTACCAGATTAGCTCTGCTCCTTTTCAGTAACGAATCCTGCCATCGCTTATCAAATCTTTTTTCAGAGACATAAACATTGTGGGGAACCATTTCCATTTCCCTCATGAAAAAGGCCTTCTTAAATGAAAATGCAAGTGTATGGACACTTGAGATATAAGTTTTGTTATGCGTTGGTTAATCGTTAAAAATATTAAACAATTAGTAATGCAAATGAATCAACATAATGAGATATGTTATGTCAAAATTAAGTAATAATAAAAAAAATAAAAAATTAATCTTTTAAAAAATTATAATTTTGAAAAATATATTCTTCCCTCTGTAAACCCTTTTTTTTAAATACATAATGTTAATGAATATTTTGTGCCTACAAAGTAAATATAAATGTTTAAAATTCTCTAAAATCCATCTTAGTTGACCTAATACAAGTTTAAAGTTGAGGTTTAGATCCCTTAACTAAAATCCAAGGTTGTTTAGGAGGAAGAAAACTTTTTTTATATATAATAAGAAAAGGGTGTATGCCCTTTACATACCCATTTTTTATTTATTTATAGCATTATAAAGGCTCTACGTCCTTTATAGTGTAAAGGGCATGGCATTTATAGAGCAAAGGGTGTACACCCTTTGAAGTCAAAAGAGCATACAACCTTTTTATTTTAATTTTTCCTAATTGGGCGTATGTCATTTGTCTTCAAAGGGCGTATGCCCTTTTTGCTTCATAAATGTCTGAACATATACAAAATAGGTTTGAGAAGAGATTTAAAATGGGTGTATATAATTTTAAGAAGGGTCTACACCCTTTGTGAAAATTGACCATACTAGCCAAAAAATTGTCCCCCATATTTGTACATCTACCCTAAACCATTTCTTATGGGGACCTGCTTTAATTAGCCATGCATGTGAGTTTCAAGATTCCCAAAAGAAATCCTTTGGTCTTCAATTTATGAATTTATATTTATAGATGTAGCATTATTTGATGACTTACCCTTTTCAACCTTTTTAGATTTGGAGCAATCTATAAAATACCATATTTTACATAGTTCCACCATTTTCTTCTATCCTTTATTGTAGTCTTAGATTTACCTCCAAAATTTGATTGTTATCACCTCTTTTTTGCTTCCCTCTTGGAAATGAACCCTTAAAAACAACGCATTTTTCATTTTATATTCCTTGATAAATATCCACTTCATTTCTTCAGATCATAGGGTTACTGCTATATCTTCAACTTTCAATTTAGATGTGTTGCGGTAGTAGTATTTTCAATAACTAGATTATCCCAAGAGTGGTAAAAAAATGAAACAAAGTAATACACTTTTATTCTTCATCAATTTTAATGTTAAATTGAAGTAACTTATTTACCATTGTATTGAATCCAGTCATATGTTTAACGACATGGTTGCCATCATTCATCCTTATTGAATACTTATTTTTTACAAAAAAATTATTTATCAATTCACCAAATACCCAGATGCCCAAAATTGTTTTATTCTGTCGTCGGGATTTGTCTGCGGGAAATTTGTATTTAATTATTTTGAGCCCTGTATGAGGCTATTTGCGCTCTGTTTTAACTCCATTATGAGCGAATATGTTATTATTCCTATGTACTAGAAGGATTTTAACTTATTTTAAGTTTTGGGCTTTATTTGTAACTTTTGGCAATTTTTCGTGTTTTTGTGGTGTCTCGTTCTGTTTTCTGTAAAATTTCTTTGGAACAACTCCTTTGCCGGGTAAGCCCGATTTTTGGCCTGGAGCGGCTAGAAAACATATACGCACATTGTGCCTCGGAGGAAGTCGCCATCGGAGGTCTGGATCACTGGGAAAAAGCGAAGTCGTGCACAGAAAAGCCCCTACGGGGATGGGCGCATTTTTGGAAAACAAAGGATTTAAGCTGCGATGGGAAAAATATAAGCCGCAGGCAGGGTGGGAATTTTATACTTGCGTGGCAGGGTACTTTTTCCCGGGTTATAAAAATCACTTAAGTGGATCACGGGGTTTTGGTGCCTGCCTGGCAGGGTAAAGCATCCCGTTATCAAAAAATTCTTAAAAATGGAATTACATGTGCAAAAAAGTGCGCCCCCTTTGGTGAGAGATTAAAAGAATTAAAATTGATTATTTTTATTAATCTTTCCTCTCAAAAAGTGCGCCCAAGCTTGGAGGAGGTCAACAAGTCAAAGGTGGAATAAAACAAAGGAATTAAATTAATTAAATTTAATTTATTTAGTGGCTGCCCCCTTCCTCTCAAAAAGTGCGCCCCATTTGGGCATTATTTAATATTTTTTGAAGCATTAAAACATTAAATTAATTTCTATTTTCAGTGGCTATGGTCAAAGCACACTGTGGGGCTTGAGTGAAGTGTTGTGTGAAGGATTAAATTGGATTAATTTAATTTATTGGATGGCTGTCCTTAAACATGCTATTTTTAAAAGAGAAAAGCATGATTTTTAATTAATTAATTGCCTTTCATTGTTAGGGCAATTATTAATTATAGAATTGTGAAGGTTATATAAGCATGGGTAGCCATATGGGTGAATAATTTACTTCACAAGTAAAGAATTGCAGCTAGGAGGAAAAGTGTGCCCCCGTTAGATGAAGGATTTTGCTCAGACAAAGTGCTAACAAGGCTAAAAGCTTCCAGATTTGGCGCATGCTTTGGAGAAGGTTGATCTTCGTCTGCATAGTTGTTTTCACAGGTGTTACAGGAGCTCAGGTGTTGATTGAAAGGATTCATGCTCTCTTTATGTGTAAATTAAACACCAATTTTTGGGGCAGCAGGCTTGAAAAGTGTAGATTTTTATAATTTAAATTCACTATTCATGCTCCGGTGGCCATTTTTGTCTGAATAAATTGCAGGAATTCATTACAGGTGCTTTACAAAAGAAAAGGAGTTTTTATCAATGTCCAATACATTGCAAATATCCTCCGAATCTGAAGATTTGTCCAGATCTGCACCAGTATTGAAGAAATCCGGCCAAGTTAGAAGAAAAAGAATTATTCAGACAAAGATAGATAAAGCCATGGCGAAAGGAGATGAAAAAGAGAGCACGATGGATTCATGCATTGCTTCCAAACTTTCAGACATAGGAGACACGGATCTAGGCCCAGAACCTCTTTCTGATTTGATTGATAGATCCAGAGCTGGAAAGACTTCACTCATGCGTGCGGTCAAAAGTAGCAGAATTATCCGAGCTGCAGCTTTCCCATGTACAACCCAATTGCCAGAGTTCATGATGGAGTGTGCTAGATCTTATCATCCTTCATCCAGATCAGTGCGTGATGTTGTGGGAAAGACAATAATTCATTTGGATGCAGAATTCATCAATTATTGTTTGAAGATTCCAGTGCGAAAGGTGGTGACTTCTATTAGCATTCATGATGCTGACAATAGATGGGAGAAACATAGAGTTGATTGCGTGAGCATAGTGAACAGCCGGTTCATGAAGAAGCCTAGATCCCCTTCAAAGTTCCCGAGAACTCTTCCACGGTCCAATTTGGTGCAGGAGGCAGATGATGTCGTCAAATTGTTATGCAGGTTGAATGGCGAAGCAAATGCCTAAACTTTCCGTACATGGATGTATGCTTTCATCAGGACCATTGAAATCAACAAGGTTGATTCTATAATCAATTGGTCAGAAATTATTAGCAGCAACATCGGTGAGCAACTTCGGAATGTGAAGCGTACTTTCAGCTTCAAGATGACTTCATACTTGGTATATGCTACAGCTTCACAGGGGGTCTTTTCCAAGCTGGATAGATGTGGTGTTCTTTCCAAGGACCCCATTTTCGAGTGCTACCCACAGCTTACTGTACCTGCATGCGAGAAGGACTTCAAAGTGATCAATGATGACTTCTTCTATGATTTCATCTGCAGGTTAGCAAAAGACTTGAAGACTCATAGGGTAAGCAAGGAAGCGTGGGAAGCAGTGTCCAAGATTGGCAGTTTATTCATCCAGTTTGCAGATTTCACATACCTCAGGGTTACGGGCTTTTCTGGAGAACCTATAAAGATGCCCAAGTATCCAAGTGATAGAGTGATAGCCATGGAGCTGAGCAAGCAACTTGTAGAGTTACACAACCTTCAGTTGAAACGGCACAAGTCTACGGGCTTCTTCCCAATCACTGTGGGATATTACAGTTGCATCAACATTCACAGTGCTCAAGGGATGGAAGCACAAATGTTATCCAAGTATGAGCAAGAGTTCTTCCCTGCATGGCTTAACTTCGATCCATTTGGAGTAGCCAGGAAGACAATCTCCCAGGAGTACGCACATGTGCCTTCGTTAGAAGATTTCTGGATGAAGTGCAGAAGTGAGTACGAGGTTAGAAAGAAAGATTTCAGCAAGCAATTAGCAAAGCAAGTGTTCGACTTTGGACTAGCACGGATACCTGCGGATCTTAAAGATGATGGGAACGTGGTACTTGACACTTACCATTAGATGGGAGGAGATAAAGCTATACTGTAGGGCAACATTGGAGGCTGCCATTCAATTGAAGAGAGATTCGGAGCTATGTTGGTGAGTACTTCGAGCTGGCTGCTAACGAAGGGATACTGCCTTGATGAAGTATTGATGAATCAAATCACGAGCAACTTAGGCGCAAGAGATTCCCTCAAACGAAAGCATGAAGGAGAAAGCAGCAGAAGGTCCGAGAAGTTAAAAGTACATAGAAGATCTCAAGAGAAAGAAAAGACCACTTCTACAACCATATCTTTGACTCCGACTTCTCCAGTACCCAGAGGATCACCAATTATTGCACCACAACAGCAGGATGCTTCCATGCCTTCATTAAAACCGGCGACATTCGTTTTCTCTACGCAGCCACTTCGTTCAGCACCCGTTCCAGAGGAGATGTTGAAGCTGCAGATGACGGAGTTCGAAAGAGCTTTGTCCTTGGATGTTTTAGAAGATGGCAGCCATGACACTGTGGCACTTTATGATGGAGAGGATGCAGAGCGGGAGATGGTAGCTTTGCAGTTGGTTCCAGAAGCAAGAGTAGAGATGAACTTAGAGGAACATGACTTGCAGCTACTTCAGGATCTGAGCAGAAGAGACAGAAGGCCTAAAGTTGCTAAAGCAACTTCTAGGTTGATCATCAAAGATTCAGGAGAAAAGTTTGCTGAGATATCAATTCTGGCGGAAGGAAAGATAGAAGAGGAGATCATGGCAGAAGATGTGATGGTGACCAAAATACCACTTGGTCAAGCTACCACTGAAGGATTAAAGTAGGACACGCAAACGTTGCTGGATGCTTTGTTCCTTAGGTTTGACAGTGAAAAGGTGGAGAAAGAAGAGCTGCAGAAGCAAATATCTCAATTATGTGAGATCATAGCCAAGGTTGCTAAACCTTCCATTCAGCCCGTTTCAGAGCAGGTGAGTGATCATCTTATGCAGGAAATGGAAGATGCAAGCAATCAAGTAAAGGCTATTGACGAATGGAAGGATCTGATTATTCGTCAAGCTTCTGTGCAACTTGGGGAAGTGCCAGCCCGCCTAAAGGTTATGAAAGATGCAGTAAATCAACTAAAGCAACTTATGGAAGGCATAGAAGGCATGAATACAGTTGCAGAGAGTAACTTGAGTATTTTGGCTGAGATCAACAAGCTACCGGGAGATGTATTGGTTGCAGAACAAATTGTACCGGATGGATCAATCGAGAAGGGGAAGCAGCTAGAGTTTGCAGTATCTTTCCGTTTGGAGATCTGCAGAGTTTTGCTGAAAAGGATGCAGGTGCTTGAGAGTAGAACATCAGATTTACCAGACAGTAGCATTTCTTTCACTGAGGAAAGAGTGGACGGAGGTGTTACTTCATACGTGCGGATTGTTTCTAATGAGGTGCATGATTCCCTGGAAAGTTCTCTTCTGATGATGCAAAAGAGAATTGATAAAGCTACCAAGCCTTTCACGATGAATTCTATCAGTAGATTGGTGGCACTGTAGGCAGACATTGCGAGGTTCGGGCCAAGTTTGGAAGAGGTGGAAGCATGCAGCAAAGTGTTGAATGAAGGGTTGCTGCAGTTCAGGATAGAGAAGGAAGCAGTGGCTAAAACAGATGGAAGGATGCTGAATTATATGTTCGATAAGTATATCAGATATCAGAACAAGAAGAAGATGTAAACATTACAGCTGGCATGACTTCTTCTATTCTTTCTTCTTCTATTTTCTATGTTCCCGGATGAAATTGTAAAACTTCTAAGTTATTGGTTTTGCAACCATTACTTGAAGTCATATGGAACTATTCTATTAGTTAAGTGATACATGTGTCACTTAAGGAGAAGTTAGTTGAGGATGATTGCCAAATGTCATCTTTACTTGTTGTTCATACTTTAGTTCAGTTTGAGTCTTCTATTTGTACTTTCCCTCCTACATTCTATAAGTAGGAGAAGAACCTCCGAGTTAATGATCGATCATAATTTGTAAGAAGCAATCTTGTGTTCTAGACTTTGTGCTAAACCCTTGAGAGCCACTTGTAGCAGAGGAATACAAAGAAGTAGGTTTCCAGAGAACTTTGTGTCGCGGCGTATTGTGTTTCTTGCTTTTAAATCTTAGATCTTTTAAGTAAACTTTGTGTTATTTTAGATCTGGATCTAGAGCTACCTTTACTTTATAATTTTGTGTGTTCAAATCTATTAAGTTTCTTCTATGTGCATGCAATTAGCTCTGTTATCTACTAATTGGGATGCACATCTTCCTCATTTCTTCTCTGTAATTCCTTTACTTTCTTCTTCTATAATTTTCCCTTTCTTAAACAGCTGCTTACTTATTGCAGAACTTCTTAGTTATGGTTCATGAACTAAGTGGTTAAAGTAAAACCCCTGATAGATAAAAACACATTTATATTGACAAATCTGACACGAGAGCCTCACCGGTAAAATGAGGGAGATTTATCTCATGACTACCTAGGTTTGATGCTATGCAGAAAATCTAGCCAACAGTTTTTGGTGACTCCGCTAAGGAACAACTATCTTTGCATATCAAAGCTTTTCTATTGAAGATCAGATTGTTTTCCATACAAATCTCAACCTAGCTGAACGTCCATTCACCCGATCCATAAAGGCGCAAGGAAGGACTAATCATTTCTTCCGACTGCAGGAGCAATTCAATTTCAATCATCCTCCTCAAGTTAGAAGCCACTGATCTAGTCTCTCACCAGGAAGGAGAGTACACACCCATCCAGATCCGGATCGTATTCAGCATAATCCGGTGGCTGTAATTATCCATCAAGTCTATCAAGTCTACACAAGGAGGAGATGTGCTCAAGCTAACATGGCGCACCAAATTGTACCTATTCCATGGGGAGCGGCTTTTAGACCTCTCAACTTGGCTCCACCTATGCACGAGCTGCCAAAGGGATCCAGAAAGAATTTTCCAAAATTCTTTGGAGATGGAAAGCAAAACCCGGATGATCATTTGGCAGCGTTCTTCATATCTTGTGGTGTGCTTGCAGTGGAGCATGAAGATGTCTCAGTCAGGCTATTCATTGAGACTCTACACGACTTGGCTGGAGAATGGTTCTATCGGCTGGATCTTGGCACCATAACCAACTGGACGACTATGCGTGAGCAATTTCTGAAAAGATTCAATCCTGCAGAGGATGCTAGCACGTGATCACCCAACTGACACAGTTGAAGAAAGAGCCAAACGAGAACCTGCGGGACTTTATTGCAAAGTTCCAAAGGATTTTGTATAAAATCCCCACTTCTGCTGCATTGAGCGACGAAAATCAAAAGACATTTTTTATAAACGCTCTATTGCCTGAAGTTGGATATCAGCTAAGAAGGGCAAGACCTGCAAATTTGTTGGACGCACAAAATGTTTCCGTGGAGGTTGAGGACGACTTGATCATGGCTGGAAAACTTAAATAACCATCTCACAAAGGTGATGGCACTTTTGCAAGTACTTCTTATCCTTTGTTGCAGAAATTGGTTAATGACATGCTGCAGATCAAGAAGCAGATCTCTCAAGTGGGGAATGCGACCCCCTCAAGATTAGCTCCTACTAGGACCTTCAATGGTCAAAATCAAAATCAAAATCAAAACAGACTTGCTGCTACACCACAGCGTTTGGCAATAGAAGCTGCTCCAAGGAATAACTTGGAAACTAATGAAGAGGATCTCGACATTGATGAATCATTCAATGATGAAGACTTTATAGATCCCGTTGGCGACTCCAATATTGGTTACCTGGACTATGAATCTGATGATGGCTATTATGAATCTTTTGAAGATTCTGATGGTCACACTTTTGCGGTGTTTACAAGGTCTCAGACGCATCAAAATTCTGAAGCATCCATAAGCAGCCGGAAAGAGAGAGAAGATCCTGGTCCGGATATTACTATCTTAAAAAGAGGTAGCACTCTTCCTTCTTCATTAGTGCCCAAGGAGAAATATTCAAATTCTTTCAATTCGCAGCAAAGAACCAATGCACATCCTGCTGAAGCAAGTCAAGCTTTTGACATAATTGATCACATCAAGAGAAACAAGGTCCAAATGTCAGAAGCTGAGTATTTGAGGGCATTTCCTGATCAGCTGAGTAGATTGGTCAAATATGTGCAAAGTAATGGTCCCAGTCCAACTAATAATAATTCACGGGGTATCTTATCAAGTCCAAAGATTACTCCACCTTCAAATAATGCTGCTGCAAGTTCTTCTCCTTCCACCCCTTCTCCTACTACATCAGAAAGGATTGAGCCATTCTATGTGTCTTTGCTCATCAACGGACATAAGCTAAGCAATTGCATCTTGGATTCTAGAGCTTCTGACAACGTCATGCCTGCCAAAGTTGCTGATGCCTTGGGTCTTACACTGACAAAAACCATTGGAAGATGTTATTCCATGGAAAGGCAAGTCCCTCTTGTAGGGAAAATCAAAGATGCGTAGGCAGTACTTGCTTCCTTTCCAGATAAAAGATTGAAAATGACTATCCTTGTAGCAAACATTCCAGTCTCTTATGGCATGTTGTTGAGTAGAAATTTCTGCAAAGAGCTGGGTGGAGAAGTGAAGATGGATTGGTCTTGTGTGCACATACCAATCAAAGGAGTAAATCGGAAGCTGGAACCTGAGAAGAAATCCAAGTACACAGTATCAAAATCTGAGGATCCTAGATCTCAGATCTTGTTCCAGGAATCGGATCATGGAGTCTATTATCTAGAAATGGATAAAGAAGAAATTCAACTGGTGATTCGAGAATCACATCAAATTGATAACAAGATTTGGACTCTTGAATTTGATGGTAGCTGCTGTTCATTTGGATCCGATGCAGGTGTTGTTCTTATCTCTCCTGAAGGGAAGGTGCATGCGCACTCCTTTAAATTGATGTTCGAAAATACTAACAATACAGCTGAGTATGAAGCATTGTTGTTAGGCATGGAGCAGGCAAGAACAATGGGAATTAAATTATTACATGCAAGGGGAGATGCTGAGTTGATTGTGAAGCAGATAAGGGGCCTTTATCAAGTCAAAAAAGACAAACTGCGGCACTACAGAGATCGGGTCTACTCTGCTATCCTAGATTTTTCAGCTTTCTCGGTATCTTACATTCCGAGAGAACAAAATTCAAGAGTTGATTCGCTTGCAGTTACTGCAGCCTTGTTGAATCCGGATCAGCCCCCTGCATTCTTTAGACAGGGAGACTACAAGGTGGAAATGATTTTTCGCCCAAAGGTTCCTGACAACGTCCAGCAATGGCAGGTTTTCAACGATGATACACAAATTGCTGCATTTCTCCAACAGAAAGACAACTTTGAGGAAGTCTATTATGAGGGAAGCAATTCACCTCCTAGGCAGACCACTGTCAGTGAAATGGATGCGGACGTCTCAGGAGGTCAGGAGATTATCCAGCTAAAGGGAAATAAAATTCCCAAAGGCTTGGTATCTCTTGAGGAAATGTTTGATAAGCATGATCAGATGCTTAAGAAAAATGAAGAAAATGAGGAAGGCTCTTCCTCCGACACACAATTACTAAATTTGGGAGCCGGCAATGATCCCAAATTAGTAAATCTGGGTAAGTGTTGTTCAGGAGCTAAAAAGGAAGCTTTCACTAAACTTCTTAAGAAGTACATGGATGTTTTTGCTTGGTCCTACCAGGATTTAAAAACATATCAGCCTGAAGAAGTTCAACACTACATCCCACTTAAACTACAACAAAAACCTTTCAAGCAGAAGCTGCGGCGGCACAATCCTACCATTTCAGGAACCATCTTTGCAGAAATCCAGAAGTTGTTAGATGCAAAGATTATCTATCCCATACACCATTCGGAGTGGTTGGCCAACATAGTCCCTGTGAGAAAGAAGAGTGGTGAAATTAGGCTGTGCGTGGATTTTCGCAACCTTAATCAAGCTTCATTGAAGGATAACTACCCTATCCCCATCATGGATCACACTCTGCAGGTGGTCACTGGATCTGAGATGCTTTCCATGCTTGACGGCTTCTCAGGATACAATCAAGTCAAGGTGGCCGAGGAAGATCAATACAAAACGGCGTTCATCACACCTTGGGGAACCTTCGCATACCAGAAGATGCCTTTTGGCCTGATTAATGCAAGTGCTACATTTCAAAGAGCTATGGATCTAGCCTTTGCTCATCTCAAAGATATAAGCATAGTTGTGTACCTGGATGATTTGACAGTCTTTTCCAAAGATAGAAGCACGCATATTTCAAACTTGGAAGAGGTCTTCATATAATGCCGCAAGCATGGTATTTCTTTGAATCCTAAGAAATCCATCTTTGCTGTAACCGAAGGAAAGCTGCTTGGGCACATTGTTTCCAAAGAAGGAACAAAGATAGATCCAGAGCGTGTCAAATCCACTCAGACATTGCCTTTGCCCACATCCAAAAAAGGAGTTCACTCTTTCTTTGGAAAAGTGAATTTTCTCAGGAGATTCATTCCTGACTTTGCTGAGCTAACCCGTCATATTTCGAATATGATGAAGAAGACACAAGATTTTAAATGGAGCAGCCAAGGGAAAGAAGCTTTCGAGAAAATCAAAGAGGCCCTGTCGAAAGCTCCAGTCTTGTTTTCACCTGACTTCAGTAAAGGATTTATTCTTTATTGTTATTCTTCCGAACACACCATGTCAGCAATTCTGATGCAGAAAAATCAAGAGGACGCAGAAGCTCCTATTGCTTTCATGAGCATGCCCCTTAAAGCCTATGAGTTGAAATACACTCCAATGGAAAAGCACGCATATGCAGTGGTGAAGGCGTGAAAGGCATTCAGGTATTATATTCTTTCCTCTCACACTGTGGTTTTGGTTCTAGATACTGCAGTTAAATCTATCCTTCCTCAGCAAGAGTTAGGATTATTGAGAGGCACATGGGTAACAAAAGTTTAAGAATATGATCTGGATATTAAACCAACAAAGCTGGTTCGAGGAAGAGGTCTGTGTGAACTAATGATAGAGATGAAAGCATCAGTACATGAAGCAGATCAGGATGGGATAGATGAAGATTTACCTGTAGTACTTTTTATAGATCTGGTAGAGGAGTGGTACAGTAACATTGCTTACTTTCTAACGTATGGAGAATGCCCAGATCAACTTTCCAGAAAAGAGAAACGAACAATCAAACTTAAATCCAAAGATTTTTGTTCTTTGGGATAATGGTTTGTACAAAAGGGGAATTGATGGTGTATTTCTCAGATGCGTGGACAAAGCTCAACAGGATCAGCTACTACAACAGTTTCATGACATGGCTTGCGGTGGTCATTTCTCAGCCCGAGTCACTGCACACAAGATCCTCAGAGCAAGGTATTACTGGCCCACCCTTTTTCAAGATACTGCAGAATGGGTAGCTAAGTGTCAAGCATGCCAACATTTTGTTGGGCGTGTGAAATTGCCTGCATTGCCTCTAAAACTCATTCTGATTGAAGACCCTTTCCAACAGTGGGGTATGGATTTTATTGGAATGCTTAACCCAACTTCCAGCACCGGTCATCATTACATTCTAACAGCTACTGATTATTTCAGTAAGTGGGTAGAAGCTATTCCTGTGAAGACTGCCACTTCCGCCGAAGTGTGCAAATTTATAAAAGAAAATATTATTGTCAGGTTTGGCGTACCCAGCAAAATTGTAGCAGACAACGCTCCAAATCTTTCTTCTGAGGAGTTGGTGGAATTCTGCTACACTTATGGGATTCAACTTGTTCATTCCTCAAACTACTATCCACAAGGGAATGGTCAAGCTGAATCTAGTAATAAGAACTTGGTAACTATCGTGCGCAAGCTTGTAACAGAAAATCAAAGGACTTGGCATAAAAAGTTGTTTGATGCATTATGGGCCGATAGAATCACACCAAAGAGGGCAATAGGCATGTCCCCTTTCAGCTGCTATATGGTAGAGACACAGAGCTGCCTCTCACCTTGGATTGCCTGCCCTACAACTTTCTAAAGCCCTGGAAGACTCCACATTCACGGATGCTATTGATAAAAGAATCATGTACCTGACTGAACTGAGGGAAGTACAAACTCAAGTTGCAGATAGGTTGACAGAGCATCAGAGGAAGGTGAAAGTCATCTTCGACAAAAGAGCCAGGGAAAGAAAGTTTGAAGTTAATGACTGGGTCCTCTTATGGGACAAAAGAAGAGAAACAAAAGGCATGCATGGAAAGTTTGATTCACTATGGAAAGGGCCTTTTGTGATTAAAAGGATCGCCGGAGCAGATAGCTTCATTCTTGCTCATCAGGATGGAGTTGAATTATCGTTGCCTTTCAATGGGCAACACTTGAAGCTGTTCCAGACATGAGAAGCAGGGTAAAACCTGTATGTACATAAATAAACCTTTGTTTGTTTTTCCTTGTTTTGTCTTGTTTTGGTGTTGTGTTGTGTTGTGTTTGTTTGCCTGACCCTGTGCCCAAAGGACAAGATACGAAACCAGAGATGCTGAGATCTCATCTTTTCCCTTTGTCATTCTGACGAGAGAAAAAGATGTCCACAGACGGAGCCAACTGGTGTCACTCAGATTTCACCCTGAAATCTGTGACTACCCAATCCAAAAAAAAATCATACTTTTAAAATAGTGGGTCGTTTGTTGTTTTTATTGCCTGAAAGTTCCTGTATTACGTCAAAATAATCTTAAAGTACCATATTAGCCTTTTTCGCCAAATACCCAGATGCCCAAAATTGTTTTATTCTGTCGTTGAGATTTGTCTGCGGGAAATTTGTATTTAATTATTTTGAGCCCCGTATGAGGCTATTTGCGCTTTGTTTTAACTCCATTATGAGCGAATATGTTATTATTTCTATGTACCAGAAGGATTTTAACTTATTTTAAGTTTTGGGCTTTATTTGTAACTTTTTGGCAATTTTTCATGTTTTTGTGGTGTCTCGTTCTGTTTTCTGTAAAATTTCTTTGGAACAAACTCCTTTGCCGGGTAAGCCCGATTTTTGGCCTGGAGCGGCTTAGAAAAAACATATACGCACATTGTGCCTCGGAGGGAAGTCGCCACTCGGAGGTCTGGATCACTGGGAAAAAGCGAAGTCGTGCACAGAAAAGCCCCTACGGGGATGGGCGCATTTTTGGAAACAAAGGATTTAAGCTGCGATGGGAAAAATATAAGCCGCAGGCAGGGTGGGAATTTATACTTGCGTGGCAGGGTAACTTTGTTCCCGGGTTATAAAATCACTTAAGTGGATCACGGGGTTTTGGTGCCTGCCTGGCAGGGGTAAGCATCCCGTTATCAAAAAAATTCTTAAAAATGGAATTACATGTGCAAAAAAGTGCGCCCCCTTTGGTGAGAGATTAAAAGAATTAAAATTGATTATTTTATTAATCTTTCCTCTCAAAAGTGCGCCCAAGCTTGGAGGAGTGTCAACAAGTCAAAGGTGGAATAAAACAAAGGAATTAAATTAAATTAAATTTAATTTATTTAGTGGCTGCCCCCTTCCTCTCAAAAAGTGCGCCCCTTTGGGCATTATTTAATATTTTTTGAAGCATTAAAACATTAAATTAATTTCTATTTTTCAGTGGCTATGGTCAAGCACACTGTGGGGCTGAGTGAAGTGTTTGTGTGAAGGATTAATTGGGATTAATTTAATTTATTGGATGCTGTCCTTAAACATGCTATTTTTAAAAGAGAAAAGCATGATTTTTTAATGAATTCATTGCCTTTTCATTGTTAGGGCAATTATTAATTAATAATTGGTGAAGGTTATATAAGCAATGGGTAGCCATATGGGTGGAATTTTACCTTCACCAAGTAAATAATTGCAGCTAGGAAAAAGTGTGCCCCCGTTAGATGAAGGATTTTGCTCAGACAAAGTGCTAAACAAGGCTAAAAGCTTCAGATTTGGCGGCATGCTTTGGTGAGAAGGGTGATCTTCGTGCTGCATAGTTGTTTTTTCACAGGTGTTCATGAGCTAGGTGTTGATTGAAGGATTCATGCTCTCTTATTGTACATTAAACAGACCAATTTTTGGGGCAGGCAGGCTTGAAAAGTGTGATTTTGTTTAATAATTTAAATTCACTATTCATTGCTCTCCGGTGGGCCATTTTGTCTGAATAAATTACATGAATTCATTTACAAGGTGCTTTACGAAACGAAAAGGAGTTTTTAATCAATGTCCAATACATTGCCAATATCCTCGAATCTGAAGATTTGTCCAGATCTGCCACCAGTTTGAAGAAATCCTGCCAAGTTAGAAGAAAAAGAATTATTAACAAAGATAGATAAATCCATGGAGAAAGGATATGAAAAGAGAGCACGATGGGTCATGCATTGCTCCAAACTTTCAAAACCCCAAATAAAAATGAGACACGATCTAGGCCCAAAACCTCTTCTGATTTGATTGATAGATCCAGAGCTGGAAAGACTTCCCATCATGCTTGCGGTGTCAAAAGTAGCGGAATATCCGATCTGTAGCTTTCCATGTACAAGCCCAATTGCCAAAGTTCATGATGGAGTCCTGCTAGATCTTATCATCCTTCATCCAGATCAGTGCTTGATGTTGTGGGAAAACAATAATTCTTTGTATGCAGAATTCATCAATTAATTGTTTGAAGATTCCAGGCGAAAGGTGGTGAGTTCTATTAGCCATTCCTGATTCTGCCAGTAGATTAGATGGGAGAAACATAGAGCTGCCTGTGCGTGAGCCTAATTAATCACCAGTTTCATGAAGAAGCCTAGATCCCTTCAAAGTTCCCGAGACTCTTTCCAACGGTCCAATTTTGGTTGCAGAGGCAGATGAATGTCGTCAATTGCTTATGCAGGTTAATGGTGAGCAAATGCCTACAGCTTTTCTGTACATGATGTATGCTTTTCAATTCACAGGACCATTGAAAAATCAATAAGGTTGATTCTATCTCAATGGTCTAAATTATTAGCGCACCAATCGGTGAGCAACTTCGGAATGTGAAGCGTACTTCATCATGCTCAAGATTACTTCATACTTGGTAATATGCTTCAGCTTCACATGTGGTCTTTTCCAGCTGTATAGATGTGGTGTTTCTTTCAAGGACCCGCCCCCATTTTCGAGTGCTACCCTAAGCTTCTGTACCTGTAATGCGAAAAGGACTTCAAAGTGATCAACTATGAACTTCTTCTAATACTACGATTTCATCGCAGGTTAACAAGACCTTGAAGACTCCAACAGGGTAAGCAAGGAAGCAATGGGAAAGCAGTGTCCAAGATGGTAGTTTATTATCAGTTTTGCAGATTTCACATCTCAGGGTTACGGGATTTTCTGGAGAACCTAAAAAGATGCCCAGGTATCCAAGTGATAGAGTGATCGCCATGGAGCGGAGCAGGTACTTGTAGAGTTTACACGACCTTCAGTGAAACGGCACAAGCTACGGGCTTCTTCCCAATCACTGTGGGTGTTACAGTTTTGCAATCAGCATTTCACAGAGCTGTAGGGATGGAAGCGCAAATGTTTCCGAGTAATGAGCAAGAGTTTCTTCCCCCTGCAGGCTTAACTTCGATCCATTTGAGTAGCCCAGGAAGACAATCTCCCAGGAGTAACGTACGCACAGTGCCGTCGTTTAGAAAGATTTCTAATGAAAGTGCAGAAGTGAGTACGAGGTTAGAAAGAAAGATTTTCAGCAGGCTATCAGCAAATCAGTGTTCGAATTTGACTAGCACGGCTCCCTGTGGATCTTAAGATGATGGAACGTGGTACTTGACACCTTACCATCAGAGGAGGAGAAAAGCTATACTAACAGAAAACATTAGAGGCGCCCATTTCTATTGAAGAGAGATCTGAGCTAGTGTTGGTGAGTACTTACGAGTTGGCTTCTACGAGATAACTGCCTGATGAAGTATGAATGAATCAAATACGGGAAAACTTCGTGCGCAGGAGATTCCCTCAATGAAAGCATGAAGGAGAAAGCAAGCAGAAGGACGAGAAGTTAAAGTACAACAGAAGATCTCAAGAGAAAGAAAAGACCACATTCTAACAATCCATAGCTTTGACTCCGCTTCTTCCCAATAAACCCAGGCATCAACCAATTAATTGCTCCGCATGCAACGATAGATCCAAGTCACATTTGACCACTAAGGCTCAACCACGAAAGAGCACTCAGTCAACAAATCGACAAATAACCGTTAGGGCATTTTTGCCAATCTGAATTGGTTTGCTAAAGACAATTGAGTTCCTCTCCCTCCTTTGTTTTTCCTTATTTATGTCTTGTTGTTGCACGATACAAGAAAGTGACTCCCTCCACATATGAGCAATTGCATTTGTCTGACCCCGTATGCCCAAAGGGCAAGATACGAAACTCAGAGATGTCTCATATCTCAGCATGTATGCCTTTGAAAATTCCACTCTGCTACAATTAGCCATTGATGTCTCTCAGACGTGAGCAAAGTCTTTTGGTGTCACTCAAATTTCACCCTGATATCTGAGACTACCCCATGTAAAAAAAAAAAATCGTACTTTTAAAATAGTGGGTCGTTTGTTGTTTTTATTGCCTGAAAGTTCCTGTATTGCGTCAAAATAATCCTAAAGAGCCATATTGGCCTTTTTCACCAAATACCCAGATGCCCAAAATTTGTTTTATTTCTGTCGTTGAGATTTGTCCCTGCGGGAAATTTGTATTGAATTATTTTGAGCACGTATTAGGCTATTTGCGCTTTTGTTTTACACTCCATTATGAGCGCATATGTTATTAATTTCTATTTACAGAAGGATTTTAACGTTTTTTAAGTTTTGGGCTTTAATTTGTAACTTTTGGCAATTTTTTATGTTTTTTGTGGTGTCTCGTTCTGTTTTCTGTAAGATTTCTTTGGACCAAACTCCTTTGCCAGGGTAAGCCCGATTTTTGGCCTGGAGCGGCTTAGAACATATACGCACACATTGCCTTCGGAGGAAGCGCCATGAGGTTCTGGATCACTGGGAAAAGCCGAAGTCGTGCACAGAAAAGCCCGCTACGGGGATGGGCGCATTTTTGGAAAACAAAGGATTTAAAGCTGCGATGGAAAAATATAAGCCGCAGGCAGGGTGGGAAATTTTATACTTTGCTGCAGGGTAACTTTGTTCCCGGGTTATAAAATCACTTAAGTGTGATCAACGGGGTTTTGGGTGCCTGCCTGGCAGGGTTAAGCATCCCGTTATCAAAAAAATTCTTACAAATGGAATTACATGTGCAAAAAAGTGCGCCCCCTTTGGTGAGAGATTAAAGAATTAAAATTGATTATTTTTATTAATCTTTCCTCTCAAAAAGTGCGCCCAAGCTTGGAGGAGGTCAACAAGTCAAAGGTGGAATAAAACAAAGGAATTAAATTAATTAAATTTAATTTATTTAGTGGCTGCCCCCTTCCTCTCAAAAAGTGCGCCCCATTTGGGCATTATTTAATATTTTTTGAAGCATTAAAACATTAAATTAATTTCTATTTTCAGTGGCTATGGTCAAAGCACACGTGGGGCTTGAGTGAAGTGTTGTGTGAAGGATTAAATTGGATTAATTTAATTAATATTGGATGGCTGTCCTTAAACATGCTATTTTTAAAAGAGAAAAGCATGATTTTAATTAATTAATTGCCTTTCATTGTTAGGGCAATTATTAATTATAGAATTGTGAAGGTTATATAAGCATGGGTAGCCATATGGGTGAATAATTTACTTCACAAGTAAAGAATTGCAGCTAGGAGGAAAAGTGTGCCCCCGTTAGATGAAGGATTTTGCTCAGACAAAGTGCTAACAAGGCTAAAAGCTTCCAGATTTGGCGCATGCTTTGGAGAAGGTTGATCTTCGTCTGCATAGTTGTTTTCACAGGTGTTACAGGAGCTAAGGTGTTGATTGAAAGGATTCATGCTCTCTTTATGTGTAAATTAAACACCAATTTTTGGGGCAGCAGGCTTGAAAAGTGTAGATTTTTATAATTTAAATTCACTATTCATGCTCCGGTGGCCATTTTTGTCTGAATAAATTACAGGAATTCATTACAGGTGCTTTACAAAAGAAAAGGAGTTTTTATCAATGTCCAATACATTGCAAATATCCTCCGAATCTGAAGATTTGTCCAGATCTGCACCAGTATTGAAGAAATCCGGCCAAGTTAGAAGAAAAAGAATTATTCAGACAAAGATAGATAAAGCCATGGAGAAAGGAGATGAAAAAGAGAGCACGATGGATTCATGCATTGCTTCCAAACTTTCAAACATAGGAGACACGGATCTAGGCCCAAAACCTCTTTCTGATTTGATTGATAGATCCAGAGCTGGAAAGACTTCACTCATGCGTGCGGTCAAAAGTAGCGGAATTATCCGAGCTGTAGCTTTCCCATGTACAGCCCAATTGCCAAAGTTCATGATGGAGTCTGCTAGATCTTATCATCCTTCATCCAGATCAGTGCGTGATGTTGTGGGAAAGACAATAATTCATTTGGATGCAGAATTCATCAATTATTGTTTGAAGATTCCAGTGCGAAAGGTGGTGAGTTCTATTAGCATTCAGGATGCTGACAGTAGATGGGAGAAACATAGAGCTGACTGCGTGAGCATAATGAACAACCAGTTCATGAAGAAGCCTAGATCCCCTTCAAAGTTCCCGAGAACTCTTCCACGGTCCAATTTGGTGCAGGAGGCAGATGATGTCGTCAAATTGCTATGCAGGTTAAATGGTGAAGCAAATGCCTACACTTTCTGTACATGGATGTATGCTTTCATCAGGACCATTGAAATCAATAAGGTTGATTCTATAATCAATTGGTCGTAAATTATTAGCAGCAACATCGGTGAGCAACTTCGGAATGTGAAGCGTACTTTCAGCTTCAAGATGACTTCATACTTGGTATATGCTTCAGCTTCACAGGGGGTCTTTTCCAAGCTGGATAGATGTGGTGTTCTTTCCAAGGACCCCATTTTCGAGTGCTACCCATAGCTTACTGTACCTGTATGCGAAAAGGACTTCAAAGTGATCAACGATGACTTCTTCTACGATTTCATCTGCAGGTTAGACAAAGACTTGAAGACTCACAGGGTAAGCAAGGAAGCATGGGAAGCAGTGTCCAAGATTGGTAGTTTATTCATCCAGTTTGCAGATTTCACATACCTCAGGGTTACGGGATTTTCTGGAGAACCTATAAAGATGCCCAGGTATCCAAGTGATAGAGTGATCGCCATGGAGCTGAGCAGGTAACTTGTAGAGTTACACGACCTTCAGTTGAAACGGCACAAGTCTACGGGCTTCTTCCCAATCACTGTGGGATATTACAGTTGCATCAGCATTCACAGAGCTTGAGGGATGGAAGCGCAAATGTTATCCGAGTATGAGCAAGAGTTCTTCCCTGCACGGCTTAACTTCGATCCATTTGGAGTAGCCAGGAAGACAATCTCCCAGGAGTACGCACATGTGCCTTCGTTAGAAGATTTCTAGATGAAGTGCAGAAGTGAGTACGAGGTTAGAAAGAAAGATTTCAGCAGGCTATCAGCAAAGCAAGTGTTCGAATTTGGACTAGCACGGATACCTGTGGATCTTAAAGATGATGGGAACGTGGTACTTGACACTTACCATCAGATGGGAGGAGATAAAGCTATACTACAGGAAAACATTAGAGGCTGCCATTCTATTGAAGAGAGATCTGGAGCTGTGTTGGTGAGTACTTCGAGTTGGCTGCTAACGAAGGGATACTGCCTTGATGAAGTATTGATGAATCAAATCACGGGAAACTTCGGCGCAGGAGATTCCCTCAAATGAAAGCATGAAGGAGAAAGCAGCAGAAGGACCGAGAAGTTGAAAGTACACAGAAGATCTCAAGAGAAAGAAAAGACCACTTCTACAACCATAGCTTTGACTCCGACTTCTCCAATACCCAGAGCATCACCAATTATTGCACCGCAGCAGCAGGATGCTTCCATGCCTTCATTGAAACTGGCGACGTTCATTTTCTCTCTGCAGCCACTTCGTTCAGCACCCGTTCCAGAGGAGATGTTGAAGCTGCAGATGACGGAGTTCGAAAGAGCTTTGTCCTTGGATGTTTCAGAAGATGGCAGCCATGACACTGTGGCACTTTCTGATGGAGAGGATGCAGAGCGGGAGATGGTAGCTTTGCAGTTGGTTCCAGAAGCAAGAGTAGAGATGAACTTAGAGGAACATGACTTGCAGCTACTTCAGGATCTGAGCAGAAGAGACAGAAGGCCTAAAGTTGCTAAAGCAACTTCTAGGTTGATCATTAAAGATTCGGGAGAAAATTTTGCTGAGATATCAATTCCAGCGGAAGGAAAGATAGAAGAGGAGCTCATGGCAGAAGATGTGACAGTGACCAAAATACCACTTGGTCAAGCTACCACTGAAGGATTGAAGCAGGACACGCAAACGTTGCTGGATGCTTTGTTCCTTAGGCTTGACAGTGAAAAGGCAGAGAAAGAAGAGCTGCAGAAGCAAATATCTCAATTATGTGAGATCATAGCCAAGGTTGCTAAACCTTCCATTCAGCCCGTTTCAGAGCAGGTGAGTGATCATCTTATGCAGGAAATGGAAGATGCAAGCAATCAAGTAAAGGCTATTGACGAATGGAAGGATCTGATTATTCGTCAAGCTTCTGTGCAACTTGGGGAAGTGCCAGCCCGCCTAAAGGTTATGAAAGATGCAACAAATCAACTAAAGCAACTAATGGAAGGCATAGAAGGCATGAATACAGTTGTAGAGAGTAACCTGAGTATTTTGGCCGAGATCAACAAGCTGCCGGGAGATGTATTGGTTACAGAAAAAATTGTACCGGATGGATCAGTCGAGAAGGGGAAGCAGCTAGAGTTTGTAGTATCTTTCCATTTGGAGATCTGTAGAGTTTTGCTGAAAAGGATGCAGGTGCTTGAGAGTAGAACATCAGATTTACCAAACAGTAGCGTTTCTTTCACTGAGGAAAGAGTGGACGGAGGTGTTACTTCATACGTGCGGATTATTTCTAACGAGGTGCATGATTCCCTAGAAAGTTCTCTTCTGATGGTGCAAAAGAGAATTGATAAAGCTACCAAGCCTTTCATGATTAATTCTATCAGTAGATTGGTGGCGCTGCAGGTAGACATTGTGAGGTTCGGGCCAAGTTTGGAAGAGGTGGAAGCATGCAGCAAAGTGTTGAATGAAGGGTTGCTACAATTCAGGACAAAGAAGGAAGCAGTGGCTAAAACAGATGGAAGGATGCTGAATTATATGTTTGACAAGTATATCAGATATCAGAACAAGAAGAATATGTAAACATTACAGCTGGCATGACTTCTTCTATTCTTTCTTCTTCTATTTTCTATGTTCCCGGATGAAATTGTAAAACTTCTAAGTTATTGGTTTTGCAACCATTACTTGAAGTCATATGGAACTATTCTATTAGTTAAGTGATACATGTGTCACTTAAGGAGAAGTTAGTTGAGGATGATTGTCAAATGTCATCTTTACTTGTTGTTCATACTTTAGTTCAGTTTGAGTCTTCTATTTGTACTTTCCCTCCTACATTCTATAAGTAGGAGAAGAACCTCCGGGTTAATGATCGATCAGAATTTGTAAGAAGCAATCTTTTGTTCTAGACTTTGTGCTGAACCCCTGAGAGCCACTTGTTGCAGAGGAATACAAAGAAGCAGGTTTCCGGAGAACTTTGTGTCACGGCGTACTGTGTTTCTTGCTTTTAAATCTTAGATCTTTTAAGTAAACTTTGTGTTATTTTAGATCTGGATCTAGAGCTGCCTTTGCTTTATAATTCTGTGTGTTCAAATCTATTAAGTTTCTTCTATGTGCATGCAATTAGCTCTGCTATCTACTAATTGGGATGCACATCTTCCTCATTTCTTCTCTGTAATTCCTTTACTGCCTTCTTCTATAGCTTTCCTTTCTTAAACAGCTGCTTACTTGTTGCAGAACTTCTTAGTTATGGTTCATGAACTAAGTGGTTAAAGTAAAACCCCTGATAGATAAAAACACATTTATATTGACAAATCTGACACGGGAGCCTCACCGGTTAAATGAGGGAGATTTATCTCATGACTGCCTAGGTTTGATGCTATGCAGAAAGTCTAGCCAACACAAAGACTCAGTTTGATACATTGTCCCCAACATATCCCACTGTTGCTTTGTTGTGACTTTTTCCAATATATTAACTAGGAGAATATTTGAAAAACACAATATTATTGAAATGTTTACATTCCTATCAATATTTTCCCATTCTTTGACCTTCATACCCATAAGATGTACTCTTAATACCAAAATACTAATATTTGTCTACAAGTAGATATTTTATCTTGAGCTTCTATAACTCAAAAGTGTTGTCCATTATATTTGTTGATCTATATCCATGTGCTTCTTGTCATTTTCCTTCACACAAATAAAAATTTATCAAAGGGAAAGAGAACCTTAATCTTCAAATGAATCTAAAACCTAGCTTTGATACCAAATGAAGAGAAAATAAACAATAAACTTATATAACAATAACAATATCAAATAAATCTTTAATATGGTATTGAAATAAGAAAAATTATACACACAATATTATAGAAGACATAAGATTTCATTTGGAAAAATGTTTTTAGGTAAAAAACCCAACATATTAACCTTCTTCCTCATTGCATCAACTCAGTCGTTTCAAAGTTTTGTTTCACCTAAATTAATATGTGAGTATATGTAAGCACATCAATGGGAATCCGACCAAGCATTATTGCAAAACAATGTGCATTAAGACCATGGACCAAGAATATAAGCCATAAAGGTTCTTGATAATATGAGTTATCTAACCACCCTTATAATAGTATTTATTAAATCATCCATCCGAATTGAAAGTACATGAAAGGACCTAAAAATCAAATAAAAATGAAAATCCCCCTTTATACATATTAGTGTAGACAAGTATAAATTGTGTAAAGTGTATATACTATAAAATATATACAACACATTTTTTGATTGAAAATATCTCTATTAATAGAAAAAGTTATAATACAATGCTAACATACAAAAAATGGATGGTATAGAAGCACACTCTAGAATGCAAAATAGAATTAGTTCAACATAGACAACATGTGGGTTTGATTAGCCACAAATATTTCATATCAAAATAAATCTATCCATAAAAAAAGGAACAATAAATAAAAATAACAAGAAGATTAAGCAGTAACTGCAAACATGGTGGTCAATGGAGGATGAGTTAACTTGGTGGAAACAACGATAGAAATGTGAGAAAAATTTCCAGAATGGGTTTTGCCCCAAGTTTAATCTCCAAATACACCATTACCACTAGGGGATGACCACCACCAACACCATGAGCACTATCAGTAGTTCCATCAACACCAAAGCAGACAAAACTCCACATCTATCCACCCCACAAAAGGGATGTTGGGATGTGATATTAAAACTCCTACGTCTACTTTAGGAGTGAAAACGTGGAAGACTTCAGCCTTTAAACCAAGGGGATGGTATTGTCACGAGTGATCTGGTGGTTCTCAGCTAACCTTATAGGGTGCATTTCTCCCATGGTCAACGAGCGTCTGAAGATGCTACACCTCCAAGTAAGATTTCTTTGCTTGGACCATGATCTGGAGTAACATATTCATAATGAGATGACAACTTTATTAGAAATAGAAAAAAATATTCCATATCAATATGATTAAAAATAACATAATTACTATATTTCTAGATTTTAAAACTAATGTCATCTCTGAATAATTGCCAAATCTGGTTGTATTTTGTGGGGATTGTGTTCGATTCCACATGTATAACCATTTTCTAGGTAAAGGGATCTAGAAGAAACGGTTAAAACAAGGAGTAGATCCGGGAACATGTAGAGGAGGCAAGGGGAAAACCAAAATAAGTGTTTAATGGTTTCAATTTGGTAGAAAGAAGAGAATATGTGGTTCAGAATTCCCATATGCTTTATTTGTTCCACAACTGGGATGCCTCAGTAAATAATGTGCCATAAGAGTTGAGATTTCTTAGGATCAATGGGAAATTTGCAAAGATTGTAAAATATCCTCTCCTGTACTTGATGGGAGGACTTAAGATTCCACAGATAGTTCAATGAATCCACATAAATTTCATGATCCATTAATAAATTGTAACCAATCTAGGATGTTTACTAGAATACAAGAGTGACATTTGGCTAGTTCTAGTCTCTTCACCAAAAATTGGAGATGAAACCCCAATTTTATGGAGGTGTTCATCCAGGAGAGAATTTTGAATTTTAGATATTGGAATGGAATCTTCATTGTTAAGAAAGAATTTTTGATTGATGTTATCCCAAGATAGCCAAATTTCATATTGTTTACAGAAAATATCATTGACTGTGCAAATTCCCTTTTTAAAAAGATGAAGGCCTATTAATCTAGGAATTAATCCAGAAGAGGGCCCCATTTTGGAAAAGTAGCAGATAGGTGTAGCACCATATCTGAGTGTGAATTAATGATGGAAACCAGTGCTGTCACATGTCATTATAAACCCAAATGCTTGGGGGTTTGAAGTAATTCACCATGCTCTTATCATCTACCACCACCATTAAGAATTGACTTATATTTTCTTTTTCAGCGGTCCATGTGAGGATTATCTAGTTTTGTGAATCATAATCAAATAAATCACTTTCTGCTGTAGGAAACTTCTCTGTAAGGATGCAATCGTGTCATGAATAAGGATTTTTCCAAGAACTTCAGAACCTTCTAAGCCTTTGAATATTCAGAATTTAGCAAATAGCCTAAAGGTTGATTTTTTGCTGAAATGATTGCTGAAAATTACTCCTGCAAAAGTTTCCCGTACAGTTTTATTGTTTGCAACATTTATATGATTTGAAAGATGATTACCTGGCTATTGGACATAATGTTAACTAACTTATGTCGCTAGCATGCATAGCTAAGTGTAGATGAGAAACTAATCTCAACCAATCATACATCAGGTGGATATCGGAGGGATCCCAACAAGAATATTAGTACACTTATGAGTGGGAAGATAGAAATATTGATAACATCATATGGGATAATTTTCCTGGATAAATGAGATGGGTTTCGTAATCTATAATGATATACTCTTCTTCTCCACTCTCTAAACCACATAATAGCATAAGCTTAGTCAGTACATGCTTATCTCAATGCAATAGGGAATACTAAGAAACATGCAATTAAACTGACTATGTTGGATCTATTTTTATTAGGTACAATAATCTGATTTTCCAATATGGCACATTGAGACATTTCATTTTGTGGCTAGACATTGCGAGACCTTTCCACTCGTACAGAAGATCTCGATGTTAGGTTTACCAAAAATGTATAGCATATTTAGGCATTGAAAAAATCATAGTTTTACATTCTTTATCAAGTCAGAGCTAAGAATGCATTCATCCATGCTAAATTTCCAATTCAAGTGATGCAGTTGAGCTAGTATAGGGAACTACAAGGTACTTTTGACCTGAACTGTGGAAGATTAATCTTTCAAAGGAGGTAATATAAAACCTTTAGTATATACTTTTCATGAATACAGAAAGGGGGCTAAAGGGAAACCTCGTTCTAGTGGATTTGAGGAATATGTGCAAACACATGAGATTATGCTCCCATTAATGGTGATGTAGATGTACCAAGCATATTGAAACAACATATTGATAATGTGAATAAATTTATTGACCAAATCCTAAGGGCCTTAACATGTGTATGGTAAAATACCATTCAATCTATATCATAATTGGTTTTGTCAAAACAATGGTTAACAAAAATATCTTTCTGATTAGATTATCTAGCCCATTCCATACCTTCTCAAAATTGCAATGACATTGTTCAAGGATGTATTTATGTGGTGGATGAAGACTAAATCTCCTCACTTCTTAAAAATGAGGGGAAGAATGTCCCTTTGCCTCAATATTTAGAGCTTTTTCAAATGATTTTGTAGGATACATTAAACAAGGTAATAGGTCATTCAATTTGATGATTTGTTTAGGGCTCTACCAAATTTAGGGATGAAGTTGATGATTCCTCGATTGATAAGATCTTACCTATAGTTTTGGCTTGAAGAGCTCTACCTAGTAGATATTTGTGTAGGTATAGACCCAATAGTATCCCAAATATGTTTGATAGAATATCATAAGGGAAATTTTCAAGGTCGATGGGATTTGTCAATACCCATTGGCATAATAAACTTATTTTTTATCATTGACACAAATGCAGACTATTCACAAGTAACCTATTGTGATTCTATAGAATTTTCTAAGGAATAACATCAAAGGAAATTCGATAAGAGCAATGATCCCAAGCTGGGGAGGGATCTTGCAACAACAAAAACACTATTATAACAATGGACAAATGGCTCGCATGATGATGTAAGGTAATTTATCTAATGTCGTCATTAGAATCCTTAATAACCTTGATTTTAATCAGCAACTTCTCTAAATTTAAGAAGGAAAAACGAATTCTTTGGTTGACTTTTTCTTTCACTTTTATCCAATGCATATTGGTTTGGAACTTGAGATTCACAAGATTTATATAGCTCATCCACCTTAATCTTATTTTGTTAAAGGATAGCTTCAAGTTTTAAGTTTGGGATTAAATAAAGCAAGAGATCAAGAGCTTGCAAGGATCTTTTAAATTCACAATAATTTGCCTCATGAGCTCATTGCTTGTCCATATATGTAGCCACTTGTTTTCATATAATTTTATGATGAAAGGTGTTAGTCTATGGAAATGGTGTCCACCCACAAGTCAACCTAGACCCAAGTTTCCATGAGGGTTTTAGGGACTAGATTCTAAACCCTAATGATATGACCAACCATCTTATCATGTTGAATATGTGTTATGTTAAGATAAAATTAGGATTTAGGCTACTTGGGATGAGTGATGGACCATTCAATATAAAATTTGATAGGGGAACGATTTAAAAGAGTAATCCCATCAACCACTAAAACGGGGAGGCCATTATCACAATAAAAGGAGAATATATCTTTTTATGTGCAAAAGGGATTGAAGTGCAATACATTTAACAACTGCTACCTTGTCCCTCCCTGATAATTAGACCAAGTGAACTAAGATGAAGTAGACAATTTTTTTTCAAATGATTTTTGGAGTTTAAATTCCCAAGATTATTACACATATAGAACTGAGCTTCCCTTTTGTCTGATTCATCGACTAGTACATTGAGAATTCAGCCATGTTTATCTGCGGGAAAATCCACCATGTTGAAGATATATATAGAGGTTTCAATCAGCATCAGATAGATCACCAGCTAATCTTTCTCTAAATATTGATATTGTTAGGGTCTATGATCCTTACAGGCATAAAGAGTTGAGTGGAACCATTTTAATTTTTATGGATGTCCATTCTAGAAATTTCTAATGTTTTTACCTCATAACCCGATGGGTAGGGTCAAATTCCCAAGAAACAACATTTTAAGAAAGATATGGTCAAGATTCTCTACCTCATGCTCATTAGGTCACTCTGTAGACAAGGTTCATTATTAGGGAATTTAGAAAATTCCCCACATTCAAATAGTTCGAGTAGTACTAATTGAAGTAAAATAATCCACGATATCAACTTTTTGTAGGACATAGAATTTTCAAAGCTTACTGAAAAACTAATAATTGTCCCATGATCAATGTATCATGTGGGCCAACTTAACAATGCCTTGAGACATTCCAAGAGTGTATAATCATTGGACACTATCAATTTGCATATTTTTATCCCTCATGTCAAGGTCTCATGAGGGTCTGAAAACTTACTAGAAAAATAACTATTCCATATAACATGAAATCATTGATCTTGAATAGAATGACATCGTTTCCGTCATACATATAATCCTCTTACCCGGAGGGTGATGGGACTACAAGAAATCCTGAAGGATAGATTTACAGTTGAGGGATACCAAATCATCTTAATAAAATCTAAAAGGGGAAGACTCGTAATGAACTTTTAAATGACTACGAGGCAAGTTTCATAATCCAATGAGGGGATAATAGTGAATATGGACAAGTGGGGTGCTGAGAAACAATAGGAGGGTACAGGTTGAAGCAAATGGTTAACTAATAGTCAGTGGAGGAAAGTTTTTTCAGATCCAACTTGTGTGTTAGTACACATCATCAATGTATTATGGTTTGGCAGCACCCTAAGAGATTTTGGCCACAACATTTCTTATTAGTGGAAACCATGGTCTAACCATCACCAAAGGATGGCAATGGTTCTAATTTATTTAGTAGGTATTCTCTTGTGGCCTCATTTTAGGAGATCTACCATCCAAGGGGAATTCCCAAATCATATGCGCATTGAGGATTAACACCTAAAACTATGTATTTGAAGTGTGTAAGTGTGTAGCACCTGCTAAGTGAAGTAGTGTGTGTGTCAATGTAGATGTCAATGTGTGTGTCCTGTGTAGCTGTGTGTGTGTAAAACCTATTTCTACAGAGAAGTGTGTGTTTTAGACGACCTAAATAAACCTTTGGTTATCCTAATAAGTTATTTTTCATAAGAGGGGTTGGATGATCTTGTCTCAAAAAACTCCATAGAGAGATTAAATGAACATTCCTAGATTTTAAATCCAAAGGGAAATTTTAAGTCAAGTAGCCTTCTCATAAAACTTGAAATTCCTTGGTCTAATGGGATAACACCACAAGGGTGTTGTGAATACACTAAGTAACATGGTTAATAATGGATTTACAATGTTTAGTGTTTGTAAAGAAAAAAAATAAAAATACCTTTGATCATGTTTTGAACTCCTTCAATCTTAACACTATGGGGTTGTTAGTGGTTATGTTGGACCCCTAGGTTCTTTCATTCTTTATTCTTGTGTTTTGCATTGGGAATAAACATTATTTATTATTTAAAACCTTTAAAATATATTTGGCACAATGAAGGAAGGTTGTGCACAAGTAAAATAGGAAAGAGGTGTACATAATGACCAGAGATGAGTGTGTAAGAATAAAGATAAGTGCACAAAAAAGGAGTAAAAATACCCTTATGCAATAGAAATTTGAGAACATAGTAGAAAAGATTTGTAGAGATAATTTAGAAGAAGCACAAAGTATTTCATATTTTAGCATGCAAAAAGGATAAGTTTGGCCAAGGACATGCAGGGGAAGGAGACGATGTATATAGAAAAATTCAAAATAGACTAACAGTTCATGTTACTTGCATGAAAGTGGCAAAGAAACAAGCTAAAAGGACTAGAGATGCCTGGATAGGGATAACTCACAAGGATAATAAAGCAAGGATATGGATAAGTATATCCAAGGAAATATTAGACACACTCACCATGTAGAATCTAGAAGTGGTGGCATGTGGGCTAGCCACCACCAGATGTAACATTTTACTAGTAGTTAGGAATTGAGGGATAAAAAAGTCTCCTAGAAGACTAGTGAAGGGCAAGTCCCCACTAGTATCTATACATGATGAAGGTTCAATTGTAAAATATAGTGGATGGTCATAGTCAAGGTTTTTGTCAGTCATCTTTTATTCTCAATGTACGTCAAATAGCCTAAGTATTATGTGACTGTGTAATTATTAATCAATAAATTTTATTTGTGCATCCATATGTTTAAGTTACTTCTTTAATTATTCATATTGTGTGTTAATTATTTTCTCTAATTCACTATGTTGACCTTTATGGAACCTAGATTCTTCCACACTTTGGGTGATCTTTCCAAAGTTCCCACTCTAACGTGACAGGCTGATGTGAAGAATAAAGATAGTTTCACACACCATTTCCCACAGTCTACATGCATAAATGTGGATAAAATGTATAACTAAACACACCAAATTTTGGTTTTGTTGCCAAAACATCATAACTATACAAAGATGAAGTGGATGAAAAATGTTCAAGCTCACACAAGATAATATTAAGGCTTGATAGAAGACCATAGAAGACACCTTCACACAGGAACATTCGAGTAGGAAATATTTTTCTCCAAGGACTTGGGTGGAAACAAATATATATGATGCATTGTATGAAACATTCTTTTGTGAACTTCCTAGTAAACCTATGCATGCTTGGTTAGTAGCTTATTATTTGGACAGAAGAATCAAAATTTGGAAAAAAAATCACAAATCAGACCCTTGAAAGCACACAAGAAGTACTTTCACATGACGATGAAACAAATTAGATGTTGAGAGATGTATTAATAGTAGAAATATATACTTCACAACTATATAATTGAATACTCATTATCTACTTTTTCTTTCAAAAATGAAGCCTAGTTTAACTTATTTCAAGGTTCACATGGGTCATATCTAAGGAAATACACACTTTGTAAATAAAAAAATTGATGGTAGATATGGGTAATTGAGGATTATTCTCATAGATGGATAAATATTCCAAAAACATGAGTGACATGTAAGTATAGGAAGTACAAGATATAGTATGAAAACCATGGAATTCCTTGACATGAACACACTTTGAGAATGATGTGAAATATGAAGAACATAGTGACACAAAACAATGGAGGAAGAGGGAGGTGTTCCATGTCAAGAATGATTTAAATATAAAAAATATCAAGGGAAGACCAAAAACATTAGATTAAGGAAGGGAGAAGGGAAAGAGAATGCAAGATCTTCATAGGAATAAGGAATAGGGCAGCCATGAGATAACAAGAACTCCAGAGGATAAAGAGAGTAAAATATAATACATATGGCATCTTGATCCAACCTATAACTCGCTTACTCATGTAATTGGACCACCACGTATAGAAGATCAAGAATGTTGATTGAAACTATCAGTGACGAAGAAGTCAGATAAAGATAAGAAAAAAGAGGCATTAAATAATCAGTTTTACTCATGTACTTCAATCATTGACACTCAACACAAAATTTCATACAATTTAATCTAAATCTTCCAAAAGCACAAATATTTGGAATGATGAGTGCACTAATTTAGTAACAAAAAAATTGGCTGACGTACTAGGAAATACACCCATGACAACAAATCACCGGAGACTAATGTGTCATGTTTCTAGTGGAGGAAGTGGAATTTTTGGGTGCACCTACAACAAGCATACCTAGTACAAGGAGTGAGTTACAGCTAATAGCAAAACAAGTTGGTGATGGTGCCAAGTACGTACTTATATGAAATGTCTCTACACTTACTTCAGAGTACCATGGTGTTGAGAATGCTGTAGATCATGTTCACAAGTGTGAACTTATTTGGCATGCGTGAAAGGCGTAACTGATCATCACTAGAAAAAAAATCTAGTCATTTCACCACAACATTACTCGATCTGTGCCCATACCTAGGTATACAAAGCTTGATTTGTTACAAGCCATGTGGTAGATTATGATCAAGTTAAAAGTGACCTTTTAAAAAGAGTTTAACATACCAAAAATTGAGCAAACGAGTATCTTATCTCTTACAAGGACATCAAACAAGGAGTTGACTTAGAGAGTGTGTGCACACTTATGATACATGTTTTAAAATAATTTTATCTCAGATATCTCCTATGAGATACATCCAAATCAACATGTGTAATTCTTCACAAGAGGAATTAATAATGCCATTAAGGTGAACACCCTAGTTTGAACAAAGTGTTTTTACATATCCACATGCAAAGAACTGGAAGACTACATTACTGGTACCAATTACCATTGGAGTATCATAAACATAAGAGTTAGTCCCATTTATGGAGGTACAAATTGCATCTATGGTGACTCAGTTGGAAAAAAATTATACAACAAACAATGCTACTAGGGAAACACATAGTGGAGTATGGTTTCACTGATTTTGAGGTAGAGGGGCATAAAAAGAATACATGCCCATGCCAAAATATAAAAAATCCATATTGATATCCTGTGAGATATATGAAGGAATTCATGATACAAGAAATTACTCCTTACTAAAATGCATAATGCATAAAGAAAGTATACAACCTAATACAATATGATTTGTGATGTGCACATACACCTAATACATCCACATGTCATATACTTGATCAAATTCATGAAGCCAGATCATTAGAAATTAGATAGGATACAATGGATAGTACACTCAAGAAGTACATGGAGGATAATGTAGAGTACGAGGTGGGCGTGGTTAAGGTGGATGTGGGGGAAAAATATTCCCACTACAAGGAATTTTTATCAAGTACAGGCTCACCATACCATTATAGCAATGTGACTTATCCAACCTTTTCGAGTATGCTACACATTGCCAAAAAGAGCATAAGGTTATAGATCACCCAAATATTTATGCAATCATGAAAGAGAAAAGTGAAAAGGGCATAGGAATGATTAATATTATGCATCAAATAGTTGAAGAATGCAAACCTAAATCTATCTTTCCAAAAGTCGAACCATTAAAAAAATTTCAAATAAAAATGCATGGAGGTTGCTTCCCATGAAAAAAAATCCACTTATTTAAGAAACATAAGAAAAGAAAAAACACATCCAGGGAAATCCTATCTTGATGGTAGGTAGAAAAAAAAAAAGACTTCATGAAGAAAATATCTAACTTTGAAGATCCAAGGATAAATTGAGTTTCTAAGAGAAGACAAACGACTGCTAAATGAAACACTTGAAGATACCAAAGAAGAAAAATTAGTAAGAATGAGTTTCAAGAGGTTTCTAAGATTTTGTGCATTGAGGGAATATAACCATTGCTTAGTAAATGGTTATCACATAATCTTAGAAAAAAGACACTCAAAAAATAGTTGGGGCATATATACAAGAGGAATGTCCATTTAGTGAAAATGGAAGAATTTGACCAAGTGATACTGGTTAATGCTTGTATAGATGGGTAGAATATAAGTGACATATTGGTAGACAGAAGAGAAAAAGTAAATATCCTCACCATGGATGATTAGAAAATAATGGGGTGACCTGAATTACACCCATCTCCACATATTTTGTATTATGAAAAATAAGACGTGAGTCGTGCCTATTGGAGTATTGAAGAAAGATCTTATTAGAATAATGGGGGTCAAGTTCCATAGAGATTTTGAAGTGATACCACTCGCTGAGGAATTTGATTTTCCAATGCTCCTAGAAAGAGCTTGGTGTTATGTGAATAACACAAACTTTTGGTTTAAAAAGAGGTACATAAGCTTTAAAAATAGAACTCAGTGAGTTATATTCCCAATGGACCCAAAACATACCACACCATACATTGAAAATATAGAAGAATATGAGGATCTAAAACACATCTACAATATACATGATACAAGGTGGGAGAGTTAGAAACCAATGTCAGAAGGATAAATCATGTGGGGTGACAATCAATCAATATTCAATACCATAAGTGTGGATTACGAGCATTGGGTGCACCATTTATATGAATTAATTGGGAGATATTATGACATGTTTCAACATGCAAAAAAAATAGTAATTTTTCTAGCACCCAAGTATGTAGGCATGAATATCAAAAGGATGAGTAATAAAAATAACCAACCTATGCCAACATTCAATGGAAGTGAATATATACAAGATTTCATCAAAAAATTGGAGACATACATACAACCAGAGAAGGCACACATCAATTGTTTGATATATTTGTTAAAAGGAACCATAACAAGATGGTGGGATACTCATAGCTCATTATTGGAGACATGGAACTAAGTTAAGGAAGCTATGTGCACCAGGTTTGAGTGAAGTAATGAGGTATAAAAATACCCAAGCTATAACAGTGTCACCTAACCTAAAGAACATCTTTAAAATGTGAAGAACTATGGACAAGTGAGGCGCAAGAAATCACATAAAATTTGTGGATGCATGTGTTCTATCATACATTACATATTTGGGCATGAGCTTGGTACATTTCTTGTGAGTTGCATAGATAAACAAATTCTTTGGTGTACTAGTAGACACACAATCATGCACTTTGGATATTTATCTAGTCTTGATCGCATACTAGTTAACCCATGTCTTTGGCCACCTTACTTTACTTTCTATTTCTACTTTTGGTATTACACCCTCACTTTCTCATTCTTCCTCTTTCATCTTCAACATTTTTCATCCTCGACACCAACACCCAGCCAGGATGCCAACGCCAGGTGCTCTCATGCCCTTTAGGCACCCCTATCCACTTTGTACTTTACTCACACTTTTTGGGTCCTTTCTAGCCGTTTGAGCATTTTATTTTTTTGGTAGTTAGCCTTTTCGGGGTTAATTACAAAATTCAAGCAAAGGAATCATATACATATAAAATTATGTGATCATAATAAAGGACCAAGCACTAAGTACTATATATCACCACCTAAGGTTGCATTTAAGATCTCCATTGCATCCATCTAGCTCCATCACAAAGGACACAAGGGTTAGTTTTTTGTATCACACTTCATAGGAGGGAAGTTCATTATATTCCATGCACACATTTACTACATTATACATCTAGCTACTTGTTCACTATCCAAGTGCAATTGGCACAAGAGAAACCTAGGGCACAATACCACACACACACAGAACTACATTGGATCTAAGATGTAGTACAACACTCAGTTGTAAGTTCACCATTGTGACAACTGAGGACAATCCAACCCCTCATTTTGTGTCTTTCTTTTTTTAGGATTTGATGTCTATTTTAGGGTTTTGTAGGTTCATACTTTATTCTAGGTTTATAGTGACCTGAGTGATCTTGGTGTGACCTCAGAGTGATCAAAGGTGACTAAAGGTGAACACCTTGTGAAATCTCACAGGAGGTTTTTGTTATCCCAAATTCCCCCCTGCCCCCCCCCCCCCCGAAAAATTTGGTCAAGACAAGTCCTACACATAAGGAAATTATGAAGGAAATGACTTAGACCTGCAAGCTCACATTCTAGGACAAAAAAACAAGGTTACAGGGAGACTCTACAATGGAGTGGCGGGGGTTGTGAAGGATCAAATGACATTGTGTAGCAAGAAAGAAAAGAAGTGGTGAAGTTTCGAGGTCTTTAGGCTCAAAATAGTTTAGAGTGAGTCCAAAATCGAATAAGTATGGAGGAAACATCGGAGAGAGCCAAGTGTCAACACGACGCTTCTCCAAAGTTGAATCCAAAAAGGGGAGACTCAAACAAGTGCCGCATCTCCGCGTGTCCCAGGCCGAAATGGAAGCAGGGTCAAATGGTCAATAGAGTTAAAAGGCAGACAAGGTGGGTCTAAAAATTGGCTAAGTATAGGGCTCAAAATATTGCAAATCTGACACCGTTGGCAGTGTCTCGACATCTTCTATACCATGGAAAGATAAAAAATCATTTTTTCGGGCCCTGGTAGGTAAAAATGGAGAAAATTCTTTCAAGCCATTAACGCATAATCTAATCTCTTCAACTACCAGATATGCTTCGTTTCGATATTCTAGGGAACCAAAAGTGATATATTGTGGGGGAATTTGTAGAAGACATTGATATTCAGTGGTTGAGATTTCAAAGTGGGGTTCAATACATATCCCATGGTGATTGGAGAAGGATTCGACTTTTCCCTCCTCTCCCTCTCTATTCTTCTATATATTGTAACACTTCTCATTTTTGAAAAGAGAGAGACATTCTCAGCATAGATAAACTTTGTCAAATTTGTTTCTCGACGCCATTTTTGAGCATCAAACCTTATCCTATGCCTAGAAAATGTATTTGTGCCTCTATTTCAGAAATGTAATGGTCTGTGCACCTTCTAGAGCAATAAAAACAAGATTTTTTGGTGTTCTTCAACCCTTTGTGTTGTTTTGTTATTTCTCTGTGCCGCTCCCTTCCAGATTTGTTTTTTTGTGCATGTATTTCACATTTACAGGTGAAGGATGTTGTTTTTCATGGAGTTTAATGGCGAATTTGAAGATCTGGGCCGTGTTACTTCTGTCTGACCTCCCTCATCTCCATTTTTTATGTTTCTTTCTCCCTCAATAGAATATCTCGCTTCCTTTGTTGGTGTATCACCACTTTATTGTAGGCTCTATTTCTTCCCTCTTTCTCTCTCCTTGGTTCCTTGGAATGGTTAGATTAGGTTAGATTTAGTTTTCCTGCACTAGACTAGCTCGTGGTAAGTGGTTTAGGAAGAGGAACCAGCCTTCTCTGGAGAGCTTTCCCACTTTTGGAAGGTCCCCCACCTTGGGGAAAGTTCAATGTTATGCAATCACACTAGATGATTCTTCCTTAGAAAAGCATACCTTATAACTCATTTGGGGGTGCTATGATTTCGCGCTAACAATTTTGGCACGCCTAGTTGGACTAGAGGTATTCACTTTATTTCATCAATTTGATGTTTTCTTGGTGGGATTCAGCCTTTTGAGGCACATGCAAGCACATCTGACAGAATGGTTTTTGAGGCACATGTACTCACACTTATAATAATACAGTCCACCTCCAATGTATTTCCCAACTCCTCCAGATCAACATTATAATTAGATCCAAGACCATTATGCTTACCCATATGACTAGTGTCAAAACTAGTTTGACTATGAAGTTTATCAAGGACAAGGGGACGCATATGATGGTGATAATTATGCAGGGGATGCTGGTCTACTAGAGAAGATTAAAAAAATGGAGGCTGGAATTGTTCAGTCAAGGGGCATAGCACAACTGAAGGCATTCAAGATTGGTTGCAGAGCACCTTGTCCATGGGAAGGACCTTTTCCAAGACATTACAACCCTCAGGAGAAGTTGGACTTCATGATTGGAATGGTGCCTCAACTTACACAGTGGACTGAGGACATTGAAGCTTATGAGAAAATTGTGAGACAACCTTGTCAATGGATAAGTCAATCACTAGCTCCCTATCTTTCATTGTCTCTTCCTCAATATTTATCATTTCAGCAGGGGCTAGAGTTAAGCCACTCACTTTCTTCCCTAAGTGTTGATTTCATTTCTCCATCTCCTAATCTTCCACCCCATCTCAGTTCTTCTACCCTTTTCCCTTCCAAACATTCATCCCCTCCAAATAAACATGAAGTTCCACCTCCCTCTCCACCACAAACAATTGCAAATCTGGTTGAACCCCAAACTGTCACTCCTCTTGCTTTCCAAAGTCCATGTTGGGAAGAGACTCAAGAATCTAGTCAAGTAAAACAGAAAGAAGGGGAGCCCAACAAAGAAGAAATAACAGACAATATGAAGAGTTGGACTGCTAAATTTGGATTTACAAAGATCTCCTTGACGCTCAAGCCAATAGAGGAGGTCAGGGTTGAAGAGCCAGTGGTGGCTGAGGCTGAGTATACTGCAGAAGAAGAGAAAGAATAAGAGGAAGAAGACCAGCAGTCTATCTGCTCTGGTAGTGTCCCTAATGGCATTTTTTTTGAAGAGGATGTTGATATGATCCAAGCTACACTACCAGTTGAGAAGGAAGAACAATCAGCTCCAAGTCCCATTGAAGAGGAGTAAATGGGAGAGATAAAATCAGAGTTGAGGCCACTCAATGAAGAAGGCATCATTGAATATTTTTTTCTTTCATTTCGAGGGCCTGATTTTATTAACGAACCCATGATGGAGGAGGACCATACAGTTTCAAAGGTTCCAAGTGGAGCAAGCTACAAGACAACCTTCAATTCTTCCTCCCGCTTCATCTCCTTCAAGCTTTTATGTCGAAGAAGAATTTGATCTTTCAAACTTCATGTTTGAGAAATATAGAAACCATGGTGAGAAAGTTTCAGATCAAGGGACAACATGAAGGAGGTAGAGCACATGCAAAAGGACAACAAGGAGGCTAACTACCTATCAGACTTGGA
Organism: Taxus chinensis; assembly: GCA_019776745.2. Classification (NCBI taxonomy): domain Eukaryota; kingdom Viridiplantae; phylum Streptophyta; class Pinopsida; order Cupressales; family Taxaceae; genus Taxus; species Taxus chinensis. Next base: position 41,433,406 of record CM034146.1, on the reverse strand, counting down.
AGATTTCTTTAATGAAGAGGAGCCTGAGGAGATAACATCATTTTTCCCTTCATCTTCAACCTTCCAAGCACATGAACCTACTACCATGAAGGAGAACATCCAAGTACAACAACCTACTTTCCATAATGGTCCTCTGGAACCAAGGTTGGAAGATCTTGATCTTCCATGTTCTTCAAAGGGAGGAAGGCAAAGGTAGGAGGATGTCATCATCTCTCTCACACCATCTACCCAAGAAGTTCCACAAGAAGACACCATTTTTTGGAGTTGAATTTCAGAGAAATGGGCACATCCAAAGGATCAGACCGTGCCCAATCAGGTATTTGGATTCATTAGAGTGAAGGGAGAATCAAAAACCAGTCATGCTTCCTTCTAAGCATGAGGATGAGTATCAAAGTACCAAGGGTCACCATCACTACCTTCAGGATTCTAATGTAGGTCAGCTTGAGGAGGTATTTTTCATTAAAGTTGATACCTTGATGATTTGGGTGGAAGAAAATCTTAAAGTTAGTTTTTCATTCATACAGGAAGCTATATTTTGTGTCAAATCATTTGCATGGCTTCCCCTCTTGAGAAAGGGAAGCTACTTATCCCTTCCCATAGCAGGCTTCGTTTAGCCTTCTTTCTCTCTACTTAGTGTAGAAGTATGAGTAGATTTACTTTCATCATAAGAAGTGCTTATGCACACTCTGCATGTCTCATTTGAGGCATGTATGATTTGGTCTCTGTATATAATTTTTGTTCACATTGCTCCAAAGGTACATAAATCCAGGATCTTCAGTGTTCATAACATAAAGACTCAGAGCAGTCTGTAATAGTTGTTAGCTCCAAAAAGGAAAAAATCTAGAGCAACTTAAGATGTTTCAAAATAGTCCATTTCAGGGACAGGTGAAAGCCCAGGTCAATACATTTTTATACTCTTAGAATCCTTGTTTCAATACTTCTCATGAAAATTGAGAGAGCAGACACGTGGGTGGGTTCAGAGTCAGGAAGAGGTCAACAAAGTGCAGAGAGTCGGGGAGTCCATTTTATAAGAAGGATCAGTGTTAGGGTATCATTCTTGACTCCATGCCGAATGGAAGCTTGAATGCTACTGGTCTCATTCATCTAGCAGGTAGATTTCCCCATGAGTCACCAAATTTTTATCCCAAATTCTCCCCCCCCGAAAATTTGGTCAAGACATGTCCTGCAAGTAAAGAAAATATAGAGAAGAAACAACTCTATTAAGCAAAACCGTGCCATAAATTCATCAAAAAACAACCTTGTTACAGATGGGCTCAGAAATGAAATAGCAGGGTCAAAAATGAAGGAGTAGTGTCACAGAGAAGCTAGGAGAAAGAAAGAAAAGAAGCGGTGAAGTTTCGAAGTTTTCGGGCTCAAAACAGTTCAGAAAGAGTCCAAAAAGACAAGGCGGGTCAACTTAGTATGTTGGCGTATTTCCAGGAGATAGCGGAGAGATTCACGTGATGCTTCTCCAAAGTTGAAATATAAAAGGATAAGGTTTCCCAAATGAGTGCTAGAATGCCACATGTCCCATATTAAAAGGGGACCCATTTTTAAACTGTTTTTCTGCCCATTTGTATGGATTCGATACAAACTTCGAAGGGGCATATCTTTCGACTCAGGGCTTGAAATATTACAAATCTGACACCGTTGGAAGTGTCTCGACGTCTTCTACACCATGGAAAGATAAAAAAAATCATTTGTTTGGGCCTTGGTAGGTGAAAATGGAGAAAATTATTCTTGGCCATTAATGCAGAATCCAATCTCTTCAACTACCAGATCTGGTTCGATTCGATCCTCTAGGGAACCAGAATTGATATATTGTGGGTGAATTTGCATAAGAGATTGATATTCAGTGGTTGAGATTTCAAAGTGGTGTTCAATGCGTATCTCATGGTGATTGAAGTAGGATTCAAATTTTCCCTCCTCTCCCTCTCTATTCTTTTATATATTGTAACACTTCTTGTTTTTTAAAAGAGAGAGACATTCTGGGTGTAGAGAAACTCTATCAAAAAAATTTCTCGATGCCATTTTTGAGCAGTGAAACTTATCCTATGCATGGAAAATGTATTTGTGCCTCTATTCCAGAAATGTAATGGTCTGTCCACCTTCTAGAGCAATAAAAACATGTTTTTGTGGTGTTCTTCAACCCTTTGCATTGTTTTGTTGTTTCTTCGTGCCTCTCCCTTCCAAATTTGTTTTTCTGTGAATGTATTTCACATTTGGAGGTGAAGGATGTTGTGTTTCATGGAGTTTAATGGCAAATTTAAAGATCTGGGATGTGTTACTTATATCTGACCTCCCTCATCTCCATTTTTTCTATTTCTTTCTCCCTCAACAGAATATCTCGCTTCCTTTGCTAGTGTATCACCACTTTAATGTAGGCTCTGGATTTTCCTTCTTTCTCTCTCCTTGGTTCATTAGAATGGTTAGATTAGGTTAGATTTAGTTTTCTTGCATTGGAGTAGCTCGTGGCAGGTAGTTTAGGAATAGGAACCAAACTTTAATCTGGAGAGCTTTCCCACTTTTGCAAGGTCCCACACCTTGGGGAAATTTCAATGTTATGCAATCACACCAGATGATTCTGCCTTAGAAAAGCAAATTTTTTAGAATTCATTTGGGGGTGCTGTGATTTTGTACTAACAGTTTTATGAGCATTTCCGTAGACCCAGGTGTCTAGAAATAGGTCCAAGGCACCCACAAGAACCCCTATCCCTCTCCAAATGTCCTAGTCCATCCTATTCATCCAATTCTACATTTTTTTGTGCTCCAGTGCAACGGTCTATGCTTCGTATTTTCTAGTTTTCCAATTTTGTGCATTCTCCAAAACTCTACGAACCAGCTAAGTATTTCTACCCTCTTGTTTCAATCAGGGTTTCATTATTTATTTTTTAATTTCTTGAGTATTCATTTTTGTACTTAATTGTTATTCATTTATTATTACTATAACATTTAGATTATGCTCATTTTTTTACATTTTAGCTTAATCATTTTAGTGAACCTTATCTTCGAACCCCCCTTCCATTTAACACCCTCATATGCTCATCACTATGGCTTAATATTATGAGGAATTTACTGAAGACCATCTTAAAGCCCTTAATGATCATATCATTGAACATCCCCAAGATCTAGACTTATCTTGCATGCTTCTCACAAGGAGGCCACCAATCTGGCAGAGCTTGTTGCTTCTACTGTCATCGCCATTTCTAGTGTTACTCAACCACTTGCTTTTACTTTTCCACGCATTTATATGTTCCCCTTTTTTGTTCCTACTTCCACTAACGACCTCACTCCACCTCTTGTTTCTCACACATGGCAATTCTCTTCCACTGGCACTCAAGATTTAGCCTCCCTCTATCAAGATTTCCAAGCACAAATTTTTCAATTACAATAGGCTACTTCTCATGCATCTCCATCTTTATATTCCACTTTATTATTACACACTCCATTTTCACCCACCATCTTCGCTTACTCACTTCCTCCTAATTTCATCACCCCCAAGCTTCCCATATTTAATGGGCATGGTGACCCAAAAGAGCATCTCTGAGCCTTCCATGTGGCTTGTTTAGATTCTGCGGATGATCATATCCTCTTGGATAAATTATTACCCCATAGTCTCTATGATTATACAATGTGTTGGTTCTATGACCTACTTTTCCACTCAGTAACATCTTTCACGCATCTAGTTGATGGTTTTCTCACGCATAATTCTATCAACATCGGCTCTAAGATATCATATGCTTAACTCACACAACTTAAACAAGGATCTAATGAGCACTTAGTAGATTACATTTTGTGATACAAAAACCAATTATCTAAGATGTCAAATGTTCTTGTGGACTCTGAGCTTCAAAAATTATTCATTCAAAGTCTATTACCACCTCTCTAGTTGAGTTTTCTCTTTGACACATCTCCTTCATTTGATCAACTATGCCATACTCTCAAGCTTCGTGAAACTAAACTCTTATCTATATGAAAGCTTAAATATCAGGAGCAAGTATCATCTTCTACACATTTTCTAAGTAATTCAACATTCAAACCATTTGCAACCAAACCGAATGACATAAAATTCACTGTCAAAGTAGTATTAACCACTAAAGAGCTTAAATCGCAAACACCTTGGCTTACATACACGAAGTTAACTATTCTTCCACATATTCTACTTCTACAACTTATCAAAAGTAATCTCAACATGCTTCCTCCTCTACTCCAATTAGATCCATCTCATCCAAAAGGTTGTAATTATGATGAAAAATTCCATTGTGACTATCATCAATGCGTAGGGAATTCTATAGATTGTTTTTTCAAACTCCGTAACCTCATTTAAGATCTAATCAAAAATAATAAAATTGAACTTCCAGAGCCTATGAATTCTACACATCTCAATGATAATCATAATCTCAAGATCTTCAACAATCCTCTTCCAAAACATGACAAGAAAGTGGTTGATTCCTCGGCTAATCATATATATCACGCAGTGCCTCCTCCTGCATAGGGGGATCTTGATTTCTTAGTTTCTAATACATAAATGTCTCCTCCAGTTATTTCTTTCTTTGACCACAATTATCATGCGGAATTTTCTACTAAACTTACACATTAGTACCTCTATCATATCTATATGTATCAATAACACCAAGGTTGATCCATCATGGCCCATTTGTGCATTTTTTATTCCACTTTTTTGTTGTTATTGGTTATCCACTTTCACAAATTTCATATCAAATGAACAATTCATATGGTGTTGTTAAGCTTCATGTTACATTCTGTCCTCTTACTATGTAGTGCCCTTCTTTGTCAGAAAAATAGTCGAAGGGTGTGACATTCCCCTCTGGGTCTGAGATGTAGTGCAACAATCAGCCATAAGTTCACCATTGTGATAGTTAAGGATAGTCCAACCCCTCATTTTTGCATCTTTCCTTTTTTTAGGATTTGATGTCTATTTGAGGGTTTTGCATGTTCATACTTTATTGCAAGTTTATGCGACCTCGGTGATCTTGGTGTGACCTCAGAGCGATCAAAGGTGACTAAATTTGAACACATTGCGACACCTCAAAGGAGGTTTTATGAGCATTTTTGCAGACCTAGGAACCCAGAAATAAGTCTAGGGTGCCCATGAGAGCCCTTGTCCCTCTCTAGGAACCCTAGTCTAGCATGTTCATCTAGTTCTACCTTTTTCTGTGCTCTAATGCGATGGCCTATGCTTCTCATTTTCTAATTTTCCAACTATGTGCATTCTCCAGAACTCTGTGAACTAGGTAAGGATTTCTATCCTCTTGTTGCACTTAGGGTTTCATTATTTATTGCTTAATTTCTTGAGTATTCATTGTTGTACTTGATTGTTATTCATTTACTACTACTATAGAATTTAGATTAGGCTCATATATTTACATTTTAACTTAATCAGTACTTTAAAAATGGGTTCATACAAACTTTCTCTTTTACCTTGACCATCCATTAGTTGAATTTCCCTCTTTAATGTATCAAAACAATGATATTTGGGGATGATACAATTATGGAAGAATGAATATTGGAATTACAAAAGGAGAAAGGACTCGCACTCCCTAAAATGTTCAAAGAGGAATTTACTAGTAATAATTTGAGCGAGGAATATGATGAAATTTGGATAAAGAGGAATTAGGTGCGTAAAGGTAAGGAGAAATCTCTGTAACAGTTAGAAGAAGGGGTGTACAACAATCATTTGAATGTAGATATCTCTTATGGATCCATACATGTCATCAAAAAAGAAAGAACCAGGAGGTCAACCATAAGATAACTCGTTAAAAACTATACATTTCAACACAGGGAGTGACGAGGTGCCAAAGCTAGCAACCATTGCCAACTATTGGAATGAACATGAGTTTTTGAAGATTATCAAACTTTTATAGGAATATGAATATATATTTCCAAGAGGATATAATAAATAATGGGGTTACACCCATCATTCAAAATAATGCATATTAAGCTAGTCGACGAAGTAAAGGCAATACGAAAAATACCATATATGATGAGTCTTAATCTTCATGCAAAGGTCGAGCAAGAAATTGATATCATGTTAGCCGCATGAGTAATACTACCAATGGAAGAGTCATAATGGGTAAGCCTAATGGTTACCAATATAATGAAATATGAATGCATTTGAATCTATGTGGATTACAAGAATTTAAACTATGTTTGTCTTATCGACCCATTCCTAACACCTTTCACCAAAGAAATTCTAAAATGGATCACTAGAAGGGAAATATATACTTTCACCAATGGATTCTCTAGATACCACCAAGTCAAAATCATAGAACAAGACATGCAAAAGAATTTTTTTGCAAATGAATGTGGATCATTTTCTCACACTGTAATACCATTCAGGTTGACAAAAGCACCAATAGTTTTCTCGAGCATAATAGTGACAACTTTTGAAGATTTCATCCTTTAGTTTCTCCAAGTGTATCTAGATAACTCAACAATGTATGGATTGGTCAAGGATCATTGTGATAATGTATGACTTATGTTTGAGCAATCCTGAAACTTTTAAATTTATTTGAATCTTAAAAAATGATTTTTATGACACCATTTGGAACACTATTACGACATATAATCGGAAAAGATGGTTTGTTAGTTGATCCAACTAAAATTATAGTTATAGTCCTTCTAGAAGCACCTAAGACACAAAGGGGAGTATGTGCACTCCTAGGGAATTGTAGATGATATAGAAAATTTATTAAGGACTATGCCAAAATAGCAACACTGTTGGAAAAATTGTTACACAAAACAAGGGAGTTTGAATGGGGTGATGAACAAAAAAGTGTGTTTAAAAAATTGAAGGAAAATTGACACATGCTCTCATATTACAGTTTCCAAATTGAATTAAACCCTTTCATGTACATGTAGATGCATCAGAAACCACTATTAGAGCCATCTTGGTGCAACTATGAGAAGGAAACTTGGATTATCCAATCGATTTTCTATTTGAAAACTAACGAGTGCAGAGAAAAACTATACAACTACGAAATGAGAGGGGTTATTAATGGTGTATGTGCTACAAAAATTTTGGCACTATTTATTGGTACTTTTTATGTGTTCTTATGGACCACAAGATACTGAAACACTTGGTCAATAAGTCAATACTACATGGAAGGATATGCATATGGATAATCATGTTTCAATAATTCCAATTTTCAGTAGTTGTAAAACCTGAAAAGAAAAATTTAGGTCTTGATTGTCTATCACACATAAGTACCAAAGAACAAGAAATCAATAGAAGAGGGAATCCAAGATGCACAATTGTTCCAAATATAAAGTAGTTCTAATGAATTGGAGGAAGTAGTCTATTTTCTACAAAATGGGTTAGTGTCGAAAGAATACACAACTAGTACAAAAAACTCATCATTAAAGTTACACCCTACCAAGAAATAGGAAACCAAGTCTATAAAATGGGGCATGATGAGATTATAAGGTGATGTGTGTTAGATCATGAGTGACAAGACATTCTTCACAAAACACATGAAGGAATTGTAGGCAACCATTGCACGGGAGAAGCTACCGTGCAAAAGATACTTGTTACATGGTTATGGTGGAAAACCTTATTTAAGGATGTGAAGGAATATGCGAGGGCATGCAACTAATGAAATTTTTTAAGAAAACCAAGTAAACATGATGAGATTTCATTATTACCAATAGTAACTCGAGAACCCTTCATAAAATGGGTGATTGATTTTGTTGGACCAATCAACCCCGTGACGCGAAGAACTGAAGCCTGATATATTATTACAATGACTAACTAGTTAATCAGCTAGGTAGAGGCAACACCAATAAAATATTACACAATAGTGACCACAACAAGGTTCCTTTGGGAGAATATAATCAATCGTTATGGATGTCTATTAAGCCTTACTAGTGATAGAGGAACACATTTCTTGAATGATATTATCATAATATTATTACAAGATTTTATGGTTACGCACCACAAAATGAATCCTTATCACCCACAATCTGAGGGAACATTTGAGGCATCCAACAAAATACTAAGCAACACTCTCACAAATATTTTTGATGTTGGATGTAAAGACTGGGATGATAAAGTTTCAACAGTACTATGGGCATATTGAAAAACATATAAGTGCTTGAATATAACAAAAATCTTTCAACTTATGTATGGAAGGAAGGTAGTTTTGTTGATTGAATTCATAAAACCATCTATATACATCATGTGAATCACAAACTTGGATGACGAGGCTTATATCATTGAGCACATAACACAAATATTACAATTAGATGAATGAAGACTACATGCGAGATGGACTCAAAACAAAGAAAAATCCAAATAAAATTTGTGGCATGATTACAATCTTAAAAATAATACATTAAAAGTTAAATCAAAAGTTTTATTATATTAAAAATATGCGTGGAATCCAATAAAATTCAAGACACACTGGACAGGTTTTTACAGATAGTCACAATTTTGTTGACAGGGGCATGTCATTTGATGGACCTTAGTGGAAAAATTCTAGGCTACATCAATGGAAATAAGCCAAAACCCTACTACCAGTAAATCATTATTGTAATTCAATAAGGCATATGCCATTAGATTAGGTTTCATTTCCATTCTTAGTATTAGTTTTCTTTATGAATAAAATAAGTGCATGAGATTCGTGCATTTGTTTGGTTTAATTTTGACTCCATTAAAATGTTCACTAAACTAATCATATCATGATCAAGAGTTAAAATGCATGGAGGACTACATAATGATTTGTTTTGGGGGAAATTTGGTACCAAAGTCATAGTTGAACAAATTCAGGGATGAGAATGCTTATAATCGTCACAGACGCTCCAAAAAATGAAGAAATGGGGAACATAGAAATGATTTTACATGTGAACTAAGGGAAAGATTGGGTACAAAAACTTGAAGGGAAAAGATGATATAAGGGATAGTGGAGCGCATGAAAAATGGGGTCTTTAAAAAGGGATTGATGTTTTACAAAGAACTATGGGGCAAGGAAAGCATGCGAGAAGGAGGATGTGCATAAGGAAAAGTGACATCCCAAGAATGTAAGCCACCTCACATAGTTGGAGGCAAGAAGGAAAAACCAAGGGGAGTAGCAAAGACAAATAAATTCATGGCGGACATCATAAGGACATCAAAATAATTAGAAAAGCAAGAAACAATAGACAAGTTTCAACAATTGAGCATTAATTACAGTTTTTGGAGGGAAAAAGTTACACACATGAAAAATAAATAAATGGGGCATTTATGACCTGTCGGATAAATAAGGGAGGGGTAATTAATTTGAAATTACCTTGCAGTTAAAATAGAGAAATCTAAATGAGAAACAACAAAAAACATGAAAAAATGATTCAACGCAATTGAAACCTAAGAAATCATCTATCATTAATAAAGTGTTAAAACTTTTACAGTCAACACATGGTGGGAAGAGAAAAAAGGAGTAATAACAACTTTTAGTAAGAGAAAAAAAACCCTCAACTGCCATTAACATGAGGGTCAAGTTCTTCAAGTAGAACGAGGAACTTTGGGGCAATAAACTGCCCTAGAGTAAATCAAAGCATACACTCTCTAAGCGCAAGATAACAAACCAATAAAAGGATGTGAAAGTAAAATGACCCACATAATAATCAAGCATTGTGTGCAACATAATCTCAACAAGTTCCACGAGATCAATTTTTGAAGAAGGCTCATATGACACATTTATCAAGGAAACCTTTTATGGATTAGAAGAGGTGTTTATAAAAGAGAAGGTGTAAGGCAGTGAAGTGGGGATAAGTTTTGTGTCGTCAAATAAAGATAAAATAAAATGGCCACGAGTAATAAAATGAAGACAGATCAAATCTCTAGCGCGATATATCTAAATTTTGAGATGAGGTACCCTAAAGTGGAAAAAAAAGTAGGGAAGTGACAATCATAGGTGGGATTGAAAAAAAAATTTGACTGTAACCACCTTGTGCATGGGCTATATGGGATGATACCCAAGGATTTGGTATGCAAAACAAAACATAAGGATGGCAAAGGAAATGACATCTACAATGATAGCGTGAATAAAATGATAGAGAAGGTAGGAGTTCTTTAATCAGAGGATCTACCCTTTTTAAACAAACCTGTGTAATTATTTCAGTATCTAATTTTGCGATTGCACAAGGGCTATTTCTACTTTGTAGGTCGGTGCATGAGAATAACCTGCCACTTGATTATACAATAAACATGGTTGATCAAAATTGGAGAATATCTAGTCCAAGCCTTAGATGATGAGAAAGAGGTGGAAAGGATTGGTAACCTCCTAAACTTCTCTATTTCCCCTCCACCACCCCTAGATATATATTTGGTTGGAGGGAATCACATCTCTCATGATTAGATCGACATCGACATAGAGAAAAGGGTAGTATATATATATATATATATGGACGGTGACCATTGATTAAAACTGATGAGGATAGTGTGAAGTACCTTGGTATCTTCCTCAATTAGGCATCCCAATCACGATGATGTAAGTCAAATCTTTCCCATCATACAAACGAAGAGGAAATATATTCTTAATTGAGGAGACCACTAACCTTGGGATAAGATTCATGACGTGACTACTAACATCAAAGATAAAATATGCAGAAAGGTGGAAAAAGTGAGAAAAAAGTATTTGTGTATAATGCACAAGATGGTGTAAAGGAAAACATATATCTTGACCCAGTTCATTGCGAATAACATGGTGCAAGATACAGAGCTTGCACATGAAAAAGTAGCTACTAAAATTTGATGGGGATAAATCATTATATGCTTGGTTTTCAATAAGATACATGTACTAGAGGGTGATGGGAAACCAACATGGGTATTCCCTGAAGAAACCCAATCCCCTGCTAAAAGATACAAGCAATGTTTGGTGCCCATGAACCTCAACAATGCATATAAAGCATGGTTTGGCAATTTGTTAAGGAATTTGTCGAATGGATTTGAACAAGATTAAAGGATACCATGCCAATTGGTTAAAGAGCTGGAAGAGGAATCCGAATTTGATGTATAGATGCACTACAGTTTAGCGCACTTAAAAAAAATATGGAAATTGGTCTCCATGGTTTAAATTTCCCTATGTGTTCACCAAAAACTACTTTGTGTAACTTGTGAATATGATCAAAGAGGAAAAAAATATAAGGATTGACACACTAAAAGTTGATGTAGGCATCCATACCCTCTGTAATACCTACAAATACCCTTGTCAGGAAGCACATGTTGAAACACATGAGTCTGATATCTACGCGTTAAGCATGATGGAGACTATAGTAGTAGACAATGTAACATATAAGTTTTTATTTTATCTATCCCAAAGAATTAGAGACCCACAAGGGCTACTCTAGAAGAGGAGCTAGATGAACAAATGATTATACCCATAAGATGAAATCCCCATGTCAGAGATAAAAAAAAGGTGGAAAAAGGGCGTGACAGGAGAAACCAAACTCCAAAGGAAAAAAAGGTTGGCCCCATAAGAAACCAATAGAGAGTGCTTCTCAAACTCACGTTACCATTCCAAAAACCACCAATAAGGTAGATAAGGAACCAATTGGTAGCATAAGAACAACTATATGTTCAAACCAAACCTTTGAATAAGAACAATAAATTATTCAAATGGAAGTGGTCGGGGAAGAAACAAATCCACCAAAAGGAGAGGAAGTAAACATAGAGGAAACAAAGCATTCCTCAATACTCCCACATATAAGGTGATACTCAAATGGGATATCCCAAGGATACAGGCCCAAGGACATCATCTGATCCTAAATCACCTCCAAAAATGATTAAAGTATAGGATGATCTTGGAAATGAGGAAGAAAAGTAGGGAAAATGAGGATGTGCAAGAGGATATCATGGAGGAACAGGAGGAGGACATGATAGTGACAAGGAGTAAGGAGAGAGAGGCCAAGATAAAGGAAAACAACCAATAGAAGAGTTAGATAATGAGGATGAAGAGTTTCAGCTCAACCCACACAAACCTCAAAATTCCATGTGCACAAGGTTCTAATAGGGAAAAGTGGTAAAAAAAATTATTTTCTTGGGAATGTATGAAGGACTCCTAAGTAATAAGGTTCTCTAAGAAAGTATTATTTTTTTCCTAGTAGTGTGCATAGAAGAGCCACTCATTAGGTTGCCTAGTGACTTGTTGTCCTCTCAAAATTTCCCCTCTTTTGAAAATTAGAATTTTGAAAATTTTGAGTTGGCACCCTTTAGTAATGTTCTAGTGAAGTGAAAGCTCAAAGAGATGATGAAAAATTCATGTTTTTTGGAAGTCATTTTGTTGACTTGTGGGTCTGTCAGACATTTTTGTCCCTCATATCCCAAGTACTACTATGCCTTCTGTTCACCGATCAACTGCTTTCCCCACAAAATCCTTGACTGATGGCACTATCGGAACTTTCTGACCCATTTCTCCCAAGTTCACCCAGACTTCCTTTTCCCCAATCACCTGCATCGGGTTCTTCGCATACTTGTCCCATCTATCCCAAATGTGTTTGTGCTTTTTGTTCTTGTATTCCCCACACCATGTGCATCAGTTGAATCACATCTTCATGTCCCTCACTTCCTTCACGTTTTTGAGTCCCTTGACCTCTCGTGCTCATTTGGCCCATATTCCCCATATCGGTCAGATCGCTTCTTTGCGTCCCTCATGTCCCAAATGTACCAAAGACCATCTGGGCCAATTTTTTCCACTTTTCCTACTTTTCATCTTTTTGAGTCAGTGCAAGGTGAATTTAATGCACATTTAGTGGCCTTCTCTCTCATGAATGACTATTTAATTGGACTATCCCCTATGCACTTGTCACATTGCTCGCTTGTCATCTCTTGCTCGAATCCTTGCCATTAAAGTCATTTGCTCATACAACTATATCCCTTTGCATTCTCATCATGATTTTGATCTTGGAAGGCTATTCCCCTGTGCATTGTAAAAATGAAGATCAACTTTCAAGTTCAAGAACATGTGTCACCTCTTAAGACCACTGTACCAAATATTGGAGATAGTGAGGTTCGGCACTTAGATTTTGGAGATTTTTGGGGCAAACTAACATGCTCTAATCCTACTCCCATGGCACAAATAATCATTGATAGTGGAAATGCATACGTGGCTGGATTTCCTATCTTTGTACATTGTGTCAACATAGTGCTTGCTTGCGGAGCCGATTTTAACCTAGATACCAAGGATGCTATCGGCATTGTTTCTGCCCTACGCATTCCAGAAACTGAAGATTCCATAGTTCTCACTCGTGCTCAAGCTCAAACCCTGTTTGATCAAGACAGTGAGAAATACAAGACCCGAATAGCAAAATCATGGTTAAAGAACCCTAAGAAGGGAGCGTCTTGGCTCTCCAAGGCATTTTTCAGTGTTGATTTTAATGAGGAGTTGTCTGATTTCATTATTTTTCTTTCCCGCATCATGGGGTTGCCTTCCACCAATGAATTTCACTTCTGATGTTCCCCTTTATAAATATCATCTACGAGGGCAAGCAGAACATTAATTGGGCTAAAATTGTTTACATGAATTTGACTGAGCAATTGTCTAGTGTTCAGCAGACTAAGAAGTTCTATATGACTTCTTATCTCATGTATACCTTGGTTGCATCCTGGCAGTGGTTCGATTTCACATACATGGCGGGCCTGAAGAATGAGCCTATTTATGCATACTGCCCTCAGTTTACCCTTAAAGCTAGAAATCATAATTTTAGAAGAGTCAATGATGCTTTCACCATGTATATTGTAAGACTCTTAGAGGGTGACACTGCTAAAAGATTTTCTGATGAAGCTATGAACCTGATAGCCAAGTATGGGGCTTTCTTCATCCAATTCGGGAGGTTTTTATACATCAGGTTGGCTGGCTATGAAAATACACCCCTCTAGATACCCTTGTTTTTTAATGATAAAATGGCTCCAGTTGAAGTGTGCAGGCAACTTGATAAACTTCATAGAACCTACAAGGACAAGAAGATCACTGGCCTGCATTTCCCTATCTCTTTGGGAAACTATACATGTAAAACAACTTTGGATGCCCAAAATATAGAAAGGGCTATCACTCCTCTCACTATCCATTTCTTCAGACCTAGAACTTGTTTTGATCTGAAGAAGTTTATTGATCAAAACCTCAGGATAAACTATCATCACAAGCCAGATACTGAGGATTATTGGGTTGATTGTGTAGATGGTTTTGAATCCAAATGGAGGCACTATGGCCGAATCTCTCTACAAAAAACTAGAGATCTCAATCTCTACCAAGTTCCTGAAGGATTTAAGGATGATGATGAGGACTTACAGTCCTTTGAATATGAAACAACAATCAAACACACTCCTTTAGAAGATCTGGATTGGTACAAAAAAGAGAGATGATTTGGTTGAGATTATTGCCTCTGTTCTTGTAAGAACTAAAGTTTGGGTTAACAAGAAGGTTCATGAGCTCAAGAAGAATTGGGGTGGATCTTCTTCTAGAGATACCTCTACACCAGGGAAGGAAGCACATACAACCAGTACCAAGGTACTTGAGCAAACCCCTCATTCTTCCTCGATGAAAGAGCTTGAGTCATCTACTCCTTCTACTCAAGTATATCAAAATAAGATCAAAGAGGTTAAACATGAACCAATTGAGGAAGAATCTCTTCTTAAGCATCCAAAATTACCTTCAGGACTAGAGAACATTATTTTTCTTAGTGAGAGTGATGACGGTGAAGTGCCAAATCCTACGAGAGCTCCTAAAGTCACTATTGAAGAAGAAAAGGAAATGTCTAGTACTGAACCTCCTAATACCACAGACTCCTCTGCAAAGGAATCTCCTGATGCTTCATCCACTTCTTTGCTAGAGGAAATAGTGTTTAATAATTTAAGTTTCATGAGTTCACTTGCTCTTGGGCCTCTTGTTCCTTCCTCTTCTTCTTTTTCCTTTTCCTAGGTGCAACCCTTGGTTGATAGCAAGAAAAAAAAATCTTCTTCTTGTCTAATAGAGCCAAATTTTTATGTTGTGGTAGCTCTGTTGAGTACTACCCCTCCCCCTCTAGCAAAGAAAGCCAAGATCACTTCAAGATTAATAAATGATGCTCAAGGCCAACAGTCCCTGGAAGTTGTAAATCCCAAGGTTGATAAGGCAGAGTAGGATCTTTTGGTCTCAGATTTAGAGCTTTCAAGGATACCAATGGGAGAATCTACTCTTGAGAGTGAGGTTCATAACCTTCAAGAAACAGTAACAAATGTTATTGAACAAGTGGAAAAGGGCAAGCAGACCATAGAACAGTTGGAAGAACAGAACCAAGTTCTTTCCAACTTTATCAAGTCATTGTTGGCCAAAGATAAGGTTTTGGATCTTGCCCCACTGGTTTCTCTTCCACCCCCCATGATTCTCAGTCAGGATGAAGTTCAGAGCATCAAAGACATACATAAGTATTCTACTTATGGGAAGGCTGTTGAGGCCATGGTGGATGACATGATTATAGCAGGCTTTAATTTCATTGAGGAGCCTTCAAGTCTAACGAGAATGTGGCCATCTTGTAGCAGAAACTCTCCTCCTTGATCAAAGCTATGGATAACGAGCTGAAGCTCTAGAGTAGTTATATTACAGACCTCCGCCTAATGGGCCAAATTGATGAGAAGATCCTACTGGTCAACAATGTGTTTGATGATGCCAAGAATAACTTGTCAAAGGCATGGATTTTTAGTGTCGAATGGAAGATGAAGGTTCTGGAAGAAGAACTGGGAGAATTAAAGAACATATGGTAGAAAGGAGAGTCTTTAAAAATTTTGTTTCATCTGCCTTTAAATATATCTACTGCCAACTTCAAGATGAAATTTTAGGCATCCCCTTCTCTCTTCAATAAATCAAAGCTCAGTTCAGAACATTTGTCAAGGATGACTTGTTCAGAGAGGAGTCAATTACCAAAGAGAAGATAAAGGATAGAGATATGGAGAAATGTCTAGGCACTTATACTCATGCCACTGCCAACACCTCAATTATAAGAGGCATGGAAATAGCAGAAGCATTGAAGAAATTCATATATCGGATCCTCAAATCGATGGGCCCACCTCAGCCATAATCGGATGTCTCTTCTTCTAGCTCCTCTTTCTCTTCTTCTATTTTTAGTGCTGAGCTCCTTGTAAATTGATTAAGGATATTGTTTTGTGCATTTCCTTAATTAATCTTTTAGTTAAAAGAAATGGTTACCAAATGTAACCAATTTGTAAGATATATAATGAGCCCTCCATGCCATTCTAGGGGGCTTGAACTCTGATTATTTTTAAAAGTGTAATAGAGTCAAAAGCTATCAATACAAGAATATTTTCCTTTCTATTTCTATCTGTGCTTATTCATTCTTTCCAATCTGTTAAAATTATTGAATCATTTATCTATTTTGCATCAAGAAGCTTTGTATTATTATGGATGTCATCTTTGGAACTTTGTGTCTGTGAAATAACATCTTATGGTTTTAACACAAATGATTTTTTTATATATGATCCCAATTCAGCATTCATAAGGAATTATTTTGCTATCTATATTTCCCGAGAATGCTATTCTACCTTTTTCCATTCCTTAGTCATTCTGCCATTTTGTATTGATAATAAATCATTTAACACACTTTCATGATATCAGAGTTCCTCTTCAAAACTAAATATTTTCCACTTGTAAATAAGTTTTTGCCTTTAAATAAGGGAACCTCTCCCATTAAAGAGGAGGGACTTTCTGTCCCCTAAATGTTTCTTTCATTAAAGTCCTTAGTTGAAAGCCAATAATTTTTGGCGACTCTACTGGGGATTCATTTTTGACGGATTCTAGTTTTAAGAACATTTCTTGATCATTTTCTGATCTGACAACTCTAAGGTTTACCCATGGTAGGAGGGCTCTTGGAATCGAAGATTCTTAGTTTCAACTCTTGGAGCAGCAAGGTTTTCCTCTTCCTTCAATAGGGAGAAATAGGAGAGCTCGTTCTACAAGCACACCCCCTGTTGAAGAAAAAACCCTTGGCAGTGGTATCCCTCAAGAGCAACTTAGCCCTAATCTTTGTGCTTTGATTCTCGTTGGTGTTTTTGTTCCTCTTTAAGCATTTTTTCCAAGGATGGCTATTCCACTACCTTGGGGCCACCATGTTGGGCCTATTTCCCTCCCTTAACCTTTGCATGAGTTACCCATGGGTAACAGGAATAACTTTCCCAAGTTTAGAGGTGATGGAAAAGTGCATCCTAATGAACATATTGCAGCCTTCAAAGTTACATGTGGAGTCCTCGAAGTTGAGCATGAGGAT
Source organism: Taxus chinensis (assembly GCA_019776745.2). Taxonomy (NCBI): domain Eukaryota; kingdom Viridiplantae; phylum Streptophyta; class Pinopsida; order Cupressales; family Taxaceae; genus Taxus; species Taxus chinensis. The sequence goes on along the minus strand of CM034146.1, from coordinate 41,416,156 downwards.
GTCTCAGTGAGGCTTTTTGTAGAGAATTTGCAAGATAATGTGGCAGATTGGTTTTATCACCTTCCTGCTGGAGCCATTACCAATTGGACCACAATGAGAACAATATTTGAGAATCGTTTCAAGCCTATAAAAGATATGCATGCCTTGTTGGCCCAAATTTCTCAAATAAGGAAAGAACCACAGGAGCCCATGAGAGAATTTGTGGCTAGGTTCAATAAGATGATTAACAAAATCCCACCAAATACCCATCCTGTAGATAAAATTCAAAAATGTTTCTTCCTAAATGCTCAATTTCCCAAAATAATCTATGCGTTGAGAAGAGCCAACCTTGCAACATTGGATGAGGACCATAGATTAGTTGTTAGTGTTGAAGATGACTTAATCATGTATGGTAAGTTGAAAATAGATCCTTCCAAATCTAAAGCTTCTTCTTCCTCTTCCTATAATCCTGGAGCTAATGCAAATCAACTAGTACAAAAGCTTGCTAATGACCTTATTGCCATCAAGAAACAATTGGCTCAGCATGATCCTTATACAAATGTTCCAAGGAGGAATTTTCAACCTAGAAATTGTTTTCCTTCCTCTCAGACAAGGCTGGTAATTGAGGGACCACCCATCAAGGTCCCTGTTAATGTAACTTGCAAGGTTGAAGAGCCTGATGATGAAGAGGTTAATGAAGATTTTGAAGAACCTAAAGAAGAGGCTGATGAAGAGCCAGAAGAACTTAAGGGGTCTCGAGTTAATTTCTTCACCACTGAAGGTGTAGATGAAGAAGATGATTATGATGAAGTAGTAACAGAAATGAATAGTGAGTCATATGTTGTTATGACTCATGAATAGACAAATAATAAGGAGAAAGTGATGCAGCCTGCTAAGAGGTCCAAGGAGCATCCCATGACTATCCCCGTAGTTACAAAAAGAGGATCTCCTATTCCCACTGCATCCACATAGAAGATGAGTTCTGTTAATTCTTATTTTCCTAATCCTACTGTTAAAAATTCTTTTTCTCTAGTTCCTAAACTTGATAAACCTAGGATTCCTAATGATGATAGCCCATCCACCTTTGGATCTTTTGATATCATCGATCACCTTAAGAAGAAAAAAATCCAAATTTCAAAGGTTGAGTATTATCAAACTCATCCAAAAGCCTTTGCTAAAATGGTCCTTTTTGTCAATTCCCATTCCAAAACTTCACCCAATACTTCTAAAGGTATTTTGCCTACTCCATCTTCCACACCCCAACCAAACCTTGTGATTGCAGTCACCTCGCTTAATGAGAAAATCAAACCATTTTATGTGACCCTCCTTATGGTGGGCCATAGACTTATTAACTGTGTTATAGACTCAGGAGCATTAGATAATGTAATGCCCACCAAAGTGGCCCATGCTTTGGGTCTTACCCTCAGACGCACTATTGGTTCTTGTTATTCTATGGAGAGTAGGGAGGTGCCCTTGGTTGGAAGGATTAAAGATGCACAGGTAGCTTTTGTTGCCTTCCCTGAGAAAAAGGTTTTAGCTACTATTCTGGTAGCTGATATCCCTGCTTCATACGGTATGCTATTGAGTAGGAACTTTTGTAAGGACATGGGAGGAGAAATTCAAATGGATTGGTAACATGCCCTTATACCAGTCAATGGCAAGATGAAGAAGTTGTTTCCTGAGAAGAAATCTGAGTATATTGTGCAAAAGACAAATGATCCTAAAGCACAAATACTTTATGAAGATATTGGGTATGGAAACTATATGATTATGTCTCAGGATGAAACATAACGTCCCAAAGAAGTATTTCATGATCCTAATGGCATTTGGAATTTAGAATTTGATGGAAGTTGTTCCTCGGCTGGTTCTGGGGCGGGGTGTGGTACTGATATCTCTGGAAGGAAAGGTTCATCCTTTCTCATTCAAACTACAGTTTGAAAATACAAATAACACAATAGAGTATGAATCTCTCATTCTTGGACTTAATGTGGAAAAGGAGAAAGGTGTGAAGAATCTTCTAGCTCGTGGAGATGTGGAACTAGTTGTTAAACAAGTCAGAGACCTTTTCCAAGTAAAGAATAGAAGATTGAAGCATTATAGGAATACGGTTTGGGATTCTATTAAATTCCTTGATGCCTTCTCCATCGAAGCAGTGCCAAGGGAAAAGAACAATAGGGCTAATTCTCTAGCTTTTTTAGGACCATTGCTGATACCTCACCCTGATTTCTCTCAGGATAAAATCACCATTGAAATGATCCATAGACCAAGTGCACCAGATAATTCAAGCAACTGGAAAGTTTTCAATGATGATCAACATTTTCTCTCTTTCCTGGAACTTAGGGATAACTTTTGAACAATTGTATTTTGAAGGAAGTGACAATTTGCCTCGTGAGAGTGTATCTTCCAATGAGGAAGGTGTCAAAGAGGAGACAGATCAAGATGGGTGCATCAGACTAAAAGGTAACAAGATCCCTAAAGGGCTGGTGAGTCTGGAGGAATTGTTGGATAAACATGATGGGTATGTTAATTCTAAAGCTTCTAAAGGAGCCCAACAATCTGCTAAATATGAAAAGGTTAACATTGGGGGCTCTGCTGACCCCAAAATGGTGAACATTGGGAAATGTTGCCCATAAGAGGAAAATAAGAAGGTAGTAAATATTTTGAAGAAGTATGTTGATGAACTTGTTTATTCTTATGATGATCTGAAAGTTTTTCAGCCAAAATAAATGCAGCATTTCATTCCTCTCAAACCTGGGATTAAACCTTTCAAACAAAAGCAAAGGCAGTAAAATCTGAAGATTGCTGACACCATTTTTCAGGAGATATAGAAGTTGTTGAAGGCCAAAATTATCTTTCCCATTCATCATTCAATGTGGATTGCTAACATTGTGCCTATTAGGAAGAAAAATGGTGAGATTCATATTTGCGTTGATTTTAGGAATCTGAATCAAGATTCCCTAAAGGACAACTACCCCCTGTCCATGATGGACCAGGTGTTGCAAGCTGTTATAGGAGCTGAGATGTTGTCCATGCTTGATGGTTTCTCAGGATATAACTAATTAGAATTCAACACTGCAGATCAGTACAAGACTACCTTTACCACTCCTTGGGGTACTTTTTCCTACAAGAGCATGCCCTTTGGTCTCATCAATGTCAGTGCCACCTTTCAGAGAGCTATAGATTTAGCTTTTGGAAGTTTAAGAGGAAATTTTTTTGTCATGTATCTAGATGGCCTAACTATATTTTCCAAAAAAGAGCAAATCACTTTCAGCATCGAGAAAAAGTTCTCTTTAAATGGAGTTTCCCTGAATCCCATGAAATTTGTCTTTTGTGTCACGAAGGGAAAATTGTTAGGACATGTTGTCTCCAAGGAAGGAATCAAGATTGATCCTGAACGAGTTTAAGCTATTCAACAGATTCCTCTTCCTACAAGTAAAAAGGGAGTGCATTCTTTCTTTAGTAAGATCAACTTCCTGAGAAGATTCATCCCTGATTTTGCAAAGTTGACTTTGAATATCTCTCAGATGATGAAAGGAAAGCAGACGTTTGGTTGGTCCACTGAAGGAAAGGAAGCATTTGAAAATATTAAAAAATCTATTATTAAGACTCATATATTAGCATGCCCAGATTTCAGTAAAATTTTGATTATCTATTGTTATGCCACAGAGAGTACCCTGGCCGCTGTGTTGACCCAAAAAAATTCTAACGGTCACAAGCTCCCGATTGCATTCATGAGTTATATTCTTAAAAATCATGAGTTGAAGTACACTATGATGGAGAAATATGCTTTTGCAGTGGTTAAACATGTTAAGCAGTTTCAATTCTATATCCTTAACTCTCACTCTGTGGTAATGGTGTCTGATACAACCATCAAGTTTATTCTTACACAACAAGAATTTGGAACTAAGAGAGGAAACTGGGTAGCAAAGGTTTAGGAATATGATATTGACATCAGACCAACCAAATTAGTTCAGGGTAAAGGCATGTGTGAACTCATTGCTGAAGGAGTTGGTCATGAGTTGCCTATGGATTAGGTTGATGTTCCTATTGTTCTATTTCTCAGCTCATCGGATGAATGGTACACTGACATTGCTCAATTCCTCACCTATGGTGAATGCTCATCTCATTTAACTGCCAAGGAGAAGAGGTCTATCAAAGTAAGATCATCACAATACGTGTTTTGGGAGAATGCTTTATTCAAATGAGGAGTAGATGGAAGATTTTTGAAATGTGTTGACAAAGAGAAACAGAAGAAGCTTTTCCTAGCCTTCCATAATCAAGCTTGTGGGGGTCATTTCTCATCTACCGTAACTGCCCACAAAATTCTTCGTATAGGGTACTATTGGCCTACTTTGTTTAAGGATGCATCAAGGTGGGTGGAAAAATGTGAAGCTTGTAAAACCTTTGTGGGAAGACCAAAGTTGGCTGCTTTACTGCTCAAACAAGTTGTGATTGAAGAACCTTTCAACAATGGGGTTTGGAATTCATCGAAACACTCAACCCATCTTAAAGTGCAGGACATACTCATGTGTTGATTGCCACAAATTATTTCACTAAGTGGTTAGAAGCCATTCCATTTAAGAGTACTTCTTCTGAGGTGGTATGTAATTTCATCAAAGAAAACATCTTGATAAGGTTTAGAGTACCAAACAAGATTGTAACTGATAATGCTTCAAATTTTTCTTCTGCTGAGATGATGGATTTCTGTTATGGATATGGAATTTCCCTTGCTCACTCTTCAGATTACTACCCTCAAGGGAATGGACAGGTATAATCAACCAACAAGAATCCGGTGGCTATTGTAAGGAAACTTGTTAATGAATCTCTGAGAAACTAGCACAAGAAGCTCTATGATGCTCTCTAGGTAGATAGGATTACAACTAAAAGAGTAATTGGAATGTCCTCTTTTCAAGTGGTGTATGGTGTGGAAGCCCAACTTCCAGTGACAGTGGAGCTACTAGCTTTGTATTTGATGAAGGTCATTGAGGACACTAGTTTCAGTGATTCTTTAGACAAAAGGATCATGTATCTTTATAAGTTGAATGAAGACAGGCTATAGGTTTTTGATAGAATATCTACCCATCAGTAGAAGGTGAAATCTTTGTTTGACAAGAAAACCAGATCCATAGATTTCAAAGTTGGAGACATTGTTTTGGTGTGGGATAAAAGACATGAACCCCAAGGAAGCCATGGTAAGTTTGATTCTCTTTGGTTTGGTCCTTTCAGAATTGACAAGGGCAATTTGTAGGTAACCATGCCAAAACTCCCATTTTGGTCCCCTAAGGAAGTCTGTTAACATTCAAAATGGCCTAAGACTTCCTTTCGAAAATCAAGTTTTGTGAACTTAGCCATTTTCAGCCTTTTTGGAAAAGGCACACTTTTTCTCGTGTCAACATACCTAAAAATGTGCCACCTTAAAAAACCTTTGGCGCACTCATTGTTGTGTCAACATCATGAAACATCCACCCCTTTGAAAACCCTTTGGCATAGAAAATGACATGCCAACATCAATGAAGTTGCGCCCCTAAGGCACTAAAAATATCATGTCAACATCATAAAACATGCACCAAATATGTGCGCTAAGGCATGAGAAGTGGTATGTCAACATACCAAAATGTGCACAAAGCAAATTCCCTTAGGCACTAGAGAAATCATGTTGACATCAGGAAATATGCGCTTAAGGCGCTAAAAATTTTATGTCGACGCCAATTAAATTGCACCAAGGTGCATTTGCACCCATGTTGACACTCTAAAAAGTGTGCCAAAAAAGGTGGGTGGAATAATAAATGCCAAATTTTCTATATATAGACGCCTGACACCTATCATTTTCACAATTTGAAAATTGTGAAAAGAGTTTCCTCTGCACCTTTCAGCATCCTAGTCACCCCCGCATGCCATTTGTCGAGTTTGTGGACCCCAATGTCATCCTTCATCTTTTATAAAACCGAGTAAGTGGCTTCTGCCTTCCTTGTTATTGTTATGATTTTGTTTTTGACTGTGTTAGGTTTCTAGGGTTGTTAAAAAGGATTAAATCTAAAAACAACACATTTACAATCTACAACTCAGCCAAAACCGCTTTGCCTCTCCTTCCAGATCTGTAAATCTGCAAAGGCTCTGCCTTCAAAGAAGCCATCCTTTATATATCTTCTTGCTGCCTTGCAAAAAACCCTCTCTTTACCATTTGATGAAACCAAAAGAGAAAGAAGAAATCTAAGAAGTTGTAAGAAATCATGGAAAGCCTCGGTGCACTATTTTTCCCTATTGCACCTCTCACAGTCACGCCTTGGTGCACTGTCCTTGCTTGCTGCACAACCTAAACCCACGTCAGTTAAATACACTTAGCAGCTTTTGCAAGGGCACAGGCGCATCCTGCACAACATCAACATAAGATGTTGTGTACTCCAAATCTACGCCAAGCAGTTTTCCTTTGGTGCATTGATCTCCTTTGCAACATCTTCTGAAATTGCACCTTGGGTGCACTTAAAAGCCATGCAACACCATCTTTTACAACACCAAGCTAAAGCAAATTTTCTAAGGTGCGGGCACATGATCCTTGACATCAACATGCCATGTTGTGTGTTGTAAAACCACGTCCCGTGCCTTTCTCCTTAGTGCTAAAACCTTTTGTGTAACACTCCTTAAAAGTGTTCCCTTTCTAAACTAAGCGCAAATTTTCTCCTGTCAACACAGGCACACCTTTTTCCATGTCAACATCCTCAAAAGTGTGCCCAACCTTTTAAAGCCTCTGCAACATGCTATGAACTTGCGCCTTGCACCCTAAGCCTTATAAATTGCTCATTCTTCTTTCTAAAAGCTTTTATTATGGATAACATGACGGTTGACATGGCTCTTCTATGTTAGACACGGTTGATGGTTGAGCAAAGTTGAAAAAACAAGAGATGAAGTACAAATATTAGAAAGTAATTTTTTTACTTTTACAAGAAAAAATACCCACCTTGGTTCTTGCTCAAGTTGCGGCCATCGAATAGAAGACAACCTTCTTATATCTGGCAAGTTAAGATGTGAGCCGTCAAAATCAAAGGCTTCAATGAGGAACTTATACAATCACCTTCCTAAACAAAATATATGGGCTTCCTAATGCCCATTACTTCCACAAATGGATGTTGATCTTAGAGACCATGAGCATTTCCTGAGAAGATCATCAGCGATACCATCTCTCATGAACAGGGCCTAATAACTGGGAAGCTCTACATGAACTCCTACGTTGTATACGCTGCAGGCATCAGCAAGAGATTTCGCAATCAAAATGGGGTATGGCCCCAGGTCAAACTACCCAGAGCTGTCAAGAACAAGCATCTTCTCCAAAATCAATGACCCCTTCTTCTACGAGGTGATCTACCTATTGAGGCCGAATATGAGCCATGGTCGAACAGACCCAAGTGTGATTACATACACAGGGGAGCATTATTCATGCAGTTCCCACATTCACATATCTAAAATTTAGAGGGTAAAGCGACCAAGCTACTAAGGTATGCAGGGCCAAAGCTGATTCTCTTGGATTTTCAAGGCAACTGATCACATACCACGAGAAGTACAAAGAGAAAGAAGGGAGGAACTCCATTCCCCCTTACAGTGGGTCGATTGCACCACATTAAAGCCTTGAACTACTGAATTCTAAAGCATAAATTCCCAACCAGGCCTATCTTCGAGGTTAAGGGTTAAAATTGATCCTATCTATGTTCCTGAGATCGAGGATATCTGGATCGACCTCACACATGAAATAGATATAGGTAAAAGGATCACTCCCGCTGGCTCTGAAGAGATCAAACAATATGATGTACCCATCATTAAAGGGATTCAAAGAGACTGATCAAGAAATTGATCAGGTTTACCTTGACGATGGTGAGATTGGCAGTACGCTCGACACAGCAAAGGGGCCAAAGACCATTCAAGAAAGGGTTAAACCCAAAGAGTGCACCGAAGCATTAGTGCAAGATACCTCAGAGGTACATTTCAGTGAGCACCTCCAATGCCAGTCCTAGGCACCAAAAGGAAATGGAAAGGATAAGCCAAGAAAACAAGAACAAACTCCTGACCCTCTTACTACTTTTGAGAATTAAGTGGTCTACAGGAAGAGAAGAATTTGGATACATCCACTTAGGATGTGGTTGTAACTACAACTACCTAAGGAATTCCTTCTTCTGCTCCTGTCTCCTCCCCCTGTCATTGAAGATCTATTCCTATGGATTTATCTTCTTCTCTCCCTTATTCGCTTCTATCTCCCACCTCTTCAATCTTCTCCTCTCTCACAGATCTATCGCCTAGTGTTCCCTTCATCCCATTAAGATCCCTTCCCCCTCCATGGTAGTAACTCCAGGCCCTACAAGTAGCAGTGTGTTGGACATGCCACCACCAAGTGTTTCAACGCTTCCCTACAGCCTCTTTAGTTACTTCCCCTTTCACCCCCATTTCTTCCTCTATTCCCTCTACTCCCTCTCCCATAAGTCCAAGATGCATCTTTGACCATCTAGGTCAACATAAGAGAAAGGTTCCCATAGCACCCATGCATTCCGAAGGGGACCCAAGAAGTAGAAAGCTATAACTCGCTTCTCTAAGAGTACTTCGGGGGAGAGAGTCATGGAATTGCATAGCCGGCACAACTTTACAATGACCCAAGTCAGGGGAACCTGAAAGCTTACTAGGATAGGTCTTATCTGCCTCTCTGTAAAAAGCTTCAGGAAGGAAAAGAGGAGAAGAGAATACTCAAGGAGAAAAACAAACATCTCCTCCAAAAGAGGTAACACTCCCCTATCACTTCCCTACTGAAGTTCTCAGTCACTAAATGAATACACAAAGATTGTTAAGTATCCTCCTTGGATAGAGAGAATGTATAAGGAAATGATTAGGAAATTCATAAAGCTCTACCAGGATATAGATCAGGAAAATAAGGAGGTACAAGCAGTAGAAGGTTCCATCTCAGTTGGATTCAGCAACATGAAACATTCCAAGAAATGGTTAACCTAATTCCTATTAAAGGTTGGTGTCATCAACCACCCATCACATAACAAAGCTCTTGTCACTTTAGATTATCAGGTTGATCAAATGAAGTAGATAAAATCAAGGACTCAAAATAGAACATGGAGTAGATGGTTACAATGATGTCTCCAGGGATGCTAGTGAGTCATTCACCTTAAGGGAGGCAAACCAATCCAACTCTTCAAGGCTATGGGTTTGGTGCCAGAGGTCACTTTTGACCAAGAGTCTATCAATAACCTTCTGGCTTACCACAATTTGCATTGGATTCATTGATGCATGCGAAGTACACTAGGCTACCTGACAAGCTCAAGACTGAAAGAAGAAACTTGCGAATTCATTGGCGACCATTTCAAGGGTTAATCAACTTTAGACAATGATCAACAATTTTATGAATACCGAGCTCAGTGTCACATCACCTCTCTTTATCAAAGCAAGACACTCCGTTTAAACAAGAGATGATGAGGAGTAGTTTCTCCTCTTGTGTACGCTTTGATCCAAAAAGTATGTTGGCATTTACAATAATATCATCCATGTCACCATGGGATGTTGCCATCCAAAAACTTTCCCAAAGTCAACTTCTGACTTTTTAGATATTTTGTAAATATCTTTGTAAGATATTTTGTAAATTGTGGTTGGTTTTTTTTTATCTTCTTTTTCTCTTCTCCTTCTATAAATACTGGTATATTTGTTGTATTCCCATGAAAAGGAGAAGTGAAGAGAGAAAGACTTTGTGCCTTCTTGTAACATAAGAGATATTAATATATATGTTCAGGCTTTGTGCTCAATATATGTGTTATTTTCATCTCAAGTTGGATCTATGTTTCTATTAATTGGATTCATTCTTATTATTGTCATATGTTCATCAATATTGCTTTGTTTTTTTATGCAAGTAAGTTTGGCTCTGTTTACTACCAGGCATAAACCTTTTGACCTTTCCATCTTGGAATTCATTTCTTTTCTTTCTTCAGAACCTTCCTTTCCTTCCCTCCTTTTTGTTTGCAGTCAGATCTCCTCCACTGGGATGAGATCTCAATCCCCCTTAAAGTTAGAATAGTGTAGATTTACACATATTCATGCTTGGTAGAATAGCAATAAACCAGTTTCACTTTGTTGTCTCAAAGAGAGGCTATGCCCATGCACACTATTGGCATGTTTTCCCATGACTTGTCTAACTGACATATTTTCCAACCAACATTCTCTAGCTGGGGATTGAACTAAGTAAATAATTAAAAAACTAAAAAAATCACCTACCAGATTTGCAAATTCGAACTCTTTGTTAAAAATCAAAATTCTTGCAGACGTGATCAAAACTAAAAAAATTTCCTTATACAAATCCATAGATCTAGACCAGATAGGAGTTTTAGTTCATTTAGTTTGTACAAAAATTTGCTGATATTCTGACATTTCACAATATTTTACAAAATCTTGCAAAATTCAGTTCAAAGATCCGAAAATTAGATTAAATCAACCCACTTTTTATCCTTGTCAATATTTGTTAGAAAACCGCAATCAGTTGTTATTAAAAAAGGATAAAATGAAAAAATCTGCTGCTGATTTTTGCTAGAAAAATCAGAAAATTAGCAAGTACAAATAAAATATTGTTATAAATCTGCTCTTAATTGTTGCAGATTGAACAGGCTACACTGGCGGGTGAAAATTTACTCATGGCAGAAGAGCTCATGGAGAAGTTGATCCCATATTTGATCTACTTCAAAGGAATAATTTTAGTATCACTCCAGAATGATTCACATCACTACGCATCGATCAGCAAGAAGTGCCTCGCCTCCACGAAAAGCTAGATTTCACAGGGTGCCTTGACATCAATTTGCAGTGCTCTTTTACTAAGTGGAACCACACTCCCTTCTCATGTTCTTTTTCCCGCTTTTTAGATGGCGAATAAATCTACCTGTCCATGGGGAAACGCCATGGGTCCCCTAGCACTGTTGCATCCAGTTCAATCCCTCATCACAAGAATTTCTAAAATTGATGGGAGCAGAAATCAAAGCAGCATATAGCTTTTATTATGTCATGCATTATTCTAGACGTGACTCATGAATATGTATAGGATGTCTCTTTCTTGGAGACCTTGCAAGGGCCTACATCAGAATGATTTTCCAGCTAGATCCATCACCAGTTGGGCCACATTACGAACTGCATTTGAAATACAAGCCTTCAGAAGATGCATTCACGTTATTGTCACGAATTACTCACATGAAGAAGGAGGCCAATGAAACTATGTGTGATTTTATTTCCCGATTCAATTCACTAATAAACTGTGTGTTGTCTGCCATGTTGCAAACATTAGAGAATCAAAAGTTTTTCTTTGTGAACGCAATGAGTTTGAGAGTAAGTTTATTACTTTTACAAGAACAAATACCCACCTTGGTCCTTGCTCAAGCTCGACCATTCAGATAGAAGACAACCTTCTTATATCTGGTGAGTTAAGATGTGAGCTCAAAATCAAAGGCTTCAACTTCTTCTCAGGCTACCTCATCAGATCCAACATTCAGAAGATGGTGAATGAATTTCTCTCATTAAAGAAGCAATTGGCTTAAACATCGTCTACTTGCTCTCGTACTGGGATATCCCACAGAGGAACTTCGCTCCCAACAATTAAAGGCCGCATTTTCCTACTTCTCCAAGGTTAGTGATTGAAGCCCCTCTGGTTAATGCCTTGGTTGAAATCAAAGAAAATGATACAAATTACGAAGAACCTTTGTCGCAAGGTGAAGATGATCAAGATGTCGGTGAACCGACTGGTGACTCTACTATCGAGTATATGGAATTTGAAGACAAGGAATCTGATGAAGAAGAGGGTACCCAAGGGTATGCTGAGCAGACAATCATATGAGTTTTCACTCGCTCACAAGGAAAAGAAGCAAAGGTTGCTACTGAAAAATAAAAGGAAAAGGCTGTGGTAGTTCCACCGCCAACGATCGCTAAAAGAGGTAATCCCCTTCCTGCTCAACCTCCTGTTAAACCTTTTGTAAAGAAACCTTTTCCTCCTATTTCTCCTCCAATTCATCCTTCCTCCAATTCCATAAAGACCAGCAATCCTCCTCCACAAACGTGTAACGAAGGATTCATTCCTTCATTAGCACAACCCTTGGTCGCATTCGATATAATTGATCATGCTAAAAAGACCAAGATCCAAGTCTGAGGTTGAATACCTTCAGTCCAACCCAGAGCAGCTTGTAAGATTAACTAAGTATATCCAAAGACCAGAATGCCATTCCTCCCATTTCCCCAAAAGGAATTCTTCCCACCCCTCCTACGTCTCATGTAAATATTGCCTCGACTTTTGCATGTCGGGGAAAATTGAACCTTTTTACCTATCTCTCCTGATCAATGGTCATAAACTAAGCAACTGTATAATTGATTCTAGAGCTTCTGACAATGTTATGCTAGCAAAGGTCGCCCATGCTTTGGGCCTCACACTTACTAAACCTTTTGGAAGATGCTACTCCATGGAAACCAAACAGGTACCATTGATTGGTCAGATCAAGGATGCGCAGTTTGCATTTGCAGCATTTCCTGAAAAAGGGTAAAAATGACTATTGTCGTAGCTGTATTCCAACAGCATATGGGACATTGCTAGGGAGGAGCTTATATAAAGAAGTTGGTGGGGAAATTCATATGGATTGGTCCAAAGCCAGGATTCCTGTCAAAGGAGTGATGCAGACATTGGAACCAGAATCACAAAAGAAATATCTAGTCACCAACTCTGATGACCCTAAAGCTCAGATTCTTTTCGAATCATCAGGGATGGGGAAATACTTCCTGTCCACTGACTCAGATAAAATGGACATTCTCATCCAAAAATAGGATCTCAACAAAGTATGGACATTGCAGTTTGATGGCAGTTGTGCAACAAGTGGATGCGGTGCTGGAGGTTGTTCTAATATCTCCTGAATTTTCCCGTTTTCTTTCAATTTATAGTTCTTCAATATGAATAATACTACTGAGTATGAATCCTTGTTGCTTGGCATGCAAGCTACAAAAGAGAAAGGAATCAAGAATCTAAAAGTACAAGGTGATGTTGAGCTAATTGTCAATCAGGTAAAAGGGATATATCAAGTAAAGAATGACCGGCTCAGACACTACCGCAATGTGAGTATGGGATAGCATCGAGGATTTTGATGCTTTCTCAATCAAAGAAGTTCCGCAAACTCAAAATGACATGGCTAATTCATTGGATGTCTCAGCCTCTCTCATGCTCCCTCACCTAGGGTTGAAAACAGATACCTATACCATTGAGGTGGTTTTCCACCCAAGTGTGCCAGATAATTCACAACACTGGCAAGTGTTCAATGATGACAACCAACTTATCACTTTTCTGGAGAAAGATAACAATTTCAAAGAATTTCATTTTGATGGATCAACTTCTGCATGTCATGAGTCTCTCACCAGTCAAGCACATGAATCTGAAAAAGAAACAGTGATACAGCTCAAAGGAAATAAGATTCTGAAAGGTTTGGTTTCCTTAGAATGATTATTTGATAATCATGACCATTTTGTCAAGAAAAAGTGACAGGATGATCCTTCCTCTTCTCCAGAAACTGAATCTGTCAATCTGGGTACTGCGGAACATCCTCGTTCTGTGAATATCAAAAAGTGTTGTACGCCCGAGGAAAAGTGAAAATTCGTTAAGTTGCTGAAAAAGTACATGGATGTGTTAGCATGGTCTTATGCTGATCTAAAGTCCTTCAAGCTGAAGGACATTCGGCATGACATTCCGCTCAAGGACGATGTTAAACCTTTCCGTCAAAAGCAAAGACACTACAACACCAAAATCTTAGGTACCATCTAGGCCAAAATTTAGAAGATGTTGGACACAAGAATCATTTTTTTGATTCATCACAGTACCTGGGTTACAAATATTGTGCTTGTGTGGAAGAAGAATGGCGAGATATGCATATGTGTGTACTTTTGCAACTTGAACCAGTCATCCTTAAGGATAACTATCCACTGCCGATAATGGATCAAGTGCTACAGGCAGTAACCGGTTCAGAAATGTTGTCTATGCTGAACAGTTTTTTAGGTTACAATAAAATTCAAGTCACGCCTGAAGATCAGTTCAAAAAAAAAAAATCACCACTCCTTGGGGTACCTTCGCCTATAGCAGAATTTTGTTCAGTTTAATCAACGCCGGTGCCACTTTCCAATGAGCAATGGACTTTGCATTCAAGGGTCTGATGGGAAAAGTCATCGTAGTTTACCTAGATGACCTGACCGTGTTCTCCAAGAAACGAAGTGATCACTGCGATCATTTGGAACAAGTCTTGATCAAATGCCGAGAGCACAGGATTTCACTAAATCCCAAGAAGTCAGTTTTTGGGGTCACCGAAGGAAATCTGCTAGGACATATCATCAGCAGAGAAGGAACTACGATAGATGTCGAAAGAGTCAGGGCTATTCAAAGCCTCACTTTTCCTACAAGCAAGACTGGCGTTCACTCTTTCTTTGGAAAGGTAAATTTTTTGAAACGCTTCATTCTTGATTTCACTGAGAAGACTCATCATATATCTAATATGATGAAAGGGTCCCAAACATTCCAATGGAGTGAGGAAGGCAAGACATCATTTGAAGATATAAAAACCTCCATCGCTCACGCTCCTATTCTGGTGTGTCCTAACTTCAGCAAAGACTTCATCATGTATAGTTATGCGTCTACGCATACTGTATCAGCTATCCTAATGCAAAAGAACTCCGAGGATATCGAATCCCCGATCACTTTCATGATCTCTCCTCTTAAGCCACATGAACTGAAGATGTCACAGTTGGAGAAGCATGCCTTTGCCATGGTAAAAGTAGTCAAAAATTTCTACTACTATATTCTGAATTCTCATACATTGGTGCTGGTTCCAGACACGGCCGTTAAGTCTATCCTGACTCAACAGGAGTTAGGGAGCTTACGAGGGAATTGGATCACAAAGGTCCAAGAATATGATCTAGACATCATACCAACCAAGTTGGTAAGGGGTAAGGGCCTGTGTCAGCTAATGGCTGAAAATAAAGACTCAAAGGTACCTGAAAGAAAGAGTTGATCACATTGATGGAGAACAAAATGAGTTGGAGAAAGCAAATTCTTTACCCATGGTTATGTTTATCGCAACCAACGACGAATGGTATTCTAACATCACATTCTTTCTCACCCATGGAAAGTTCTCAACTCACCTAACCACTAAGGAAAAGCGAGCGGTAAAGCTCAGAGCCACAAGATATGTCATATGGGATGATGGATTGTACAAACGCGGAATTGACGGTGTTTTTCTACGATGTGTTGATAAGCTACAACAGATAAGATTGTTAAAGAGTTTTCATGATTCAGCCTATGGTGGTCACTTCTCCTCATCAGTGACAACACATAAAATCATTCAGGCCAGGTACTATTGGCTGATGCTATTTCAAGATGCAGCCACCTGGGTAGCAAAGTGTGAACTTTGCCAATAGTTCGTTGGCAAACCAAAGCTGGCTGCATTTCCCCTCAGGCCCATCATCATTGACAAACCATTCAGGCAATGGGGAATTGATTTCATTGGAGAACTCAATCCTCAATTGAGTGTTGGACATAGTTATGTCCTAACAGTAACGGATTACTTCACGAAATGGGTGGAGGCCATACCTGTCAAGCATGCCACTTCTGAAGTTGTTTGCAACTTCATCAAGGAAAATATTATTGTGAGATTTGGCATTCCACACAAAATCATTGCTGAAAACGCTTCCAACTTCTCTTCACGGGAAGTTATTGGTTTTTGTTATGGATACGGAATAACCTTGGCTCATGCTTCTGATTATTATCCTCAAGGAAATGGTCAGGCAGAATCTAGCAACAAGAACCTGGTAACTATCATACGGAAGCTAGTTGATGAAAACCAGCGGTCCTGGCACAAATCATTGTACGATGCTTTGTGGGTGGATCGTATCACTCCAAAGAGATCTCTCGGCATGTCACCTTTCTAGGTGTTGTATGGGACCGATGCTGAAATCCCTATCTCCGCAGAACTTCCTGCTCTGCGCTTGGCTCGAGCAATTGAAGATGAAACTTTTCAAGAATTCACTTGAAAAGAGGATTATGTACCTAATGGAACTTGAAGAAAAGTGAGTGAAAGTGGTTGACAAGATCACTGAACATCAGAATCAAGTTAAGAGGCTATTCGACAAGAAAGCTAGGAAAAGAGATTTCCAAGTAGGAGATCTTGTTCTTCTATGGGACAAACGAAGAGAACCGAAAGGTATGCACGGAAAGTTTGACTCTCTTTGGAGAGGGCCATACAAGATCAAGCAGCTCAATGGAGAGAATAGTTTCTATCTCTCATATCTGGATGGAACTGAGCTCCCACTTCCCTATAGCATGGGCAGCACCTGAAGATCTTCAGGAAGTAGAGCTTGCTCTCTTCTTTGTACAATTTGCTTTCGTTGTGTGTTTGCTTTCGTTGTGTGTTTGCTTCTATTTTTTGTGTGTTTCCTTTCTTCCCTTTTTGGTCACCCTTGTTTTTGACTCTTTGTAACCCAATGGATAGGCATAAAGAAATATGGGATTCTCTACCCTTAAGTTTCACTTAAAGATGGTCCCCAAAAAGAGCCAGTTGTTATCCTGTAAAATTGACAAGGGAAATTTTGTAGGTAACCATACCAAAATTCTATGTTTTGGTCCCCTAAGGAAGTCTATTGACATTTGAAATGGCCTAAAACTCCCTTCCGAAAATCAAGTTTTAAGAACTTAGCCATTTTCATCCTTTTTTGTGTCAACTAGGCAGCAAGAAATGTTGTGTCGACATCATGAAATGTCACCCCTTTGAAAACCCTTTGGCACAGAAAAACATGTCAACATCAATGAAAGTTGCCCCTTTGGCGCTGAAATGATCATGTCAACATCAAAAACATGCGCCAAAATGTGTGCTAAGGCACTAGAAGTGGTATGTCAACATAGAAAAATGTGCACCCTAAGGCGCTAGAGAAATCATGTTTAACATCATGAAATATGCACTTAAGGCACTAAAAACTTTATGTCAACACCAATTAAATTGTGCCAGGGTGCATTTGCACCCGTGTCGACACTCCAAAATATGTGCCAAAGAGGGTTGGTGAAATAATAAATGCTAGGTTTTCTATAAATAGGCACCCGACACCTATCATTTTCATGATTTGAAAATTGAAAAAAGTATTTCCTCTGCACCTGTCAGCTATCCTAGTCACCCCCGCGTGTCGTTTGTCGAGTTTGTGGACCCCAACGTCATCCTTCATCTTTTATAAAACCAGGTAAGTGGCTTCTACCTTCCTTGTTGTTGTTATGGTTTTATTTTTGGTTGTGTTAGGTCTTTAGGGTTGTTAAAAAGGATTAAATCTAAAAAGAACACATTTACAATCCATAACCATTTGGAAGCCCCTTTTCCTCTCCTTCCAAATCTGCAAATCTGGAAGGCCCCTGCCTCTGAAAAAAACCTAAGGCCTCCTTTTCACTACTTATTATCTTGTTACAAAACCTCTCTTTACCATTTGAAGAAACCAAAAGAGAGAGGAAATATAAGGAAATTGCAAAGAAATCATCTAAAACCTTAGCACACTGTTTTTACATGTTGCAACCCCCACAATTGCACCTTGGCGCACTATCCTTGCTTGCAACATATCCCTAAACCCACGCACCCAATAGTATTAATAACACTTAGCAACTTTTGTAAGGGCACAAGCGCATCCTGCACAACATCAACATTGGATGTTGTGTGCTCTAAATCCGCGCCAAGCATTTTTCCTTTGGCGCACTGATTTCCTTTGCAACATATTCCAAAATTGTTCCTTGGGCGCACTTAAAACCCATGCAACATAGACCTTTTCCTACGCCCCACTAAAGAAAATTTCCTAAGGTGCAGGCGCATATTCCCTAACATCAACATGGCATGTTGTGTGTTGTAAACTCCATGCCCTACGCTTTTTCCTTGGCACTGCCTTCTGTCATGTAACACTCCTCAAAAGTGTTCCCTTTATAACCTTGGTGCAACTTTTCTCATATCAACACAGGTGCACCTTTTTCCATGTCAACATCCTCAAAAGTGTGCCCAGCCTTTTTAAGCCTCTGCAACATGCTATGAACCTGTGCCCTTGCGCCTTAAGCCTTATAATTGCTCATTATTATTTCTGTAAGCTTTCATTATGAATAACATGACGGTTGACATGGCTCTTCTATGTTGGACCTCCTTGATTCTCCTTGCAAAACAACAACAGCCATCCTCGAGCTCACACATGTCTTCATCAAGCAAAAAGCCAACAAAGTCTAAAGGTAAAGCTAAGCTTGACAGAACAAGAGATGAAGTACAAATATCAGAAAGTCAGGATGCCTGACTCATATGTAGAGAGTGATCTCGACATCAGAGACTTTGAGCTGGGGCATATCGATATGGAAGAATTCTAGGAAAGAACCAACCAGGCTACTAGTGGCCCTTGGATGAAAAAACTAGTGGACAGTGGATTGCACTTTGCAGCTGGTCTGCCAGTAAGTGTTGTGAACAATGAATTTATCATGTTGGTTTCCCGTTGCTACAACAAGGACACTAGATGTGTCGAGGATAAGGAAGGAAAGATGATCATCGACCTCACTAGCCTGTCACTTTGAAATAACCCTAGGCATTCCACATCATAGGCAATATGTCGCCATAGGTCTAGAAGACTGTAAGAAGGCATGGGACGACAATGAGGACAAATTAATGCAAATGATGAATGAGCTCTATCTTAAGAACAAAAAGCCGGTGAGTAGATGGCCATAGACCATCCACCGCAGTGACTTCAATGAGGAACTGAGTGATACAATCACCTTCCTGAATAGAATATTTGGGCTTCTTGATGCCCATTATTTCCACAAATGGATGTTGAGGTACTTAGAGACCATGAGCAAGAATGTGCCTAATCAGCGTTTTGGCTGGGGGGAAATCATCAGCAACACCATCTCCCAGCAGCTTCAACAGGTCCTAAGAACTGGGAAGTTCTATATGAATTCCTACGTTGTATACGCTGCAACATCAGCGAGAGATTTCGCAGGCCTAGCTTGAAATGGGGTATGGCCCCAGGTAAAAATATATGAATTCTACCCAGAACTAAGGCTCGAGAACAACATCCCCCAGTTCTCAAAAATCAATGACACCTTCTTCTATGAGGTGATCTACCTATTGAGGCCAAAACATGAGACATGCTCACCTAGACTAAGTGTAATTACTTTTCAACGAAGAAATGGGGAGCATTGTTCACACAGTTCCCCACATTCACATATCTCAGGGCGGTGAATTTTGAAGGTGAACCGACAAAGCTACCAAGGTATGCAGGGCCCAAGCTGATTCTCTTGGATTTGTCAAGGAAACTAATCACATACCATAAGAGGTGCATGAAGAGAAAGAAAGGAGGAACCCCATTCCCCCTTACAGTTGGCTGATACACCTGCACCACACTGGCCAAAGCACGGGAAATGTATGCTGAGCTTGAATTGCTGAATCTAAAGCACAACTTCCTAGCAAGGCCCACCTTTGATTTCCGGAGTTGCCTCCCAAAGGCAAAAATTGATCCCATCCATGTTCCTAAGATCGAGAACATCTACATCAACCTGACACATGAAATAGATATCAGGTGAAAGGATCACTCCTGGCTGGCTCTGGAAGAGATCATCCATTATGGCGTAGCCATCGTTCCAAAGGGATTCCAAGAGACTGATCAAGAAATTGATCAAGTTTACCTTGACACGGATGGGGATGATTGGCCATTCACAGAGTTCGACAGAGCCAAGGCACCAAAGACCATTCAAGAAAGGGTTAAACCCACGTTGCAGCGCACCGAACATTGGTGCAAATAGAATGGTCTCACCTACCTTGGGGTAGATTTCACTACTTCCCCTTTAGGTAGAGCACCTCCAAGACCGGCCTAGGCACCAAAAAGGAAAAGGAAAGGATAAGGAGGGAGAACCAAGCAAACATGAAGAAACTGCTGAAAGCCCTCATACTACTTTTGAGAAGCAAGTGGTCAACATGGTGTTTCCAGGTAAAGAATAAGAGACCACCAAAGTTTTTACAGATACATCCTCTCAAGATGTGGTCACAGCTACAACTACTGAGGTACCTCACCATTCCTTCTTCCACTCCTTCTCCTCCCCATGTCATTGAAGCATCTATTCCTATGGATGTTTCTTCTTCTCTCCCTTCCTCCCTTCCATCTCCCACCTCTTCCATCTTCTCCTCTCTTACGGATCTGTCACCTAGTGTTCCCTCCATCCCATTACAGATCCCTTCCACTTATATGTCCTTTTCTTCTCCTATAGTAACTCCAGGCCCTACAAACAACAACGCATTGGACTCCTTATCGATGCCACCACCACGTGTCTCAACGTTCTTCCTTGCGACCTCTTTAGTTGCTTCCCCTTTCACCCTTGTTTCTTCCTCTATTCCCTCTACTCCCTCTCCCATAAGTCCAAGTTGGATTTCTGACCATCTGGGTCAACACAAGAGAAAGGTTCCCATCACACCCATGGACTTCTCCATCATTCGAAAGAAGGGACTCAAGAAGCAGAAACCGATAGCTCACTTTTCAAAGAGCACTTCGGCAGAGAGAGTCATGGAGATTGCATATCTAGATCCCACCAAAGAAAAGAAAGATCTGTCTCCTACAAACTTTACAATGACCCAAGTCATGATGGGAACCTCATCTGAAAGCCTACAAGGAGAGGCCTTATTTCTATAGTAGATGCTCTCTGCAAAAAGCTTCAGGAAGCAAAAGAGGAGAAGAGAATACTCAAGGAGCAAAACAAACATCTCCTCCAAGAATTTGCAGAGAATGGGAAACGCTCATTCTGTGACTGCCGCCGAACCTACTGAAGTTCTCAGTCAGGATAAGATAAATGAATACGCCAAGATTGGCAAACAAGGTGTGGCAGTATCCTCCAGGATAGAGCGAATCCTCAGAGATAGTGAGGAAATGATCAAGAAATTCACAGGGCTCTACCAGGATATTGATCAGGCAAATAAAGAGCTACAAGCAGTAGCAGGATCCCTCTCTGAAGAGTTGGAAAATGCCAGATTGCAACATGAAACATTCCAAGCAATGGCTAACTATTCAACCGATGACCTATTAAAGGTCGGTGTCAATGATCACCCGCGAGCACATAACAAAGCTCTCATCACTTTAGATTATTGGGTTGATCAAATGGAATATATCCTGGAGAGGATAGATAAAATCAAGGATGAAGCCCTGGATGCAAAATACAACATGGAGCAGACAGTTACAAAGATGTCTCCAGGGATGCTCAGTGAATCATTCACCTTGAGGGAGGCAGACGATACAATCCAGCTCTTCAAGGCTATTGCAACCCAAGGTTTGGCACCAGAGGTCACTTTTGACCGAGAATCAATCAATAACCTTCTAGCTTGCCAAGATTTCATTGGATTCTTAATCAATGCATACAAAGAGTACATCGGGTTACCAAACAAGCTTAAGAATGAAAAAGAAACTTGTGAAGTTATTGGAAACCATTTCAAGGGTCCAAATCATAATCAACTTCAGACAATGATCAGCAAGTTTATGGAATACTGAGCTCAGTGTCACATCACCTCTCCTGATCAAAAGCAAGACACTCCGTTTAAGCCAAGAGATGATGAGGAGTAGTTTCTACTCATATGTACACTTAGATCACTTTTGTAAAAATATTTAAAAAGTATGTTGGCATTTACGATGACATCATCCATGTTGCATCATGGGATGTTGCCATCCAAAAACTTTCCCAAAGTCAACTTTTGACTTTTTAGATATTTTGTAAATAGTGGTTGGTTTCTTTTTATCTTCTTTCCTCCTTCTCCTTCTATAAATACTGGAATACTTGTTGTATTCCAGGTGGACATTTTTTGTATGAAAAAAGAAGTGAAGAGAGAAAGACTTTGTGCTTTCTTGTAACAGAAGAAATATTAATATATATGTTCAAACTTTGTGCTCAATATATGTGTTATTTACATCAGATCTTTCTTAAGTTAGATCTATGTTTCTATTCTATTGGATTCATTCTTATTATTGTCATATGTTCATTGGTATTTCTTTGTTTATTTATGCAAGTGAGTTTAACTCTATTTACTACTAGCCCAAAGCATAAACCTTCTGACCTTTCTGTCTTGGAATTCATTTTCTTTTCTTCCTTTAGATCTACCCTCCTCCATTCCTTCCTTCCTAATTTTCTTGTTCGTAGTTGGAAATACCTCTACTAGGATGAGATCCCAAACCCCCTGAAATTAGAATAGTGTAGATTTGCATAGATTCCTACTTGATAGAATAGCAATAAACCATTTTCGCTTTGTTGTCTCAAAGAGGGGCTATGCCCTGCACACTGTTATCTTGTTTCCCCACGATCTGCCTAACCGACAGATTTTCAAACCAAAAAACCCCAACTACTGGTGATAGTGGAGCTACAAGCTTTGTATTTGATGAAGGATATTGAGGACACTAGTTTTAGTTATTCTTTAGATAGAAGGATCGTGTATCTTCATAAGTTGAATGAAGACACGCTATAGGTTTTTGATAGAATATCTGCCCATCAGCAGAAGGTGAAATATTTGTTTGACAAGAAAACCAAATCCACAGATTTCAAAGTTAGAGACATTGTTTTGTTGTGGGATAAAAGACATGAACCCCAAGGAAGCCATGGTAAGTTTGATTCTCTTTGGCTTGGTCTTTTCAGAATCAGGAACTTTGCTGGTGAAAATTCTTTCTATCTTGATTACATGGATGGATCCTCTCTCCCACTTCCATATAGTGGGTAGTACCTAAAATTGTTCAAGTCCTAGGTGAATAGGAAGTCCTATGTATATTATGTACATTGTGTGTTTGCTTTCCCTTGCCTTTTTTTGTTGTTTGCCTTTCCTAATTTTTGTTGTGTTTTCTTCTGTATTGTCTTGCCTTTGACTCTATTTGCCCAATGGATAAGGCATTGGTCTTCTTTCATAGATTTTTTCTTGATTCTTGTCTTGCCTTGTTCCAGTGATCTAGACAAGTCATCCTCAGAAAGAGCCAGTTATTGTCCTCTCAAAATTTCCCCTCTTTTGAAAGTTAAAATTTTGAAAATTTTGAGTTGACATCCTTTAGTAATGTTCTAGTGAAGTGAAAGCTCGAAGAGATGATGAAAAATTCACGTTAATTGGAAGTCATTTTGGTGACTTGCGGGTCTGTCAGACATTTTTGTCCCTCATGTCCCAAGTACTGTCATCCCTTCTGTTCACCGATCAGCCGCTTTCCCTACAAAATCCTTGATTGACAGCTCTATCAAAACTTTTGACTCATTTTTCCCAAGTTCTTCCAGAATTCATTTTCCCCGATCGCCCACATCACCCGCATTAGGTTCTTCACGTACTTGTGTCCCATTTGTCCCAAATGTGTCAGTGCTTTTTGTTCCCACATTCCCCGCACCACACGTATCAGTTGAATCACGTCTTCACATCCTTTGCATTTCTGAGTCCCTGGACCACCCATACTCATTTGGACCACATTCCCCGCATCGGCCGGATCACTTCTTTGTGTCCCTCATGTCCCAAATGTACCAAAGACCATCTGGGCCAATTTTTTCCACTTTTCCCACTTTTCATCTTTTTGAGTCAGTGCAAGGTGAATTTAATGCGCATTTAATGACCTTCTCTCTCCTGAATAGCTATTTAATTGGACTATCCCCTATGCATTTGTCACATTTCTAGCTTGCCATCTCTTGCTCAAATCCTTTCCATTAAAGTCATTTGCTCATGCCCCTATATCCCTTTGCATTCTCATCACGATTTTGATCTTGGAAGGCTATTCCCCTGCACGTTGCAAAAATGAAGATCAAGTTTCAAGGTCAAGAACATGTGTCACCTCTTGAGACCTCTATACCAGATATTTGAGATAGTGAGGTTCGACACTTAGATTTTGGAGATTTTTGGGGTGGACTAACATGCTCTAATCCTGCTCCCATGGCACAAATGATCAGTGATAGTGGAATTGCATACGCAGCTAGCTTTCATATCTCTATACAGTGTTCCAATACTGTGCTTGCTTTCAGATCCCATTTTAACCCAGATTCCAAGGAACTTACTAATGTGCACGGGGAATTAATTACTAAACTAGATGTTGTCACCATTGGTACTGCCCTACGCATTCCAAAAACTGAAGATTCCATAGCTCTCACTCGTGCTCAAGCTCAAACCCTGTTCGATCAAGATAGTGAGAAATACAAGACCCGAATAGCAAAATCATGGTTAAAGAACCCTAAGAAGGGAGTGTCCCGACTCTCCAAAGCATTATTCAGAGTTGATTTTAATGAGGAGTTGTCTGATTTTATTATTTTTCTTGCCTGCATCATAGGGTTGCCTTCCACCAATGAATTTCACTTTTGGATTGCCCCTTTATAAATATCATCTGTGAGGGCAAACAGAACATTAATTGGGCTGAAATTTTTTGCATGAATTTGACTGATCAATTGTCTAATGTTCAATAGACTACAAAGTTCTATATGACTTCTTATCTCATGTATACCCTGGCTGCATCCCAACAGTGGTTCAGTTTCACCTACATGGAGGGCCAAAAGAATGAGCCTATTTATGCATAATGCCCTCAATTTACCCTTGAAGCTAGCAATCATAATTTCAGAAGAGTCAATGATGCTTTCATCATGTATATTGTAAGACTCTTAGAGGGTGACACTGCTAAAATATTTTCTGATGAAGCTATGAACCTGATAGCCAAGTATGGGGATTTCTTCATCTAATTCAGGAGGTTTTCATACTTCAAGTTGGTTGGCTATGAAAATACACCCCTCGAGCTTCCCATGTTTTGCAATGATAAAATGGATCTGGTTGAAGTGTGCATGCAACTTGATAAACTTCAAAGAACCTGCAAGGACAAGAAGATCACTGACTTGCATTTCCCTATCTCTTTGGGAAACTATACATGTAAAACCACTTTGGATGCCCAAAATATGGAAAGGGCTATCACTCCTCTCATTTTCCATTTCTTCAGACCTAGAACTTCTTTTGATCTGAAGAATTTTATTGATCAAACTATCATCACAATCCAGATACTGAGGATTACTAGGCTGATTGTGTAGATGATTTTAAAGCTAGATCGAGGCACTATGGCCAACTCTCTCTACAAAAAATTAGAGATATCAATATCTACCAAGTTCTTGAAGGATTTAAGGATGATGATGAGGACTTATAGTCCTTTGAATATGAAACAACAATCAAGCACACTCCTTTAAAAGATCTGGATTGGTACAAAAAAGAGAGAGATGATTTGGTTGAGATTATTGCCCATGTTCTTGTAAGAACTAAATTTTGGGTTAACCGGAAGGTTTGTGAGCTCAAGAAGAATCAGGGTGGATCTTCTTCTAGAGATACCTCTACACCAGGGAAGGAAGCACATACAACCAGTAACGAGGTACTTGAGAAAACCCCTCGTTCTTCCTCGATGAAAGAGCCTGAGTCATCTACTCCTTCTACTCAAGTATATCAAAATAAGATCAAAGAGGTTAAATAGGAACCAATTGAGGAAGAATATCTTCTTAAGCATCCAGAATTATCTTCAGGACTAGAGAACATTATTGTTCTTAGTGAGAGTGATGACAGTGAAGTGCCAAATCCTGCGGGAGCTCCTGAAGTCACTGTTGAAGAAGAAAAGGAAATGTCTAGTATTGAACCTCCTAATACCATAGACTCCTCTGCAAAGGAAGCTTTTGATGCTCCATCCACTTCTTTGCTAGAGGAAACAGTGGTTAATACTCTAAGTTTCATGAGTTCACTTGCTCTTCAGCCTCTTGTTCCTTCCTCTTCTTCTTCTACCTTTTCCTGGGTGCAGCCCTTGGTTGATGGCAAGAAAATAAAATCTTCTTCTAGTCTAACAGGGCCAAATTTTGATGTTTTGGAAGCTCTATTAAATACTGCCCCTCCCCCTCTAGCAAAGAAAGCCAAGATCACTTCAAGATTAGTAACTGATGCTCAGGGCCAACAGTTCCTAGAATTTGCAAATCCCAAGTCTAATAAGGTAGAGTAGGATCTTTTGATCTCGGATTTAGAGATTTCAAGGATTCCAATGGGAGAATTCACTCCTGAGAGTGAGGTTCATAACCTTTAAGAAATAATAATAAAGGTTATTGAATGAGTGGAAAAGGGCAAGCAGACCATAGAACAGTTGGAAGAATAGAACCAAATTCTTTCCAACTTTATCAAGTCATTGTTGGCCAAAGATAAGGTTTTGGATCCTACCCCACTGGTTGTTCTTCCACTCCCCATGATTCTCAGCCAAGATGAAGTTCAAAGAATCAAATACATACATAAGTATTCTACTTATGAGAAGGCTTTTGAGGCCATGGTGGATGACATGATTATAGCAGGCTTGAATTTCATTGAGGAAGCCTTTAAGGCGAACGAAAAGGTGGCCAACTTGCAACAGAAACTCTCCTCCTTGATCAAAGCTATGGATAAAGAGCTGAAGTTTGGAGTAGTTGTATTACAGACCTCCGCCTAATGGGCCAAACTGATGAGAAGATCCTACTGGTCAACAATGTGTTTGATGATTCCAATAATAACTTGTCAAAGGCATGTATTTTCAATGTCGAATGGAAGATGAAGGTTCTGGAAGAAGCACTGGGAGAATTAAAAAACGTATGGAAAAAAGGATATTCTTTTAAAACTTGTGTTTCATCTTCCTTTAAAGATATCCACTGCCAGCTTCAAGATGAAATTTCAAGCATCCCCTTCTCTCTTCAAGAAATCAAAGCTCAGTTAATAACATTTTTCAAGGATAACTTGTTCAGAGAGGAGTCAATTACCAAAGAGAAGATAAAGGACATTTACTTCCTTCAATCCATAATTGTTAAGGCCAATAAAGAATACATGGAGCATACTGAGTTCGATAGAGATATGGAGAAATTTCTAGGCACTTGGACTCATGCCACTGCCAACACCTCAATTCCAAGAGGCCTGGAAATAGTAGAAGCATTGAAGAAATTTAGATATCGAATCCTTAAATCGGTGGGCCCACCTTAGCCATAATCGGATGTCTCTTCTTCTATCTCCTCTTTCTCTTCTTCTATTTTTAGTGTTGAGCTCCTTGTAAATTGATTAAGGATATTGTTTTGTGCATTTCCTTAATTAATCTTTTAGTTAAAAGAAATGGTTACCAAATGTAAACAATTTGTAAGATATATAATAAGCTCTCCACACCATTCTAGGGGGCTGGAACTCTGATTTTTTTTTAAAGTGTAATAGAGTCAAAATCTATCAGTACAAGAAAATTTTCCTTTCTATTTCTATATGTGTTTATTCATTCTTTCCTATCTATTAAAATTATTGAATCATTTATCTATTAAGCTTTGTATTCTTGTGGATGTCATCTTTGGAACTTTGTGTCTGTGAAATAACATCTTATGGTTTTAACATGAATGATTTTGTTCTATATGATCCTAGTTCGGCATTTATAAGGAATTATTTTGCTATCTATATTTCTCGAGAATGTTATTATACCTTTTTCCATTCCTTAGTCCTTCTACCCTTTTGTATTGATAATCGATCATTTAACACACTTTCATGATATCAGATTTCCTCTTTAAAACTAAACGTTGTCCATTTGTAAATAAGTTTTTGCCTCCCATTAAATAAGAAAACCTCTTCCATTAAAGAGGAGGGACTTTCTGTCCCCTAACTTTTGCTTTCATTAAAGTCCTTACTTGACAACCAACACGACTACATAAAAATGGTTCCTACAAAGGAGGGAGATACAAAGGTACTTGCGGAAACTTATTTACTTTTTGAGACACAAGCAGGTGAAGCACTCTTGAATATTGTTGGAGAAGTAGTGAAAAAAAATCTCCATAATAGAAATGAATCCATAATCCAAAGGAAAAGGGTGAATAAGTTAGATGCAAAGCTTAAAGAAACAAGAAGTAACTTGTGTGATTTACAAAGAGAACATAAGTTCCTACAAGAGAAGTACAATCGCAAAAAATTTAAGGCTAAAAATGTGGGAGAAATGATTCTCTTTCATGAGCCTAAGCTCATGGAGACATTCCTGCTCATCTAGGGAGAAAAGATAGATGAATTGGAACAACTGTTAAATCTATTATTAAAGCAAATTGAGGTTGACAGAGGGTGGGTGAAACAAAAAAAGGGTGACCAAGATAACATAAGGATTATTTTTGGAAAGAAACTTGAAACATGTCAAAAAATCACCTGAAAATTGGAGGAGAAACATGCATATACTGACAAACTACTAAAGGGGTTTTTAAAATATGCATGAATTATAAACATGTGCATGTAAGAAGAAACAAAAAAGTAAATATCCTTGGAAAATCAAATGGAGGATGATTCCCTCGATAATGCCACCCAAAATAAATTGATGGAAGAGTATGAGAGGGTTGGTGAAGAAGTTGTTATGAAATAAGAAGAGGTGAAGCAAACACTGGTAGATTGAAGGAAGCTCACTGAAAAATTAGGAATTAAGTTATAAGTTGAGCGCACAGAATTGAACACAAAGTTCAAGGAACTACATAAAGCAGTTACAACTGGTGTCAAAGGTGCAAGGGTTTTTACTTAGTTATCCACTTAGGTGGATAAGCTAACCCCTCTCATCCAAAAGGTCATCCAAAACTTGAAAACACATGAAGATGTGCTCAAATCTGAAGTACTAAAATTATTTGAAGAATTAATTGAAGCGTTTTCCAAGGGTGAACAACAAAATTAGTGTGGGATGATGTTGGACCCTTAAGTTCTTTCATTCCTTATTCTTGTATCGTGCATTGGGACTAAAAGTTTTTTATTATTTACATTCTTTGAAAGATTCACAACACATTGAAGGAAGGTTGTGTGCAAGAAAAACATGAAATAAGTGCACATAATGACCAAAGATGAGTGCACGAGTATAAAGAAAAGCACACAAAAAGGAGGAAGAATACCCTAACGTGATAAAACAATGAGAACCCAATAGATAATATTTGCATAGATAGTGTAGAAGAGGCACAAAGTATTCCATAGTTTAACATGAAACAAGGATAAGGTTGGACAAGGACATGCAGGGGAAGGATACGTCAGATATAGACATGGTCATAAATAGACTAACAATTCAGGTTACTTGCATGAAAATGACGAAGAAACAAATAAAGAGGATTGGAGATTATTTCCCATGGATAACTCACGAGGAAGATAAAGTAAGGATATGGCTAAGTATAGTTGCAGACACCTATAATTTGGTCTACATTATCTTATTACTAAGATCATACTAACTATCCTAGTCTCATGTTAATTTACTACACTACGCTAGTAAAATTCCCATTCCAACATCTTCCAAACCCCCTAAACCTGTTAATCCCTCTCTAACCAGCTTTTATAAGCTTGTTTCCCTTTAATTAACCTTGTTTAGGTTAATTAACCCTCTTATTGACTTTCTAGGAACGATTTTACTTTGTAAACAAATATCTTACCTTTCTAAACAGCCAATTAGCTTCTTAAAATTCTGTTCACACCTCCAAATATGTTTTTCTAAAAAAGAAATTGACTCCTTTTTAGTCTCACATGCATCCAAAACATCCTTTTCTCAAATCTAAAAACTATAAATAGAAGGATACCCCTCCCACCTTTTCTCAAGGACTCTCTCCCCCCCTCATTTTTGATTTAGGTCAAGCTTAGTTATTTTAGAGTCATTTCATAGTTTATTTGAGCTATTTACTTGTTATTTTCTAATCATTTCAAAGTTTTAGGTAAATGGGAGAAACCATTAATGGTGAGCTTTCATTCTTAAGCTTTTGAAACATCAATAAACACAAAATTGATTGTTAGAGCTTTAATAGGTTCACTTATAGATAACTTTCATGGAATAGAGAACTAATATAGTCATGTTTAGAGGTTTGATTGTTTGTTTAAAACTTTATAATATGCATGCAAATAGGTAGCTCTTGCTTATCTCTAATCTGATGGTCATTGGGTTGTTTATTTAAAGCTTTTGGGGCCTCTTTTGTGTTCTTGCCCCATTTTATAAGCTTTTGCAAACTTTTCATTGCACACATTTGGCACGCCCGGTGGGATAACCCCATAGTCCTTTTGAAATCATTTATAAGCTTTGTATGTCCATTTTTAATCATTGTAGAGCTTTCTAGGGTTAAAAGGCTTGTCTTTTGATAGTTTTCATGTTTAAAAAAAGCTAAATCTCCCTTTTGGTTAAAGATTTAATGGGTTCAAGTTAGAAATAGATTTCCTTGATCAAAAAATAACTTGGTTTCTTCTTTAAAATGTTCATATCCGTGAGTTTCCAAGTTTTTACAGGGGTATGCATAGGTGTCCTAGATCGGCGCATCTCCATCGAAACCCTAGCGCACCTGTCGAACTGGCCATGCACCCGTCTATCATATTTTTCACTATCAGGTCATTTACAAAGGATCGTGTACTTGTCAAACTCTCGGCATGTTCATTGACCATCACGCGTATCTGTATCTCTGGACGCATAGATGTATTTTTGGCATATTGTGTTGATTCATCTTTTAGCTTGTAGGCATATCCATCGAGAAGGAGGCGGCTCTATTGAAACCCACGTGTAATTTTCTCTCAGCCCGTGCAGGTGTTAGACCTTCCTGTCATAAATTTATGCCACACGTACACATCGGTTTGGGTGCGTATTCATTGGCTAGGATGCACATGTGTTGTTTTGGGCGTGCAGGTGTCTTAGTTAAAAATTGGAATTTCTCTTCGAGCTATAAGATCAATTTTTTTGGGTTTTTCAGGTTATTCGCAGGTTCTAACAGGTGATTGCATGTTTCTTTTGATTTTGTTTGACTAATGTAGTTTAAGTGTTTTATTTTCTTAGTTAAAGAGAGATTTTTGAAGTGTGTATGATCTTCCCTCACACATTCTAAGTGATCTTGGGAATCAAAAAAACTTCTAAAAACCTTCTTATTGCTTTCAGAACACTTACTTTAGACTTCCTAAATGGATTGATATTTCAAATTTGGTTAAAACGAACTCAATTTTTTGTAAAAACACTTAAAGTGTTTTCCATCAAACTTTTTTTAGATGAGTTTCCGCATTGTGTATGTTCTTCCTTCACACCTTTTGGTGATCTTAGGAATCAAAAGCAACACACAAATTCTCTTTTGGTATTATGATCTTTTGTGGAAAATTACTAACCATTTACGTATAGAACCAAAAATGCTTGTCAAAGAAAGGAGTTGAAAAAACGAAACCCACTAATACGTGTTTTCATACAGGTTACCAAACGGTGTGCTACTTAAAACCACATTAAGCTAAGCAAGATAAAAAACACACCACTTCACACCACACTGTAGTGCAAGTTTCAAAAAAGGGTATGTCCCTATCCACTCAACTAGAACATAACCCCTTTGGCATAACACCTTAAGCTATAAAAATGGGGGTGGTTCTAGGAACCCTAAAGCAATCCACCGCTGAGTAACCTTGTGGATGAAACAGGAAGCGCTATGTTTACCCACTTGACTAGTTTTTACATTGTGAGTTAGAGTAAAATTTTTCCATATCAGACCCAGTGATGATACAACTGAATGCACTAGTTGCTCATTATATCAGAAGGGAGTAAAGTAAAGCCAAGATAATCCCAAACTAGTTAGTGCGACTCTTTGGATAAATCGTGCTCACATTTAGACAAATTGTTGACACCTAGTTGAGTGATCTTATTAGGAAAGCCATTTTGTCTTGGAGCCCACTTTTCTAGTCCATTGTCGCATCTTGTTGAGCCATCACGAAGTAACGACTTACTTGGAGTTTGAGCCTTGTTTTTTGAACAAGGAAAAGATTCCACTTGAGTTAGATCTAAGTGTCTTTCATCATGAAATTAAATGACGTATCACTTAGCTTGGTTTCTTTCTCACCTTTGGACAAGGTGAAACTGTGCCTAAGTGGGGCTTAGTTTATTTTTATCTTTTGATTTATACCCTTGCATTCTTGTTACTCATTTGAGACAAGAAGGAGGCATACCCCACGAGTCTTATTAAGGACAGTATTTGCCACTTTTTTTCCATTTACACCCATCTATGTTTGTGGCTGGGTTGTTAGATGTCTAAAGTGTGAAAATATGTTTTTACGTCTTTGATAGTCCTTCAATCTTGATTTCAAGATCGTCTTCATTGCTACGATTTCGGTTCATCATTATTTCTCCTTAAGTTGTTATTTTTTCTCACATTCTATCTATACAATTATGTTACTTACATTGTGTTTTCATTTTTGTGAGAATTGTGTATAAGTCCCTTTATTGTATTGTTATGTTTCTCACACAACTAAAGAACTTCTTGCCATACCTATACCTAGTTTCAATTCCAACATCATCTAAGTTTTGAGAGTATCGATATTGCTTTATGTATACCACGATAACATCATCTTGATACTAACACCTTGTTTTCTAGGTTAAAGTTTCGAGATAGTATTCTTACGCTATCCACATTTGCAACTTCCATTTTTTAAAAACTTAGGTTTTGTTGGCATTTAAACTGGTCTTACTATATCTCGTGGAGAGATCGCGTCGATATCACTTTGGTACTTAGGCCTTGTTAGTATTCTTACTCGACCTATGTATGGATAGGGTATTGTCACTATCTTCCTGAAGCCCTTTGTTAGAATCATATCTTAGGGTATATTCTTGCTAAAAATAGTTTGAGTGATTGTTTGATTTGCTAAAGTGTTCATATGATTGTTCTTTGAATGATAATGGATGCATAGCATTACATCTAGAACACACTAGGATATTTTGGTCGTCAGACAACTTATAAAACATACACCTAGGTTTCATACAAATTTGAATGTATTTAGACAAAACCTAGTATAACTTTGACTAGTAATGTTGAGAATCATGAAAATGGCATCTAAACCAAACAAGCGGGACTTAGAAAAAAATCTTGTTCCATCTTTCCCATTCAATGGTAATAACTTAGCACCTCTCTTTTCGCAGGTCAAAGACATAGAACCTTTGGTCGATCATAACAAAGAAGAATCTAATTCCTCTGAGGAACAACATAAGTTAGACCTAGATTGATTCAATGAGATCCTTTATTATTAAAAAGATCAAGTACTCGCAAGAGTTCTTGAGTTGGGATCCAAGCTTCCACAAGAACGCGAAGTGGAGACTAAGACCATTAACCATAAAATAGAAGAGAAACCATACCTCTTAGACATGGATAACCCCTTTGATGTAGGGTATGCTTCCACTTTCGAAAAACATAACATAAATTTTGAAGAAGACCAGTCAAAACCAATTGGCGATTCACAAAAAACCTTATTATAAGGCTTCACGTAAAGTAAAAGTTGAGCATGAATGCAAGGGCTTGCCTCCTCCTAAGTTTGAAGAGGAAGACGATCCCTTAGTTGAAGAAGAGATTATTCAAAAAAAATATTGAAGCTAACACAAAAGTTAGCAAACTTGGGATCTTCGAGTAGGAACCTACATAAAGATCAACTCAAAACAAAATCTAGTGAGTTTCACTTTGATATGTATGATGAAACAAATTTTAAATTTGCTAATGTAAATAGACTGGTATCACCTACAAAGGAACAACTCATTCAACAAGAGTTGCAATCAGTGAAGAACACACCTACTACGCTATAATAAAGTAATATAGGGCATAGTAGGAAGTACTTGTATGAATAACTATGTCCTTACCCCTTTGATAAGGACATGTTGTGACAAATGTTTCCAAAACATTTTTCCATTCCTAAGTTCAATAAATATAAGAGCAAAGGTAATCCTCGCAATCACATCAAGGAATTTTACATGGTTTTTCAAGAGGTTTCATACAGTGATAATTTCTTAATATGACTATTCCCTCATAGCCTAGGAGCACAGGCGTTAGAATTGTTTTTTAGTATACCCAAGGGATCCATTACAACATGGCCCGCACTGGTAGAAAAAATAGTGTCACATTATTCCTTCAATACGGAGAATGATATCATGATGAATGACCTTTGCAATGTAAAATAGAAACCTAATGAGACCTTTGCTGGATTCTTACAGCAATGGTGTGGATTGAAAAGTCATTTCCCTTGTGCCCTCCTGGAAAAACAACTAGTAAGCATATTCGTTGCTAACCTAAACCTAAAAATAGCCTTTCATTTACAAATGCACTGTAGATCTAACTTCAAAGAAGTTATAGAGAAGGGTAGTTAAATCGAAAAGGCTCTCATCATGAAGGGTATACTTAAACAAGTCATGAAGGATACACATGAAACAAAACCCTCAGATAAACCAAAATTCTTCAACAAAAACAAACATGTCATTGGTGAAGGCATTACAAACTCCAAAAGAGTCCAAACCATATAGACTGATCCTTTTCTAAAGCTTTCGTAAGGACCTCACCCAAAGGCACCTACAAAATGTACATTTACACCACTAACGGAATCACTATCTACCATACTTAGATAGTTAGATGCGGTAAACATGGTGCAGTACCTAACCACAATAGTACCATATCCAGAGGATGCTCTAAAACCCAGTTGGTTCAAAGAGCATGTGTATTGTGATTTCCATCGTGTTAAAAGACACAAAACAAATAGGTGCTTGAGACTACGACATTATATACAAGACCTCATCAAAGAGGGAAAAATCACTGTAGATTCACCCCTTGACTCAGGACAGGGTCCCAATGTGAAAATGGGTATCTTCAAAGAGCCCTTTCCTAACCATGCAGATAAGAAGAACAAGAAGCTAGATTACAGACAAACTTCAAATTACTATAGGATTGTTGCTTATGTCTATCTAATTAACGATAGTCCATTTGATTCCCTTATAAGTTGTACCCC
This sequence comes from Taxus chinensis, assembly GCA_019776745.2. Classification (NCBI taxonomy): domain Eukaryota; kingdom Viridiplantae; phylum Streptophyta; class Pinopsida; order Cupressales; family Taxaceae; genus Taxus; species Taxus chinensis. The sequence continues at coordinate 41,381,396 of CM034146.1, read as the reverse complement.
TTCATCTGATGAACATGTTAATACTATTAGGATCTTAGAAAAAAGTTGTGTTGTAGGGACGTGACGCGCTCGTGTGATCATACCATATCCCCTACTTGTCCCTCAAGAAGGTCAATACAATTTAATAGAACAGATAGAGAAGACACCTGATAGGATGTTGATTTTAGATCTCCACAAAATCTCTACTACCCACAAAAACATATTATATAAAACATTGCAGAGTTCAAGAGTCTTCATTGATGTAGATCCCACACACCTACAAGTGATGATTGCACACCTTGATTACAACGATCATATCACTTTTTATCGCACTACAATCCCGCTTAATGACCTAGAGCACAACCTACCCCTATACCTAGAAGTAGTTGTTATTCGTCATAAGATCAAGAGAGTACTTGTAGATGGTGGACCTAGTTTAAATATTTGCACTTTGAAGCTGGTTAAACTGTTAGGATTAAGCTAGTTTAAGTGTACCACCCTACTGTCTAGCTGGCTTTTGTACTGATATAATCGACCATCCTGACCTCTGTGATCTAGAGCCTGTCTTACTCACATCTAGCTGATCAAATGGTGTAACCCGCTTCCATGCTAGAATTGTGAAATTGTAGGCATCTTTGTAATATGAGGCCTCACCACTATGTCTCATGATATCTTCTATCATCTCTATGTCCCCAAAAGTCATGGCTTCTTGTACATCAGAATCTCACTCCCCTGTCAGTCTACCAATATCAGCATGGGCATGTCTCAAAGCGGTGGCCTACCGATCTTTGTCTGGTGTAATGGTTTGGACCTAGGCCTGTGCCTAATCTCTCTGAATAGTAATACCCTACACCTGCACCTGATATTGGTCCCATTATGTAGTGACACCTTGTGCATATGTCTGTGCCTGATGTAGGAGGCTTAATATCTGAGCACCCTACATTATTAGTTGTTGTATCTGCTACTACCATGCTACCCCATATCCACTCTGAGCAGCCTGGGATCTCACCTGGTCTCTCTCTATTGTCAATACCTATAAATTTGTTGTGGCATGATCTCTCTCAGTTGCTACTTGTAACTGAATGACTATCACTACATGTAGTTGTTGTTTAAGCATAGCTAACTATCCATTGTCTCCACCACCACCTAGAGCACAAGGTGATAGACCCTGGTGTAGAAACACTTGCTGTAATGGAACATATATCCCCGCTGAAATGCCTACTGAAGGAAAATGTATATTAGGAGCTTGGGGCACCTGTCTCTTCTTAGGCCTAGGCCCCTGTCCGTGTGGCTGTTATAGTGGAGTACCCTGTCCCCCACCTCCATCATGACATTGGCCCTCGTAAGGATCATCTTCCTCCTCATCACCTACATTGTTCCCACTACCCTCATCACCACCTTCACCGCCTCTGCATGGAGGACCCACTGGAGGTGCTCTCACTCCTACATCCCACGTTGCTCTAGGAATCATCAATCGTTGAGGTAAAATTGTGTAGTACTATGAAGCATACTCTATTGTAGAACTCGAATCCATGACATGTCTCAAAGGTACCCACTAAACTGAAACCATCTGTAAATATCTAGCCAAGGCTCTGTCTTTGGTGATATGTGGCCCCATATTGACATACTCTCGAACCCTACGAGCATACCACATATCTAGCCCTGGTACATCATGTATAAGGCCAAACTGTCTCTGACACTGATCAACTCTATAAAAATCACACATATAGCTATGGGTGCCCAACATAAAATTTTCCACAGTCACTATACTTAGTTGTAAGCCATCTTGAGGCCACTGGAAATGTCTATATGGCCTCCATACTACCGCAGCCTACTGTAAGTAGTCCAAATCTGAGCGATAATGGTAGGTGTCTCACATATTTGGCCGCACGTCATCACCAATCAAAACGCAACCCATAGTAGAAGGTTCCTCTAGAGCTCAAACCCTCAATACACCCATGGGACAATGAATGGCAATATGGTCCCATGCCCAAATCTGTAGCAGTCTGGCAAGTACTACCATCTTCTAATGGTAGTATGTAATCAAGTTTAGATCCCAGTATAAATGTTCCAGTATGCACTAGCCCCAATAGTATGTCTCACCATCAATCAAACCGCATATCACTCCAATGAGGCCAAGTGTAAATGAAGCTATGGTCTTGTCAAGGAGTAAAACTTCCTCTGAAAAAAGCTATTAGGTATACTATGACTTGATAAAGCTTAGGATCTGCTATACACGACGATAATCTCACTGTCATTCCCTAGTGCAATATATCTGGAATACCAAATAAATCTAGAATACATTGATCAATATCAAGCTGGTGACTTATCTACTGAATTAACTCACCCTGGATGGGGACTCGCATAATACACCATACGTCCTCCAAGGTAATATCGCCAATGGGGAGTCGTAAGCACTCACTCTCACTATGCCACCACTCACCTATGGGTTTCAGGAGGCCATGGTCTAGTGTGATCTATGGCATACCGGCCACGTAGGCTAGCCCCATAACGTATAGAAGGATATCCAATATCCTCCAATCATCCTCATCAAATTGTGCTTCTATCGTATCCAGGTGACCATATCTCTCTCTCTAGTGAGGAGGATGGATAGTATCCACTGCGCACAAGCAAACAATACACGTGTTAGGGTTACATTTATATCTACTTCTATCTAATTTTCTAGTAAATTCTTCTTTCATTCTTCTAAGGGTACTAATTTTCACTTTCTTCTACGACAATCTAGTCTATTTTCATCTATACATGGCTTATTTTTTTTGTAAAAGTTAGTTATGTATTTTCCCTTAGCGCATGTGCACCTCCTTCGATGCATGCGCATCCATCACATATGTGTTTCCTTTTCGATGCCTACGTAGCCATCCTGGCACATATGCTCCCCCCTTTCTACACCTAACCACCCCATTTGATGCAGGACGCATATGCACCTAGTGTAACACCTACGCCTATCAGTCGACATGTAGATGTGCACATCTTTGTTTTTCCCCTGACACATGTGTGTCCCCTTCGACAGATATGAGTGTGCATAATTATATTTTGATAGGTACGCTTATGCGAAATCATATTTTTCACGCATGCGTCAAATTCACCTTGAAGTAGCCTAAAACATGTTAAAAACGTAATTAAATGCAAAAAGGACAAAGTAAGGATATAGCACTCATGTAGGGTTTGTCCCCTGCATCCCGAAGATACTCTCAGATACGGTTTGCTTGTATCCTCCTCAAAATTCTCGCCATCTCACTCCAATGCTCTCACACTCGCTCGCACTAAAAATTTGCAAAATCTCTGCTACAAATGAACTGGTCGTGATTGATTTACTGCCCCTGGTGGGTATATTAGTTTGTTGCGATGCCCCTGGGGCATGTTTTCTCCATCGTGATCGCTTTAACACTCCTCTTCACCAAACTGACTATTTTTATTAACTAAATTATTATTTTTAATTAATTTTCAACTGCATTGGGGCACTATTTTCCACCTAGCGCTTCCTTCTTCACCTCGAGGTATTTTCACAATATTCCCAGGCTCTATTTTTCATTCTATTTTTCTTTTATTTTATTTGTCATCATGGTTATTTTTTTTAAAAAAAATTATTTTTGACTCGTTCTTCTTCTTGGAGGGGCATTTTACTGCTACCCAATACCCGTTCTCCTCACTCTGGAGCATTTTTCTTGCTTCTTGGAGATCTTCCATTTCTTAAATTCTTCTTACCGATTAAAAATTAAAAAATTATTAAATCATTCAAAAATCCAAAAAAATAATAAAAACCTTGAAAATGGACTAAAATTGGTAACAAACTCATTTACAGCTGAAATTTGTGTCTCTCGCATGACGTTCATCTCATATCTTGTTGGCATTTCCACACACATTGAGATAAAGACTCGCAGATCCTCTGAATCTTCAAATCATTTACAAAAACTATGTTACTTACTTTGTCGATACCCTGCGGCACGAGTTGTTTGGTATTGTTTTGTTGTGCACACTATTTTTTCATCAGACCTAAGTGTTCTCCATCCTTTCCCTTGCATATACAAATTTCTTAGGGCATCATTTTCAACCCTTTTCATTTATCAAAACATTTGGGATTCCAACTCGATAACACACTATTTGTGCAACTATCTTAAACGTTGTTGGTTTGAGTGTGTGTGATTGTACTTATTTCCTATTAGGTGAGTTTGTTTGCTTCTTGTATTGCATTACATTCATGTATGTTGCATGGAGTTAGATGTTTTAAAGCAATGGACATTTCTTTGTATCTTGGCTTTTCATGTCATTTTACGCTGCTTTCATATGCTCATATCTTAATAATCAAGACCGGTGATGAAGATCACTAGCAATATGATGAATAAGAATCGTTTATATAGCAATGCCTTACAGATAGCTCAAAATCCCTTTTCTTTTTATTTTATCTTCTATCTCCCCTTTCTTCATTCTATTCTTTCTTCTATTCTCTTTTCGATCGTCGATCGAGATCCTTCCTCACCCCATTGACACTCGAGGGGGAAAACTTCTTCCTACTAATTTATCTTCTACCCCTTAAAAAAAATTGGTTGTTTTTATTTGTCTACTTTCTTTGAAGTGACGTCGCATACGTCACCTCAAAGAGAGAAAAATGTAGACACCTATAATTTGGTCTACATGATCTTATTACTAAGATCATACTAACTATCCTAGTCTTGTGTTAATTTACTACACTACACTAGTAAAACACCCTTTCTAACCTCTTTTAAACCCCCTAAACATACTAATCCCTCTCTAACCATCTTCTATAAGCTTGTTTCCCTTTAATTAACATTGTTTAGGTTAATTAACCTTCTTATTGACTTTCTAGGAAGGGTTTTACTTTCTAAACAAATATCTTACCTTTCCAAATAACCACTTAGCTTCCTAAAATGGTGTTCACACCTCCAAATATGTTTTTCTAAAAATCAACTTTTTGACTCCTTTTTAGTCCCACATGCATCCAAAACATCCTTTTCTCAAATCTAAAAACTATAAATAGAAGGATACCCCTCCCACCTTTTCTCAAGAACTGTCTTTCCCCCCCGTTTCTGATTTAGGTCAAGCTTAGGTCTTTTAGAGTCATTTCATTGTTTATTTGAGCTATTTACTTATTATTTGCTAATCCTTTCAAAGCTTTAGGTAAACGGGAGAAGCCATTAATGGTGAGCTTCCATTCTTAAGCTTTTGAAACATCAATGAACACAAAACTAATTGCTAGAGATTTAATAGGTTCACTTATAGATAACTTTCATGGAGTAGAGAATGAATATAGTCATGTTTAGAGGTTGATTATTTGTTTCAAACCTTATAATATGCATGAAAATTGGTAGCTCTTGCTAATCTCTAATCAAATGGTCATTGAGTTGTTTGTTTAAATATTTTAGGGCCTATTTTGTGTTCTTACCCCATTTTATAAGCTTTTGCAAACTTTTCGTTGCACACAATAACCAAGGAACTACTAGACACCCTCACCATGTAGGATCCAGTAATGACAACATGTGGGCTAGCTACTACTTGATGTAATCATTTACTAGTAGTTAGGACTCAAGGGCTAAAAATGTCTCTTGGAAGACTAGTGAAGGGAAAGTCCCCACTAGTATTTATACCCAATGAAGGGTCCATTGTAAAATATAGAGGATGATCATAGTCATGATCATTGTCAATCATCTAATGTTCTCGATGTACGCCAAGTAGCTTGACTCTTATGTAATTGTGTAATGATTAATTAATATAAAATTAGAACATGTTTCACAACAATAATGTTTGTTTACACGTCCATATGTTTAAGTTACTTCATTGATTATTCGTGTTGTGTGTTAACTGTTATCTTCACTTCACTATGTTGACCTTGATGGAACATATATTTTTCCGCACTTCGGGTGAGCTTGCCAAAGTTCCCACTCTGGTGTGACTAGCCAACGCGAAGAATAAAGATAGTTGTGCATGTCATTTCCCATAGTCCACATGCATAAGCCTGATAAAAGGCATAACTAGATGCACAACAGGTTATTAAACCAATGTTTGAGCATACCTTCAGAGGGGAATCAACCAAAAAAAAACTAACCAAAGTAAAATGTTCAAACTAGTGACAAGATTTATCAAATTTAGGTAAATATAGTACCACATTTAGAAGAGGGGTATCATGGTGAGAACCATTAACTTGTGGAAGAATTCCAGAACAAACTTGTGGGGTCATTTTGGTGTCCTTTTTGTTTAGATCTCCATTGGTGTTTTCTACATCAAATGATGCATATGCCATGGAGGTGGCCATTAATAAAGGGGTATGTCAAACGCCCTCAAAATGGTCAAAAGGATAGCCGAATCAATACAATAAATGTATTGTAAATCTTAAAAAAAGTGAATCCTACCTAGATCAATGAAAATATTAGTAGTTTGATGACCACATGACTATAAAAAAAACCTAAGCCATATGCTCCAATTTCTCATAGTGAAGTTTTTCATGCAACACATTTTTAATAATATCATTGCTAAATTCAACATATTTCTCATTCGCTAAAATGTCATGTCAAACCTATTTCAACAATAAACAATAACTCCTATATATTTTTGATGAAATAACCTCTATATTACTAAAAAATAAGATAGTATAACTATTCACAAAAATAGCAGGTGGTATGGAAGCACGCCTCAAGTGTAGATTGGCCCAAATTCATAAGACAAAAAATGGGTCCTCATGCCAAAGCTAACTATAAAATCAATGCATTAGGCCACAACCAAAAAGAGTGATGAAGATGGAGGATTACATTCATCATGCTTGCCTCAACCACTTCCCGGAAGGTCTTTCCCATCAAGAATGGGCTCCCAACCAATGACAATGATGATGGGTCCCTTGTGTCGCTTGTCAATTTAATTCTCTAGCCCCTGTGATGATGAAATGGACAAAGCTAGTCGAGGGAAATTGTTTGTAGCTGGATGTGGGGACATGTTGTGATGGTGAAGAGGCAACGAGCCCCCCTCCCTGCTAAGTTAGAGGACAAGAATGGTTGTTGATTGCAAGGATGCAAGCCCCATCCAGAACAATTACACAAGTAGTGATAAGAGTGACTCTGCCGATAGTTGTGACCCTTATCAGAGGGATCCCGACTAGTAGAGGGAGGAGGAACATGAGAAATAGTGCAAGGGGCATTTCCCCAATGGTTTAGAAGATTTTGGAGGTGGGAAAATTCTAGTGTCATCCTCTAAGCTTGGACTTGAATCTATAAGAAAATAATATACATAATCATCACTTTAGTGAAAGACGAAAGATTACAATATGCAGTTGCATGAGCATAAAGATCATCATTTCTCTCTTTCCAAATTAAAAATGGGTTCCAATTTGAAAGCATGCTAGACTTGGGTGAAGGCCATAGGGAATCCCAAACTATCCTTGAGTAAAATATTTTTCTAGAGGAATATTTTTAGCTGAAACAACTAGAAGAATTCTTGAATCCAGGCCCAAATGGTCTGAAATTTTTAGAAAAACTAGAAAACATGCATAAGGGTTTCAATACACCCACAAAATGGAAACACACATTAGCAACACTGAGGTGAAAGATCCTACAGATAATGGGTAAGCCCTGATAAATTAAACACCAAAAAAATGAGCTAGTTTGGGCTTCAAAATGACATAATAGATAATAGAAAATTTGTATTGCCAACGTCAACTAGAAGGGTAAAGGGACCAACGAAAGTTACATTTTTCCAACACCAAATAGAAGAGTGAAGGGGCCAATGAAATTTTATTTTTTCCACCATTGGAAGCTTGGGTGACTATAAAACATAGCCTTTATTGGGTGAATAATTGAGAAATGGTATATCTAGAAACGTTTACACTCCTTCTACCAAGTCCTAGAGGGAAAAATCACAATTTTGTGTGACATCTCAGTGGAAATAGCTTCAAGAATGAATTGATAAGAGTTGTGATTTCCATTAGCCAGCGAGACTTTTTCATTAGCTTCGGGACAAGTTATAATCTGTCGACATGGACAAATAAATATATCCTACAGTGTGAAACTCCCTCATTTGAAAAGCTTGAGGGCGTGCACATAGGGAACCTATGCAAGAGGTACATTGTGAAAGGTAATGACCATAGACCACTACACTGAGTGGGAATTCACATAAAACCTTGTTCTAAACTCATCTCCATGCCAAAGAATCCATGGTGTTATCTTCTCCCAATCTTACCAAATACTTTTGATAACAAACGGGACAACCACTTTCATAAGGGATTTGATAAGAAGTATATTTAGGAGACCCAAACTCTTCTAGGTCTTATGATCGTGAGGCAAGCCCTCAAGATAGTTATGTAACATAATCTTCCATTTTTCCATTCCCTCTATAGCACGTATAATCCATTTGGCATAAAGGGAAGCTCCCTGGTGGAAAAAATCTAATCAACCTGCCCCCTAGTATTTGGGTATGTAGCAATACTCCTAAAAAAACCGATGAAAACTCTCACCATGTTTTGAGCTAGTCTATACGAAATCATGAAGAAAATTATCTAGTTTTTTGTAAGAGTCTTGAGAGGGGTCCCAACAAGAAGAATCGTAAACATGAGTGGCCATAGGAACTTTGGGAAAAAATTCAAATTTACCTGCTAACAAGAGAGGTTTCATGATCCAATATGACAAATTTTCAACCTGTTACACAACATATTGCCAAATCAAGGAGGGAGTTGTTTGGAATGAAAAAAAATGCCAAAAAATTGAAATATCTCACCGTGTTAAATCTAATTCCATTGAAGAAAAGATAGCTATGGGGGAGGAGACAGAGTACACTACCTATAACATTAAGCCTTTTTCCATTGAATGCTCGAATTGGAGGCGAGGCAATAAACATCTAGACAAGAGAAAGCTTGTTGAACATCAGCCTCATCTTCAATTAAGGTGAGAAATGAGTCATCCACAAAATTACCATTGATGAGATGAGCAGGAGGTAAATCTAGCAACAAAATTCCTTTCACCAAGCGATATTGTGCAGCATTGGCAAGAATATATGAAAATCCCTCTGTGGCTAACACATACAAAGTAGGAGTGAGAGGGAAACCTTGACAAATAGAATGATATATCATAAAAGGTTCGGAGCAAATTTCATTAATAAAGAGATAGGAAGAGGTATAAAAAAAATCATTTCCACTGTAGAGACAAAATCGTGCACTTGGGTACATTTCTAGGTCCTAATCACATATTACTATTCATATGATTCCTAAGCGAGAAAACTAGTAATTAACATTTATCTTTGGCCTCTTTTCTATCTTTCCTATTTCCTCTTTGGTCTTGCACACCCCACATCCCAGTCTAATCTTTATTTATTTATCTTTATTGATTCTGGACACCAGGACGCCATCGCCCAGGTTCCCTCATCATTTTGGGTGCCCCTAACCTCTTTGTATATTACTCACCTCTTTTGAGACTCTTTTATCTTTTGGGCATCTTGTTTTCTTACAAGTCGACCTTTTAGTTGTCAATTACAAAATTCAAACAAGGGAATCATATAAATACAAATCTAAATCTATGTGACCATAATAAAGGACCAAGTTCTAAGCATCTATTATCACTACATAAGGTTACATCCAAAGGCATTCTAAGAGCATCAAAGCATCCATCTAGATTTCATTCAAAGGACAAGGGACTGCATTTTCTAAATACACGCATAGGAGGGGAAGTTCATTTTTTCATCCACACATCTATCTACATCGGTACATATATGTATCACTCGTTATCAAGTGCATCTTACACAAGAAATTCCTATGGCATAATTTCTACACACCTGCAAAAGAACTACATGGAGTCTGAGATGTAGTGCAATGCTCGGTCATAAGCTCACTTTGTTGGGTGATCATCGAGGTTAGTTTGAAGCCCCATTTGCATTTTCATTTTTTAGGATTTTATGTGTTTCAGAGTTTTTGTAGGGGATCATTTATTTTGCAGGTTATATATGAATTTTTTGATCATCCAACGACATATATGTGACCAACAACGAAGGATAGAGACCACATTGTGACACAACAAAAACCATATTTGGAGTGATTACGTAGCCATAGGTGCTAAATAGAGGTCTCTAACACCTAGGTGTCCTCACCCCATCCTAGGTTCCCTACTCCAGGCTCAACTAGAAGTTATACAATTTTCTGAGTGTGGTTGCGATAGTTTCCTCCTCACGTTTATCAATTTTCCAGTTCATAACACTTCAGGATCAATTATGAAATCAGCTAAGTCTTCTACTCCCTCTCTCTTGCACTTAGGGTTTCAATTTCCATTATCTTATTTCTTGTATGGAATCTATGCTTTATTGTTTATTTATCTTATGTGACTCTGAAATATCTAGGGTTTAGCATAAATTCTAGTTTTGTTAAATCATTTAGTTAACCCATCCTTATTCAAACTCCTTTCCTTAGGATCCACAAAACCCTCATGCCTAAAAATAGATCCTCCTCTCCTAGGCTAGCTATGCATCATGTTAGTGTGAATCCTATCCTTGATGATGTTGTTGAGGTTGAACTTCATGTCATTTATCGCAATTCTTGATTTGATGACGAAGTTCAAAAACAGCTTCTTGCAAATGAACACACAATTCCTAGTATTTTTTATAACTCTAGAGTGAGTATTGTTTCACTTGACCAAAAATTTACTGCATACTCTCTTTGTTCTTCCATAGTCACCGAGGCTACTCCACCTTCTTCTATTCATGTTACAACACATGATGATGCTCTTATCGATTATATGCTAGGTCTTAATTATGCCACTGTAGATGCAAATAATGTTACTTCCAATGTTGAAAATTTACATGGTTGTCACCCTCAAAATTCCCCTCATTTTTCAAGTCAAGTTTCAAAATTTTTGAGTTGTTTCCTTTGAGAGATGTTTGAACAGAGTGAGAAGTATGGAGATATAGAAAAATTTGCGCTTTGAAGAAGTGGGTGCTCATTTGCAATCTCGTCCTGTTAATTTAAAATCTTACAGTCCGCATGGTTCCCCTCTGGATGCTTGAAAAGTGTTTCCTCCATTCGAACGAAATTTTCAAATCCTTTTTCTATGGTCATGGATCGCATCGATCCTGGTATTGTTTACAGTTCTTCTTTCCACGAGGAGCAAATTTGTTTTTTAGGTGTAAATGGTGGAGCTTCCCCTCCTCTGTATTTTTTTTTACAGTTGTGAGTGACGGGTGTATCTTCCCTGTCAATTTTTCTCCCCAACATCCACAAGTACATGGAAATCTCTGATTGGATGCGGCGTGGTGGGTTTATTTGAAAAAATTATCATTTTTGTGTTATTTTTGCAAAAAGTGTCAAATTGGCTCTGTGGCCTTGAAGGATCTTGATTGGTCGAATCAAGCTAAGGCAGGAAGGTCCAGATCGTCGGAGCACTTTGGAAATTTATCTTTGTTGAATCAAGAGAGAAAAAATTCAACTGTTAAGCCACAAAGTCAAAATAAGTTCAATCGAGGCCTAAATCTAAGTCTAGAAAAACAAGGTGCCACGTGTTCAACGGCATTTTTGGTATGGTGCACAAAAGTGAGACCCCAAATGTGTGCATGGCCCTTCCACGTGGCCAGAGTCTAAAAAGATAAAGCCAACCTTTTAATCGACTAAGTATAAGAGGGTCAGCAAAAGCCTCCATGTGCCTCATCGGTGGAAGCCTCCACATGTCAGAAGATGTACCCAAAGGAAGAATCAGACAGTGGAGGGTCCTAAATGAGTGCCAACCCTCCATGTGGTCAGAGCCTCAAAAAGTTAAATCATTGAAAGGTCTAAGGCCAGTGGAAAGAACCACGTGTCATCTCGTTCCACCCAACTTTAGAGGTGAAATACAAAGTGATCCCCCAAACAAGTGTAAATATTCCATCTGTGCAGAACCCAACATAGTCACCCCTAAATAAGTAGAAAGGACCCATCCAAAAATAGGAAAAGGAGCGGGCCCAAATCAGTTAAGTATAAAAAGGATCATGGAGCCTCCACTTGTCTCATCGGCACACGGGGGGAAAATCTAAAACATGGTCTCAAACATGCGTATCTCTCCAATGTCCAGAATGGTGCAAAGGAGTCCTCTTGAACGAGTCCACGTGTCTAGGGTTTATATAATCCTCCAAATAAGTAGAACTGGTGGAGCTCTCCATGTGTCTCAAATGGCACACCTTCAAGCCAAAGGTCCCCAAATGAGCTCTAGCTTTCCACAAAAATGTCCCAGGTCATAAAAGTCATATGGCCAAGTACACCCAAACAAAAGTATAAAAGAATTGGTTAGCCAAACACACTCGGAAGAACCTTCAAGGGTCGAGGCAAAAAGGGAGTGTCCCCAAATGAGCACCAGCCTCCACATGTCTCTAGGATTCAGAAGATAGGGCCTTTGCCAAACGAAGGGAAAATTAGCGAATAAGTAAAAGGGTTTGTGCAGAAGCCTCCACATGTCATCTCGAGCACAAATTCAAAGGAAAAATCCAAAGGTAGGTCCCAAATGTGCACTAAGCCTCCATGTGTCCCGGGTCAGACATATGGCCCCACCAAACAAAGGGATTTTGAGCCAAATGTTTCATCAAAAGCAAAGCTGCGGAAGGAGCCTTTGAGATGTCGGAGCATTGGGCTCTTTAAAGTGAATCCAAAACCGGCCCCGCACTCATGCCAAGGGAAAAAGTCAAATGTTGAGCCCGCATCAAAAGTCAAAGTAGGAGAGGTGGGTCGGTGGAGAACTTTGAGATTTTGAGCCTTGTTTCCAAAAGAAGTAAAATTATAAAGTGAGTCGACTCCATTACCACTCAGGTAATGCCACGTGTCAGACCTATATCAAATGTGAAGTTGCGGGATTGTGGGGCTGTGGGGACTTTTACACTTTTGCATCTTTTGTGCTAAAAGGCACAATTTCAATTTCGGGCCTGCGGATCCATTTTGTAAAAAAAATGCATTTTCACCATTTTTGTATGGATTTGATTCAAATGAGCATAACTTTCACTCCAGTGCTCAAAATTCAACAAATTTTATACTATTGGAAAGGTATTGGTCTCCTCTATGCCATGGAAGCATAAAATATTGTTTTCAGTAGGATTTGATGGTTAGAAATATAGAAAACATCTTTCATGCCATTAATATGTGATCTGATTGCTTCAACTACCCAAATTTGATCCGATCTTCCATCCTTCCTTCTCCAACACACCAAACAGACATGGAGATCTGAATGGATATCTTGATTTGGGTGAAAATCTGGAAAACATCTTTCGTGCCATTAATATGTGATTGGACTGCTTCAACTAGATCAAATTTGATCTGATCTTCCATCCTTCCTTCTTCAGCATGCCAAAGACATGTAGAACCAGATTTGACAGATTGTAGGTGGATTTTTAGGGGCATTGATGGTTGGTGGTTGAGCTTCCAAATCAGATTTTCTTCCTTCTCTTCTTCTCCTCTTTTCACTTCATCTATAAATGTAAGAGCTTGGCTCATTGCAAATGTTGGACTCTGATACTTTTGAAGTGTAATTAGAATCCAAAGAAATCAATACAGAAGAATTTCCCCTTCCTTTCTATTTTCATCTATTGTCTCTTCTTGTGTACCTGAAATCCATGGATCATTTATCTTCTGTAATAAGAAACTGTGTTCTTATTGATATGATTTCTATAACTTTGTGTCTATGGAATGATATCTTATGCTGTGAATGTGAATGATTCTATTTATGTATCACTCTTTTCTTAGTACGTATAGGGTTATACTCTGTTATCTATATTTCCTAAAGTACTGTTATATTCTACTCTTTCCTTTCTTTAGTTTCTTCTATTCATTTGTATTGATAAGCTATTTTGGTAAAAAAGCATTTCAAGATGTCAGAGGTCCAGCCTTAAGATGAAAGTTGTACATTTGTATATAAGCTTTGTTGCTTGCTTTCAATAAGGGAACCTCTCCCATAAAGAGGAGGGACTTGTTGTCCCCTAACTGTGGTTTTGTTAAAGTACCATTTTAAAACCCAACAGTTTTTGGTGACTTGACTGGGGATTTTGTTTTAAACATATCCCTTTAAAAGAAAAACTTCAAGATCATTTTTGATCTGGCGACTCTACGATATACACGTGGGAAGAAAGCTCTTGGGGTTGAAGATTCTCATTTTCAACTTCTGGAGCAACAAAACTTCTCTCTTCTTCCAGCAAGAAGGAACAAAGGAACTCATTCTTCAAGCACACCTCCTGTTAAAGACATAAATTCCAAGAATAACATTCCTCCATAACAACTCAGCCTAATCTTCTTGCTATAATACTTGTTGGTGTTTCAGTTCCCCTTCAAACAATCTTCCCACATATGGTAGCATATTTTCCTTGGGGAAAACAGATTGGGCCTCTTGCTCTTCCTCAGCCATTGAATGAGTTATCTAGGACTAGTAGGAAAGGTTTTCCTAAATTCTGAGGTGATGGGAAGGTACACCCAGATGAACACATTGCAGCCTTTAGTGCTGCATGTGGGATTCTTGGGATTGAACATGAAGATGTTTCTGTCAGGCTCTTTGTAGAAACATTGCAGGATAATGTTGTTGATTGGTTCTATCATCTTCCTGTTGGGTCAATTATTGATTGGACCACCTTGACAACTCAATTTGAGCAACGTTTCAAACCTGTTGAAGATGTGCATGCCCTCTTGGCTCAAATTTCTCATATCAATAAGGAACCACATGAGCCCATGAGGGAGTTTGTGGCCAAATTCAACAAGCTCAGTTCTTAAAATTCCATAGAACACTCATCCTGTAGATCAAATCCAAAAATGCTTCTTCCTCAATGCTCAGTTACCTGAAGTAAGTTATGCACTAAGGAGAGATAACCTTGCAACTCTAGATGTTGATCAACATTTGGCTATCGAGGTTGAGGATGATTTAATCATGTCTAGTAAATTGAAAAGAGAACCTCCAAATCTAAAGCATCCTCCTCTTCCTCTCCTGGAGCCAATTCAGATCAGTTAGTGCATAAGTTGGAAAATGATCTCATTGCCATCAAAAATCAATTGGCTCAACATACTCCTTATCAAGATATTCCAAGAAGGAATTTTTCAGCCTAGGAACTGGTTACCTCCTTCTCAGAATAAATTGGCTATTGAAGGCCCACCTATCAAGGTTCTAGTCAATGCAACTTGTGAAGTTCAAGAACCTGATGATGAGGAGTTTAATGAAGACTTTGAAGACCCAGAAGAAGAGGTTGATGAAGAACTGGAAGAGGAACTTGGTGGATCTCAAGTTCATTTCCTTACCACTTGAAGTTATGGATGATGAAGATGAATATGATGAAAGAGTGACAGATATGAATAGTGATTCATATGTTGTTATGACTCAGGAGCAAATGAACAGAAAAGAAAAAGTGATGCATCCTGCTAAGAAATCCAAGGAGTTTCCTATAACTATTCCAGTGGTTGCAAGAAGAGGAGCTCCTATTCCCACTGCCTCCATGCAAAAGGTGAGTAATGTTAATCCTCCTCCTTCTACCTTTGTTTCCAAAACTTCTTGTCCTTCAATTCCTAAAGTTGATAAATCAAAATTTTCTCCTATTCCTAGTAGTGATGCCCCATCCACCTTTGGTCTTTTGATATCATTGATCACCTCAAAAAGACCAAAATCCAAATTTCAGAGGTAGAGTTTTACCAAACCCATCCAAAAGCCTTTGCTAAAATGGTAAACTTTGTCAATTCCAAATCCAAATCCTCATCCAATACTTCTAAAGGTATTTTTCCCACTCCCTCTTCCTCACCTCAACCAAGCCTTGTGGCTACAGTCACTTCCCCTAATGAGAAAATTGAACCATTCTATGTGACTCTCCTCATAGCTAGCCATAAACTAGTAATTGTGTTATAGACTTAGGAGCATCAAACAATGTAATGCCTACAAAAGTAGCTCATGCTTTGGGCCTAACTCTAACACATACCTTTGGTTCCTACTATTCCATGGAGAGTAGAGAAGTGCCTTTGGTTGGGAGGATTAAAGATGCACAAGTATCCTTCGCTATTTTTCCAGAGAAAAGGGTCTAGCCACTATTTTGGTTGCCTGATATTCCTCCCTCATATGGTATGTTGCTGAGTAGGAATTTTTGTAAAAAGGTAGGAGGTGAAATTCAGATGGACTGGTCACATGCTTTGATCCCGGTCAATGGAAAAATAAGAAAGTTGTTACCAGAGAAGAAAACTGAGTATATTGTGCAAAAGACTGATGATCCAAAAGCACAAATACTCTATGAAGATATAGGGCATGGAAACTATATGATCATGTCAGAAGATGAGGAAAGTCTTCCTAAGGGAGTGATTCATGATCCCAATGGCATTTGGACTTTGGAGTTTGATGGAAGCTTCTCTTCAGCTGGTTCTGGAGCTGGTGTGGTGTTAATCTCTCTAGAAGGGAAGATTCATCCATTTTATTTCAAGCTTCATTTTGAAAATACAAATAATACAGCTGAGTATGAGGCTCTCATCCTTGGGTTGAGCATGGCAAAAAAAATAGGAGTAAAGAATATTTGTGCTCGTGGTGATGCAAAGTTGATTGTGAAACAGGTAAGGGATCTTTACCAAGTCAAGAATAGGAGATTGAAACATTATAGAAATCTTGTTTGGGATTCCATTGAATTCCTTGATGCTTTCTCAATTGAAGTTGTGCCAAGAGAAAAGAATACTAGAGCTGATTCTCTAGCTGTCTCAGGATCTTTGTTGATTCCTCATCCATATTTCTCTCAAGAGAAATTTACCATTGAAATGATTCATAGGCCTAGTGTGCCAGATAATGCAAGCAACTGGCAGGTTTTCAATGATGATCAACACTTGCTCTCTTTCTTGGAGCTTAAAGATAACTTCAATCAATTATATTTTGAAGGAAGTGAAACTCTTCCTAGAGAATATGTGCCCTCTAATGAGGAAGATATCAAGGAAGAGATGGATCAGGATGGTTGTATTAAGTTGAAGGGTAACAAGATTCCCAAAGGACTGGTGAGTCTAGAAGATCTGTTTGATAAACATGATAGGTTCATCAAATCTGAAGCTTCTCAAGGGACTCAACAATCTATTGAGTATGAGAAGGTCAATATTGGAAGAAATGATGAACCCAAGGTGGTGAATATTGGAAAATTCTACACTCAAGAAGAGAAAAAGAAAGTAGTAAACCTATTAAAAAAGTATGTTGATGTTCTTTCCTATTCATATGAAGATCTTAAGGATTTTCAACCAAAGGAGATGCAACACTATGTCCGTCTTAAACCTGGGATCAAACCTTTCAAGAAGAAGCAAAGGTAGTATAATCCTAAGGTTGTTGATACTATTTTTCAAGAGATCCAGAAGTTACTAAAAGCCAAGATTATTTTCCCTATACATCATTCAACATGGATTTGCAACATTGTGCATGTCAAAAAAAAGAATGTTGAGATTCACATCTGTGTAGATTTCAGGAATTTGAATCAGGCCTCTCTAAAAGACAACTATCCACTCCCCATGATGGATCAAGTTTTGCAAGTTGTCTTAGGCTCTGAGATGTTGTCTATGCTAGATGGATTCTCTAGATACAATCAAGTGGAATTCAGTACCCCAGATCAACACAAGACTACTTTTACTACCCCTTGGGGCACCTTTGCCTACAAGAGAATGTCCATTTGGTCTTATCAATGTTGGTGCCACTTTTTAGAGGGAAATGGATTTAGCTTTTGGAAGCTAAAGGGAGAGTTTATTATTGTGTACCTTGATGATTTGACTATTTTTTCCAAAACAAGGGTAGATCATCTTCAGCATCTAGAAATAGTTCTTCAAAAATGTAGAGAACATGGAGTTTATCTCAATCCTAAGAAGTCTTGTCTTTTGTGTTACTGAAGGCAAGTTGTTGGGGCATATTGTTTCCAAAGAAGGGATCAAGATAGATCCAGAAAGAGTTCAAGCAATCCAGCAGATTCCTCTTCCCACAAGTAAAAAGGGTGTTCACTCTTTCTTTGGCAAGATAAATTTCCTGAGGAGATTCATTCCAGATTTTACAGAACTGACTATGAGCATTGCTCAAATGATGAAAGGAAAAAAACCTTTGGTTGGTCTTCTGAAGGTAAGGAAGCATTTGAAGATATCAAGAAATCCATTGCTAAAACTCCCATCTTAGCATGTCTTGATTTCAGCAAGGATTTTATTATCTATTGCTATGCTACAGAGAGTACCTTGGCTGTTGTGCTAACTCAGAAAAATTATGAGGATCATGAACTTCCAATTTCATTCATGAGCTATGTTCTAAAAGCTCATGAATTGAAATATACTATGATGGAGAAACATGCTTTTGCAGTGGTCAAAGTTGTCAAGCAGTTTCATTTTTATATTCTTAATTCTCACTCTGTTGTGCTTGTACCTGATACAACCATCAAGTCTATTCTTACACAACAGGAGTTTGGAACTAAGAGAGGTAATTGGGTAGCAAAATTCCAAGAATATGACCTTGATATCAAGCCAACTAAGCTAGTTCGGGGTAAAGGCTTATGTGAGCTTATTGCTGAAGGGGCTGATGAAGAATTGTCCACAAAAGTAGTTGATGTTCCTGTTGTTCTCTTCCTCAGTTCAACAGATGAGTGGTATGTTGATATTGCACATTTTCTTACTTATGGAGAGTGTCCATCCCATTTGAGTGCCAAGGAAAAGAGATATATTAAGCTAAGGTCTTGCACAGTATGTATTATGGGAAAATGCTTTGTTCAAGTGAGGCATAGATGGAAGATTCCTTAAATGTGTGGACAAAGAGCAACAAAAGAAGTTGTTTTCAGCTTTTCATGATCAGGCTTGTGGAGGGAATTTCTCTTCTGCTGTCACTACCCATAAGATCCTTCGTGCAGGGTACTATTGGCCTACATTGTTCAGAGATGCATCAAAATGGGTAGGTAAGTGTGAATCCTGTCAGACTTTTGTTGGGAGACCTAAGTTGGCTGCTTTACCACTCAAACCAGTAGTGATTGATGAGCCTTTTCAACAGTGGGGATTGGATTTCATTGGAACTCTTAACCCACCTTCCAGTGTTGGACATACTCACGTGCTAACTACTACAGATTACTTCACAAAGTGGGTAGAGGCTATTCCAGTCAAAAGCACTACTTCTGAGGTGGTGTGTAATTTCATCAAGGAGAACATCTTGATAAGGTTTGGGGTACCAAACAAGATTGTGACTAATAATGCTTCCAATTTTTCTTCTTCTGAGATGATGGATTTCTACTATGGCTATGGAATTTCCCTTGCTCATTCTTCAGATTATTATCCCCAAGGGAATGGACAAGAAAAATCAACAAATAAGAATTTGGTAACCATCGTTCGGAAGCTTGTCAATGACTCTCAAAGGAATTGGCACAAGAAGCTCTATGATGCTCTCTGGGTAGATAGAATTACACCCAAAAGAGCAATTGGGATGTCTCCATTTCAGGTGGTGTATGGTGTTGAAGCTCAGCTTGCCAGTAACAGTGGAATTTCCAGCCTTGCACTTAATGAAGGCTATTGAGGATTCAAGTTTCATCAGTTCCTTGGAAAAGAGGATCATGTATCTCCAGAAGATGGATGAAGACAAGATGCAAGTTTTTGATAGGATCTCAGCTCATCAACTGAAGGTGAAAGCTTTGTTTGATAAGAAGGCTAGACCCAGATATTTTCAAGTGGGAGACATTGTTCTGCTGTGGGACAAAAGGCATGAACCTCGAGGAAGCCATGGTAAGTTTGATTCTCTTTGGCTTGGTCCTTTCAAAATCAGACACTTTGCTGGAGAAAATTCTTTCTACTTGGATTATATGGATGGATCCTCTCTCCCACTTCCTTATAGTGGGAAGTATTTGAAGTTGTTCAAGTCCTAGGTGATTAGGTAGTCCTTTTGTATATACTATGTGTGGTGTTTTGTTTTTCTTTCCTTTTTGGTTTGTTTCCCTTCCGTGTGTGTTGTCTTTTGTATTGGTTTTACCTTTGACTCTATTTTCCCAATGGATAAGGCACTGGTCTACTTTCCCATAGTTTTTCTATGGTTCTTGATCTTGCCTCATTCCTCTGTCCCAGCCAAGTCATCCCCAGAAAGAGCCAGTTGTTGTCACCCTCAAAATTCCCCTCATTTTTTAAGTCAAGTTTCAAAAATTTTGAGTTGGTGCCTTTGAGAGATGTTTGAGTAGAGTGAGAAGTTCTGGAGAGATAAAAAATTCGTGCTTTGAAGAAGTGGGTGCTCATTTGCAATCTCACCCTATTAATTTAGAATCTTGCAGTCTGCATGGTTCCCATCTAGATGCTTGAAAATTGTTTCCTCCATTCGAATGAAATTGTCAAATCCTTTTTCTATGGTTGTGGATCACATCGAGCCTGGTATTGTTTACAGTTCTTCTTTCCACGAGGAGCAGTTTGTTTTTTAGGCATAAATGGTGGAGCTTCCCCTCCTCTGTATTTTTTCTACAGTCGTGAATGACGGGCGTATCTTCCCTGTCAATTTTTGGCCCCAACATCCATGAGTACATGGACATCTCTGATTGGATGCGGTGTGGCAGGTTTACTTGGTGAACTTATCATTTTTGTTATTTTTGCAAAAGTGTCAAATTGGCTCCATGGCCCTGAAGGATCCTGATTGGTCGAATCGAGCTAAGGTGGGAAGGTAGATCATCGAGGCACTTTGGAAATTTATCTTTGTTTCCAAAAGGGAAAAAGTAAAATGTTAAGCCAGCGTCGAAAGTCAAATGGGTAGAAGCCCCTAAATCGGCTAATTATAGAAGGACTGTGGAAGGTGCCACATTTCTCTTCAGCACACTTTTGGTAGGGTGCACAAACGCGGAGACCCCAAACATGTGCAGGCCCTCCACGTGTCCAAGGTCCAGAAAAGGGGACATAGCCAGTCATTTAATCGACTAAGTATAAGAGGGTTAGCGGAAGCCTCCACATGTCTCATCAGTGCAACTTCAGAACTGACCCCCAAGGGACAAACCCCAAATGAGTGCCAACCCTCCATGTGGTTAGAGCCTCAAAAAGTTGAATCAGCCATTGAAAGGTCTAAGGCCAGTGGAAAGAACCACGTGTCAGCTCGGTGCAACTTTAGAGGTGAAATACAAAGTGAGTCCCCAAACAAGTGTGAAGCTTCCACATGTCTAGAACCCAACATAGTCACTCCTAAATAAGCAAAAGGGAACCAACCAAAAAATGGAGAAAGAGGAGCGGGCCCAAACCGGTTAAGTATGGAAGGACCAAGCATCAAGGAGCCTCCACGTGTCTCTTCGGCGCACTTCAAAGGTGTGAATCCAAGGTGGAGACCTCAAATAAGAGCCAACCCTCCACGTGTCCCAAGTCTAAAAAAGGGACAGAGCCATCTGTTTAATCGACTAAGTATAAGAGGGTCAGTGGATGGTGCCATGTGTCTCATCGGCGCACCTTTAAGGGTTGAATAAAGGCGGTTCCCCAAACAAGCATGCCATCCCTTCCACGTGTCCTAGGTCATATAACAACCCCGTCAAATGGCCAACAAGGGATGTTAATTAAAACATAAGTATAAAAGAAAAGGTCGAAGATCCAGTTTCCACGTGTCTCATTCGGTGCACCTTCAAGGGTTTAAGCCAAAGGTGGTTCCTCAAATGAGCGCCAACTTCCACGTGTCTCAGAGTCAAAGAAGGGGCAGAGCCAACCGTTGAATCGGCTAAGTATAGAAGGGTTTGCGGAAGCCTCCATGTGTCAGCTCGACATAACTTCAAAGGTAAAATCCGGAGGCAAGTCCCAAATGTGCACATGCCCTCCACATGTCCAGGGTCAGATATATGGTGCCTTCAAACAAAAGGGACTTAGCCAAAACATAAAGAAACAAAGAAAAGCAATGGAAGGAGCCACGTTTCTCTTCAACGCTCTTTCAAGAGGTGAATCCAAAAGTGGCCCCGCTCATGCCAAGGGAAAAATTCAAATCTTCAGCCCACATTGAAAAGTCAAAATGGGGAAGTGGGTCAGCGGAGAACTTTGAGATTTTGAGCCTTGTTTCCAAAAGAAGTAAAATTATAAAGTGAGACACAACTCCATTACCACTCAGGTAAAGCCATGTGTCAGACCTATATCAAATGTGAAGTTGCGGGCTTGCGGGGCTGTGGAGAACTTTTGCACTTTTGTATTTTTTGTGCAAAAGGTGCAATTTCAATTTCGGGCCCGTGGATCCATTTTGTGAAAATTGCATTTTCGCCATTTTTGTACGGATTCGATTCAAATATTCAAATGAGCATAACTTTCACTCCAGTGCTCGAAATTTGACAAATTTTATACTTTTGGAAAGGTCTTGGTCTCCTCTATGCCATGGAAGCATAAAATATTGTTTTCAGTAGGATTTGATGGTTGGAAATCTGGAAAACATCTTTCACACCATTAATATGTGATCTGATTGCTTCAACTACCTAGATCTGATCTGATTTCCCATCCTTCCTTCTCCAACATGCCAAACAGACATGGAGAACCTACTGGATATCTTGATTTGGGTGAAAATATGGAAAACATATTTCATGCCATTAATATGTGATCGGACTGCTTCAACTAGATCAAGTTTGATCTGATCTTCCGCCCTTCCTTCTTCAGCATGCCAAAGACATGCAGAACCAGATTTGACATATTGTATGTGGATTTCCAGGGGCATTGATGGTTGGTGGTTGAGCTTCCGATCAGAATTTCTTTCCTTCTCTTCTTCTCCTCTCTTCACTTCATATATAAATGTAATATCTTGGCTCATTGTAAACGTTGGACTCTGATACTTTTGAAGTGTAAATAGAACCGAAAGCAATCAATACAAAAGGATTTTTCCCTTTCTCTCTATCTTCATATATTGTCTTTTCTTGCTTATCTGAAATTCGTGGATAATTTATCTTCTGTGATAAGAAACTTTGTGTTCTTATTGATATGATTTCTAGAACTTTGTGTCTATGGAATGATATCTTATGTTGTGAATGTGAATGATTCTGTTCTGTATCACTCTTTCTCAGTACGTATAGGGTTATACTCTGCTATCTATATTTCCTGAAAGTATTGTTATATTCTGCTCTTTCCTTTTCTCCAATTCTTCCATTCATTTTTATTGATAATCTACTTTGGTAAAAAATCATTTCAAGATGTTAGAAGTCCAGCCTTAATATGAAAGTTGTACATTTGTATATAAGCTTTGATGCTTTCTTTCAATAAGGGAACCTCTTCCATAAAGACGAGGGACTTGTTGTCCCCTGAGTGTGGTTTTGATTGAATTACCATTTTTCAACCCAACATATCAGCTCCTCTAAGATATCCTATGCATCAACATCACAGCAAACCAAACATAGGATCCAATGAGCACCTAATGGACTTCTGTCTTCTCACGATATCCCATGATCACTCAAAACTTAGATAAGACTGTCAACCTGTACATGTGAATACTCACAATTGCTACAGATTTATTTATCCATGATATCTATTACCACATCATGCAAGAGAGTTGGTCATCTTTGATACATCTCCATTATTCAATCATCTTACTGTCATAAGATAATCTACACAAAAAACAAACTACTATCTATGGGCAAGATTACATATCATGATCAAGCTTCATCTTCTACTTCCATTTTTAAGAAAAATCTACTTTGAAGCCATCTCATAAGCCTAATAAAGCAAAATCTACCTATTAAAATGTATCTCTACTGACACTGAAAATCCATCATTGGAAACCTCCAAAGCACTATCATTTAGCTAAATTGCCTTGTGCTTCTACATGATCGATTATTTCCACAACTCATTTTTTTCATAAATATTATTGATGCTTCCTCCTCAACTTAATTTGGACTCCATATCAACCTAAGGGATCTATTATTACTATAATGAGAACTTTAAGATGTGACTATTATCTTATGATGCTTGGGATACTCTACCGATGGCCCTAGATGTTTCAGACTCCATGGTTGTTTATTTGAGATCTACATCAACAATAATGCAATAGAGCTTCCAAATCCTAGATTGGACATCTATGTATGCTTCAATGGTAAAAAACGCATCAACATTTTTAATTATCCTCTTCCTGAGCATGACAAGAAAGATTAATCTTTGGAAAATCATACCTATCATGCAGTGCCTCCTTCATCGAGGGCTATTGATTTTCTAGTTTCTCACATTGATGCATCTCCACCATTCATTGTATTTTATGATCACGACTATCATGCTACATTTTATTCTGACACATTACATATAAATACTTTTATTGGGCCTCATGCTATATATAATAAAATGATTGATCCAACAATTCACATGAGTGTATGTTCTATTATACTTATTGTTGCTGTCAACTATCCACTCTCATATATTTCATACACAGTTCCTAAATCTTAGGATTATGTCAAGCTTCCAGTTACATCTAGTACTCTTACCATTCTAATTCCAATTCTTATGGCACATTCAATCAAAGGGTGTGCCATGATCTTAGGTCTTCCATGGCTCTATGCTGCTCAAGATATAATTTGATATGAATCATTTATGTTGATAAATGCTTCATTCACTTACCTTCTAATCAACATTTATACCTCTCGTAGGGTGTTCCACCATGCACATTGTGGCCTTAACCACCCTCTATCACAGGTTTCTATTACATCAATGGTCACTGTGAGAATGACTGGTATCCTAAACCTCTCATGATCTAAGTTACAACAATCTAAAAGACTAGGGTCTCTTATTCATACTCAGACTACTCAGCTCTCATTAGTCCACTAGTCTATTTTCATCAATCCTAAGTCCACTACTTAGCATGGATCTGCCACATAGGTACACATCACTTCTCCTTAGTCTCACTTCAGATAGGTCGCACATTCACCTCCTTGTTCTCCTTCACATAGGTGTACATTAACTCATTTGGTCTCCTTCACATAGGTGCTCATCAATCTTGACATAATCTCATCCACATCACAGTGCTCATTCACCAATACATCATTCGCTCTCTTACAGTCATCAACATTTCATAGCATGGTCACATTCCGTTATCTCCATAAGCCATCAGGTGGATGACCATTTACCCTTGACATTTTTTTTGGATAGTTTCACTCATGCATTGCACCACTTGAGGGGCATCATGCTTACTACTCATCCCCCCTTCATAGGCCACTTCATTTGAGGATGTCTCACTATATGATCTACCTCATTTTACATCATGCTACACACTTGACTATTACAGGGCAAACTACATTGTATCGCACTTCATCCTACTGATGAAATCTCATGTTTTGGTTCACACTTGACTATCGAGGGAATACATCTTTCATAGCATGAACCTCACCCACATCACTACTACATTTATATGTCTCGACGCATTCACGTCACATATTTCTATCTTCACTCTCTCATCACAACACACTTCCCTATGACGTACTCTAGTTCCACTGGTTTATACTCAAATATCTGAGGGTCTAATTCTGAAATAAAACTCACCATATTCACTCACACTCTTCATGCTCTATAAATTCATTGATCTATATTTCCTAGCGCACAATTTCCAAACCTTTTCTTGATGACACACTCTTGTTCTATGGTTCATTCTTGATTGCCGAGGGGTATTGTTATAAATGAACCTCATTTCACTCATTCTCATCCACATCCGCTTAGGGGGCACACTAATCCTATCACATTCAGAAATTGTATACCATTCCATATCACTCATTCACAACATGTCGCATATCTTGGTTGCACATTGTTCTTGTCTCACTTATACTCACATGTTACACTTTACTTATTATGTTGGAAAGACTATTTTGTATGTCATTATATTTTTCTATATACACATCACACATTCACTTGTTCTCTAGTTGTGAATACATACTTCCTACACTGATATTTACACACATAGATTGTATACTTGGAACTATACCTCTTACCACTCCCATTGAGGACTCCTATGGGCATATACTGTTGTACACACTACAAGTTTTATTTTTTCGCTTTTATACTACTTCCTATTATTCCTAGCAATCTAATATATTGATATATACATGTCTTGCCATAATTTTTATCTTTCTAACATGCTAATGAGTGCTTCATGTGTAAAATTTTCTTTTCATGAACTATTTGATCACCATGGTTGTCTAATAATTTACTTGCCATTTTTTTCACATTTTTTTCTATTATATGTAATTGTTTGCGAGGGTTTTCCCTATGTTTTGCTTGTTCATTATATTGTATAATTTTGGCCGCTTATACCCTTGATTGTCTTGTGAAATTGTGAGTAATTTACAATGTTTAAAACCCATTTTTTTTGGTCTACTTTGTCTGCACTATTGTTTGTCTACATTGTCTTCTTTCTTGCTAGATTACACATTTTCTTCTATATGTATATTTGCATTGATTGCACTAACACATGTTTCCTATCTAATTTGTTTGCATGTGCCTTGGTTTCTACAATGCACATTCAATTCTCCATGTAAGGATATTAGTTTTATATCAACATGTCTGGTCATATCCTTTTGTCCACATCCTCCTAGCGACATCGTATGCACCCCAAATGAGGGGGAATTCTTTGGGTGAATCATTCTCTCCATTAAGCAGTAATAAACAGTCATAATTCAAACCTACATAAAACATGAACAGAACAAGAGTTACATAGTCACAGAACATGGCCTAGAATCTGACTTGCGATCCTCAATATAGCACATACATGCTAGTTCCTAGATACATACATGAGCTCATTGGGAGCTCTTGATATTTCCTAGGAACCTATGACTAGGGGACAATTATAAAAAAATTCTCAAATCAACACAGTTTTTGGCATTACACAGAGTAGTTTTCACAGTACAGGCATAATTTTGTATAAATCATAATGCATTCTATCTTATTTTTCTTCTATTTCATTGGATCAAATTGGATCAAATTGGAACAAATCAAGATCACACCATTTGCAATGGTGTATAAATTTCAGGAAGTGGTCAGGGATGGAGAATAACACTAGACCTTTCTCCCCAACAATACTTCTTCTATCATGACGTGAGATCACCCCAAAAAACTCATTCTTGATGCATAAGATCTCCCAAAAAAACTCACCCTTTTATAGTAGTTCAAGAAACTTTCTATCCCTTTTCATTCATCAAGGATCATGTGCACATGTTCCTTTTACTACTTTTTTCACATTTTTACATACTTTTACAAAGTTTTCATACACATATATTTGACTACTCTTTCGCTCTTCTTTTGCAGATACATCCTTAATATGCAATAAGAAGCAACCCCATAACAAGTACAAGTGACACCAACAACATGTACAAGATCACACAATCTGCACTGGTGTATCAATTTTGGGAAACTAAAAATATACCTTTCTCCCTAACAATATTTTGTCATGGTGTGAGATTTTCCAAAAAACTCGTTCTTGGCATGAGAACACCCAAAAACTCATTCATGATGTGAGATCGCACAAAAAACTCTCTCTCCTACAACAGATCAAGACACTTTCTATCCCTTTTCACTCATCATGGATCATGTGCACATGTTCCTTTTACTACTTTTTTCACATTTTTACATAATTTTACAAATTTTTCATACACATATATTTGACTACTCTTTCACTCTTCTTTTGCAAATACATCCTTAATACGCAATAAGAAGCAACCCCATAACAACAAGTACAAGCGACACCAACAAAATGTACAAGATCACACCATCTACACTGGTGTATCAATTTTGGGAAACAATCAGGGATGGAGAATAAAAATATACCTTTCTCCCTAACAATATTTTGTCATGGCATGAGATCTCCCAAAAAAATTGTTCTTGGCATGAGATCACCTAGAAAACTCATTCATGATGTGAGATCACACAAAAAACTCTCTCTCCAACAGATCAGGACACTTTCTATCCCTTTTCACTCATCACGGATCATGTACACCTCTTATCTACTTTATGTTATTGAGTATTTACTCAACAACATAAAGTGGGGGAAAATGTAGACACCAAATCACGCACTTTGGTACATTTCTAGGTCCTAATCACATACTACTATCCATATGATTCATAAGCGAGAAAACTAGTAATTGACATCTATCTTTGGCCTCTTTTCTATCTTTCTTGTTTCCTCTTTGGTCTTGCACACCCCACAACCCAGTCTTATCTTCATTGCATTATCTTTATTGATTCTAGACACCAATGCCCAGGCATCCTCGTCCTTTTAGGCGCCCCCAACAACTTTGTATCTTACTTGCCTCTTTTGGGCCTATTTTACCTTTTAGGCATCTTATTTTCTTATGGGTCGGTCTTTTAGTTTTCAATTATGAAATTTAAACAAGGGAATCATATAAATACAAAGCTATGTGACCATACGAAAGGATCAAGCTCTAAGCATATATTATCACCACCTAAGGTTACATCCAAAGGCATTACCAAGAGAATTCAAGACATCCATCTATCTTTCATTCAGGTGACAACAGGACTGTATTTTTCTGCATACACTTCATAATAGGGGAAGTTCATTTTGGTATCTACACATCTATTACCATGAGTACATCTAGCTATCACTCGCTGTCAAGTGAATCTTGCACAAGAACTTCCTAGGGCACGATTTCTGCACACACACACAAGAACTAGTTTTCTAAGGTTCTGAAATGGTAGTGCAACAGGTGCCCAAAAGAGGTATGCAGCTACCCACAGACACTCCCTGACCCAGTCTTGGGTGCCCCAATTGCTAACATTATTTTTTAGGATCTTTGCATGTGTTTCTAGGTTTTATTGCGATAGTCTATCACTTCGTATTTGCCAGGTTCTAAGTCAATTCTGTGCACCATCCAGTGACATACATGTGAGCGACAATGAAGGATAACGTCTCTCTATCTCTTGCTTTGTACATAAGAAAAACCATATTTCTGAGCTTCATTGCATATTCATTTTAGTGCTACATTACAATTAGATCTCAGGCACTTAGGTAAATTCGCCCCATCCCATTTGCCCTAATCATTAAGCTCAATACGACACCATTTCACAATTTTCTAAGTGCGGTTGCAAGAGAATTCAATCCTTTTGTATATCAATCTATCCAGTCACAGAACACTTCGGGATTAAGTTAAGTCAATACAAATTAATCTTCTAGTCCTTGTAAAGCACTCAAGGGAATCAATGTCCATTAGCTTATTGCTTGCGTCGAGTCTGTGAAATACTGTGTCATTTATCATGATATGTACATTCTACTTTATCTATGGTTTTACATACATTCTAATATTTGCATCAATAAACACAAGGGAAACTGATAAAAGGTTGGGCCTAGATTTGCAAGTACATAATCAGCACCTGGCACTAGTAGAATTACAGTGCCAGTTTGATTCCTGTCATCGATAGGATGTAGTGCAAAATGCCTAGATTTTTAATCAATAAGGGCTTTTGTTGTGATCAACCATGGTCCATTCCATACCTCCACTACATTACAATAATTAATCTCCTTTTGTTATCTAATCATGTTCATGAAGTGCTTCGAGTATGGACCTAGGGTCTTTTAGAATAACAATTATAGTGTCACACTATATTGTGAACCCTAAAATCATACGACATCGCATATGGCAAAGGGTATCGTATAAACAAAGAAACTTGAGTAGAGAAATGCTAGCACGCCAATTGGTTAAAAAATTTACAGTTCAGGACCAAGTCTGTACCACACTCCAAGACAAGTCATACCCTTGGTTATGTACCAACTCAATTTAGAACCACTATTTGAGAGATGAAAGGCCTCCAGCTAAGTCATTTCCAATATGTATAGTCATTATACACACCACATATCACAAATATGTTTCTATAACATGCTACAGTAGTACTTCTTCTCTCGTGTTTTGAGGAATCATTTCAATCATTATCCATTTGTACGAATTACTTTGGGAAATAACTTCATTAGTTGACATTCTATCACAAGCAATCATCCTTTATTAATTGAATTAGAGCTATACAACATGTACTACTCTTACACCTTTTAACATAGATTGAGAACCACTCCAACACTTGTATTTATTTATTCGAAAGTGTACATTAGACATAACTAAGATTTTTTTGATACCAAGTTTATGAAGTTTTTCCAAAATTACGCAATGTTAAGAATGGGATAACTAGCTGAGGTATGACATATATCCCATGTCCAAATGAAAGATGTCTAGGAAACAGAAAAGAGAATTTCCTACCATTCCTGTTGGTTGGATAAATTTGTATATCATATCCATTAATAGTTCATGGGACCATCAGTCCTTCCTTTTTAAATGGGAGAGGTTCCCTTATTCAACATACACACACAAGAAAAAACTACTTATTTAAAAATATATAAACTACCAATATTCAAATGAGGATTTTGGTGTTTTGAATGTCTTCATATCTAACTTATCCTTTCAATATATAAGATAAAGAGGGTTGTCAGAATGTTGGGCCACAAAATATTAGCTAAGTACAAGAAGGCACGTGGGCACGTGGACCTAGTTGAAGAAGGGTGCGTGGGTTGAAGGCACGCAGGGAAGGGTTTTGGCAGGGTTTTACAAAACACATGGTGCACACGCATGTGTAAGGAAAAATAGGTTTTGTACTTAGCCACATTCGGCATCCCAAGAAGCACATGAGAAAAGCATGACCCTTGTGGATAAGGTGCTAGCCTGGTGACTATGGGATCAAAAAGGGAATATTCTAGGCATGTGATGGAAGGTTCCAGAAGGCATCATTACAAGGAGTGGAGAGCTTAGATATGAGAAAGCATGATTCCATGGAGGACCACCTCGACACTTGGCAACCAATCTGTAACTTCTTAAAGGCATGGCAGTGGGTGCTAAGGTTATAAATACAAGTGCTCGCCATGGAAGAAAGAAAGAGATATAGATATAGTATATAGAGTGTGGAGAGTGTAGAAGGAGAGAAAAGAGAGGTGAAGCCCTGTAGAAACATGAATGGAGGATGTTATGGGTTAGGGATTAGATAACTCTGTAAGCAATGTCACATTTAGGGGGATGGGTTTCTATTCTTCTTTGTTTGTAATATGATGAGCATAATATGGCTCTGATGCATGACTTTGCTCTGCATAGTTATATGAGGATTTTTTATGACCTCAAGGGATTGTAATGTGGTTATTTAACTTGTTAATATGAATATAAGGCTCTGTTATAAATCATATATGTGTTCAGGAAGTATAATACTTATGTATTTCCTTTCTGTATGAACCATTTCCTTATGTTGCTTGTTATTTCTCTTTTCTGGATGCAATAAGATAACAACTCATTCTAGAATGTGGCATGGTTCTTTTTTCTCATTTCCATTTGAATATCTGTTATAAGATGATGCATTCTCATAAGGCTCACATAAAGGAGAGACTCGGCACGCACGTGTGCCTCGGGTGAGTACCCAGTGCCCACTGGGTGATAGGCGAACGTGCATGGGATTAGACTATTGGTCTAAGGGTATAAATATGACTACATCTTGGTTCCATTGTTGGGACCTCTTTTCGAAGTTGTTGTGAGAAATGGCATGCATATTTGTTCTAGTGATGATAGAGTGTTTGACCTTAGAAAGTGTTGAAACATGGTTCAAGAGCACGGAGGAAGAGTTTTCTCAGAGATTTAACACTGGACCTGAGTTCGATGCACGTATATGGGTAGAAGAGAACCTATACCATGAGTTGTATGAGACATTATTTTGTTACTTCCCAGTAGAACTATATGAATGGATTTCAGCATACACATCCAAATCGAGCTGGTACTATAGATCACGCATGTGGACCCAAGATGACTATCAGAGGCTACAGGATGCAGATCTGACTTGGACACATGTTGTTGATCACTGGTGGAAGAGAGTGTTGACTAGTTATACTCTTAAATATGCCATTTCTACGTATTCTTTCCCAGAAGTTGTTGAGTTCGAGTTTCTGAGGGATCCTAGAGGATCATTTTTGCATGTTATTCCTTTGGCTATGAAACTCTTGGTCATTACCTTGAGTTTAGAGGCATTTCCCATGGTCGGCTAAGCTTCTCTAAGCACTGTTGAGAGGAAGCTAGGGTGGAGGAAGATGGCAAGACATTGTAGCTGAGAAGGAAAGGGAGGAGAGATGACTCAAGTATAGTGAAGCATCATGAAAGGGAGATGACTAGACAATGTGAGAGTTACAAGTGTGATGGATCTATGGAGGCAGACGTTACAAAAATGAGTTGAGGTTCATGTAGAGGATGTGGAACCTGAGCAGTCTGTGCTACCCCATCTTGGAAAGTGCGGGAGAGAGGCCCCTTCAGCTTCTAATGAGAGTTCATCACATGGAGAAAGAAGAGTCGTCGGCACGCATCTAAACCCACCTGACAACCAAACCCTGGCACTTGGTTTTCTAGATCAAGGGAGAAGTATTGTTAACCCAGTTGGTATCAGTGGGAGTAACTAATCTACACCCAGGAGATATAATTTCTCATTTGGAACATCCATGGCTACACAAGCCATTCCTTTATTTGGAGGAATCTTTGGACAAGGTGCAAGTATGCAAGGATTGGGTATCACATCTAGGAGTGGCACAGGACATATAACTGGTAGTGGGACAATATCACAAACCATCAGCATGTAGTTCAGTGGGACATTGGGAACACTAGGCACAACCACTTCTCGTCCTTTTCTAACTACAGGAGGTGGATCTGGTGGGTTAGGAGGAACATGACCTAGTGGATCTAGTGGATCTAGTGGAGGAGGAAACACCGGAGGAAACCAAGGCTCTGGATTGAGAGGACAAGGACCCCAGCCACCTCCCCAAGTGTTTTTTGAGATGTCTTTGCACTTACTAGACTATAGGGGTATTGAAGATGTTGCAGAGCATGTGCACAAGTGTGAATTACTATGGCACGTGAAAGGAATCACTACCCTTGAGTGGAAGGCAAGTCAATTTGTAACAACATTGCAAGGGCACACGCATAGTTGGTATAGGAAGTATGACCCCCATCAGATGGTGGTAGACTACACCACATTGAAGAATGCCTTCCTAGTAGAGTTCCATATCCCTGAGTTTGAGTAGAAGAGCATCAACGCTCTGAAGGAGATCCAGCAGGGAATGGGGAAGAGTGTGCGGGAGTATGATGCGCATTTCAAAACTCTCTTGTCTAAATCTATCCTATGACATTCATCCTTCTCAACATGCTCAATGGTTTATCAGAGGATTGATGACACCATTTAGAAGGGATCTGTCACACAAGACTTTCACAGACCCACATGAGGCATTAGAAGTTGTCCCTGCATGCCAAAGCTATTGGGAGCATTGATACTGGTGTTAGTCCTTTTCTAGAGGCTCAAATTGTTGCAATGGCCAAGCAGTTGGAGAAGCTATCTGCAAACTCAATGCACATGAAGTTCATAGTGGGCTTTGGTGTACAGACTGTGAAGTGAGGGACATGCAAAGGATAGTTTCCCTCAGAAGTCGATGTGCACTATGTTGGTAGATTGTGAGATCTTCCATGGGGATCATGATGCAAGTAGGTGCCCTCTACTGTAACATGTAATCCACAAGAATGTTTCTTGTTATTGTAATATTTTTACCTCTACGAACAATGATACCAAGGATTATAGACTAATTGATCAAATCCATGATGCTATTGATTTGGGTGTGCACCAAACTAGCCTTACAAGTAGTTCAAAGGATGATGACCATCATTATGAAGGACGCGTAGATGGAGGAGTGCGTGGAAGGGTATTTTCACACAGGATTTTGTGGTCACAGTATCCATGGTAGAGGATGAAGTGAGTTCCCTTGAGGAACCCGTTATAACTGTGGTTCTATAGAGTAATACAAACATGAATATCTTGACCTGTTACAATGCTCATGGTGTGGAAAGAAACAAAATTACAAAGAGTGTCCAGAACTTTATGAGCATATGAACTAACAACATCAGAAAGACAAAGGTGCTGGGATGGTGAGCATCAAGAAGGCCGATTCACAGTGGATGCCAAGAGTCACACGTGAGTCAGGGCTAGAACCTGTGTTGGTGATAATGTGAGCAGAGGTCGTGCATGCCAAGGAGATGCCAAAAAAACTAGGACACTAGTTTTAAGAGAGGAAGTTGTACATGGAAAATATCTGGACCCTGATCATCAGAAGGAGGTGTATTAAGAGACTATTGATGTGATTCAAAGTTTGCAAGGGGATATCCAATGTCTAAGGGAGTAATCAAGGTAGTTGGAGAAAAGGAAGGATGTTGAGGTTCCAAAGGATGACTTGGATGAGGTCAATGAAGTGTGTAGGATGTTAAGGCAAGAGAATATTATCCCTTTGCTAGGATAATGGTTGAGAGAGAAGGTACCATTGTGTACCAGAGTAGAGCGTGAAAGGGAGGTTTTGCATGCAAACCATCCTCCTCATAGCCTTGACTATGACAAGAAGATTACTTTGAATGTGGGTTTTTTATGTATGGCTTGTGAGCAATATTCTCATCGAAACAGGAGCAGAGGTAAATGTTCTTACCTTAGATGCTTAGCATTAATGGGAAGGCCCACGTTGCAGCCATCTTCAAATGTGTTGTATATGGTAAACAAAACTAAGGCAATACCAATTATCAAGGATTAACTCAGGAGAGGATGCACAAAGCATTGAGTATACAATGCTAGACACACAATTGCTTAGGTTGTAGCGCACATCCTCATACTTGGAAGATATCGTAGTGTTCTTAAAAACTAGGTGTGGCACCAGAAGGGATGAAGACTCTGGAGAGAAAGTAGTTAGAAATACGTGTCACACCTTACATGTTGATTAGTGGAGACCTGTATAAGTTAGGTATTGTGATGAGGTTCTACATGCACCGATACATATCAGAACATGAGTGTGTGGTAATTATGGGGGAAGTGCATGGTGGGATTACATGAGGACACTATGCAGGAAATGCTACCACGCGGAAGATTTTATTAGCAGGGCTTTGGTGGGAAACCATCTACAAGGATTGTATTGAGTTTTGCAAGGCCTGTGACCATTGTCAGTGCCTTGGCAAACCTAGAAAGAGAGATGAAATTCCTTTATGACCAATAGCCAGCATTAAACCATTTGAAAAATGGGCAATCGAATTTGTAGGGCCAATTTCACCAGCCACGTAAAGGAATGGTTCATGGTATATCATCACTTGCACTGATTACTTGACATAGTGGGAAGAGGAAACAACTACAAAGGATTGTACCTTAGCAATAACTACTAGATTTTTATGGGAGAACATAATCAATAGGTATGGTTTCCCTTTAAGTTTAACAAGTGATAGGGTACACACTTTCTCAATGAAACAGTCAGGATTCTGTTAGCAAAATTATGGTGGCCCATCATAAGACTACCCCATATCACCCTCAAGCAAATGGAATTACTGAGGCATTTAACAAAATAATAAGTCACATGTTAACTAAGATCTGTGACATTGGAAGACAGGATTGGGATGACAAAGTATCGGTCATTCTATGGGCATATAGGACAACCTACAAAAGGTTGAAAAAGGCCACACCATTTTAATTGGTGTTTAGCGTGGAGGCTGTTTTACTAGTGAAATTCATGTTACCATCACTATGTATGACACGTGCAGGAGGGTTAGCTAACGAACAAGCGCTGGAAGAAATAATTGATAAGTTGATGCAGTTAGATGAAAAGAGATCACTTGCTAGATGGAGTCAGAAGATAGAAAAAGCAAGACAAAAGGCATGGCATGATCGTCATATCAAGAACAAGAAGTTTGAGGTTGGGCAGATGGTGTTTTTGTATGATTCCAAGTATCTGTGCCATCTTGGGAAGTTGAAAGTCCATTGGTTGGGACCTTACATCATCTCATACATTCTTGATTCAGGAACTTTCCAGTTACAAGTGCTGGATGGGACGAGGTTACCAGGTCACTTCAATGGGAGTAGGCTGAAGCCCTACTATAAATAAGTCTTCTTGGTGTTTGTAATAAGGCATTATTTCCAGTTAGCTTAGAATTTCCCTTTATGCTTTTTCTTTCTTGTGTTTCCCTTTCTCGTTGTTTTTTCCTTTCTTTTTGTTTCATTTTTGTGCCTTGTGTGCCAGTAACCACATTATTTTTCCAAGGTTGTGTATGCGTAGAGGATCGTGCATATGTTTTAGTGTGGGGTGGAGTGATACGAAGTATAGGCCTGTAATACAAGTTTGAGATGATAGTAGAAGTTGTGGTGAATGGCCCAGTTGAAGGGATAAAAAGTGCATAAGGTTAAGAAGCATGAGGAAAGAGGTGGACATTAGAATGGTTGGTGTCAAAAAGGTCTTGCAGAAACCACGTACAAAAAGGATGAAGAGCGCAGGAACAACATGAGGTAGGCAAAGGAAAAAATCCGGGTAAAGGATAGAAGAAGTGCCTTCGGCACTATGAACGAGTGCGTAAGAGTCTTCGGTTGGGTTGGATTTTTGTACACCAGAAGGTTGTAAAGGGTTTTTTTCGCGTAGGATGTGGCACGTGGGTAAAGGCACTTAAAGTCAGCTTAGTGGAAAAAAGCCACATTTAATGTTAAAGTATGTTGGTAGGTGGTATACAATTTAATGCTGGAAAGAAGGAAAATCTATAAATACAAGGTCAGGAAAGTCATTTGTTACCTTGTGATTACGAAGTGAAAGAAGCTCTTGCAAACTAGAGCATCCAGAGAGAAATTTGTGTGAAGAAAGGAGAATATGAGAAATTTGAGTGTGCATCTAGAGTAGATCTGCAAACCAGAAGGAAGGAGTACACGGGTGTGGGGAAGGTTGTGTGAAGAGCACCATCTTGTGGAAGGATTTCCTAGTTAGGGTTTGGCAGCTAGGGCACGAAGAAAGAAGGATTCATTTCAGGAGTTGAAGCTTTGGAGTGAGCTTTGGGATTGAACAGAGTAGCAGAGAGAGCAAGAGGAAGGAGTATTTAAGATCAGTCCGACTAGAAAATATGGCACCCAGGAAACCAACCGTTTCACCGAAGAAAACAAAGGGAAAGAGAAAGGGAAAGAAAATGTTTCACAAGCACCAACGAAGAATGGTATGTGGAAATGTAGTACCCAGATGGGGTATTTCTAGGAAAAGAGTGGTAGCCACACTTACGGAAGATGACCGTAAGTGATTATAACCATCGCATGAGCACAACAGAGAAGGAAATGGCATTGGAGTTGGTCCGACCAACTAACAATAGGACGCCAGATGGAATGCCCATTTACAATGATGAGGTGAAGGTCAAATTAGAGAAGGTTGGATTATTGCAACTATATGAGTTGCCATACTTTGGCAAGCCTGAGCATTTTTACCAATGGTTGATGTCGCACGTACATGAGGATCATTTTTATTTCATGGGGCACAAGATGTGCATCACACCACAACTGATATCCAAGTTCACAAGCCTCAATTGTGAAGGAGATAACATTGATGATGATCTGAGTGACAAGGAGGCTATCAAGGAGACTGTAGCTGCGTATGACTACAAGAAGGGGTCATGATACTTTGACATCGCCAAGATTCCAGACCCAGTTATGAGGATGGCCGTGCACTTGGTTACCAAGCTCAATGATCAGGAACAATGGACACAAGTGAACAAGGCATGGCTGAATGTATGCCATAAGATATATGAAGGAACCATCTACAACTTGTCTGCTTTCATCATGGATGAGATTATAAGTAGTGCATAGGAGGGAGAGAAGATACTCTTCGGTAACATCCTCCTCACCATTGTATTTTTAGAGATTGGAGTGCCCGATGGGCCAGAAAAGTTTGTTTGGGAATATCTAGAAGAGGATCCCTTACCCGTAAAAAGGTTTGCAAAATATACTTGTGAAACCATGACGACCGCTCACAAGGCGTGCACCTGGAGAAGTGGTATAAGCGAATGCATGATGCATTCGGGCTAGAATGGAGGATCCCAAAACAGTTGCCCATGCTCATGAATGGAGAGGAAAAATTTGTAGTATACCAACACTTCTGCATTGGTAGATTTATATTGACAGATGGGAATATGAGTCCATGGTGCAAGCTA
Source organism: Taxus chinensis (assembly GCA_019776745.2). Lineage (NCBI taxonomy): Eukaryota > Viridiplantae > Streptophyta > Pinopsida > Cupressales > Taxaceae > Taxus > Taxus chinensis. The sequence continues at coordinate 41,343,536 of CM034146.1, read as the reverse complement.
CCCTTCTCCTTCATCGTGCAATACTTCCAAGCCGAAGTTAATTGGTTCAAGGAAGCCAAGAGACTAAGGTTCGACCTTAGTGAGGTAGATATAGACCACTACGAGCTACGTTGGAAGCTCGCCTACCCAAAGAAGCGTGCGTACGTGGAGAGATATGTCTCCCACGAGATACAGATGATGAAGCCTTTAACATTGCCAATTGCAGGAAGGACCACAACAAGGGTGTATCTGCGCATAAGGCCAAAATTTGAAAAAGGATCTTACTTGGAGAATGATGTCTCCATCCTTGAAGACCCTACTGGAAGGAAGAAGGCCATGCCTAGGAAGAGAGAAAGAGAAGAGGTGCAGAAGGCACCAAGTGTTCAAACCACACAAGTGGTGAGCGCGCTAGAAGTAAACGCTAAGCCTAGTACTTACGTGCGGAGGAAGAAGTCTCCAGTCAAGGCAAAGACCCCAGAAGAAGAGGCGCTGGAGCACAAAGAGCCCCTCACCGAGGAGGAATCACCAAGGAAGACATCACCTATCAAAGAAATGGAAAAGGAAGAATCTCCTGTACTGGAATCCCTGGTAAGGAAGAAGCAGAAGGTGACTGATGAGGTAGATTCATAAGAGACAGAGAATCTACATTAGCGACATGGATGATGATGATGAGCCAGAGGGAGGTGAGGACCATCAAGTCTATGAGATACATGATTCAGAGGAAGAAGGGGATGAGGACGAGGACGAAGAAGAAACTGAGGCCTAAGGCAAGGGGGTAGGTGGGCAAGAAAATACAAAGGATCAAAGGACCCCAAACCTCACGAAGGAATAGATAGACAAGGCTGCAGAGAGAGAAGTGGCAAAAATCATCGAGAACCCGGTGGAACAAGAGGTTGAATGCAACATGGATGTGGTGCTAAAGGAAGCCGAGGAGAAAAGCATAGGAAAATAATATGGTAGCATGGGGGGAGATCCCAGTTTGGCTGTAAGCTTTCCAAAAGCCGCACACACAGGGAGGAAGAGCACAAAAGCAACACAAGTTCAAGGAATGGGCTACATCGATGATCCGAACAAGGTGTTGCGCATGCGCTTCTAGAACACCATGACAACGAAACAACTTTTAGCCATGGCTTCATTTGATGAGGAAGGTGCATACCCTCAAACAAGGAAAATGCTATCATGGGCATTTGAGTCCCACATTGATGAGCCCAAATTTGAAGTAAGCCAAGGAGCATTGATGAAGGTGCCAAAAACAAAGGGAGTAAACCCCTTGGTAAATGCCCAACAATTATCAGATGAGCAAATCTGCAACACGCTCAACAAAGTTTCAGTTGAGGTTGAAGCCATGCTCTTCAGAAGAAATGATAGGGTGAAGTTCCTAGAGGCAGAACTGGAGAAAAGGGAGGAAGAGCTCCTTGAAAAAAGCAAGGACCTGAAGCAGGAAGAACTAATTAGTGCCCAGTTAAGGCATGAGTTAAAGGATGAGAAGGCAAGAGTGCACGAGGCATACAAGAAGATAGAGATGATCACAGATGTCATTGTCTTAAAGCATCAGACTTAACACCACCTGCACAAAAGTATGGATCATCCTTGCAATGCCTAGAGGACTTGACCCACATACTCACTATAGAGAGGCGACCACTTGCCTTAGAATCCATAGAAGAGGCATTGGTGCGCCAAGAGAAATAAAATAAGATGAAGGTTGTGGAAATTGTTGCTTAGTACAACAAAATCCTCGCCGATGTAAAATCCACCGCGCAAGTTGCTGAGGCCACCTATGATAACTGCATGGATAGGGATAGAGTGGAAAGTATCTTGGTTACCACCCATGAAGCAGAACTCAAGGAGTTCCAAGAAAAGAACAAGGGGAACAGGGCTGAGTGAGACAAAATCCTAGCTGAAGTAGAAAAGAAATCAGAGGCCATTGAGACCTTGCGGGGCTCAATCAAGAACCGGATGAAGGAATTGTACCCCCAAATCACTTGGAGGATGGATGCGCTCGAGGATTTGGGCAAACAACTGGAGGAGATCATAGAGACAATGACCACTAAGGGGGAGGAACTGAGTTTTGAAGAAGTAAGCACCCTGGTGGGTGACCTTTGTCGGCAAGCTCAAAACAAGCTTGACACTTGGGGAAAGTTAGAAGTAGATTTAGGGAAGGATTTCCCTCTCCTCCTCCAGAAGTAAACAAGTTCCCCATTCTTTCATTATTTTCCCCATTTCTTCATTCCTTTATTCTTCCATTCCAACCATTTGTAAGGATCCACCATTCTTTATTTCTTTATTGAAGAGTGTTTCCGAGGATGGAGAATAGGCATAGTGTGGGGTGATCTTGGGCCCCAAAATATCAGCTAAGTACAAGAAGGCGCATGGTTGCGTGGGACCTAGTTGAAGAAGTGCGCATGGGTTGAAGGCGCGCAAGGAAGGGTTTTGGTAGGGTTTTGCAGAACACACGGCGCGTGCGCGCAAGGAATAAAGGTTTTGTACTTAGCCGCATTCGACATCCCAGGCAGTACACGAGAAAAGCATGACCCTTGTGGATAAGGTGCCATCTTGACGACTGTGAGATCAAAAAGAGAATATTCCAGGCATGCAATGGAAGGTTCCAGAAGACATCATTGTAAGGAGTGGAGAGCTCGGATCTGTGAGGGCATGCTCCCATAGAGGACCACTTCGACACTTGGAGATCGATCTGTAACTTCTGAAAGACATGGCGGTGGATGCTAAGGTTATAAATACAAGCGCCTGATAGGAGAAAGAGATGATATAAATATAGTGTGTGGAGAGTGTGAAGGAGAGAAAGAGAGGTGAAGCCCTGGAGAAACTGAATGGGGATGTTATGGGTTAAGGATTAGAAGAGCTCTGTAAGCAATGACATGTTTAGGGGATGGGTTTCTATTCTTCTTTGTAATATGATGAGCATAATATAGTTCTGATGCATGACTTTGCTCTGCATTGTTATATAAGGGTATGTCATGACCTCAAGGGATTGTAATTTTTTTATTGAATCTGTTAAGATGAATACAATACTCTGTTATAAATCATCCATGTGTTTGGAAGTATAATACTTATGTATTTCCTTTCTGAATGAACCATTTCCTTATGTTGTTTGTTATTTCTCTTTTCTGGATGCAATAAGGTAACAACTCGTACTAGAATATGGCATGGTTCTTTGTGCTCATTTCTATTTGAATATTTGTTATAAGATGATGCATTCTCATAAGACTCACATAAAGGAGAGACTCGGCGCCTGCGCATGCCTCGGGGAGCGCCCAACACCCGCTAAGTGATAGGCCGTCACACATGGGATTAGACTATTGGGGGTGTAAAATATGACTACATCAGTGGTTAGGAACAAAAACTTATTTTGAAGGGTGCACACATAATAGCATGGTCTCTTGGAGGGGGACTCCATAAATATCTTAGTGGGTGTTGCTGAGAAAATTTAGGACCATTTTAGCAATTATAAGGTCCCATTTTTTTATTAGTTTCTTCAACAATACTCACATTCTATTGGATTTTTATGGTTATTTGTAGGTAAATAAAATCATATTTCTCTCTACAATGACCCAAAAATAATGGCGAGAATGCATATTATATTCCACATGGACAAAAATCAGCCTAAACTGTAGGAGAAACTCCCAACCCCCTCTCAAGGGCATGGTCCCTTAGACGGGTTTGGGCTCCTATTTTCTTGCAGCGGAAGGTTGCATGGTTATTTTTAAAGCCAGTTACAAGAAATAATACAATCTAGGCCTAAAAAATAGGAGCTCCACTTTTTTAGCCCCCTAAACTTAAGAGGTGACTGGAGAGGGGGGACTGGGAGTTTCCCCCTACAATTTAGGGCTAATAGAATCTAATATACATTCCCACCATTATTTTTTAGTGATTTTAGAGGAAAAATGATTTTATTTACCCACAAATAACCATAAAAATCCAATGTGATCCTATAATATCTTAGCGGGTATGAGGAAACTAATAAAAAATCATGGGACCTTAAAACTGCTAAAATGTTCCTAAGTTTTCTCAGCAATACCCGCTGAGATAGTTATGGAGCCCCCCCTCCATGGGACCATGGTCTAAGTTTAGGGGACAAAAAAAATGGAGCTCCTATTTTTTAGGCCTAGATTCTATTATTACCTGTAGATGGCTTTAAAAATAATCATGGGACCTTCATGCTGCAAGAAAATATAGGTTGCAGCCCCTCCATGGGACCATGCTAAGCCTTATAATTAAAAAAAAAAGAACAAAAAAAAAAAAAAAAAAGGCTAAAAAAAATAGAGGCTTCATCCCCTCCACGGGACCATGCTAAGCCGTATAATTAAAAAGAAAAGAATTGTGTTAAAAAGAACGAAAGAATGGAAACGCTCCGTCTGTCAACTTCAAAAACATGCGGGTGTTATGAGTCATTCTTCTCTCTGTATTTCCTGCCCACAGGGTCCAAACTCTGTTAATCATCTATCATTACACCTCAGAGCCGGAGATTTTCAATTTGATTATAAGAAAAAAAACAAAAATCACATTTCCAAGATTTTCTCTGTAAAGTATGGCTCTTGTGTATGCCATGGACTTGCTCAGATCAAGTAGACGTCAGAGCCCAATTGGGTCCAATTTATGGTTCTGCAAGAGGACACCCACATCCCTAAAATCAATAAATAATTTCACTAGAAGAAGATGGAACTACAAAATAATGAAAATCACCCCTCTTGCCATTGCACAGCCCTTGACAAGCTCTTCACAAGTGAATACAAGTACTGAAGTTGACGTGAAGGAAAATGAAAACAAGTTCAATTGGTTTGAGCAATGGTACCCTGCTGCACCAGAATATGATCGCGATAAGAGGGTGCCTCATGCATTCACAGTTTCCGGGCTTGACATTGTTGTGTGGTGGGACAAGAAAGAACAAATGTGGAGTGTGCTTGACGACAGCTGCCCACACAGAAGGGCTCCTCTTTCTGAAGGAAGAATTGATGAAGATGGCGACCTGCAGTGCAGTTATCATGGCTGGTGTTTTGGATCCAAGGGGGAATGTAAATACATTCCACAGGCACCCACTGATGGACCTCCGGTATTTATATCCATCATAAATGCAGTATTCAGATAGTTATGCAATTAATAATATATATTTATATGCACACAGGTGGGCATGCTCCCCAGTATTTTATAGTTATTATTTTTGGAAACATTCTAAATCCTTCCACAATGTTTAATGTTTTGAAATAACTGTGTACATTCTAGACAGATTTCATGATACTACGAATTGTCAATTAAAAAAACATCAAAGAGCATACTTAACTCTGAAACACACACCAACATGAATCTAGGGTACAACAACAGTATTATAAAGGGAAGTATGCCCACTAGGACGTGAACCTAATTAGATTGTTTTTATTAGTAACTGATGTTTGGAAAAAATTGAAATGCGTAGAGTTTTTTATCCAGTGTAAGGAAAAAGGAATGACCCATTTTTGCCAACTTGGTTAAGTTTTTACTTTTTTCCTTCAAAAATTTGATTTCCCAATGGGTAAATTTCTAAAAGTATTCAATGCTTCTTAAAAGAAATTATGTTTTCTCCGAAGCTTGTTTAAACATGCTTGTAGCAGTTTTGTAGGATCCACCACAGAGACAGAATGAATCGAGAAACTTGAAACTTGTTCGTGAGAGACTGTGCTGCACACACAGAGTTTTGGTTAAGTTTTCAAGTCCGAATCTGGGCTGTCTATTCGGCTAAAACTTCATTCCTTGCACCTGGCCTCATACCTTTTAGTTTCTATGCACGTTTGGGGGTGTTATGTTACAAAAAATGTGGCAATGTTGGTGGCTTTAGTGCAATATCACAGATAAATTAATTAAACACGAACACCATGTATTTGAGTGAGTCTCAAGAATTTTTGAAAATGTTATAAATAATACTTTTGTACCGATGATGGATGAGCATCTTGGTTCATGTGTGATCTTACATCACAATTTTTAAAAAAAGTACAGCTGTCAATCCAAGATTCCAAACAGTTGAGAGTTTTAAAGAGCTCATTCTCCTAAAATTGGAACTTCTTGTAACTGCCCTGTTTTGTAGTAGCAACTGTAGCTTGTTGCCTATATTTAGAATTAGAAAGTCAAATTAGGAGTCTCTCTTGTTAGTTGGTTAATATAATTGCATGTAAGTCTAGTTTTAGAGGAGAGATAAAAGAGCTGCAAGGAAGTTTCACAAGTCGCAGAAGAGGGCATAAAAAGTAACCAAAACTACAAAATGCTCCAAATGAAATTCCGAGAAAGGTTTTTGTTTATCTTGGTCTTATGATGAAAAACTTGTCTGTGTTTTTGCACCACAACACTAGTTTGAGAGATATCCGTGTTTGAAGGTTTTAGTTGTGCGTGAAGGCATATAGAAGCAAAGTCTGTACATGTGTTTGTATCGCCTTTTGAGGCTTAAAGGAGTTGTATGTCTGATTATATAGTCCATTTGAGACTGTGAGGCTTGAATTTTGTAATGCCACCGAACCTTCAAAAGATTTATCTATTCCATCCATACTAGCTTAACCCGAAACTCCATCAGTATTCATCTTTCCAAATCTAGGCGGAGGAGAAGTACATTTTCGATTCAACTGTTTTATCTTCCTTGGTTTAAAGGCAACCATGGAGGAAGTGAAAGGTTGCAAGGGAAGCATTTTGAAAAGATGAACCCGCTCTGGAGAGGGGTGTTGAGGAAGACAAAGCATATGTTTAATAGATTCAGCCATCTTCGTTTTAATCTTCTCCCACAAAAAGGAACTATCTCTATTTTCCTGTTGGAAGATTCTTCTATTTCTTTCTTTCCGAGTATTCCAGAACAAGAGGCTTATGCCACTCCACAAGGCTGGTAAAAGATTTTAACCCTTTGTCAATTGTTTCCGCCACTCTCTAAACAGAAATTCAAGAGATTGGATACCAACAAGGTATTCTAAACAACTTGGAAAGATGCTGCCATTGTTGGATGTCATGTCCCTTTTTGGAAGATAAATTCCAAAGGCCTTAACCCATTCTTTCCCCCTCGGTCTAAGGAGAAAGCAAGGGGAAATCTGAATTATATTTTTCGTGTTACTTAGATAGTTGTTTTCATTTATTATCATTTATCCTATTAGAAGCCTTATTGTCCAATAGAGAATCTTAAATAGTTTAGTAATAATAAAGGTATTGAGAGCATGTAGGCTCCAAATACCCATTCCATAATCATCATCATCATAATGATTCTAGAGAATCTTAAATAGTTTACCTACTAAAGGTATTGAGAGCATGTCGGCCATCCATATACCCATGATAATGTTTAAAAGCACTCTTTATGGCTATTTAAGGAGGTTGCTTGGGCACTGATATGAAACATTGTTTAGGAGAACATTCTCTATTATTGGTGAAAGTATGGCTTAAGGAGGTCGCTTGGGCACTAATGAAACATGTTTAGGAGATTATTCTTATTTTGGTGAAAGTTGGCTAGTGTAGCCCTTTTACTCTCTCTCTCTCTCTCAAGGACGAAACCCCTTGGGTTGAGGATTTCCTCCGAGGATGAAAACCCTTGGTTGGGGAACTTGTGAAGGAAGAAAACCCTTCATGAGGTTTTTGGTGTGCAAGGTGGTTTGAAAGGAAATAAAGTATCTTTCTCTTGCATGTGTTGTCTCTTTGGTGCAAATTATATTTTATTTCAAGTGGAGCGACCTATAGTGAGGTGGTTTTTTGGTATGTATGGTGACATTTTGGCAAATCTGAAATCATCATCTTATTCTCTATATTTTATTAAGTCAGTATCTTGAGTTTGGTGATTTTTGGTGATGTTCTACTATTTATAGCAAGCTTGGGAATGTTTGCTGGTCAAGGTTCCATAATTAATTAATTTCTCATGCAATTTGATTTCTAATAGTTGCAATTGAGCGATAAGGGTTTTCTATTAATTTTGGCACAAGTTTGGAAGTATTTTTGCAAGGTCTAACTCCATTTCAAAGGGTTGTTCTTCCCTAGGAAGGTCGCTGCCCTAGGAAGGATTTGAGATCAATTTTTTTAGGGTTATAACACCAGTGTTTTAAATCTGATGTGAGAGTTTTTTGCCATTTCTTGAGTTACCCCAAAAAGGGACATTACAGTGGTATCAGAGCATCATCCTCCTAGCCTGTGAAGCATGGAAAAATTGGAGATGATCATGAAGTCCCAAGATGGAATGGTGGATGCATTGGATAGGCTTGTCCTAGCCATCCAAAATATGTAAGGAGGTGGTTCGCTCAAGAAAGAAAGGGTTTCAAGGAGTGACAACTTGGCGGCAGCATATTGAGCTCTTCTAGAGATGGTGCGTGATGCCCTTTCCTTCGAGGATTTTGTGGACATAGAAAATCATAGAGTGGGAATCAGCACAAGGCATAGTTCCCAAACTACATCAAAGGACCTTGGCAAAAATGTCTCATCCATTGAGGGAAGAAAACCTCCAGTGTGAATAAGCAAGTCGAAGAGCATGTACTGGATCAGCTACAAGAGGGAGGAAGCATGATGAAGATCGAAGAGGCAACTTCCTTTTATAGCCACCCTTCCAAGGTGACAAAAGGGGAAGAACCATTGCAGCAGCTGTTTGGGGTGAAGGATCATCCTTTGGGAGCCTTAGAAGCACCTACCGCCATTGCCAAGGGTGAACTCCTGATTTATTTTTCTTACATCCCTAGGAAAGTACAAGAAAAGGAAGAAATGGCCAAGCAAGAACCAAGAGAAAAGGAAGGTAAAGAACTTTTTTATAATATTCCTTTGATTTTTAATGGTTGCATGTGGAAAAATATTAAAGGAACATGGGAACATGAGCCAAGAATTAAAAAGAGAAAAGCAGATCTGCACTTAGAAGGAGAAGAAGAAGCCAAACTTCAGCTGTGTGAAAGAAAATTGGTGGATGAAACCAAACCTCATGAGGGAATGTTTCTAATGACAGTTATAGAGAGAAATAAAGCCATAGAAGGAGCTTCAATGATTGAGCTCAAGACTGATTTTCAGATCAGTAACATGGTAGGCCCCTTGAAAGGGATAGCAAAGGCAATTGATCCTCCAAAATTGCAAAAAACCAACAAGCAGCCTGCTGATATCAAAGCTACAATCCCTAGGACAGACCTACAAGCAAAGGATGCTTTGAGAAGGGATTCAAACAGATCAGTCATCAATGAGCCTGATAAGGCACCAATAATTCAGTCCAAAACCACCGATTTGGGACCCACTAGGAAGACAATCTAGCGAGAATTGCAAAAGGCCTATGAGGATGACATTATGAAGAAGCAAATATATTAAAGTAGGGTACCTTTGGCATATTTTCTGAGTGCTAATTTTTATTCAGAATTTCTGGGTCCTATGAAGGTCACAGGAAGCCCATGGTATGAAGGTATTCCAAATTCCTTACATATCAGTATGTTAAATCAGGTATGTTGTAATTATGCACAACTGGTTGGGAATGTTAACCACATTTCAGTTTCATTACTCTTTCCCATGCTGCTGCCATGTTCAAGTCTCCATGATCAGCATATTCAAAGAAATACGGAGACGGATGGTTGGGTTCAACCTCAATATTGTTTCTACATAGGTGCTGTTATAAATTTTGGAAAAAGGAGGACTGATTTTAAAAACAATGTTGTTGGTAATCTCATCCTTGTATGTTTAGGAACAAAGGTGGGAAGCTCAAATAATTCCAAGAGGATCATGGAAAAGGAGGTCTTATGCACATGGAATAGGAATGAAATGATGAGAAGTTGTCTTCTTGGCAAGTCCTATATGGTTTACTGAAAAAGGTAACAACTTTCCTTTTCCATATTGTCTAATAACTAGCTGATACATATGTTTTTGAAAGAAAGTATTGGATCAAAGCAGCTTGCATAATGAAAAAGACATCTGCAAGATGGATGCATGGGGAATGGGGAGATTATTGCTCCAATATTTTAATAAAAGGGCTGTTACACATGGTTGGATTACAATCCTCAATGATTTTGCTTTCTAGTACATGCCTTTTGAAGTGGCAAAGATAGGTTGGGTCATAAGAAAAATGCCTCTTCCCTCTTGGGCAATGGACAAGAAGATTTCAGCTGATGCATGGTGGTTTACAACCTTTGTCATCCTAGAGCTAAGTAAGGGAAGGTACGATTACAGCCATGATATAATTCCTTTTTTAATTCCTAAGGTTGGACTGTATATGTTCTCATTGGAAAACAATTCAAAAAAGGTAAATAAGGGTATGGGCATGCATTGCTTGTGTAAAGAATTGAATTTTGAATGGAAAGAAGGAAATAATGCTAGGCAGATATTAATTTGTACATCCTTAAAATTGGTAAGGGGAAATCAGATTTACTATTGTGATAAGTTGCACAAGTCGGAAAGGAGACTCATGATATTGTTTATAGAAGGGCCGACCGAACCCTTAAAGAGTTTAGTGAGGGTTTTGACCCATATTCCTTGCAAGAAACGATCAAGAAGTCATTGGACCTCGAAGGTGTAACTCCTAGGACTGGTTTTTCATCAAAAAACCATGGGTGAAAAAGGGCAGACCAGACCAGTAATAGGAGGGAAGCCAAAGAGTTTTTTATGTCAGCCCAAAGTACCAAAGTTGCGACAGCCTATGAAGCCTTTTCAAGAAGCTAACAGCCAAGAAGGAAGCAAGAAGACAAAAACCAAGAGACCAAAAATGAGCTGAGAGGAAAAAAGCTTTGCTTCACATGTAGAAATCCGTTGTCACCCGGGCACAGATGCCTTGGAAAGGAGAAAATACATTACATAGAGGTAGTGTCCGATGATGAAGGAAAAAGAAATGAAAGAAAAGAAGTGGCAGCCAATTCCAAACCAATCAAAGAGGATGTGTCAAAATCTGATCCGGAAGAAATAAACACCCTTGCTACACTTTCTGGAGCCCCTAGGTACCACCCCTTCAAGGTAAAAGGTCTTCTCCATGGGCAGAAGGTAATGGTCTTGATTGATAGTGGGGCTACCCACAACTTCATTGATGAAAGATTGGTGTAAAAAATGAAGCTAAAGGTAGAAGGATTCAAGGGTTTTGTAATGTCCCTTTTTCCCACCTAAGAGCGAATATTTAGTCTTCTTGCCATTCTTTCTCCGTGGCAAAGAAGCAAAAATGAAGGAGGAGAACCTTGGGCACCTTTATGATATATTTTTATCTAATAGTTTACATTTTCTTTAGTAGTTTCCTTGCATATACAGGTCAGCCTTTTCTAATTGTACATTGGCGCCAAAAGAAGGATATAAAGGAGGATTAGAGGCACCATTTGCTATCTAGAGTTGGCGCAATTTATCTTATTGGAGAAAAGTAATTTTGGAGCTTTTTGTTCTTGCATTTGGGGACGAAAACCTCCTTATGATACTTGCCTCCTTCTAGAGGTTAAGGGAAGGACGAAAACCCTTCTCCTTGGCTTGGGATAGATTCTAGGGGTTGATTTGAAAAGATATTTATAATTTCCAGCTAGTATTTGATTTATTAAGGGTGGAATGACCTACCTTGGGGTAGGGTTTGGAGCTTTTAGTGAATTATTTGAGAAATCTGGTTTGATAATCTGATTTGTAATATTTTATAAGAGCGGAATTTGAAGTTTGGTGAATTTGGAGCTTTTTAGACCCATATTTCATAATTTTCTTGTGGCTGCAATTTCCAGTTCATAATTAAATTCTAGCAGTGAGATCTTCAGTATTTTTGTGTGATTTTGGCTCTTATTATTCTCTAAAATTGATATAAATTGTGGCGAGTTGATTTACGGTGTTTTGTGGTGTTTTTTGGCATATTTGGTGATAGATAAAGTCGCTGATTTTATATTTACAGTTTGTTGCAATTTAAAAATTAGATCTGCATTTTGTGTGTTTAGTTAAAATCCTTGAAAGGGTCATTACAGTGGTATCAGAGCTCGGATCTTTAAAGGCCTAGGGTTTCGGTGAAAGAAGATAATATGGCTGATCACAATTCTCAAGAAGTTAAGGTGGACAAGCTAATTGCTGGTCAAGAGAGGCTCGCAGATACCATGGACTTCCTAGCACTTTGTCTCCAAACAAACATTGAACCAAGGGTTTAAAATGGTGAAGGGAGTTCGAGTGGAGCAAATAATGCCAAGCGACCCAATGGATCAGCCCGAGGATCGAGTTGGAAGCCCACTTTCATCCCTAAAGAGGAGGCCATTTCGAAGGAAGAGCCAAGACCAATGGGAAGAAGAAATATTGCAGCGAGTTATGAGGAATATATGGCCTTGTCTAGAGAGATCCGTGATGCCATTTCTCTTGTCAAGTTCATGAGGTTAGATAGAGGAAGATCTAGGCCCGAGCTTAGGCATGTAATGCCACAAAGAGAGGTACAAAGTGCTTTGGGTAAGTTGTGTTTTTCTACATTTGATGGATCTACAAAAGGTACCGCCAGGGCTTGGATCCAAAAATTGAATACTTTTCTTTGAAGCCTATAGTAGAAGAAGATGCCATTAAATTTGCTACTCTACATCTTGAAGGCATTGCCCATGAGTGATGGTTTCATGGACTTGTGACTCAAGGGTATAGTGAAATACATGCATATGATGAGTTTTGTCAAAGGCTTATTGATACATTTGATAGAGTGGATCTGGAGGTACATTTCTGTGAGCTTGCACAATTAAAACAACAAGGGGCAGTAGAGGATTATGTGGCTGATTTTCAGAGGCTTTCCGTCATAATTACGGATGTGTCCGAAAAAAGACTTATTGTGCTTTTTGTAGAGGGTTTGATTGAGCCTCTAAGGGGGTTAGTTCGTGCATTTGATCCTTTGTCTCTACAAGAGGCAATACTAAAGGCTCTTGATCTTGAAGGTGCTGCCCCAAAATCAACAGCAATCAGCAGTGTTCCTAAGGTCAATTGGAGAGGGGAACAAGCCCCCAAGCAGCCTAGAAGCATCCCTTTGGACTAGCCAAAGAGACCTCTTCAAAAAGTTCCTCATGCTCACATGGATCTGCAGAAAACCAGCCATGAGAAGGAAGCAAAAAATGAACTAAGAAGGAAGAATTTGTGTTTCTCATGCAAGAAACCATGGACTCCGGGACATCGCTGCTTGGGAAAAGGTAAGGTTCATTATATTGAAGTAATTTCAGATTGTGATGATGATTATGACATTGTTGATAAAGCTAGGAAAAATGATGTTGTGGTAGAAGAGGACATTAAGAAGCTCGAGGGCACTCTTGCTACATTATTCGAGGCACCTAGATATCGCCCATTTTGTGTGAAGGGTGATCATCATGGCCAAAAGGTAACAATTTTGATTGACAATGGAGCCACATGTAATTTTATTGATGAGAGTTTGGTGAAGAAATGAAAGTTGAAGGCTAAAAATTTCAAAGGTTTCAATGTTACGGTTGCAGATGGCTTCATACTTCCTTGCACAAGGAAGATATCTCAGCTTACAGTCACCTTGAGAGGGCACATGGTAAGGGATGATTTCTATGTTATTAGCATTGGTGAATCTGATTTGATTTTAGGTGTACAATGGCTTCATTCTTTAGGAGAAATTTCCCAAAATTATCAAAGCATGGAGCTGAAATTTAAGGTGGACAACAAAGAGGTAGTGTTGCATGGCATGAAAGGTGGAATTCCAAAAGTTGTGACAGCAAAAAGCATGGAAAGAACCTGCAAAAGGGGGCAGGTTGTTTGGGCAGCCCATTGTTTGGTAAGAGCTAACTGTTCAATTTCCATTCAATTTACTTTTCATGAGGATATTCAGCCCACACTTGATAGGCATGCTAAAGTTTTTAATGAGTTACCGCATGGGCTGCCACTGGATAGGGGATTCCAACATGTCATTCAGTTGGAACTGGGTACCAAACCAGTCATAACAACCCTCCCGTCACCCACGCATTTACAAGGAAGAGATTGAGAAAACAATCAAAGCATTGTTGGATACAGGATTGATAAGGCCTAGTTCCATCCCTTATGCTTCTTTTGTAGTGTTGGTCAAAAAGAAAGATGGAACTCTAAGAATGTGTGTTGATTACCGTGTGCTCAACAAGAAGACCATTAAGAATAAGTACCCCATTCCAAGGATTGATGAGCTCATAGATGAATGGCATGGAGCAATCTATTTCTCCAAAATAGATTTGAGGTCCGGATATTATCAAATAAGAGTTAGAGAAGAAGATGTGCACAAGACCGCTTTTAGATGTCACTTTGGGCATTTCGAATTCCTTGTCATGCCATTTGGATTGACCAATGCCCCGACCACATTCCAATCATGCATGAATCACATCTTTGGTAAGCAATTAAGAAAATTTGTGCTTGTGTTCTTTGATGATATTTTGATTTATAGTAAGTCATGGGAAGAGCACCTACAACATTTGGATATAGTGCTGGAAATTTTGGAGCAACAATCTTTATATGCAAAAAAGTCTAAATGTGAGTTTGGTATGAAAGAGATTTTGTACTTGGGGCATGTTGTCAATGCTCATGGCATTCATGTGGATCAAAGTAAGATCCAAGCAATCATGAATTGGCCAACACCAATCAACATTACTCATTTGAAAGGATTCTTGGGTTTGTGCTAGCACAAATTGCTGCCCTTTGACTTCTCTAACAAAGAAGGATGCTTTCAGCTGGTCCAAATCAGCCCATATAGCCTTTGAAGAGCTGAAAAAGGTGATGTGTTCTTGCCTGGTTCTTGCTGTTCCAGATTTTTCTAAACCAGTTGAGCTTCTATGTGATGCTTCTAGTGAGGGTATAAGTGCAGTTTTTATGCAAAATCAGCACCCCATTGCTTTTGAAAGTCGGAAATTGAAGGATCATGAGAAGAAGCTTTCCATCTATGATAAAGAAATGCTTGCCATCATGCATGCCTTAACTAAGTTTAGGCAATACTTGATTTGTGGAAGGTTTGTAGTTAAGACCGACCACAATAGTTTTAGATTCTTTCTTCATCAAAAGGAATTGAATGATCGACACTAGAAATGGGTGAGTAGACTCCAAGCATTTGATTTTGACAATGAGTATGTAAAAGGGAAGTAAAATGTGGTTGTGGATGCTTTGTCAAGGATGCCACCTTCACTATTGGAGGATGAAGATCTTCAAAAAGAAGAGGAAGAGGAAGTTGGGGCAGCGAATGTAATGGATTCGTAATTGCTTGGGGACAAACAATTTTGGGGAGGGAGGACTCCAATGTCCATTTTATCCATCTAAGAGCTAATATTTGGTCTTCTTTCCATTCCTTCTCCGTGGCAAAGAAGTAAAAATGAACGAAGAGAACCTTGGGCACCTTTATGGTATATTTTTATCTAATATTTTACGTTTTCTTTAGTGTTTTCCTTGCAGATACAGGTCGGCCTTTTCTAATTGTCCATTGGCGCCAAAATAAGGATATAAAAGAGGATTAGAGGCACCATTTGCTATCTAGAGTTGGCGCAATTTATCTTATTGGAGCAAAGTAAGCTTGGAGCTGCTTGTTCTTGCATTTGGGGACGAAAACCTCCTTATGTTACTTGCCTAGAAGGACGAAAACCCTTCTAAAGGTTAAGGGAAGGATGAAAACACTTCTCCTTGGCTTGAGATAGATTCTAGGGGTTGATTTGCAGAGATATTTAAAATTTTGTAATGTCCCCCTTTTCCCTTTAAGAGTTGGAAATTGGTCCTCTTGCCATTCCTTCTCGTTGGCAAAGAAGTTAAAATGAAGGAGAAGACCCTTGGGCTTCTTTATAATATATTTTATCTAATATTTTTTATATTTCTTTAGTGTTTTCTTGCTTTTTGACAGGTCAACTGAGTTTCAATTAATTAATAGAAGTTAATGAAGGAAAAGAACATCTATAAGAGGTCGGTCTTTTCTATTTGTGCATTGGCGCCAAATGGAGGATAAAAAAGGGAATTAGAAGCATCACTTGGGGACTAGTCTTGGTGCATTTTATTATACTTGGGCAAAGAGAGCTAGTTGCTCCTTGGTCATCCACTTGAGGACGAAACCCTCTTGTGAGGCTTCGTTGAAGTACGAAAACCCTTCGTGTGGCTTAGGTGAGGGACGAAAACCTTTCATCATCCTTTGGTATTGATGAGAAGAGTTGATTTGAAGATTTTTATGTAATTTTTAGCCATTATTGTATTTATTTTGGGTGGAGTGACCTACTTTGGGTAGGGTTTGGAAACATTGAAGAGGAATTTGATAAATTTGAGTTTGTAATATGATTTGCACTATTTTTAAAGGCCGGAATCTGAAGTTTGATGATTTTTGGGGTTTCTATGCCCTAGATATCTAAATTTTCTTGTGGTTGCAATTTCCAGATTATATTTAATTTCCAGTAGTGTATTTTTTAATATTTCTTTGTGATTTTGGCTTCTAAAATTCCATAAAATACTTATAAAATTATGGCGAGTTAATTCAACTTTCAAGGTGTTTCATGGTGTCTTTTGGCATATTTCATGGTAGATGAAGTCACTGATTTTGTATTTTCAGTCTGTTGCATTTTAAAATCAGATTTGCATATTAGTGTGTGTTGTTAAAACCCTCAAAAGGGACATTACAGTGGTATCAGATCTCAGTTCTTCAAAAGGCCTAGGGTTTCAAGTTTGAAGAATTGATGGCACGGAAGGGTAAGATCTCTATTTTTGATGGCACTAACAAACTTTCAGTGAAATCATGGTTGTCAGAATTGGAGACATACTTACAGCCAAACCCTATGTGTGTGGACGATGCCCTGGAATTCATCCTTTGTCATTTGGAAGGGATAACAAGGGATTGGTGGTACTATGTGATAGAGACCCAAGGAGAAGATGTGGTTTGCTTCTTGGATGATTTCAGTGAAAAGATCATAGGAAGGTTCAATATGCAAGCTTTCAAGGATGAGTCCTAAGGTAATAGTTCATTGGTATTTAATGATATTCCTTTGGTTTCTAATGATTGTATGGGGCAAGGTGTTGAAGAAAATTCAGATTTGCATAAGGATGAAAAGAATGAGAATGGGGACTCAAGCACAAGCCATGCGGATGGTACACACATGTGTGTACAAAGTACGGATGATTGCATGGCAAAGGTAGCTCCAATTGTTGAAGATAAGTGGCTTCAATTGGTGGGTAGCCCACGGATTGGTATGTACACTTCCGAATTATTGTCTCCATCTTTGCATTTATTGGGACATGTCTTGAGTAATGATATGAGGATACTAAAGGAAATGATAAGCTTGCAATATCCTAATAGCACGCACATGAAGGAATGGGATTCGGGTGATCCTAAAGGAGAATTGGTGAAGATCTTTCCCCCTCCCAAAGGCTATGTATGTTTGAAAAGATAATCAATTCCTTCTTTCATTTGATTCATATGTCAATTGTTATACATGTGCCTAGAAAGGAATTTTGGGATCATAATGGTGAATGTATTTGAAATCACTCACCCAAATTGATATGGTCAAGGAGAAAGGAATAATTTCTCCATGAAGGTCCGAGGATCACAAAAGATGGAGCTGCTGGTCTGTAATTAACAGCAGTGAAAGGAAGGTCATTTGAGGGAAATTTCAGCCTAATGAAAGCTTAAGGACATGGCAGAATTGTCAAGCAAGCATCAGACAAATATATAGTGAAGGTAAGCACTTGGAAAGCAAAAGGGCATGAAGGTATTTCAATTTTTGTCCATGCATCATTTCAGATTTTCTACCATGAGTGGATGGTTAGGAATACTCATGTTTCATCTATGATGTGTCCTCTTTTTTCACCCTCAATTGTCATGATAAAGAAGTGAAATTCTATGGCAAAGACAAAGAAATCAGAATTCAAGGTATTAAGAATGAAGACAGTACAATAGGGAATGCTTGGTATTCACATTGTGGTTTACTTTCCATCATAACAGCGGATTGGAATAATATTGTTATAGATGAGGATGTCAAAAATCAGTTTGTTAGTAACATCATAGAAGAAGTTTGCATGAAGGAACAACCTATGACGGATGTTTTGGGACAGCGGGTAAGGCACTTGCAATCAGGAAACCATTCACATCAAAAGTTACTCACTCTTGCCACCAAGTGGATTTTGATTACATGGAAGTGGCGTTCTTCTTTTAGCATCATGGGCAAGGTAAGGGTTACTCTCATAAGATGTTTTGTGGCCATTTCACTTATAAACTTGCAATTCTACAACCAAGATGAGGTGTTTCTCCCAATTTTGTTTGTTTATTTGTGGATATCTTCTTGGGGAAGCAATAGAGGGGCAGATTTGAAGATATCCTTTTTATACAAAATGATGGGTAAGAGGGTTCACTCATACTTGGTGTCATTTGGGGCAAGATCCCGGGCATGGTATGGTTGTTATATTTACATACTAGCTCTCATGAGTTATGGTTCAAGTCAAATTTTGAAAAAATTGGTTTGGGGCAGCTTGGTAGCATCCTTTAGAGGCCAAGGTGATCATCATGACAGCTATTATATCTTTGTTTTAGACGGTGCGCACATTAATTCCGGCTCTCTACCCATTCTTTTGATGATGAAGGAGTGCCCAACCATTAGAATGAAAGGTTTGTAATCTATTATCATTGATGATGTGTTTCCAACTATTATAAGAAAGTTTCCATCCTTCAGATTGCTGCCATTTTTTTATTTTGTAAGGATTTTGAAGAATGACAGTTGTTGCCATGATTTTTTTACTGCTGTCATAAATTTTTCCGGCCCCCTTATCACTTCTATAGTTGGGTTTCCAGCCATACAGTTGAAGTGGTTGTTGATAATCAATGTTGCTTTAAGCAAGGTTGTTTCAAAGTGGATTCCAGCCACGCTAATTCTAATTTCTGAGTGGAAAACATGTGATTTCAGTAGAGTTTGGAGCAGCATGATGGTATTTTGGGATAACCAATGTATAAATGAGAGTTGTGCAGGAAAAAAGAAGAATGAGCAACTAAAACTTGTTTGGGATCCGAGCATTGACAATTGTTTGAGGACAAGCAATTTTGGGAAGGGAGGACTATAATGTCCTCTTTTTCCCTTTAAGAGTTGGAAATTGGTCCTCTTGCCATTCCTTCTCCTTGGCAAAGAAGCTGAAATGAAGGAGAAGACCCTTGAGCTTCTTTATAATATATTTTATCTAATATTTTTATTTTATTTTAGTGCTCTTGCTTTTTGACAGGTCGGTTGGGTTTCAATTAATTAATGGAAGTTAATGAAGGAAAATAACATCTATAAGAGGTCGGCCTTTTCTATTTGTGCGTTGGCACCAAAAGGAGGATATAAAAGGGAATTAGAGGCACCACTTGGGGACTAGTCTTGGAGCATTTTATTATACTTTGGCAAAGAGAGCTAGTTGCTCCTTGGTCATCCACTTGAGGATGAAAACCCTCTTATAAGGACTCATTGAAGGACAAAAACCTTTAATGTGGCTTAGATGAAGGACAAAAACCCTTCATCGATCCTTTGTGAGGATTGATCCACCATGGGGTTTCCATTTGAAGCATCATTGAGTTAGCAATATTTTCCAGCCATTCTTTTCAACGATTGAAGGAGTAAAGTACAAAATTTGGGTCCAAGGGTTTGAAGTGAAACAGTTGCAGCAGGTGTTTTATTTATTTTTCAATCATCTATCATCTGGAGTTGCACCTACTTCTAAAGGACGGTATCTGAGGTTTGGTGACTTGTGAAAGGGTTTCTATGCCCTAGATATCTGAATTTTGGTTGTTGCTGCAATAAATCCAGATTATATTATAAATCAAAGCAGTCTCATTCTTTAGAATTTCTTTGTGATTTTGGCTTCTAAAAGGTACCATAAAATACATCTATAATCTAAGGCGCAGCTTAATCTACATAGGTTTTTTTTCATGGCGTCTATTTCAGCCTCTTTCATGTCTCAGATGAAAGTCACTGGATTTTGTCTTTTCAGTATGCTAGGCTTTATAAAATCAGATTTGCATATCAGATGTGTGTTGTGGAAACCCTCGAAAGGGACATTACAAATTTCCAGCTAGTATTTGATTTATTAAGGAGTTTTCTTCCCTACCCTAGGTCAGGGTTTGGAGCTCCTTGGTGAAGTATTTGAGAAATCTGCGTTAAATAATCTAATTTGTAATATCTTTATAAGGCCGGAATTTGAAGTTTGGTGGCTTTAGAGGGATTCTAGCCTCCATATTTCATAATTTTCTTGTGGTTGAAATTTACAGTGCCCTAATTGGGGACATTACAAAAGTGAGACCAACAGTATCTTTTGAATGAAATTGGCTCTTCATGATTCGCTAACATAGATATAAAAATTGTGGCGAGTTTTTTTATGAAGTCCTCTGGTCCATACCGTGGCATATTCAACCAAAAGATTAAGAGGACGCTGATTTTACATTTAGCAGTCTAGCTGCTCATCCAAAAATCAGATCTGCATGTTGTGTTTGCTTCAACAACCCTAGGGAGCCTCCTCTACATTGTGTTTTAATGTTATAGTTGTTGATTCCGATTGTCTAACTATCAATTAGAAATTCCAACCAGCTATTCATCACAAGTAGTTTATAGGTAGAACATCCACAAGAAACTTGCACAATGAAATTATGATCTGATGGCTTACAAAAGTAATTTTGGTCATTAACTATGCCTCTTTTAAAATGAAAATGAATAGCTACAACTATACTCTTGTATAGCGTATGCACAAAAAAACATTCTTGAGTCGGAAAAATAAGACAATTGATCCAAATAAGAGATTTAGGATGGGCACAATAGGATTTTTATGGGCATATAGATTTTCAGAATCACTAAGAAATCAAGCTTGGTTGTATATTGTTACTTCGAATATATCAATGGGATCCTAAGATTGTATTAACAGATGCCTTGTCATGACTGTGGATCTCATAATGTTATTCAAAAAGGAAGACAATAGGGATACACATCGAACGAGATCAAGGATTTCCAGTAGCAACTTTCATACCAATGTTTGAGGACAAGCAATATTGAGAAGGGGGGATGTCATGTCCCTTATTGGAGGCTAAATTCATAGAGATGCCTTCATCCATTCTTTCCACAGCAAGTTCAAGTTAAGGTTTTACCTAAAGGGAATACCTGTAATTATATTGGACCTCAAATGGGTGAGCATAAATAGTTCAAATTTATTATCATTTGTCCTATTGGAAGCAACTCGTATGCACACCAATAGTGAATCTTAAATAGTATAGTAATAAGCTTGTATTCAAAGCATGTAGGCTCCAAATACCCATTGTAATATTTAAAATGCACTTATAATACAATGGGTACTAGCCATGATGTCATGATTGCTTGGCAATTGCACTATCTTATGCAAACTATATAAGGAGGTCGCTTGGGCATTGAGTGATGTTTTTGGTGATTATTCTTATTTTGGTGAAAGTTGGCCAGTGTAGCCCTTTAACTCTCTCTCTCTCTAGACAAGGACGAAACTCCTTGGGTTGAGGATCTCATCCCTAAGGATGAAAACCCTTGGTTGGGAAACTTGTGAAGGACGAAAACCCTTCATGAGGTTTTTTGATTGTGCAAGCTGGTTGAAACACAATAAAGTATCTGTTCTCTTGCATTTGTTGTCTCTTTGACTGCAAATTATATTTTATTTCAAGTGGAGTGATTTCCTATTTAGTTGATGTGGTCAATTTGGGTATGTATGGTGACATTTTGACAAATTGTGAAATTATCATCTTATTCTTGTATATTTTATTAAGCCAATTTGCTTGTCGTTTACCTGATTTTTGGTGAATTTCTACTATTTTTTGGCAAGCTCAGGAATGTTCGCTGGTTAGGGTTTCTTAATTAATTAATTTCACGCTGCAAATCTGATTTCTAACAGTTGCAATTGATTGATGAGGGCTTTCAATATTAATTTTGGCATAAGTTTGGAAGTATTTTTGCAAGGTTGTATCTCCTTTTGTAAGGGTCATTTGGTTCCCTAGGAAGGTCACTGCCTTAGGAAGGATTTGAGATCAATTTTTGCAGTGTTATAACAAAAGTGTTTTAAATAACGGGTGATTTAAGAGTTTTTATTGCCATTTCCTGAGTTCCCCCAAAAAGGGACATTACATAGGAGCCACATTTGACATTGGGTAAATACCCAGACGAAAATCATGGTTTATCCCTTCTCAAACTTTTGTCTGCAGGAAACATTCTAATTATTTAGAGCCATTTGAAAAATTGTGCTCCAGTTTAGCCCTGTTGAAGTTTTGCATTGTCAATATTCACATATAGGCATCAAGGTTTCCTTCACCAAGAATGGATCCTTTGTCTAATGACTTCTAGGAACTTGCTTTTGCATTTTTGTTTTTTTCTCTGTGGCCACTAAAAAATTGTATGCGCACAGTACAGTCTGCTTTCTTTCCTTCAGAGTATTTGGAGATCAACGAGCCACCATGACAAAGGAATTCAACTCATCAGCGAAGTTAACTTTTCAAGTAGATCCTTGTGGAAACATTTTCCAAACTCATGCGAGTAAATCATGCCTTATGGATTTTGTAGAAGGCCTAGGCATTATCTTCAATTTGATTGTATCCAACTTCTGTGTGGGATCTTAGCTGCAAGTGCAAAATAGTATACCCATTCCCAGGTGGGAAGTCAAAATTGTTTATTAGTGACATGCAAAATTGCCTTTGGAGCTTAAAACTAATTTTAGCAAATAGTCACTTAATAGCTATGCTTTATCCATTTTAATAAAAATCTTCAAGTGTTTGCTCTGGAATCCAGTCTTGTCTGAATTACAGTTGCAAGTATTGCCATTACAGGTGCTCTATCAAGTGCAAAGAGACATAACAAGGTCAATGTCCATGAGTACATAATATGTCCTCACGAAAATAAGAAATTGCCATTATTCTTTCACCAATTACAAATTTGTCACTTTTAGCATGTATTCTGATTTCATTAGTTGCTCAGTGACCCTTCAAAGACCATCTCCGAAACCTTATATAGGGATGACAGAGAATTTGGCCTAAGAGGATCATTTTTAAATCCAGTTTTCGTCTTTACTGGATTCCCTTGATACAGAAACAATGCACCTATCAAATTGCCAATTTTTATAATGCAAACTCTAATCATCCAGATTATCATCCTAAGGCTTGGCAAAATGATTCGAATCCTCTTGTTTCTAATGCAACCCGTGTAGGAGTAGCATGGGAGAATCCCCTTCCAGGATTTCCGTTGCATGTGCTCCCAATAACAACCTTGAAGCCAATCATGAAAATTGCATTCACCTTGAGTGCTTTCCAGAATTTTAATTGCTCATGTATTTGTAACTGCATTAAAACTATTTGTGAAAATGCTATAGTTCACCGTATACACCATCATTACATTCTGAATGTGCATGAGGACACTCCAGATAGAACCTACTAAAACAATTCTCTGGCCACGTTTAAAACATGTGACAGTGAATCGGCATGTCACGCCGTAAACAAAATCTTACAGTTAGTTGTCTACCACATAGAGTTTGGTGAGAATCAATGGCAACCATTATCACACTGAAGTGATGTGTTTGATTCTTCATGTTGCAAAATGATCTTTTAGACTGCTAAAACGTGTCTTTGGCCTTGTGTGAACTTGCTTTCTTCCTCTTATGGATACCTTCTTCGACATGCCAACTTGCTTCTCCGCTTTTAGTCAATTGATAATCTTATCAAAACTTAAGTGATATTTATCATTAAAAGTCCATTACTTGAATGAAGATCAAATCCATTCTATGATGATAATCTAATTCAGCAGACATCTAAAACTCTGAAAGTTGATGTTGATGTAAAACTCTGTGTAATTGCACTTACACTGCATCTCAGCTGCAAATGTGATGCAATTCCAGGATTTGATTGCCCAGTATGTCTTTTTGGAATCACTTTGGCCAGAGTTTTCACTAAAAGCTATTGTCCATCTTGAATTTCTTCCTCCCTCATGCAGTCCTCCAGTAGAGCGTTTTACATCCTCAGGTTAAAAGATAAGATGTAAGCAACATTCTTGTTCAACTTTGTGCTGAAACTGATAGTTATTTGAAGCTTGAGGAATAGAAATGAGCATATCATCCAAGAACTTTGTCTCAAATGACGGTGCAATTTGTTTCTATACTTTCTTCCAGTCTTAAAAGATCCAATTCATAAGCTCTTCAGCTATTATTCGAGATAATTTCTGAAAGCTCCTTTATCAACATCGCCATCACCTTGTATGTTAAACAATGAATCTCAAGTCCTTGCTATCTATTTGGCATGCAATAACTCATGTAATCTTACGATTGGGTATGCACACTTTCCCTCTTTCCTGTTCCGTCTGGGTGCTCTTCCATGATTATCTCTTCATCATGGTACATTGATATTTCCTCGGGATTTCTCCTTAACAGCTCTTTAGACTTGCTAGTTCCTATATAGCTGATGGTTCATGAGCTCCACACAACTTTTAAAACTTATAACAAAAGATGTTAATGTCTATATAACTTTTTAAATGATGATCTACTACACCTTTCCAACTAGCACGAGGAAGATTTTATTGCATTCCACTCAACCTAGGTTTTCAAATGCAGAAAAAGCCAACTTATAAAAAGAGCATTCACACTCATTAGTAATCACACCAAACAAGAGCAAAAACTTAAATAAGAGCAAGAGTAAAAATAAAGAGAAGGAAAGCAACAAAGTGCAAAGGAACAAGGAGCAAGAACAAGAGCTAAGAGCAAGAGCAAGAGGTATGTACATACATTACAACAATTACTATGCTTATAATTTACGGAACCTATTATGCCCAATGCTTGGACTCTACCGATCCCACCTGCCAGATCTTGCTTGTATTATGCTTTTCAAATGTTAGACTTCACAATTAACAAATACAGGATAAATTAAAAGGGGAGGGCATGTATTCTTCGCTTGTTTTTTTTAAATGTGTATTCATTGTTTTATTGTATTGTATGGTTATATTGTTTTTGTATTTTAATTATTGCAGCTTCAAAATGAGTTCACGATAGGGATTATGAAGCTGAATGTGAGGTTGAAATGGGTGATGCAAATGGGGTAGAAGGAAGAACTTGGAATCAAAAACACCTAATGCTATTATTTCACAGGGGAGTGTGTAGACAAGTTCAGTTGGCCCCCTCCATCTTGGAATGTTGAAAAAGTATGCTAGGGGGCCTTTTGATAAAAAAAAACCTTTGAAACAATTTGGTCAAATTATGCGGGGTCCTAGATCAAACATTTCAGAGGGCACTAAAATATGGAAATGCAACATATACTCATTATCTTGGTTTAGGCAGCATTACTAGGCTTGAATGCACATTTATTGCACATTCTCCTAGGAAAGGTGTAGGCATGTGTGGGACAACAATCACTTGAAGTGAGGTCAGAAATGGTGAGGCTGTATAATGGAGATATGGTCGAAAAGGTTCCAAAAGTTTGTGGCCTGTCATGTTAGTGGCACTGGCACCCCTTCTAGTTCTATGAGAACTAATATTGGTAGTGGTTTCTCATATTGGTGCATCTTATGAGGTGTCTGAATTGGATGCTTTTGGTAGTAGTAGGGGGAAGAGAAAGGTTGTGGGCCTCCGATTCATGATTGTTGAAATGTATGATACAAAAGCTAGAGAAGAGGCTGATGATGCAATTGGAAGTTCTTTTTGCTACTGGCATTCCATTTCACGTTGCATTGCTCTCCTTATTTCAAGGAGGCTACTGGCTAAGGTAGCCAAAGCAGGTGTGAATTATGTGCCCTAAGAGACACGAATTTGAAAACCACAATCTTGGATAGGAACTATTCCAAGGTTAATTTACTGTATGGAGGAAATGAGGTGCACATGGGTCTCTCGTACAGTTTTCCTAGCATCATCATGGATGGGTGGATAGATATCAGACACCACCCACTCATAAATATCATTGTTTCATGCAGAGAGGGTCCTTACTTTTTGAGGGTAATTGATTGTTCAAGGAAAGAAGAAGGATGCAGAGTTTCCAATTCGCCATTTTGCGAGATTTCTATTGAGGAGGTTGGCCTCTGCCAACATTGTGCAGGTTATTACAGATGCAACATATGTGTGCAGGGCAGCAGGTAAGCTTGTTGAGGCTCATTACCAACATATGTATTGGACCCCATGTTGTGTGCATGCCATGAAAAATGCACTAAAAGATATTGGAAAAATTGATTGGGTCAAAAATGTAGTGGTTGATGCTAGAGATGTGCAGATGTTCATTTGCTAAATCACCATACGTCCATTGGCACTCTTTCTGTAGCTTTTCGAGGAAGGAAATTCCTCAAGCCAGTGGACAAACGTTTTGCATCTTGATTTTATTTTTGCTGGATAGGATGGCTTGAGTTGCAGGAATCATTACAGTGCTATGGTCATGACATCAGAGTGGTCTAGGTGGGATGGGTCGAAGACATAGCAGGGGAAGAAGGTGAAAGCAATTTGTGGTGAATGAAACATTTTGGATAGATGTGAGATATATCACATCCATAATATCTCCAGTTTTCAGTGTGATAAAATATGGGGATATCGGAGGAGCCCTAGCCTTGGTGAGATATACGAATGTATTGATAGGCATAGCTTGGCGAGATGAAGGCTGTTGTTCGAGCAAAGGACCCCACCTTGGAGTTCTACCATCACCATATTCAGGCCCTATCATTGAGCGGAGATGGGAGAAGTTGAACACTCCTTTTACACATGGCTTGCATATGCACTAAATCCGAAGTGGTATGTCGAGAGGCCGTGACAGAGTTCTCCTAGTAGATGATGAGGAAGGTGAGGAAGGGTTTCTTGAAAGACCTAGAAAAAATGTATAATGCAGAGAATGTTTCACGAGTCAGAAATGATTGGCTCAAGTTCGCTTATCTGGATGGCTACAAAAAATCATCGAAGATAGACAAGAACCACATTGGCACAGGAGAGTCTAGTTAGTTGGTGGCGATTATATTGGACATGCCAAGATTGCTACGTACACTTGCTATTTGTCTTCTTTCTCAAGTTTCTAGTTCCTCTGCTTCTTGAGAGGAATTGGTCAACATATGGGTGGATCCACTCTCTTAAGAGGAACAGACTTACCTCTAAGAGAACAGAGAAACTTGTTGCTGTACATAGTGCCTTGCGTCTCATGGATCGCAAGACACCTACGTACAAGGAGAGCCCAGCATTGCGGTGGGATGTGGATCCTGGGGATGCAAGGCAGGTTGATGAAGATCAGGAGCAGTGAGGACTAGTTGATATCTCCTTTGCAGATGCAAATGACATTGATACAGATACTCCTAATGAGGAGGAGCAGTTTGCAACTGTTCCTTCGGAGGGCTCTGATAGTGATTTTTGAGTTGTACTTGTCACTTGTCATTTTGGTTATGTAATGTCATTTTGGTTATAAGACATGACATAATATTTCGTAGCATAATCTTTCATAGCATATGTAGGCATACTCTTCTCATGTTGATCATTGAAGAGTAAGACTTGTTTTTAATTTTCAGCTTTAGTCTTTCATTGTCATGTTGAAGTTTTGAACATTGAATACAATATATATATATATATATATATATATATATATAGCATTTTGGGCCTTGGCTTATGTGATGGATAATTGGATTAATCATTAATGGTTTCAATCTTCAAACTTTCAATTTTAAGTCTTAGTTTATTGAATTATTCATGTTATATTTGTAAAATTAATAAATTATATATATTTTTATTAGCCATCCCCTTGCTGTCCTCCCAGCCGTCCCCAAATTTTCAAAAAAATTTACCGTCCCGGAAACCCTGTCCGTACATCCCAGAGTCTTAGGTAACTATGAATAACATAAAGTTATTTTTGGCCACTTAAATTATTAATTTAGTTCCTATGAAAATATTTCGAAAATGGAACATGACAGTCCACGCTTCCCAAAATTGCTTGTTCTCAAGCAATTGCAAACGCATATGATGAATCATGTTGTAATCTCCACAGAGTCTGGAACTTATACTTGTTAGATGACGCATTTCCTGCCAAAGAATACTATGTAAACCTAGAGACTCAAGTGTCACCGTTTCCGTGTCATGAATCAAGTTGAAATGCCCATGTAATTTTAACCTCTTTGAAAAAAAACTTGACCTCATGAATCCCAACCTCATTAATGGAAACTTTAAGGAGATCCGTGAGGCGGTGCATGATTATACCTTTCCATCTTCGACTTGGATCAAGCAATGAAGGTAACCCTTGCAACTTAGAAGACAATTTAGCAATCAAGAGTGTATCCGATACGAGTCCTCTAAGAGTTTCCTTCTAATCACAAAAAATTAGAGAAAGGATGCAGTTCATTCTGAAGATGCTCTTTTTCTAGTTGACAATGTATGAAAATATCCACGAGCTCCCACAAGACCAAAAGTTGCCATATGTACTCACCACTGTGTTTTTGTTGCACCTCTAGGTTCTTCCCATGTGATGGGGAATCTGAAACACTTATTTGAGCTTCATGATCCAACTTGTAAGTTCCTATGTCCTCTTTAAAGAGATTGCAGCATATACCTTTGTAATGCTCCCACTATAATCTGATTGTAATCTTCAGAGGATAAAAAGGAAAACCCAAGTGATATACTGCAAGAACTAAATACAAATACTGCAGATCTGATTTACCTAGAAAAATGTGATTTGGAAAGAAAATGTAACCACCACAAAATACACACAAAGTATAATATTTTTTTTGATATTTGAGAAGAGATAATATTATCAATATTTTTGCATAAGGAAACACCAATAATTGAACCAAGAACCTGACCTTTTTAATGATGAAAAAACCTCAAATCTGACCTGTACTTGCAGCGCTAGAAATAAGGCTGAAAACCCTTTATAAAGTACCTGAAATTTTTTGCCAAATCCTCTACAAATATCTCTGCACAGCTGTTAGCAAAAGTATAATTTTTCCATCTCTATAATAGATGAAAATACACCCAAATTGGGTTGCTTCAGGCATATAAAAATATTAGATAAAGTGCAGATTTAAATCTGAACATTCACACCATAAAATAGAGAGTTTTCGTTCTCCCGAATGATTTTCATGAGGGTTTTCGTTCTCAGAAAATTACTGTAATTTTACTTCAGCTTCAAGCCAAAATAACAAAGTTCAAAGTGATAGAATGAATCCAAACCAAATCAACTTGCTCCCATGTGCAAGAGAAGTGACCCAAAAGACAACCTAATGCACAACCAATCAACAATTTTATTTTTTTTATGCACTAAGCACCCAAAGGCATTCCCACCCTAGTCGCATTTTTCCCTTAGAGGGGAATACAAAGCCATATTTAAATTTTTTTATCCTTTTTAAGACTCCCCATGACCTCTAATGCAAGTCGCCAATGTCCCTAGAGAGAATAAAAATTACATTTACCCATTTCTAATACTTTATTAAGTTCTATAAATTATTATAAGTGCAAGACATATTTTTATTTTTTTATATTGGCACTTAATAATAATTTATAG
Organism: Taxus chinensis; assembly: GCA_019776745.2. Taxonomy (NCBI): domain Eukaryota; kingdom Viridiplantae; phylum Streptophyta; class Pinopsida; order Cupressales; family Taxaceae; genus Taxus; species Taxus chinensis. The sequence continues at coordinate 41,314,240 of CM034146.1, read as the reverse complement.
ATGACTTAAGTCTACCTTGTTAATGTCCCTTAGCCGTCGGTAGACAAATAGGTCAAGGGTCTCCAGACTATTATTCTGGAAAGAGGGACATTTCAGTCCTCCCTTCCTCAAATTGCTTGCCCACAAGCAATTTCAGATTTGGATGTTCCAATATTTTTGCACCTTCCCACGTAGTGTCCTTTGTAGGTAGTCCTTTCCACTGTATCAAATATTCCCGGATAATTCTATTTCTCAATCTCCTTTCACGTACCTCTAAGATCATTTCCGGTTCTAAGACAAGATTGCCTTCATCATCAAGAGGAGGCAATTCCATGGAAAGAACAATATGTTTCCCCAAAGCTTTTTTCAAACAAGATACATGAAACACATTATATATTTTACTTTGAGCTGGAAGTTCAAGCTCGTATGCAACCTTTCCCACCTTTCGTATGACCGTGTAGGGTCCATAAAACCTTGGTTTTAATTTTTCTGAACCTTTCCCTTTGAGGGAGGATTGCCTATAAGGTTGTAACCTTAAAAGACCTCTCTATTCTTCGCTGATCTGCATATAGCTTTTGCTGATTTTGAGCATGTGCAAGGTTATCCTTGAGTGCTTTCATGATGTCCTGACTTTGTTATAATAAATCTTTGGCACCTGGTACCCTACTGTCTGGAAGAAGAACATCAACAAAGGAAAATGTGTCATAGCCATATAGTTCCTTAAATGGAGACATAAAAATGAACATATGATGAGAGGTGTTGTAGAAAAATTCACCCAAATAAAGCCACTTAATCCATGTTGATGATTTCCCTGTAACAAAGCATCTCAAATACTCCTCTATCCATTTGTTTACAATTTCCGTTTGCCCATTCGTTTGTGGATGGTAACTGGTGTTTGGAGTAAGTTTTGTGCCTACAAGATGAAAGAGCTCTTGCCAAAAAGAACTCGTGAACCTGTTGTCCCTATCACTCACAATATTCTTGGGTAGCCCATGAAGTCTAAAAACATCTTTAAAAATTATTCCAGCCACCAAAGGTCCATCAAACTTGGCAGGAAGAGGAAAAAAATGAGCAAATTTGGTTAAACTATCTACTACAACATAGATAATAGTCTTACCTTGGACTTAGGGAAGACCAATGATGAAATCCATTGAAATACTCTCCCATTTCTGATTTGGAATGGGTAGGGGCTGCAAAAGTCCTCCTGGAAATTCATGTTGTGCCTTACTTTGTTGGAAAATAAGACACTCCCTAATGTGTTGTAATACTTCTTTCTTTAAACCTTTCCATACAAATTTCTCTCTCACCTATTTGTATGTTTTAAAGTACCCTTGGTGTCCTGCTAATGGTGAGTCATGCATGGCTGATAAAATTCTGTGTTTTACCTTAGATTCAGGCACCAAAAGAACTTTGTTTTTATAGAGGATGAGATCATCCACCACCTGGTAATTATCATCATCAATTTTCCCGTCAAATATATCACAAGTAAGCTGATTTTTGGCATATTCTACTGTTATATTAGCCTTCCAATCTGCTGCAATTTCACTCATGGAACAACAATGAGGTTTCCTTGACAAAACATCAGCCACTATGTTCTTTTTTCCCTTCAAAAACTCAATCTCGAAGTCAAAGGATTGTACTTTACTCACTCATTTTTGTTGCCTATCATTCAAATCAGTTTGATTAAGGAAATATCTCAAACTATTATGATCCGTTTTGACAACAAATTTGCCACAAACAAGATATTGCCTGAACTTCACAAGAGCATGCATGATGGCTAACATCTCTTTATCATAAATAGAGTATCCTTTCTCTACATCCTTAAGTTTTCTACTTTCAAATGCTATAGGATGTTTATCTTGCATCAAAACAACCCCAATTCCATCTCTGGATGCATCACACTCTACCACAAACGGCTTTGAAAAATCTGGAACAGCAAGTACAGAACAAGAACTCATTACCTTTTTGAGGTGCTCAAATGTTTGTTGGGCTGATTGTGACCACGTGAATGCTCATTGCTTTGTCAAATTTGTTAGAGGAGTTGAAAGTTGTGAGAATCCTTTCACAAATATGTGGTAATAACTACAAAGACCCAAGAACCCTCTTATTTGAGTCAAGGTAGTAGGAGTAGGCCAATCCAAAATGGCTTGAATCTTTTGTTGGTCCACATGTACCCCTCTTGCATTGATGACATGTCCTAAATACAAAATTTCTTCCATTCCAAACTCGCATTTGGATAATTTGGCAAAAAGAGATTGCTGCTCCAAGATGCTTAGAACCATATCCAGATGTTTCAAATGCTCTTCCACGATTTGCTATACACCAAAATATCATCAAAAAATACCAATACTGAAATGTCCCTCTTTTTGAAATAACAGTTTGAAGACCTTTGGCCTATTTGTTTACCGACGGCTAAGGGACATCAACAAGGTAGACTTAAAGTCATCTATAAATTATTATTAAGTGCCAGTATAAAAATAAAATATGTCTAGCACTTATGATAATTTATAGGACTTAATAAAGTAATAGAAGTGTTAAATATAACTTTTATGTCCTCTAGGAGTTTTGGCGACATGCTTTAGGAAGTCATGGGGGTCTTAGGGAAAATAAATAAATAAAATAAAAGACTTTGTATTTCCTCTAAGGAAAAATGTGACTAGGGTAGGATGGGCTTTGGGTGCATTGTGCCTTGAACAAATAACCAATGCTGATTGGTTATACTTTAAGTTTTCTTTTGGGTCCTTTCCCTTGCATATAGAAGCCAGTCGACTTGGATGGAAGACTATTCTATCATTTTTATACTTTGATATTTTGGCTTGGAGTTGAAGTGAAATTACAACAATTTTCTAAGGACGAAAACCCTCATGAAAAGCACTTGGGAGAACAAAAACTCTCTCTATTCTATTGTGGGAATGTTCAAATTTACATCAGCACTCATATAATATTTTATATGCTTAAATTGACTCAGTTTGGATGTATTTGCAAGTAATATAGAGCTGGAAAATTTATAATATTTCTAACAGCTGTTATAGAAATATTTGTTGAGGTTTTTGCAAGGTTTCAAGTATTTTATCAAGGATTTCCAGTCCCTTTTCCAGCGCTGCCAGTACAGATCAGATCTGGGTATTTTCTTCATCATTAAGGTCAGGTTTTGGTTCAGATTTTGGAGTTCTATCATGCAAAAATATTGATAATATTATCTCTTTCCAAACAACTGAAAATTATCATATTTTATGCATATATTTGAAGTTTGCATTCTCCTTTTCAAATCGCATTGTCTGGGAAATTCAGATCTGCAGTATTAAAGTTCAGTTTTCAGTATATGTCTTGGTTATTTTTATTGCTATCACTTGAAAGTTTCAATCAAATTAGAGTGGGAGACATTACAGTGGTATCAGAGCTAGTATTCCTCCCATCCTGTGAAAGAATCAACAGTGTTAAATGTGAATGCAATCAGCCAAGGATCATATAGTTTATCATAGAAGGAACACTCCAAAAAAGAGTACAATGGATGATCATGGTCAGAGACCCCCTCCCAATGATGGTCTTAGCTATATGAATGAGACTATAAGCAGGGTTCAAAGAGAGTTACAACAGGCAATGAGGGAAAATCAAAGGGAAATGTGTGATGCTTTTACTAGTTCGATCCGTGACTTGGCTATGGCCTTATAGGGTAATACTACAACTCCTAATTATGCAAATACTAATGTAGGAGAGGGCAGCTCTATGGGGGCAAACAGGAATGCTTCCAACACTTCGCATACAACCTTCAAAGCCAAATTTCTCCATAGGGAGGAACCAGTTGAGGAAGTGGTACAAAGTGACGTGGACGATGTGGAGGCCTATGGAGATGAATATATGCAACTCAGCCTTAGGGTAAGGGATATGTTACCTTTCAGAGATTTTTGTCAGCTTAAGAATAATAAAAATGCAGGAAGAAACAGGAGGGTCCAACAAGAAGCACCAAGGAGAGATATCCAACATAAGTTAGGGAAGGTAACTCTACCTTCTTTTGATGGCACTGAGAAATGTTCAGCTAGAGCTTGGATACAGAAACTTGATACATATTTTTCCTTAAATCCTATGTATGAAGAGGGAGCCCTCAAATTTGCAACTCTTCATCTAGAGGGGATAGCTCATGAATGGTGGTACCATGGGTTGATTACCCAAGGTCATGGTTCCATTACCAATATGGAAGACTTTAGTTCATGTTTAATTGAGAGGTTTGATAGGACAAACCCGGATATGTATTTCAGAGAGCTAGCTCAACTTAAACAAGAAGGATCATTGGAAAAATATATTTTTGAATTTGAAAGAATTTCAATTATGGTTCCAGATATCAGCGAAAAGAGGTTAGTATTATTGTTTTTAGAAGGGTTAGAAGAGCAACTAAAAGGGCTTGTGAAAACATTTAATCCACCATCTTTACAGGGAGCTATTAGAAAAGCTTTTGACTTAGAAAAATCAGTATCAAAGAATAAAAATCTGCAGCAAAAATCAGCAGCATATGGGCAGCCAAAGGGGATGTTTGGGCAGCCAAAATCATCTTCATCTAGTGGGCAAAAGGCACCAAACTATGGACAGCAAGGTAAACCATTTCAAGGAAAAACAGATTGGAACAAAAACAACAAGGAGATTGAGTCCCGAAACGAGCTTAGGAGGAAAAAGTTATGCTTCCATTGTAGGGATCCATGGACTCCTAATCATCATTGTCTTCCAAAGGGGGCAGCCCACTACATAGAGATTATTTCAGATGATGAGGAAGAAGAAGAGGGAGCTGATCATGAAGAAGTGGGAGAGCAAACAAAAGAAGAAAAAGAAGAATCCAATGATGGAACACTGGCCACCATATCCGGAGCTCCTAGATATCATGCTTTCCGTATTAAGGGTGTTCTTCAGGGACGAAGGATCATAAATTTGATTGATAGTGGAGCTACCCATAATTTCATTGATGAGGATTTAGTGACAAGAATGGGATTAAAAGTGAAAGACTTTCAAGGATCCAATGTGACTGTTGTGGATGGATACACTCTTGCATGTTCCAAGAAAATTCCTCAACTCGAAATTACATTGGGAGGGTACAAGGTATGTGATGATTTTTATGTCATTGGGATTGGTGAAACGGATGTTGTTTTAGGGGTTCAATGGCTGCAATCTTTGGGTGAGTTTACTCAAAACTACAAGACCATGGAGCTGAGATTTAAGTCCCAAGGCAAGGAAGTTATATTGCAAAGATTGAGAGGTGGAATTACTCAAGTAGTAACCGCCAAAAGCATGGAGAGAGCTTTTACTAGGGGGCAAATTTCTTGGGCTACTCATTGCCTGGTAAGTGTCAATTCTGAATTTTCATCACAACCATCATTTCATGTGGATATCCAGTCCATATTGGATAGACATAGCAAGTTTTTACAGCTTTACCTCATGGCTTGCCACCGGATAGAGGATTTCAGCATATAATTGAGTTGGAGCCTGGGTCAACTCCGGTCATATCTTCTCCCTACCGTCATCCAAGAGCCTTCAAAGAAGAAATAGAAAGGGTGATAAAAGAGTTATTAGAGATGGGCCACATAAGGCCAAGTTCTAGCCCGTTTGCCTCTTCGGTTGTTTTGGTTAAAAAGAAAGATGGGACATTGAGGATGTGTGTGGATTACAGGTTGCTAAATAAGAAAGACCATCAAAAATAGGTACTCTATACCAAGGATAGATGAATTGCTTGATGAATTGCACGGGGCTGTTTTCTTCTCAAAGATTGATCTAAGATCCGGCTACCATCAAATCAAGGTAAGAGATGAGGATGTACACAAGACAACTTTTAGGTGCCACTTTGGTCATTTTGAATTTTTCGCAATGCCATTTGGGTTGACCAATGCTTCTGCCACTTTCCAATCCTCTATGAATCATATTTTTAGAGAGCATTTGAGGAAGTTTGTATTGGTATTCTTTGATGATATCTTGGTGTATAGCAAATCATGGGAAGAGCATTTGAAACATCTTGATATGGTTCTAAACATCTTGGAGTAGCAATCTCTCTTTGCTAAATTATCCAAATGTGAATTTGGAATGGAAGAAATTTTGTATTTGGGATATGTCATCAATGCTAAAGGAGTTCATGTGGACCAACAAAAGATCCAAGCCATTTTGGCTTGGCTTACTCCTACTACCTTGACTCAACTAAGAGGTTTCTTGGGTCTTTGTAGTTATTATCGCAGATTTGTGAAGGGATTCTCACAACTTTCAACTCCCCTAACAAATTTGACAAAGCAAGGAGCTTTCACGTGGTCACCATCAGCCCAACAAGCATTTGAGCACTGTAATGTCCACATTTCTGAAGACCCTTAGCCTATACTTCCCCGTGGGCTTTGGGATGTTGCAAGGGGAACTTTTTATTAAATAATTAAATATTATTGCCTGAAGCAATAATTATTTAATTATTTAATTATGAAGATTATTTAATTTAATTTCTAAAATATAAAAATTAAATGGGGAATTAATTAAATAAATATTTAGGTGGCTTTTATTGATAAAATCACCCTTTGAAAAGGGGACGCCACACCTAGGGAAAACAAACTGCTTTTATTTAATATTTTCTCTCTCCTAGGGATTTCAAATTTTGTGCCTCCTTGCTTATAAAAGGAGTGCTAAGATCATTATTATTATTATGTTATGATGAAGTTATTTTGATGCTCCATGCTTGGAGTTGGGATGCATGCCCATTGACGTTCTCTCTCTCTCTCATTCTCTCTCTTGTGTGGGAGGTTGTATTGAGCTAGTTATTGAGAATTAATTGAAGTGATTATTTACTAGATCCGTGTTTTTTTCTTTGGAAAGCATTTTATTAAATTTACAAGTGCAAATTTGCATTTTTCTACTATAGCGAATCACTGTAGTGACGTAACTGTAGCAACTGGGTTAGTGATAAAAACATTAATTATTTTTGGGGTACTTTTGGTAAGTCGGCTTTGTGTGTATTGGTTTCTAATATAAGTGATCCCCTTTCATAATATTTGTGAGCTTTTTGTATGCATTTCTGAGTCTGGTACACTCAACCTTTTTGCATGCTTTCATGCCCTATTTTTGCAGCGACTTTCTTTAATGATGATTGTGATCAGGTTTAGTGCATTGTTGTTGTGAATCAATTGAGTTAGTGACATGATCTTGAGATCTTGGTTACATCAATTCATCTAGGGCATATTGATGATAATCAAGGGCATATTGATGCTAATCATTGGTGTTATAAGGATCTGATTTTAATATAAATTAAGACTGTTATTTATCCTTGGTCAGTGATTTCATTGTGTAATCATTTGGGTGCTTAAATGCATGTTCTAATGCTCTATGGTGCAACGTATTTGGTAAGACCGAGTTACTAGTGGAAGTGACCCGGTATTGGTGAGTTTGGCATCAGATTTGTTGTGTTCCATGATCTGAATCATATCTAAGGAGACTGTTGTTCATCCCTAATCCTAGTGACCTCAATGGGAGATGCATATTTAATGTTTTAATATTTTTTTTGACCCCCACACAATCAGTGAATTAATAGTATACTTTACAACCTATAGTTGCATGAATTATTGATGTTTGGCATAGTGATTTACTAAAAAAATTCTACTTGTGATTGAAATATTCCAGGGATTGACAAATTGACTCGAGGTTCCTATTGTGTGAAGACTATATATATATATTTTGGGCAACGAATCATATTGGTTTGTAGATCCTCTTGTGGCTAGGAGATTGTATGGTTCAATGGTGTTGAAAGTCTCTTTTAGTAGCCAAAGGATTAAGAATATTGTGGTATGGTCACCTTTCTTTGCAATTCACATCTGGAACTAGATCAATCATGGACATATATTTAGCAATTTACATTGGTGGAACGACATCAAATTTGAATATCCTTTACAAACGTATTATTGCTTCTTTGATGCTCAACAATAGTGGTTTCATTGTAGCAGTGCTAGTGTTTTGTGGGATGCTCAATGACACTGATTTACACTAATTAGGAAAGAAGCTTAGATCTGATTTATATGTTCAACTGAGGATAATTGCTAAAATAATTAGTAAAGGCCATTAAACCCTTGTCCTCGGGTTTATTGACTCATCTATTTGATTGGTTCAAGTAGTTTTTGACCGTGTCTTGCTAATTACATTTCATTGGAGTAGTGAAGGGTTGTTGATTTACATTTTATCCATTGATCCCAAAAGAGGTATATTAAAGTGGTATCAAAGCTACCATCCTCTATTCATGTGGGTCACTTTGTGTATGCAGGGTTTGTGATTTTAAGTGCAGAAATTAGAGATCATGGAGTTTGAAGAGTGATGATGAATGGAAGGAATAGATCAAGCATAATCTTGACTCATATTGCCAAGAGTACTTTACACTAAGTCAAGAGACCCAAGCCCTCTTGACCCTTCAATGGCTTTGTAACCTGAAGAGGAAAAGACATGGGATCAAAGAAGAAGAAGGACTCTCGGTTGATGCATATTGAGGATAATCTCATCGAAGAAGTCAATGGCCATATAGAGACACCTACCTTCCATGGAGCAAGAAGATGAAGGATTGAAGAAAGGGCAAGGAAGAAAAAGGTATGATGGGTAGCTCCAATGCCTTTTGTCTTCTAGTTTTATTCGCTTCCATGATACAGTGACAAGAAAAGGGAGTCATAAAGAAGCAGCAATAGGGAATGACTCACGATTTTCACTTTGCAAAATCTGATTTGAGGTCCCTTTTCTTGATGTAAATGATGGAGTTGACAACAAGGAAGGTATCATCAGTGCACGATATTACCTCATGGTATGTAGATCATAAGCCACCACTTCAAGTTATTTGTTTTGATTCTTCGATGTGGTTATGGGGTGATCAAGTTGAATGTTCTATTGTTGATTATGTCATGAGGGGGAAATGGTTTTTAATTTCAAGATGATTTTTGATGATCCTAGTCACATGTCAAGTGAAAATCTGAGTTTAGATGAGCAGGTTAGGAAGGTGGGCAGCACCCTTATTATCATATTTTAAAGGCTCCCCAATTCCATGCATCAAGGGAAGAGAATGCTCAAGAAATTCTGAGTTTTGAAAAGAGTGAGGAAAACCTAAGGTATGGTTTATTTTTCCACTTCATGATGGATCTTAGCATGTGGGATCATGGGTAGCTTGCTAAAAGAAGTAATTTGTTTGATTAAGTAAGTCTTCTCAACAAATATTTTTTGTTTTGGCACGATCATCAAAAGTGTTGTGCTAATTTGAGAAAAGAAATGAAGGATGCCTCATGGGATCTTGTGAGTATGAGTGGGAAAGAGAAGGAACCGAAGGCCTCTCATGAAGGAAAATTTTGTAATGGCAATATTATTGCTATGGACAAGGAAGTAACCCCTAAGAGTAATCTACCTATTTTCAGTCAATCATGCAATTGCAGTTTTGATGACTTCCACTTGGACTAACTCTTCCATGCAGGAAGATTTTGGGATTACATGGAAATATGATTGTCTTTTAAGTGGAGCAATTGGTGGGATAAAGGGGCAGTTGATTTCATACTCTACAATATGGAATACACAATTGGAAGATGGGAACATGCATGTTTTCTTTGATAAATGTTTTCAGATTTCATTTCAGCAAGGTAACATTGTATGAGTGAATTGGTCTTCACTTTGGGTATACTTATCGTGATATATTTTACAGGGAGTAATAATGGCTAAGTTTGAGGAAGGGAATGAGGGATGAAGGAATATATAATGCTGAGTCTACCGGGACAGCCATTAACATAGAAATCAAAGATAACAACTGCTGCTGCACTCTTTTATGACAGCCACCTAACTGGTTCTGTTACATGCACATTTCATGGTACTGAAAAGAACGATTCATGGTTCTTGGCACTAGTTGCACTTCAGCATTCCTTATGGTTATGGGCTACACAATAAGATGAGTAATCAAGTTCTCCACTCAAACTGTCATATGACTTGTAAGCTCTTATGCTCCCAACGGAATTTCATATGGGATTATGCAGGATTGCTTCAGTCTCCTAATTCAGATTTGGCATGGAAAGCAATGACAGATGGCACTGGTTACATTTGTGACATAAAGAGAAGTATTCATAGTAGCCATTATGGGGGCAGCCCATGTATGGGGAGAGGAATTTGAGCACCATCCAAGCCATGGAGATACCTAGAGAGGAAGCTAAGAAGAGTGTTCTTCAACACTCATTTTTTTAATTGGTTTGTTTCATGTGTAGGTTTGAGAAATAGAAATGTACAGCCGAAGTTTACACTCACTAACTGTACTAGGAGGACGAAGCAGCCCAAGATATTACAAATGACTCCTCCACTTGAGTGGCATGAGAAACTCAGATTCTTAGAGTGCTACTTCATGGTGGTACCATGAGGCATGCACACGTTGGCTATTGCTTGAGGGCAAGCATATCTTAGGAAAGGAGGATTGTAATGTCCCCATTTCTGAAGACCTTTAGCCTATACTTCCCCGTGGGCTTCGAGGATGTTGCAAGGGGAACATTTTTATTAAATAATTAAATATTATTGCTTGGAGCAATAATTATTTAATTATTTAATTATGAAGATTATTTTTTTAATTCCAAAAATATAAAAATTAAATGGGGAATTAATTAAATAAATATTTAGGTGGCTTTTATTGATAAAATAACCCTTTGAAAAGGGGACGCCATACCTAGGGAAAACAAAACTACATTTATTTATATTTTCCCTCTCCTAGGGATTTCAAATTTTGTGCCTCCTTGCTTATAAAAGGAGTGCTAGGATCATTATTATTATTATGTTATGATGAAGTTATTTTGATGCTCCATGATTGGAGTTGGGATGCATGCGCATTGATGCTCTCTCTCTCTCTCTCTCTCTCTCTCTCTCTCTCTCTCTTTCTTGTGTGGGAGGTTATATTGAGCTGGTTATTGAGAATCAATTGAAGTGATTATTTGCTAGATCCATGTTTTTGGCTTTGGCAAGCATTTGATTAAATTTGCAAGTGAAAATCTACCTTTTTCTACTGTAGTGAATCACTGTAGTGACATCACTGTAGCAGTTGGGTTAGTGATAAAAAAATAATTGTTTTTGGGGTACTTTTGGCAAGTCGGCTTTGGTGTATTGGTTTCTAATATAAGTGATCCCCTTTCATAATATTTTTGAGCTGTTTGTATGCATTTTTTGGTGTGGTACAGTTAGCCTTTTTGCATGCTTTCATGCCCTATTTTACAGCAACTTGCTTTAATGATGATTTTGATCAGGTTTAGTGCATTGTTGTTGTGAATCGATTGAGTTAGTGGCATGATCTTGAGCTCATGGTTACAACAATTCATCTAGAGTATATTGATGCTAATCATTGGTGTTATAAGGATACAATTTTAATATAAATTAAGACTGTTATTTATCCTTGGCCAATGATTTCATTGTGTAACTATTTGGATTCTTAAATGCATGCTCTATGGTGTAGCGTATTTGGTAAGGTTGAGTTACTAGTGGCAGCGACTGGTATTGGCAAGTTTGACATCAGATTTGTGTGTTCCATGTTCTGAATCATATCTAAGGAGACTTTTGTTCATCCCTGATCCTAGTGACCTCAATGAGAGATGCATATTTAATGTTTTAATACCTGTTTTGACCCCCACATAATCAGTGAATTAATAGTATACTTTTCAGCCTATAGTTGCATGAATTATTGATGTTTGGTAGTGATTCAAAGTTCTACTTGTGACTAAAATATTCCAAGGATTGGAAAATTGACTGAGGTTCCTATTGTGTGAAGACTATATATATATATATATAACAAAAAATCATATTGGTTTGTAGATCTTCTTGTGGCTTGGAGATTGCATGGTTTAATGGTGTTGAAAGTCTCTTTTGGTAGCCAAAGGATTAAGGATATTGTGGTATGGTCACCTTTCTTTGCAATCCACATCTGGAAATATATCAATCATAGACATATATTTAGCAATTTAAATTGGTGGAACAACATCAAATTTGAAGATCCTTTGCAAATGTGTTTTTGCTTCTTTAATGCTCAACACTAGTGGTTTCATTGCAGCAGTGTTAGTGTTTCATGGGATGCTTAATGACAGTGATTTACACTAATTAGGAAATAAGCTTAGATCTGATTTGTATGTTCAACTGAGGATAATTTCTAAACTAATTAGTAGAGGCCATTAAACCCTTGTCCTCAGATTTATTGAGTCATTTATTTGATTGGTTCAAGTAGTTTTTGACTGAGTCTTGCTAATTGCATTTCATTGGAGTAGTGAAGGGTTGTTGATTTGCATTTTTTCCATTGATCTCAGAAGAGGGATATCACAACATCTCAAAAAGGTAATGAGTTCTTGTCCCATACTTGTTCCAGATTTTTCAAAGCCCTTTGTGGTAGAATGTGATGCATCCGAAGATGGAATTGGGGCTGTTTTGATGCAAAACAAACATCCTATAGCATTTGAAAGTAGAAAGCTTAAGGATATAGAGAAGGGATACTCTATCTACGATAAAGAGATGTTAGCTATCATGCATGCTTTTGTGAAGTTCAGGCAAAATCTTGTTTGTGGCAAATTTGTTGTCAAAACGGATCATAATAGTTTCAGGTATTTCCTTAATCAAATTAATTTGAATGACAGGAAACAAAAATGGGTGAGTAAAGTGCAATCCTTTTACTTTGAAATTGAATTTTTGAAGGGAAAAAGGAACATAGTGGTTGATGTTTTGTCAAGGAAACCTCATTGTTGGTCCATGAGTGAAATCACGGCAGATTGGAAGGTCGATATAATAGCAGAATACGCCAAAAATCAGTTTGCTTGTGATATATTTGATGGGAAAAATAATGATGATAATTACTAGGTGGTGGATGATCTCATTCTTTATAAAAACAAAGTTCTTTTAGTGCCTGAATTTGAAGTTAAACGCAGAATTTTATCAACCATCCATGACTCACCACTAGTAGGACACCAAGGGTATTTTAAAACATACAAACAGGTGAGGGAGAAATTTGTATGGAAGGGGTTAAAGAAGGAAGTATTACAACACACTAGGGAGTGCCTCATTTGCCAACAAAGCAAGGCACAACATGAATTTCCAGCAGGTCTTTTACAACCCCTATCCATTCCAAATCAGAAATGGGAGAGTATTTCGATGGACTTCATTATTGGTCTTCCCCCGGTTCAAGGTAAGACTGTTATCTATGTGGTAGTAGATCATTTAACCAAGTATGCCCATTTTTTTCCTCTCCCTACTAAGTTTGATGGACCTTTGGTGGCTGGAATATTTTTTAAAGATGTTTTTAGACTTCATGGGCTACCCAAGAATATTGTGAGTGACAGGGACAGCAGGTTCATGAGTTCTTTTTGGCAAGAGCTCTTTCATTTAGCAGACACGGAACTCACTCCAAGCACCAGTTACCATCCACAAACAGATGGGCAAACAAAAATTGTAAACAAATGGATAGAAGGGTATTTGAGATGCTTTGTTATAGGGCAACAATCAACATGGATTAAGTGGCTTTATTTGGGTGAATTTTGCTACAACACCACTCATCATATGTCCATCGGTATGTCTCCATTTAAAGGACAATATGGCTATGATGCAATCTCATTTATTACAACGAAGTCAAGATATCATGAAAGCACTTAAGGATAACCTTGCACATGCCCAAAATCAGTAGAAACTTTATCCAGATCAGCGAAGAATAGAGAGGTCTTTTGAGGTGGGAGACATGGTTTTTCTAAGGTTGCAACCTTACAAGCAATCCTCCCTCAAAGGGAAAGGCTCGGAAAAATTAAAACCAAGGTTTTATGGGCCCTACACGGTCATATGAAAGGTGGGAAAGGTTGCATATGAGCTTGAACTTCCATCTCAAAGTAAAATACATAATGTATTCCATGTATCTTGTTTGAAAAAGGCTTTGGGGCAGCATATTGTTCCTTCCATTAAATTGCCTCCTCTGGATGATGAAGACAAACTTGTCTTAGAACCAGAAATCATTTTAGAGATACGTGAAAGGAGGTTGAGAAATAGAGTTATCCACGAATATTTGATTCAGTGGAAAGGACTACCTACCGAGGATGCTACGTGGGAAGGTGCAAAAATATTGGAACATTCAAATCTGAAATTGTTTGTGGGCAAGCAATTTGAGGGAGGACTGAAATGTCCCTCTTTCCGTAATAACAGTTTGAAGACCCTTGGCCTATTTGTCTACCGACGGCTAAGGGACATCAACAAGGTAGACTTAAGTCATCTATAAATTATTATTAATTGCCAATATAAAAATAAAATATGTCTAGCACTTATGATAATTTATAGGACTTAATAAAGTAATATAAGTGTTAAATATAACTTTTATGTCCTCTAGGAGTTTTGGCGACTTGCTTTAGGAAGTCATGGGGGTCTTAGGGAAGATAAATAAATAAAATAAAAGACTTTGTATTTCCTCTAAGGAAAAATGTGACTAGGGTAGGATGGGCTTTGTGTGCATTGTGCCTTGAACAAATAACCAATGCTGATTGGTTATACTTTAGGTTTTCTTTTGGGTCCTTTCCCTTGCATATAGAAGCAATTCGACTTGGATGGAAGACTATTCTATCATTTTTATACTTTGATATTTTGGCTTGGAGCTGAAGTGAAATTACAGCAATTTTCTGAGGATGAAAACCCTCATGAAAAGCACTCGGGAGAACGAAAACTCTCTCTATTCTATTGTGGGAATGTTCAGATTTACATCAGCACTCATATGATATTTTATATGCTTAAATCGACTCAATTTGGATGTATTTGCAAGTAATATAGAGTTGGAAAATTTATAATATTTCTAATAGTTATAGAAATATTTGTTGAGGTTTTTGCAAGGTTTCAAATATTTTATCAAGGATTTCCAGTCCCTTTTCCAGCGCTGTTAGTACAAATCAGATTTGGGTATTTTCTTCATCATTAAGGTCAGGTTTTGGTTCAGATTTTGGAGTTCTATCATGCAAAAATATTGATAATATTATCTCTTTCCAAACAACTGAAAATTATCATATTTTATGTATATATTTGAAGTTTGCATTCTCCTTTTCAAATCGCATTTTCTGGGAAATTCAGATCTGCAGTATTAAAGTTCAGTTTTCAGTATATGTCTTGGTTATTTTTATTGCTATCACTTGAAAGTTTTAATCAGATTAGATTGGGGGACATTACAAATACAAACTTCCTCAAATGCTCCCTAAAAATGTGATTCATACAAGATTGGAAAGTGGCAGGAGCATTGGTCAACCCAAATGGCATCACCAAAAATTCAAAATGACCAAAGTGGCACCTAAAAGTTATCTTGTGTACATCCTCATCTCTTACCTTGATTTGATGGTAGTTGGATCTTAGATCAATCTTTGAGAATAAAACAGCCCCATGCAATTCATCTATCCTTTGTATAGGGTACCTATTCTTGATGGTTTTCTTATTTAGCAACCTGTAGTCTACACATATCCTCAATGTCCCATCTTTCTTTTTAACCAACACAACCGAAGAAGCAAATGGGCTAAAACTCGTCCTTATGTGGCCCATCTCTAACAATTCTTTTATCACCCTTTCTATTTCCTCTTTGAAGGCTCTTGGATGACGGTAGGGAGAAGATATTACTGGAGTTGAACCGGGTTCCAACTCAATTATATGTTGAAATCCTCTATCCGGTGGCAAGCCATGAGGTAATTCTGAAAAAACCTTGCTATGTCTATCCAAAATAGAGTGAATATCCACATGAAATGATGGTTGTGATGAAAAATCAGAATTGATACTTACCAGACAACGAGCAGCCCATATAATCTGCCCTCTAGTAAAAGCTCTCTCCATGCTTTTGGCGGTTACTACTTGAGGAAGTCCACTTCTCAAGCCTTGTAATATAACTTCCTTGCCTTGGGACTTAAATCTCAGCTCTATAGTCTTGTAGTTTTGAGTAAACTCACCCAAAGATTGCAGCCATTGGACCCCTAAAACAACATCCGTTTCACCAATCCCAATGACATAAAAACCATCACATACCTTGTGCCTTCCCAATGTAATTTCGAGTTGAGGAATTTTCTTGGAACATGCAAGAGTGTATCCATCCACAACAGTCACATTGAATCCTTGAAAGTCTTCTGCCTTCAACCCCATTCTTGTCACTAAACCCTCATCAATGAAATTATGAGTAGCTCCACTATCAACCAAGGTTATGATCCTTTGTCCATGAAGAACACCCTTAATATGGAAAGCATGATATTTAGGAGCTCCGGATAGGGTGGCCAATGTTCCATCATTGAGTTGTTTTTCTTCTCTTGTTTTCTCTCCTTCTTCTTCGTGATCCGCTCCCTCTTCTTCTCTCCTTCATCATCTGAAATGATCTCAATGTAATGGGCTACCCCCTTTGGAAGGACGGTGGCAATTAGGAGTCCATAGATCCCTACAATGAAAACGTAACTTTTTCCTTCTAAACTCGTTTCTGGACTTTATCTCCTTGTTTTTGTTCCAATATTTCACATTTGTTTTACCTCGAAATGGTTTACCTTGCTGCCCATAGTTTGGTGCCCTTAGCCCACTACATGATGATGCTTTTGGCTTCCCAAACATCCCTTTTGGCTGCCCATACGCTGCTGGTTTTTGCTGCAAGTTTTTATTCTTTGGTACCGTTTTGTTCAAATCAAAAGCCTTCCTAATAGCACCCTGTAAAGATGGTGGGTTGAATGGTTTCACAAGGCCCTTTAGTTGTTCTTCTAACCCTTCCATAAGCAACAACACTAACCTCTTTTCGGTGATATCCGGAACCATAACTGAAATTCTTTCGAATTCAGAAATATATTTCTCAAGTGATCCTTCTTGCTTAAGCTAAGCTAGCTCTCTGAAGTACATATCCGGATCTGTCCTATAAAATATCTCAATCAAACATGAGCTAAAGTCCTTCGTAGTAGTAATGGAACCACGACCTTGGGTAATCAACCCATGGTACCACCATTCATGAGCTATTCCCTCTAGATGTAAAGTTGCAAATTTGAGGGCTTCCTCTTCATACATAGGATTTAAGGAAAGATATGTGTCAAGTTTTTGTACCCAAGCTCTAGCTGAACATTTTTTAGTGCCATCAAAAGAAGGTAGAGTTACCTTCCGTAACTTATGCTCGGATATCCCTCCTTGGTGCTTCTTGTTGGGTCCTCCTGTTTCTTCTTGCATTCTTATTATTCTTTAACTAACAAAAATCTCTGAAAGGTAACATATCTCGTTACTCTAATGTTGAGTTGCATATATTCATCTCCATAGGCCTCCACATCATCCACGTCACTTTGTACCACTTCCTCAACCCGTTCTTCTCTATGGAGAAACTTAGCTTTGAAGGTCATATGTGGAGTGTTGGAAGTATTCCTATTTGCCCCCATAGAGCTGCCCTCTCCTACATTAGTATTTGTATGATTATGAGTTGTATTAGTACCTTGTAAAGCCATAGCCAAGTCATGAATCGAACTAGTAAATGCATCACGCATTTCCCTATGGTTTTCCCTCATTGCCTGTTGTAACTCTCTCTAAAATCTGCTTATAGTCTCATTCATATTGCTAAGAGCATCATTGGGAGGGGGCCTATTACCATGATTTTCCATTGTCACCTTTTTTGGAGTGGTCCTTCTTTGATAAACTATATGATTTTTCGCTGATTGCATTCAAGTTTTATAACTGCAGATTTCCCTCACAGGATGGGAGGAATACTTGCTCTGATACCATTGTATTGCCCCCACTATAATTCTAATTGAAAATCCTCAGAGTATACAAAATGAAACCCTAGCTAGAAATAACACCAAGATTGCCAAACACTAATAATGCAGATTTGCTTTAGACTGGAAAATGCGATTGGGACCGGAGTATGAAAATACCATATAACGCACACACAAAGTATGACAAATTTCCTGATATGCTTCCAGAAGAGATAATATTATCAATATTTGTTGCATAAGATATATATCAATGCCTGAACAAAGGAGTTAAAGTTCAGATTTAATGATTGACAAAAGCTCCAGATCTGACCTGTAGCGTGCAACGCAATGGAAACTGGGGCTTAAAGCTCCATGTATAAAGTACCTCAAATTTATTGCCAAATCCTCTACAAATATCTCTGCATAGCTGTTAGCAAAAGTATAATTTCTCCAACTCTATAATATGGATGAGAATATACCCCAAAACTGGGTCGCTCCAGACATACCAAAATATTAAATTAAATGTGCAGATTGAAATCTTGGGCATTAACATCATAAAATAGAGAGAGTTTCCGTTCTCCCGGATTGACTTCCATAGAGGGTTTTCATCCTCAGAAGTCTGCTGCAAAATTCTTCAGCTCTAAGCCAAGAGTAGTAAGGTTCAAAAGTGATAGAATAATCCTCCCCAAGTCGACTTGCTCCCATATGCAAGAGAAGTGACCCATATGACAACCCAAGGCACAACCAATCAGCAATTGTTACTCTTTCTATGCACTAAACACCCAAAGACATTCCCACCCTAGTCACATTTTCCCTTAGAGGGAATACAAAGTCATAATTTAATTTTTTATTCTTTCTAAGACTCCCCATGACCTTCTAATGCAAGTCGTCAAAGTCCTCGAGTGAATAAAAATTACATTTACTAATTCTAATACTTTATTAAGTCCTATAAATTATCATAAGTGCTAGATATGTTTATTTTTTATATTGGCACTTAATAATAATTTATAGATGACTTAAGTCTACCTTGTTGATGTCCCTTAACCCTCGGTAGACAAATTGGCCAAGGGTCTCTAAACAGTTATTCCGGAAAGAGGGACATTTCAACCTTCCAAAGTAGAGTTCAAATCACATTGTGTAAGCGCTGGAAATACACTAGAACAGTCACAATTCACTTGAAATTTTACCCAACTAGGTACCGTGGTGGCTGCAATGATGGTTCTCTTTAGCTGAAACCTTTCTCCAACTTCTTCTATTAAAGATATTCCTCTTAATTGTGACAACTTGCAGCTGTTTGTGACTGATAACAGCCGTTCGAACAACTTGACAATGCTATGACAACAACAAAACTGATATTTCTTTGCAAAAATCAAAGGTGTGAACAATGTAGGAGCTTTTGAGAGATCTGCATTGACAAAACCATTCTTGTAATTCAGAATTTCATAATCAGTGGCATCAACGGAAACACTCTCCTTAGTTGCATGCTCATCACTATAGTTACTCTAAAAATCAATCTCATATGGTAATGACTCAAACTTTGCAATGCTTGGAAGATTGATATGTGCTTCTAGGGCTAAAACAACCTTAATTTTGGATACTTGGCATTCAACATATAATGCTTCTTCCTTTACATTGTTAAGATAAACATTTTGTTTATCAAAAGTCACACCCTTTTCTATTGAAGATCCTTCACTTTCCACTTGCATGGCGGATTCCTTTATGGGTTGGTCACTAACTTCTTTCAGATCTGAATTTTCTTGCTTCTTGATTTCTTCATGCACCACCATTACAATTGGAGAATTTGTTTCCTTAATTTTCTATAGGTGTTTTGCTTGAGTGGCTATCAACTTAGCGTCCTTAGCTCTTCTTATCCATTTATCACACCTTTTCCAGGTTCCCATTACATCCTCTGGGCTTGTCTGCATTGTGGTTGGTTTCTTTTCAACCACATTCTCTGGCTCTTTTTCTTCCTTCAAGAGAAACTCTTTTGGTTTTGGCTCTTTGGCAGATTCTTGAGGCTTAGATTTTGACCCTTCTTTATTTCTATCTCCATCCATGCCTTTAGATTCTTCTGATATTCCTGCAAATCTTGCAACATTTCTAACATGGATTCTTGTATTGTTCTCATGATTCACAGGCTGGCAAGATCACAACTTTGATACCACTATAATATCGCTAAGTGGACATTTTTAGATAGTTCCAAATAACTTGAAATCCTTAGGGTAGAATCAATAAAAACTGATTTTTATTGCAAACCCTAACAAAAAAGATTAACTGTGCTAGAAAATGATGAGAAATAATTCCTAAACCCTTGAAAAAATATATATTTGTTGAATATAATAACTGTATAATAAATACTGAAAATTGAATTTAAGCCTCGAAATCTAGATTTTTTATTTATGGTTTTAAACTTAGAAAATCAAGAAAATTACAGTTGACCGTATACACCAAAATTCTTGGCAAATGGCATTTTAGACGGATGAAATAGACCAATTGTTGGCCCCAAAAATTGGAAATGATGGCCTTATCCTATTGTAGATGATGTCATCCCCGGAAATCTTCCCCCAATGATGATGTCAGCCTTGGAAGTGATGCCCTATCTTATGTAAATAATGCCCTAGCTGCTAAAACTGATCTAAACTTGCAAAACGCGAATCTAATGCCCAAATGCTACCCCTCGATGGATACCCTAGCAAATATGGATGAAAATTTGATATTTTCTTGACTGATTTTGATGATCTTTATTTCTGAATGATGTCCTAATTATTTTGTCACTCTAAAAGTTGATGTTGATGTTGATGTAGATCTGAAGCCCAACACTGCCCTAGTTGAAATGTGATAAAAATAAGATTTGAAGCCCAAATGTGATTCTTGGATGGAATCACCACAGACAACTGGAGGTTTTTTCGTCCCCAAGCTCTTGTCCATCAAAGGGTTTTCGTCCTTTGATGCTCCAATGGAGGGTTTTTCGTCCTTAGTGGTTAAAAATTGAAGCGGAATGCTCAAACTTGCCAAATCTGGATGAGTAAAAAATACTTCATAAAATATGTCTTGCAAATGATCCTAATGCCCCTTTTTATAATTTTCCTTTAACCTTTTTTGCAAAAAGACACCTATAAAACAACTTCACCTACTTTTATTTTAATTTTGAGTTACTATATCAAAATTTACCTTTATTTTAATAATAAAACATAAGTTGTCTTTTTATGATATAACATAAAGTTTCTTTTTGGCCACTTAAGTTAAATTATTAATTTATTTCCCTTATTAAAATATTTTGAAAAGTTCACATGACAGTGACTGATCCATAGGGATCCAAAATGACTACTTCATCAGATCAACCAGCAACAAAAAACGAAAATGAAGAAACAAAGGTTTTGTTTTTATGTTAACAGAACCGCCGCTCTGTGCAGAGCGGCGGTTACAGAACCGCCACCCAACCTAGGTGGTGGTCCTATAACCACAGCCCAGCCAGGGCGGCGGTCCTGTGACTGTCGGTCTACATTGGGCGGCGGTCCTGACACTTTCAGACAGAAAAATAAAATTCGAAATGAACAACCCCAGAATTGGAAAGGTTGTCTGTGTCTCTTTTCCTCCATGACCTTTCCCATCCTCCAGTGCATGGGAGGACATGAGAAAGGCTATAAATACATGTAGGAAAGAGAGTTTTGATCATCGAAGCATGAAAGCAAGTGAGCAAGGAATTCTTAGGGTTGGAATTGTGTTTGTAGAAGAAAATGAGTTTTGAGGCAGAGCAAACAAGTAATTGGGAGGAATTGTGAGATATTATCTACTTCTCTTTCATACTTATTGTAAATTTTGTACTTATTTGAATTGGCCAATAAAAAGTGGGAAGAAAGAGTGTTTTCCCTTCCCAACTAGTTATCCTCCTTCGGAGGTTTCGAGGATAAAAATTGTTGGTGTTAATGAGTTTACATTCTTTCCTTTCCTGCAATTGTTGATTCTGAGCATAAGCAAATTCATTCACTAGCTATATCCGTCATTTTCTAATCGAAAGTAGAACAACAACGTTTGATTGTGATTCTGTGAACAATTCCAAAGTAGAGAGTTTACAGATCATTTTGGTATCAGAGCCAACAAGTATCCAGGACTGTGGTATTCGTTCTTGGATTTGTATGACTGTGACAAGATCTAAAGGCGAAGAGGCTTTACCTTGCGATCCAAATATTTCTACAAGGAAGTGGAAACAGAGAATTCGGGGACAAATGGAGGAAGAGAACTTAGTCCGTAGAATTGAGATGTTGGAGACCATGATGGATAGGATGTTTAGAAGACAAGAAGAACTTGCAGATTTGCAGAAGATGGCTTCTGTTAAGCAAGACTCCATGGACTCAATGGTTTGAGGCTTAGCCGCAAATTTTGCCATAGGGAGGAGCCACCGTGAGGAAGAATATGGAGAAGAGCTTGAAGAAGAGACTTCAAATGCAAGAGAGAAGGTAAAATATGATCATGCTCCTTTTAAAGTTGAGAGGAAAGTTGAAATTAAAAGCTTTGAAGGACAAGTGAATGCAGAGTTGCTTGATAAATGGTTAAAACAATTAAAAGTCTACTTTAGCGTCCATAATGTCACTGAGGCACAAAGGATCACCTTTGCATGTCTCAAAATGGAGGGACATGCTCTGGTTTGGTGGGAAACCCATCTAGCCACCTGTGAAAAGAAGAAACATCCTATTGTGAAATCTCGGCAAGAATTTAAAGAATTACTTAGAGCTAACTTCTATCCTATTGGCCACAAGACTGACCAAATGATTAAGTGGCAGTATTTTAGACAAGGAAGTGGTCAAAGTGTGCAGGACTATACTACAAAGTTTTGGAGGCAGACCATGTTGTTGGATATGGACTTGGAGGATGAGAAGGATATTCTGACTAAATACTTGGGAGGACTTCACACTCACCTTTGAAGGAAAGTCATCTCCATGAAGCCTAAAGATCTCAATGAGGCGTGTGTGCAGGCATACTATATAGATGATGAAAAGAAGTAAGGAGAAGTAGAGCCAAGGGCAAAGCAGTCGACAAATCAGCAGAAGAAAGAACATGGGAAAACAAGCAACAAAAGTAAGTGGAAAGGGAAAGGTAAACAAGTTGGCACTACTTTAAATAGTTGTAAAGGTCCTAAGAATTTTTGTAAGAACTGTGATATCAATGGTCATACTAACGCTACATGTTGGAAGTTACATCCGGAGCTACATCCGAAGAACCAAACCAAGGACTCAAAGAAGTCCATGACAGCTGTTAAGACAGAAGGGGAGGTAAAAATCGAAGATGACTCTGATGTAGACGAGAGACTTGGATGCACGGCCACCAACATGGACAACCAGGAAGAGGAGATGAGTAGACTATTCCAGATCAAAATCCAGATCAAGAGAACTAAGGTAAATGCTTTGGTTGATACCGGTTCTTAGTCTAACTTGATTTCTAAAGCAGTTGTAAAGAAGCTTGGTCTTGAGACTTACGAGAATCCACACCCTTATCCTTTGGGTTGGGTGAAGAAGGGCGTTGAGATTCAAGTAATAAAAAGATGTAAGGTCAAGTTTGGGATAAATTCCTAGTATATTGATGTATTGGAAGCTAATGTTATTCCACTTGATGCTTTTGATGTGGCTTTTGGGAGTCCTTGTATATCAGGGATGTTATATTTATGAGAAGGGAAAACCGATACAAATGGGTCAAGGATGGGATCAGCTACAACATCTGGGCACACCAGCGTAAGACACAGGTTACTATGGTGAGTGCTAACTAAGCAAAATGACTTATTCAGGCAGATCATAATCAGTTTTGTGTACTTTTGTTAAAGGATAAACAAGATGGGGTAGAAGTTTCAGAGATTTCTAACTAGGGGAAATAGGATTTGGATAGTATTATTCAGTCTTTTCAGGAATTTTTTCAGGCTCCCAATGGGTTACCACCAAAATGGGAAGTAGAGCACGAGATTCAACTGTTGCAAGAGTCCCCTCTACCGAACATCGGGTTGTATAGGCAATCCTTGCTAGAGAGTACCGAAGTAAAGAAACAACTCCAGGAACTAATAGAACAGGGTGTGATACGTCCGAGCACCTCACCATGCGGTTCGCCTATTTTGATGGTGCCGAAGAAGGATGGTTCTTGGAGAATGTGTATTGAATACTACCACGCTTTGAACAAGATCACCATAAAGAACAGATATTCACTTCCCCGCATAGATTGTCTCTTGGACCAACTTCAACATGCCAAATTCTTCACAAAGCTAGATCTCAAGTCAAGTTATCACCAGGTCAGAATGAAGGAGGATATATGGAAGACTGCCTTCAAGACAAAACAGGGTTTGTATGAGTGGTTAGTACTTCCATTTGGTTTATGCAATGCACCCGCTACATTTATGATATTGATGAATGATGTATTGCGGGATTTCATAGATTCACGTGTCATTGTTTATCTAGATGATACCCTGATTTTTAGTGCCACATAGAAGGAACATCTAACTCATTTGCAGCAAGTCTTGCAAGTTCTCAGGGAGAAACAACTACTTTGTAATATGAAGAAATGTGAATTTGCCAAACAATCACTTGTCTATCTTGGGCACGTGGTTGGAGGTGGAGAGCTATCATTCTGAAACTTTTACTTCAGCAATTAAAGGATATTCAGTATATGATAAGTAAATGTATGCACTAGTTCAGGCAATTAAGAAATGGAAGCATTATTTGTTGGGTAAAGAAACTATTGTGCACACTGACCACAAACCTCTCCATTATTTGCAAGTGCAGTCTAATTTGCAACAGGCAAGGCACTACAAATGGATGGGGTTCCTTCAGCAGTTCCATTTGGTGATCAAATACAAGAAGGGTAATACAAACTTGGTTGCAGACATGTTGTCTAGGCCGCCTACATAGGAGAATTTCTCCTGCTTGGCCACTATCTCTCAGATCGAGCTCTTCACGAAGGAAGCTTACGAAGAGGCATATGCCCAGGATAGAGACTTTGGGGTGACATTTCAGCAATTGCAATCCCAAGGGGTTAAAAGGACGGGGATTGAAGATTGTTATCTCAAGGACGGGCTACTCTATCGATGGGGGAAACTTTGTGTCCCTAAAGAAGAAATACTTCTATTGATGAGGGAAGCACATACCTCGAAAGTAGCGGGACATTTCGGTGTTGGTAAGACCCTAGCCCACTTGCAAAGGTACATGTATTGGCCCCATATGCAAGAAGTATCAAAATTTCTACGTGGATGTAAACTTTGTTGTACCAACAAACCTAAGACTAGGAAGGAGGGTTTGTATATGCCTTTGTCAGTACCTACTCGTCTGTGGGAGGACATTTCTATGGACTTTGTAGGAGGATTACCTATGTCTAAACATGGCCATGACTATCTCTATGTTGTTGATAGATTCAGTAAGATGCGTATTCTTATGGCATGTAAAAAGACAGTAAAAGCACATGAGACAACAAATATTTTCTTTGCTAATGTATGGGTGCATTTTGGCTTGCCAAAGTTTATTATTTCTGACAGGGATTCTAGGTTCTTGTGGAAGTTTTGGACTACTTTGTGGGAAAAGATGGATACCAGGTTAGGGAGGAGCATGAATTTCCATCCACAGACAGATGGATAGACAGAGGTTAGCAAATACCCAAGGACTTGGGATGAGTCCTTAGCCTACATTCAACATTCCTATAATTGGGCAGTACACACATCCACTATGAAGTTGCCATTTGAAACATGCTTGGGATATCTACCTACAAATCTGCTGGACATAGCAGTTGGACAGCAGGATGAGGAGGAGACACGAGACACAAATGTGACTAGAGAAAACAAATTCATTGAGAGGATCCAAAAAATCCATCTCAAAGTCAAAAAGAAGTTAGATAAATCTCAAGCCAAGTACAAGGCTAGGCACGATCAGCATAGGAGAGAGCATAAGCTTCATGTTGGAGATGGAGTTTGGCTTTACTTGTGCAAGGAGAGACTACAAGGTCAAGCACGGAAGCTCAAGCCACTACGATATGGACCCTTCACCATATTGAAGCAGATTGGATAAAATGCCTTTTGACTTGATTTGCTGCCATTTATGAGGATGTACCAGGAGTAAATTGTGAGAACTTACACCTATATGAGTCATCCATGCTAGATGAAGATAAAGGACTACAGTTGCTACCTTCTATTGAGGATTACGTCTTGGACTCATGAGGCGAATTGGAGGATGTAGTGTTGCAATAGAAGGTCAGAGAGACTAGGAGAGGTCTGCAGGAGTCTTGGCAGGTTGGACTGAAAGGAAAGACACTAAGGTAGGCCCGGTGGTACTCGAAGAAGCAAGTGAGGGAATTATTTCCTCATCTACTCCCCCACTAAACTTTTGTGGGACCAAAAGCCTCCTAAGCAAGGGAGGTGTGATCCATAGGGATCCAAAATGACTCTACTTCATCAGATCAACCAACAACAAAGAAGGAAAATGAAGAAACAGAGGTTCTGTCTTTATATTAATAGAACCACCGCTCTGTGCAAAGCGGCAATTACAGAGCCGCCGCCCAACCAAGGTGGCGGTGCTATAACCGCAACCCAGCCAGGATGACAGTCCTGTGACCGCCGGTCTGCATTGGGAGGCGGTCCTGACACTTTCAAACGGAAAAATAAAATTCGAAACGAACAGTCCCAGAATTGGAAAGGTTGTCCATGTCTCTTCTCCTCCATGACCTTTCCGATCCTCTAGTGCACGGGAGGACATGAGAAAGGCTATAAATACATGTAGGAAGGGGAGTTTTGTTCATCGAAGCATGAAAACAAGTGAGAAAGGAATTTTTAGTGATGGAATTGTGTTTGTAGAAGAAAGGAGTTTTGAGGCAGAGCAAGCAAGTAATTAGGGGGAAGTGTGAGATATTATCTACTTCTCTTTCATCCTTATTGTAAATTATGTACTTATTTGAATTGGCCAGTAAAAAGCGGGAAGAAAGAGTGTTTGCCCTTTCCGACTGGTTTTCCTCCTCCAGAGGTTTTCAAGATAAAAATTGTTGGCATGTGTGTCCAGCGCTCCCCGTGAGTTTCGTGACATGGACTAACCGCCTCTCGTAGATCCTAACTCTGGCGATTGTAGCAGAGACTAACACCTGTGGGTTTTGGTCTAACGGCAATCGTGGTCCAACAAATGGTATCAGAGCGACAGGTCTCGAGTTCGAAACTCACTCGGGTAACGCTGAGGGGAAGATTGTTGGCATGTGTCCAGCGCTCCCCGCGAGTTTCGTGACATGGACTAACCGCCTCTCGTAGATCCTAACTCTGGCGATTGTAGCGGAGACTAACACCTGTGGGTTTTGGTCTAACGGCAATTGTGGTCCAACAAAAATTGTTGGTGTTCATGAGTTTACATTCTATCCTTTCCTGCAATTGTTGATTCTAAGCATAAGCAAATTCATTCACTAGCTATATCTGTCATTTTCTAATCGAAAGTAGAATAACAACGTTTGATTGTGATTCTGTGAACAATTCCAAAGTAGAGAGTTTACAGATCAGTGACACACGATGATCTTTGGTTGGGGATTATGTATACACCTCATTTTTTATGCTTGCTAACCTTTTCTCTTGTTTAGGGGCTGTTGATGCGTTATCCTCCTGATCGGGTGCCTCAAAGGCCTGTCGGGATTGGGGTGATTGGACTTGGTCACATGGAATACACCATAGCACCTTCGAGAGACATCACTATATTGTCCTTGATGCCATAGTTACCCTATCCTCACTTTGTTTTATACCTTATTCATATGTTACCATCATTATGTCCACTTGTCTCATGCTTGTTTGCACTCATTCCTAGTCTTCCCATCACTTTTGGTCATCTTGGACCTTTGTCATATCTTTGTTATGTTTTGTACTCTCTATTCCCCACCGATTTACACGTTTGAGTCTAGGTTTTCCTCTAAATTTGACAAGATTGACCATGGTCGATTCCGTTAGGCTTTGTAATTTTTACTTTAGCAAGATCGACCACAGTCGATCCCGTTGGCAATATATCAAATCATGACATCACATAGACACATCAGCCATTTTTATATATATTCGCACCTACTTATTGGATTTGAGGGAGTTTTCCTTCTTGCATTTGGGTCACCATAGTGAGCCAGGACCGAAGGTCTTCTCTTCATAATTCCCCTTCTCCACCCATAGTGATACTCTCTTGGTGTTGTTGTCTCTGGGGAGAATCAATGCATCAACGGTGAGACCACAAATAAGTATTTTGGAATGTCCCTTTTTAGGGCTGAACTGAAAAACAATGAAATGACACAAACCCCAAACTGAAGTATTATGATTTTTATACCAGCCAGCTAAAAAATATAATAGTGAATAAAAAATTGATTTTAGGACAAGAAAAAAATAATAATTCATCAAAATATCACCATTAACATCATCTAAAACATGTAGAGGCATTTTAGGAATGTTTGAAGACAATTATCACCCAAGAAATTAACCTCTAAACATAGCTGGAAATTATTTAAATGACAACAGAGGTATGGCTCGCATTAAGGGCTGGAAATGATGTTTCCAAACTCCAACAAATACCAATGTAGCGAGAGATCAACCTTATAAATTAAGAGGAATCTGAATATCAACACAAAATGTCAATTGGTACCCTATAAGGCACTCAAACCCTCCTTCACCCAAGTCACCACCCTAGGAGAGGGTGTAAAGTTGATGTAGAATACCTTGACAAATCTCTCTCCTCCAAACCCTAGTTGCAAACCAACATGATCACCTTATTTGAAGCCTTTGGAACCACCAATTGGAGAGTTTTCGTTCTCCAACTTGAACAAGGGTTTCATCTTCCTTGCTTGCCACACCAAAGGATTTTCACCCTCTAGTGGAATGAAATAGAGCAATTAGCCCCAAAACCAAGTAGAATAAAATTATAATTGGGAAACATGCCCAAAATGAGCCTAAATGACCCCTTGTATATCCTTAAGGTGGCACCAAACCCCATGAGGGAGTTTCCCCCATAACAGATCTCGATAAAAAGCTTGCTTTATTTTTTAATTTTCCTTTTAGTTCCTCCAACCAAGCCGACCTAATTTATAAAGCAAAACAATAAAAGAAAATGTAAATGCTCATGGAAAAGAACTAAAAACATCAAAAAATACTTCCCCTATTCACCTTCTTCTAACCCACGGGAAGTGGAATGAGTTAGAAGTCTTCTAAATGGATTAGTTCAAAAAAGGGGACATTACAGTCCTCCCTACCCGAAATTGCTTGCCCTCAAGCAATCGCAACTCTTTTTCCCAAGTGTCAATGTGCCAAAGTGAAAGAACATGATGTAGTATTTCGATAATCTAGTTCCCATGCCTGTTAAGTGAGAGAACTTCCACAAAAACAAACTTATGCAATGGCTGCCCCTATCTTCATTGAAGTCTCTTGGCAGCCCATGAAGTTTAATGGTTGCCTTGAAGAAAAAACCAGTTCTTGTCCCAATTCTATCCTCAAAAACAACAGTAGCAAATTCTTCCCTTGTACACTCAGCTGTACAAAACACTTTCCAGCCAGCTGCAGGTTCAAACAAAGGGCAAAAAATTGAAAAATGCTGAGCAACAGGACCAACAAAAGCATTTCCCAATGGGGCATCTTCACCATCCATCTCACCCTTGTCAACTATGGTGGAAGAACACTCTTTGATCATTAATTTGACATTCTTTATAATTTATTATGCTACAGTTGCAATCTCATTTGCTCCTTCATTTGTATGGGAAAAGAGAAAACTCAACTGCTCCATCACACCTGTACCTGCACATGGAACAAACTGATTAGAGAAAACATGAGTTCTCTTCTTCTTCATTTCATGCCTTGTAGACATAATGGCCAACTCCCTTTTTTTTCTTGCAAACCTCTCACAAACTTCATACAAGTGATGGTTGTCCAAAAACTCAGTCATGCTGTCCCAAACACAACTGTAATCATGAATTTTTTCCTCAAAAATCAGGATGAAAGTAATAGGAAAACCTCCTATGATAGTTGTAAGCATGTTGTTATTGTTAGCACCCTTTGCCCAAATTGCTAGAAATTCTTCTGCAACTGTCAACAACGGAAAAGAGGCTGGAAATTGCATGGACAACAAGTGAAAAACAAGTATAATTGTTGTCATACTGAATATCCCTTATGAAATCTTGCAAAAAAACATAGTGGGGACTGGAAACACTTTGTTGATGACTAAAAATACCTCAAAAGTGTGGAAAGTATCCCCGCTCATGGCTATCCTCTTTTGTATGACAACAAATAAGATTATAGACAAGTTGGTAATATCTATGACAACAATACAAAATCTTATGACAACATGCTTAGAAATCCAAAAATCAACATGTTTACAACTCACAACCATACCTTCCATGTCCAGCTTAACTCCCAAGCGTGGGACAACAAGATAACTTTCATCTTGTTTGATTTCTAACATGAATTTCATGAGCTAAACATTCATTTTCATTAAAAGACTTTTTCTAGGGGTATGTGAATCAAAGAGGATTTGAAAATGCCCACAAGAAGACTGTTGTAATGAAAATAAAAAATGTAGGGCTTACCCACTAATGTGTTGTCCCCGAAACCTACTCTCAATTTGTTGCAACTGTCGCTACTATAGCTAATTCCACTTGTTCTAATGCCTCAATTGAATGCATCTTAATTGCATGATGACTTCTCTCAATACTCCGGGCAACTCTTCATACAATTGCAATTATGGGATTTAAAGGCTTTCCCATTCTTCCAAGCCAAAATGTGCCCTCTAGCTGTTGTATATTTATGGTGTAAGGAATGATGCGGCCTCTTTGTAGTAACTTATCCTTCACCATGTTGATAGAGAGTGCAACAATGTAATGTCCCCTTTTTCAAATAAAAATTAAAATAAGGGAAATTGGATTTGCACATATGGATTATAAATCAAAATATATTTTATTTGTGCAAATCAAAAATAAGAGAGAGAAATCGATTTACCTTGGGATAATAATTTTTGGAGGTAAATAAATTAATAAAGGAAAGTCGCATTTTTGGAGGATGGTTTATTATTTCTTTAGGCTCATTTATCTATATTTTTGGCATGGGTCGATTCCTTTTGGTCATCAAATTTAAATATTAAATTCTCCTTTGTGTTTTATTTCTAAATCTTGCCTTAGGGAATTAACTTTCATATTGGAGTTTGACTTTCAGGTTATTTCAAATTAAAGATTCTCATTTCTAGGCTATGGCGCCAAAATGGAGAAAGAACATTGGAGATTGAGCAAGAAAAAACTATAAAAGAAGATGATGGGCACCCCTTTTCGCATATTGACGGTTATTATAACTTATCTTCATGCTTAAAGAAGGATGAATGCCCACTAGTGATAAAAAATAAAAGGTGTTCACACCACCCATTGTGAAGTGTGTTCCTTCTTGAGCTATGAAATGATACGTTTTATTTGAGTTTATTTGCATATGTGAAGTCTCCATTGTTGAGAGAGTGTGAGAGCTTGTTTGGAGGGTTTTTGAGCTATCTCTTGATCAATAAAAAATCTGGATATTGCTGCTGGTTTTTCATGGTATGAATCAACTTGTTTAGAGGAGGGTTATGGTGTTTTTGAATGGTTTTTGGCAAAGGGTAAAATCTGAATTGTTCTTGTTCATTATTCTATTGCAAATACACTTTATTTCATGATATTTTGGGCTGCTAATCTTGCTGGAATTTATTCTTAGTAAAGTGATTGGTTTGGAGAGTTTTTCACCATCATTTGGAAGGGTTTTGAAGGGTTTCCAATCTGTTGCATAAATTAATTATTGTAGATTTGAAAGTGGTGATTTTGAGTGTTGAGAAGTCAAAAATAAGGCTGAAATTAATTTAATATTTCTCCCTTAACCCTAGCGACTTGTTTTGCAGATTCGGGGGCAGATTTGAGTGGATTTCTATGGTTTAAAAATTCAAATTATTAGTTCATTTGAAAACTCATAATTTTATCTTTCATTTGCAATTTATTTCATATAAAAAAAGCAAATCTTGAAGGAGATATTAATTTTTGAAGTTTGCAGTCATTTCCAGCATATTTTAATTTATTTTACTACTGCTACAATTTATTTGGTTAAAGAAATGTTAATTCCGACTAATTAGCCCATCTAAACCCTTACCTCGGCTCACTCCAACCCCATTTGGGTTGTATTGAAGCCAACACTAGGTTAGTTGAGGTGAACCTAGTAGGGTTTATCTTCTAAGTTTACTTCCATTGCAAGTAGTTTAATAAAATTTAATTAATATCCCAAAAGGGGATATTGCAAACAAGCCTTATATGCATCCACATAAGTTTTATCATATACCAAGAGCAAAAAATAGGGAATGTAATGGAGGCATTTACCTTAGTCTTCAAGAGATCATCTCGATTCCCCATGCCATTGGATTTGATTTAAACCAACTCTATGTCCATAGCCATAAGTGGTGTTCTTCACCCCAACATTCTTCTTGAAATTTTCTTCATAATGACAAGGATCCTTACATATTTTTGGTAGCTCCTTTTGTGGAGATTCTCCTGGCTGTAATGGCCGTGCTGTCAAAAATGAGTTGTCATATGCTGCCCACATGTTGCTGTTGTAAAATCACTTTCAGATGGGAAGTGACATGTCTTTTGGCCCAACATTTGTTCCTTATGTTCTCCCAAGGTGGAGTTGGGACTTCTTTTTATCCAAAAGCATGTAATGATGATATGACCAATGATATTGATTGTGAATTCAGAAATTCTTCCCTTGGTGAAACTCAAAATAACACCTGGATCCCACACTATTATGCTCAAACAACATTACATTTGGGAAAAAATACCTATGAGCTATTTACCACAAGATGTATCTTCCACCCTAGTGTCCCCAGATTTCACCCTGAAATCTGAGACTACCCCGTGTAAAAAAATTTGTACTTTTAAAATAATGGGTCGTTTTGTGTTTTGATTGTCAGAAGGTGTTTGTATTGTGTCAAGATATTCCCAAAGAGTCATATTAGCCAATTTCGCCAAATACCCAGATACCCAAAATCGTTATACTCTGTCACTGGGGTTTGCCTGCGGGAAATTTGTATTTAATTATTCTGAGCCCCGTTTGAGGCAAATTGTGCTCCGGTTTAACCTTGTTGTGGTCTTACATGTCAATATTCTCATATACCAGTAGGGTTTTAACCAGGAATGAATCCTGGGCTTTATCTGTGACTTCTGACAACATTTTACGTTTTTGGTGTTTTCCCGTTTTGTTTTCTGTGAAATTTATCTAGGTCAATTCCTTTGTCAGTTTAATCTGATTTCTTACTTGGAGTATCTAGAGATCACCTATGGATGTTATGCCAGAAGGAATTTGTCACAGGAGGTCTGGTTCTCTCTGAAAACACGAAGTCATGCACGAAAAAACTTCTTCTGGGCAGGTCGCATTTTTGGGAAAAGAAGATTTTAAGCTTCAATGAGATTTTTGGTAGCAACAGGCAGGTAGAAATTTTGTACCTGCCTAGCAGGGTACTTTTTTCCATGGAAGCAATGCCACTTAAGTCACAATGGGAAAATTAAAGGCAGCAGGCAAGCGGGAATTTCTTACTTGCCTTGCAGGGTGAAAATTCCCATTGTGAAATAAAATAAAATCACTTAAGGCATTAATGGGATTTTCTCACCTGCCTTGCAGGGTAAAAAATCTCATTATGAAATTCAAACAGCTTAAGTGGATCATGGGATTTTGTGGAGCTGCAGTGTAGGGTGAATAATCCCATTGAAAATTAGCTTTTAAAAATAGAAATGGCTTATGTCAAAAAGTGCGACCCCTTTTGGGATAGAAGGGAAACTTTAAATGCATTAATTAATTAATTAATTCTCTAAATTTGGCGCCCAAGCATGAGGAAAAGTCAACAAGGGTGAAGAAGATAAAGGGAAATTAGAATTAGAATTCTAAAATTAAATAAATATTATTTATTTAATGTAGCTCCTTCATGTCAAAAAGTGCGACCCATATGGAAGAGGAATAATACTTTTTTAAGTATTAATTGATGTAATTAATTCCTATTTTTAGTGGATGAGGTCAAAGCACACTGTGAAGCTTAAGTGAACTGGAAATAGAGAGCTAAAATTAAATAAATTTAATTTATTTAATGGCAACCATGAGCATGCACAAAATAAGCGCCCCATTTAAAGAGAAAAACTTGTTAATTAATTAATTAATTGCTAGGAATAGGAGAGACAATTAATTATAGAATGATGAGGGTTATATAAGCGTGGGATGCCATAAGGATGAATTAATTAATTCTTTAGCAAGGAAGTGCATCCCAGACAATTTTGGCGCCCCATTTGAAGAGGAATTTTGCTTAGAAGGTGTATTTACTGCTCGAAGCTTCAAAATTTGGCGCCTAGGTTTGAAGGAGTTTGATTTGTGTCTGAATAATTGTCTACATAGTGGTACAGGTGCTTAGATGAAGTTGATAAAATTCATGCTTGCTTTGCATGCAAACAAAACATCAAATTTTTGGCGTTGCAGGCTTGATACATGCAGATTTTTATAAATAAAATCCATTGTTCATGTTCCATTTGCCATCTTTGTCTGAATTAATTGCAGAAATTCACTATAGGTGCTTTTATAAGAGAAAGGGAGTTTAAATCAATGTCCAATACATTGAACATATCCTCCGAATCTGAAGAAATATCCAGATCTGCACCGGTTGTGAAGAATAACGGCCGAATAAAGAAAAAAAAAATTGCTCAGACAAAGACAGATATGGCCATGGAAAAGAGGGATGAAAAAGAAAGCACAGCAGAGTCATGCATCACTTCTAAGTTTGCTGACATTGGAGATACAGATCTAGGTCCAGAACAACCTCTTTCCGAATTGATTGACAAATCTAGAGCTGGAAAGACTTCCCTCATGCGTGCAGTCAAAAGTAGTGGAATCATTCGAGTTGGAGCATTTCCATTCACAACCCAGTTGCCAGAGTTTGTCATGGAGTGTGCTAGGTCTTACCATCCATTATCCAGATCAGTCTGAGATGCTGCGGGGAAAACAATAATCCGGTTGGACGCATAGTTCATCAATTATTGTTTGAAGATTCCAACACAAAAGGTGGTGACTACTATTAGTATATAGGATACCGGCAACAGATGAGAAAAGCATAAAGTTGACTGCGTGGGCATAATGAACAGTAGATACATGAAGAAGCCCAGATCTCCTTCCAAGTTCCCGAGAACTCTTCCACGATCCAATCTGGTACAAGAGGTGGATGATATTGCCAAATTGTTATGCAAGATAAATGGCGAAACGAACGCTCACAAATTCCACACATGGATGTATGCTTTCATCAGGACCATTGAAATCAACAAAGCAGATTCAATAATCAATTGGTTGGAAATCATTAGCGACAACATTGATGAGAAGCTTCGGAACGTGAGGCATACTTACAGCTTCAAAATGACTTCGTATTTGGTTTATGCAGCAACTTCATAGGGGGATCTTCTCCAAGTTGAATAGATGTGGTGTTCTTTCCAAGAACCCTATTTTCGAGTGCTACCCATAGCTTATTGTACCTGCATGCAAGAAAGATTACAAGGTGGTCAACGATGGATTCTTCTACGGATTCATTTGCAGGTTGGACGACGATCTAAAGGCCAACAAGGTGAGCAAGGAAGCATGGGAAGCTGTGTCCAGGATTGGCAGTATCTTCATCCAGTTTGCGGATTTTACATACCTCAAGGTCACTAGCTTTTCGGGAGAACCAGTTAAGTTGCCCAGATACCCGAGTGATAGATTAGTCATTATGGAGCTGAGCAGACAACTCGTAGAGATGCATAACCTACAGTCGAAACGGCACAAGTCTACAAGCTTCTTCCCGATCATTGTGGGCCATTATAGTTACCAGAGCATTCATAAGGCCCGAGGAATTGAAGTAGAGATGTTCTTTTAGTATGAGCAAGAGTTCTTCCCAGCACGGCTAAACTTTGATCCATTTGGAGTGGCAAGGAAGACAATCTCCCAAGAGTACGCGCACGTGCCTTCATTGGAAGATTTCTGGATGAAGTGCAGAAGCAAGTACGAGGTTAGAAAAAAAGATTGCAGCAGGTTATCAATGCGGCAAGTGTTTGACTTTGGATTAACACAGATACCTGTGGATCTTAAGAATGATGGGTTTGTGTTACTTGACACATACCATCGGGTGGGAGGAGATAGAGTTGTACTTCAGGAGAGCGTAGGTGGCTGCCTTATGATCGAGGAAAGGTCTGCTGCCATTCTGGTCAATACTTCAAACTGGTTGCTGACGAAGGGATATTACCTTGATGAAGCATTGATGAATCAAATCACGGGCAACTTCGGCACAGGAGATTCCCTCAAGAGGAAGCATGAAGGAGAAAGCAGCAGAAGGCTAGAAGATTAAAGTGCACAGAAGGTCTCATTCGAAGGAGAAGATCACTTCTACTGCTATGGTGTTAGTTCCAACTTCTCCAGCATCAAGTACTTCACCGACTGTTGCATCTCAGCAAGATACTATCATTCCTCCGTTGAATCCGAAAACATTCATCTTTTCTCCTTAGCCACTCCATTCAGTGCCTCTTCTTGAAGAAACGTTGAAGTTGCAAATAGCAAAATTTGAAAGAGCCTTGTCTTTGGATAGTTCAAAAGATGACAGCCACAACACTGTAGCGGTTTTAGATGGAGAGGAATCAGAACATGAGATAGTGGTACACTTGGCAACTTCTCATTCTCCGAGAAGTAATTTCTCATAATGGTTGGCTTCGCGGTTGGTTCCAGAGGCTAGAGAGGAAATCAACTTGGAGGAACACGACTTGCAATTGCTCCTGAATCTAGGCAGAAAAGACAGAAAACCTAAATTTGCTAAGGTAACTTCAAGGTTGATCATTGAGAAATTGGGACAGAAGTTCGCTGAGATGTCAGTTCTGGTAGAAGGGAAGGAGGACGAGTTCACAGCAGAAGATATAACATTAACCAGAGTACCCATAGGTCAAGCCACCACAGAAGGATTGAAGCAGGACACGCAGACATTGATTGATGCTCTATTCCTTAGGCTTGACAAAGAAAAGGTGGAGAAACTTGAACTTCAGAAGCAGGTATCTCAGTTGTGCGAGATCATTGCCAAGGTTGCTAAATCTTCCACTCAGCCAATTTCAGCACAAAAGCAGGTGAGTGATCATCTGATGCAAGAAGTGGAAGATGCGAGTAACTAGGTTAAAGCTATCAATATATGGAAAAGTCTTATCATTCGTCAAGCTTCTGTACAACTTGGAGAGGTTTCAGCCCGCCTAAAAGTTATGAAAGATGCATCAGATCAGCTGAAACAACTGGTGACAAGCACGATAGATATGAACACAGTTGCTGAGAGTAACCTG
This sequence comes from Taxus chinensis, assembly GCA_019776745.2. Taxonomy (NCBI): domain Eukaryota; kingdom Viridiplantae; phylum Streptophyta; class Pinopsida; order Cupressales; family Taxaceae; genus Taxus; species Taxus chinensis. Next base: position 41,277,257 of record CM034146.1, on the reverse strand, counting down.
AGTACTTTGGCCGAAATAAATAAGCTGCCAAGAGAAGTGTTGATTGCGGAACAGATTGTGCCTGACGGATCAATTGAGAAGGGGAAGCAACTTGAATTTGCAGTATCTTTCCGTTTGGAGATCTACAAAATTACGTTGAAAAGGATGCAGGCACTTGAGAGTATGGCATCATCTTTACCAGATAATGTCATTGCTTTCACTAATGAGGAAGTGGTCGAGAACGTTACTTCATACACAAGGACCATTCGTAGCAAAGTACCTAATTCCCTGGAAGGATCTCTTCTGATGGTACAAGGGAGATTGATGGAGTTGTTAGGCCTTTCACGATGAATTCCATCAGTAAACTGGTGGCACTACAGTCAGATATTGAAAAGTTCGGGCCTAGCTTGGAGGATGTGGAAGCGTGTATTAGGGTATTGAACGAAGGCTTGTTGCAATTCAAGACAGAAAAGGAAGTTGTGGCTAAGACAAATGGGAAGATGTTGAATTACATGTTCGACAAGTATATTCAGTATCAAAACAAAAAGATGTAGATGTTACAGCTGACATGTCTTTCTTCTTCTATTCTTTCTTCTTCTATTTTCCACGTTCCTGGATGTAATTGTAAAACTTTTAAATTATTGGTTTTGAAACCATTACTTTATGTGGAACGATTCTATTAGTTGAGTGACAGATGTGTATAAGTTTGAATATGGACCCGGATGCATGTCACTTGAAGAGGAATTAGAGGGGGATGATTGTCAGATGTTATCTTTACTTTTTGTTTATGTTCCAGTTTAGTTGAGTTTCCCATTTGTATTTTCCCTTATACATTCTATAAGTAGAAGAAGAACCTTCGGGTTAATGATCAGAATTTGTAAGCAGCATTCGTGTTCCAGACTTTGTGTTGAAACCCCAAATAGCTATTTGAAGCAAAGGAATACAAAGGAGCAGATTTTCGGAGAACTTTGTGTCACGGTGCATTTTGTTTCTAGCTTTTGTCTTAAATCTACTTATAAACTGTGTTATTTTAGATTTGGATCTGAAGGCTGCCTTTGTTTATAATTTTGTGCGTTGATATCTATTGGTTCCGTCTATGTGCATGCAATCAACTCTGTTATCTATTGATTGGGTTGCACATCTTCCCTATTTTTTCCCTGTGTTTTATTATTTCTTTCTTCTTTAAATATTTTTTTCTTTAACAACTGCTTACTTGCTGCAAAACTATACAGCTCTGGTTCATGAGCTGCATGGTTAAAGTAAAACCCCCAAATAGATACTAGCATATTTTATTGACAAATCTGACATGAGAGCCTCACCGGTAAATGAGGGAGATTTATCTCATGACTGCCTAGGTTTTCAGCTATGCAGAAAATCTAGCCAACACACCCTCTCAACTTTCCTAGCTGCTTGTTCATGATGATAAAAATATTGCAGCGACATAGGAAGGATCAACAAATCTGAAATGTGATTTATTATTATTATACCTTTGGCTGCCAATAAAAATCTTGTCCTCCTTTGATGAGGTGGGGTTCGTGGAGATACCTCCAACCCTTCTATCCTCATGATTCCCAATATTTTTTTCGATCGCATGACTTTGTTCTGAAAATCATTCAATGAAAGCTCAAAGGATGGTGCAAGTTCCTTTAACTTGAACCCGTCGTATACAACAAGTGCTTCAACTTCATCCACATTTTGTTGATGCATGCATGAAACCTTTTCATGGTTCTCTCTAAGGCCATAAACATCATCTACTTGCTTCATGTAGATGGTTGTTTTGAAATTTCCAGCAAGTTGTACTTCAAATTTCACATTTGGCAATTGAGCTTCAACCACCAATTTCTCTTTACCAGCTTGCAGATCTGATTTTTCTTCCTTCTTTGGCTCAAGCTCCATGATTTTTCCCTCTTCAACTTGCACGGTGGGTTCCCCTATGGTTTGTTTCTTCTCCATTACTTGTAGCCCTAATTTTTCTTCTTATGTATCTTGTGACCTAGGCTTGGGATTTGATCTTCCCTTGCTTACTCCTATGAACTCAGCAAATGACATGGTGTCACAATTTTTTTCTGGAAGAGCCCTATACTCCTCATACTATGTGGCAATGTTGTCCACTTTGGACGACTGAGTATTATTGACTTCCTTTGAAGAGCTCCTTCCACCATTCGGATCTTGAATAGTATGAATCAGTTGAGTCATTTTATTGGCCAATCTTTCTTGCCCTTGGGCAAACCTCTCAACCCTAACATCATCAAAATGTATGTTTTCCATTTATCTGTTCTTTCTGAATGAAACCCTCTAGGTAAGGAGAATCTATGCTCTGATACTGATTTAATGCCCCTTTCTAGCATAGTTACACAAGGATGCCCCCCCCCCCCGAAATTCCAGGGGTCCCAGACGTTCCGAGGACGCCGAAATGTTTCCTCCATGTTTTTGAACTTCTAATTTGCAAGGGAAACGTCTTGGGGACGTTTGACAGATACAAGAAACGTCCTGGGGATGTTTGGGACGGGAGGGCGATGTTAGGGATGTTTGAGAAACATCCCGGGGACGTCCAGATGTCCCCGACGTCAACAACACATTTTAAACACTTTTTTCTCTAAAACAACTATTTTCACTTTTTTATTTTAATTAATTTCTTTGTTGTTTTCTATTTAAAAACATTACCGGTGGACTGTGATATATGAATACAAAAATTTTCGAGCACAAATGCACATGGTGGACTGTCACAACATACTATGAAAACCAACAACATACATAGTACATACTAATATTAAAAATTATATGAACACATATCTGTGTAACTGTATCTTTGTAACACATATCTTTATATGGATGTCTCGACGTGGACTGTATGCACATGGTGGATTGATATATAAAAAATGAACTGCTATTCATAAAATTTCTAAAATTTATATGTATATTTATGAAATAGCCATCCCCCCGCCGTCCCGAAATTTTGGAAATTTTTTGCCATCCCGAAAACTCTATCCCCACGTCCTGCCATCCCAGAGTCTTAGGTAACTGCTTTCTAGGGCTGATTTTGAAAATAAGGGTTTTGCCACAAACCCAAATGCAAGAATTTAGATTTTTGGAATAGTAGTGATCAAACATTAGACGCCAACTGAAATCACACCTTTAGGGTATCAAAAACCAACTTAAAAAATTAATAAAAAAGCTTCTAGGGCTGTGAACTGTACCAACACTTAGGAGCAACAATTCTCATGCAAAATATAACAAAAAATAATATAGAACGATCAATCAACCATGTGGAAATTATTCCAGCCAATGTACTTCATAAATTAGGGAGAAATAACTGCCAACACACAGCTGGAATTATTAAAATAATCAGCATAAGTATAGTCCACAAAATTAGATGAAAATGAGGTCTCCAAACCCCAATAAATACCAAAGAAGTGATAGATCATCCTTATAAATCAGGAGAAATTTGAATATCGACTTGAGACACTAAAATGTTCCCTAGAGGGCACTGAAATACTCCACCCAAGTCACCTTCCTAGGAGAGGGTGCCAAATTGATGAAGAAACCTTGATAACTCATCTTCTTCAATGCCCTAGCTGCCCAACCAGCAGGATATTGAAGGCCTTGGAACAACCAAATTGGAGAGTTTTTCGTTCTCCAACCTTCAACAAGGATGGGTTTTATCTTCCTTGCTTGTCACACCAAAGGAATTTTGCCCCTTAGTTGAATGGAACAGAGCAACCAACCCTAAAACAAAATAGATAAAATTATAATAGCAAAAAACATGCCCAAAATGAACCTATGCAACCCCTTATATTTCCATATGGTGGCGCCAAAAGTCTCTAAGGAAGAATTCCCCAAGACCGACTGCGATAAAAAGCTTTATTTTATCTTTTAGCTTGTCTTAAAGCTCTCTAACCTAGCCAACCTGCTTCATAGGAAAAATACAAAAGAAAAATATAATTATTAATTAAAGAAAGACTAAAATATAACCCAAGGAACTCCCTTGTTTATCTACTTCTTGACCATGGGAAGAAGAATGGGTAAGAAGCCTTCAAATGGAATAGTTCAAAAAAGAGGACATTAGGTTGGCTCATACAAAATGAATTATATCATTTGCTAAATTAATAGCCTTTCCAGTAGCTTCTATGCTAACTTAATAGCCTTGCCGGTAGATTGACACCTATTTCAACTTTGTGGCTATTAAGGCCAATTGCAGTCTTGAGCTACTAAAGGAGCCATATATTAGTCTTCAACTACCGAGGGAACCAAATATCATTCTTGAGCTTCTGAAGGAGCCATATATCAATCTTGAGCTACTGAGGGAGCCAAATATCAGTCTTGAGCTATTGAAGAAGCCATATACCGATTCTCTGTGTGTGATAAGATCATTGAACCTTTGTTATAAGTAAATAACTATGCTTTGAATTTGTGTGCCAAGTATATAAATCTGTTTTGAATCCGTGTGCCAAGTATATAAGTCTGTTTTGAATTTGTGTGACAAGTATATAACTATGATCCAATCTTTGTAAAACAGGACCAAATCTGTTATGAACTCTGTGCAATGTGACCAATTCTCGTCTGAATTGTGAAAAACTCTGAGCTGAACCATGTGAAACGTGATCAACTACGATATGAACCATGTGAAATGTCCCCAATCTGTCTAAATCTATATACTCTTAGTTGTAATTTGTATGAAATTTTGAATAAGCCCTTAATATGCCTGCTTTTGAGATGAGGGAAGTCGCTATGTGTCACTCAACTCAAAAGAGAAAAGTGGTTAATTGTATCATGTGCAAAGACATATAAACATAAACCATATAAAACATGTGTACTAAACATGGTAGTATAAATCAACGTGCATAGGATGTGATTATTATAGAACAAACATGTTGTGTGATCTTGAGAGTAAGAATATAGTGAACATCATCACAAATCCATATGAATTAGTAGTTATAGTCTAAGTCACAAGGTTGGAGTTCACATTTATGTTCAACAAGGATAACGTTTGGTTCAAGTTTTCCAAGGGATAAAGTTCAAGAAAAAAAGTCTTGAAGTTCAAACAAAAAAATTGTCATTTTTATTTTTTGAAAAAAATGCATAAACATGTTAGAGGGATAAAGTGGAGAGAGCATTTTGCCCACTACTTTCAATCGTTATATGTATATATACACACATTTGTAAAATAATGCAAAATCGTGTCAAAAATTTCCCATGCAAAATTAATCGATAAAGTTCGAGTTCATGTTCGAGGAGAGTAAAGTTTGGAAAAATTTGAACTTTTTTGATAAAATTTGGAAAACCTTGTGACATAGGTTATAGTGTAACAATATAAATCAAAGAGTTATGTTAGCATACACATGACTTGACACCAAAGGATCCTTTGGGACTCCTGACTTGACATGACAAGACATGACACAATGAGGCCGCCACAAGATTCTTGACTACATGACGACATGACATTGTGATGACATGATCGATTGATGGTTATGTCACTGACAAGCACATTGTAAGCATATAATTTGAAACATGTAGGGAATCTTCATTATACTTGTAGAATCATGGAACCTAGAGCATAGGCATGTCATAAAGCATAGACGTGTGAAGCAAGTATATGCCAAACATATATGTGCTAAGCAATGTCTGCGAAACAAGTATGTGATGAACTATATATAGGAGCACAAAGCCTACTGTAATAAGATAAGTGCATGTGATAAATCGATTTAGAGCATAGAATAAGCAGTAAATAGTAAGCATGGAGCATGTGATGTCAATATTTAGAAACAAGCAGTGTAGTCATTTAATGTAGCACAATACAATATCTAGTTTAAAGCACATGTTGTCAAGTATAAGTCAACATGAGATATTTAGTAAACAACCATAGTTACCTAAGTCTCGGGGACGGGGGGAAGGGGGTACAGAGGGATGGGATTTACGGGAAGGCAAAAAAATTCCCAAGTTTTGGGAATGGCTTTTAAAATAATACATAAAAACTAATATTTCAATATTCCAACTTTTTCAATGACATTTAGGGATTTAAACTGTATTTAATGTATTTTAGGTACTTTCAAGATTATAACATCTTTTTAAAAGTAAAAACATCATAAAACTTTTGAAAGATTTAAAAAATTGGGAAAAATCCCCAAGTCCCTGAAATGTTCGAGATGTTCGAGACATCACTAAAATCTAGGGGACGCATCTCGGCGTAACACTGTAAACAACTCTATATCACCAATGGACAATGATGCAGAAGATATAACTTGACAATAATGTGCGTAAGATACCCCTAGTGTAAGCATGCCCCCAATGTGGAAGGTGGCGCTTTGGTATAGGACTCAAGGAGTCATGAAACATATGTGTATGTCCATGGAAAATATCTATCCTGTAGCTAACTCATGTATACCATTAAAGTTTAGTGCGTAGCGAAATAAATAAGTAAATTTCTAAAACATGATAGCCTCAGTGTCCGAGTCTAGATAGTAAAAAAACAAGTCTCATACAGGTCCTAATTTTGTATTTTTGGAGTGTTTGAATGTTTTTTATGTTTGCTTGAATATTTGAATTGTTTTGTATTTACTTGAATATTTGAACATATGAATAAAGTTGTGTAATATCCCACTTCCGGGATCAATAGAAAATATGCAAACAACCAACTCTCTAACACTCTGATCAACTGGGAATAGCAAAAGCTCAATCAGCACTACTTGAACCAGTTGAGTAGATGACTCAATAAACCCAATAATAGGGGTTTAATGGCCTCTAACAAGCGAGCTCATACAATATTAACTCACAATTAAACTCAATAGGACTTAGAAAATCAGATTGCTTCCCATAAATATGAAGATCAAACACCGCTGCAAAAGAGTTCCCGACCTGGTCTAAATCTACCCATACAACCTACTGAACATTCATCTAAAGATTATTGTAACTAACATCACCCAGATTGCTGTTATTAAGTATTATACAAGCACAACTCAGCTGCAATAAAACACTTGGGGTTACTCTCAAATGCCTTCACACATATCATTGCCAGGTATGTCCATTTAGATCATTGGAACATGTATTCTCCCCTTCCAGTCATTCAATATTTTACCACAAACAAACACATTCAGATCGCTGCCCTAAATGGCTCAAAACATTATGAAAATAATAGCTAAGATCAAATAAATAGTGCCATACAGTCCGTTGATCTTTGGAGGTTCAAAACATACATTCAAACATTCAATACCTTCCCCAATGAAGTCGCTGATCCAAGGAAAAACACAGCAGCTTCATTCATACCCAAATCAGATCACAACCATATCAAATACTAACACAGATTTACCTTGGAAAGAGATTGCTGCAACAGAGATATATTATCATGCATATGATAATCGATTCAGGCTAGGGATACCATGACCCAACAATAGAAACAACTCTGCAGATTGCTGGTTATCTTAGAACCTCCATATGTATTCTAAAACATCCACAATAAGTCGCTGGAACTATTAAATAACAGCTATCCATTCATGGGTATACATATACTCCAAACAAGTAATGAACATGCGATGTTTACCCCAAATCCAGATGCCAAACATGCCCAGGCATAATCGCTGCAATAAATAGACTAAAAAGAGGTATGCAAACAGACCATAAACAACATTAAAGGGATTCGCCAAAGTCAATAGAGATCACATCACTAAATCGATTTGCAAAGCACATAAAAAATACTTTTATCTGATCACAAACCAGCTGCTACAGTGAATCGCTACAGTAAAAACCTGCAGATTTCAATGGTAACCCTCATCTAAAAAGTCACCAAAGCCAAAGACATGGATCTCACTTGAGATTGCACAAATAGCTTCTTCAAATTGATCTTCAATAACCAGCTACAAAGATTTCCCAAGCATGAGAGAAAGAAAACATCAATGGGCATGCATCCCAACTCCAAGCATGGAGCACAAAATAAATATTATCAAAAACATAACATAATAATGATCCTAGCACTCCTTTTATAAGAAAGGAGGCACAAAATTCGAAATCCCTAGGAGAGGGAAATTATTAAATAAAAACAATTTGTTTTCCCTAGGTGTGGCGTCCCCTTTTCAAAGGGTGATTTTATCAATAAAAGCCACCTAAATATTTATTTAATTAATTCCCCATTTAATTTTTATATTTTGGGAATTAAATTAAATAATTTTTATAATTAAATAATTAAATAATTATTGCTCCAGGCAATAATATTTAATTATTTAATAAAAATGTTCCCCTTGCAACATCTCGAAGCCCACGGGGAAGTATAGGCTAAAGGTCTTCAGAAATGGGGACATTACAAAGGAAATTAATCACTTCAAATATGAAGTTAATTTAATATCCCACTTTTGTTGACGCCCCACTGTAAGCTCTGATACCACTGTAGTATCCCCTTGTAGGATATTAATAATTTATTATTAATTACTTGCATAATAAACAACTTAGAAGATAAACCCTCCTAGGTTTACCTCAACTAACCCTAGTGTCAGCTTCAATACAACCCAAATAGGGTTGGAGTGAGCCAAGGTGAGGGTTTAGATGGACAATCCAGTCGGTATTTATACTTCTCTATCCAATATACTTTGCAGAAGTAAAATAATAAATAATACTGCTGAAAATTAACTGAAACTTTGAAAATCCATAACTTCCAAAATACTAGCTCTTTTGAATTGAAACCAAGTGCAGTAGAAAGGGAAAATTATGAGCTTCTATTCACAGTAAATATCAGATCTTATCATGCACTAGAAACCCCTCGAAACAGCCCCCAAAATCCTATACCCAGTCGCTAGGGTTAGGAAAAAATCTGCAACATAATTCCAGCACTTTTTTCTTTACTTTAAGAGTCAATAAATGTAGTTCCAGATCTGCAATTAATAAATATAAAACAACAGATTTATAATTACTTCAAAATCCCTTCCAAACACACTTAGCACATGCCCACACAAGTCGACTTCATTGAGTAAAAACCAGCAGCATATAATAAAAGATATTCAACATAAATCACACTCCAAACCCTCAAAGCAAACTTATATCTTCTCCCAAAAATGACGCCTTATATATAGAGAGAGAAATGAGTGCAAAAACTTATTACTTCAAGCTTATATGGGCACACACACTTCACAAATGGTGGTGTCAATAAACACCTTTTGTTTTGATCATAAGTGGGCATACATCCCTTCTTCAAGCATGAAGATAAGTTTTATAAACCGTCAACATACCAAAAAAGGAGTAACCACATCTTCTTTTATAGCTTTTGCTTGCACATCCTCCAAAGTTCTTCTCCATATTTGGCACCATCATTTAGGACGAAATCTTATTTAAAAATGTACATGTAAATCACCAACAACAAATATTAAATGCATAGGGGTTTTAAAAGGATGCTCATATGGGTCGACCCATGCTTAGGAATAATCACTTTGTCTCAAATATTAATTATTAAATGCTTCCAGGAAAATGCGACTTGCCTAGTCACTTGATTTACCTTTTAAAAAGTATTTATTATCTCAAGGTGAAGTCAAACTTCCCCCTTTTATTTCAATTTGCACAATTTATAAAATTTTATTTTAAAATTACATGTGCAAATTGATTTTGTCTTCTTTTTAATTTTTTATAAAAAGGGGGGACATTACAGTACTCCCTTCCCAAAATTGCTTGCCCTCAAACAATTGCATACATGGCTGGTCCATTTCTTCTCCCATCCCATCGGGGCTTCTAAATAGTGCATCTGTAGCTACATTATTCTTCCCCTTTACATACTCAATGTCAAAATCGAAGGCCTGCACTTTACTTACCCATTTCTGCTGCTTGTCATTTAGTTCTCTTTGGTTAAGAGAAAACTACAAGCTATTATGATCAGATTTAATGACAAACTTTCCACATACCAAATATTGTCTAAATTTACTCAAAGCATGCATGATTGCCAACATTTTTTTATCATACACACTATATCCTTTTTCATGCTCTTTTAATTTCCTACTCTCGAAAACAATGGGATGTCTTTCTTGCATTAGGACAGCCCCTATTCCTTCACCCGAAGCATCACATTCTACCACGAAAGGTCTAGAAAAATATGGAATTGCAAGAACTGGACAAGAACACATTACCTCCTTTAATTTTTTAAATGCTTCTTGGGTTGGTTTAAACCATTTAAAAGCTCCTTTCTTAGTCAAATCTGTCAAAGGAGCTGCAAATCGTGAGAACCCTTTAACAAATCTCCTATAATAACTACAAAGACCACAAAACCCTCTTAGTTGTGTGAGAGATGTAGGGGTAGGCCATTCCATAATCGCTGCAATTTTCTGTTTGTCAACCTGCACACCATTAACACCAATAACATGCCCCAAATATCCAATTTCTCTTAAACCAAACTCACATTTAGATTAATTTGCAAAGAAAGAATGTTGTTCCAAGGTGGATAAAACCAAATCCAAATGTGTCAAATGCTCTTCCCAAGTTTTGTTATACGCAAGGATGTCATCAAAGAACACTAGCACAAACTTTCTTAGATATTGACTAAATACATGATTCATGCAAGATTGGAAAGTGGCTGGCGCATCAGTTAATCCAAAAGGCATAACCAGAAATTCAAAATGCCCAAAATGGCATCTAAAAGTTGTTTTGTGCACATCTTCTTCTCTTGCCTTTATCTAATGGTACCTGGATTTGAGATCTATTTTTGAAAAGAAGGAAGCACCATGTAATTCATCAATTCTAGGAATGGGGTACCTATTTTTGATAGTCCTTTTATTCAACATTCTATAATCAATGCACATCCTCAGAGTACCATCTTTTTTTTACCAAAACAACAGAAGATGCGAATGGGCTAGAACTAGGCCTTATATGTCCCATCTCAAGAACCTCCCTAATAGTCTTTTCAATTTCTTCCTTATAAACTCTAGGATGGCAGTAAGGAGTGATCATAACGGGCTTAGTATCCTTAGTTGAACTCATAGATGCTCAAAGGTTGGAGTACGGTTCTTTGAGCCCAACCACAAGAGATATGTTGGGATTTGATGATTTTTGTGCCCTCAAGTTGGGCAAGAAGTCAAAAGGGCTCCACAAGCAACTACATAAGAATCTTCAACAAAGATTGGGAAAAGTTTCACTCCCCAACTTTGATGGTTCTAATATGATTAAGATAAGAGCTTGGTTGCAAAAGATGGAGACTTACTTCTCCCTCAATCCCATGCAAGAAGAAGAGGCCCTCAAATTTGTTACCCTCCATTTGGAAAGTATGGCACATGAGTGGTAGTTCCATGATATGCACACCCAAGGTCATGACTTGATTCACACAATGGAAGAATTTAGCCGAAGGATCATGGAGAGGTTTGAAAGGAAGGACCCGGAACTTCATTTTAGAGAATTATCCCAACTCAAACAAGTGGGAAATGTTGATGAGTATGTTACAGACTTCCAAAGAATTCCAGTCATGGTCTCCAAAGTTAGTGAAAAGAGGTTGGTTGTCCTCTTTACGGAGGGTTTGATAAAGCCTCTAAAAGGTTTGGTAAGAGCTTTTAACCCTATGACTTTGCAAGATTGTATTACTAACGCTCTTGATTTAGAATGTGCAGCTTATAGAGGGGCTTATGTGCCTAAAGGACATCATTCTAATACCTCACAAACGCTGCCCAAGAGTGAATTCAGAGGACAGCCAAGGTCTGATTTACAGCATCCCCTTAAAATGCAAGGAGGGCAAACCCTAGGGCCATCAAGAGAAGCCTCAAGAAGACTTCAATAGAAGTGGGATATTAAATTAATTTCAGATTTGAAGTGATTAATTTCCTTTGTAATGTCCCCATTTTTGAAGACCCTTAGCCTATACTTCCCCGTGGAATTCGGGATGTTGCAAGGGGATACTATTTAATTTTTTTATTTATTTGATCTTCATATTTATGGGAAGCAATCTGATTTTATGAGTCCTATTGAGTTTAATTATGAGTTAATATTGTATGAGCTTGCTTGTTAGAGGCCATTAAATCAATCATTCAATAAATATCCCACTACTGAGATCAATGCAAAATATGCAAATCAACTACTCTTCAACACTCCAATCAAATGGTAATAGCAGAACTTAATCAAAACTATGTGAACCAAACACCTAGATGACTCAATAAACCCAATTTAAAGGGGTTTAATGGCCTCTAACGAGTTGCTCACTCACAGCTGAAACTATACTCCTTAGAAATCAGACTTCTTTGATCAATGAGTTCATGCAAACATACTCTAGAATCAGCCCTTTGAATACATAGGATCATACAACTATCAACTGCCAATGTGAGGATGTTTCAGTCATGCAATCAACTATGGATCACTCCCAAAATCATGCTAAAAACAGATCTCTATACATAGTATAAATCTGCCATCAATGGGTATATATAATCCACTACAGGACGCTGTCAAAAAGAAGGTTAAAACATGCATACAACTCAGGTTATCTTCCTCATATAGTTCATTGTTACAAATACCTTCAGAACACCTTAATAACATGCAAAATACAGTTCGCCATGCATGGTAGAGACCAGCTACAAGAGGACATTCAGACAAATAAGATTCACTGCCCCAAAATATATCTGCTTCACGCAAATATGAGCTTCAAACAAGGTCGCTAACACTGGAATATTTCAGCCACAAGAAGACATGCATTTGAACTATAATTCGCTGCCATGAAGGGACTCAAACACCATAAATCATGCATTAAATCAGCTCACTGAGTACAGGATTAAGCAGCCAACAAAGATGAGGGAAAATCAGATTGCTTTAATGAATGGGCATGAGAGAAAGAAAACATCAATGGGCATGCATCCCAACTCCATGCATGGAGCAAAAAATAAATATCATCAAAAACATCATAATAATAACGATCCTAGCACTCCTTTTATAAGCTAGGAGGCACAAAATTCAAAATCCTTAGGAGAGGGAAATTATTAAATAAAAGTAGTTTGTTTTCCCTAGGTTTGGCGTCCCCTTTTCAAAGGGTGATTTTATCAATAAAAGCCACCTAAATATTTATTTAATTAATTCCCCATTTAATTTTTTTATACTTTGGGAATTAAATTAAATAATCTTTATAATTAAATAATTAAATAATTATTGCTCTAGGCAATAATATTTAATTATTTAATAAAAATGTTCCCCTTGCAACATCATGAAGCCCACGGGGAAGTATAGGCTAAGGGTCTTCAGAAATGGGGCCATTACAAGTTGACATGCTAAGGGCTTTGGGCCTCGAGTTGAAGACAATAGAAGAATGAGGATGGGGTCGTGGGTAATTATGATTCCCTCAACAATTATATTAAACCCATGAAATGTGTTACATCATTGGATTGTGCATAAGTGTCAATATCGAGAGTTGGTTTCATAAGAATGAGCAGCGATGAGCCAAGTAAAGATCATAGTAGAAGAAACAAGTATCTTTCAAAGGATCTATGTACAAGTAGTCTGTGTGTTTCAATGCGAGCAAGAGAAGCATAGAAGGGCTATCCTATGATCCCATCAATGGGATGATTGTATTTATGCCCTGTGTCACTTGGTGCAAAGTGCATGCTATGTTGGCGATGGGTAATAAGTATAGTTGAATCATCATATAAGTCGAAGAAGTGCTCATGTGTAGTATAGCATTATGAACTATTCATGTCTAAAATATGTGAATTCTCAAGCCATGGGTGACGACTAGCTATAGTAACTTGTGGCCTCCGCTGTGTGTCGAGAGAGTGCATTGGTTGCTCATATGGGTCATGCTTGCAAGGCTTCTGTACTACTATGCATTGCACATGGTTATGCAACATAGGGTAAACTCTAGGAAAAGATGCCATCAAGGCTTAATCAAGGTGAGTTTGTATGGTTGACTGTTGTAAAATTTGTGTAGGAGTAGGGTCAAGTATCTATCGAGGTTGAGGCTGAATGGGTTGTGAAGGTGACACCTGAGTATAAGATCATATAAGGTTGGCCGAAATGGTAATAGGTAGTGTGATAGGTTGAAAGGGATACTCATAGGAGACACTTGGGACTTTAACCACTGCATTGTTGTGTATATACTATAATACCAGTGTAAAATTGAGGGGACGACTCTTGTAACAAGAACCCATGAACATCCAAGTAACTAACATATTGATTGTGTTGTTGGAAGGTAATACTATAAATCATGTGCTAGTCGTCTTGGGTCCTACTTGTAGAGGTAATACAATTCCTCCTAGTGTACTATTCAGTTGTCCATCAAAGCCTTGAACTATTTTTCATTGTACCCACTAGGTTCCGTATAGTGAACCTAGGGGTAGTAAGAAGTGTCATAGTGCATATATTCTTGGTAGATCCATTGTCGACCATGACACTGTGGATCAAATGTGATTCCCCATACGCTCAAATGAATAATGGTTTATCATAATCGTTTTCATCATGAGGAATCTCAAAATCATCAAATGTGATCACGAGTGATGATTGGGGTATATTTGTAGTCATGCCACTAATGCCATTTATAGGGTGAGGATCAGTATTTTAAGATTGCAAAGGAGACATTTCCTTGTACTGTAATGCCCCAACAAAACTTATGGTTTTGGTGGCACTCCTAGAAGTGAGCCAATTGGTGATAGCTTCGACCTTTGTAGGATCCACTCTCAATTCTCTTCCTCCAACCACATGCCCCAAATAGACTAGTGATTGTTTGGAAACTCACATTTCTTCGTATTGCACAATAGTTGTTTTTCTTTCAATACTTTTGTGACTTGACTCAAATGGATTAGATGTTCCTCCCATGTAGCACTAAAAACCAAAATATCATCTAAATACACTATGACACATGTATCTATGAAAGGCCTCAACACATCATTTGTCAATCTCATGAATGAAGAAGTTGCATTATACAAACCAAAGGGAAGTACTAACCATTCACACAAACCTTTTTTTGTCTTGAAGGTCGTCTTCCATACATCCTCCATACAAACTTGATGGTGCCCTAATTTGAGATCCAACTTTGTGAAGTACTTAGTATGTTGAAGTTGGTCCAACAAGTCATCGATATACGAAAGTGGATATCGGTTCTTTATGGTGATCTTGTTTAAGGCTTTATACTCTATGCACATCTCCAAGAGCCATCTTTCTTTTGTACCATCACAATGGGTGATGCACATGGTTAAGAACTTGGGCAAATAACCTGTTGTTCCAACATCTATTGAAGTCGTTTCTTAGCTTAATTACTCTCTGAACTATTTCCTATACAAATCAATGTTAAGGAAAGGAGTACCAAACAACACTCGAGTCTCATGCTCTAATTCCTGTTTTATAGGCAAACACTTAGGAGTTTGGAACACGTCTTGAAAAGATTGCATAAAACTATCCAAATCTTCCAATCCTTTGTTAGCACAATTAATGTCAGAAATTTCTAACCCATCTTGCTTATCTTTCAAAATAAGTAAATAAAATTAGTTACTAGCCTAAACGAGTCTTTTTGTGTTGTTGACACTTATCAAGACAAGCTTGGGCTTGCTTTGATGTGCCTTGATGTTGTAGTTGATCCCATCCTTGACCCATATGTATTTGCTAGCCCTCATCATGATGATAGCATCTCTAAGATACCGATACGGACTTCTAAACACCATGTTAAATGCATTAAGAGGAATTACATCTGTGGTGTCTCTAGATTTTACCCCGAAATCTGAGACTATCCATTCGAAAAAAAATCGTTCTTTTTAAAAATAACGGGTCTTTTCGTGTTTTTATTGCCAGAAGATGTCTGTATTACGTTAAGATATTCCCAGTGAATCATATGAGCCAATTTTGACAAATACCTAGATGCCGAAACTCATTTTATCCCTCCGCCAAGTTTTGTCTGCGGGAAATTTTTATTTAATTATTTATTAAATAAATAATGCCCCGTTTGAAGTAAATTGTGCTTCGGTTGAATCCTGTTGAAGTTTTGCATGCCAGTATTCACTCATCTCAATAAGGTTTTCACCAAGAATGAATTTAGAACATTGTCTGCAACTTCTGGCAACGTTTTTCGCTTTTATTTATTTCTTTTACATTTTTCTCCGCAGTTTCTCTGTGAAATTTTCCTAGGTTTGTTCTTTGTCCAGTATAGTATGTTTAATTGCCTAAAGCATCTAGAGATCATCTATTGACGCAACACCAGAAGGAATCAACCTCAGAAAGCAAACTTCTGATCAAAAAAGATGAAGTCATGCACAAAAAGTCTCTCCCAGGCAAGTCGCACTTTTTGGAATAAATAGATCTAAGTTGCAATGAAAATTTTGGCAGTGGCAGGCAGGCGGGAATTTCTTACCTGCCATGTAGCATACTTTTTCCCATGAAATCAAAGTCACTTAAGCTGCGATGGGAAAAATAGAGGCGGCAGGCAGGCGGGAATTTCTTAGCTGCCTTGCAAGGTGAAAATTTCCATTATAAAATAAAGAAAATTCACTTAAAGCACCGATGGAAATTTTCTGTTTGCCTAACAGGATAACTTTTCCCACCAAAGAGGTTTATTCACCCATGCAAGTCGCACTTTATCAAAGGAAGCTATTTTTAATACAAGTCGCATTTTTGAAATGTTTTATGCTGCAGTGGGAATTTTGGTAGTGGCAGGAAGGCGGGAATTTCTTACCTGCCTTGCAGGGTACTTTTTCCCATGAAGTCAAAGTCACTTAAGCTGCAATGGGAATATTAGAGGTGGCAAGCAGGCGGGAATTTCTTACCTGCCTTGCAGGGTAAAAATTCTCATTATAAAAGAAAAATCACTTAAAGCATCGGCGGGAATTTCTTACCTACCTTGCAGGGTAAAAATTCCCATGATGAAAGTCAAATCACTTAAGTGGAAGAGGGGATTTTTGGAGCTGCAGTGCAGGGTGGAAATTCCCATCAAGCTGACTTCTTATTTTTAGCAACTACCCTTGCCAAAAAGTGCGACCCACCTTGGGTGAATAACAATGCAATTAATAATATTTATTAATGGTTTATTCACCCAATTTTGGCGCCATAAATAGAAGGAAAGTCAATGCAAGTGGAAAAGCTAAGGAGAAGTCAAGGATGCATGCTAAAAATAAATAAAATAATTTATTTAAAAGCAACCAGCAACATGCATAATTGGGCGCCCAATTTGGGTGAATAAACATGATTGTTTATTAATTAAATTGTCAGAAATAGGAAGGGCAATTATTAAAAATAGTATGTTGAGGATTATATAAGTATGGGCTACCATAATAAAGAAACAATTAATTCTTTTTGCAAAGGATTGCAGCCCGGACAGATTTTGGTGCCAAAGGAAGGAGGTTCTTGCATTAACGAGTGTTTTTCATTGCTAAGGAGCTTCCAATTTTGGCGCCTAGGGTTGGAATAGCCTAATTTTGGTCATTTTGAGCATCTGCATGTTGGTATATGTGCCCGGGTGAATTAAATAATATTTTTCTTACTTTACATGCAAGCCAAACCTCAAATTTTAGGGCAGCAGACTTTATATGCAAATTTTGGTGATAAAAATCAAGTATTCATGCCCTGGACTCCATCTTTGTCTGAATTAATTGCAGGTATTCATCACAGGTGCTCAAATCAATGTCAGGTACATTGAATATATCTTTTGAATCTGAAGAAGTTGCTAGATCTGCACAAATTGATCCGATTGCAAGGGATTCTAGCAGAATTAAAAGAAAAAGAGCTCAGACAAAGATTGTTCTAGCCATGTTGAAGCATGATGAAAGAGAAAGATCAGTAGAAACATGCATAGCTTCCAGATTTGCCGAAGTCAATGATACAAACATTGTCCCTAAACCTATCACCAATTTAATTGACAAATCCAGATGTCATAATTGCAAAGGCTTCCAACAAAAATTCATCCTCTTGTTTCTAACACAGCCCGTGTAGAAGTCAATTCATGGAAAATTCCTTCCAAGATCTTGTGCATGTGCTCCCAATCTTCCAGTTAAAGCCTTCATTGAATTTACTTATATTTGCATTCACCCAAAGTGCTTTCCAAAATTTAAAATTGCTCATATGCCATTAAAAAATAAAAATGACAAGTTTTGTTTGAATTATTTACGGCAAACATTGCACTGGTGCATGTACTGAAGAAGAATTGCAAAAGCTTCAAGGATAAAAGGGAAGACAGGTCAAATGCAATATCCACAAGCAAATCACAGTCATGCAGAACTTCCAGATCCAATTTGGTGAAAATCAAAGGCAAAAGAGTCAACCGCATGCAGAATATGGAAGAAGAACAAGACTGGGAGGGTTGTAGCTTTCTTCTTATTTCTTTTCCCCTTTTTTTTATTTTCTCCGACAAAGTAATTGAGCAATCAATTAAATTATAAAAATTAAGTAATTGGTTTAAAAGTCGTTACTTGGAAATAGGTGGCAGACATGCAAAATAGAAGGTTCTATTTTTTAGTTATAAATCATGCATGTTATACAAAGAGGAATTCCAGGAGGAAGATCGCCATCTGCTTCCCTTTTCATAGCTTACAAATGCGGGAGTTCAGTTATAGTTTCCTATTTGTAATTTGCCCTCTATACACTATAAATAGAGGAAGAACCTATGGGTTAAAGAATCAGACTTTGTAATCAGCATTTTTGTGTTCTAGACTTTGAGCTGAAACCCCTGATAGTTTTCTGTAAGCAGAGGAATAAAAAAGAGATTTCCAGAGAACTTTGTGTCAACGGTGCATTTGTCTCTTATTTATTTTTAGATCTATGCATAAACTTTGTGTTGTCTTAGATCTAAATCTGAAACTTTCCCTTGCTTCAAATTTTGCGTTTTAAGGTCTATTTGTTTCGTCTATGTGCATGCGATCAACTCTATAAACTATTGATTGGGTTGCACATCCTCTCTCTTTTCTTCCTGTTTTCTATTATTTTCCTCTTCTACAGATATTTCCTTTCTCTTACAGTTGTTTACTTGCTGCAAAACTATCTAGCTATGGTTCATGAGCTACATAGTAAAAGTAATACTAACAGATAGATACTAAAAAATATAATTGACAAAATCTTACACTGGAGCCTCACCGGTAAATGAGGGAGATTTATCTCATGACTACCTAGGTTTTTAGCTGTGCAGAAAATCTAGCCGACAATCTGCTTCTATCTCATCAATATATCATGGGTTAATCCCAAATTTAAATTTGCATTTCTTAGTTACATGAATTTTCACACCCTTCTTCACCCAACCCAAAGGATATGGATGAAGATGGTCATGTGTTTGTAAACCAATCCTTCTAACAATTTCATTTGAAATTAGATTAGATTGAGACCTGGTATTAACAAGTGCATTTACCTTGATATTCTTGATCAGAATCTTGATTTGGAACAACTTTTGCATCTCCTCTTTCTTGTTCCTTGTTCGTGTTGCAATCTGTGTAACCCAACTTCACATCGACATCAGAATTGTCGACTATCTCCACCACTGAATTTTCTCTCAAGGATGGCATGGACTTTTTGGAGTCTTCTTTGGAACAATTCTTGGGGTGCAACTATGGATATAATTTTTCACACTTAGCATTAGTATGCGCATTGATATCAAAATGGTTATAATAGTTATTTGGATCCTTACATATTTCTTACCTTTCCACTCACCTTTCTTGTAAGGCTGCTTTTGTTGTTTCTTGAACTGACATGTGGGTTGATTTTTCTGTGAGGTCTCTCCTTCACCTTGCATTCTTTATTTGTCAATGTAGTATGCTTGCAGACATGCTTCATAAAGGAAATTTGGCTTATTTGAGATGATCTGCCTCTATAAGTGTAATATCCCCTTATAGGACAAGTTAGGAATTCATACAAATCTGATCACACACAGCTGAAAATAATTAATTTTCAAATCCTAACTGCTGCAAACTTCAAAAATTCATATCTTGGGCTAGAGAACTCCAAATGAGCTGAAATTTTGGATAATGAACCACAAAATATGAGGAACAATATGCAAAAATCAGATTTCGCACAGCCAACCTGAAACCCTAATTTTGACCTAAAAAGTAGGTCGCCCAGCACTTTTAGGGCACCAAAACTCCTCCAAAAAATTATGAAATCAATTTATCCTTATTCCTCCTAATTTCTATAATCAGATGCAATATTAAATCAACCCTCAAACTGCAGATCTGAAATAAATATTAATTTACCATACCCAGAAAAGCCTGCAGACAGCTGAAATCTTCTAAAATGCGTAACTCCTTCAAAACTCAATATTTCTTCACCAAATAAATTGCAGATTGTCCTATAAATTAAGGGATTTCCAAAGAGCTATCAATCTGAATTTTCTAAGCCTTAAAACCTAGCCAAAACAGTTCTAGAAAACTGATTTCAAGTCACTAGGGTTAGATAAAATTATATAAAATAATTTCAGCTCCTTCCTAGCCTCCAAATGCACCAAAATATTAGCCCCTTGCTTTGAAATAATCAATAACACATGGCAGATTGCAGATCTATCATTTATGGCATCAAAACATAATCAAATCATCACCATCCCAAGTCATTATGGTAAGCATATTGGCAACAATAATAGAATGATTCAAAGGAGCGATATCAAATGATTTTCACACTCTAAACTTGGTGACAAAGATGAAATAATTCAAGCAACAATGGAAAATCTTCAACACAAGAGAACTCAACAAATGGAGCAAGAGAAAATACTTCAATAGATCAAAACCAGCTCACTAACTTCCCATGCAAGAGAGAGCAAGAGAAAGCATTAATGGGCATACATCCCAACTCCAAGCATGGAGCATAAAATAAATATCATCATAACATAAATCTAACAATGATCCTAACACTCCTTTTATAAGCAAGGAGGCACAAACTTCGAAATCCTTAAGAGAGGGAAATTATTAAATAAAAATAGTTTATTTTCCCTAGGTGTGGCGCCCCCTTTTTAAATGGGTGATTTTAATATTTAAAAGCCACCTAAATATTATTTAATTAATTTCCCTTTTTAATTTGCATTTTGGGAATTTAATTAAATAATTACTTGCTCCATAAATATCAAATAATTAAATAAATATTGTTTAATAATGTCAAATGATAAAAATCACTCTCCAGGCAATATTATAAAATTATTTAATATAATTTTTCCCTTGCAACATCCCTAAAGCCCACGGGGAATGATAGGCTAAGGGTCTTCAGAAATGGGGATATTACAGTCCTCCCTTCCCAAGATTGTTTGCCCTTTAAGCAATAGCAAGCTCATGTGTCCCAAAGTGTGGTACTCCAAAAGCCGTGCTCCCATGCCACTCAAGTGAAGTAGCATTTGCAATATCTTGGACCGCTTCATTCTCCTAAAAGTTAGGAGTGTAGTCTGCTATTATTTCTTCTTCGAACCTGCACATGAAGCAAACAAAATTAGAAAAATAAGTGTTGAAGAACACTTTTTCAATGTGTCTCCATGGTATGTACAACTCTATGTATGGGCTGCCCCCAAACTCTATTATGTGGCCCCAAGTGCTGTTGTAATCTCCAAAAATCAGAATTGAGGTGGCTGGTTTCCACCCCCAAATATTCACCCATGAGCCAAAATCAATCACCAACAACCATATCATCAAATGCATGACAAAAATCTGAATTATAGATGTGATAGGGAGGCTGGTCATAGTGATGTCAATCATAAAAATGATGGGGCAGCAGCTAGCATGTTTCAAAATCTTTTCCCCAACATGAAAGAACATCAATCTGGTGAATACAAGTGGCTCCCATATTACTGAAATTTCATCCTCAGCCATAATCAACTGAAAATTATCCACATGTATGGCTGAAAATGAAATGCTTTGAGAAGAATTCATATCATGTTCCTTCACCTTTTCCAAACTTTCCATTGAAGCCCAAATGTAACAAACAACAACCAAACATTCCCAACACGTAGCTTTTGGAAGCGCATTAATCAAACATTCAAATGGAAGACATAACTATAGCTCAAAATCTGAAAATGAACTTTTTACCATGTCAAGTGTAGTCCATGTGATCCACCCTTCTTTCAAGTCTTCTAAAGAGATAGGAGTTAGCATTATTTGACAAAGGAAATAAAATGATTTCCTTGTATCCACACCGAACTTGCAAAACTCAAATCCTTTTATTCTCATTCCACATGGAGCAATATGTGCAAGAAGATACCCCAAATTTCCCCTTTTTCTATGCTCATAAGAGGAGGAGAAAAATGAAATATAGTGCATGCATGTATGAATATTATCATAGATAGACCAAAGAATTTTGTACCTTTGTGAAAATGAATTTCCCTTATGAAAGAAAGAGAAACACAGGAATCAATCATGCTTTTGTGTCCTCTAATGATGATTTCTTCATACGGACCAACAAGCTTACTATTATCGCTTCCTTCATTGGGAAGAGTGATAGTCACTCTTTCTTTTCTTCCATCATGCACCCGATTGCTAGGAGCAAAAGTACCAACAAGAATGTGACCATTATACCCCATGTGACACACCATATCCATCTCCATATCATGCTCAAAATCATACCCATCAAAACTCAATATGGAAGGAGAAATAAAATATAAAATATCATACCTTGGGTTGCTCCCAACATCTACAAAACTCATAATTTCTGAGTTTGGGACATCACTCTTTCCTTTACCATTTTCTTCATCCAAAACCCCTTTTTCTTCCTCACAGGCCTTCATACTTGGTGGGTGATGACTTGGGACATTCATAAGACCTGTGCTTATGTGAAAAACCTCATTCATTTGCCCATTGGGGCCTGTTTGGAAAATTACAGTGAACTGAAAATTACCATAGGCATCCCATGGTGTTCTTCCTTCAGGAGCATACCTCTTCACAAGCCCATCTTCTAAATCTGATTTCTTTTTGCACCCATTCAATTCCATGCAATCATTAGATGCCAAAAATGTATCATCAAAAACAAAAGAGCTCATACCTTCATATAGTTTGTCATATTGACTCCAAGTATGGTCTAACAAAGAATAATTATGGGACATCTTATCAGTGTTTCCTTGGAGATTCGCCCATGGAGAAACATACCCATCATGTATGCAAGTAAAGTTCTCAAGGAATGATGAAATCACAGGAAATACATGGACTACTCTTATCCAATCAAAGACTGCCCTTGTTGGATCATATTTGTAGCAAGGTAAACCATAGGGTACTAAATTGTGCACCTGCTTATTCTTCCCTACACGCTGCCCAAGAAGATGGCAGTGTACCCTTCCCTTATCATCATTTTTCAAATGTATATCATAAAGATGACAAAGATGAAATAAAGAAGTATGCAACCCTTCATACCTTGGAATGATGTCATGTGTTTTTCCTCCATACATGCTGCCCATAAACTTTTCATAACTCAGAATTTCAGCCCCTTTCTTTTTGCAATTTCCATCCAACAAAGCACCATTTTCCTTGACTTTTTTGTTAGCATCATATTCATAGGTGACAAGGTATGGAGAAGACAAAATATGATGAAGATATAATAAATCAAAATGCTTACCCTTAGGGGCTACATTAGCAAGCTTTTTAAACTGAAAATCATCATCCTTCTTTGGTGCTTCATTCCCCAAACTTGACTTTACCATGTGCAGATCTGAATTATCTTTTTGCTCCTCTTTCATGATTCCCTTTTCTGTCACTTCACTAGGCATGCAAATATTAGAAGACAAGGAAATACTTTCAACCAATGAGGAACTTTTACCTTGCTCTTCGTCTAATGGATATTTTTCCTTCACTGTTTTTTGTTGCACATGTACAGCAGGACCAGCAAGCTCTTCATCAGTCAAATAGGGCCTCAACTTCTCTTGACATTGATCTACTATACTTTGAGCAAGTGTTTCTACTATGGGTGACACTTCTTGCTTCTCCTTTCTCACATAGGCAAATAAAATTGTTAGAAGTGGCATCAAAATATCATCCTCATTCAAAATTGAAGACATAATAATTTGCATTGAAGAAACCACAATCTCTCCATGATCCCTATGAATAGAAGTAAAGAAATTGTCAAACATTTGAAAAATGAGTTCATCACATTCCAAGTCTATCATTAGGACCCAAGATCTAATGTTTGCCATATTTTTCAGAATAGTGACCCTCTTAGCAAAAAGAACATCTGTGGTGTCACCAAGACCCTCAAAACTGTCTACCATGATCTGAAATATTTCCTTCATGATATGATCGTTATAGGGTGGTTCTGGAGCCTTAATCCTTATAATTTCACTTATATAAGTGATAATTACAAGCCTTACATCTAGATCTGTATGTCCAAAAAATCTAACCAATTGTGCCCCCAAAGGATCTAGAACTGAAATTATCAAGCCACAATCTGATTGCTTAACCAAACACAAACAACTTACCTCATTTTCCAAAGTGTAGATCAATATGCTCTTCTTAAGTGAGGGACCCTTGAGCATTTTTCCAAGCTTATAGAGCTTGGTCCTCAAACCTTCGACACTAGCAAGCTCCATGATTCACTCTGCAAACAAACCCACAAGGAGCAAAGGAAAGTTGCTCTGATACCATTGTAATATCCCCTTATAGGAAAAGTTAGAAATTCATACAAATCTGATCACATTGCTGACAATAATTAATTTTTAAACCCTAACTGTGCAAACTTCAAAATTTCATATCTTGGGCTAGAGAAGTCCAAATGAGCTGAAATTTTGGATAATGAACCACAAAATATGAGGAACAATTTGCAAAAATCAGATTTTGTAAAGTCAACCCGAAACCCTAATTTTGACCTAAAAAGTAGGTCGCCCAGCACTTTTAGGGCACCAAAACTCCAAAAAATTATGAAATCAATTTATTCTTATTCCTCCTAATTTATATAATCAGATGCAATATTAAATCAACCCCCAAACTGCAGATCTGAAATAAATATTAATTTACCATACCTAGAAAAGCCTTGCAGATAGCTGAAATCTTCTAAAATGCATAACTCCTTCAAAACTCGATATTTCTTCACCAAATAAATTGTAGATTGTCCTATAGATTAAGGGCTTTCCAAAGAGCTATCAATCTGAATTTTCTAAGCCTTAAAACCTAGCCAAAACAGTCCTAGAAAACTGATTTCAAGTTAGGGTTAGATAAAATTATATAATATAATTTCAGCTCCCTCCTAGCCTCCAAATACACCAAAATATTAGCCCCTTGCTCTGAAATAATCAATAACATATGGAAAATTGTAGATCTATCATTTATGGCATCAAAACATAATCAAATCATCACCATCCCAAGTCATTATGGTAAGCATATTGGCAACAATAATAGAATGATTCAAAGGAGCGATATCAAATGATTTTCACACTCTAAACTTGGTGACAAAGATGAAATAACTCAAGCAACAATGTAAAATCTTCAACACAAGAGAACTCAACAAATGGAGCAAGAGAAAATACTTCAATAGATCAAAACCAACTCACTAACTTCCCATGTAAGAGAGAGCAAGAGAAAGCATTAATGGGCATACATCCCAACGCCAAGCATGGAGCATATAATAAATATTATCATAACATAAATCTAACAATGATCCTAGCACTCCTTTTATAAGCAAGGAGGCACAAACTTCAAAATCCCTAGGAGAGGGAAATTATTAAATAAAAGCAGTTTATTTTCCCTAGGTGTGGCGTCCCCTTTTTAAAAGGGTGATTTTAATATTTAAAAGCCACCTAAATATTATTTAATTAATTCCCCTTTTTAATTTGCATTTTGGGAATTTAATTAAATAATTACTTGCTCCATAAATATTAAATAATTAAATAAATATTGCTTTATAATGTCAAATGATAAAAATCACTCTCCAGGCAATATTATAAAATTATTTAATATAATTTTCCCCTTGCAACATCCCTAAAGTCCACGGGGAATGATAGGCTAAGGGTCTTCAAAAATGGGGACATTACAATAAGCGTGTGTGGAGACCTCCCAAGTATTTGTTCAAGTTGTCTTTGTCAAGTTCATCAATATGGCTTGCTTACGGAATTTTGTGGTATGGTCTTGCACATTTTGACCACTTGCTTGCCCAAAATATTGCCACTTAATCTATGTCCAATAGGATAAAAGTTATTATGAACCAATTCCTTGAATCCATCCCACTTGGCTACAATAGGATTCTTCTTTCCAGAAGATAATAGAAAATTTTCCCACTAAATTAGAGCATGTCCTTCAATTTTGAGATGTGCAAATGAAATATTCTACGCCTTAGTAACTTTAGGCACACTAAAATATACCTCTAATAGCTTCAACCATTTATCTAATAGTTCAACATTTATTTGTCCTTAAAAGTTTATAATTCAATCTTAGTCTCAATTTTGGAAGGGGTATGTTCCGGAATCTGATCTTACATTATCTTTACCTCTATCCTTTGGAGGATGCTCATCCATGGGTTCTTCTTCATGGAGTTCTTCTCCCTATGTCAAATGCTTTGGCAAGAGCACAAACCTAGGCATCCATGGATTCTTGGCTCCTAACTGTGAGCTCCGGCTATTTGTTGATGGTATTTTAGGACTTTATTACATGGTCCATGAATGATTCTAATGTAGAAACTCACTAGGCAAGTCCTTCGCCTGCCTTTGCCATTTCTTTCGCCCTTTGATTCCATCTTCTTGTAGATATATCTGGATTGCGAGGTAGCAGTCCTCCCTGTGATCTTGTCATTGTCATACAAATTAGTCAATACTTTTCACAATTCACAAAGATATGAATCAGCTTTGATATCAAAATGATTTGTAAACTCTTAAGATTGTTTTCTATTGAATTCATGCAGTCACAAAAATTGTTGTCCTACTTCAATTCTTACTTGAAATGACAGATTATTATCGTAGCGAAATGCATCTTAGTTGCTACAAACATATGATACTGAATATAAATATAAAACAACATATACAGCCAACATGAGCATGAAAGAACATAGACATGAGAGATTTCATCCCAGAAAAACCCAAGGTGGGAAAAAACCAGTTGGAAGTGGGAAATGTTTAGCATACTTCTTTCTTATGGCCAAATATGGGTTACAAAGAGATCTAGAGCAAGTACAGCCAATTGCTATCCCGCTCCCTCAGCTACTCCGCTCTGTTCCTCGATTCAATCCTTCCTACAACCAATTGCACACCAAATCTGTTCTCTGATCAATGACACCTTCCTTTGTATACCTGCCTCCTATTTGACGATAAAAAATCCCATGAGTCGGGGTAAAGGAAGGGCCACCATTTTCCTGGCCATTACTGGTCTGCACTGTTGCCATGGGCAAAACTGCTGGTTTCAGCAGGCTGGTGTTTGCGCAACCACCACTCTACATACACTAGTGGTTGCTCAACCATGGCCTTATGTTAAACGGCGGTTTCGCAATCCACCTCGGCTTTACATCTTTTGGAGCTTGCTGATATTGAAACTTGTTTTATTGTGTTTGGGTGATGAAGAGGATAGTTTTTCCTAATCCCTATGGATCATTAGAAGGCCTCTTTTTTTTTAGATAGTTAAACGCTTTTGACCGGAGCTATGAACCGGAGGGTTGGCGGGACCTCACCCATTACAAGAGATATAAGCAATAAAGATCCAACTTCAGAACACACCCTAAGCTACTGACGACCCGCCAGCAACAAGTACCGCCGAGCGCAACGCTCATGACTACTCCAAATAGGGCTTTCCTTCAACAAAGACCCCCACGCCCATCACAATTTCCCACCTCAAACGGGGATCGTGCATGAGGGGTAGAAGAAGCAAATATCCGGCAAGCAATCGAAAGACCAGGCTAGAGAAAGAAAACCCCACCTTCCCGGACGCCACCAAACACACAAAACCCACAAAAACTAAGCAAATCCAGGAAAATAACCCCGATACCAACATTTGACATCACCACTCGCAGGCCCTCCACTGACGGAGGCAAACCCCGACCTGCACGAAGCCACAAACCCAAGAAACAACAACAACCACCCACAACAGACCACCACCAACAAACATCCCACCACCAATAAGCAGCACATCACCACTACGAAACCCTGCTCATACTGATGTGGAAATCAGCCCGCTCACAACCTAGGAGACCATTTCACGATAAAATCACAAACACCTTCAAATTCCAAAACCCTTCAAACCTTCAATCTCCCATGCACAAGTTGTTGAAGCTTCAATCCCTAAGAAAAGCCCCAAACGACAAAGATTTCTTCCTGATTCTATGCTTAGGGAACCAGGATGGCCGATCCTTGAGAAAAAAGAAAAAAGAAATCAAAACAAGCCCCCATCTAGACAAAGAAACCAGATTTGACACGAAGTCCTTCAAACCAACCGCCTCCAACCCCCTCTGAGAAAACAAACCAACTGAGATCGATCCAGAAGACACAAAGGTCGATCCCCATAACCGCCGCGCCTGCAAGGGAAGAAAACCCCCAACCAGATTTGACCCACTACCCAAAACAAAGCCGAGTTGCTCTGTGGGGCTCCCGTCGAGTTCAAGAATTGAAATAGCCAGGGAAGGAGGAAGATTTGGGTCCTGATGCTTCTCCACTCTCACCACAGGAGCCTCCACACCCGACAGGACCACCGAAATCTGTGAATCCCCTTCAGGCTAGGGCACAACCTCCAACACTTCCGGCGAATGATGAAAACAGGAATAAAACTTAATGAAATTGGATACTAACTCCTCAACCGGAAAAGGAGCAATCGAGACCAGGCTAGGATCACCCCTAAGAGCCGCCAAGAAGGCTTTCACATCCCGACTAAGCAAGAACCCAACATTCTGATTTGCTTCCTCAAAAAGCCCAGCGGCCAAGCTCTCCTTGAGCGGGCCGGAGCGAATCGCAAACCCTTCCATGCAACGCTCAACTAGGCAAGAGCTGAGAAGATCCAGCTTATCCACCTTGCTAAACGCCTCCACCCGCTCCCACCACTCTACTTCATTGCCTCTGCAAGCCCTCAAGGCTTGCTTGATCTAGAACCCTAGCGCCTCCATTCTCCTATCCATCCTTGTCGGTCCAGCTAATTACCCACTTATATCATTACAAGATCTTTTAACATTAATGCCAACAAGAAAATATTTTATCGACGATTCTTATGTTTTAAATCTGATAAGCATTGTGTAATCTTAAGGCTTAGTTAGCTTTTAATTTTTTTTATCAAAATCATGAAGGACAATCAATTGGTAAGGATCCAGAAATGAATAATTAAGAAAGTGCATAAAATGGCAAAAAATCATTAAAATTCAATGAAATTTCCCAAAAAACAAAATTTGAAATATTTAAATTTTATCAAAATCATGAAGGACAATCAATTGGCAAGGATCCAGAAATGAATAGTTAAGAAAGTGCAGAAAATGGCAAAAAAGCATTAAAATTCAATGAAATTTCCCAAAAAACAAAATTTGAAATATTTTAGTACATGAATTAGGATAGTAACAAAATTGAGATTTCTAAAAAAAATTGGAAAGAACTACAGATTTTGGTAACATTGTTATCAACAACATTCATCTCAAAATCATGTCTGCATATTTAGATGGCGCTTTTGGTGTCTCCTGGAGGCTTTTTCCTTCAACAGCGGTCATGTGTGTGCAAGTTGAGTGGCAGAAGATCCATAGCATTTTAATTGTCAGTGATTCTTACATGCTCATCTCCGATGACTTTCTGCCCAAAGAAGAAGTACCCAACTCCCTTATAGATCATGTCTTAAAAAGGATCCCCCATTGCCCTATTGTAGTTAACTCCCTCTAAACCACATTTAAAAATTATCCATATCATTCTTAAACCTTAAGAGGAACACACAATGAACTGTCTCTTAACAGCCATAACCCATTTTTGCACAGCATGATAATTAAGCAAATTTGAATATACTATTTAGGTTTAGCACAAAATTCTAATAATAGTTTTTTCTAAGAGTAGAGTTACAACTTAACTAATCTAGGTGCTTGTTTACTTTGTTTTTGATAAAAGGCGAAGAAGGATCATAATGACAAAACCAATATTGCGTACTATCAGATTTCCAACTATTAGCAACATAGATCCATCTATGGACCAGAATTAACAATGTTGCCTTCAAGGGCACACTACTCATCCTGTCATTCTATCAAATGCCACCAAATACGTCATAACAGTATGAAAGCAATTAATGTAACAATAAAAACTGTTTTTGAAATCCAGTTGGCGTCATTGCCAATAAGTCCAAAACATAACAACATAATCACAGTCAGTAGATACAACATCATCACAAAAAAACCATCAAAGAACTAAAGAGCTAAAACTCAATCAAGTATGATGAGCAGGAACACTTGGAGCTCGTCCTCCATTGTAATGTCCCTTTTTCCCACCTAAGAGCTGGAAATTGGTCTTCTTGCCATCCCTTCTCCATGGAAAAGAAGAAGAAATGAAGGAGAAGATCCTTGAGCACTTAATAATATATTCTATCTAATATTATAATGTTTTCTTTAGTGTTCTTTTGTTCTATACAGGTCGGCCTTGCCTAAATGAGTTTTGGCTCCAAAGGGAAGTTATAAAAGGAGAAGAGAGAGATCATTTGCACTTTAGATTGACGTATTTTTCTCTATGCTTTGGCGAAGAGAGCTTGTTGCTCCTTAGTCTTCCACTTGGGGACAAAAACCCTCATGTGAGGTCTTCTTGAAGGACGAAAACCCTTCATTAGACCTGGGTGAAGGACAAAAACCCTTCATCACCATTTGGCATTGAAGAAGGAAGTTGATTTGAAGATCTTTTTGGCATTTCCAGCAGTGATACTATTTTTCTAGGGTGGAGCGACCTACCTAAGGTAGGGTTTGAGAACATTGGCAAGGAATTTGAGCAAATCTGGTTTTGTAATCTTATTTGCCATATATTTTAAAGGCCGGAATCTTGAATTGCATGATTTTTGGAGACTTCTATATCTATATTTCATAATTAATTTCGTGGCTGCAATTTCCAGTGTGTCATTTCATTTCCAGCAGTGTGTTTTCAGTTTTTGTTGATTGTATTGGCTTCTAAAAATATCAAATATTATATATAAAATATTGGTGAAGTTGTTTGGGTGTGTTTCATGGTATTTTTGGCATCTTTTTGAGCTAGTATAAGTCGTTGGTCTTTATCTACAGTATGCTGCAATTTTCAGTTTCAGATTTGCGTTTATAATATTTGATAAAACCCTCAAAAGGGTTATTACAACCCTTTACCTGTTGCAATGAATACATAGAATGACAATCAACATTTGCATGGAATGGATAGATCCTACCTTGAACATTTTCCACTCCATAAACTTGAGTTCAGGTAATCACGTCGGACGTTATTAGTATTTCTCCATTTCACTGGATTCCCTTACTCAGTATACCATTTGATGGATAGGAATAGTCGAGTGTCTCGAAAAAATATATTGAAGCAATATCAATCGAAATAGGTAGGTATCTTCGTTAAGATAGAGGTGCATAAAATTGGTCAAATCCTCTTAGGAAATAAGTTTCTCTAATTTCTCTTGACAGGCTTCAGACTTTCTTATTTAAGTTCCCTAGCATGTTTCTCGATAAAATTTGAACATCAACTTGGTACCCCCATACTCAAGGCCATGGGTGAGGAGTAGAGTTGCAATGGCTTGGGATAGCTCTTACTTGAGTTCAACATGATTTGCAAAATACTAGTATATGTTACTTCAAGGTGGGAATAGGAAAATCCAAGGGTTATAATGTCTGACCAATGGAAAAATTGACATGTATTTGCTTTATATATTTTCTAGACATGCCATTATTTAGTTTATTCACTCATTTCTTGTCATTATTATGAATGATGTGGTGGAGACAAGTCTAAAAGGGGTCAGACGGAAGGACAGCAAACTACATTTGCTACTAACATTAGCTAGATGGATTCAACGATTGGCATAGAATAAAAAATATGTGCTGGAGCTGATGGTATGCATTTTGAACAGAGGGGCAGTTGATACATCTACTCAAGTTACTTGACATCTGGGATAAAATAGCAATATTATGTCTTTGATTTTCAGGCTGTTTGGCATGGATATGCACATGGCACATTAGAGAGCTTATACTGGGCCATCCAATCCACCACTACTAGTGCAGACAAAATCGAAATCCAGAGCTGTTGGGGGAACATGATAAAGAACCGCTACAAAGACTGCATTACTGTTCTTCAAAATAGATAAGATAGGATGTGTCCAAAGAAATCCTATGTTTGGACAGTTTGGATGCTACATAATCGCAAGCTATGCAGCTGAGACACCAGTGGCATGCCTTCAGATTTGAACCCCTAAGCCCCAAATCACATTCCTCTTACCAAACTCATTGCAACCAAAAGAAATGTCTCCTTGAACAGACCAAATATAACATGTCGAAGAGTCCTTCAAATGCCCAAGGATATCAGAAATATCTTACCGACAGCTTAGTCTGAAGGGAGTTGAGGTTGAAAAGACAGAAACTATAGTCTTGCATAAATTATTATAAAGTGCGTAATGTAATGCCATCTTTATAAACCATGATTACCTACTCTATATTGGGGAAACTTTATTAGATGACTGTGGGATAAAAAATAAATCTTCCCCACATTCCTTAACCAAGATTAAAGTGACAACTCCCTAGAAAACGAATATAAGGTGGTCTTGAAGTCACTCTATAACTAAAGTTTATTATAAAGTTTAAGCCCTAGGGGCTTAGGAGTAAATGCGACCCATGGCCCTAGGAGATAATAAATGTTTATATGACTACCACTGAATGTAAATTCAGGGATTGAGACATTTGTTCGCTAGATTTTCTGCACAGCTAAAAACCTAGGCAGTCATGAGATAAATCTCCCTCATTTACCGGTGAGGCTGCCGTGTAAGATGTTTATCAATCTGGTAAGTATGAATCCTAATAACTATTTGCAGGGGGTTTTACTTTAACTACAAAGCTCATGAACCATAGCTTGGTAATTTTGCAGCAAGTAAGCAGTTGTTTATGAAGTATTTGCAGAAGGGGGGAAAATAATAGAAATTTGGGAAAGAAGAAAGGAAGATATGTAATTCAACCAATAGTTTACAGAGTTGGTCTCATACACACAAATTAAATAAACAAGTAGATCTCAAAATATTCAGAAGTAAAGGAAAAGAATAAGCTTCTAATCTAAATCTCAGATAACACAAAGTTTATCTAAAAACCCACACAGTTGAAGTAAGAAGCAAATGCACTGTGGACACGAAGTTCTTCTGGAAATTCGCCTTTTATTCAATTCCCCATCTTTCATAGAAATAACAACACAAAGTCTGAAACTCAAGAATGCTCTAACAAAATTGTGTTTCTTTAACCCATAGGCTCTTACTCTACTTATAGTGTATAGAGGGCAATTACAAACAGGAAACTAACAGTGAATTCACACATGTGGAATCTATAAAGAAAACATCTGCCAATCTTCCCCTAGAATTCCTTTGTACGTGACATGCATTTGAAGACTAAATCAAAGTTGTACATGTCTGCCACCTATTCTTAAAGTAATGGACCTTTTCAAATAACTTAAAGTACTTTGGTTTTACAATTTTGTCCAAGAAAATAAGAAAGAAGAGAGAGAAAGAGGAGAAGAAAGATAATATGCCAGTTGCTAACACCTCACACTTTCCCTTTGTTCTGATATTGAATGTGCTTATTCAAACATGTGATTCAGTGTCTCCCCATCTGCTTTAGCAACAAGTTCTTTCTTAGTCTTTAACCGCTACAATCCCCTGGAAAGAGTATCAATGCTTACCTTCACTTTCTCCAAACTAGGCCCAAATTCTTTGATATCTGCATGAAGTCTCACTAGTTTGCTAATTGAATCCAACATGAAAAGCATGACGGCTTCGTCAATCTTCTTCTGAACAACTAGAAGAAATTCCTCAACAGAAACAAACAACTTGTTTGGAATGCATCTCGTATCGTAACGAATACCATCAACTTCCTCTTCCGTAGTGAAAGCAACTAGGTTTTCCAGCAACTTCTCTCATCTTGTCTTCTAGCAACTACATTCTATTCAGCATAAGCTTGAGAATCTTCATGCGGAAAGAAACTGCTATCTCCAACTACTTGCCCTTTTCTATCAATCCATCAGGTACAATCTGCTCTGTAATTAATAAATTCTCCGGCAATGCATTTATCTTAACCAAGACACCCAAGTGGCTCTCAGCAACTATATTCTCAACTTCTATACCTGTCATTAGTTCCTTCAGCTAAGATAAGGCCCTGTGCATGCTCTCCAAGCTAGCTGGTACTTCCTCGAACTGCTCTGAAGCTTGGTGGATGATTTTCCCTTTCCATTCAGCAATAGCTTTGACCTGATTACCTACATCTTCAACCTCTTCAATCAAATGGCAGCTCACCTATTCTTGTCCTAACACTGGCTGAGAGGAAGGTATGAAAACCTTAGTGATAATCTCGCATAAGTGGGAGATCTGCATATGAAGTTTATCTTTCTCTACCTTCTCTTTATCAAGCTTGAGGAATAAAGCGTCTATCAATGTTTGGGTATCTTGCTTCAATCCTTTCGTGGTGATTTTCCCCAATGGCACTTTGGTTATTGATATGTCTGTTGCCGTTAGCTCTCCCTTTTGCTTTCCTTCAGACAAAACTGATAATTCTACAAACTTTTGCCCTAATTCTTCAATAACCATCCTTGAAGTAATTTTAGTAACTTTAGGTTTTATGTCTTTTCCACCTAAGCTCATGAGCAGCTGCAAATCTTCTTCTTCCAGGTTGATTTCTTCTCTAGCCTTGGGGACCATTCGCAAAGCCAACTAGGATGAGAAAATACTCTGCGGGGAATGAGAAGCCTCGGTGTGTACTACCATTTCTTGCTTGGGTTCTGCTGCATCTGAATTCACTGCGGTATTATGACTCCCTCCTTCTGTACCATCTAAGGATAGTGCCCTTTCAAATTCTACCATCTGTGCCTTCAATTCCTCTGTAGGAGGAGGAAGTGGAGAACTGAATGGCGGAAGAGGAGTGTATAGGAATGATGTCGGCTTCAATTGTGGAATAACCATGAATTCTTGTGATGTTGGAATCACTAGAGTGTTGTGAGTTGATGCAGGAGAAGCTTCGTCTATAAGTGGCACTGGTGAAATAGATGAAGGATTGCATTTCTCCAGTGCCTAAGAATTTTTGTGTACCTTTAGCTTTTCCAGCCTTCTGCTGCTCTCACCCTCGTGTTTCCTTTTGTTGAGATTCTCCGTGCTAAAGTTCCCTGTGATCTAGCTCATCAAAGCCTCATCTAAGCAATATCCTTTTGTCAGCAACCAATTTGAGGTATTAACCAGGGCTACTGCAGACCTCTCCTCGATGGTCAAACTACCACCTACATTGGCTTGACAAACAACTTTATCTCCTCCCATTTGCTGATGTGTCAAGTACCACATGCCCATCGTCTGAAAGATTTGCAGGTATTCTTGCCAGACCATAGTCAGAAATCTGTTGAGCTGATAATCTGTTGAAATCTCCTTTTTTGACCTCATATTCGTTTCTGTACTTCATCCAAAAGTCCTCCAACAAAGGGACGTGTGCATATTCATGGGAAATTGTCTTCCTTGCTATCCCATAAGGATCAAAATTCATTTGAGCTAGGAAGAACTCGTGCTTGTAGCAAAGGGACATTTCTGCTTCAACTCCTCTGGCTTTGTGGATAGTTTGACAACTATAATGGCCCACTGTGACTGGGAAACTAACCATAGGTCTATGCCGCTTCGATTGTAAGTCCTGCAACTCTACTAGTTGCCTGCATAAATCCATGATAATCAACTTATCATTTGGGTATCTTGGCAACTTGACTGGCCTGCCGGAGAAACCACTAAGCCTGAGATACGTGAAGTCAACAAAATGGATAAAAATGCAGCCGTATTGGGAGACAACTTCCCAAGCTTCCTTGCTCACTCTGTTGGCCTTCAAATCACCATCTAGTTTGCAAATGAATTCATAGAAGAAGTCATCATTCACTGCCCTGCAGTCCTTGTAGCAATCAGGAATCACCAACTGTGGATAGCACTCATAAATGGGATCCTTTGCAAGAATCCCTTTCCTGTCTAGTTTGGAGAATACCCCTTGTGAGGTTGTGGCATACTGATCTATAAACTCTTCAACTTTGGAATTATTCACAAAATCACAAATTAATCGTTGTTGTTTACTTTCCATTAGAAAATAACAGAGATAGCTAGTGAATGAATTACTATTGTGCTTAGAATCAACAATTGTAGTAAAGGAAAGAATATAAGCTTATAACACCAACAATTTTATCCTGGAAAACCTCCAATGGAGGAAAAACCAGTCGAGAAGGGCAATTGCTCTTTCTTCCCACTTCTATTGGCCAATTCAAATCAACAGGTACAGAATTTACAATAAGTAAGAAAGAGAAGTAGATAATATCTCAACACTTCCTTTCAGTTACTTGCTTGCTCTATCCAACACTCCTTTCTTATACAAAAATACAATTTCCAGCACCAAGACTTCTTGCTCACTTGCTCCCATGCTTCGATGATCTTCTACACTTCTACAATCATGTATTTATATAGCCTTTCCCATGTCCTCCCGTGCATTGGAGAATGGGAAAGGTCATGAAGGAGAAGAGAAATGAACATCCTTTCAATTTCTGAGGCTATTCATTTCGATTTTAGTTTTCTGTTCGTAATGGCCAAGACAACCGCCCTATGCAGACCGGCGGTCTTGGAACTGCCGCCCTGGCTGGGCGGCGGTCCTGTTACTTAAAAGACAGAACCTCTGTTTCATTGTTTTCCTTCTTTGTGCTTACTGTTTCTGATGAAGTAGAGTTCTTTCGGATCCCTATGGATCACATACACAAGGTACGAAGTTATTTTAAAACTGAATGTCCGCCTCACGTTTCTGAGATGCTCACTAAGGTTGTGACTGATGATTTCCGCCCAATTGACCATCGAATCAGCTCTGTTGATCTCGATTGTTCTGACAAAGGAGTACATCCAAGAGTGGAAGTTATTTGCATTACCTTCCCCATTTATCCTACACAGCAACCGGGAAATGTCATCAACTTCTTGCACCAGATTTGTCCTTGGGAAAGTCCTTGGAAATTTTGATGGTGCCTTGGGCTTTTTCATATACTTCCTATTCATTATGCCCACAAAATCCACCTTGTCATTCTCCCACCTATCAAAAGCCTCTTGCATGTTGATTCTAATCATTCTGGGTCTGGAGGGAATTTTGAGGCAGTAGTTGATGAACTATGTATCCAACCTAATCACCATCTTTTCGGTTGTATCCCTGATCGTTCTGGATAGAGGATGATAGTACTTTGCACATGCTAGAACAAATTCAGGCAACTAGGCCGTGGCCGGGAATGTTGCAGCTTGAATAATTCCACTATTCCTTACAGCCCGCATAAAGGACGTCCTGTTGGTTGCTCTGGATTTGTCAATCAAATCCTTGATAGACTCAGGCCCTATGTCTGTATCACGAATTTCGGCAATCCTGGATACTATGCATGGTTCCGCTGGATCAACTTTATCATCACCTTTCATCATACCTAAATCAACTCCTGTCTGAGATCTTCTTTTATTTTTACCAGAAGCTTTTGCAGCTGTGAAAGTTGGATCCATCTGTGCAATTGCTTCCTCTAATTCTGAAGATATATTCAATAGATTAGACATTGACTTCTGCTTTCTTCACCAATATGGGCACAAATGAAGTATTCTTGCAAATAATTCAAACACACATGAAGCTCACAACGTGAATATTTAATTTCTTCGCCAAAACCTGATTATAAAGCCTGCTGCTCTCAAATTTTCAGACTTTGTTTGCATGCCAAGCAAGCTAAAAATATTATTTTATTCACCTGTGCACTCACATCAACATGCAGATAGCCCAAATAATAAAAAGAAAGCTTTTCCAAGCCTATGCGCCAAAACTGGATGCTTCCTGACAATTAAAAATATTTTTTAATGGCCACAATTTCTACCTTTGGCGCCAAAACCTTCTAGGGCAGCATGCTCCACACAAAAGAATTAATTTCCCTTTACCTATGGCATCCACTTCTTATATAGGCAACTACATGCTAATTTTACCTACTGCTTCTTATTTTTAGCAATTTCCAATAATAAGTTGTGCTTTTTCTCCTTCTTTGGGTGCCCAAGTTTGCCTAAATTTAGCTTGCTTTTAGCATGCTTTTCCTTGCAATTCTTCCTGCTATTTTTAGCCTACTTTTTTGTTTTATTTTTACCACACCTTTTGCTTTGACTTTCCTCCTATCTTTGGCGTCAGAAGTTGCTAAAAATAAATAGCAGATATTGCTTTTTGGGCATGAAGTATAGCCAATATGGGTTGCACTTTTTGGTTAAAGCAAGCAATGTTAAATTACAACCTTCCTGGCAACCCCTAATTTCACACTTTTCACTTAAGTGAATTTGCTTGTATTGTGTGGAACACATGATGGAAGGGAAGTGTGAAATTTCAACCTGCTGGGAAGCTTCTAATTTCACACTTTTCACTTAAGTGAATTTGTGCAAAAAACATGATGGGAAGTGTGAAATTACAACCTACCGGGAAGCTTTTCATTTCACACTTTTTACTTAAGTGAATTTGTGTGAAAAACGTGAAGGAAGGGAAGTGTGATATTACAACCTATTGGGAAGCTTCTAGTTTCACACTTTTCACTTAAGTGAATTGCTTCTATGATTTGCGTGGAAATTCAAGAGGAAGAGCGGTGTTTAAAAAATGCGACTTGCATGAAGAAATCATTCTTCCCAAAAAGTGTGACTTGCTTCCATACTACTACTTCAAAAACCGGCGGTCCATAATTAACTTCAAATTTGTTTGAGGCCATGGATGACATCTAAAAACTCTGGGCAATTGAACTGGTTATGCAGAACGAATGAAAAGATCAAGGGGAATTGCCAGACAAAACACGGAGAAAAACCAAAACACAGACAAAAAGAAATAAATAAATAAAAATGAAATGCCAGACAGAAGTTGTAGACAATTTTTTTGAAAATAACTTGCCAATTAGCCCGTCTGTAAACTCCAATCGAAGCTGAAAGTAATACCAGCATGGTAACAATGATGGGGTGAGGTCAATCCTTTTTAAAAGAATTTTATTTATTTAATAAATAAATAAATAAAAATGCTTACAGACAAAGCTCGGTGAAGGGATTAAATGAGTTTTGACATCTGGGTATTTGTCGAATTTGGATTTTATGGCTTTCTGGGGATACCCTGGAGTAATGCAAACTACTGCAGGCAAATCGAACACAAAACATGACCCGTTACTTGAAAACAATGAAAAAATTAAAAGGGGTAGTCCCAGATTTCAGGGTGAAATCTCGGGGACACTATAATGGAAGTAAGGCCTGCTTCATGCCTTTGAGAGAGCTCACCACCTTGATTTGAATAGTCTTCCTGATCACAAACAAGTTCAGCAGCAGACTTTGGAATGAAGTCAGCCCCTCAGTTTTGTTCACGAGGAACATAAATCACCATAGGGTCTTCAAAACAATTCAGAAGTGTATGGATTTATTTTGCCACCCCTTTTAGCTTCTAATTTTTCAAAGTTTTATCTGAATTGCTATTTGAGGCCAAGGGTTGGGAATCTGTGTCTGCCATGATCTTGGGGACATGTTTATCGTTAGCCCAAATTAAACCACAATATATAACATAGGATATTGCAACATTATTTGTTGTGATCCCAAGACCCCGATTGTATCAATAAAGGGATCCTCCACAGTGATTCCAACACACCCCTCTTGCTCCAAATGGTCCCAAGTTGTCCCTAGAGGCACCATCAGTACTTCACTTAATCCATAGGTTTGGGGAGGCAGGTGGTGTCCAAAAAAATGTTTGATTTCTTATTAGCAATCCCATCAACATAGGAGGAGGTCCGTATTTAGTTAAAGAGTGTATTTTCTTAAATATTTTCTGAAAAATAACTACTCCAGCATCTCATGTACTTGAAAATAGCCTCAAAAAAATAAAGGATTCATCCCAGTACTAATTATTTTGAAATGGCACAAGATCCATTGAACATTTGCAAATTCTTCAAATAAATTAATAATTAGTATTACGGAAGGAACTCGCTAGTCATTCTTGAGATAGTAATGGAGCACTACAAACTTTGATGTAAAAACTAGATGATGCCACATGGACATAGATTCTTTATTTACTAGAATGCTCTTACATAACACTATTTACACTTTTTTGAAAGAAATTCTTTAAAAAGTTAGCTTAGTCTATCTAAAAATAGAGGTCCGAGGCAATTTATAGCTTGTACTCGCATTTTCTCTACTTTGATAAATTCATGGGTGCTTTTGGTACCAAGTTTGCCTAGTCCTGTGAAATTGATAGGCCATTTATTTTCTCCAAATTATAATGCAAGGTTATTTTACAAACACTTATCAAGTACAAGTTGCCTTCTAACTATGTAGCTTGATGCTTTTAAGTAAAGTGATAGTACCCTGTATGCAGGTGCATACCTCCAAGAGAGCATGTGCACGTGTTTATCCAAGTCTACAACAGCAAGGCATCATCTGGTTTTGGCCAATCGCTGACCCTCTTTTCAAAGATATTGCCCTGGAGAAAAAGCCACCTTTCATTCCTGTGCTAAGTGATCCCTCATTTCCATCTACTCTATCAATGAGAGATGTACCTTACGGGTAATTTTGTTGAGGCCCAAAGCGAATCCAGAGAAAAAAATGTTTAGTAATTTTTATAATTTATCATTCCTGCATCTCAAAGGTTAGTTTTAAGTACAGTTGCATAGGATAAAGTTTGTTCCACAAAATAAATGCTTGCTTAAATTTGCTTGCAAAACGTTTATCTTATTAAAAGGAATTTTTTTTAATAATTATTTTGTTTATTATTATTTTCTGTTGCTTCAAATTGGAAAGTATGTATCACGTATTTTTCTACCAATCTTTTGTGGTAGGTTTTACAGATCGCCGTTTGGCCAAAAAACAAAACTCATTTTATATGTTTGACAAAAGAAAAAAAATGGCATTTCAGTTACTTTGTGCATTTTGAACTGTAATATGCAAAGCTTATTAAAATCTTGGCTAAAAATTTCCAGGTATGAAATACTTACTGAAAACCTTTTGGATCCTTCCCATGTTCCATATGCACACCATGGGCTTTCCGGACAGTCTGACATGGGATCCACAAAGAGTGGCTCCGTGAAGGTCACTTTTAAACCTATTATTTAATATGGTTTCACATTCTTCATCAAAAAAAGAAAATTCTAAATGTTTGACCTACTATTTATCAGTAATGTCCCGAATGTGGTACTGTCTTGACATTCTAACAAAATAAGGTTCCCAGTTTAACTTTACTGTATGCTTTTGATGGCATTACCAGAGTGATCGGAGGGCAGGCAGGCCATTAAATTTGCATTTACAAAATCTAGACAAATCAGGTTTTCAAGGTGAACGAGAACAGGCCTCAGTAAGCTTTGCAGCTCCTTGTGTCATCGTTTCTGATTTCACATTTAAACCAAAAAAGGTAGGAGGTTCTGCTTGTATTTACAAAAGTAAAAAAGTTAATATTTGCACGGCTGACTGTCCATAACTTGCAGCCTTATATATTATTTAAAGTAACTTATCAAATTCAAGCTGTTTCCTCTTTACATGATGTAATTTATCCAGGGCATGATTCAGACATCAATATCAGGAGCTGAAGAGGGGAAAAAGAGTACAATTTTCCTCATTTTTATCTGTGTACCAG
The DNA here is from genome assembly GCA_019776745.2 of Taxus chinensis. Lineage (NCBI taxonomy): Eukaryota > Viridiplantae > Streptophyta > Pinopsida > Cupressales > Taxaceae > Taxus > Taxus chinensis. The sequence goes on along the minus strand of CM034146.1, from coordinate 41,235,722 downwards.
TGAGTCCAGGCAGAAGCAGACTTATATGGGCATTTCCAAGGAACTTTGCCTTGTGGGCAAATCTTCTGTTGCCGCGATGGCTAACCCATATCCAACAAAATCTTTTTCTTGACTCAGATTTATACTTGCTTCATCTTGAGGTAACTGGCTAGTTGATTATAAAAATGATAGCATGTTATTATTTTACATTAGCAACACTTACATCTCAAATATATGTTCTATATGTCCATATGGTTTGTTGGCAATTTTACTCAAAATTTAAAATTTCTAAAAAAATTTAAGGTATTTAAATTATTCCGAGAAATAGCCCCGTGATTTAAACACAAAAGTAGACTGATACAGTGGCTAGCAGTTGATGCTTGCAAACTGAAAAAAAATCTTGGAACAAAATTACAAAGTTGGATGATCCCTTGGCAATTGGTTCTTGTAATAAGTATCTAAGCTCATTATGCTCTTCCTAAAATGACATACAATGTAACTAAAACTTAATGGAATTTCAAACTTTAATAGGAACAAGGAGATTGTAGAGATTGATAGAAGAAAAACAGGTATAACAAAACAATATCAAACCACCTCAAATGACAAAAATAGGTCAGTGAGACTTGAAAAATACACCTAAACACACTAGAGAAGTAGTAGGGTGTAATATCCCCTTGTGGGATATTTAATTAAATTTGCAAATAAATTATTAATAGATGAACTTAAAAGAGCAAACCCTTCTAGATTCACCTCAAATAACCCAGTGCTAGCTTCAATTCAACCCAAATGGGGTTGGAGTGAGCCAAGGTGATGGGTTAGATGAGCTAGCTAGTTGGAATTTAAACTTAAACTTCACTAAACCAGATTTAATTTGCAGCAGTGAGAAATAATAAAATGCACAGAAAAAATCAGCTGAACTTTGAAAATTAATAACTTCTTCCCAACTCAATATTTTCTCATAAAACAAAGTGCAACTGAAAACTAAAAATATAATATTTCCAAATAACTATCAAACTGATTTTTCTGATCATAAAAACCACTTCAAATATGCCCTGAAAGTGTGAATACAAGTCGCCTAGGGTTAAGAAAATTAAATAAATAATTTCCAGCCTTGTAGATGCTTCCAAAACCCTTCAAAAGTGACCCACGGATCTGCAATAAATATCTGAACACAACAACTTGTAAACTTGCCAAAAATCAGCCTCAAAATAATTTTTTTTATCCTCAAACAAGTCGATTTGACATTAGTTAATTCCAGCAGTGAATATGGCCCAAAATATCATCGAAATAAGCACAATACACTTGGAATATCATGCAGAAATAAATCAAATTTAAAACCTTATCAAATCACCATGAATTAATACCAAAATGCCCTTCAACAAGTCGATTTGGGCATGACAAACATCTGGAAATAGCACCAGACCTTGAAGCACTTAAAACACCTCCAAAATATGGAAAACACACTCCCAAAGCAAGTTGATTTGCACCAGAATAAACCAACAACATATAATCAACATAAACCCTTCATTAACTCTCCACAAAGCATACATAAACACTTCCAAACAAGGCACCTTATATGAATTAATAATATCATGCAAGAACTTATCAATTCAAAGCTTGAAAAGTCACACACACTTCACACAATGGTGATGTTGAAGAACACCTTTTATTTTTGGATCACAAGTAGGCATACATCTCTCTTCAAGCGTGAAGATAAGTTTGATAAACCATCAACATGCCAAAAAGGGGACACCTCATCTTCTTTTATAGATTTTGCAATGTAGAGCTCCAATGTTTCCCTCCAATTTTGGCGCATTTCTCTATATGGGAAAGATTTGAATTTAAAAGAGTTTTCATGGCCTGAAAGTCAAACTCCATTAAAAACGTTAATCCCCTCCAAATCATTTTCAAATTAAATACAAGAGAGAATAAAAAATAATAATTAATGCCCAATAGGAATTCGACTTGCCTTAATTAAATCGATTTACCACCAAGTAGTAATTAATTGGCCCATAAATAAATCGATTTGCTTCCCAAAAATGTGACTTGCCCAAGATAATTAATATTAATTTTTAAATGCACAAGAGAAAGTCGATTTCCCCAAATAAAATTCCCTTTAATCCAAGGGGAGTGGATTAAAGGCTATTCGACTTGCCTCATTAATTATTGCTTGGAAAAGGGGACGTTACATAGGGTAAAAAATTATTTGGTTATGAAAAAAACTAGAACCAGAGTCTTACTTCTGAAGGATGAGAAAAGTTCATGTTTATGGAAAAATAGTTACTGTTTCAGGATTATAATAATGACAGTTTCTCCTCACCTCAAATGATTCATCTGATGTCTTCGGAGTTTCCACACTAGCCCTTCAAATTTTAGCATGAAATCCTTTATATTTTTTCATGTTGATATTTCTTAATCAAAAAGTATTTTCTTATGAGATCACATACGAAATCATCTATATTGATTTAGGAAAATGAAAAACTAAATTTAAATTACAGACATAGTTAAAGTGTTGTTAGAATTATTCTTTTGAAATCCAAAATTTATCTTATATTTTACTTGATTGCCAATCAGTATTTTGAATAGCCAAAAAAAGACGTTTTGTTTATTGTTTATTTTCATTAAAGAAACATGATTGCATCTTTATGCAGGAGCATAAACTCCAAGAGTATGGTCAAAGGAATTGGGAAAAGGCTTGCTACGTGCCTGCAAAAGCTGATGTGTTTGTGGTTGCATTTAGAAAATGGTTGAAACAATATGCTAGCAGCGGATTTCCTTGGGGAGAGAAGCACTTCAATGGATCACTTCCCCCTACCCCTCCAAAAGCCCAATTGATGGACAGGTATTTCCTAATATCCTTGGCTTTTTAATCCCTAATAGCATTGCTTTTTTTAGATGTCTGAAAGAACACTTGCAATAAATTTGTAATGCTTATCATTCAAAAAACAATTCAAGAAAAAAAATCGTAAAAAATGCAATAGATATTTTTTGAAGATAAAAATACAATTTTTTTGAGATTTTATATTTACTTGTTTCTTCCACTCTATGGTTTTATGCACTTTTTCTTTTGTTTTGGTCTGTTTTTGTTTTTTTTACTTTTTTTATGTAAACATCTTGATTTTGTTTATTTTCTCGCTTAGCTTTGTTCTAAAGGACCATGTTCAGGTTTAGGATGGCTGAAGTCTTAAGGCATAAGTTACTTGTTAGAAGTCAGCTTCATATAAGACATGCATGTGTGTGTGTGTGTGTGTGTGTGTGTGTGTGTGTGTGTGAGAGAGAGAGAGAGAGAGAGAGAGAGAGAGAGAGAGAGACATATGCTGCAATATGTAATCCCAGCCACCCGTCCCATATCTATAACATTCTGGCATATCCTTCTGCAGGTGAATTTCTGATATTGCTAGTACGTATCCCAATGTGTATGGGTGGACTCTTTCAAAGATATTGGGCAGATTTTGTAGTCATCTTTTTTAATGCTATTAGGTGCGAATTTATAGCAGTTAGGTGTAAAGCCAAGTGGGCGATTCCTCATGGAGGATTCATGGAGGATCTATAAATAGGAGTATGCTTTAGTTGTTTTGTATCAACCCAGGAAAGAAGTGAAGATTTGCCAATTTTATCGTAAAAGAGCCGAAGCTCTCTCATTTTGTTGAATATAATCAAAGTTTTATTTCTGCGATTCTTCTGCATCTTTCCCATTTCAACAAGTGGTATTAGAGCAAGAGTCACTAGTAGATTGTTAGTCCAACTTCCCAGCACTGGAATTTTTTGCTAGGTTATCCATCTACTTAGGGTTTCATGTGAAGAAGAATAATAGAGAAGTCTGTATGTTCCGTAGCACAAGGTTTTAACCTAAAATCACAGTCATTTGGTGTTTTTGTGGAGCTCATCTCAGTCGTAAGGGAAATACGCATATTTGCATGCAGAAAAGGAGATGCCATTGAAGAAACCAATAAGGAAGTAATATATCAGCGATTTCTTAATAGAAATCCAAGTTTTAGCATATACGTTTGCTTTGTGCCTGTTTAATGTTTCTTTAAAGAACAGCAGTTCCTTCGTGTCATATATAGCAAGTATTTTGTGATTGCGTTTGTTGGTTTTCTGTTATTGGTATAATAGAACCTTAGAAATTTTGTTGCAAGTCAGATTTAAGCGTTTTAGCTAATCTTTAGTGCGTTTGAGTGATGGCCGACATCTGCATCATGTGGCCACAACTTTCAGTTGGCAAAAATCATAATTTTTGGAGCATTATGATGAAAAATTGCTTATTTCCAGAATATTTGTGGGATTTAGTGGAAGAAGGTTTTTCAGAACCTACTAATCAAGCGACATATAATGCCCTTTCACAAATTGAGAAAAAATTGTTAAGGGAACAAAATTAGGAATGTTGAAGCATTGTTCATCATTCAACAAGCTATGGATCAGTTGATTTTTCCTGTGGTTGCAGTAGCAACAAGATCCAAGGAAGCATGACAGAGTTTACAGAAGGCATATCAAGGTTGAATCTTTGTGCAGTGAGTAGTGAAGTTGATATGGCAGCAGCCATGAATAAAGGAAGTTATGTGTTTGAGGATGAGATTCTCATTTGTCAAAATGATGGAAAAGTAGGAGCAGACCACAAATTTAAAGGAAAATGCCATGAAGGAGGCTATGACAGGTCCAATTTTCAAAGAAAAAGATCAAGTTTCAGAAGAGGTTGTGGAAGGACCTCTGGTTTTATCTGTTCAAGCACTCGCTGTAGTGAGGATTCCAAATGCATATAATTTTCGTCAACCGACCAGTCACAAAACTACACAGATTTCAATTTTAATGCCCACACAGCCCTACAACCTCTCTCCGAAGTGAGATCTTCCACAAGCCCACCTTGCAACGGTGGTTGCTCTGGTCAATCAACTTGTCAAAAAAGACAGCCATGCAGATTTTTTATATTGACAGCGCTGCTGTCCAACCTCTCGCAGCAGCGAGATCTAACACATGCCCATTCTCCAACATGAAGAGCCATGGTCAATTGACCAGTTAAAAGGGCCAAATGAATTTCGGCCACGTCAGCTCAGCTAATGGAGTTGAAGCGACATGTTCAAATGCAGATTTGATGTATTCAGAGTGCCATGGCCCTGGTAAAATGGATGTGACAACCAGCCACGAGAGTTCAAGCGAGCTTTTCTAGCTACCAAAATACCCATGTGAGTTCACAAAAGGTCGTGCCAATGACAACTCATACAATCATGTTCACAAAGGGTCGCTCCAATGACACCTTCTCTGCTAGTAAGTGCTAACCAGCAGTCCCAACAGCAAGTAGTTGCCCAAGCAACGTCTCTAGCTCCAGCATGTGCACAAGTAGTCACTCCAATGACATTTCTAGCTTTTTTGTCAAGGAGTCGCTGAAGCAACATTTTTAGGTAAAAATGCAATTTTTTTGGGAAAAGCTCAAAGTTCTCAACAAATGCAAATGTATATGCTGGAATGGTCGCAACAATGACATCCTCTGCAAAGACATCTCCAGCAGGAGCAGAGCAGGATCACAGCCCAGACAACTTTGAGGAGACAAGACGTAGAAAGAGAGAGAGAGGAAATATGGAGCAAGAAGAAAAAGAAAAGAAAAAAAATTGGTTTACCGGAAGGTTGTGAGTAAGGTGGACTATTGGAATATGTAATCCCAATTACCCGCCCCCTATCCTTGACATTCTGACATGTCCTTCTGCAGGCAAATTTCTGACATTGTCAGTGCGGGTCCCAATGTGTAGGGGCGCACTCTTTTAAATATATTAGGCAGATTTTGTAGTGAGCTTGTTTAATGCTATTAGGTGAGAATTTATAATACTAGGTGTAAAGCCAAGTGGGCAAATCCTCATGGAGGATCTATAAATCAGAGTATGTTTTATTTTTTTGTATCAAGGCAGGAAAGCAGCGAAGCTCTGTCAATTTTATTGTAAAAGAGCTGAAGCCGTCTCATTTTGTTGATTATAATCAAAGTTTTATTTCTTGGTTTCTTCTGCGCCTTTCCCATTACAACAACATATCCATCACCATGTGCAAAGTACAAGAACTTTCATTTTCAAGGGGCCTCCTTGCATTTAGTGACATGCTATATGACAGCCAAGTGACCCACAATCTCCTTCCCTTAATAGCTACAATGTTGTTTTTTATATAAATCTTCTTCATCCATAATCATTAGGCACACAACTGTCTATAGCACCCGAAAGATGTCATTCACTGTCTCTTTCAACCTTAGTAATTGCCAATAGCATGGACAACGAACATTGACCTTTTAGACCAATCATCAAGCTCTAGTGCAAAATGCTGTGAGATATCTCTCTTATTCCTAATTGGATATATCAGTATGGGTGTAGTGGGAAAAAACCAAGCAGCATGCATACACAACTAAAATCTATTTAATGATAGTGTGATGTTCGAAGTGCATCCGTATAAGGATTTTTTTTTCAGAAGACTCAGGAATAGTTTTACAATGACATGTTTCTTTGTGATCCTAATTTCTATGATACACATTCCTATTATATCCCACCTATCCATCTACGTGATTGTTATAACCACCTAATAACTTATCAACCCCTAATTTATTTCTCACTAAGCATAACACCTATACTATAGTGTAATAATTCCTAACATTTGCTCTCTTATTACATCATGGTTAAAAGACAGAGAATTAACTTCGTATGTGAATTGGGACATTCACACAGTTTTCCATACAATCAATAATGGGAACGGCCTCACCGCACCTCAGTGGGATACAACCTCCTTGAACAATTCATACGAATGGGGACATACTCTACCATTTTCTAGAAGTGGGATACAACCTCATTGAACAATTCACACAAATGGGGACATACTCTACCATTCGCTAAACACAGTTGTGGTAATTGGCCTCAAAACTTTTACAAAAGATCGGTGAATGAGGACATACTCATTGTTCATTGAGAAACATTAAATAAGAATGTACTAGGACACACTCTCTTTTATGTGAACAAGGACATACACAGTTGTCCACAAAAAACATAGTGTACAAATAGGAACACGTTCAACTATTTGTTAGTCATAATCCAAGTCGACGCATTCGAATTCATGTTTAAATTCTCGTAGGATAAAATTTGTTGCTAGAAATATCAACAATAAAATTCAACTATAAGAAATATACTTTTAGATTAAATATTTAAAAAAGAAAGATAATTTCACATTTCAAAAAAGAAAGAAGTATTACATTTCATTAAGTAGCTATCATAATAAATTTATTAAAATGAAAAACTTCTAAAACATGTTTTCACAGCTGAATAACAATATATATAAAGTTTTCAGAAAGTGAAGGATCAAAGTCTTGAACTTCCCTATGTTGCATGGGCTAAGGTCTACTTATTACATCAAAAAGCTCTAAATCATCAAGAGCACTTGGCTCAATCTCATCATCACTAGCAATAACATCATTATTACCAACATCACTAGATTCACCCTCATGTTCATAGCAAACAAAATCAAGATCATTTTCATCAGAAGAGTCTTCTAGGAAATGAAGAAGTTTTTTCTTTAAAGTGCATGCATCTTTTGTCACTTTTCTCAAGGTCAATCACACATTGCTACAAATATAAACAAGGTCATCCATCTTTCTTAATAACAACCTATTCCTTTTCTTTGATTGAACATGTTTAAAGCTGCACCAATTCCTTTCACATGCTGATGCATTTACTCCTTGACTCAAGACTCAAACTACAAAATGTTGCAGTTTAGGAGTTTCTATTCCATAAAATCTCCACCATTCATTTCCATCCATGTCTATTGTTGATTGGGTTCCAAACAACCCATCTCCTCTCATGTATACTCTAAGTTGCTCTCTAGCTTTTTTACAACATCTTGATTTGGAACAATCTTTTTCAATGGCTACATAAATCCTACTCAAGACTTCACAGTCACTTTCTCTTTCTATGTTATAGAGTATTGGCTCCAAATAACATGCTCTTGCATGCAAATGAGTATGCATCATCCTCCATCTTCCTTCACAAATACCCCATATCTCATTGTATCCTGCTTCCACATTATTTAATGCCTTCGGGATGGCTTCTTTACAAGGGTCCATACCCTCATAAACATGTTGAGAAAAGGGGTATTACCATCAACCATGCGAAGCATACGAACAATAGTTGCACATATTTTTAAAACCTTCAAAGCGTTTTCCCAAACGTTAGAGCTTAGAATGATTTTCTCCACATGCTTATCTTTAGAACCTTTTGCAAGAACAAAGTCTTCCCACTTTTTCTATAAACAATAGATCGGAGAGTGCCTTTTACTACACAACCCTTTTGAAAGTGATATAGAAGTAGACAAATCTTGTGTCACATGGCTTCGACAATTCCTTAGATGCATGCTTCCTATACATAAACAATGTGAGGTGATAGTTTTTATAAAATTGACAATTGTTCTTCCTTTTTGAACTACTTCATGTACCCAAGGAAATTTGGGCAAGTCATGGAGTAGTAAATCAATGCAATGGGCTACACAAAGAATTCAATAAATATGTGGGTACTTCTCTACTATCAACTTTCCAACTCCCACATAGTTTCTAGCATTATCAATAACAAGTTGAACTACGGTTTCTACACCAATCTCAAGAATCACATCATCGAAAATGTTTAAAGACATACTCATAAGTTTTCTTGTGTTCCATAGTGTAAATTACTTTTAGAAATACGACTTTAGGGCAATAGACCAACACGCTAATCAATGGTTGTTGACGCATAGTTGACCAACCATCACTAAGAATGGTGCAACTTGTTGACTTCCAAGAGTCTTTAATGTTTGCCAATTTTTCAATGACCCCATCTTTTGATCCTTCAAAAGTGTAGTTCTCAAAGACTTTGAACCTGGAGTTGTGTATGTAGACACCTATAGTTTGATCAAAGCAATATTATTCCTAACATTACACTAACTCTTCTCCTCCCTGCAAATTCACGACACTTCATCAATTAGGCTCTTTTTCCCTTTAAATCCTCTTAATTGACCATTGTATGTTGATTTAACCTCTTTTCTCAGTTGACTAATGGATCTTCTCATTAGCTAACTCTCGCTTCCAACGCTTCCAAAATCAATCAAAACCCCCTCCAAATTGATCCCAGAAAGTTACCTAAGCGTACTTGGGACCCCTAATTAATCTTAGTCTCTAAACCTATTCAAATCTTGCTTTGACTTGCTAAAAGTGCATTTCACTTTCCAAAGTCCATCTCACTTTCCAAAGTCCATCTCATTTGGATTTCACCTTTTTGGATTTACCTTTTGTCCCACATGCATCCAAAACATCCCTTTCTTGAAAACATAAATCTATAAATAGACCTCTACCCCCCTCATTTTTCTAAAAACACTTCTCCTTCTTTAGGCTAAACTATAGCATTTTTGCTAGGATTTAGAGTATTTCTTCCATTGTTATTGAGCTATCACTTTCTATTGCATATTCCAAACTCAAGCTTGAGTAAATGAGAAGAACCATATGACCTTGTAGCCATTAATGGTGAGCTCTCACTCTCAAACCCTTGAGCATCAAACAATCAAAAACTGATTGTTAGGATCTTCATAGGTTCATATTTTGTAGCTTTCAAAGAGTAGAGAGTAGTATACATGTTTAGTTTGATGTTATTTCGAAGTTATAATGCATGCATAGGAGTAGCTCTTGTTTATCTCTTATCTAGATGGTTCATAGTTAAGTTGAATAAGCTTTGAGGTTTCTTTAGTGTTCTAGCCTCATTTCTATAGCTTTTCAAACTTATACATGTTCACATATGGCACGCCCGGTGGGACCTTACTCCATGGTCTTTAGAAGTTGTTTTTCAAGCTCTTTATTTCAAGTTTTAACCATTTCCATGCATTTTGAAGGTTAACTAGCGTAGTTTCAAGATTTTGATAATCTGAAAAGTAGTAAATCTTCCTTTTGCATGCATATTTGTTGGGTTAATGTTAGAAATTGAGTTAAAAGACAAAAATCTAACCGTTTTGCAGTTTTAGATTTCTAGTTCTCGTCTTTTTTTGTGGTTTTTTAGGCCCACGCGCAGGTTTTCTGGAAGGGCGCGTACATGTCAAAACCCAAGCACACCTATTTAAAGGCACGCACACCTATACATAGGGACGCACACACGTTTCCCTGGTCGCGTACCTATTACCTTGTACTTTTGATCTCTGTCAAAAATTTCCACAAAGTCGCGCATACGTCATGAACTGCGTGCACATACTTGCATACACGCGCATATGTCTCTCGGGACGCACAGGTGTTTATTAGTTCTGTGTCAAACTAACATTTTTGCCTTGCATGCGCATATGCTTTCTAAGGCGCGTACATGCTTAAAAAAATGCACAGGTGTCATTCTACCCGCACAGGTGTAATTACTCCTTGTCTTTGCCACAGAGCCACGAACTTGTCATTCTGGGTGCGCACACGTTACTAGGTGCGCGCACATGCCATAAAGGGCGTGCAAACATTGTTGTTTGAAGTCAAAATTTATTCTAACATTTGCAGGGGTTGATTTTTAGAATTTCTAACACTTTGTAGGTTTCTTGTTGATGTTAATAAGTGGTTTTGCAGGTTACTTTGATAAAATTGGTTTTTTGTGCTAACTTTACTTAGTTTAAGTTAATGAATGTTGCATTGATATTTGTAAGGTTTGAAATGTGTATGCTCTTCCCTCACACCTTCTAGGTGATCTTGGGAATAAAAAACAGTTCAAATACCCTTTCTACACTTTCAAAACACTTCACTAAGTTTTCTAAAAGGAATTAACTTCAAAGTTGGTTTAAAACGAACTTACTTTTCACAATTTGAGTAAGTGTTTTCCATTTCCGCAATATTAGTTACGTATTTTGTTGTGTATGCTCTTTCCTTACATCTTAAGTCGATCTGGGAAATCAAAAACGACATTCTATCTCCTTTATATAATGTTTTGATCGTTTGAAGAATTACTAATCATTGTATGTAGGTCCATATCGCGCATCAAAGAAATCGGGATCTAAACCAAATCTAACGTGTTTGTTTTAGGTTGCCAATGACGTTCAAAACCTCATTAAGATCATAAGATAAAACAAACATCATATTCTATACACTTGATTTGCAGGTTCGGATAAGGGCACCCCCTGTCCGCTTTAAACTAGGACATAACCCCTTTGGCATAAGCCTTAAGCTACAACAATGGGGGTGGTCTTAAGAACCCCAAAGTAGTGCACGCAAGAGGGAACCTTGTGGACGAAACGGGAAGTGCTCCACTTACCCACTTGACTAGATTTTACTTGTGAGTTTAGCGCCAAAACATTCTCCATTGCGACCCCAATGAAAGATACGCGTGAACACATTCATTGCTCATTGTATTTGAAGGGGGTAAAGTAAAGCCGAGATACTCCAAGATTAGTCAGTGTGACTTTCTTGGTAAATCGAGCTTGTAGAGGGTGTTTGTGGTACCTAGTTGAGTGAACCACCTAGGAAATCCATATTGTCTTGGAGCCCACTTTGTCGTATCAAGCCATCGTGTTTTATAGAGCTCTCACAAAGTGACAACTTGCTTGGAGTCAAAACCTTTTTTCTCAAACAAGGCGAGAGACCACTTAAGTTGAAGCTAAGTGTTATTCATCACAAACTTACGATGTGCTACTTTGGCGTAGTTCTTCACTTACCCTAAGGTAAGGCAAAACTCTGTCAAAGTTATACTTAGTTTGTTTCATCATCTCTTGGTCTACACCTTTGTTATCTTGTTTCCCATTTGGAACAAAAGAGAAACAACATGCGCGGATACCGCTGGAAATAATCGTTTCCATCACTTTTGTATTCTACTTTCATGACTAGGTTGCACTGCCGAAATGCAAGTGTTGAAAGTGTGAATGGTACATCATCACATTCTAGTAGGCCCTATGTCTCAAACTCATATTGAGACACATTATCAACGTAGTTAGGCTTGGTTCATCTTTTGATCTCCCTTAGATGTGTTACTTTGTTCGCATTACATTGACACAATTTCGATACTTATGTCTTGTTCCTTGTAAATGTGATCTAAGTGTCTGTATTGTGGCTTTATGTTGCCCACGCTTTAACAAATCCTTAGTATACTTGCACTTAGTTTTGTTTCAAACATTACCTCAAATCTTGAAAAGCAGTGGTTACGTTGTTTCTGTATCGTATCAGTACTATTTCAGTGCTAAAACCTTGCTTTTTCTTTAAACTTGGTTAACATACCTTAGTAGTGTTGTTACGTTCCTTACATACGTAATTTCTATCTTTTAGGGCTTAGGTTTTGCTTGTTTCAAAATTGGTCATAGTATCCTTTGATTGGGAGTCACATCTACCCCTTGTTAATACTTATGCCACATTCATCTTGAACTTGACATAAGTGTTGACATCGAGTTGATCATCTATACGTCAAGCTACCGTTGGGAAACATAAGGTGTAAACAGTTGGTTGATTGACTAGTTTACTTGTAGGCTTGCATGATTGTTCCTTGTGTGATAATAGTTGCATAGACTTATATCTAGGACAAATCATTGGATTCTTTGATTCTTTGACCCATCATTCGTTAGAACATTGATTAGTGAAACATTGAGACCTTAGGGAACTTATACCACATTGCACCTAGGTTTGTTGCATCTTGATTGCATTTAGACAAAACCTGGTATCAAAGAGACTAGTGATGCTGCCTATCACAAGAATAACATCTAAGAAAATTGAACGTGAAGCGGAGTTAAATCCTTTTGCCAACTATCCCTTTGGTGGTCATAACTTGGGTCCCCTCTTTTCGGAGGTTAAAGACACAGAAGTACTAATTGACCATAGTGGTGATGATTTTGATTCATATGAAGAGCAACAAACTCTTGATCTTGCTCGTTTCAATGAACTCCTATACTATAATAGAGATCAAGTACTCGCACGAGTCCTAGAACTAGGAGCCAAATTATCACAAGAACATGAAGCGGCTATCAAAACCATTAACCTAGAAGAGGAAGGGCCGCAAAGACCTCCCCTTATCAACATGGATAATCCTCTTGATGGAGGATACGCTTCCACTTTTGGTGTTCGTAATAAGAACTTTGAGAGTGAAGGGCCAAAACAAATAGATGGTTCTCAAAGACCATACTTTAAAGCCTCACGCAAAGTTAAGATCAAACGTGAAAACAAGGAGTTACCTCCACCTCAATATGACGATGAGGACGGCCCTCAAATCAAAGAGAAGGTTATACAGAGACAAATACTAAGGCTTAGTCAAAAGTTAGCAAACTTAGGGTCCTCAAGCAAGGGTACACGTAAAGAAAGACTTAAATCCAAATCTGGTGAATTTCACACTGAACCTTACGACGATAAAATGCTAAAAGTTACTCGAGTGAATAGACCATCATCCCCTACAAAAGAAAAACATATTACACAAGAGTTGCAATCTATGAAAAACATGTTCACAACCCTCCAGGAGAGTAATGTAGGGCATAGTAAAAAATACCAATACAAAGAACTATGTCCCTACCCATTCGAAAGAGACATGTTACAAGTGTCATTCCCCAAAAACTTTGATTGTCCTAAATTTGACAAGTATAAACGTAAAGGTGATCCTCGCAATCATATTAAAGACTTCTACATGGCTTGTCAGGAAGTAGCTTTTAGCGACAACTATCTTATACATTTGTTCCCTCGCAGCTTGGGAGGACAGGTGCTAGAATGGTTCCTCCACATACCTAAGGGAACGATTGTGACATGGCCCGCATTAGCTAAAAAGTTTGTGCGTCACTTCTCCTTTAACATGGAGAGGGACATTACCATGGTCGACCTTTGCAACGCAAAACAAAAGCCGAATGAGTCCTTCGCTGGTTTATTACAGCGATGGCAGAGGTTAGCAAGCCGTTTCCCTTGTCCCATTCCGGAAAAGCAAATGGTCAATATCTTTGTTCTAAATCTAAAACAAGACACAGCCTTTCATCTGCAAATGCACTGCGTCACAAACTTCGAAGAAGTTATTGAGAAGGGCAATCAAATAGAGAAATCTCTCATAGCAAAGGGAACAATCAAGCCCTTTACAAAAGATAAACACGAGTCAAAATCTGCAGATAAACCCAAGTTCTTCAATAAGAACAAAAATTTCGTTGGAGACGGCATCACAGAATCCAAAAGAGTCTAACCTGTACAAAACGGTCCGCTCTTAAAGCTTACACAAGGACCTCGCCCAAAAGTGGCCCTGAAACGAATGTTTACACCTTTAAGTGAGTCATTATCTGCCATCCTTAAACAGTTGGATGTTGTAAACATGGTGCAATATTCAGCCGCAACAGTACCCTATCCAGATGATGCACGTAAACCAATATGGTTTAAAGAACGCATACTGTGACTTTCACCGTGTCAAGGGCCACAAAACCGACAAATGTTTGAAGTTGCGGTATTTCATTCAGGACCTTATTGAAGAAGGCGAGATTATGGTGGATTCACCTGAGTCAGGACAAGGTCCTAACGAGAAGATGGGAATATTCAAACAACCTTTTCCCAATCATGATAAAAAAGGAAACAAGAAGTCAGAACAAGGTCAATCTTCTAATGACTATAGAACCGCTAATTATGTGTATCCATCAAACGATAATCCCTTTGATTCCCTCATAAGTTGTATACGTTCATCTAATGAATAAGTCAACACTATTAGGATCTTAGGTAATAGTTTTGTTGTGGGCACGCAACGTGCTTGCTTAATGATTCCAGAACCATCTCGCCCTATCCCCCAGGAAGGTCAATTCGACTTATTGGAGAATGTTGGCTAGATTTTCTGCACAGCTGAAAACCTAGGCAGTCATGAGATAAATCTCCCTCATTTACCAGTGAGGCTCCTGTGTAAGATTTTGTCAGTTATATATCCTAATATCTATTTGTGGGTATTACTTTAACTATGTAGCTCATGAACCATAGCTAGACAGTTTTGCAGCAAGTAATCAGCTGTAAAATAAAGGAAAAATCTGTAGAAGAGGAAAATAATAGGAAACAGGGGAAAGGACAGAAAGAATGTGCAACCCAATCAATAGTTTACAGAGTTGATCACATGCACATAGATTAAAACAAATAGATCATTAAACACAAAATTCAAAGCAAAGGAAACTTTCAAATCTAGATCTAGAATAACACAAAGTTTATGAATAGATCTACAAATAAATACGAGACGAATGCACCGTTGACAAAAAGTTCTCCAAAAATCTCTTCTCTATTCCTCTGCTTGCAGAAACCAGGGGTTTCAGCTCAAAGTCTGGAGCACAAGAATGCTGATTACAAATTCCAATCCTTTGCCCATAGGTTCTTCCTCTATTTATAGTGTATAGAGGGAAATTTACAAATAGGAAACTATAATGAACTAGCACATGTGCAAGTTGTAAAGGAAACAACTGGAAATCTCCCTCCTGGAATTCCTCTTTGCATGACATGCATAATTTATAACTGAAAATAGAACTTCCTATTTTGCATGTCTGCCACCTATTTCCAAGTAATTGACTTCTTCCAGTAACTTGAAGTAACGACTTTTAAACTAATCACTTAAGTTTTACAATTTAATTGATTACTCAATTACTTTGTCGGAGAAAATAAGAGAAAGAAGAAGAAAGAGGAAAATAAATTAGAAGAAAGCTGCAACACTCCCAGTCTTGTTCTTTTTCCATATTTTGCATGCAGTTGACTCTTTTGCCTTTGATTCTCCCCAAACTGGATCTAGAAGCAGCTGACTGTGATTTGCTTGTGGGTATTGCCTTTGACTTGTCTTCCCTCTTATCCTTGAAGCTTTTGTAGTTCATCTCCAGTACATGCACCAGTGCAATGTTTGCCGTAAATAATTCAGACAAAACTTATCATCTTTTATTTAAAATTGCATATGACCAATTTTAAATTCTGGAAAGCACTCTGGGTGAATGCAAACACAAGTAAATTCAATGAAGGCTTCAACTGGAAGATTGGGAGCACATGCACAAGATCCTGGAAGAAATTTTCCATGCACTGACTTCTACACAGGTTGTGTTAAAAACAAGAGGATGAAGTTTTGTTGCAAGTCTTTGCAATTATGACATCTGGATCTGTCAATTAAATCAGTGATAGGTTTAGGGACAATGTCTATATCATTGACTTCAGCAAATCTAGAAGTTATGCATGTTTCTACTGATATTCCTCTTTCATCATGCTTCAACATGGCTGGAACAATCTTTGTCTGAGCTCTTTTTCTTTTAGTTCTGTCAGAATCCCTTGCAATTGGATCAATTTGTGCAGATCTGACAATTTCTTCTAATTTGGAAAATATATTCAATGTACCTGACATTAATTTGAGCACCTATGATAAATACCAGCAATTTATTCAGACAAATATGGAGTCCATGGCATGAATACTTGATTTTTATCACCAAAATCTGCATATAAAGTCTGCTGCCCTAAAATTTGAGGTTTTGCTTGCATGCAAAGCAAGCAAAAATATTATTTAATTCGTCCGGGCGCATATACCGACATGCAGATGCTCAGAATGACCAAAATTAGGCTATTCCAACCCTAGGCGCCAAAACTGGAAGCTTCCCGGCAGTGGAAAATAGTATTTTAATGCAAAATCCTCCTTTTGGCGCCAAAACCTGTCTGGGCTGCAATCCTCGTCAAAAAGAATTAATTGCTTCTTTATTATGGCAGCCCATACTTATATAATCCTCAACATACTATTTTTAATAATTGTCCTTCATATTTCTGGCAATTTAATTAATAAACAATCATGTTTATTCACCCAAATTGGGCGCCCAATTATGCATGTTGCCGGTTGCTTTTAAATAAATTATTTTATTTATTTTTAGCATGCATCCTTGACTTCTCCTTAGCTTTTCCACTTGCATTGACTTTCCTTCTATTTATGGCACCAAAATTGGGTGAATAAACCATTAATAAATATTATTAATTGCATTGTTATTCACCTAAGGTGGGTCGCATTTTTTAGCAAGGGTAATTTCCAAAAATAGGAAGTCAACTTTGATGGGAATTTCTACCCTGCATTGCAGCTCCAAAATTCCCCTCTTTCACTTAAGTTGTTTGACTTTTATAATGAGAATTTTTACCCTGCAAGGCAAGTAAGAAATTCCCGACTACATGTCACCTTTAATATTCCCATTGTAACTTAAGTGACTTTGACTTCATGGGAAAAAGTACCCTGCAAGCCAGGTAAGAAATTCCCGCATGCTTGCCGCCTCTAATTTTCCCATTGCAGCTTAATTGATTTTGACTTCATGGGAAAAAGTACCCTACAAGGCAGGTAAGAAATTTCCGTCTGCCTGCCGCCTCTAATTTTCCCATCGTAACTTCAGTGACTTTGACTTCATGGGAAAAAGTAACCTACAAGGCAGGTAAAAAATTCCCGCCTGCTTACCACTACCAAAAATCTCATTGCAGCTTACACTCATTAATTCCAAAAAATGCGACTTGCCTAGGAGAGGCTTTTTGTGCATAACTTCATCTTTTTCAGTCAAAAGTTTGAATTTTGAGGTTGATTCCTTCTGGTGTTGCGTGAGTAGATGATCTCCAGATGTTTGAGGCAATTAAACAGACTATACTGGACAAAGAACAGACCTAGGGGAATTTCACAGGGAAATTGCAGAGAAAACTGAATAAAAACACAAAAGAAATAAATAAAAGCGAAAAACATTGCCAGAAGTTGCAGGCAATGCCCTGAACTCATTCCTAGTGAAAACCCTATTGAGATGAGTGAATAATGGCATGCAAAACTTCAACAGGATTCAACCGGAGCACAATTTACTTCAAACGGGGCATTATTTATTCAATAAATAATTAAATAAAAATTTGCCGCAATCTTGGTGGAGGGATAAAATGAGTTTGGTCATCTAGGTATTTGTCAAAATTGGCACATATGATTCACTAGAAATATCCTAACATAATACAGACATCTTCTGGCAATAAAACACAAAAAGACCCGTTATTTTAAAAAGAATGACAAAAATTCAAATGGGTAGTCCCGGATTTCAGGGTGAAATCTGGGGACACCAAAGAAATTGGAGAAAACCACGGCTAAGATCTTGTTCTTAGACTTGCTCAAAATCTCAAATTCTCATAAGGACATACTATATAAAATGCTTCAGGGATCAGCAGTATCCACAAATGTAGAGCCTGGACACCTCCAAGCAATGGTTGCAAATCTTAATCCTAATGACTATATCTCTTTTGATCGGAACGAAATCTCACTTAACGATCCTGAACACAACCTACCTTTATACATAGAGGTCTCTGTTACTCGTCGTAAGATAAAGAGAGTTCTTGTGGACAGTGGATCTGGTCTGAATATTTGTAAATTGAAGCTTGTCAGGAAGCTAGGCCATACAAAAATAGATTTGGATGCTAAAACCATTATGATCACGGCTTATGATAATGAAGAGCGTGAGTCGGCAGGTACCATAGTGCTCCCAATGGAAGTGGAGCCCACATATCATGATACAAAATTCCATGTCCTTGACTTGGACCTTTCATATAACATGCTCCTGGGTCGCCCATGCATTCATGCCTTACAGGCCATTCCTTCGACCTTCCATCAATGTATCAAGCTATGTCACGGAGGATAGACGATCACCTGTAATATCCCCTTTTGGAACAAACCGGAAAATTAGCCAAATCTGAAAATAAAAATCTGAATCTTACATTTCAGCCATAAATCCTCAACAAAAGCACTGAAATCTGGGACTTACTATTTTTAGTAAGTCGTCAAAACCCTAGGTTGAAATATTCAGAATTCCATAACTTTTGATTTACAACTCTGAATTGCATGAAATGAAAGGAAAATGATAGATATTAATTACGGAGCAAATTTTCCGTACAATAAAACCATGAAAATACGGAAAACCTAATTTTTAAATCCTGAAAATACAGCTGCAGCATCAAACCCTCATAACTTGCAAAATACCTATATGAAATTTATGAACCATAGCTCAAAACGAAGCATAAATTATAAGGAAAATTATGAGATCAATTTTAGAATTTTGCATCCACGAATGCCATGCTAAAAAGTCAGTTGAAACTCCAAAACAAGTCGCTGCCCTAATTTTGGGAAATTAGGTACATAACAAAAATCTTCATAAATTCATATCTTGAGCAATACTTGGAATTTTGACACAAAATTACCCTTGTTGGAAAGCTTGGACAAAGAGCTTTCCAATGAACATAAATTCATCAAATTCCAACCAATCGAATTTTCCAGAAATGCAACAAAAATTTCCAGCAAAGTCGTCATTTTCCAAAATGGCAAAAATAAATATCAAGTCTTCAAATCTTCAATGACAAAGTCTTCAAAATTAGATCTACTTCAATTCCAAATCGAATAAGAGAGAAAGCACAATGAAAATCTAGGGCATACATCCCATTTCTCCAAGCATGGAGAGACATAAATGATCAAATCAACATACTCATCCAAGGAAATGCAACCCCTTCTTATAGAATAAGAGGTGCAAATGCCAATGTTTTAAACATTTAATGTTTTCCCTCTAAATAAAAAGTATTTAATAAACCACTACATGTGCACTTTATTTAATTTCTTAATTTAATATTAAGAAATTCCTATCCTATGTGCACATTCTAAACTACCTAGAACTTCCCACTTGTTGCGCTAGACACACCAAGGGGTTATAATGCTTAATAAAAAGAGTGAATCGATTAGGTAGTAATGTCTCTAAAAAGGGGGACATTACAGTCCTTCCCTCTCAAAGATTGCTTGCCCTCAAACAATAACATTCTCATATCTCCATGTGTCATATACCAAGAAGGAGATGTGAGGTGGTGCCTCCAAAGTCTCGAACCGGTGCTGGTAAAATGCCCAAGCATGGGGAAGAACCTGTTCGCTTCCCTCGTGACAATCAAAGTATGCATGTGATCAACTTCATAGTAGTAGCTCCAAGTGGTAGTGTCTTCATCATAAAGTGTGGGGCCAAGGGTAGAATGAGTTTGGCTAAGCTCTCTCGTGACCCATTCAATGATGCCTTCGTGAAAAGTGAAGGACAACAACTGCTTCTCACGCATATTTATTCTTGCACATGAAACAAATGTGTTAGAAAAACTAGTGTTAAAAAACACTCTTCTTGCTTCTTTTTGGTATCTCCATGGCTTGGATGGTACCCAACTTTCTTCTATGCATGGGCTGCCCCCACAAACTGCTATGCAGTCCCATACTCTACTGCAGTCATGCCATTTATCATAAAAAATCAGACTTGACCCTTCCCAATCAATCATGCATGAATTATAAACAAACACCGATAACCATATCATCATGTGAACATCAAAAATCTGAACTGTAAAAGGAATTAAGGGGCTGATCATGACAATGTTATATACCAAAATGATGGGGCAGCAGTTAGTCTTCCATGTCATCATCCCAATATCAATTCCTGTGTGTTGGGCAACAATTTTAGAAACTATCAAACTGAAAATATGGAATACAACAATCCCATCTTGCATGGGAAACAATTCCAACAATACATATTCAATTTTCTTGTCATTTTCTAGAAAGTACTCAATGTGCACCTGTTTTTTCTTGCTTGAGCCAACAAGATAACATCTCCCTTGTTTATATTCCAAGATAAACTCTATGCTCCCAATACTTCCTTCAAAAGCTAGAAGTTGTAAATTATCATGGCATAGGGAAAGTAGAAGATTTGATCCCAATGTGCAAGACATCAAAACATTCATGTGAAGAAATGACATACCCCTCATGATGATAGAATCCATGTCTGTATCCTTATGCCATTTCCCAATCTCATTTGCATGTAAAATGATAGGAAACACATGATTGAGCTTTACCTTATCACTTACCAAATCATTTAGAAGGTCACTTCTCCCATGCTTGGCTGCCCCTTGTTCTTCTTTCTTAGCTGCCATAAGAATCATAGAATATGGATCATGTGAAGACCTTATACCATGGCCCTTATTCTCCTTCAAACTCTTTGTAGAAGCCCCCAAAATTTGTAGCCATGTAAGCAATGTCAACAAGATCCATCCCACATATTTCCTTTACCAAATTTTCCTTTGACAACACAAGAATCAAATGTCCAAATGACAGTCCATCATGTACAAATTTCATAACAGCAAGATAAAGTGCATGAAATGACTCTAAATGGGCCTCAATACTATGAAGAATGACTTCATACCTTTAAGGGATGACATCACCTAGGTAAAAACCTCCCTATCATGATTGAAATTTGAACCATGCTCAATCCACAAGAGTTGAAATTTGCCAAGATATAACTGTTGTATCAAAACTGAAAGTGAGTTTCTTACCATGTAATATGTGGTCCATGTAATTCCCTTATTTTGGAAGGCCTTCATGATTACCAACTTGTGCCTTGAGCTCCCCAAAGTGAATGGTTGAATATGGCTTTTCCCATTGGTGAGAAGAAACAAGAGAGTCAACAAGACTAGACACATCTTTCTTCAAAGCACTCCTGAGCTTCCCATGTTCATCAACAACTTCATCATCCTCATTAGCCAAATCAGATTCTGAATAATCCATTACCTTAGTATCTGATTTTTCTGTGCCTTCACATTTGGTGCAAGCATTAGATACAAAAAGCTCATTATTATGCATCAAAGAACTCATACCTAGAGGATCCATTCCCATATCCTTTTCTGAAGACTTGGCTGCCATATATGTCTTCGTCTTGATTTGATTCATGACATCGTTTGCCAAGGTGTGAGAAATGCATGATGCCTCCTGTCTCAATTCTTCCTTAAGCACCTTCAACAAATCTTGAGGAACATCATCATATTCATCTATCACCGTAGACATGATACTTTGTATTGCAACCATTACCTTTTCTGAACGATTATCCTGTATGACCCCAAAGAATACTTCGAATATATGAAGGATGAGATCATTACAACCAAGATCTAACATCAATACACAAGATCTTACCTTTGCCATAGTTTCCAGAATTTTTACCCTCTTGCTGTAATAAGGGCTTGTGACGTTCCAAAGGCCTTGAAAACTTCCGACCATGTGTTCGAAAATGTCTCTCATGATATCATCATTATAGGGTAGATTAGGGGCAGTGACCCTTGTGACTTCAACAATGCAAGTAACAACCATAATTTTCACTCTCAGATCAATAGCTGAATCATATACTTATCTGATTGTCCGACCATGGCCAAACAATTTGTTGTTTCCTCCAAGTCCTTAAGCAAGGCATCATCAGAATGATGCGGATGCTTAAGCTTCTTCCCAACCCTGATGATCATTTCTTTCAAACCACCTTCACTCATTAACTCTATGGTTCCACTCAACCTCTTATCTCTGCATACAAATATGAAAATACAAATCTTGCATTCACAAATGACCCACACGAATAGAGGAAGGAAGCTCTGATACCACTGTAATATCCCCTTTTGGAACAAACCGGAAAATTAGCCAAATCTGAAAATAAAAATCTGAATCTTACATTTCAACCATAAACCCTCAACAAAAGCACTGAAATCTGGAACTTACTCTTTTTAATAAGTTCGTCAAAACCCTAGGCTGAAATATTCAAAATTCCAAAACTTTTGATTTACAACTCCGAATTGCATGAAACGAAAGGGAAATGGTAGATATTAATTAGGAACAAATTTCCGTGCAAGAAAACCACGAAAATATGGAAAACCTGATTTTTAAATCCTGAAATACAGCTGCAACACAAACCCTCATAACTTGCAAAATACTTATCCAAAAATTATGAACCATAGCTCAAAACGAAGCATAAATTATAAGGAAAATTATGAGATCAATTTTAGAATTTTGCATCCACGAATGCCATGCTAAAAATTCACCTGAAACTCCAAAACAAGTCACTGCCCTAATTTTGGGAAATTAGGTAAATAACATAAATCTTCATAAATTCATATCTTGAGCAATACTTGGAATTTTGACACGAAATTACCCTTGTTGGAAAGCTTGGACAAAGAGCTTTCCAATGAACATAAATTCATCAAATTCCAACCAATACGATTTTTCAGAAATGCAACAGAAATTTCCAGCAAAGTCGCCACTTTCCAAAATGGCAAAAATAAATATCAAGTCTTCGAATCTTCAATGACAAAGTCTTCAAAATCAGATCTACTTCAATTCCAAATCGAATGAGAGAGAGCACAATGAAAATCTAGGGCATACATCCCATTTCTCCAAGCATGGAGAGACAAATGATCAAATCAACATGCCCATCCAAGGAAATGCGACCCCTTCTTATAGAATAAGAGGTGCAAATGCCAATGTTTTAAACATTTAATGTTTTCCCTCTAAATAAAAAATATTTAATAAACCACTACATGTGCACTTTATTTAATTTCTTAATTTAATATTAATAAATTTCTATCCTATGTGCACATTCTAAACCACCTAGAACTTCCCACTTGTTGCGTTAGACACACCAAGGGGTTACAATGCTTAATAAAAAGAGTGACTCGATTAGGTAATAATATCTCTAAAAAAAAGGAAAACATTACAGTCCTCCCCCTCAAAGATTGCTTGCCCTCAAGCAATAGCATTTTCATATCTCCATGTGTCATGTACCAAGAAGGAGATGTGAGGTGGTGCCTCCAAAGTCTCGAATCGGTGCCGATCAAATGCCTAAGCATGGGGAAGAGCCTATTTGTTTCCTCGTGACAATCCAAGTATGCATGTGATCAACTCCATAGTAGTAGCTCCAAATGGTAGTGTCTTCATCATAAAGTGTGGGGCCAAGGGTAGAATGATCTTGGGTAAGCTCCCTCGTGACCCATTCAATGATGTCTAAAAATTGAAGGACAATAACTGGTTCTCACGCATCTTTATTCTTGCACATGAAACAAATGTTTTAGAAAAACTAGTGCTAAAAAACACTCTTCTTGCTTCTTTTTGGTATCTCCATGGCTTGGATGGTGCCCAACTTTCTTCCATGCATGGGTTGCCCCCACAAACTGCTATGCAGTCCCATACTCTGTTGTAGTCATGTCATTTATCATAAAAAATATGACTTGGCCCTTCCCAATCAATCATGCATGAATTACAAACAAACACCCATAACCACATCATCATATGAACATAAAAAATCTAAATTGTAAAAGGAATTAAGGGGCTGATCATGACGATGTTAGATACCAAAATGACGGGGCAGTAGTTAGTCTTCCATGTCATCATCCCAATATTAATTCCTGTGTGTTGGGCAACAATTTTAGAAGCTATCAAATTGAAAATATGGGATACAACAATCCCATCTTGCATGGGAAACAACTCCAACAATACATATTCAATTTTCTTGCCATTTTCTAGCAAGTACTCAATGTGCACCTGTTTTTTCTTGCTTGGGCCACCAAGATGACATCTCCCTTGTTTATATTCCAAGATAAACTCTATGCTCCCAATACTTCCTTCAAAAGCTAGAAGTTGTAAATTATCATGGCATAGGGAAAGTAGAAGATTTGATCCCAATGAGTAAGACATTAAAACATTCATGTAAAGAAATGACATACCCCTTATGATGATAGAATCCATGTATGTATCCTTATGTCATCTCTCAATCTCAATTGCATGAAAAATGATAGGTAACACATGATTGAGCTTTACCTTATCACTTACCAAGTCATTTAGAAGGTCACTTCTCCCATGCTTGGCTGCCCCTTCTTCTTCTTCCTTAGCTGCCATGAGAATCATAGAATATGGATCATGTGAAGACCTTATACCATGGCCCTTCTTCTCCTTCAAACCCTTTGTAGAAGCCCCAAAATTTGTAGCCATGCAAGCAATGTCAACAAGATCCATCCCACACATTTCTTTTACCAAATTTCCTTTTGAAAACACAAGAATCAAATGTTCAAGTGACAGCGCATCATGTACAAATTTCATAACAGCAAGATAAAGTACATGAAATGACTCTAAACGGACTTCAATACTGTGAAGAATGACTTCGTACCTTTGAGGGATGACATTACTTAGGTAAAAACCCTCATCATGATTAAAATTTGAACCATGCACAATTCACAAGTTGAAATTTACCAAGATATAACTGTTGTACCAAAACTGAAAGTGAATTTCTTACAATGTAATATGTGGTCCATGTAATTCCCTTATTTTGGAAAGCTTTAACGATTACCACTTGCGTCTTGAACTCCTCAAAGTGAATGGTTGAATATTGTTTTTCCCATTGGTGAGAAGAAACAATAGAATCAACAAGATGAGACACATTTTTCTTCAAAGCACTTCCGAACTTCCCATGTTCATCAACTTCCTCATCCTCATTAGCCAAATCAAATTTTGAATAATCCCTTACCTTAGCATCTGATTTTTCTATGTTTTCACATTCGGTGCAAGTATTAGATACAAAAAGATCATTATTATGCATCAAAGAACTCATACCTTGAGGATCCATTCCCATTTCCTTTTCTGAAGACTTGGCTGCCATATATGTCTTCACCTTGATTTGATTTATGACACCTTTTGCCAAGGTGTGAGAAATGCATGTTGCCTCCTGTCTCAATTCTTCCTTAAGCACATTCAACAAATGTTGAGGAATATCATCATATTCATTTATCACTATAGACATGATACTTTGTATTGCAATCATTACATTTTCTGAATGGTTATCCTGTATGACCCCAAATAATACCTCGAAGATATGAAGGATAAGATCATTACAACCAAGATCTAACATTAATACACAAGACTTTACCTTTGCTGTAGTTTCTAGGATTTTTACCCTCTTGCTGTAATAAGGGTTTGTGACGTTCCAAAGGCCTTGAAAACTTCCGACCATGTGTTCGAATATGTTTCTCATGATATCATCATTGTAGGGCAGATTAGGGGTTGTGACCCTTGTGACTTCAGCAATGCAAGTATGTTGGCTAGATTTTCTACATAGCTAAAAACCTAGGTAGTCATGAGATAAATCTCCCTCATTTACCGGTGAGGCTCCCGTGTCAGATTTGTCAATTAATTTATGCTAATATCTATATGGGGGTTTTTCTTTAACTATTCAGCTCATGAACCATAGCTGTACAGTTCTGCAGCAAGTAAGCAGTTGTTTAAGAAAGGAAATATTTATAGAAGAAAGAAATAATAAAACACAGAAAAGAAATGGGGAAGATGTGCATCCCAATCAATAGATAACAGAGTTGATTGTATGCACATAGATGAAATCAATAGATATCACACAGAGAATTATAAGCAAAGGTAACTCTAGATCTAGATCTGCAATAACACAGTTTATTGAAAGATCTAAGATATAAAGCTAGGAACAAAATACACCGTAACACAGTTTTCAGGAAATTTGCTCCTTTATATTCCTTTGCTTCAAGTGGCTCTCAGGGGTTTTAGCACAAAGTCTGGAACACAAGAATGTTGCTTATAAATTCTGATCATTAACCCGGAGGTTCTTCTTCTACTTGTAGAATGTAGAAGGGAAAGTACAAATGGGAAACTCAACTGAACTGAAACATAAACAAGTAAAGATGACATTTGGCATTCATCCTCCACCAACTTCTCCTTAAGTGACACATGTATCACTTAACTAATAGAATTGTTCCACATAACTTTAAGTAATGGTTTCAAAACCAATAACTTTAAAGTTTTACAATTTCATCCGGAGACGTGGAAAAATAGAAGAAGAAAGAATAGAAGAAGTCAAGCCAGCTGTAACATTTGTTTTTTTTTTTCTGATACTGAATATACTTGTCGAACATGTAATTCAGCATCTTCCCATTTGTTTTAACCACTGCTTCTTTTTCTGTCCTGAACTGCAGCAATCCTTCGTTCAACACCTTGATACACTCTTCCACATCCTCCAAGTTTGGCCCGAACCTCGCAATATCTACCTGTAGTGCCACCAGTCTACTAATGGAATTCATTGTGAAAGGTTTAGTAGCTTCATCAATTCTTCCTTGTACCATCAGAAGAGACCCTTCCAGGGAATTAGGTAATCTGTTAGGAATGATCCGTACGCACGAAGTAACATTTCCGACCACTTCTTCAATGAAAACAATGATACTGTCTGGTAAAGACGATGTCTTACTCTCAAGTGCCTGCATCATCTTCAGCAAAACTGTATAGATCTCCAAACGGAAAGATACTGCAAACTCCAGTTGCTTCCCCTTCCCAACTGATTCGTCCGGTACAATCTGCTCTGCAACTAATACTTCTCCCGGCAGCTTGTTGATTTCGGCCAAAGTACTCAGGTTACTCTCAGCAACTGTGTTCATATCTACTATGCTCGTCACTAGTTGCTTCAGCTGATTTGCTGCATCATTCATAACCTTCAGGCAGGCTGGCACCTCTCCAAGTTGTACAGAAGCTTGATGAATAATCAGAATAATCAGATTCTTCCATTCATCAATAGCTTTCACCTGATTGCTTGCATCATCCATCTCCTGCATAAGATGATCACTCACTTGCTCTGAAATGGGCTAAATGGAAGGTTTAGCAACCTTGGCTATGATCTCGCACAACTGAGATACCTGCTTCTGAAGTTCGTCTTTCTCTGCCTTTTCTCTATCAAGCCTAAGGAATAGAGCATCTATCAATGTTTGTGTATCCTGCTTCAATCCTTTTGTGGTGGCTTGACGGATGGGTACTCTGGTTATTGTTACATCTTCTGCCGTGAGCTCATCTTCCTTCTTTCCTTCCGCCGGAACAGACATCTCAGCGAACTTCTACCTCGACTCCTCGATGATCAACCTTGAAGTTACCTTAGCAACTTTAGGCCTTCTTTCTTTTCCGCCTAGACTCCGGAGTAGCTGCAAGTCGTGTTCCTCCAAGTTCATTTCCATTCTAGCTTCTGCCAATTGCGAAGCCATCCATTTTGAAAAGTTACTTCTCGAAGAATGAGCAGTCGCTGAGTGCACTACTATCTCCCGCTCTGTTTCCGCTCCATCAGAAAGTGCTACAGTGTTATGGCTGCCATCTTCTGAATCATCCAAGGACAAAGCTCTTTCGAACTCCGCCATATCTAGCTTCAACGTCTTTTCTGGAACAGGTGCTGAACTGAGTGGTTGAGGAGAGAAGATGAGTGTTGTCGGATTCAATTGAGGCATGGAAGTGTCCTGCTGAGGTGCAACAATCGGTGAAGTAGTAGATGCTAGAGAAGCCGGAACTAAAGTCATAGTCGTGGAAGTGATCTTCTCCTTTGATTGAGATCTTCTATGCACTTTCATCTTCTCGGACCTTCTACTGCTTTCTCCTTCGTGCTTCCGCTTGAGAGAATCCCCTGTGCCGAAGTTGCCCGTGACTTGATTCATTAATGCTTCATCAAGGCAGTATCCTTTTGTCAGCAACTAGTTTGAAGTATTCACCAGAATAGCGCCAGACCTTTCCTCAATCGTATGGCAACCCCCTACGTTATCCTGAAGTACGGCTCTATCTCCTCCCATTTGATGGTAAGTGTCAAGTAACACATTCCCATCGTCTTTAAGATTTGCAGGTATCCGTGCTAGTCCAAACTTGAACACTTGCCGTGCTGAAAGCCTGCTGAAATCCTTCTTTCTAACCTCATACTCACTTTTGCACTTCATCCAGAAATCCTGTAATGAAGGCACATGTGCATACTCCTGGGAGATCGTCTTCTCGGCTACTCCAAATGGATCGAAGTTCAGCCGTGCCGTGAAGAACTTCTGCTCATACTCGGATAACATCTCTGTCTCCATCCCTCGAGCTCTATGAATGCTCTGGCAGCTATAATCTCCCACGGTGATCGGGAAGAAGGCCGTAGACTTGTGCGGTTTCGACTGAAGGTCGTGTATCTCTACAAGTTGTCTGCTCAGCTCCATGTTGATCAATCTATCATTCGGATATCTGGACAGCTTAACCGGTTCTCCAGAAAAGTCAATAACCCTGAGGTATGTGAAATCTGCAAACTGAATGAATAGATTGCCAATTTTGGATACAGCTTCCCACGCTTCCTTGCTCACCCTGTTGGCCTTTAGGTCCCTATCTAGCCTGCAAATGAATTCGTAGAAGAATCCATCATTGACCACTTTGAAATCTTTCTCGCATGTAGGTACAGTAAGTTGTGGGTAACACTCGAAAATGGGGTCCTTAGAAAGAACGCCACATCTATCCAGCTTGGAGAAGACGCCTTGTGAAGTTGCAGCATATACCAAGTAGGAAGTCATTTTGAAGCTAAAAGTACGCTTTACGTTCCGGAGTTGGTCACTAATGTTGTCGCTAATGCTTTCCGACCAATTGATTATGGAATCAATTTTGTTGACTTCAATGGTCCTGATGAAAGCATACATCCATGTTCAGAAAGTGTGAGAATTCGCCTCGCCATTTATCTTGCATAACAATTTGACAATATCATCAACCTCCTGCACCAAATTGGACCCCGGAAGAGTTCTTGGGAACTTAGAAGGAGATCTGGGCTTCTTCATGTATCTGTCGTTCATTATGTTCACGCAGTCAACTCTATGCTTCTCCCACCTATTGCCGGCATCCTGAATCCTAATGGAAGTCACCACATTTCGCGCCGGAATCTTCAAACAATAATTGATGAACTCTGCGTCCAACCGAAATATTGTTTTCCCCATAGCGTCTCGCACTGATCTGGATGAAGGATGGTAAGACCTAGCACACTCCATAACGAACTTTGGCAACTGGGTTGTGTATGGAAAGGCTGCAGCACGAATAATTCCACTGCTTTTAACTGCACACACGAGTGAAGTCTTTCCAGCTCTGGATCTATCAATCAATTCGGAAAGAGGTTCCGAAGGCCTAGATCTATCTCCTATGTCTGCAAATTTGGAAGTGATGCATAACTCCGTTGTGCTTTCCTTTTTATCCCTCTTTGCCATGGCTTTATCTATCTTTGTCTGAATAATTTCTTTTTCTTCTTATTTGGCCGGAATTTTTCAAAATTGGTGCAGATCTGGATAATTCTTCAGATTCAGAGGATATATTCAATGTATGGACATTGATTAAAGCTCATTTTCTTTTGTAATGCACCTGTAACGAATTCTTGAGCACTTGTATCACTTATGCAAACAATTATCCAGACACAAATCAACTTCCTTCAACCTGTGCGTCAAAATTGGAAGCTTTTAGCATTGATTTCACCTTCTTTTGAGCAAAATTTCCTCTTCAAATGGGGCGCACTTTTCCTCTGGACTGCACTTCTTTACCTGTGAATTAATTAATTCATCCTTATGGCAGCCCCTGCTTATATAATTGTGATTCTATAATTAATTAATGCCTTTGCTATTACGTACAATTAATTAATTAATGAGCTTCACTCTTCAAATGGGGCGCCTATTTTGTGCATGCTTATGGCTGCCATTAAATACAATAAATTTATTTAATTTTAGACTTCTGCTTCCACTTAACTCAAGCCTCACAGTGTGGTTTGACCTTAGCCACTGAAAATATGAATTAATTTAATCATTTAATACTTTAAAAAGTATTATTTCTCTCCCAAAAGGGGCACACTTTTTGACATAAAGGGGCTGCCATTAAATAAATTTATTTATTTAATTTTAGACTTTTGCTTTCAACTTCCTTTTGCCCTTTGCCTTTGTTGACTTTTCCACAAGCCTGGGCGCCTATTTTGGGTGAATATTTAATTAAATTAATCAATTTAAAGGCTTCCATTACTTCTCCAAAGGGGGCGCACTTTTTGACATAAAGAATTCTATTTTTAAGAATCACATGACAATGGGATTATTTACCCTGCAAGGTAGCCCTGAAAATCCCATGATTCACTTGAGTCATTTGACTTTTATAATGGGATTGTTTACTCTGCAAGGCAGGCAATAAAATCTCATGATTCACTTAAGTGATATTTGTTTTATTCCACAATGGAAATTTTTACCCTGCAAGGCAGGTAAGAAATTCCCACCTGCCTGTTGCCTCTAATTTTCCCAGTGTCACTTAAGTGGCGTTGCCTCCATGGGAAAAAGTACCCTGCTAGGCAGATACAAAATTTCTACCTGCCTGCTGCTTCCAATTTTTCCATGATCCACTTCAATTCTTCTTTCTCCAAAAAT
Source organism: Taxus chinensis (assembly GCA_019776745.2). NCBI lineage: Eukaryota > Viridiplantae > Streptophyta > Pinopsida > Cupressales > Taxaceae > Taxus > Taxus chinensis. The sequence continues at coordinate 41,204,776 of CM034146.1, read as the reverse complement.
GCGCCCAACCCAGAAGAGGCTTTTTGGTGCAGGACTTTATCTTTTCCCAGTGAATCAGACCTCCGATGGCGACTTCCTTCTGGCATAACGTGCGTATATGATCCTCAATTACTACAGGCCAAGAATCAAGCCAAACCGGCGAAGGAATTGATCTAGAGAAATTTCACAAAAAACGAAACGGGAAAACACAAACACAAAACGTTGCCAAAAGTCACAAATAAAGTTCAGAACTTATTCCTGGTTAAAACCCTACTGGTATATAGGAATAATGATATGTATAATCACAACGGAGTTAAACAGGGGCACAAATTGCCTCAAACGTGGCTCAAAATAATTAAAGAAAAAATTCCTGCAAACAAATCCCGACGACAGAATATAACAATTTTGGTCATCTGAGTATTTGGCGAAAATGGCTCTTTGGGAATATCTTGACGCAATACAAGAACTTTCTGGCAATAAAAACACAAAATGACCCATTATTTTAGAAGAACAATTTTTTTTTAACATAGAAGAAGTCTCTGATTTCAGGGTGAAATATGGGGGACCACCAATTGGCTCCCGTCTGTGGACATCTTTTCCTTTGTCAGAATGACAAGGGAAAAGATGAGATCCCAACATCTCTGGTTTCTTATCTTATCTTTTAGGCATGGGAGTCAGGCAAACATAAACAACACAACATAAAAACAAAACAAGGAAAAACAAACACAGTTTTATATACATACAGGTTTTACCCTGTATCTCAGTTTCTGAACAGCCTCAGATGCTGCCCGTTGAAAGGCAATGGTAACTCAATTCCATCCCGGTAGGCAAGTAAGAAAGTATCCATTCCGGCAGCTCTCTTAATCACGAAGGGACATTTCGAGAGTGAATCTGAGATTAGTCCTGCATGCCTTTTGATTCATGTCTTTTGTCCCACCAGAGTACCCAGTCTCCGATCTCAAACTTCTTTTCTTTGGACTTCTTTGTCAAATACTCTCAGGCAAGTCCTTATCAACTTCATCCTGGTGGCGGCTCATCCTTTCTTCTCTCCGTGGCAGGTAAGTTTGTATCAACTTGCTCCGTTCCGAGATTTATTTGCTACATTTCTGAGGATTCACCATCACCATGTTCTTTGTTCTTATTTAGGCACCGATCATGCTTGTCGAAAGTCTTCACTAAGAAAACTAAACCCTTGGGGATTTTGTTACCTTTTAGTCGGATTACTCCATTACTATCATCATAACACTGGATCAACTTTGTCCTGTGACTATTTGTCGTGGTGGTGATTTACTGCCTTCAACGTACACTCTGTCAAAGTTTCCTTGTTCTAGAAATGCAGATGTTTGTTTGTCCTCATTGAAAGTCTTCCATTGTTCAACATTATCAGGGACTTTGGGGTGGTAGACCATCTCCACTTTATAGTTTCCTTGTTTGAATATGGATGGTGGTCTATCCAGATTCAATAGTGCCACTGTGACTGCCAAAGAATCTACCTTGGAGTTCTTATTTATTGGAATGAAGTCAATAGAGAAGGCTGCAAAATCAAATGTGGCAGAAAGTACTCTATCTTTGTAATGCTCCAGCTTATCTCTTTTGACTTGACTTTGCCCTCAAACTTGCTTTACTAGAAGTTCAACATCTCCTTGGGCTTTGAGGAGTTTTACTCCTTTTTTTTTTAGCTTGCTCCATTCCTAGCAGCAATGACCTTCATACTCTGCCATATTATTGGTGTTCTCGAACATCAACTTGTGGGAGTATGGAAATATCTCATGATCTGGAGATATTAGAAGAACGTCAGTTCCTGATCCAAAAGAACAACAAGTGCCTTTAAACTCTAGAGTCCAAAATTTTTCAGCTTCTTTTGTTAGCTCTGGTTGTGGTTGAAGTTCTAGCTCTGGAACACATTTATCCATTTCCAAGAAAGTATACACCGTGGTCAGACCCCTGAAAAAGAATATGAGATCTAGGATCTTCAGATTTTTGTCACTGTGTACTTGGACTTATTTTTCAGCTCTAGCTTCTGATTAATCCCCTTGATAGGAATATGAGCACATGGCCCAATCCATATTTACTTCTCCTCACAGCTCTTTGCAGAAGTTTCTACTCAGCAAAATCCCATAGGAGACAGGAATATCTGCAACTAAGATTTTCATATTTAATCTCTTGTTAAGAAAAGCTGCCAGAACAACTTGTGCATCTTTGATTTTTCTGATTAAAGGGACTTGTCTCTCCATGGAGTAGCACCTTTTTATGGTCTTTGTCAAGGTAAGCCCAAGAGCATCCACAACTTTAGCTAGCATGACATTATCAGACGCACCCGAATCTAGAATGTAATTGCTTAACTTGAAACCATTAAGCAACAAGGAGACATAGAATAGGTTCTACTCTTTCAGAAGATGGTGAGGATTTAACAACTGCAGTGTTGTTCTGGGGAGGAGTAACTTTGGGCTTAGGCAAAATGCCTTTTGATGTATTGGATTGTGCCTGGTGATTGTATATATTTGAGTAGCATATTTAACTAATCATGAAAGGCTTTCAGGTATTCAGCTTTGGACATTTGAACTCTGGTTTTCTTAACACGATCAATAATGTCAAAAGAAGAAATAGATTCAGGTACCTGAGCCCACTTTCTGTTGTTTAGATGAAGAACTCGCATGCTTACTTCCGGGAGCTAAGGAAGAAGGCAAAGGGCTGCCCCTTCTTTGTTCGTCTGCTAATGCCTCAGCTTGGTGAGTTTGTGATCTTGTAAGTACTACACATGCATGACCATGATCGTCTTCAAGAAGCTCCTCATACTCATGTTCATATTTGTAGTTTAGGTAATTAATGTTGGAGTCGTCAGCAGGACCTATAAAATCATGATTCTCGAGCTAATCAGCGTCAGCTTCCAGGTCTTCTTCATTCATCTCCACGTTGTTTCTAGGAGCAACTTCAATTGCTAATCTTTGGGAACCAGCAATGCGGTTCCGGTTGTTGAAATTCCGAGCAAGGGCAGTATTGTTGCCTTAAAACCCCTGAGAGCCACTTGAAGCAAAGAAATATGTAGGAGCGGATTTCCGGAGAACTTTGTGTCATGGTGTATTGTGTTTCTAGCTTTTTATCTTAGATCTTTTAATAAACTGTGTTATTTTAGATCTAGATCTAGAGTTGCCTTTGCTTATAATTTTGTGTTGATATCTATTGGTTTTTTCTATGTGCATGCAATCAACTCTGCTATCTATTGATTAGGGTGCACATCTTCCCCATTTCTTCTCTGTGTTAATATAATTCCCTTCTATAAATATTTTCTTTCTTAAACAGTTGCTTACTTGTTGCAGAACTGTACAGCTATGGTTCATGAGCTGAACAGTTAAAATAAAACCCCATATAGATACTAGCATATTTTAATTGACAAATCTAACACGGGAGCCTCACCGGTAAATGAGGGAGATTTATCTCATGACTGCCTAGATTTATCTCAATTTGTAGATTTCACATTGTTGGCTAGACTTATCTCATGACTAGATTTATCTCAGTTTGTAGATTTCACATTGTTGGCTAGATTTATCTCATGACTGAATGAATAGACTGCCAATTTTGGATACAACTTCCCACGCTTCCTTGCTCACTCTGTTAGCCTTTAGGTCCCTGTCTAACCTGTAAATGAATTCATAGAAGAATCCATCGTTGACCACTTTGAAATCTTTCATGCACGCAGGTACAGTAAGCTGTGGGTAGCACTCGAAAATGGGGTCCTTAGAAAGAATGCCACATCTATCCAACTTGGAGAAGATGCCTTGTGAAGCTGCTGCATATACTAAATAAGAAGTCATTTTGAAGCTAAAAGTGCGCTTCACGTTTCGGAGTTGCTCACTAATGTTGTCGCTAATAATTTATGACCAATTGATTATTGAACCAGCCTTGTTGATTTCAATGGTCCTGATGAAAGCATACATCCAATGTACGGAAAGTGTGAGCATTCGCTTTCGCCATTTATCCTGCATAACAATTTGGCAATATCGTCCACCTCCTGTACCAGATTGGACCGCGGAAGAGTTCTTGGGAACTTGGAAGGAGATCTGGGCTTCTTCATGTATCTACTGTTCATTATGTTCACGCACTCAACTCTATGCTTCTCCCACCTATTGCCGGCATCCTGTATGCTGATAGAAGTCACCACCTTTCGTGTTGGAATTTTCAAACAATAATTGATAAATTGTGCGTCCAACCGAATTATTGTTTCCCTGTAGCATCTCGCACTGATCCGGATGATGGATGGTAAGACCTGGCACACTCCATAACGAACTCCGACAACTGGGCTGTGTGTGGAAACGTTGTAGCTCGAATAACTCCACTACTTTTCACTGCACGCATGAGGGAAGTCTTCCCTGCTCTGGATCCTGGATCTATCAATCAATTTGGAAAGAGGTTCCGGAGCTAGATCTATGTCTCCTATGTCTGTGAATTTGGAAGTGATGCATGACTCCGTTGTGCTTTCTTTTTCATCCCTTTTTGCCATGGCTATGTCTATCTTTGTCTAAACAATTTTTTTTCTTCTTACTCGGCCAAAATTCTTTAAAACTGTTGCAGATCTGCATAATCCTTCAGATTTGGAGGATATATTCAATGTATTGGACATTGATTTAGGCTCCCTTTTTTTTGTAAAGCATCTATAACAAATTCCTGCAATTAATTCAGACAAATATGGCAACCGGACCATAAACAGTGGATTTTAATCATAAAAATATGCATAATTCAAACCTGCTGCCCCAAAAATTGATGTTTTATTTGCATGCAAAGCAAGCATGAATTTTACCGACTTCACCTGAGCACCTGTATCACTTATGCAAATAATTATCCAGACACAAATCAACCTCCTTCAACCTGTGCACCAATTTTGGAAGCTTTTAGCATTAATTTCACCTTCTTTTGAGCAAAAATCCTCTTCAAATTGGGGCGCACTTTTCCTTTGGACTGCACTTCTCTTCCTGTGAATTAATTAATTCATCCTTATGGCAGCCCCTTCTTATATAATCCTTAGATTCTATAATTAATTAATGTCTTTCCTATTACTGGCAATTAATTAATTAATTAATATGTTTCACTCTTCAAATGGGGCACCTATTTTGTGCATGCTTATGGCTGCCATTAAATAAATTAAATTTATTTAATTTTAGACTTCTACTTCCACTTAACTCAAGCCTCACAGTATGCTTTGACCTTAGCCACTGATTTAATCATTTAATACTTAAAAAAGTATTATTCATCTCCCAAAAGGGGCGCACTTTTTGACATAAAGGAGCTGTATTAAATAAATATTATTTATTTAATTTTAGAACAGTCTATTTTCAACCTCCTTTTGTCCATTTACCTCTGTTGACTTTTCCACAAGCCAGGGCGCCAAAATTGGTTGAATAAATATTAACAAATATTTATTTAATGCATATATTATTCACCCAAGGTGGGTCGCACTTTTTGGAATAAAAAATTTCTATTTTTAAAAGTCAGATGTCAATGGGATTTTTTACCCTACAAGGAAGCCCTAAAAATCCCATGATTCACTTAAGTCGTTTGACTTTCATAATGGGATTATTTACCCTGCAAGGCAGGCAATAAAATCCCATGATTCACTTAAGTAATTTTTCTTTTATTCCACAATGGGAATTTTTACCCTGCAAGGCAAGTAAGAAACTTCTACCTGTCTGTTGCCTCTAATTTTTCCATTGTGACTAAGTGGCGTTGCTTCCATGGAAAAAAATATTCTGCTAGGCAAGTACAAAATTCCCACTTGCCTGCTGCTTCCAAAAATCCCATGATCCACTTCAAACCCTCTTTTTCCAAAAATGCGGCCAGCCTAAAAGAGGTTTTTTGGTTCACGACTTCGTCTTTTCCCAGAGAACCAGACCTCTGATGGCGAATTCCTTCTGGCACAATGTGCGTATGTGATCTCCAGATACTCAAAGCCAAGAATCAGGCCAAACCGGCAAAGGCATTGATCTAGAGAAATTTCACAGAAAACGAAACGGAAAAAACACAAAAACACAAAACGTTGCCAGAAGTTACAAATATAGCCCAGAATGCATTCCTAGTTAAAACCCTACTGGTATATGAGAATAATGATATGTACGATCATAACAGAGTTAAACCGGAGCACAAATTGCCTCAAACGGGGCTCAAAATAATTAAATACAAATTTCTCACAGGCAAATCCCGATGACAAAATATAACAATTTTGAGCATCTGGGTATTTGGCGAAAATGGATAATGTGGCTCCTTGGGAATATCTTGACACAATACGGGAACTTTCTAGCAATAAAAACACAAAACGACCCATTATTTTAAAATTACAAAAAAAAATTTAATAGGGTAGTCTCAGATTTCAGGATGAAATCTGGGGACACCAAGAAGTTATTCTACAGGCATTTCATTTGGGATTCCCTTGCACGAATAATATTGCAGAGTATGAGGCGTTCATCACCGGCTTAAAATTAGCTATCACATGGAGCATTAGACAAATACGAGTCATTGGAGACTCCCAATTGATCATTAAACAAGTTAATGATGAATACAAAGTTAAGGATGAAAAGCTTGTTCCATACAAGAAATTGGTTGAAACTCTGAAGGAGTACTTTGTACAGATCATCTTTGAGCAAAGACCAAGATCACACAACCAATCAGTAGACGCCATGGCCACAATTGGGTCTTTACTTTGCATTTTGCCACAAGAAAACAAGATTCATTTCTTTGTTGAACACTTGCGAGTGTTTGCATATGACATACCAAAATCTTATCTGGCATATGAAGTTGTTGGTCCTCTATCTCCTTGGTACGATCCCATTTTTAAATACTTGCAAGATGACACTTTTCCCCCCAATATTTCCCATACTGAGAAACGAGCCCTTATCCGTCGTACAGCCCATTATACCCTCCTAGGAGGCACCCTTTATCGTTGTGGCTACGACGGGAATTTGCTGCGTTGTCTTGATGTGACTAAGTCAATCCAAGCCATTAAAGAAGTACATGGAGGCATTTGTAGAGCACACACCAGCGGAATGGTTCTTGCAAAGAAACTATTGAAAGTAGGTTATTACTAACCTACAATGGAAGCAGATTGTTCTAACTTTGTCAAGAAATGTGAACTTTGTCAAAAGTATGCAAACTTGATACATGTACCAACATAGGATTTGCAGCCCATCACAACACCCTGGCAGTTTTCAAAATGGGGAATTGATCTCATAGGGAAGCTCATTCCAACTTCCTCAGATGGCCACACCCATATCATCATCGCCACCGAGTACTTCACCAAATGGGTAGAGGTTGTGCCTCTCAGTTACGTAATCGGTGCACAAATCTCTAAATTCATAATGAACCATCTCATTTGTCATTACAGCATCCCCTCCGCCATTGTAGCTGACAATGGTAAATCTTTTAAGAACAAGGCGGTCAAAGCGTTATGCCAACGCTTCCAAATCTGACTCAAGTGGTCAACTCCCTATTACCCTCAAGGTAATGGATAAGCTAAAGCCACCAATAAAACCCTTGTTCATATCATGGAAAGATGGTTAGCAAAACTGGCCGTAATTGGCACCTGCAGATTCATCCCGCCCTCTGAGCCTATCAAACCTTCATTCGAACCCCTACTGGTGCTACTCCTTATTCATTAGTCTTTGGCACTGAGGCCATTATACCCTTGGAAGTTGAGCTTCCCTCCCTGAGAATATCTCTCCGGGACTATCTAGACAAAGATGAAGACTACAAAGTAGCTCGGTTGGCAGAGCTAGAGCTATTGGATGAGAAGCGTATGAGAGCACTCAATCATTTGAAGGTTTATTAGAACCGAGTGTCATGAAGATACAACAAACGGATCATACCTCGTCAATTTGAGGTAGGAGATTTCGTTTTGAAAGAAAATCAGTTTAACACAGTCAAGGATCGTGAAAAGAAAGGCAAGTTTGAGCCCAACTGGTTAGGACCATATGTTGTGGTTGCTAATTACGGTTCAGGGGCATATAAACTGGCTCACTCTGATGGTGAGGAATTAAAAGAACCAATGAACGCAATACATCTCAAGTTGTTCTATGCTTAAGTATGAGGTTCCTTACAAAAAAAAAAAAAAAGCAAAAAAATCAAAAATTTGAGAAAAAGTAAAAAGAAAACAGGTTGTCCAACTATGAAAACCACGCAATGGTGGCGTATTGGGAAATTCCTTGGGTGAAAACCAGTTTCCAGCGCTTAAGGAGGATTCAAGTTTCACAAGCAACTCTCACATCTGGACGGCTAACTATCACTTCTATCTAAGGCTAATTTTCCTAAGGTCTAGAAATCCTCTTGAGCCTATCTTTCAAGGCCTTGATCTAGCTAATCTATTCCTATATATCTATGTGAAGGAATCGCCTTTGTATATTCCCATCTAACACTGGGGGCACCTTCGCATTTTCATTGTCTTGCACATAGACGTGGCATTCTGCCCTTATACATCCCATCTATCGTTGGGGGCACTCACGAAGGGTCCATCATCCTCCTCCCATGCACTCTCGAATGACGTTTGCTTGTCTGGTACGCCTCTGAACTCTCGCCATCTCTCTCACAGCTCAAAGCACCTCATGGTAAAAATCAGTACAACTTTGGTAACAAATGTACTATTCACAATGATTTACCCCCTGGGTTGGGTATATAAGATCATTTTGACCCCGTTACACCATTTTTCGCCCGCCGTACTGGCCAGGGGCATGTTTTACCCTCCGTGATCATTCTCAACTTCCTCTATTACCTGTCATGATAATTATTTTTATTAAATAATTATTTTTGACCCGTTTTCAACCCGCCAGGGCATATTTTTGCTACCTGGCGCCCATTTCTTCTCCCTGGAGCATTTTTCGTGCTTTTAGGATATCTTGTAATTCATTAATTCTTCTAGCCGATCAAAAATTCTAAAAAATGAAAACATTATAAAAAATTTCAAAAATCAAAAAAAAATCAAAAATTGACAAAAATTGGTAAAAAGCTAATACACGGCTGAAATTTGTGTCACACACATGGTATTCATCTCGTATCTTGCTTGCATTTTCATGTTTTTTCAAACCAAACGACTCACAGATTATCTGGATCTACAACCATTTACAAAGCTAGACTGCTTGCTTCGTCTGTACTCTGGGGCACAACGAATTGCCTGGTACTGTTTCGTAGCGCACAATGTTTTTCATTGGACCCGAGTGTCCTCCATCAATTCCCCTCGCATGTATCCTTGCTTGGGGCACCACGTTTAACCCTTGTCGTTTATCATGAACATTTGGGAATTGAAGCTCGATAACAAAACATTTGTGCAACTATCTTAAACGTTGTTGGTTTGAGTATGTGTGTTTGTACTTGTTTCCCTGTTAGATTAACTTGTTTACTTCTCGTATTGCATTGCATGTTGTGTGTTGCATGGAGTTGGCATTTTTGCAATGAACAATTGTTCGTACTATGGCTTCTCATGTCATTTTACACTTCTCTCGTATGCTGATATTTTTAATAAGGATCGATGATGAAGATCTCTAGCAATGTGATGAAATAAATATTGTTTTACACAACATTGGATCGCTGATAGCTCAATATCCCTTCCTCGTTATTTTTCTTCTATCTCCCATTTCTTCTTTCTTCCCTATTCTCCTATTTCACTCGGGACCTCATGTCCCTCCTCGTTTTTCTATGTCTTCTTCTTTTCGATCATTGATCGACCTCTTCCATCACCCATCAACACTCAAGGGGGCATCCTTCACTCTACTAATTTTTCTTCCACTCCTTCAAAAAATTTACTTGTTTATAATTGTCTACTTTCTTTGAAGTGGCGTAGCTTACGCCACCCCAAAGAGGGCCAAATGTAGACACCTATATTTTGATCAAAGCAATATTATTCCTAACATTACACTAACTCTTCTCCTCCCTGCAAATTGACGACACTTTGTCAATTAGGCTCTTTTTCCCTTCAAATCCTCCTAATTGACCATTGTACATTGATTTAACTTGTTTTCTCGCAGTTGACTAACAGATCTTTTCATTAGCTAACTCTCTCTTGAACGCTTCCAAAATCAATCAAAACCCCTCCAGATGATCTCATAAAGTTACCTAAGCCTACTTGGGACTCCTAATTAATCCTACAAGATTAATTAGTCTCTAAACCTAGTCAAATCTTGTTTTGACTTGCTAAAAGTACATTTCACTTTTCAAAGTCCATTTCATTTGGATTTCACCTTTTTGAATTTACCTTTTGTCCCACATGTATCCAAAACATCCCTTCTTGAAAATAGAAATCTAGAAATAGAAATCTAGAAATAGATCTCTACTCCCCTCATTTTTCTAAAAACACTTCTCCTTCTTTAGGCTAAGCTATAGCATTTTTGCTAGGATTTAGAGTATTTCTTCCATTGTTATTGAGCTATCACTTTCTATTGCATATTCCAAACTCAAGCTTGAGTAAATGAGAAGAACCGTATGGCCTTGTAGCCATTAATGGTGAGCTCTCACTCTCAAACTCTTGAGCATCAAACAATCAGAAACCGATTGCTAGGATCTTCATAGGTTCATATTTTGTAGTTTTCAAAGAGTAGAGAGTAGTATACATGTTTAGTTTGATGTTATTTCGAAGTTATAATGCATGCATAGGAGTAGCTCTTGTTTATATTTTACATAGATGGTTCATAGTTAAGTTGAATAAGCTTTGAGGTTTCTTTAGTGTTCTAGCCTCATTTCTATAGTTTATCAAACTTATACATGTTCACAATGTACCCTTTGCCAAATGAAATTGATTGTTGAACTGCATTTTTAAAACGAAGACTCCTTGAGACATAAAATGGAATGGCAGATTCATAAAAGGAATTAGCCCATGCATCATCAACTTTTTCTTTTTCTATAAGCTTCCAAAAGTTATTTAGTGTTGTTGGACCACTATCGTTTAGTGGCATTACAGAGCTTGTAGGCAAGGTGGAACAAAAAGATGTGTGGGGCCTTATGGGCCTAGAAAGTACCTCTTGGGTTTGTTGTTTTTTGGGCGACCTTTTCTGATTTAATGTTAGTAAATTTCTAGTCTCTCTCCAATGTTGTCTTTATTACAACAATGATATTTGGATATGCTTTAACACCACCTCCATAACTAAAAAATATCCCAAGAAGGTAGTCAATTACCCTTGTTAATGTCTCTGTGAAAGGATGTTGACATAAAGTGCATGTGACATTATTTGTTTGAGCCTCATGGTTCATATATTTCTATCCTTTGCATTTGATTTTGAAGGTGCCATACCAATATAATAATTTTTATTTTTTAACAAAAAATAAAGAGTTGAAAGTAATAAAATAAAATTTCGAAATTATACAAAAATTATTATTATACATTCAGTTGAAATGTATGATACTAATTATCAGATAATTATTATCATACAATTAAATTATATGTATGATTTTATAAAATCAAATGTATAACATTAATAAATTAACTTTATAACTTTTAAAATTTTAACCATACGAAATTAATAAAAGTATAAAATCTTAGTAAAAAACAATAATTTTATAAAAGTTTATAAAACAATATTAAAAACTTAAAAAGATCTATGTAATAATAAAAATATTAATTTAAAAATAATAAAATAACTAATTTTGTACAAAAAAATACTAATTAAAAAACTCCTAAGTCCTTACCTATTTGAACTCAAAGCCTTCAATAATCTTTGAAGCCTGAGTGCAACAAAAACAACGCTATTAGGTATGCGAGTCTACAGTATCGCCATCACGGTGGTATTTCTCTCAGCTTAGGCGGTTAATCTTTGCACATTGGCACAAGCTTCATGGTGGTTAATCCTCTCCTTTCTTGCTTCAACCTCCACGCTTCCATTGATGGATTCATAATTGATGCGGCATGGGTTTATTGTAAATGGTGGTAGTCAAAATGAATATATACCCAAAGAATGGCCTTTTAAAAATCCTTGAAAGCAGAAAACCCTAAAATGAATGTCAACAATTTTTAAATTGAATTTTAATGATTTTCCAATATGAATTTTATTAATATTTGCCATTCATACAAACAAATTTGTGAATCCTGGAAAAAATTTCATTGCACTTTGAGATTTGTTGAATTTGAGGCTTGAAATTCGGTAAATGCAACAACTTTGGTCATAATAGTGAGACTGAATTGCATTATCTCATCTCTAGGCGGGACTGGGCCTCACCTTTTTTGCTCAGGTAAGTCAGGGCATCACTAAGCAGTTACAAAACAACAATAGTGAGAATGGGCCTCATTACGTTTCATCAGTGGGAGCTAACTTCATTGATCAATAATAGTTCCAGATCGAGATACTTATCTTCCATCTCCTGTAATGTTCATTTTTCCCTCCTAAGAGCTAGAAATTGGTCTTCTTGCCATCCCTTCTCCATGGCAAAGAAGAAGAAATAAGGGAGAAGACCCTTAAGCACTTAATAATATATTTTATCTAATATTATAATGTTTTCTTTAGCATTCTTTTGTTCTTTACAGGTCAGCCTTATCTAATTAATTTTTGGCACCAAAGGAAAGATATAAAGGAAGAAAAGAGTTCATTTGCATCTAGCTTGGCGTATTTTGCTCAAAAGGAAGCTATGGCGAAGAGAGCTAAGGCATCATTTGAGATCTAGACTTGGCTCATTTTCCATTTTACTTGGGCATTAATGAGCTTGTTGCTCCATGTTCAAAATTGCACTTAGGGATGAAAACCGATTTGCACATGTGTGATTTAAAATAATAAGAATAATAATAATAATATATTTTGTGCTAGTCAGGTTGAGTGAAGGACAAAAACACTTCATCTTGACTTTGGGATTGGTGTATAAGGCTGATTTAAGGAGAAATCTAAGTCGAGTTCCTTGGATATTGATATTGGCTTCTTTCTAGTGGAACAAATCGACTTTACCTTGGCAGTAGGTCTGTTATGTGGTTTGGTGCATCATTTATTAATATTTACATTTTCCCAGTTGATATTCTAATTTTTAATTATAATTTGGGGGAACTCAACATTTAGAATGGATTTCATGTCAGGCTATTCTTAGACCCTAGACCTACATATTTCTCTAGGAGATGGCTGCCAATTAACTGGACATTAACTTTGAATTTTCAGCAAGTGTGTTTTTTCAATATTTTCATTGATTGCGGTTCCCCTTGTTGGATGTATAACGGTTATTATATACTATATATATAAATGCTGTGGCAAGGGATGAATGCCCACTAGTATTCAAAAAACAAAAGGTATTCATCAACACCACCCATTGTGAAGGGTATAGTTCCTTCTTGATTTATGCATTGATCAGTTATGATGCAATTAAAATTCATATATCTGAATCGCCATTATTGAGTGTGTTGGCTAAATTCATTTTTTTGCTCTAAACCCTTGAAAGGGATCATTACAAAGATATGCAGCTCTATTATATGCTGCTGGTTATACCTAAAAGGAGGTTAGTACGGCTTGTTGATGGAGCTTGACCTGGGCTACACCTCATTGATGTGATGAGTGTTGTGTACTACATTATCAATGACTCCAAAAAGGGATCAAGTTCTTGCTACATGGTTCTAATGCAAATACTCTTTATTTGATGATGTTTTGGGCTGCTAACATTGTTGAAATTTAGCAAACAAAAAGAAACGACTTGATTTGGCTGTCAACACTTGGCAATTGATATCACTGGTTTGATTGGTAATGCATAGATGTGTGATTCAGGGCAGCAATCAGAGAATAGTTATTGCAAATTTGAAATCAGCTTATGCTATGAGTGTGCTCTAGGGGAGAGGTTTTGCAATCTAGAATGTGCTCAATAAACCATTCTTAAAGTGTGCCTTTGGCGACTTGGATCCTCAGTATTTGCCCCTAATTCGTAAGGGTGCACATGTTTAAACTGCTCATATAGATGACGAATTCACATGATTTTGAGTTCAATTGACCCTAAGTGCGACTAAGGTTAGCTTGTGCTTTTGAAAAGATGACTTTCACTAAGCAAGTACAAGTATTGACATGAGATATCAATTGGCTGAAGTTTGTCAATCAGCCTACAAGGTACTTGTCCATGCTTATTTAGCTACTGAACCAAATTAATGAGTTACAAGATGTGTTTTCTCCGACTAGCAAGCCCAGTCTGAAGATGTGTTACCTTGGCTCACTCCAATGTGCATTTGATTCCTGTAGGTGCTAAGTCGACACTGAATAAGTTGAAGTGAACCTAGAAGGGCTTAGGGTCTAGGATAGCTTCTTTGTAAATAGTTTAATAATTTTAATTAATATCCTAAAAGCTAATATCTTCTACTTGGGGACGAAAACCCTCGTGTGAGGCCTTGTTAAAGGATGCCACAAGACCTCAAATTTGGCTTGGGTTAAGGACAAAAACCCTTCATCACCAATAATCTCCTTTGGTGATTTTAAGAAGGAAACTGATTTGAACATACTTTTGGCATTTCCAGTAGTAATCATGGCTATTTTTCTAGGGTGGAGCAACCTACAATTAGGGTAGGGTTTGTCAACATTGGCAAAGAATTTGACGAAATCTGGTTTTGTAATCCTATTTGCCATATTTTTAAAGGCCGGAATCTTTAGTTTTAATTTTTGAAGGTGTCTATATGCGTATATTTCATAATTAAATAGTGTGGCTGCAATTTCCAGTTCCTATTTGGATTTATCAACAATGTGTACTTTAGTCATTTGATGGTCTATATTGGACCTTCTAAAAATCCAAATATCATATATAAAATATTGGCAAGTTGTCTAGGTGTGTTTTGGCATCTTTTTGGGCAAGAATAAGTCATTGGTTTTGCTCGTTCAGTCTGCTGCAATTTTCAGAGTCATATTTGCATTTAGGTAATATTTAAGTTGGAGTATTATGATCTTCAAATGAATGTTGTTAATGTCTTGCCTTTTGGGATCATGAGTGCTCTTCCCCTAGACTTGCCGGATGATAACGAACTTACAAATTCTAGTTGTTGAAGGATAGTATTGGGAGTTAGATGTTATCTTTGAGCCCTCCCATAAACAAGTCAGATCATCTTGCTCAAGCAAGTGATTTTACAAAAAACAGACTCACATTGATACTTGTATTGAAATGGCAAGAAAATTGAATCCCTAACATGTCCTTTTGGAGTTGTTTCCCATGCAAGACTGGGATTGTTGTAGTTCCATATCATCAGTTTGATAGCTTCTAAAATTGTTGCCCAACACACAGGAATTGATCAGTGGGAAATGACATGGTAAGACCACACTGCTGCCCCATCTTATTTTGAGTATCTAACATCAGTACCAATCAGTTAACTCTCAAATTACAAATACAAGGATTTTTGACCTTCTATCATGATGATGGATCAGATGGGTGTTTCAAAGAAATTCCCTGCATTTGATTGGGAAGGAATGAAGTTCGATTCTTTTAGTCAAGCTTACATAGGCCCTGACTACAGCATGTTCCGACAACCATATGGGACTGCATAGCAAATTATGGGGGCTGCCATGTATGAAAGAAAGTTGTGACACCATCCAAACCATTGGAGATGGCCAAGGTGGAAGCTAGGATTGAGTGTTCGATCAACACTGGTTTTTCTGACTTTTGTTTCATGGTACAGGTCATTGAGGAATAAATTGCCCAGCATACTCCCCAAGGATGGTTGATGCAGCCAAGATCTTACTTTATGCTCCTCCACATGAGTGGCATGGTTGATATCGGTTCAATTGCATGACTCCCATGCGTGGTTCTAGAGGCATGAGCTTGATTATCATCTATCAAAGGCCAACCCCATATTCGGAAGGGATCCATTGTAATGTCCCCATTTCTTGAAGACCCTTAGCCTATATGTCCCCATGGGCTTCGGGATGTGCAAGGGGAACATTTTTATTTAATAATTAAATATTATTGCCTAGAGCAATAATTATTTAATTATTTAATAAAAGTTATTAAATTTAATTCCCAAAATATAAAAATTAAATGGGGAATTAATTAAATGAAATATTTAGGTGGCTTTCATTTATAAAATCACCCTTTGCAAAGGGGATGCCACACCTAGGGAAGAACAAACTACTTTTATTTAATATTTTTATTCTCCTAGGGTTTTCGAATTTTGTGTCCCCTTGCTTATAAAAGGAGTGTTAGGGTCATTGTTATTATTATGTTATGATGAACTTATTTTGATACTCCATGCTTGGAGTTGGGATGCATACCCTTTGATGTTTTTTCTCTCTCTTGCGTGGGAGATTGGATTGAGCTGGTTTTGAGATTAATTTGATGTATTTATTTGTGAGATCCATGTCTTTGGCTTTGGACAATTTTTAGATGAAAATTAAGTTGAAATCTGCCCTTTTTACTGTAGCGAATCAC
The DNA here is from genome assembly GCA_019776745.2 of Taxus chinensis. Classification (NCBI taxonomy): domain Eukaryota; kingdom Viridiplantae; phylum Streptophyta; class Pinopsida; order Cupressales; family Taxaceae; genus Taxus; species Taxus chinensis. Next base: position 41,188,471 of record CM034146.1, on the reverse strand, counting down.
TGTAGCGTCACTGTAGCAGCTGGTATGTGAGTGCTTTGCAAGTTGACTTGGTATATGTTGCATTCCAGTTTTGGCGACTTTTTCCATGGTGATTGTGGACTGTTTTGCATGCTCCATTTAGTATGGATTGATCAAGTTTATTGCATGATATTATTTCCTTTGACAGCCATTTGTTTAAAGCAATAAATGATCTGATTTTTACTAATACAGTCTGTTGTTCGCTCTTAGTTCCAGCGATCTCATTAAGGGATCTATATTTTAAAATAATAGATCTGTTTTTCCTACCTAATTGTAGCGACTCCTTTTGGTAGTTCTTTGAGTGTTTGATTCACAGTTAGTGCCCTAGCTGTGCAGCGAACTTGGTAGTATTTATTCACTAGCTACAGCGATTGATTTCATACACTCCAAAATCTGCAATTCCATGATGTTTGACAGTCCCCTTTGACAGAGAACTGTGTAGTATTTATCCGTTGCCTTCAGCAACTCATTTCAAGTCAACATTCCTCTGATGTAACCTTCCATAAGTCTACGTATTGTTTGGTGTTTGGTTAAAGTGCATGCTGGCTGACGTCTGGTTGAGGTAATTTGGTTGGATGTTTGCATGGTAATTGGTGCTTAATAACTCTCATGGGCAGCAATTTCTTCTATTTTGGATGTGGACTGATCTGGAGTATATATTGAAGTGGATTGACTAAATATTGTGCATGGTATTTTAGTCCCTTCTTTGCAGCAATCAACTCGGGCATGATTGGGAATGATTTTGGGGGTGTCCGCTGCTTTTTCCTTGCCCAGCAATTAGAGTTGTCCTTTCTTTAACCAGCGACTTTGTCGGATTGGTAATTTAATACTCTCATGCATATGTATTGAGTTATATGTATAGTGACTTTGTAATGCTGATCTGTTAGTCACATTGACTTCACATGGTGTGCTAGGATCTGATTTGGGGCTTGTCGTAAGGTGTGTTCCTTCCTAGGAGCTATCAACTTATTTGAAAGCAAACATTGAAGGATATTAATCCATATTTTTCATTGATCTGTAACAAGGTGATATTACACATGGGCACATGGTCACAATTTTGTTTGATGGAGGGGCCACTCATAATTTCATAAATGCATGCTTGGTTTCAAATCTGAAATTGATGGTTGAGGACTTCAAAGGCTTCATTGTTAGGATAGCGGATGGGTACTCTATGCAATGTACTAAAAGGTGTTCTCAATTCCACATCACCATGAGATCATATGAGGTTTGTGCTGATTTTTTTGTGATTGATATGGCTGAGTTTGACATCATATTTGGAGTTCAATGGTGGCATTCGTTGGGAGAGCTCACTTTCAACTATCAAAGCATGAAGATAAGCCACATGAACCAAGGGAAAAGAGTCTCATTGCAAGGTATACTTCCTAGCACTTCCCAAATTGATTATTTGGTAGAGGGCATTTCATGTGAATCATATTTCTGTTCTTTATCAAAAATTACAGCGGGATGGAAAGTACCAATTTCAGCTGAGTATGTAAAGAACAAGTTTGCTAATGGTGTGTTTGATGGAGAAATAAGTAAGGGGAAATAAAAAGTGATGGTTGGGCTTATCCCCGACCAAAACCGAGTCTATTTGCTACTGGAATCAAGGGTGAAGAGTGGGATCTTAAGGGTTGTTCATAATACTTCATGGGCTGATCATCCAGGCCACTTCATAAGAAATAACAAGGGTGAAGGTAAAAAATTCAGTTTCTCTCCTTGCCTATGGAATATGATGAAAGAGAATGCTAGCATGATATGTTTTAGGAAGGATAAGTTTGAAGGGAATTATGTATATTCTCTCTATGGGTTGTTAACCCATGATTTAATGAGAGAACTAAAAGAAGTATGGGCAAAGGGATACTATGGTAAACTTGCAGCTGTTCACATGGTCACCGAAGTGGAGAAAGATGGTTCTATTTTTCAGTTCTATGACCCCATGATGAGGTATGGTTTTTGCTTAGACTATTTTGTTTTCATTTTAGTTGAGTCATACAATGTTTGGGGGCATCTACAGATCCAACAATTAGAGGAACTTGCCTTCAAAAATCACATGAAGTATGAGTTCTACTTGGAAAACAATAAAATCCGAATTCATGGGTATGTTAGGGAGGCTGATTTTCTCAAACTTAAGGCCAAGATAACTGCTGAATTTAATTGTGGGCCTATTTCTCCTAATTTTTAAGAATATGCAAATCACATTTCGGTCCTTTATTCACGGGCTTGTTTTCCTTTGTGAGATTTAAATTTGGTAATTGTTATACCATGATTAGAGGATTGAATGTGCAAAAATCAGAATTGGGGCTGCCACTAACCACGAGCAGTGGTATATTTGCATTTTTTGAGTGCATTCCTTCATGGAATATTGAGTAAGGAAGATTTCAGCTGAATGTAAGAATAAAATTAGATTATGATGTATCATTTTCAGATTTGTACATTCTGATTTTTGGAGGAGAAATGCATGATTACAGTTGTTTTTGCACTATTGAAATGAAGTGGAAGCAATATGCAGTTGCGGATGCCTTGTCTAGGATGCCACCTTCACCATTGATGGATGAAGACCTTCAAAAGAAAGAAGAAATTGGAGCAGCGAATGTAATGAGTTTACAATTGCTTGGGGACAAGCAATTTTGGGGAGGGAGGACTGTAATGTCACTTTTTCCCACATAAGAGCTAGAAATTGGTCTTCTTGCCATCCCTTCTCCATGGAAAAGAAGAAGAAATAAGGGAGAAGACCCTTGAGCACTTAATAATATATTTTATCTAATATTATAATGTTTTCTTTAGTGTTCTTTTGTTTTATAAAGGTCGGTCTTATCTAATTAAGTTTTGGCGCCAAAGGAAAGATATAAAAGGAGAAGAGAGAGTTCATTTGCATCTAGCTTGGTGTATTTTCTCTATAGTTGGTGAATAGAGCTTGTTGCTCCTTAGGTTTCCACTTGGGGATGAAAACCCTCATGTGAGGCTTTGTTGAAGGACAAAAACCCTTCATTTGACTTGGGTGAAGGACAAAAACCCTTCATCACCATTTGGCATTGAAGAAAGAAGCCGATTTGAAAATCTTTTTGGCATTTCCTGCAGTTATACAATTTTTTTAGGGTGTAGCGACCTACTTAGGGTAGGGTTTGAGGACATAAGCAAAGAATTTGATGGACAAAAACCCTTCATCACCATTTGGCATTGAAGAAGGAAGCCGATTTGAAGATCTTTTTGGCATTTCCAGTAGTTATACTATTTTTTTAAGATGGAGCGACCTACCTAGGGTAGGGTTTGAGGACAAAGGCAAAGAATTTGACAAATCTGGTTTTGTAATCTTATTTTCCATATTTTTAAAGGCCGGAATCTCGAGTTGCATGATTTTTGGAGACTTTTATATCTATATTTCATAATTAATTCGTGGCTGCAATTTCCAGTGTGTATTTCATTTCCAGCAATGTGTTTTCAGTGTTCGATGGTTATATTGGCTTCTAAAAATTCCAAATGTCATATATAAAATATTGGTGTGGTGTTTTTTGGCATCTTTTTGGGCAAGAATAAGTCGTTGGTTTTGTGTTCAATCTACTACAATTTTCAGTTTCAAATTTGCATTTACAATATTTAATAAAAACCCTTAAAAGGGTTATTACACCAGGACCTCACTGAGCAGTTACAAAACAACAATAGTGGAAATGGGCCTCATTACGCTTCATTAGTGGGAGCTAACTTCACTGATCAATAATAGTTCCAAATCGAGATAGTTATCTTCCATCTCCAATGTTTCTCCAGCCTGTGCTATAACTTGGCTCACTCAATGATGTTGATTTTGATGGTCCTATGGACCTGTTGTCATGCATTTTTGCAAACCTAAAAAATCAAAATTTGAAACATGACAACTTGTAATATCCCCTTTTGGGATATTAATTAAATTTTACTAAACGACTTGTAAAGAAGCAAACTTAGAAGAGAAACGAATTTAGGTTCACCTCAACTAACCTAGTGTCGGTTTCAATACAACCCAAATAGGGTTGGAGTGAGCCAAAGTAAGGGTTAAAATGGGCTAACTAGTTAGAGAAAAACAATTTTTTAACCAATTTAATTGCAGTAGTAGTAAATAAATAAATATGCACTGAAATCAGTTGAAAACTTCAAAAATTAATATCTCATGCAATACTTGGAATTTTTGCATGAAACGATTTGCACAATGAAGTAGAAATTATGAGCTTTCAAATGATATATCAAACTGAATTTTCTGAACATGAAAACCCACTCAAATCTGGCCACAAAACTGCAAAACCAATCGCTAGGGTTAAGGAAAAAATATTAAATAATTTCCAGTCTTATCCTTGACTTCCCAGCACTCAAAAATACCAATTTCAGATCTACAATAAATGATTTATGACAGAAGCTCATAAACTATTAGAAAACCCTTCCAATGATTGCCAAAATTCCTTTACACAAGTCAATTTACCATAAATAATTACCAGCAGCATATGTAAGTTAAAAATGGTCAAATCATGGCCTTATCAATTAAAAAAATATGTTAGAAAATATCAGATTTAAACTTGCTTCAAATACCACCACTTTACACCACATATACCTCTCAAACAAGTCGAGTTGATGTACAATAATTAGCAGTTAAAATCATATTGCAATCTTCACACAAATCTCACAAATACCCTCACACAATAAGCTCATACACTCTCTAAAAATGGCAACTCACATAGGCAGGTATTTTTAAGCAAAACTCATCAATTCATAGCTCAAGTAGGAATACACACTTCACAAATGAGTGGTGTTAATGAACACCTTTTATTTTTTGATCACTAGTGGGCATTCATCCCTCTTCAAGCATGAAGATAAGTTATAATAACCGTCAACATGCAAAAAGGGGTGTTCATCATCTCCTTTTATAGAATTTCCTTGCTCAATCTCCAAAGTTTCTCCCTTTGGCGCCATCTTCTAGAGAAGAGAGCATTTTTAATTTTAAAAATAGCCTGAAAGTCAAACTCCAATACAAATGTTAATTCCCCAAGGTAAGATTTGAAAATAAAATACAATGGAGAATTTAATATTATATTTGATGCCCAAAAGGAACCGACCTATACAAAAATTATAGATAAATGTGCTCATAGAATTAATAAACCATCCTCCAAAAAATGCGATTTGCCTTTATTAATTAATTTATCTCCAAATGATTCATTAATTGACCCAAGGTAAATCAATTTCTCCCTTCTATTTGACTTGCACAAATAAAATATATTTGAATTTTTAAATCCACATGTGCAAATTGATTTTCCCCTAATTTATTTTCCTTTAATCCAAGGGAAGAGTGGATTAAAGGTCCCAATATTTTTATTTCATTATTTTTCCAAAAACTAAACTAAATGTGAAAATTTTCTCCACAACCTTCCCAAATCCCTCTCCTGGTCAGTTTGTCTCTTGTATATGATCATGTTGACCTTGAAGGTTATCCTAATGCATTGTATAAACATGTGCAAGGTTTCAAAAAGGTTTGATAAGGTTCATCATTTCATTCATTGAAATGTGACAAAAGACTAGCTCTCCACAGGTCTAGAAAGGCTAATTTTGGCCATTTCCAAGGCATGTGTGCATCCTTTGGGAAGGTTCTGAAAGCTCATAAACATCCAGAGGTGGTATTAGGGAGTCTTGAATGTGTTAGAACTAGTTTAGGAAGATTTAGGAAAGGTTTGGAGGTTTAGGGACAATCTGTGCAAAAGCGGGTTTTTCAAGTATAAGGAATGGATGGATAAATTGTAAACCCGAACTTCTTTGGATGATTCCAAGAGCTCCGTAAGGAGTTAGAAGGCAAACAAATAAGCATTGGAAATATTTAGGAATTATCTACATGGTGGAAAAAATAGATTTTATCCAAGGCTTAAGCGCTTCTCAAAGCATTTCAATCTTTACATGCACACCCTGCCCTCCCGAAGAAAAAGGAGGCATTTTTTGAAGTTGCAGACAGAATTGGCATCTGAAACCTATGCCATTGATCTTAGAATGTTCCTTGGAGTTGCAATCATATAAAATTTCATGTCAAAATACCTCTCCAGACTTTGAGAATTGTATCTTCAAGTCCTCTCTAGTGCAGTGAACTGATCCTATACTTAGCTAGATTTTCAACAGCCACATGTCAGCTCCTTTCTCAATGCGCACATTTGTGTCCCTCTTCTCCCTTTCCCAAGGGAGTAGAAGGGAGAACAAAGTTTTCCCAAGAGCAAGCCCCCTCATTGGTCCCTCATGTGACCCTCCTCAGCCCGACAAAGTGTTCACCTGGCTAAACCCCTCATCTCCTTGCTGCACCAAATCATGACAAGTGGCATCATCTTTATCCAAGCACATTTTTTTGTCCCTCTTATCCCTTTTCCCAAGGGGACAGAAAGTGCACCTAAGAGCAAGCCCCCTCTAAGGTTCTTCACGCAACTACTTTTCAGCCCCTGGATGCTCCAATCTACTTTTTCAATCTCCCTCACATTGCACCACAAAATGACAAGTGTCAGCATCTTGCTCAAAGCACACTTTTTTGTCCCTCTTGTCCCATTTTCCAAGGCGACAAAGGGACACAAAAATGTGCCCATGAGCAAGCTATAAAACCCTAGTTTCAACCACACTCGACTTTCGCTCACCCATGATCAAATTGCAGTTAGCTAGGAAGACATGAAAACAAAGTAAACTCGCTTTTAACTTAATTGCTTTGCATTGTTCATCCAACCTCCATTGTTGCACCTGCAAAACCTTCAAAAAACATTTGAATACAACAGAGGTGCTGCCCAACACGTTCCAGGCCAGCCATGGCTTCAGAAAACATGATTTTCTCATAACTTGCTAACCAAAAAATTGATTGCACCTTTTTGATAACCATTGTTGCATACCAGACGATGCCCTAGTTTTCTACAACAAACCTGAAACCCTCCATCTTAAAGTTGCCTTTTTGATTTGCAAGAGTTCCAGCCGAAGAAACACGAGGAAAATCGGAGCAAGAGATCACAGTGCAAAGGTGGATCCAACAATGGTGTTTTCGTTGCAAACCGACACCAATATGACCCGTTTCTAAAAATAGCATATGCTATGTACATTGACTTACTAAAATAGTAATTCTCTCAAAATAACAAGCTCCCCTCACTTAGAACATTCAAAAACGATGCAAAACAACAAATAGGGTAAAACATGTAATTTTCCCAAAATAGTAGTTTTCGAAAGAACAACCTACAAAAAATAGAAACTTCCTAAAAATGGTCAAGAATCATCAGTGGAGGCATTTTATGTGTGCTAGGAGCTTCGGAAAACAAAGTTTGTGCAAGAAAGAATTTTTTTCCAAAAAAACAGCTCCTGGTCCCACTTGCGGAAAATAGTAAGCTTTAGTTTCCAGTGCAAAAATTTGTTGTTGGCTCCATTTTCACTCATCTCACTGCTTCTTTCCATCCTCACATGATTGTGAGGTTGTTGCATAGCTTAAACACAGAAATCAACCCTCCACAAGGACCTTAGAGCATCATTCTAATCACATTTGTGCCAAGGAGCTTGACAGAACATAGCAAAGCACGGTAGGTGAAAATTAGGAACATCATGAGTCTGGCAAAGCATTTGAAAAAAGTCAAGAGCCCCATTGGAATCAAGATTCATCAAAGGGTGTCATCATGGTCATGATTGAAATGAGAAATTCTTCATGCAAGCCGAGAAACAACGGGTCCTAAATCCATCATCATCTATGAGGAGGTCAAGGTGAGCCAATCAAGTCATCCTGTGTAACATATGAGCATGTAGTGTTCTTAAACACTCAATCAAACATTTAGTAGTATGGTCAATCCTCAAGGGTGAAACATTGCAAGTGCAATTAAGAGCCATTGAACATGAGCCTTCAAGAGGGAAGATAATAAAAAGAGGATGCACAATGTTCTCATATTCTAGGAATATTCATAAGAAGGTAATGGTGATCATAGATCCCACTGAGCCTCTCGATTCAAGCAAGAGCGATCCATCGCAACCTCCATCTTTTCAAGAACATCCAAATATGTCTTCCCCAATGGTTCCCCGTAATGAACAAGACGTGGTCCTACATAAAGCTCCTGAAAGTGCTTCCATGACCAACATCATAACTCCTGAAGATCCATTCCCATGGATTCAAGAATTGCTCGAAAGTGCACCAAGAACAACGCAACAAGTTGCAATGCCCAACCTTGGAGTCCCTTGCTAGCATCAAAAACTCCATTTTTGAGATTGCAAGAGATCACAAAAGATGGACTAATCAGTACAAGGATATCGGTAATGTTTCAAAGAAATGGACCAATGTAATGTCCCCTTTTAGGACAAGTTAGGAATTAATCATAAATCTGATCATACAACTGAAAATTAATTAAAATTCAAACCCCAACTGCTACAATTTTCCAAAATTAATTCCCGCTTAACCATCCAAGCAAAAATCTTCAAACTTTGGATCTTGGGCCACAAAAATATGAAGAACAATGTCCCAAAATCAATTTTTGCACAGCCAACATGAAACCCTAATTTTGCCCTAAAAATTAGGTCGCCTAGTACATTTGGGGCATCCAAATAACTCCAAAAATTATAAAATCACTTCCTCCTTATTTATCCTAATTTCTACAATCAAATCCACTATTAAACTGACCCCAAAACAATAGATCTAAAATAAATATTAATTTATAACAACCAGAAAGCTTACAGACGGTTGAAACTTGCAAAATTCATAACTTGCTCAAAACTCAATATTTTTCCCTCAAATAAATTACAGAACTCTCTATAAATTAAGAGCTTTCTAAAGAGCCATCAATCTGAATTTTTCACACACTATAACCCACTCAAAACTGAACCATAAATTTGTAAACCAGTCGCTTAGGGTTAGGAAAAATAAATAATTAAATTTCATCATTTTCCCTTGCTTCCAAACCACCCAAATAACACTCTAAGGATCTAAAATTAATATTTAATTGCAGCAGCATGTAGACACACCAAAACACCTTGCAAAATGTGATATTAAATGCCTCAACCCAATCAACTCCTTCAAGGTAAATTCCAGCAATGTTAAGAGCCCAAAAACCATCCAATCATGTGCAATATACTAGGAAAATTAAGCATTAACAGACCGAATTTTGAATTCCCTTTCAAAGTGCACCCAAACACACCCTAAAATCCTCTAATGCTAGTCGTTTTTCCCTCAACACAATAGAACACAATGATTAGAACAAGAGAGTCTTCAATGTCTTCAACAATGGCTTCCAATGAAGCTTGCAATGCAAGAGAGAGAGCTAGGGCATACATCCCATTACTCCAAGCATGGAGTGAAATCAAAATGATCAATCAACATAAGTCTCATAATGATCCCAAGCTCTCCTTTTATAAACAAGGAGCACAAAATTCGAAGTCCCTAGGAGAGGGAAATCATTAAATAAAAATAGTTTATCCTCCCTAGGTGTGGCGTCCCCTTTCTAAGGGTGATTTTAATATTAAAAGCCACCCAAATATTATTTAATTAATTCCCCTTTTAATTTTGCATTTTGGGAATTAAATTAAATAAATTACATAATTAAATAGTTATTGTTTTATAATATCAAATGATAAAAATCACTCCCCAGGCAATATTATTTAATTATTTAATATAATTTTCCCCTTGCAATCCCAAAGCCCACGGGGAAAGATAGGCTAAGGGTCTTCAAAAATGGGGACATTACAACCAAAGTGTTGAGCTTCATTAACATTCTAGAAGAAGATAAGGTGCCACCTATGGTAGCTCGATTCAGTAAAGAATTCAAAGGACAAGAGAACATTCCAGAAACTCTCCCTTATATCATGAATTGACAAGTTCTCTATCATACAAGGCTTCTCTTCATCAGATCAGTCAACCCTTCCCTCTCTCTCCCTCTTCCTTCTCTCTCCATATTCTAATTTCTCATTATGAATGTACTTTTTGCTATTTTGTCCTATTCACTTAAGTGACTCTTAACTAAACATTGTAAGATTCATTTTTCCAATAATAAGAAAAAGACTCACTTCCTAGGAATGTGAAAGGTCACAAGTGATGAGGATAGGTGAAATGCCATGTGGGGGTAGATGAAATGAAAAATTGTAATACTATAAATTGGAATGGCTTCTCCATTACAAGGGGTTGGCAATTGTTGATTGAATGTATGTTGTTAAGATTGCCACTTCTACATCAAGCAAGAAAAGTTGCAATTCTTCTATTTCTCGTCTTGTGTTCCTCTACTCTCTCTTTCCAACTTTGCATATATGATAATCTTGTAAAATCAAAAAAGGTGTCTGGCCTTTGATAAATGAATCAATGGAAATCTGTGTCTACGATTTGTTATCTCTTATCATGGTTTGCATAATTGAGTTCTTCTAATTGAATGTGGACTTACTTTGGTTATTGTATGTGAACTCTGCTAGTGCCTACTCACAACAATAACACCCTCTCCTTATTTTCCCAATTCCCCTTTACCTCTCTTCGCTGCAATTTCCTCTCTTGTACTTCATACAAGCACTTTGCCACAAGTTCAGTGGAGTGTTCCTATGTGATCCCCGGCCTATTGGCCACCCTACAACTTTAAAGTAGTTCAAGTAGTTAACATTCAATAATGGGAGCCTCCCCATACACAAGGAGGGGCTTAGCCCTGTCACTGTTCGTGAAAAATCAATAATTTGCAGCACGACAAATTATTTCGCCAACAGGACCACAGACTGCTCTAGGAATCTCTCCAATGGTTCTGGTAGTGTTTTTGCCATGTTTGTCTCCCCCATGGAAATAAACTTCCCCCTTCAATCAAAAATCTTGTGTGTTAGGTACTACTGACAATGCATCCGTGTACAAATCAGTTCAAGGGTGTATACAAATGATGTTCAATGGAATTTTGTAGAACATTTAGAATATGATTTTACTCATATGGGCAATTTTTATTCAGAATCTGCTTTCCAGATAAAAAGTTACAAATTTAATACAAGCCCTCCGGAAAGATTATAAAGCCCAAACTGTACTGTGGGAGCACAAAAAAACTAAATCTATTATAGGAGCTGGAGCGAAACCTTTTTGGGAAAATGTTAGCCACAAGATTCAACACATTCTGGAAAAATCTTGAAATAATTCATAATGATCTTCAAGATATCGAATTAAATCGACTCCAGGCTCTCCTAGGGTGAAATAATTAAGTATTACCTGTAGTTTAAAAACTATATGATTCATTTTTTTAATGTTTTGAACCATATACTTATCTATGGTGCTGGTGTGGTGCTGCCCTCTATTTTTATGAGATGAAAAATCTTTAAATTAAATTTTTATTACTACACTTTCTAGCAAGCACCATCTTTTTGTGTGCTTTGCTTCTCCATGCTATGATTCTGTGCTGCTTCTTCTTGCACGTTTCATTGCAGCTATTGTTACGCTCTCTTCAACAAGCACTTCTAATCTGAAATTTCACCACTACCAGGATTTCATTCAAATGCTTCTATTTGCTGTTTTTCTTGTGATTTTCCTCTGCAACTGTGCACCTCATTACTGCAGCTGCTCACAGACCCCTTAAAAAAATATATTTAATGTTTCTGTTCACTCTAAAGTCTAAATGACAGACCCCTCTTTCCTTCAAAATGCCTTTACTGAGAGTTCAACATAGGCGCTACTTTATGTTGTTTTGTTGTCCCATGCTTCACGCATTATGCCACTTGTTTTGCACCATTTTGGAAGGATCTGTTCATTCATCAAAACAAAATAAAAATGATTTTTTGTCAGATGATAGACGACATTGTGCCTTTCATGATGGAGAATTTTCATCAGATGATAGATGCTTTAGTCAGCCAAAAAATGCCTCTATTTCCTTATTTGCAGCTAGGTGTCACTATCCAGACACTACTGAGCACTAAAATGTTTTTCATTTGCCAGGAAGGCTGCAAATTTCTTATGAGTTTTTCACTGTACAAATAAAAATACTAGTCTTATGCTTAGCGGATTTCAGCAATAAAGAACCAGGGTAAAACCTCTCTTTGAATTCCTAATAAGTTTGATTCACAACAACAATACTTGCATTTAAAAAAAATCAACCTTGCTCTCATAGCCTCCCAACTATCCTGCTCTCACCTCTCTCACCCACTATGATACCAAATGATATTCAAATTGTATCCATATCAGGATATGTTATTCAATAGACTTAAGGAATTGTTTTACAGAGCATTGTTTGTTTGTGATTCTATTTTCTAGGATACACATTCCTATCATATTTCGCTTGTTCCTCAATCCTATTCTATCTACGTGATTGCTATATAGAACCACCTTATAACCTATCAACCCTTTATTTATTTCTCACCAAGTATAATACTTATAATATAGTGTAATAAATTCTAAAAAGTGGAAACAACAAAGATGTATGTAGGTTTTCACCCTTTCCACTAGTTAGATCCATGATATCACCTTGTTTTATCTATATAAGGATTTTACGTTGTGGTTTTATGATGATTAATACATGTTTGTAGAAATAAGAAATCACATGTTTACTTCATGGTGCACATCATAGATAAGATAAGATAAATATATTAATGTCCGACAAATGACCACAAAAGTAGGTCAATGGGACTGCAGAGTATACATGTGTCAATACAAAGTGGGGGAACCAAACGGTTCCCAAAAGAACAATGCAAAGGAGGAGCAATACAAAGGAAGAAAAGCAGGAGAAGGCAGAACTAGAAAGAAGGAACGGACACGCCACGAAGCCAAAACGGGGGGTGGAAATGCCCAAGAGGAAAAGAAAGAAGGCCCCAGGAGAGGCAATGAGGAAAGCCTATCAGGGAATGGTAATCCCAACTCCCCTGACATCCAAGACTGACTGAAAGAAACTTTGGATAGAATGACAATTAGAAGAAGAGGAGGTGAGATGTCGAGACTGCCTGACGTGCTGTTGTCTAGACAATGTGGTACAGCGCAAAGATGTGGTGGATCCAGTGATGCCAAGATAGTTTCAAAACTTCTTTTTCTCAATTTTGATATTCACCTTGGTTTAGTACTCCTGCATCCTGAATTAGGACTTATTCACATTCAATTCATTGTAATCCTCTGTATTATGATTATCTTACATGTTTAGACATCCATTAGAATATCTTTTGAAGTTTTTAATAATCATAACAGTCCACACTAGGGTTTATGTTGCTCCAATTTGAAGAAAACAAAGTATTAATAACTTTAGACTTGATTTTTAATGGCACATGTTGACTGTAGGGATAAATAAGCTTTCTTCCACCTTAATCCAATCATTCTAATCTATTAGATACCTTCCACCTTAATTCAACATTTATTCCTATTGAATTAGAGGTTTAAAACATCAAATTTGATCAAAATAAAATGACAAAACTTTTAAATTCGTACCCTGTAATGGTCTACACGACTTGTAAATTTTTTGTCACTCGTATCTTCCTTTACATGTGATATAAAAACCTGAAATTTCATGGGCTTGTTCCATCATTAGGGCAAAGTTATGTTGAAAGTTTCAGATAATTTTATTAGCTAGAAATTTTTTAAATGCTTACCCTAGTTTGAGCCTGTGTGCTCATAATTTGCTATAAAAACTTGAAAATTGACTTTCAAGGTCCAAGCTAAAATAATTTGAGATAAGAATTCTAATCCTCTTCCCCACCTGGTGTTCAAATTTGACAGTGGAGAGGAAATTTGCAGCACACTAAAACCGTTATCTGTAATTTCCTTGGTTGCTACTCATGTCCTATAGGTCAAACCCCTGACTAAAAGTGTTAAGAAAACACTTCAAAAATTCACTAAAACTATGCACACTACTTTATCTTTCCACTCTCAAATCATTTTCTCACTACCTATTCATTCAACAATATCCCTTTTTACAATGACCTTTTTATTCGGAACTCATTACATTTCCACTTAAGATTGGATCCATGACCAAATTCAACTCCCTAAACCAACTCCTTAAAAGACCCAACTATATCCTATGAAAGCTCAACAACATTCCAAGCAAGGTAAACAAGATAAACCTTCTCATCACACATCTTACAACTCGTTCACAACCAATTTTATCCATTTACATGGTCTTCATGACCTTATTAAGCCATACCAACTCATTTACTATCATATTCACCTAATCAACCTCCTTTACAAGCACAATTACTCTTACCTTGAAATTTTACATAGAAGTTTGGATTTTAAACACTGAAGCAATTTGAGGGAAAACATTATTACACACTCTAGTGACCACAAACACCTTTCATATGATCTCCATGCCTTCATGTGATGCTCCTACATCATCCGGACTATCTCCTGGCATTGGCACTAGTATGGTCTTGTCGATGAGATCTCGGGGAGCTGTGTATGGTCTTTCTGGACCGTAATGATCTAGAGGATGATGCAAAATTGGTATCAAGCTAGCGCTTAGTGCCTCTCACTAACGGAAGTATCGTGAAAAAGGAAGTCATCCGCTAGATAGAATTTGGTTTGGAAGGGGTTTGAAGAGTGTGCTCATGAACCCTCAGAGCCTCATGCATATAAAGAGCCATTCAATTCTGGTCTTCATACCTGAAAAAGTCAGAAAGAATCTGGGTCCTCCGAAAGAGACAACGAAACCTCCCCCTAATCTCGTAGTAAAGGGGGCAACAGTAAACAAAGTGTGTTTCTGTCTCGACCTCCTGAAGACTGCAAAGTTGGCAAATCCTATTTGAATGATCAATCTGGTGATCCGTCTCGCACCGAAGCCTATGAGATCGCACTTTTAATTGGCCTAGGGGGATGCAAAGAGCATGCATCCAATGGCGAAGCGTATACTGAGGGTAGACAATAAGACCATCATTGAGCTCCAAAAAGTGCTTCTATAAAAGGCCATCTTTGGGCATAATCCACCATGAGGGTTCACCCAAGTAGTGTGAATAAATTACCTATAAATATCATCCCTGATGATCATATTTAGCTCTTGTCTAGTAGGTAGAAGGTGATTGGGTGCTTCCAAGGAATACCTAAAAGGAGGGAGATGATCCATCTGTATACCCATGGACCCCAAGAGACCAAACACCCCAGCATACCAGCAACGACCACGACCTGGAGAATTAGAATGGGCAATAGTCTCTGATGAGCAATATGCCAAGTACGGGTATCTCTCCCGCCCCTCAACTGAGTCAGTGAAGCCTTAGATGCGGTGCAAGAAAGAGATCAAGCCAAAAAATGGTCTCTAGCCTAAAAGGATTGGCCCAAAAATTAGCCAAAATGATGTGTTGGGGGACTGTCTGCTTGCACGTGATGAAGCGACGGAGGAGAATTTTCTGCACTCTCTCAGTTGAAGCCCAATTAGACTCAAGTAAAGAAGGCCGCCACACCACCGAGTCGTAAAGAAGAGTGCGTTTGATAAGGGAGTCCATGAGAGACTTCTTGGAAAAGATGTCCTGAAAGTGGTATCGTGTATAATTTGGGCAAAGTTTGTAGAATTAAACCAAGGAATAATAATTGTATATTTCTCATTTGAATCAAATGGGTCTCAATACAAAATAAATAGGCCAAGTATTTCCTATATTTTAGGAGTTTAGCTCAACAACTAAAACACCCAAAACTCCATATCAAGAGTGATTGTTACTCGCATAACAATACACTCTCTAAATAACATGAGTTATTAATAACAACTCATTTTTATATTAGTGAATAATTACTCTTGTAATTATTCATATTACAACATATAATATATGTGAACACTAACCATAATATTCCTAGCATTCCCCCCCTTAGTGTTAAGATGGGAAGAAAGCGCATTTCAAGAACTAGAAACAAAATAGTATGCCTCTGCATACTTTTCGGTTTGCATATTGTTGCCTAGATCTTGCTCTCTTGATCTTGCTACACACGATCGCCTCTATGGTTCACTAGCTGACCGTGATCACCTCTCCGTGTGAATCTATTCACCGGCTGATCGTCTTCCAATGAAGTACGGTAATCAGAGGACCGTACGACAGACAGAGTATCACCATAGTCCGCTGCCCTCCTATTAAATTGTTCACATATTCCAAAATGCACATCCTCCGCGTTTCAATCATAGCAGGGAATGAGACCACACACCACTCAGAGCAAACAACTGAAATCTGGAAATAATTTCACATCGCATTCCATAAGAATCGTAATGTTCTTAATTGTAGCCACCGTTGTCGATCGCTACCACTCGATCTTGAACATCATAAGAAACTACCACTACCACTGCCACTGCCACTGGAAGCTTCCCTTGACTTTAGCCATTTTAAGCACAACATGGAAATGGAACATTGGTGTCATGTCCCACCCCCCCAATGTGAAAATTCTATTTATTCACACAACCAGGAATACTGAAAAGCAAATCAATCAAACTGAAATTGGAACTCGTAAAATAAAACAAGAATTCACACCACACATGTCACCACAGCTAATATGTGGCCCCATCGTTGCCGACTGACGAGAGGTCGTTGAATGGCCTCCTTCTTCCATTGCCTCTCTCCTCCAGTTTGAAGCTACTAACTCATCTGAATGTGATCATGTTGCTCAATGTTTTCCATTGGACACCGGATAACATCAAAATGCACCCGTGAAGCAACTTTTTACAATTATTGACATGATGAGGCTAAAAAAAGAGGGTATTTTTCAAGCTTCGTAGTTTTCAAGGAAAGTGGAATCAATGCGACAAGGATAAAAAACAAGCACTTCTGCAAAGAAAATGGCATTCAGTTTCAAGGTACCGGGAAAAAGTTAATAAGGTTTCAATTTCCTGTAAAAGGCCCAATTTTAATTAAAATTGGATGAACGATTAAAAACTTGCTCCACATGGAGAGCAAATTTATCGTATGACCACTCATTAGAACTGGGAGGAAATGAGGATTCCAAAAACGTCAAAGGCCTAAAAAATTGGCGCTGGAAAAATATTAATTTAGCCAAAAACGTAATAGTTTCCCCTAAAATGCAATTATTAAACAAAAACCCATAGAAAAATTAAATTTTCAAACTATAATCTTTGCTAAAAATTAAAAAAATAGCCAATCAAAAATGGTTGTGCAAAAACTCATTGTTCATTGAAGTGACCAGAATGATTTTTTGATAACTTGGGAATTAGAGCTCCGTTTTATAAACCGAAAAATGCGTTGGAAAGGTGGTTTCAAGATCTTTGCAATGGTAAAAAAACAAATTTGATTTCATCACCTGACCTAAAATTTGTTCATGACTGAGTTGGATGCGAATTTGGAGATGTCGTTCATGCCTGAAACTTCTTGAATTATTCAATATTGATGAAAATATTTGCATGCAAATTTATGAAGCGTATTCCACAAGGCCACGGTCTATAAAACTCTTGGGAAAAAATAGAGCCTCCGGATCACACTATACTAATACTACAATTGATATACAAATTTCATTTACCAGGGAAATAACACAACACCACTGCCCCTTGAACAATATCATAATTCCATAATATGCACAAGAGCAACCTGATCTAATGCCAAATGTAGAATTCGGGCAGAGTTTGCAGAATTAAACCATGGAAATAATAATCGTATATTTCTCATCTGAATCAAATGGGTCTCCATATAAAATAAATAGGCCAAGTATCTCCTATATTTTAGGAGTTTCGCTCAACGACTAAAACACCCAAAACTCCATATCAAGAGTGATTGTTATTCACGTAACAATACACTCTCTAAATAACATGAGTTGTTAATAACAACTCAGTTATATATTAGTGAATAATTACTTATGTAATTATTCATATTTCAACATATAATATATGTGAACACTAACCATAATATTCCTAACATATCAAAAGAAGTGTCTCTCGAGGAGGGCTGAAGAACCATAGCACTTATTGACTCGTGGTTGTAGTGCATGTCTCGAACTGAATCGTGGACCAAAGAACTGTACTCTCAAGTAAGTATAGGTGTTGGTGATTTCGATCTCTTCCCCTATGAAAAAGAAATGGAGGTGTGAGGTCTTCAACCCATTGAAGGCCATCACTTTGGTTTTATTAAGGTTGACCGTCAACTGCCAAAGATCACATAACAAAGCTAAGGCATCTAGCCGTCTCTGAATTCAGAAGAGTCTAGGAGGGAAACATCCTCAGAAAACAAGAGAATAGAGATCAAAACCTGGTGGAGGAGGAACCCATCATTGTCATGGATATGCTCACGAAGAAAGTGTTAGAAGCACGGGAATACTGGGGGGGGGGGGTGAATCAGTATTCAACAAAAAACTTTTTTTCCAACTTATTAATTTTCTTTTTCACACTTAAAAAGATATTCAAATCTGAAAGTAAAATGAGAGTACACACAAAAATCAAATGCACATAACACCAGATATACCGTGGTTCACCCAGTGTGGGCTACATCCACCAAAAGAGATTGCTTGAATCTACTGTCCAAATCCAATCGAAACAATAGTGTTTACAAAGTGTGAGCCAAGCGGAACACCAATTCAGCCCTTGAATGAAAACACCACTGACTGTGCAATCTTTTATTCGAAGCACCAACTTCTGGAGACACCAATCCCCAAATCGGAAGCACCCACTCCAGAAAATCTACAATACAAATCAATGATAAGTTCTCCTTCTATATTCTCTCTCTCACATACTCATACTCACTTTATAACATCAACTCATACTCATATTTCTCCTTTTATAATATCAGCTCACATACATATCACATTCATGCAAAATGCTCTCTTTCTCACTCTGCTCAAAATGTGCACACAACACTTGCTTATATAGAAAGAAGGAGAGGAAAAACCACTTGTGGTTTCCCTAAAACCATGGGCCAATTTGCTCCAAATATTAAATATTTGCTCCAAATAGAAATATTCTCTTACACATGTAAGAGTAACTCCTCTTACGCATCATAGAATCTCTTACACGTCATAAACTGTCATAAAATATTTTACGCGTCATAAGCGGTCATAGAATCTCTTACACATCATAAATTGTCATAGAATCTCTTACGCGTCATAAGCTGCCATAGAATCTCTTACGCGTCATAAAATCTCTTACACATCCCGCCTTGAGTCGTAAGATTCCTTGGTGATGTTGAATATTAAAATATTCAAATTTTGACATCACACTAATTTTGACATGGATAAATATTTTACGAACACTAATGTTGTAATGTTGAATATTAAACAAATATTCAAACCTCAATATTTCCATCAACACTAATGGTGTACCTTTGACATCAATGACAAAATACTCAACAAAATCCCCCTTTGTCATTGATAGCAAACCCCTGCTAAAAATAGACATGAAAACTTGTTTGCTCTGAAATCCAACTTTCTTCCTCTGAGCTCTTTCTATACTGTTGCATTGTACCTATTCTATACAACTCTCCCCCATTCTACAATTCTCCCCCTTTGACATCAATGGCAAGGGGATGACTGAACCTGTACTCAGAGCTGAAGATACTACAATGTGTAGCTCCCCTGATGTCCATACTCCCCCTGAGATAGTCAATGAGTAAGAGTGACAGGAATCACTCTCCTCAACTTTTGTTTGAGTGACTCAAAAGATTCCTTTGGTAGGGGTTTTGTAAATATATCAGCAATCTAATCCTTAGTCCCAACATATTCTAATTTCACCTGCTGATCTGCAACTTTCTCTCTCAAAAAGTGATACTTAATGGGAATGTGTTGTGTCCTAGAATGCATGACTGGATTTTTCGAGATGTTAATAGCACTCGTATTGTCACAGAAAATGGAAATAGGATGCTCATACTCTACCTTCATGTCCTTCAATGTTTGCTTCATCCAAAGCACCTGTGTACAACATGCCACTACTGCAATACACTCTGCCTCTGTTGTAGACAATGAAACTGAGGCCTATTTCTTGTTGAGCCATGAGACTAATCTGTCACCAAGATAAAAAGCTCCCCCACTTGTACTTTTCCTGTCATCAACACTTCCTGCCCAATCTGCATCTGTGAATGCTATAAGAGTGAAATCATCACTCTTTGGATACCATAAACCATAATCCAACGTACCTTTCAAATATTTGAAAATTATTTTTACTGCTGCCACATGAGTTTCCTTTGGTGCCGCCTGAAACCGTGCAACTAATCCAACAGCCTGCATAATATCTGGTCTAGATGTTGTGGTATATAGTAAGCTACCTATCATGGACCTACACAAGGTCTGATTAGCATCGGGAAACTCATCATTCTTACTCAACTTGCAACCTGTAATCATGGGTGTACTGACTGGATTTCAATCTTCCATTCTAAAAATTTTCAACATCTCCTTTATATACTTGGTTTGTGAAATAAAAATGCCTTGACTAGACTGCTAAATTTGCAAACCAAGAAAATAAGACAACTCACCAAGCATAGACATCTCAAACTCCTTCTGCATCTCCTCTGCAAATTCTTTGCATAGTCTCCTGCAACCGCTTCCAAAGATAATGTCATCCACATAAACCACAACTATCACTTGATGTTCTCCTTCTGTCTTAATGTACAAATTACTATCTGCAATTCCCTTTTTGAATCCTCGTTCCTGCAAGTACTTGTCCAATCTAGAGTACCAAGCTCTAGGAGCTTGTTTCAAACCATAAAGAGCCTTTTTTAGTTTGCACACAAAATCTGAATTTTCTGATAGAATAAAACCTTCTAGTTGCTCTATATAAACTTCTTCCTCTAAGTTTCCATTCAAGAATTCTGATTTTACGTCCATTTGATAAACTTTAAGATTTTTGTAAGAAGAAAATGCTAAGAACATTATAATTGCCTCCATGCAAGCAATAGGTGCAAATGTCTCCTCGAAATCAATGCCTTCAACTTGCGAGTAGTCTTTGCACACTAATTTGGCCTTCTTTACGAAAAATTCTCCTTCTTCATTCATCTTATTTCTAAAGACCCAATTGGTACCAATAATGTTCTTGTCCTTTGGCCTTGGCACTAAATCCCATGTGTCATTCTTTTCTATCTGATTAAGTTCCTCTTCCATGACTTTTATCCAAAAATTATCCTTGCTAGCTTCATCAAAATTACTCGGTTCAACTTTTGACAACAAAGAGAAGTTTACCTCTTATGGCGCACTTGCTAGTCTGCTCCTTGTTTGCACTCCAATATCTTTGTTTCCAATGATTTGATCTGTTGGATGATTCTTTTGAACAGATCTGGATGGAGTCTTCGTGTCTTCTTATTCAGATTCTTTTTCTTCTTCTTCATCTTTCTCATATTTTATTTCTTCATCCTATTTCTACACTAATGAGTGTCCTGTTTTCTTCTTCGACTTCCAGTTGTCAACTTTCACATTTATACTTTCCACTACTTTATGCAGTCGCTTGTTATAACCCCTGTAGGCCTTGTTTCTCAATGAATAACCAAGGAATATGCCCTCATCTGCTCTGGAATCAAATTTTTCGAGCTCATCTTCATCGTCTCTCTTAATGTAGCACTTACTTCCGAACACTTTGAAGTTTTTCACGGAAGCTGGTCTTCCCTTCCATAGCTCGTATGGTGTCTTTTTCTGTATTTACTCGAATCTATGCTCTATTCAAAATATACACCGCTGTGTACACTGCCTCTCTCCAAAAAGCATATGGTAACTTGGACTCATTTAACATTGTTCTTGCCATTTCTTTCACTGTTCTATTTTTCCGTTCAACTACACCATTCTATTATGTTGTTCTTGCTGCAGAAAATTACCTTCTGATTCCATGCTCTTCACAAAACTCATCAAACTCGTTAGACATAAATTCATCTCCTCTGTCTGATCTCAAACACTTGATCCTAGAGTTTGTATCATTCTCAATCAAAGCTTTAAAATTTTTTGAATTGATCAAAAACTTCTAATTTTTCATTTAGAAATGCAACCCATGTCATTCTAGTAAAGTCATCAATTAATAACATAAAATAAGAATCACCTTGCAAGCTTTGTGATTTTTTTGGACCACAGATATCAATATGAATTATCTCTAATGGCTTTGTTGTATAGTACTCCTTTTTCCTAAATATGACCCTTGTCTGCTTCCCATGTTGACACTGTCTGCAAATAATACTTTGCGGTTTTTTTATCTTGGGTAAATCTCTCATTGCTTGTTTAGAGTTGATTTTCACCATGTTGTCAAAATTAATGTAACCCAATCTCTTATGCCATAACCATATTTCATCAATCTGACTCATGCAACACTTTTATCCCTTGACATCACTCAACATGTATAGGTTGTTCCTTTTTCTGTTTGCATCTGCAACCCATTTATTTGTATCCTTCTTTCTAATTTCAACAACCTTCAGCATAAAACGTGAGTGTATAACCTTGATCACACATTTGACTGACACTCAAAAGATTATGTTTCAGTCCTTCAACCAGTAAAACATTTTCAACTTTAGCTTGACCATTTAATTTTATGTTACCTCTTCCTGTGATCTTGGTTGTAGTGTTATCTCTAAACTTTATTGTACCTCTACTGGCCTTTTTCAGCTTCAGGAACTTGCTTCTGTCACCTGTCATATGGCTTTAACATCTTGCTTCTATCAATGTATCATATGGTTGAAACATTCTTAATCTTGTGCATGGAGCATCGGTTTGTACCAACATAACCTCTTTCTTTTCTCCCTCCTTTCTCTTTTTGCCACACTTTCTTATTGTTGGCTTTCTGTATGATCTATGTTTGCCCTCTTTCTCTGGATTTGGCTATTCTGTAATCTTACTCCTGTAAAATCTTGTTATGTGGAATACTTGGTTGCATTCATAATATCTAATCACATGTTCAATCAAATTTTTCAATGCAACGAAATAATTGTAGTTTCTAGCATGAAAGTTATGATTCCAACTCTAAAATCTCGATCTACAGTCCATCATCTTATGACCAAAATTGTGGCAGGATAAACAATAACTGTGAAAAGAATACCTAGTCACGTAAGGCTGCCTCTGATAAGATGAACTTCTGAAAATTCTTATTGGTACCTTCTTCCACTTTCTCTCTTATTTTTTTTTGTTATGTGGAGGATTATCTTCTTGTTTCTTACTGTTTTCTCCTTTACTAGAACCTTTTAGGATATCTGCATAACTGGATTTCTTCATTGGTTCTTTGGTCTCTTTCTTTTTTGATTCATTGAATCCAATACCACCTTTGGATGATATTGGTTTTTGTTCACTCAGAATGTTGCTCAACACCTCAGAATTTTTTTCAAACTTGAGTCTCTTGTTCAACTTTTCAGTTTCCTGTCTTAGTGAGACAATCTCTATCTCCAATCTCTCACATTCTTTTTCTTTTGATTTCAATTGTTCTCTGATCACTTCCTCTTTTCTTTTTACCTCTTTAATTTGGGTCTTTAGATCAAAAATATTATTCTCATGTTATTTGTCAGCATGCATGGATTTTTCTTTGCTTCTTCATACTCTTGAAGTTGTGACTTTTTGCTTTAGGGTCTTCTTTTTGAGTCTCTTGATCTCACCCAAGGCGCATATGAGTTCTTCTTCCTAGTTTACCTTACCTTCTTCATCAATTGCATCTTCAGCTTCCACTTCTCCATCTTCAAGGGCCATAAACAAAAGTTCTTCAATGTCACCTTTTGAACAATCTTTCTCTGAGCTATCATCTTCTCTGGTGCATAGACTTTTCTTGTTTTGGTTCCAATTTTTCTTCTTTTCAGACTTCCTTTGCTTGAAATTATTTTTGTAGAAAGACTTCCCTTTCTTCGCTTTGACAAGCTCTTCATCGTCACTTTCACTTTTTGAATGTGAACACTTATGCAAAATGTCCAATCTCACCACAGTTAAAAAATTTAAAAGGAAGTTTACCTTTGTACTTGTCGGATCCTCTTTTCATATTTTTCACCAATAGGGCTTCTTCTTCCTCATCGGATTCATCATCTGATTCAATATTTTTCTCCTTTCCTTTTGAAGCTTTGAAAGAAGATTCTCTTTTTCCTGGCTTATCTGGTTCTGTTCTCATCTCATAAGCCATGAGTATTCCATGTAACTCATCCATTTTCATTTTATCTAGATCCGTAATTTCTTCAATAGGCTAAAACTTTAACATCAGATCTAGGAAGTAGAGATCTTAATACCTATTGTACTATTACTGGGTCTTCCATCTCTTCACCCAATCCTCCGATCATGTTTACGGTCTCATCCACACAGAGTATATATGCTACAATGTTCTCTTCCCCATTAATCTTTAGACTTTCAAACTTTCTTCTGTGTGTCTGAAGCTTTGTCATATTTACTTTTGAATCTCCTTTATATAAACATTTGAGCTTATCCCACATTTCCTTGGCAAATTTGCAAAGCATAATATTCACAAAATCCAAATCTGCTACACCACACAAAATAGAATTCATGGCTTTAGCATTATTTTCACATGCTCTCTTACTATCCTGATCTGTCAGTGGAGTTGCTGGTGCCGTATAGCCATTCTCAACTGAATGCCAAATATTGTGTCCAAGAGAATTCAAGTAGGTTTGCATCCTTATGCTCCAAAAGGCATAGTTTGATCCATCGAACAACGAAGCTTTATTTGGGGAAGATCCTTCATGAGCTTCCATCGTGCTTGCTGATCTACCTTCTAGTTGTTAAGCTACACAAAAGGAACCCACTCTGATACTAATTGTTAGAAACACGAGAATAATGGGAGGGGGGGTGAATCAATATTCGACAATAAAAAAGTTTTTCTCCAACTTACTAATTTTCTTTTTCACACTTAAAAAGATATTCAAATCTAAACATAAAATGAGAGCACACACAAAAATCAAATGCACATAACACCAAATATATTGTGGTTCACCCAGAGTGGGCTAAATCCACCAAAAAGAGACTTCTTGGATCTACAGTCCAAACCCAACCAAAATAAAATAGTGTTTATAAAGTGTGAGCACCCACTCACAGAAGACAACAATCTCCAAGCCAAACATTAATTCAACCCTTAAATGCAAACACTGCTGACTGTGCAATCTCTGATTCAAAGCACCAACTTCTGGAGATACCAATCCCCAATCCGAAGCACCCACTCCAGAAAATCTGCAATACAAATCAATAATAATTTCTCCTTCTTTATTCTACTCTCTCACATAATCAAACTCACTTAAAAGATTTATATATATCAGCTCACATACATATCACACTCATACAAAATGCTCTCTCTTTTTCGCTCTATTACAAAATTTGCACACAACACTTGTTTATAAAGGAAGAAGAGAGGAGAAACCACTTGTTGTTTCCCTAAACCCATGTGCCCATACCATGGCCCAATTTCCTTAAAACAAATGCGCCATATTTGGAATGAGCAAGCCACATCACTAGGTGGTTACAAAAATAATGAATATTTTCTCCAAATAGCAATATTCTTTTACACATAGTCAAGAGTAACTCATATTTTTCAATAAATACACATGACCAACTTCCTTTACACGTCCTTAATGCTCCATATATGACAAAATCCACCCCATAAGGATTTATTCTCTCTTTAAATTCAATTTTCTAACTCCTCCATGATTTTAGAATTAATTTGTAACTCCTCCATGTCATAACTCATCACTAATGCAAATGTAATTCCCATTTTGAATTTAAACATTTATCATGTCATTAAGTAACCTGCCATTTTAGAATGTCTTACGCGTCATTAAAAATGTTCCATTACACATCCCGCCATGTGTCGTAAGATTCCTTGGTGATGTTGAATATTAAAATATTCAAATTTTGACATCACACTAGTTTTGACATGGATAAATATTTTACGAACACGAATGTTGTAATGTTGAATATTAAAAAAATATTCAAACCTCAATATTTCCATCAACGCTAATGTTGTACCTTTGACATCAATGACAAAATACTCAACAGAAAGGTCTCGAGCTCATCTATGTAGATCCCAAACAGAGTGGGGGACAGGGGGCAGCCCTGTTTGACCCCAATGGTGCTCTTGATGAAATTTGTTACCCCATGAGCCATGCGGAGACGACTGAGAACTGTCTTGTATAACTGCATGATGACAGTGAGAAGGGTCTCAGATATACCAATGTCTCTGAGCCTCTAGAATAGGGCATCCTGTGGAACCGAGTCAAACGCTTTCTGAAAGTTTACAAAGCAACAGTAAACTTTCGATGAACGATGACAAGCCTCCTCAATGATGGCTCAGAGAGTAAAGATATGATCAATGGTCTGATAAGCAGGACGGAAATCTGCTTGTCCTCTAGCTCTGAGGTGCCTATGCTCCAAGTCCTCGGAAAGCAGCATATGAAGAACTGTAGCATATAACTTCAAGAAAGTGTGGCCCACCATGATTGTCTTGTAGTTGTTGGAATATGAACCGAGGCCCGATTTATGTATGGAATGAATAGTAAGGCATGACCAAGCTGACAGAAAACCTGAACGCACCATGTGGTTGAAGATATTAGCCAAGTAGCTAACCAGCACACCTAAACAATACTTGAAGAATTATGCTTGGAATCCTTCCTCATTAGCTGCCATGTTGTTATTCATCACTCTAACCACCTCTTTGATGTTCCTACATGTGAATAAGTGGTAGGATGAGGGCTAAGAAACAACTTGGATATGTGGCTGCCCCAAAATATCATAGAGAGATGAAGTGTGGGAGAACATGGAATCAGGGTTAACCTCTACAGGAAGGGGAGAATGGTGAGGGAGGACGATGCACCAAAACTGCTTAGGAGAGTGTCAAAGGGAAGTACATAAGATCTGTCTCCTCCAAGAAATAAAGAGGCATTTCTTACAGCAGAGGAGACAGCGGTAGAAGGCTTTTAGGGTGGGTTAGGAAGGATGAGCATGGATGAAGGTGTGATGAATTTGGCAGTGAAAGGACTTTTATTCGTCATCATACCATTTGTTCATGGGGAAAGATCCGATAAGTGAGAGTTGATGGGAAGCGGTGGTGGATCTGGTGGAGTTAGGAAAAGACTTGAGGGCAGCCTCTCAGATGATGGAGGAGAGACATGTGTACTTGGTTATAACAAAATCCAGGGAGAAGAACAGGGACTCGGATGGAAGAAGCCGACGAATGTGGGAGGAAAAGGTATTATGGCCCCCATAGCTCATATGATATATTACATGTATGTAACACAGTTATTTACCAACATTTGATTAAAGAGGACGAGTGACACCGTAAGTACAACTGACAATGATAGCACTATGCAGTTGTATCTACAAAACAAAGCATAACAAACCAAGATTGACTCAAAGTGGATTCACCAAAATAATTTATAGGTAATAATCCTAAAATAGTAAAATATTACAAGAAAGAAACAAACTATATTAGTGTCCACAAGTGCCAAAGTGGGTAATGTGACTCAAAATCACATCCAGTTGAACACAAATTGCCTCCTTAAAGGCAATCTCAAGAGAGATGATACGTGAGAGATCTAATATTCATTAGTAGGAGTTTTTGTGGCTAAAATAAGATCCATAAAATATCAATCATAGTACAGTGGCCACATGCAAAGTCTGGTGTAGTTGTTAGGAAATGGGTTTGTGTTAATACAATCTATTAGATCAATCCTTGGAGGTGACATTGGTTCTAATGTCCAAGATCTAAGATCTTTCATGTGGAAAAAGGAAAAACTCCAGTGATACAAGGTTGAAGTTGAGATTGGCATTAGACAAAGTATAATTAGGATCAATAGTTGCTTGGTGTCCGCTATAAGTTCTAACAAATATAGGGACATTCAAATGGTATGGGAGTTTCACTGCTTGACTAATATTCTGTTATCATGTTAATGTTTTCTGGAGCATTAAAATGTTTTGACTCCCTCACTAGCTGAGATTGGGTAGAAGAATGAAGTAATCGGTCTTGTAAAATCAAGAAGCCTACCTAGTGCTTGTCACTTCAATTTTGTGGGTCTCTTGAATATAATAGGTCAAATACTATGGTTGTAATATTGGAAGAAAATGAAGAGGATTCCCCGAGAATCGCTAAGCAATGCTACCTCCCTTGATTCTCATAGGAAAACAGGTATCTGAAATTAAATTATTCTTCAATTTCCTTCTCACAAAGTGGGAATCCTTTAATTCATGTCCTCCTAAGGAATATGGTGGTTGGGATCAATACAAATTTGATGCAAGAGAATCCTCGCGTAGACAAGAGAAATCTAAAGTTGTGTTATTATAAATAGTTTGTAGAAATAATTAGGCTATCAACAATTTGTCAGAAGTTTTCTACATAAAAGGTCAGCTTGGGTTTAGAAACTAAGCTTGTGGAGATCGCCATGTTATATGGATGAAGTGTTAATAAACCTTCCCCTTCTAAGAGAAAAACCGAGAGGGAAAAGCTACAGAGTAATTTTGCAAGGGAGATGATTAACTAAGATATACACAATTTATAGAAGCTGGGAGGCCTCAACATACTAACCTTGTCAAAATCATGTTGGATTCGAAGATTTATGGCACATAAACTCCTTGAAGTGGCAAAGATCCATGAAATCTTGACTTGAAGTCGAGTAAAGCAACGACTATTTAAAGATATGTATGATATCATACAATAATTTATGGCTTAATAATTTTACCTATTTTGACAATACAAAATTTGAGACAACGTCAATTCAGATCAAAATCAAACTTTATAAAATCTTACTCATCTCTCTCTTGGTCGACTTGCATATAATCAAAGGTTTGAGTCCCCCTTTTAATATTAATGCACTTATCATGAATACTTATTGTGTTGTTCTACAAAAGGATATGCCAAACAGTATCTCCATCCCAAATACAATGTATATTCTTTATCTTATGCTTCTAACATAGTATTAGGTTGTGGTCCCATGCAAAGGGTAAGCTGAATTTTTGAGTAGGCGCAAGAGAGAGAAAATAGGATATTTTAGTATTAATAGGGTTCAATGAATTTTTATTTTTTTCAGTCGAGACAAAATAGAAGTCTTTAGCACTAGTAGAAGTACGGTCCCATGAATCCCAAATAAATTATTGGAAGGAAAAATTGGGAGGACAGGTTAAACACAAATGCCACGTGTCACAAAAGCTCCCTAAAAATTTAAGCAACTGATTTTTTTGTGTTCCCCCAACTGCTTTATGGGTCTGGAAATCTTATCCCTAAAATTTAGCTGCTCAAAATTTTTAGGAGTTCTATTGAGTTTTAGCACCTACAATAATTTTTTTTATATGAGACCACATTTCCTAGATAAATATAAATAAGAGCAGTAGCCCCCAACATGGGACTGTACTCTCAGTGTGGCATTCATTATATGCATAATTCTTAACAAAATATTAGAATTGTTTCCACATTCATATATATAATACTTAGTTCAATAATCAGTTATAATTTTTAAGATGGTAGAAAATATTATTTGGTAGGCAGGGTTGTAATCCTAATGTACATAGTGGTGTAACCATATAACATGATAAGTAGTAACAAGATTTAAGGGCCCAATAATATAGAATGACACATCTGACACATGTTCAATATAAAAATGTATTCATTTATAAAATAGGAAAGTACAAAAAATTAGACTCACAAGAGATACCTGAAAATTACATTAACCAGCTTTAAACTCGTTATATTGTCATGTTCTTCAAGAAAGGAATAGGGAGGGTTAAATATCTTCACACTAGGATTTATCATTTCGATCAATTGAGATTGGTACAAGTTAGATTCATACAGTTTGGTGCCACTCAAATTCTACTAATTTGGTTCGTAATATTGAGAAAATAGCTCAAATCATTATGAAATTTGGATCAATGAATTACATCCAATATAAAAACAATATGATTCTTGAAAATTTGGGGAAAAAATTGGCGTGGATTTGGAGAAATCCAATGACACTTGTAGTGAATCAAATATGAGATCTGATAGAATCTTAAGTTGTCTCTTATTTTTTAATCATTTAGAATTTGAAGTCAATTTCACGTCTCATTGTGGGGGCAAAAAAAAACATTTCAAAAATATAAGTTTAAAAAAAATACTTAACAAACTTTAATTTTTATGGGAAAATGTGGATGAACTTAGTCTTTGCATATGTAAACTAAAACATATGTTTTATTATCTTAAATAACTAAACTCAAGTCTTTTGGGAGGGAGAATGGAGACCCTGTATCCCCAAAATACCTAAAAATTGGACATACTATTATGCAGCCACATGTTTTTAAATAGCAAAAGAAAACAAATCTTCCAATTTATCCATATAAAAATCTTGAAAATAAATGTGGTAGTAACACTTTATTAATCTATTTAGAGTTGCTGAGTAATTTTGAATTTACAATAATAAATAAACATGTTTACTTGTGCGCGCGCAAGCATGTGTGTATTAAAATATATGAGTTACAATTTCACTGAATATCACTTTCTTGGTTCACTTTTTTGGATGAAACATGTATTTTACAATTTTACATTCCTGCAATTTTGGGCATATTATTTTTTTAAAATAACATGTAGAGAAAAGTTTGTGAATTCATGTTTTAAATTATAGAAATCGAGCTCCTTCAATCCTAAACAAAAGAGATTGAATTTTGTTAAGGAAAATGAATCATACTAGATAATAGAAAGGAATTGTTCCAATTTAATGTGTCTTTTATTAATGACTCAAATAACAATACGATTTTAATTTTTTTGCTAAATATATTAGAAACTCTATGTTTTGACATTCTTGTTGTAATTATGGAGAATATTATTTGCACTGAAAAGTTTCTTATTGTTGCAAACTTTACATATTTTAGGTATTGGTCACATGTGGTGAAGTGTCGCAGTTGTAAAGGTGCACTAAAGGTGTTAAAAGCACTTGAGATCACAACACAAGTTTTATCCATTGTATCTGTTGCAATGCTTGGAGTTATAGCAATCACTAAACACGCGCCTTTTTCATGCATAAATGTTTGGAACCCAATTCTAGTTAGTAGTGCATTAGCTTTTTGTTTGGCATCAAGGTGGTTATCACACTTCATATATAAGACCTTTTATTTTCATGACTACAACCATGCACTTATCAAGTGACGTATACAATCAAAATCATGTAAAAATCTAAGTGCCTCACTTTTTCATAATTAAACATGAGTTGTAGAAAATAATAGTGTGATAAGTTATAGTATCCATTACATTTGGCTTATGGCTAGAAATTCTTTTTCTTGAGACGAAGGCTTTTCTAAATATGTTTATTTTGAAATATTAAGTAAAAAGAAAACCTAGTTCAAGTGTCTTGAATTCGATTACACATAAGACAATTGTAAGGAGAATTTTTCCTATGTAGGGAAGTAATTATCTTTAATTGCTATTGTATTAAATAAATATATACATTTTTATCAATGTTCTTTCAAGATTACTTGTCAAATATTAATAGATTGATGCTTTTTGATTCAATGAGAAAATTTTGGAACACAATTATAAATTATGACAACCAAGATATGTGTGTAAGTTGGGGCTTTTCGTCCATTAAACATTTTGACATCATGTAAATAGTGTAATATATGATTTGAAAAATTAATAGTAATTATATCAGTAAAAAGAAGCCATAATGCCCCTATTAACATGACAAGTTCTTAAAGATGATTATTCTTTAGTTGAGTGGTGTTCTCCAGTGTCCCCGAATTGGAAGCTCAACTATGATGGAGCCTTTAAGTGGAATCCTTAGCTACTTGGAGTGGGGTGCATCATTAGCGGTGATTAGGGTATCCTAATTGTGACATCATGTCTTTATTCCTTTAGGAACCAACAACGAAGTAGAGGCAATTGATCTAGTAGTGATCTTAAGAATCATACAATTCATTTCATGACCATATCTACAAAGGTCGAGGGTGATTCTTTGTTGATATTATAAGCAACAAGGAAAGATGGGAATCCTAGCTTAAAAATCAACAATATTCTTAAATAAGCTCAAGAATTCTAGGCCATTTTCAATCGGATTACTTTCTCCGATTGTTATTGTTGAGGCTAATAAACCAACAAATATGTTGGCCAAAGTATAGATCAAGATACCCTCTACTCAATTTACGGCTCCTTCAAAGAATGGTCGAGTTTGCTACCCTTTTCACCTAGTATACACAAGCCTTTAATGACGTCACTCTAGTTTGAAGATTTAAATAATATGCCATGGTCTACTGTTAGGGGTGTCGGCTAAGACATATATAGCCATATTTACACTCAGTTTAAATATGGCTATACCCATGCTCTTAACACATCCCTCTCACATCCATAGAAATAATACCATTCGATTTTGATATAGATAGGAATGTTGCTATATGTGATTCCATTATGGTGTGTTTTGTAATGTTTGCTTTTCCATTGAATATTCCTACCACTTGCAGTATATTGCTATTTTTGTACATGTTGTGTATATTCATAGTTAGACTATTTTTTCCAATGGCATATCATAGATTGATTTAGCTTTCCTTTATGGACATTATAGGGTTGCATGCAACGATAATGCTATTTCATGCTTATGTAGTGCTTCCCTTACAAGTGATAGGCAATCTATATTATCTTTTAGTTATATATATTTTGTTTCTTATTGTATGATGATTACACCTGAGGTGAACCATAACGTGTGCATGTTAGCTACGATGGCCAACATTATTATCCTACAATATGATACTCTCTCCCGCTCTCTCTCATAAATTAGGCTATAAGTAGAAAAATCCTAAGGCCAACACACAAACCAAAGAAAAAGCCTAGAGGTGCAATAGTTGTGGATCTAGAAGAGGGTAATGCAAACTCATATTGAAGGTACATGGTTCCAAAGCATATAAATAAGATACGAAGATGGGGTCTTACAAGGATTCCATGGGTTGTAAGATTTAACATAATAAGTAGGAGCCAATCCTAAACTAAGGGGTTTAATGCCAATTTGTAGTAAACATGTGTTGTAAAGAGAACAATAATGTAACAGACAAAGATATACTACACTATCCTCATATAATTCACGACACATCAATATAATTTATCAACCAACATAAAAGAAGTAATTTAGGGTTAGGGATACTTTAACGACAATATTGGTGCATTAATCATCCTCATGGGTTAGTAGCACCACATGAGAGATTGTTATGGGTGGATCATAAGAGGGATGAGTAGATTATGTAGACCAAAGTTGGGGCCTCCAAAGACTACGATAGACCTTACTAGTGCAACTCCTATTCGTGTGGCTCGTAGTAACCAAATTCTCCCATGATGATCTCCAAGTATCATCTCCATTAAGCCCTAATACCTCTTAACCAAAGGAAATTTTATGAGAACAATTGGAGAAGAATCTGATCATATTTTTCAGAAATGACAACAATGATGCATATTTATAGGAAAACATACCATGAAGTCACTATTTCACTTAGCTGACTGCATTGACTATGGTTGATACAGTTGGCTGGAAAAAGGGTTCCACCAAATGGCATTGACCATAGTAGATGACGTTGGCTACAAACTATCAATACAAGGAAAAAGGGAGGAGAAAGAGAAGGAAGGTGGAGTGAAACACTTGGAGAGGGCGTGAAGGGGGTGTGAAGGTGCTATAAGAGGATGATATGAAGGTGGTAGTACAAGGATATCAAATAGTTGTAAAGTGGTAGCAAGAAAGTTAAGGCACACTAGGGCAATGCCACAATGATCTCTCATGAGGTACTTCAAACCAGACCAAACCCCGCTTCCAGTGTGCCCCCTAAGGCACATGTTTTAGCTCGGATTAATTCGCCCGCAATCTATAAAGAGAAATCATTAGTGAAAAGAAATGTATAGATATGCCCCAACCAAAGATCAATGTGTGTCACAATATTGTAATGTGAGATGGTTTTTGGGAAAGAAACATATTACACTGAAATCAAAGGAAATGAATGTAAATGAAATAATAAATGAAAACTCAACCAAATGAAATATACTTATCTGAACTTACCTCCTCACAACTTTGAGATGCATGGTGAATTTCTTGTATCAGCCATGGAGGGTGCATAGTTTGTTGATAATCCAAATGATATAAGATTGAAGAAATAACATTAGAAGATAAATTAGTAAAATAAGTAAGCAAAAACAATGTAAAGAGAGCTCGTAGAATGGTGTCGGGAAAATTCCAGATAACATGACTAGGTATGGTCTCGATAGCCTAGAAAATGGTTGTAAAATACAGGGGTTAGGCCAAGTCCAAATAATAAGACTAGGTCGGGTTCATATAGCCTAGGAAATGGTTGTAAAATATGTGTGCTAGGTCAAGTTCAAATAATATGACTAGGTCATGTCCAGATAGCCTACAAAAGGTGATAAATGAGTGCTAGGAAAGGTCTTGATACATGAACTTGGTTAGGTCTAGATATCTTATGGCATGGCAGTACAACATGGATGTTAGGCCATGACTAGAGAGAAAGAACTAGGTCAGGTTAGGTCAGGTTAGGATAACCTATGGAATGGACATAAAATATGGGTTTTTGGATTTTTTTTATAATAAGTCTATGTTAGATCTGAGTTCCCTATGACATGGTTGTAAAATATGACTATTAGGCCAAGTTGGAGAGGAAGGACTAAGTCAAGTTTAGACAACCTAGGAAATGATAGTTGTAAAATAGGAGTAGGTGGTGTTTGGATAGCTTATGAGGAGAGGCTAAATTAGGTCCAGAAAACCTATAAAGAGATTTAAGGCGTGTTGATAGGAGGTAACTAGTCTAACAGGCTCATACAATGGGAAAAAAAGACGAGAAATGTCTAACGTGTGAGGATAGGAGACAATGTTAGTCACATTGGCTTGAAAAATAAACTATTTTGAAGTTTTTTTTTGAAAATATATCTAA
This sequence comes from Taxus chinensis, assembly GCA_019776745.2. NCBI lineage: Eukaryota > Viridiplantae > Streptophyta > Pinopsida > Cupressales > Taxaceae > Taxus > Taxus chinensis. Next base: position 41,153,817 of record CM034146.1, on the reverse strand, counting down.
AAATACCATAAAATTCCTTGTGATGTGTTGTCATGTTTTTTTGCAAGGTCAAAATTCAAGTTGAAAACATGACAATTTTACCCCAATGTCAAAAAATTTGCTCGCATCCCCTCATGAGTCATCCTTTGGATCACCCTGCCTTCTGTGTCATGACCCCTCCGTCCTTGAAAATCTTCATAATGTGATGAACATCCTTCCCAAGTGTCTCAAATGTGTTCATGAGGTAACTCAATCCATCTAATGGAATGTTGTCAAAAAGTGAAATTTGTACTAAGCCTAGAAAGGCTATCCCCTAGCCTTTCCAGGACAAATGTGCATCCTCCAAGGTTGATTAAGAAGTCTAAAATCATCTGAAGATGTTATGGAAGAGTTTGAAATGCAATGGAGCGGGTTTAAGGATATTTGGGGAAGTTTCAGAGGTTTTGGAGCAAGAACAATGAAATCGGGTTTTGGAGCCTTAAGGAGATTGCAGTGGAAAAAAGTACCTGAACTTCAAAGGAGGATTTTGGGAGCTCTGGGATGAGTCACGAGGTAAACAAGATACCGTCGTAAAGCTTAGGGGATCCTCTACATGATGGAGTTTTCACATCTTTCATAAGACCTAAACACTTCCCTGTGAAAACCAATCTCCACAAACTCACCTCGCGGTCCCGAATGAAAAAGCAGCAATTTTTGGAGGAGGCAAAATCAAGTATTGAAAACCCTCCCATTGATCTTAAAATGGTCTTGGGAGTCAAATTGGCATAAAACTTTGCCAAAAAGAGTTCCTAGAAATCTGAGAAAGTCAATTTCATTATTTCAGGAGTTAGTCAAATTTGCAGTTGGAAGGCTAACGCATTTTGGTGTCTGGAGTGTCCGAATTATCCTGACTGTCCGAGACAGTAGGGACAATAGAGACACCAAATGAGCCCCACCCCCTAGTTGTAGCCCTTGGACCCTCATGTGACCCTATTCCTTCCCAACAAAGTACTAAGTGATCCGGAGTTAAAATTTGGCTAAGTTTTTTCCTTCTAACACTTTGGCGCAATTTTCTGTCCTAGTTGCTTGGGGAAAGTGGGGATAGTTGAGACAAAAAAATGCGTCCCACCCCTAACCAATGTCTCAGGTTCTTCATATGACCTCAAATTTCATGTCTCCCGGGTGCTCTAACCTTTCTCTCTCCTCTCCTACTCACCACTCACCTCCAACCACTTGTCAAGCCTAGGGAAGGGGGCACATTTTATTGTCCCAACTATCCCGATTGTCCGGACAGTTGGGACGATAAAATGTGCCCCCTTCCCTAGGCTTAACAAGTGGCGGGAGGTGAGTGGTGAGTAGGGAGGAGAGAGAAAGGATATAGCACCCAGGAGACGAAATTTGAGGTCACATGCACCCCACCCCCTTTGCTTTCAAAATCAAGCATTAACGCATGCTTTCAAGGGTTAAAAATAACATTGTTTTTAATTTTCAAAGAGCTTTGTATACCTTTTTCACTCCATTCCTTCACCAGGTCAACCCAGCTAGCCATTGAAGACACCTCGAAGCTCTGATAAACCTGCAAATTCATTAGATAAACCTGTAATTCCATTTGGGGCAGCCATGAGCACCGAAACGAAGAAATTTTCGTATCTCTCAAACCGGTAAGCCGATTCGAACGAAACTTTCTCAGTTGTTCCACAATCCAAACACCTTTAAGAAGGCAGTGATTGCAAAACCCTAGGATGCTCTGGATTATTTACGGAAGCAAACCCTCATTTCGTACCCTAGCTTACACCTTTTTATTTCCCATCATTCTGACGGGCGGATCAAGATGAAATTTTGAGCACGGGATCCTAAGAGTGGGCCTATTCCAGTGAAGTTGTTTTTGTGGCAAACTAACAGGGGGAAGTGACATTTCTACAAATAGTAAGTATCTAGTCTTTATACTTACTATAAATAGAAACACTTTGAAAAAAGAAAACCTTCTCAAGACAGTGCACTCAGAGATTAGTAGAAAGGTCAAACTAGGCAAATTTGGTCAAAAAAGTACACAAAAGCAAAAAAACACTTTCTAAAAACAGTAACTGTCAAAGATCATCAAAAAGATTCCAATGACAGAGTGATTAGTATGTTAGGAGCTTCAGGATACTGAAAAAAGCAAGAAAAAGCAGAAAAAAGCAGCCCCTAGCTCCTACTTACTAAAAATAGAAAGTGTTTGTTTAGGTGCAAAAAAATGTTATCTTCCTCATTTTTTCTCACCTAGTGGATTTTTGCTACAATGAAGTTCAAATTTGCTGGTTTAAAGCTTGTTTCAACTCTTGAATCCGAGTATCCAGAGGTGGGTGACAGCAATGTCACTCACATGATCTGAAAAACCGGATGCTAAGCGGTGGTGGACCCAGCGAATTTATGGAAGATAAGATATACACAAGTGGTTTGTACGCTATAAGTGGCCCCCATTATCCGTCCAAAGCACAGAGTTGGTGATGACTTGTGCTCAGGACTACGAACCAAACGCGAGAATCATATGAGCGGACGACGGTTTAATCTTGGCAATACTCACCCCCCAAAGGGATATCACAAACTATGCAGATTCCAACTTGGAGCAACATGGTAATTATACCGAATGAGTTTGCATGAAGGGAATGGTCAAATACAGATTCATAACTCCAAGGCCTTGCATTGGGGTCTTGGTTGAAACAGGTGAGAAAGTCCTCCCGTGTGCCAAAGTCTTCGTCCATACATGAGTTCCACGAAGGATTCTCGAATGTGATCATCTTTCTAAACAAAGTGATGGGAGAAGAAACTACCAAAGATTTACAGGACCGGATGGCGTTGTTCATCCTTACCATCATTAAAGGCAAGCAAATGATTGACTAGGGTCAAATCATCAGTGACAACATCCATTTTCAGTTGCTCCAGCTTCCAGTCACGAGGAAATTTTCCATTACATCATACCTAATGTATGCTCTTGCAAGTACGAGGTCATACAAGGGTCTCACTCTCACATAGAACATCTCCCAGAAGGCCCCCGCCTACAGGAGATATCCACAATTGATCTTGAAAGAGAGTAACCATCCCTTTGCCAGGATGAATGATGCATTCACCATGTATGTTGTGAGATTGCTCGAAGGAAACCCCGAATTGAGGCTTGTCCTCATGCAAGCTACCCACTGTTGATTCAAGGATACATGGATCCTTCTTCCCACAGTTTGCAACTTTCTCATACATCAGGGTATCTGGATTTGACCCTTGCTCCATGCAAAACTCTCCACAGGTACCTTAAGTGACAAGATTGTCATGTTTGAGCTTTACAGACAATTGGCTCATGTCAACATAAAACTCAAGAGCAAAAAGAAGAAAGGTGTGTCTTTCCCCATCTCCTTGGAGAACCTTTTCTTGCAAATCTCTCATTGATGCATCAAATTTGGAAGCCTCTCTCTCAGATGAATCTCTTTTCCTACACTTCGAGGGATAACTTTAATATCCAAAGAACTCCTGATATGTTTCACATCCCTGACTTACACCATGTGCTACATATTGAGGACTATTGGGTGAACTGTTCCGACGATCTTGAAGTCAGAAAACAAGATCATATGAGGATGAAAATGGGGAAAATGAAGAGATTTGGCTTCGATTGGTTTGAGTAAGGCATTGACGACGACGGAACGGAGTTGTATGATCCAGAGTACCCAGCCTATGCAAGATCTTCACCTCTCCCGCAAGTTTCTTCGAACATCCGGGAATCGGGGGATATCAATGAGCAGACCAAGGTACTGATCCAAAGATCGAGAGAGTGGTTCAAGAAGAAGATAATTGCATTCATTGAGTCAGGAGGTCTCCAGGCTATCAAGAAACAAACATCTCCTCACTCTGCTTCGGGACCAGTTGAGAAAGCTTCAAGTTCGGTCCATTTTGAAAGGTTCACCAAAAGAATGTCCATGGAATCCGAGTTGACTCACTACAGGAGGACCCACAAGAAGACGAAAGCAGCTCAAGAGCCAACAGAAGGTATCGAACAAGGTAAGCTTGATCCGGCTCAACCACCTTTCATTCAAAATTCAGAGCATTTCTTCTTCCGCAGATGTGCGTGTTCAACCAGCCCAAGATGCGCCTTCTCAACCAAAGCAAAAAACTGCTATCATGCCCAACACTGAGCCTGAAGCAAATGAGACATTCTCATGGGCATAGGACATGATTAGAGGAGAGACACACACAGTCCAGTACGTGGTGATCCCCGATTTCCATGCTATCTATACAATGGTGAAGGCAAAGAAGGGGAAGAAAGCAAAAATTGCCTCTCGTTTTTCAGCGGCACTTCAAGAAACCAATATGTGGAGTTAGCTCAGCCTAAAGTCATCAAACCTATCAGTGAAATGGTCCCATCTGATTATGAGATCAACACCATTCCCCTTGGACCAGCAACACATGAGGGAGATGCTCATTTTTTCCAGGAGTCTTCCACTCACCTTCTCGCTAGAAACCAGGAGTACAAGGAGACAATTGATCAATTGGAAGACCACATAGGGACCCTCACATCATACGTGCAAACATTCATGGATCTGAATGCTTCCACCTCTATCCCGGCCGAGGAAGTCACTCCCATCAGTAGCTTCGACCCTAAGTCCATCATAAGAACACAAGGTTTCATTACCATGCAAGGCAGAGTAAACAATAAATGGGTGAACAAGATTCTAGAAAAAGGTAAGGTGTTTCTTCCCAAGATCATTTCCTTGTTCAAGTACATGAGCGCAATGACCTTGTAAGTAGGAATGATAAGAGATGAGATTGAGAAAGAAAAGGAGCACTAGGACCAAGTGTATCCTCTTGTCATTGAAATGGGCAAAGTGAATTCATCCCTACTGGTGAACAAGGAAGTATTCAATTCTGCATCTGAGGACTTGACTCAAGTCTAGGCGAGGACTCTAGTTACTCGTTATGAAATGATAAATCGTGCTCTAGGTGAATTGGATTCATACAAGGAACACATTGCAAAGATGCAGGGGGATGTCAATGTTGAAGGTACAAAAGCTTAAAGTGTCGAGTAGTGAGCGAAGACACTTCGGCAGATGATCTAGCTACAAGCCATTCGAAGATATTGTCAAGAAAGAGGCCGAGAGATCCTTTTTCCTTCAACGAAGACACACTAAAGTCTTTGGCTAAGATAAGGGTTGTCATATCAAACACTACAAAAGATCATCAGTCATGGTTCATTGAATGCAAGAACATCAACGCTCTCTCCGAAAATTGGATCGAGTATTTGAGTTTTGTTCACATCCTGCAAGATGAGAAAGTTGCACCTGTGGCGGAATGATACAGCAAGCAATTCAAAGGCATCAGAGATCTCTCCTGAATAACTTTTCCAAGAGTCCATCAACAAACAGGTCTCCATCAGTGCGAAAGCATCTTCATCAAATTGACTAGCTATATTCTTTCTCTTTTCACTCCCCCTCTCATCTCTTCTCTCATGTTCTAATTCTTCATTGGGGGGGTTGCAATTTTCATTTTCGTCTTATTCATTAAGTTTCCCTCAATTAATAAAAAGAGGACTTAATTTTTTTCCTAGGAATACCAAGAGTAGAAAATTGAATGATCATGTCATGAGGATGGTTACACACTTGCTCACCAAGCTTAATGGGCAAGAAAGGTGGACACATATGAATAAAATATGTCTTTATGTATGCAAGAAAATATCATAAGGGACCATATATAATATTTTTGCGTTTATAGTAGAAGATATCATTGAATATGTGTGTTATGGTGATAAGATAATGTTTGGAAGCATCTTACAGTTGATAGTGTTCTTAGTGATTGGGGTGCCCGATGGGCAGAAGGACAAGATATGGGAATATCCTAATGAGAACCCCTCTCCTACAAAAATACTTTTGAAGTATACTTTTGATTCAGTAACCTCGGCATACAAGGCACACATGGATAAAGGGTACAAGCGGATGTGCGATGCCTTTGGAGCAGAGATGTAGATTTCAACTGACTTACCTGCTTTGGTGAAGGGGGTTGTTGAGTTCGATGTCTACCAACAGTTCTACATTTAAAAGATGGCACTATGAGCCCATGGTGCCATTTGAATTAGAGGACATTTTTGTATTCTTGCGTACAGGTGTGGTTCCTAAAGGGATGAAGACTTTGGAGAAGAAACAACTTGTTATATGTGTTGTGCCTTACATGTTGATTGGTGGAGATTTGTACAAGTTAGGCCAAGATGAGGTTTTACGTGGGTGTGTACTTGAGCATGAACATATTGCCATTATGGAGGAAGCTCATGGTGGGATTGTAGGTGGAAATTATGCAGGAAATGCTACCGCGCACAAGATTCTATTGGCAGGCCTTTGGTGGGAAATGATTTACAAGGATTGTATAGAGTATTGTAAGGCCTATGACCATTGTCAGCACCTTGGAAATCTTGGGCAAAGATATGAAATGCCTTTGAGGCCTATTATTAGTGCAAAACCTTTTGAAAAGTGGGAAATTGAATTTGTAAGTCCTATTTCCCCACCCACACACATGACTAGATCGCGCTACATTATAACTTGTACAAATTATCTTACAAAGTGGGCATAAACAACACCTATAAAGGATTACATGATAGCTACAACAGCTAGGTTTCTATGGGAGAACATAATCAGCAGGTATGGATGTTCACTGAGTCTAACAAGTGATAGGGGCACTCATTTTCTTAATGAGACCATAAGGATACTATTGGTAGATTTTATGGTGGCACACCATGAAACAACACCCTATCACCCACAAGCTAATGAGACTGTTGAGGCTTTCAACAAGATATTAGGACATACGTTGACAAAGATTTTTGATGTTAGAAGGAAGGATTGGGATGAAAAAGTATTTTTTGTACTTTGGGCATATACGACTACTTACAAAATATTGAACAAAGCCACACCCTTTCAACCTGTGTTTGGCACAAAGGTTGTTTTACTAGTGGAATTCATGTTACCTTCCTTACGTATTATGCAAGCAGGAGGACTAGATGATGAGAAATCCCTTGAAGAATGCATAGAAAAGATGATGCATTTGGATGAGTGGCGCACCATTGCTCGATGGATCCAGAAGATAGAAAAGGCCATGCAGAAGGCATGACACGAAAGACATTAAAACTAAGCAGATTGAAGTTGGACAGATGGTCCTTCTGTATGATTCAAATTTTTTGTGCCACCCTAGAAAGTTCCAAGTGCATTGATTGGGATTGTATGTCTTGACTTACATGCTTGATTCAGGCGCTTGCTAGTTATAGGCGTTGGATGGGACACGGTTACCCAATTATTTCAATGGCAATAGGTTGAAGCCCTATTATAAATAATCCTTCTTGGTGTTTATAATAAGGAAGGATTGTCATTTAGTTTGGGTTTCCCTTTAATGCATTCCTTTTATGTGTTTCCTTTCCTTGTCAGTATGCTTTGTCAATTCAGTTTAATGTTTTGTTGTAATAAGCGCGCTTGTGTGCCAGTTGTTGATTATTATCTATTGAGTTCATGTGCAGAGGACCGCACATGCATTTAGTGCGGGGTGGATTCTAAGAAGAATCACACATATAAGATTTGATATTTATAATGGCCCACGAATAAGGAGCACATGTATCATTGGTGATGTTGGTCACTGAAGTAGTGCTAAGGTGTTAAAAGGAGAATGATTGTTGTAAGGAAAATACCCAAATGGAAAATCCATGTACGTTGAATAAGTGCGCAGGGCAATGTGAGGTAGGCAACAGCATGGAGAACTACTTGGTATAGGACGCGTAGGTTTATGTACTATGGTGCCGGGAGCGCGTGTAAGGAGGTTTATAGTTGATGAGGTAGTTTGTGCACCAGAAGGTTGCAGTTGGTACGTGCATTGGACACATGGTGGAAGAACACTTGGAATTGTAGAAATGGTTGGAAAAAGTAGGAAAGTTTAATTAAATGTAGTTGTATGGTGGTAGTTGGCAAGAAATTAATGTGGGTGAAAATTGAAAAACTATAAAAGGAGCGTTGAGGTAAATCATTTTTACTTTAGCTTGCGTGAATTTGTGAAAAGTTATCATGCGATCTAGAGAAAAATTTGGCGATTGATTAATAAATTGATTGCAGAGCTGAAGAATCATGAACCAGAGGGTAAAGGAGAACACAACCGAGTGAGGAGTTAGTTCCTTTGGAAGGAATATTATAGGTTGAGACGGTGTGTTGAGAGTTTGGAATAAGATACGTTTTCTCTGGTTAGGGTTTCAAGAATTAGGGCACAACATATAGAATTTAAACAGAGAAGAACACCAATGTTACACCTAGGGTTTGTGGCAGGAGGTTTGAGGTATCAAGAAAAGCAAGGCACAAGGTAGAATTTTGATTTCACATGACTAAAATAGCACCAAGGAGAGTAGTGATAGTCTCACCAAAGAAGAAGAACAAGGGCAAAGAAAAACCAGTACCTACAGTTGATGTCCAAGAAGAATGGTACTCTAAAATGCAATACCCATGTGGGGTATTGATGGGAAAGGAGTGGGTGTCACACGTTAGAAGCATGGTGGTGAGTGACTACAACCACCGCACATACATAATAGCACGTGACATGGCAACAAAGCTTGTGCAACAGACTGATGAGAGGAAACCTGACAAAAAGCCTGTATATGACGATAAGATGAAGAGGTTGTTGAAGAATGTTGGACTATTAGAACTATATGAGCTTCCTTTCTTTGGGAAACCTGAAAGACTATATCAATGGTTGATTTCACACATCCACAAGAAATATATCTCCTTCGCTAGAAGAAGGATGTGCATTACCACGCAGCTGATTGAGAAATATATTGGCTTAGTTGACACAGGGGTTGCACTGAAAGACGACATGGGAAATGATGCGGTGGTGAAGAAAACTGCAATGGATTTTGAGTACAAGAAAGGAGGGCACATGTATGATATTGTTAAACTGAATGATCTTGTCATGGGGATGGCCACGCATTTTCTCACCAAGCTGAATGGGCAAGAAAAGTGGTCACAGATGAATAAAAGATGTCTTTACGTATGCAATAAAATATCATAAGGGACCATATATAATATTGTTGTGTTTATAACAGAAGATATCATTGAATCCATGTGTTATAGTGATAACATAATGTTTGGAAGCATCTTACTGTTGATAGTGTTCTTAGCGATTGGGGCCCCTGATGGCCTGAAGGACAAGATATGGGAATATCCTTATGAGAAACCCTCTCTTGCAAAAATATTTGTGAAGTATACTTGTGATTCAGTAACCTCGGCATACAAAGCACACGTGGATAAGTGGTACAAGCGGATGTGCAATGCCTTCGGTGTAAAGATGTAGATTTCAGCCGAGTTACCTAATTTAGTGAAGGGGATATCTGAGTTTGCGGTCTACCAATAGTTCTACATTAGGCGGTTCAATTTAAAAGATGACACTATGAGCCCATGGTGCAAACTTCCATTTTCCGTTTTAGGAGAGTACTTTCAGGCTACAGTGAATAGGTTTAAGGAAGAGCAAAATTTAAGGCTTGATTTGAGTAAGGTGGATAAGGAGCACTGGGAGATGCTTCAAACCCTTTTGTATACAAAGAAGCGTGCTTATGAAGAAAAATATATATCAGAGAATATCCACATATACAAGCCTATAACACTACCAATAGCTTCAATTGATGCAACTATGATATATATATACGGCCTAGGTTTGCTGATGGAGCTTTCATTGAGGATGATGTGAGTATACCTAAGGAACCCTCCACACAAAAGAAAGTTGAACAAAAGAAGAGGGTGCGTGAAGAGATTCCCACTACCAATGGAAGTGCAGAAGGAAGTAAGGACTGGACTCCCAGTTCAAGTGCGCCTGAAGGATAAACATCGGTGCAAAAGGAGTCTAGGATGAGCACTTATGCAAAGAGGCGGTCAACTAGAGGAGGGTCACTAGTGTAGAAGAAACAAAAGGTGCTTCCAAGTTTAGAATTTGAGGAGATGGATAGCAACGAAGAAGAATCTATAGGTGAGGAAAGTATGGTGTGACAGGAAAGTCATCAACTTTACACCATCCGTGAATCAGAGGAAGAAGGCAGAAGCGAGCACTTTAAGGAGACCCATGCCATGGATGTAGATGAAGGTGGGGTCGGGGCGACCGTCTCCCAAAATATAGAGAAAGAGTTGGAGCCGACTACCGGGCGAGATGTCGGGCGCACCTCAGATTCTAAGCTACATAATAGATTGGATAAGGAGGTTATGGAGATTATTGAACATTTTCTATAGCATGAGGTAGCATGGGAAGAAAAGGTATAAGGTGAAGGAGAGACTGAGTCCTTGAGCGCAAGGACCTCAGTTGCAGTAGGTCTTCCCAAAGGTGTCTGGGGAAGGAAAAAGAGAAAGTATATCTCACAGGGCCCAACAATTGGATATGATGATGACCATAATAGTCTTGTGTGTCAAATATCATAGCACAATACCCCCAAACCAAGGTTTTTACTAGTCAGTTTTCAACAAGGATAATGCACTACCATGCACAAGGAAAATGTTGTCATGGACGTTGGCATCACACATTGATGAACCAGAATTTGAAGTAAGTGTAGATGCCTTGATATGTACATGAGGAGTAAAAACTGCAAATGATACATTCCTGGTAGTAGACTCATAAGGCTTATCAGAAGAACAAGCATATAATGCACTTAATAAACTATCAGTCAAGGTTAGTTCTAGAATTTTTGATAAGAATAACAAATTGTGAGTTATCCAGAAGGAGTTGGAAGAGAAGAATAAATAATTAATTAAAAGGGATAAGGAGATAAAGGAGAAGGAATAAATTATTACGCAGTTAAGGAAGGAGTTAAGGGACGAGAAAGGACGGATGCGTGCACTGTACAAAAAGGCAAAATTCATAGCTGATGTAATTTTAATTGCGTGCCCGGACCTGGAACCCCCAGATAAGACAACATATGAGTCCAATTTTCATTGTCTTGAGGATCTAATGCACATAATTACTTCCCAACCGACAACACTTTCCTTAGAATCTGTAGAAGAAGTTATGGCACGATAGAAGCAACAAGAAAAAGAGCAAGTTGAAGCCACCATAACACAATACATTGAGATACTTGAATCAGTGAAAGAAGCAGCTCACCTGGCTGAAGTTTTCTATGACAATTATGAAGATAGAGATCATGTAGTGGGGCTACTCATTGCAAAATATGAGGTAGATTTGAAATAGTTCCAGGCCAAACATAAAGGAAATAAGGTGGAACGTGAGAAAATATTGGCAGAAGTTGAGTAGAAACAAGAAGCAATTGATTCATTGAGAGCCTCTATTAAAAATAAGTTGAAAGACCTCTACCCTCAAGTTATTCACAAGATGGACGCGACGGCTAATACTAGAAAACTACTGGAGACTTTGGTCGAAACGCTGAAAGCAAAGGGCAAGGATCTGACATTTGAAGAGGTTATTGCCATCATAGGTGATGCCTTTACTCAAACAAGCAGTGAGTTAGAGGGGTGGAAAACATTGGAAGCATTAGTGAATAAGTAATTCCCCCTTCTTTCTGCCCAGTAAAATTCAAATTCTTTCAATTTTTTAGCGCAATCCATAAGGGCGTTCTTTATTCTTTATTCAATTGAAGGATTCTTTATCTCTAGACATGAGATCAAATAGAGTGTTTCCAAAGACAGAAAACATATCTAGTATGGGGTAATGTTGGGCCTTGTAAATATGACTAAGTATTGGAGAGCGAGTGCGTGTAAGATTTACAGAGGAATCGCACGAAGGAGAGAATATGGTGAGCATGGACATGGATGACAGTATTCACGCGCAAGAGACATAAAAGGAACTCAAGGATTGCTTCTAGAAGGATCGAGGACTTGAATAATTTTGGGCAAGATGCTAAGTTTATAGATGGAGTGAGGACACACAAGGGAAGATTTCATGCAGAAAGAATCTATTTTTGGAGCAATGAACTAGCAGTTCAAACTAGAGCATGAAGACTTGGAGGCTACATAAGGCTATTTTGGGATGAGTGGAATGTTAAGTGACATGTAGAGTTTTTGGCTAAAAATAGGAGTGGAACTGAAGTTATCTATACGAGATCTATTGTTAGAATAACTTGAATGCTCCCTTGTTATCTTTGTAAATGGAGCATGGCTATTTTTAGCATGCAATCTATTTTGAGGATGCTTAGGAGGTGAAGGGCAAGTCTCCACCCCTATATATATGTATTGATTTGTATGGTTTTAGTAGTTCCACTTTGTAGTAGAGTTATTGTTAGAGTAGGTATTTACCTTAGATCTTGTTCACCTAGGTACTTTATTTATCTTTATTGTATTTATCCCCACCCACTTAGGTGTGTGGATATTTATTTTATCTTCTTTAGATATTGGGAGATATTATCTAGTTGTTAGGTATAGTTCTTTCCTTGATCTATGGTATTGACTAGATCCTTGATGACTAGTTCTTTCCTAAATCTATGGACTTAACTAGTTCTTTGATGACTAGTTGTTTCCTTGATTTATGGCTTGATCTACGACCTTGACTGGTTCTTAGATTGGTATTCCTTACCTATATAAGGAAGACACATTCTCATTGTATTTCATTGAGTTCTATAGTAATAAATGATATTGTTACTCATTTGTTTCTAAAAATTTTATTAAATTTATTTTGGCAAATTGTTTTTATCTTATTGATCATGGTGTTTGATTAGCATCTGAGTTCTTGGTTTGGTATGATTTGATTATCATTCCTTTTAATTATGATGTTGGTCTATGACCGCACATGACTTATAGTGATACTATTATGTATGTATTCAACTTTTGTGTTTTACAGTGATTAATACAATGAATCTTTGTTGATGGATATTGGTTATTGACTTATCTGTTACTGGATTTTGCATAGTAAACATGATCTTGATTCTTGTTTAGCTCATTCTCGCATATGGTTGTGATCTAGATCTAGTTGTGGTTTATCTTTGTATGGTTGTTATGGATATGGATTATATGTTTTTTCATGATAACTCCTTAACAAAGCTGCCACACAAAGAGGGACCTGGTACCCTTGCACATTTCAAGTGAGTGCTTAGATCTATCTGAGTGATGTGCCAGCGTGCCTTGGGTTGTTCTTGGTAAAATAGAAGACTAAAATCTTCAAATTGCTATAACTTTTGTTGCAGAGATCATATTTGTACACTCTTGGTCTTATTGGGTAGCTGCTGGCATGTGATACATATTAGGATAATAAAAATCAGATTTTGGTAGGATTTGGTAGGCAAAAATAGGGAAACTTTAGTCAGGACATTAATGCACACATCCAATCAGCTCAACCACCCAGATTTGCTTCATTCCTTCTCCTACAAGTTAAACATACATGGGGAGATGCATCTGACATCCCTACAGGCAGATTTGCAAGCATTCATTACTTGTTAATGGTGGTTGGATTCAAAAATCCAAGTTTCCCTCTTCTTTCTTCTCCTCTTCTCTCCTTTTATAAATTGTAGAACATTGCTCATTGAAAAAGGTTAGGCGCTTTTGGATTGCCAAGGGCATTGTTTAGAGCATTGTTATTTTGCATTTTTAGTTGCATGCCTTTATATCTGGCTCTTTGCATGTGGATACTTACCTCCTTCATCATTGTAATCGATTGTGCACTCTTTAGAAGTAATAAAATCTTGTTTTGTGGCTATTCTCTGCATTATCTCACATTTTATTGCATCTTCTTGCATGTCCTTTGCATTATTGGTTTGATGTGCATATTTATGTTCTTACAGGTTCCTTTTCTGATTGTGATGGAAATGAATGTGTGAATGTGTTTCAGTCCGTGGCACGCTTATATGCCCCCCCTGCACATTTTTTCCTTCATTTTCACTCCACCAAGTTTGTTCATACCTCTCTTTCTAGTGCTATCACCTCTCCTTAGCTTAGGATTTCCCTTTCTATGCATCTCCTTCTCACCCTAGTCCCTTGAAATCATAGCATAGTGATAGGTAGTTGCATTTCCTTTCCTAAGAGTAGTTTTAGTAGCAAAAATAGGTAGAGGAAGCCAGCCTTCTCTGAAGTTCTTTCTCAAGCGCAAGTCCCACAACTTGGAGACAGTCCCATGTTGCGTCAAAGCCCAAGTTCATACTGAATCAGGATGGGTGTAATTTTGAGCTCCAACATAACGTATACAAAAAAATGTAAATCTTCTTTAAAAGGTGATGCCTAATGCAAAATGGTGTTGAGATAACAAAGAAGAAGGTGGGGCTAGATGACTATGAATTCTCTTTGTTTCAATATATATTTTGAAGGTTTTTTTACTCTTTCGTATTTTTTAATTTTTTATGGAAATTGGCTTGGTTCTGGAAGTTTTAGGCCTTAGTTGCAGATGATTTTTCTACAAAAGATTATTTTTTAGTTGTGGAAGGCTATTTTGGGCCGTGAAAGAATGTTCTTGAGTTATTTTATGTAAACCATGGGGATTTTATTTTGTAGGATTTGAGAAGATTTTGATTCCATTTGTTTTTTACCCTTGTGGTAACACTAATCTTGTAATGTTTTTTAGTGGATTAATATATCGAGTTCATAGCTCTCATAAAAATACATTTAAGGGTCATAAGAAAATATAGCTAGGAGAATTCAAATATGTATGATATTCTGAGACATAAACAAATAATTCCTAAGAAAGAATTCTCATTGCCTAATACTGATATGACTATTGATTATATTGTTGAGCATGTGACACTTTCATTCATGGATTGGTTTTTTAGTTATAATAAAATCAAGAACAACCCTAATGACCCAGATGAACCTTAGTCATAACTCCTTGTGGAATATATTTCAATGTGGATATGTATTTTGGAATTTAAAACACAAGAAATAATTATCAAATAGCTACCAAAAATATATTCCATGGTCAATTGCATGACATCTTAAAGGATTATGTAGAAAAATTTATAGGAAAATATCAAAAAAGGGTAAATCATGTACATGACTTGAGAAAAATATTTGAAATATTGAAACAATATGTGCTACTTTTTTAATAGTAGAAAACTCTATGTTGCATCCTTTTTATTTCCAATGTTTTGAGACTGATCATTAATTCAAATTTAAAATCTCAAAAAATAAAAATAAAAAAGTTGATTTTAAACAATGAAACACCTATTATAGCCAAAGTTGATCTTTCAAATTACATGATGTCTAGACATATTTAACTAGAAGAATCACCAAGTGCTTAGTGTTATTTATCATACTTTACCTTAAGTTTCTACCATATAAATCAATTAAAAGGATGGTGATATCAAATTAAATAGTTGAGGCTTCTTTATTATACCAGACTCCTATTGATGACATACTTCTAGACGAATTTGCTATGATCATAGAGGAAAATAAAATATGGATATTAGAATATTGAATCCAAATGTGTTTCAAGCGCTAATGTCAAGAATGCATTGAATACTCTTGATGTAGGAGCATCCAGGTACATGAATAATCTTATATCAATAAAAAACACTTCACATTGAAAATATTTTTTTATGAATGTCATTACGCAATGTTAGTGCACAGTACCACACCAGTCTTAAGCAAGTTGAGATCATTTTCCTTGCCAATTTGCAGAAGAGGTGAAAATATCGTTACCTTGTTTTTTTGGAAGCCATAAAATCCCATCTTGAATGACGTAAAACTATGAATGCCACACAACACTGCAAATGCCACACAAAATTGTAGAAGCCAACAAATATTAAACCTTTCTGTATAAGCTTATTCCAAGCCACCTCTCATAGAAAGATATATTGCATAATAGAATTATACACACTCTTTTGTAATATGTTATACACTACTTATGTAGACTATAGATGTTTGAATCAATCCACCAAAGATTTCCCCATACCACAAAATCCGGCACCAATCTATGATGTATTAGTGGAAACCACCAAAAACATATGAAGAAACATGACATTCTTTTAATGTGGGACCACTTCAATTCACTTCTATGATGATTACGCCGAAGGCGATCCCCCTATGGGAAAGGATCTTGCAGACGTTTCTGCGACTGTGTTAAATTTGACAGTTTGACGGCCGTCTGGACGTTTTCACATTTTTCGTCTATTTTTAACGGTTTTTGGATCAAACTCGTGATTCATCCAATGGAAAATTATATAAATTGGAACAGAACTCTATTATAAGGTCGCTTATCACTTGCAAAAGGAATCAATCCGTTTTGTGGCTCATGGAGGGAGAATTTCTTACCAAAAATTTGAACCACGTATGTTTATTCTGCATTTTGGGTTTTTTTCATAAAATTCTTCTAGCTCGAGTTTTAAAAAAATTATCCTTCAGAGCTCCTACTCCTCCTGCAAATGGTTTGTCTCAACTATAAGTATTTTCAACTGCTCAAGGTTGCCCTCTAACTCCTCCAACAGCAAACCATTTTCATTCACCACTTTCCATAGGGAATCAATTGTACTGTCCCACTCTACGGAGTTTGCTGCAACCAAATCTGATGTGATTACTCTCTTATCTTGCATAGACAAATCAATCCTCACATCCAACCATGTATTAAATTATCTGACAAAATCAGTCCCAGGATTAAAGTAAAATAAAAGACTGCACTAAAGCTAGAAAATCTTCTAAAGCCTATCAAGAAATTAAAACTAAAACATTAAAGCCTAACCTTGATTCTCTTTCTCCTCACCATCATCAACATTATTTTTTGTTTCAGTTGAAGGTTATTTGAAATCCTCAGTTTCTGATGAGTCATCAGAGTGATAATTTGTGGCTTTAGATCCTCCTTGTTCATGATGTATACTCTCCATTCCAAAAGCAATATATGTACAATAGTATTGCAATCTTGTAAAAGAGATAATTGCAATCCATTGTAAATTACAAACTAAACTTACATTGTTTTATGTACCATAAATGTTTGGATGCGGGTATGAGTGGGAGGGGTGTTTCCCTACAAAGACGATACTATTATTTAGATGAATTTTTGTGGGGTATTCACTACGTGGAGTATTTAAGACTCAAGCCATCCTTTGATAACTTTTTTGAGTTATTGTTGATGTGTAGTCATTTCTTCTATGGCATTTTACCTATACTGAAGAAATTGTAATAGGCATGATTGTTTTTTGTTTCGTGTGCTCAAAGCCAAGGACAACACACAGGTTCTATGAATTGTTCACCCAAATATGTTTATGTTCCATGTTGTCCTCACCGTGTTGCTGACCTCCATGATTAACAGGAAGAAAAAAAAACATCTATCATTGTATAATAACCACATTAGGGCTGGCCTCTAATGCATTTGTTGGTAATGGTCTTGTAAATGTGTAGGTAAAATGTGGAAGAAAATGGGAATGCTTGTAAAGGTATTTATAAAATGCCTCAAAAGACTGCAATTACAATTTGGTTTCTGTGTATGGTCTTCATAGTTGCCTAATCTCTTCTTATTCACTGTGTCATGTACTATCGCATGGATAACCTTTGTGAATTCTAATTAAATGCTAACTGAGAATTGAGAGGGTAATTTTCTCTTTGCGCCTTTTCCATCTAAATTTTGAGCTTTTGGCCTATGTTACCATTAATTTCATGTGCCAATGTCATGTACTATGCATTACAACTACTAAATTGGAAATAATCACAAGGCAAGAGGACCGACAAAGCACTCAAGTACCTCTAAGCCATGTTAGTTGAAGAAAGGAGGAGGATGCAAACACATCAACCTAGATTGGCACATAAATTCTTTTTCCAGGGATATATATTGGGACTTTCATTATTTTCCATGGAAGTCTATTTTAATGGATGCAATTTTTGGTGTTTAGATAGGTGTTTCACTTTCAACATAAGGTAAGTCTTGAGGTCACTGTATAGCTAGCACACCTCCTGGGCACTACTTTCCACTTTATCGATGTAGACGAGCCTATGGTTTTATAATATTAAAAGAGTTTAGATACATCATAGGCTTAGTTTTGTTTGAATGTTATTTAGAAACATTGATTCACGAGGGTATGGTGTTTTCCTTTGATTTTAAGCTATACTTGCATTCAAAGGCATGTGACTAATTTACGATTATGTGCTAGGCTTAGGATTATTTGTCTCATAGTATTTTATCCATCTAAAGCTTTGTAAATTACATCACTTTTTCATATTGAATTGTTTTAAAGGTTAGACCTCATGTTTACGCTATTTAAATGAAGTGGTTCGTCTATATTTTTACACAACCAAAATCAATCACATCCCTTATCAACATCAACTAGAAAAGTAAAAATTATCCCTCTAAATTAAATAGCATTTACCAATCGGCATTCACATTGCATTGTACACATGTGATTGCTAGTCTTTATGATTGATAGAATCACATGTCAACATCGAGATCATTTATAGAATCTATAAGTGGTACTTGATATGTCTATTTTAGGTAGGGACCAACATAATGATTTGAATGAGCTCGATCCAATGGATGGAACATTTTGGGATTGATCAATGGATTTGGGAGACCACTTGAGGATTATTTTACATAACCTTTTCTTGTTCAAGGGTTCACGCTTTCTATAAGTAAAAGGGAACTAGGGACTTGAAAGGTAATTTGATTGAAGGAAAATCTCATTATGGGAGATTTTTATTAGAAATATCAATCTTTATCTAGGTATCTTAATTTGTGATGATCATCCTTGTAAGTGTGGGCCAAAATTTTATTTTGTATAAGTATAACATAGTTTCTAAGCTTAGGATAGGTCTATGTTGGGTAATTTTTAGAATAATTCTCACAAAGTCTTATTGTATACTATTGTAGCAGAGAGATTTTACTTTTTAACTTTAACTTAACAAAGTGAAAAAACAAAAAACAAACTAACCTCGGAAGATGGCAGGGTTAACTGATATCTGCGATGACTGATGTTGATATTGATGGATGATTGAAGACAACGAGTCCAAACGGGTGCACAAATTCTTCTTCCCAATGGGATAACCTACATGAAATGCACAAACACTCAAAAAAATATAGGATTAGATAGATATATGGTGGATTTCCTAGAAAATTCCAATCCCTGGAATTCAATGGAGTTCCTTGTAAGGATGTTAATCTGCGTTCAAGAAATCAATCTGATAATGATGAGATAAAATGATAAAATAAACGATATAACCAATAATGCAAAGGTAAATGGATTGACGCAATCCACTACTATATGATGGTTTGATGGTGAAACTTAATCTAAACGGAGTCTAGGGATCATAAAATGGCTCAAAGGAGCAAAGATGTAGATAGTTGTGCACTCACAAAGGTGATCAGGATGATAGATTTGATTGAGATAGCTGATAGAGTGCTAAAGATGGCTCAAAGGAGCTTGATATGACTGGACAAGAACTTGTAAAGGCAAAGTGGTAATAAGTGATGGGATCTGGATATCTAAAGGGAAAAGCTTAGCAGTCAAATGATCTAACAGATAAGGATTGTTGGAAATTGAGGTCGATCAACGACGATTAGGAGAATCATCAGCGATTGTTGTGTAAATGTACAGGCTGATAATAAATGAGATAATGTTGCGTGAAGCTTGTAAATGATGAGTAAATGAGATAATATTTCAAAAAAAGAAACTACCTTGTACTAGTTGATAAATGACGCTGAGAGGGTGATATTACCTGAGAGAGGGAGATTGTAGATGTAATAATATTGTTGATTTGATTCTAGGATGTTTGAAAGGCTAAAGGAGATATTATTGATGTCTTGAATGTTGCTATGATGATCTTTAGCTCTGTGAAAGGGCTATGATATAGAGAGAATGCAATGTAAAGTCTCAAAGAGCGAGCAACATGAAGCAATCGTGAGCAATGTCTTGTTTAACAAACTAACCTCAAATGGAGGCCTGAAACTTGTTTATATAGGGTCGCCGCCGACCTAGGAGAATTGCCAGCGATTGGTAGGATAATCGGTGATCCATATTTTGTAGGGAAAAGGTTCAAATTACTTCCCAAATTGAGGTTTTTGGTTGTTTTGATGAAGGATGGGTGTTGGAATCAGGTTATATGGGTAAAGGGTTATGAAATAGTTGAGAAAGTGTTTGTTTTGGTTTGTTAGTGGTTTGGGTGGTTTTAAGAGGAGTAAAATAGGATTTTACAACTATAGAATGATATTTACGGGGAGTAAATATGATGGGGAGGAATAATACTTAGGATAAGATTTTGATAGATAATATGATAGTGATGTGATAATGTTGAGGGGTGTTAGAGGACGTGAGCATGGGAGTTAGCAGTGCTAATTTTAGGTGTCTACACTTTCCCTTTTTTGTTGAGTGGTTTGGTGTAGGCAAGCCAAGAGACAAAAAAAGATGTGAAAGATGCATAATTATAGGATGAGATGTTCCTCCTCAAACTAGGGATTGATGACCAAAATAATGGAACCGGTCGTGAGTTTGAAAGAGATAGATGAATGAAATATGAAAGGATGAGGAGTTGAGAGATGAGAAATGAAAAATTATGCCCCAAAGAAAGACCTAGAGTTTGGAATGACCATGTCAAAAACATAAGCTAAACATGGTAATAACCTTCAAAACATGTTGGTAGGGAACATAGAATAGCCTCGACGGAGGTGATGTTAATGGCCTATGGACTCATGAGTATGAAGACTATTAAAAGGATGGAGGGAATCCAAAGGGAATCCATTTTTTGGATGTACAAAGCTTATAGGACCAAAGGGTCAAAGGAAGACATCAAAATATGTG
This sequence comes from Taxus chinensis, assembly GCA_019776745.2. NCBI lineage: Eukaryota > Viridiplantae > Streptophyta > Pinopsida > Cupressales > Taxaceae > Taxus > Taxus chinensis. Next base: position 41,133,200 of record CM034146.1, on the reverse strand, counting down.
AAAAACTATGAATATGGTGAAGACAACGGTCTAGATGGTGTCAATGATAGGATGCGAATATATATGGCCACGAAAGTGGAATTTTTGATGAGGTAGATGATGCCCCAGATAGGACATAAGAAGGGGTGGCTGAAAATGTAGATGATGAATTTAATGAGGTCAAGGGACCAAAAATTGTTGTTGCCACAATTGTGGGCTTATGAGGCCGAAGAGTTAAGTGACAGGGGAACCAAAAGTGTTCGTGTCCTATATACATATGACTTTAATGACGGAAATATGATAGTTTGATGAGGTCAAAGGACCAATATGATGTTATGTTTGTGGAGCCTATTTTCATGTTAGAGTGTGGTACACCTTCTATGTGTTACACTCAGGTATTTTTACAGCGGTCCCAGTCGCCGATGAGCGGGTCAAGGGGGTTCAGGGGGCTGAAGCCCCCCCGATCGATGGGAGTTCGGGGGCGAAGCCCCCAAAGCAAATTTTCATGGGTGGTTTATTAACCCATGGGTAATGGGTAACCGTTATGGGCTGTTTTTGGGCCCATGGTTTTTCAGTACCCATTGTTTTGATACCCACGGTTTTTTGCCCATGGTTTTGATACCCACAGTTTTTGCCCATGGTTTTGATACCCACAGTTTTGTATCAAACTGCTTAAGAAATTGTCTATTTATATGGTCTTATGCATATGATACATAAACAAGCAAATGTATTACAGATGTGTTTTGAATTCGGGTGTGAATTCTGTAGAATTTGTTGAGCATAGCTCCAAACGGATCTGGGTATTGTATTGAGAGAGTGGAGGCTTGTAATAAAATCTAAGCAAGTGATTCTTGGTGGACATAGCCCAAATTGGGTGAACCATGTTAAATCTTGTCTATCTGTGTTGTGTTATTTATTCTGCACTTTTATTTGAGATCTGTAATATTTTCTGCATATTAGTTTCTACTGTTGCAACTTTGTAAGGGATTATTCCGCATATTTTATCTTTTATTTCCTAACAATGGTCAAGACAATGGTCTAGATGGTGTCAACGATAGGATGCGAATGTATATGGCCACGAAGGTGGAATTTTTGATGAGGTAGATGGTGCCCCAGATAGGACATAAGAAGGGGTGGCTGAAAATGTAGAGGATGGATTTAATGAGGTCAAGGGACCAAAAATTGTTGTTGCCACAATTGTGGGCTTATGAGGCCGAAGAGTTAAGCGACAGGGGAACCAAAAGTGTTCGTGTCCTATATACATATGACTTTAATGACAGAAATATGATGGTTTGATGAGATCAAGGGACCAAAATTGATGTTTCCACAAAGGCGGGCTTACAAGGCTAGGAAGTCAAGTGATATAGGAGCCAATGGATTCATGTCCTATAGACATATGACTTTGACGGAAAAATGATGGTTTGACGAGGTCAAAGGACCAAAATTGATTTTGCCACAAAGGTGGGCTTATAAGGCCTGGAAGTCAAGTGATAAGGGAACCAATGTGTTTGTTTCCTATAGCCATATGACTTTATGATAACAAGATGGTGGTTTGACAAGGTCAAAGGACCAAAATTGATGTTTCCACAAAGGTGGGTTTGTTGTTGTTACTTTGATGTGACGTCTTTGATGTGGAAAACATAATATTGAGATGTGGTCATGATTGTGTTGTTAGATGTTTATATTATGATAGATAGATGTTGATGGGTGTTGATTTTATATTTGGCAGATGTTTCATTTTAAGGTGACTTTATGTCAAAAATGTGTCTTATCCATGGTTAAGAATAAAATGTGGAATGATTGCTTTTATACTGGATTTAATACATATGTGATGGAATAGATATGGTTAAGGCACTTGCATTTTTGGCATTTACAACAAATGTTAACACATGACTAATAATAAGTAGCCACATGTAGGATCTTGGATATAGATGGAAGTGAAATGTATACCTTCCTAGGACATGGGAAGGGTTGACATATGTAGGTTGTGTGGGAGAGTAGGTTATCTTTTCAACAGTTGTATAGGGAGATGCCCCAATTGTACATTTTATTTTTAACACAAATTGATCAATGCGGGAAGTTTTATTTGATGGGAAAGCAAATTGATGCAGGAATATTTCCTAGGATGTTTTTGATATTTGAATTTTTGGAAGGTTGATCGATGCGAGAAGCCTTTTTACATAGGTATCCATCCTTCGAGGGAGCAGTCTGCAATTTTGAATTTTTGATTTTTTTATAGTCATCCTTCAAGTTTTCGGTCTATGATTTTGACAGGTAGTTGTTCTTCGAGGGATCAATTTACTTTTCTTATTATTGATAGTATAATTTTGACATTTGAATAGTTGTCCTTCAAGGGATTAGTATATGTATTTTTGACTTTTTTATGTTGAGGGCAAGCCTTAATAGACCAATTTGAGGAGGGGAAGAGACGTGTGCACAAACTACACATGTGTGCCCCATGACATGTCTTTGGTTGGTATATGTTGGCGAGAAAATTTGTCTTGAGGACAAATTGGTGAGTTTCAAGCCAACACTATGTGAAACTAAGTCCCTCTACTTGAACGGTGTAGCTTCTGTATGTGCATGTGTGAAAAGTGGATTTTAATGGTGGTCTTTTGACCAGAGATCTAACAGGGGCACTCCATTGACCCTATGGCAAAGCTAGAAATTTCTCACTAGAGAAGAAATTTGTCTAAAAAGGGGAAAGGGGGTGAGAATGGAGATAGGAGAAACTAATGTTGTGAGTAGAATATCAGATGCCCACACACATTAATTAGAAATTTCATTTACATGCATTTATAATTAGAAGAAAAATAAATCCGCATGAGAAGCTACAAGACCGAATGAAACCCATTGGTCGCAAAGTACCAATAAATTTCTCAATCAAAGAGGCAATAATTCCTTCTTTTTATTATTGAAGCTTGAGCAGAGTTTGTACATAGCTTGAGAATGGAAGAAATTCGAGGAAGAAGAGAAAATAGAAGAAGAATGGTGTTTTCTATTTTTTCTAGGTATAAATCACTCTGGTCTTTTCAAAAATCAATCATCATCCTTTTGTAATTACGTCGAGAAGCCATTATACCCTTTACCAAAACAGTTACAATCTTTACAAATCCTTGACACCTTTTCAAATTCCTTTGTTGTGAAGAAAACGCACATGGCGAGTTAAAAACCAGATCTTACAAAGCAACCGTTACATTCGATTTTCCAGTTTAAATATAGACCATTTGATTTGTTCCTATAGCTTTGAAATCGGGCCATCCACGTGGCAGGAAGGGATTGGAGTGGTTACAGGGGAAATCTCTTTGCATTTTGTGATTTTTCATGAGATTTAGCAATTTGGAACAAATTGGCCCGTAGCCTCGCTTTGACTATTCAACTTAGACACATGGCACATTCTTATTAGAAATGGGATTGTGGCCCTTTTCTCAACATTTTAACCTTTTTTGGTAAAAGGCTAAAAACTCAAAGTTCTCCGTCGTTCCACTCTCCCGCTTTGACTTTTTAACGACGGGCTTCACCTTTGACTTTTACCTTTATAGCCTGACCGGGGCTACATGTCAATTTTTAACTTTTCACCCTTTTTACAAAGAGGCTCAAAAACACAAACTTCTCCACTAACCCACTTCTCCAATTTGACTAGGACATGTGGCACATTCTAGTTTGAGACGGGGTTGCGGGTTACTTTTTAAGTTTTCACCTTTTTTACAAAGAGGCTCAAAAACTCAATTTCCTCCGTCAGCCCGCTCTCACGCTTTTGAATTTTTTAACCGATCTTGATTTTCGGGTCCCAAGTGTCCCAGTTGAACTTGTGCAGCCTGGTATAAAAACTTCCACTTTTTCCGCAATCGGCAATTTTGGCTTTTTGGGTCCTAAGTGTCCCTCGTGAACTTGCGCAGCCTGGGACAAAAAATTCCACTTTTTCCACAATGAACCAAAATCGGCAATTTTAGTTTTTCAGGTCCCAAGTGTCCCTTGTGAACTTGCGCAGCATGGGACAAAAACTTCCGCTTTTTCCGCAATGAACCAAAATTGGCAACTTCAAACTTTCCGGGGCCGCGGGGCAAATTCACCATTTTTGCCAAAAGTGTTAAGTTCACCAAAAATCCTATTCATCCACGTCCAATAGGATCTGACCACGTACTTGCATTCATTGGGGTCAACATTTGACGGGGAAAAGACACCCGTCATCCCGACTATGGAAAATATGCAGAGGAAGAAAACTTCATCGCTTTGAGTCCAATTTTTGAATTTCCTTCACAAACCAGAGGCATGGAGGAAAAACAAGGACTTGATGACCCAAGCCATAGAACAAGTGAAAAATTTCGATCAAAAATGGAGGTTGTAAAGAGGATATTATGTGCACAGACCGAGAAATGGAGGATTTCTAAAAACAAGCAAAACAGAGGTTTAAAACAAACTCCGGGGCATGACTTTTGCTGATTTCTTGAATCTCTGACTTGGCTTAAACACCAATGGAGGGCATGAGCAAAAAAAAATTGAATTTGGCTATGAAAACGCATAGTATTTTTTGAGAGACAACAGTATACAAGGTGGATGAATTTAATGATTGTGGGTTTCCTACTAAGGAGGAACTTGTCCATAAAATAAATATGCGACGAATAGAGTTGTGATGTTTATATTTAAGGTGTTTGAGGAGAGTGATGGAAAGAACCACATACTTTCAAATCATTATGATGATAAAATGGTTGGTTGATGGTGGAATAAGATATTTGATGTGAATATTGTCATGACATTCAAAATATTAATAGTAGAAAGGTCGTAAGTGCTAGACATTCATAGATTCCTTTTTAGGTGTAGCATCAAGAGAGGCCAGACGATGAGTTCCCAACCCATACTATATGGACGGATCTAGTTAGGGGAAAACATTCCATGTTTACTCCTTTCCAGAATAGTGACATTTTAATTGGATTGAGAGGATAGGTTTGGTGAAGATGCACTAGGGGAGATGTGTAAGATAATACTTTCAAAGTCTCATTAGAGAGGAGACCCCCTAGCATGACAATGTGGCTAGAGATAACATGCACTAAAGGGAACGATATCTTTTAGCTTATGATGATGAAATTTTTGACGTTGATTGATTTAGTATATGGTAAATAAATGAGGATGTGGAATCTTTGATAAAGGATTTGTTGAAATTTTGGATGAGAAATGAAAGGATGATTGATGAGGAGGGGTAGATGACGAAGCTGTGGTTTTTCCTTTACTTCGTGTATGACGATTCTTAATTTATGTAGGTGGGTGAGCTATATTGATTTGAGATGAGGTAAATTTGATAGAAGGTGATGATAAAACATATGAGAAAGTTTTGTCGAGGTTTGATTTAGGGTGACCCCTTGGTCCTACAGATGTCGATGAGGACACTATCAGTGACTTGGGTGTAGATGTCGATGAAATTGAGATACCTTCAACAGAAGGTGTTGAAGAGATGTTTGATAGAGATTCACTAATACCATATTAAGGATGTCCCCCTTGTCTTGAAGATGTCGTTGAGGGTGGAGGTGTAGATGATATCGATGATGGCTTAGGATGGTATTCTTCTGGGAGAAGATATTCAATGAGGAAGAGTCACTAGATTATGGATTTAAGAATTTTATAACCCTTTGTGTTATGACCTAGAATTATATGGTAGGTACAGGTTTCATCTTGGTTGTACCATGCGGGTTTTTGCATATGTGGATTAGGTGTTTTCCTAGAATGTAAGCTAGGAAAAATGCACTACTAACAAGGATGTAAAATACTAACAAGAATACCTCCTCCTTCGCGTTCCTTAGAAAACCTCAGAATGAGTTAGGAAACATGGATTGAACCCTGATTGCGTGATATGTAGGTGTTTTTCTTAAGATGGAGCAAAGCATTCCAGAAAAAATGATCCACTTACTTTACACCAAATGGATAAAAGGATTATTAATTTGGGGTGCTTCAAGATGAGTCTATTTGGGCATTAGGATGAGGTGGAAGGATGTTCTTTACTGAAAGGATGCAAGAACTTAGATAGGGCATTCAAGTTCATTTGTCATGTCTTAGAGGGGAGGGGTAAGGTTGTTTTATAGCTTAGGGAAGTGATTAACTTAGACTAATTTAAGCAATCATGGTTTGAAAATGTGGGCAAGATTAGGTGAGTGGGGACCACAAAGAATGGGTGAGGATTTGAATTAGATTTTTAATTCATAGGTGGAGGATTTTAGGTGAGTGGGGACCACAAAGAGTGGGTGAGGATTTGATTTTGAAATTTTAATTCAATAGTAGAAAAACATGGAGAATAATGACATATGGTAAGAATTAGGTTATTTTTAGATTTGAAATGGATAATTAATCAAATTATATTTGATTAATTTGAAGTGTATTTTTGTGGGAAATGAGGTAGGGGAATTAATTGATTTAATATAGATGTGAAATTACGGTGTCTACATTTATCCTTTGAGCAAAGAACATCCTTCCACCTCATCCTAATGCCCAATAGCCTTATCTTGAAGCACCCCAAATCCATAATCCTTTTGCTACACCCTTAACCTATTGCTTGTATTGGGATATCAGTAGCCGACTTGTGGCTTACCATATCATTTTATTATATCATTTATACTTTCTCATGCTTAATAGGTCGGCCTTGGTGATGGTCATAGCATATGAATAGTATATATAGGGGATTGTAGGTAGTAGTTCATTATCATTTGAGCATTTGAGTCTTATTATATGGTTTGGAGGTTGCCCCCTCGAAGTGGCGAAGCTATTCTAATTACATATTGAGATCATTATTCTGAAATATTGTGTTATTTGGTGTTCTATTATTGGTCATAATCTAAATTATACAAGTAATTTCATTACAAGTGGTATTAGAGCTGCGATCTGGGCCAAAATTAGGGTAAAAACCCTAATTTTTTGTTTCCACCATATATTGTGAACCAAAGCGAATAGGTGGGATATATTTTTTCCAATGTTGTGAAACATTTCAAGTAAGGTTCCCTAAAAATTTCATACTTTTTTTATTTATTTTGTAAAAGTTATTACAAATTTAGGATTTTTCATAAAATCGCTCCCTAGGGTGCAAATTATGGAGTGTTTTCAAGTTCTTTACATTTTCAAAAAGCTCCCAAAAAATAGTATTAGTATCTTCTCTGTGTTTTTTCCTGTTTGGCTGAATTTTTATCAAAAACCTAAACCCTAAGGTTTGACAACATGGTGGGGCCTTCCACAAGAGTAAAAAAGAATCTGGTTACTCCAGGTAAAACCCCAGATAAAGATGGGGTAGTGATTGAAGAGATGGAGTCAGAAGGGGTAAATACATATTCCTCAGTAATAGGTTTTACCTCGGTTGATCATGACCTAACTTGAGTATGAGCTGTGAAATGTACAATATGAGATGGCCTTTAAAGGAGACAGAAATAATCAATCAACGGCTGGATGATATCATGCAACATATAAAGGGTAAACAGTATGGCCCAAATCCACCCCATATCAACCAAGGATGATCTTTAGTTCAAAATCATGGACAAAATAACCATGTTGGACCACTTTTCCAGCCCAATCAGAATCCAACTTATTTGCAACCACGGAACATGATGCTGAAACTGGATATACACAAATTTGATGGTAATGATCCCCTGAATTTGATAAATCAAATGGAGAAACTATTTGAGTTACATCAAACACCATCAGGATAAAAGGTGACATTGGCATCCTTGTATCTTGAACCAGACTAATTTGTTTGGTATCGATGGTTATGTGCTCAGAGGCAGAAGAATGGTCTCGGTGTCACTTGGACAATTTTTAGCGAGGAGTTGCAATTGCACTATAGTTCCAGTGTTTCAGAGAACTACTTTAGTCAACAGTTAAAGATTATGTGCATCAATTTCAAAACCTATCCTAAAGGTGGAGAATATTCTAGAAGATAATTTGAATGACCTTTTTCTTGGGGGTCTTAAGGACCACATTGAGCATGAGGTACGTATGTTTAATCCACTCAAGCTTTCTGATTCTCTTATCATGACACATCGAGCAGAGGAAAAAAAAAATTGTAGTAGGAGGTCACCTTTCATTAACACTAGAGACCGTAGTATCTCTTCCCCTTCATTTTCTAAGCCAATTAGACTAACTCCTCAATAAATTGAAGAAAAGAGAGCAAAAGGATTATGTTTTAATTGTGATAGCAAATATAGACCGGGACACAAATGTGTTGAGAACAAGTTGTTCTATATTGACGGAGGTAATGAGGATGATGAGGAAGCTGAAATTATAGGAGAGGCTAAGGAACCAGTAGACGATGAAGTAGAGGATCACCAATCTACAATTTTTTGCCATGCATTTTTAGGTATTAGTACTCCTCAAACACTCAAGGTTATTGGCTATCTCAAAAAATAGAAGGTGAAGGTGTTGATTGACTCGGGGAGTACTCATAACTTCATAAATAGTAAGTTAGCTGCCCACCTCAATTGTTTTATTTACCCAGCTCCAAAAATGCAAGTTATGATTGCGGATGGTGGGACGGTTAAGTGCACAAGAAAGTGCCATAGTATCAACCTTTCCATGAGAGACTACATGTTAGAATCGCCTATGTTTGTTATTTCTATGGGAGGGGCAGATATTGTTTTGGGTGTCCAATGGCTCACAACCTTAGGTACTATAGAGATGAATTTCCAATAATTGTTCATGCGATTTCATTCAAATGGAAGGATAATACAATTGAATGGGATGGTAGCTAAGTCTCCACATATTATTAGCTCTCATCAGATGCAGAAGGTTCTCAGAAAAAAGGAGTAGATGGATTTATAGCAAAGTTATTTTCCATAGAAGTATAAAATATAGAGTCTTCAATGTAACCGAATTTCAGAAGATTATTGATGCTCACTCATCTGTTTTTGATGAAATTATAAAGGGACTACAACCAGTTAGGGATCATGATCATGTCATTCAGTTGATTCCAAGGAGCTAAACACCTAACATCAGACCATACAGATACCCACACTCCCATAAAAGTGAGATCGAGAAAATGGTTGAGGAAATGTTGAAGGCAGGTATCATCAGGCATAGCCAAAGTGCATATTCTTCACCATTGGTCATGGTACGTAAGAAGGATGAAACATGGAGGATGTGTCTAGATTACCGAGAACTCAACAAGTACACCATCAAAGATAAGTTTCCTATTCCAGTAATTGATGATTTACTTGATGAATTACATGGTGCTATTTATTTCACAAAATTAGATCTTCGTTTGGGGTACCATCAATTTAGAATAAAAGAGGAATATGTTCATAAAACGGCTTTCAGGACTCATGAGGGCCATTATGAGTTTTTGGTAATGCCTTTTAGTCTTACAAATGCGCCCTCAACCTTTTAAAGCTTGATGAACACTATTTTTAGGCCATTTTTAAGGAAATTTGTATTAGTTTTCTTTGATGACATATTGATTTACAGTAAGACATGGGAAGAACACTTACAACATGTAAATAAAGTGTTGGAAGTTTTGGAGAAACATACTCTCTATGCAAATCCATCTAAATGTTCTTTTGGTATACAAGAGGTAGAGTACTTGGGTTACATTGTATCCCATGAAAGTGTCAAAATTGATCCTCAGAAGATCAAAGCTATGGTGGGATGGCCAAGGCCCAAAACTCTCAAAAATATTTGTGGGTTCCTATGACTAACAAGGTACTACAGACGATTTGTGTGGCGATATGGTAGAATAGCAACCCTACTCACTACATTGCTAAAAAAGGATGCCTTCTATTGGACAGACGTAGCCACTAAATCCTTTGAGCAGCTGAAGGAAGCCATGTGCAACACCCCAATTTTGGCTACTCCCAACTTCTCAAAAACCTTCATTGTTGAATGTGACGCTTCAGGATCAAGATTGGGAGCAGTTCTAATGCAGGAAGGAAGACCAATTGCATTTGAGAGTTGTCAATTCAAAGGAAAATATCTTCTCAAACATGTCTATGAGAAAGAAATGATGGCTATTCTTCATGCGGACAAGCAATGGAGGCCCTATCTAATGGGTAGACACTTCAAGGTAAAAACTGATCATGATAGTCTCAAATAATTTTTGGAGCAAAGGTTATTATCTGAGGAACAACAAAAGTGGGTAACAAAAATGTTGGGTTATGATTTTGAAATCATATACAAAAAGGGTACAGAAAATGTAGTAGTTGATGCGTTGTCCAGAAGGGATACATCTGCAGATGCCTTATTATGTGGAATGTCCATGTTGACACCCGATTGGGTGGATGAAGAAAGATTGGAATGGGATCAAGACAAAGATACACAATCTCTAATACAAAATATCAAGCAAGGATCTATGACATCCAACATATTTGAGTAGAAAGGTAATGCCCTATGGTACAAGGACAAGTTATACTTGAGTAAAGATTCGGAGTTGAAGCATAAGATTCTTGCAGAGCTACATGCCTCACTTATTGGAGGACACTCTGAGTTTTTGAAGACATATCATAGAATAAAAAGAGAATTATTTTGGGAAGGACTCAAGGGGGATGTAAAACAGTTTGTATCAGAGTGTTTAGTGCTCCAACAGAACAAAGGGGAAACAATTAAGACACCAGGTCTATTGCAAACCTTACCAATTCCTAGCCAGAGATGGGAGGAGGTCTCCATGGATTTCATCATCGGATTGCCTTGTTTAGAGGGTAAGAATGTTATTTTCGTGATTGTGGATAGGCTCACAAAATATGCCCATTTTTGTGCCCTATCACATCCATTTGCAGCTAGTACAGTCACAGCTATTTTTTTGGAGACAGTTCAAAGGCTACATGGAACCCCAAAGATAATTGTAAGTGACTGTGATCCTATTTTCACAACTATTTTGTACGGAATTATTTTCATGTTTGGGTACTTGTTGGCTAGGTTTTCTACATAGCACAAAACCTAGGCAGTCATGAGATAAATCTCCCTCATTTACCGATGAGGCTCCTGTGTCAAATTTGTCAATTAAAGTATGCTAATATCTATATGGGGTTTTACTTTATCAAATAAGCACTATTCAGCTCATGAACCATAGTTGTATAGTTCTGCAGCAAGTAAGCAGCTGTTTAAAGAAAGGAAATATTTATAGAAGAAGGGAAAGGGAATTATATAAACACAGAGAAGAAATGGGGAAGATGTGCATCCCAATCAATAGATAGCAGAATTGATTGCATGCACATAGAAGAAACCAATAGATATAAACATAGAATTATAAGCAAAGTTAGCTCTAGATCTAGATCTAAAATAACACAAAGTTTACTTAAAGATCTAAGATGTAAAAGCTAGACACACAATACATCGTGACACAAAGTTCTTCGAAATTATGCTCCTGTATATTCCTTTGTTTCAAGTGGCTCTCAAGAGTTTCAGTACAAAGTCTGGAACACAAGGTTACTGCTTACAAATTCTGATCATTAACCTGGAGGTTCTTATCCTACTTATAGAATGTAGGAGGGAAAGTACAAATGGGAAACTCAACTGAACTAAAACATAAACAACAAGTAAAGATGAAATTTGGCAATCATCCTCCATTAACTTCTCCTTAAGTGACACATGTATCACTTAACTAATATAATTGTTCCTCATTACTTTAAGTAATGGTTTCAAAACCAATAACTTTAAAGTTTTACAATTTCATCCAGGAATGTGAAAAATAGAAGAAGAAAGAATAGAAGAAGTCAAGCCAGCTGTAACATGTATTTCTTTTTATTCTAATATTGGATATACTTGTCGAACATGCGATTCAGCATCTTCCCATCTGTTTTAGCCATCGCTTCATTTTCTATCCTAAACTGCAGCAATCCTTCATTCAACACCTTGATACATGCTTCCACATCCTTCAAGCTCGGCCCAAACCTTGCAATATCCGCATACAGTGCCACCAGTCTGCTAATGGAATTCATCGTGAAGGCTTAGTAGCTCCATCAATTCTTCTTTGTACCATCAGAAGAGACCCTTCTAAGGAATTAGGCACTTTGCTAGGAATGATCCGTATGTATGAAGTAATATTTCTGACCACTTCCCCCTTAGTGAAAGAAATGATATTGTCTGGTAATGACAATGTCTTACTCTCAAGTGCATGCATCCTCTTCAGCAAAACTCTGCAGATCTTCAAACGGAAAGATACTGCAAACTCCAGTTGCTTCCCCTTCTCAACTGATCCATCCGCCACAATCTGCGTCCGCAACCAATACTTCTCCCATGGCAGCTTGTTGATTTCGGCCAAAGTACTTAAGTTACTCTCAGCAACTGTGTTCATATTTACTATGCTTGTCACCAGTTGCTTCAACTGATTTGCTGCATCATTCATAACCTTCAGGCAGGCTGGCACCTCTCCAAGTTATACAAAAGCTTGATGAATAATCAGATTTTTCCATTTGTCAATAGCTTTCACCTGATTTCTTGCATCCTCCATCTCCTGCATAAGATGATCACTCACCTTCTCTGAAATGGGCTGAGTGGAAGATTTGGCAACCTTGGCTATGATCTCACACAACTGAGATACCTACTTTTGAAACTCGTCTTTCTCTACCTTTTCTCTGTCAAGCCTAAGGAATAGAGCATCTATCAATGTCTGTGTGTCCTACTTCAATCCTTCTGTGGTGGCTTGACTGATAGGTACTCTGGTTACTGTTACATCTTCTGTCGTGAGCTCATCCTCCTTCTTTCCTTCCACTGGAACTGACATCTCAGCAAACTTCTACCTCGACTTCTCGATGATCAACCTTGAAGTTACCTTAGCAACTTTAGGTCTAGTATCTTTTTATCCTAGACTCCGGAATAGTTGCAAGTCATGTTCCTCCAAGTTCATTTCCAATCTAGCTTCTAGAACCAACTACGAAGCCAACCATTCTGAGAAGTTACTTCTCGGAGAATGAGAAGTCACTGAGTGCACTACTATCTCCCGCTTTGTTTCCTCTCCATCAAAAACTTCTACAGTGTGATGGCTGCCATCTTCTGAATCATCCAAAGACAAAGCTCTTTTGAACTCTGTCATCTGCAGCTTCAACGTCTCTTCTAGAACATGTGCTGAACAAAGTGGTTGAGGAGAGAAGATGAATGTCGTCAGATTCAGTGGAGGCATGGAAGTATCCTATAGAGGTGCAACAGTTTGAAGTACTAGGTGTTGGAAAGCCAGAACTAAAGTCATGGCCATGGAAGTGATATTCTCCTTTGATTGAGATCTTCTGTGTACTTTCAACTTCTTAGACATTCTATTGCTTTCTCCTTTGTGCTTCCTCTTGAGGGAATCTCCTATGCCGAAGTTTCCCGTGACTTGATTCATTAATGCTTCATTAAGGTAGTATCCCATTTAATCAGCAACCAGTTTGAAGTATTAAACACTAGATACAATCGTGTGAGTTATCCTACAGAAGATTCCTTTCCTTTGTAGAGAGATAAGTGGCTCTCAAGATGAGATTTCATCACCATAATAGGCAGGTCAATCACTAGGATAGTTGTAATCTCTTTATGAATAATATATCTGAATGAATTCAAATTCTAACCTTAGGGTTCTTCTTATTACTTATAGAAGTAAAGTACTGTTTTTAAGAAAGCTCAACTGAACTGAAAATAATATTTGGTATTAGATGACAGGACGGCATCTCCTTTTGATCTCCTTATGGTGTGACATTGTATTCACTTAGAGTAATAAGAATTGTTCCACATAACTTTGGTAAGTTTTCCATTGTGCGTACGATTTAATCTGAGAACGTGAACTAGAACGACATCAATCCCATAACATTTATGTCTTATTTTTGTACTCTGATTAAGATTTGAATGCATCTATACTCATGCAGCGTATTCTTACATATGCACATGCTTCCTTCTTTCAGCCTACGTCTCGCAATCCTATCACGTCTTCCACTATCCATCAAGATGAAGTTCAAGTAATATGAACTCAGCGCACGTGTTAGCCACTGAGTCTGCATATTATCACTCATAATTTTATCGTCTTAGTAGCTGATCAACCTTCTTCCTTAGTACCTTGGAGAAATTATATGTATAAAAAATTAGGCAATTTGAAAAATGTGGTAAAACCTGTCTAAAGAAAGTAGATCATTATCTCCACCTCGATACTTACTTTAAAAACTCAAGTAGCAAATTATAGCAAAACTCTGCAGATCTACAGGGATTTGCAGAAAGAATACTGCAAACAGGCTTCTGTTCAGTAAAGAATAAAACTAATCTGTATTCAATCTGCTCTGAAACCAATGGCAAGGCACATTGTGCCTTACTCTCACTGCATGGGTGGATATGGAATCATATCGTCTTCTATTGCGTCCATTTGCTGAAAGGATAGAATTCATGCCCTTTAGGCTTCAAAGCACTTGTACAGATCATTAATCAGATTCTTACATTCGTAGACATTTCAGATGCGGAATTGCATCCTCCAATGAAATACACAGTTTTCTCACCTAACGTGTTCTTTCAAACCACTCATGGAACATCGCTCGTAGTAACCTGAGCTATGATCTCCATAACTAAGATTTTTCTGAGCTCCATGATCAACTCTAGCATCTTGCTCATCAGGATGACAACTAGATCCTCTTCAAGCCGCAAGCTGACGGGGCCGCATAATGACCGATGTGTCACTCTGATTTTCAGTTGTGTGTTTCATTGTTCATCTTTGTTGACATTCCTTTTATCCCTCCTCAATGATAAATCAACAAGCTCTTCTTGAAGAGGATGAACTATGAGCAGGGGGCTGGTACGAGGACAGAGGGCCTCCATTTTAAGCAAAATTGTGGAACAGGGGAAGCGTATTTGGTGATAAAGATTACTGAGTGCCCCCGCTTTGTTTCCTGTCCACAGAAAACTGATGTTATTCTCTACATCTTCTCACATTAGGGGAGATGTAATAGCCCGTAGGGGAGTGCAATGTTCTTGTGCCGTAAATTAAGGATTGACTGAAGGATCAATAATAGTAGTTGGATATCTCCAAAGATAGAATGGAAGTGATCTTCTCCTTTCTTGAGATCTTTTGTGGACTTCTCGGATGGTGATTTCTCAAGATCCGAGATTTGACTCCACCATCTAAATCATGTCATCAGTCTTTCATCAGAATAATATATCCCGAATGAAATTGAATTATTCTATTATTCAGTGTATAGTTTCCTTTTTAGTATCTGAGGCAGCTAGCCAACGTTAACCCCATTTGATGGTAAGTGTCAAGTAACACATTCCCATCATCTTTAAGATCCGCAGGTATCCAGCTAGTCCAAAGTCGAACACTTGTCAGTGCTAATAGCCTGCTGAAATCCTTCTTTCTAACCTTGTACTCACTTTTGCACTTCATCCCGAAATCCTCTAATGAAACTGTGCATACTCCTGGGAGATCGTCTTCCTGGCTACTCCAAATGGATCAAAGTTCAGATGCCGGAAAGAACTCTTGCTCATACTCGGATAACATCTTTGCTCCATCCCTCAAGCTCTATGAATGCTCTGGCAGCTATAATGTCCCACAGTGATCGGGAAGAAGCCCGTAGACTTGTGCCGTTTCGACTAAAGGTCATGTATCTCCACAAGTTGTCTGCTCAACTCCATGGTGATCAATCTATCATTCGGATATCTGGGTAGCTTAACCGGTTCTCCAGAAAAGCCAGTAACCCTAAGGTATGTGAAATCTGCAAACTGAATGAATAGACTGCCAATTCTGGATACAGCTTCCCACGCTTCCTTGCTCACCCTGTTGGCCTTTAGGTCCCTGTCTAGCCTGTAAATGAATTCATAGAAGAATCCATCATTGACCACTTTGAAATCTTTCTCGCATGCAGGTACAGTAAGCTATGGGTAGCACTCAAAAATGGGGTCCTTAGAAAGAACGCCACATCTATCCAGCTTGGAGAAGATGCCTTGTGAAGCTGCAACGTATACCAAGTAGGAAGTCATTTTGAAGCTGAAAGTATGCTTCACGTTCCGGAGTTGCTCACCAATGTTGTCGCTAATGATTTCCGATCAATTAATTATGGAATCAACCTTGTTGACTTCAATGGTCCTGATGAAAGCATACATCCATGTACGGAAAATGTGAGCATTCGCCTCGCCATTTATCTTGCATAACAATTTGGCAATATCATCTACCTCCTGCACCAGATTGGACCGCGGAAGAGTTCTTGGGAACTTAGAAGGAGATCTGGGCTTCTTCATGTATCTGTTGTTCATTATGTTCACGCAGTCAACTCTATGCTTCTCTGACCTGCTGCTGGCATCCTGAATGCTAATGGAAGTCACCATCTTTTGCGCCGAAATCTTCAAACAATAATTGATGAACTTTGCGTCCAACCAAATTATTGTTTTCCTCATAGTATCTCGCACTGATCTAGATGAAGGATGGTAAGACCTAGCACACTCCATAACAAACTCTGGGCTGTGTATGGAAAGGCTGCAACTCGAATAATTCCACTACTTTTAACTGCACGCATGAGTGAAGTCTTTCCTGCTCTGGATCTATCAATCAATTCAGAAAGAGGTTCCGGACCTAGATCTGTGTCTCCTATGTCTGCAAATTTGGAAGTGATACATGACTCCATTGTGCTTTCTTTTTCATCCCTCTTTGTCATGGCTTTGTCTATCTTTGTTTGAACAATTTTTTTCTTCTTATTCAGCCGAAATTTTTCAATACTGGTGCAGATCTAGATAATTCTTCAGATTCAGAAGATATATTCAATGTATTGGACATTGATTAAAGCTCCTTTTCTTTTGTAAAGTACCTGTGATGAATCCCTGCAATTAATTCAGACAAAGATGGCAACCGGAACATGAGCAATGAATTTTAATCATAAAAATCTGCATAATTCAAGCATGCTGCCCCAAAAATTGATGTTTTATTTGCATGCAAAGTGAGCATGAATTTTATCAACTTCACCTGAGCACCTATATCACTTATGCAAACAATTATCCAAACACAAATCAACTTCCTTCAACCTGTGCGCCAAAATTGGAAGCTTTTAGCATTAATTTCACCTTCTTTTGAGCAAAAATCCTCTTCAAAATGGGCGCACTTTTCTTCTGGGCTGCACTTCTTTACCTGTGAATTAATTAATTCATCCTTATGGCAGCTCCTGCTTATATAATCCTTGTGATTCTATAATTAATTAATGCCTTTGCTATTACTGACAATTAATTAATTAATTAATGAGTTTCACTCTTCAAATGGGGCGCCTATTTTGTGCATGCTTATGGCTGCCATTAAATAAATTAAATTTATTTAATTTTAGACTTCTATTTCCAGTTAACTCAAGCCTCACAGTATGCTTTGACCTTAGCCACTGAAAATAGGAATTAATTTAATCATTTAATACTTTAAAAAGTATTATTTCTCTCCCAAAAGGGGCACACTTTTTGACATAAAGGGGCTGCCATTAAATAAATTAATTTATTTAATTTTAGAATAGTCTATTTTCATCCACCTTTTGTCCTTTAACCTTGTTGACTTTTCCACAAGCCTGGGCACCTATTTTGGGTGAATAATTAATTAAATTAATCAATTTAAAGGTTGTCATTACTTCTCCAAAGGGGGTGTACTTTTTGGCATAAAGAATTCTATTTTTAAGAAACACGTGACAATGGGATTATTTACCCTACAAGGCAGCCCTAAAAATCTCATGATTCACTTAACTCATTTGACTTTCATAATGGGATTGTTTACTCTGTAAGGCAGGCAATAAAATCCTATGATTCACTTAAGTGATTTTTCTTTTATTCCACAATGGGAATTTTTACCCTGCAAGGCAGGTAAGAAATTCCTTGCTGCTTCCTTGTTTAACTGGCCTTCTGGGAAAAAGTACCCTTAGGCAGGTACAAAATTCCCACCTGCCTGCTCCAATTTTCTTGATTCACTTCAATTCTTCTTTTTCCAAAAATGTGGCCAACCTAAAAGAGGCTTTTTGGTGCACGACTTCGCCTTTTCCCAGTGAACCAGACCTCCGATGGTGACTTCCTTCTAGCACAACGTGCGTATGTGATCTCCAGCTACTCTAAGCCAAGAATCAGGCCAAACCGGCAAAGAAATTGATCTAGAGAAATTTCACAGAAAACGAAACGAGAAAACACAAAAACACAAAACGTTGTCAAAAGTCACAAATAAAGCCCAAAACTTATTCCTGGTTAAAACCCTACTGGTATATGGGAATAACAATATGTACGATCACAACAAAGTTAAAACAGAGTGCTAATTGCCTAAAACGGGGCTCAAAATAATTAAATATAATTTCCCGCAGACAAATCCCGACGACAGAATATAACAATTTTGGGCATCTAGGTATTTGGTGAAAATGTCTAATATGGCTCTTTGGGAATATCTTAATGCAATACAAGAACTTTCTGGCAATAAAAACACAAAACAACCCATTATTTTAAAAGTACGAAATTTTTTCGGATAGGGTAGTCACAAATTTCAGGATGAAATCTAGGGACACCAGTATTCAGCTAGCTCACAGTTCATCTTATCATCCTCAAACTAATGGGCAAATGGAAGTGGTCAACAAATTCTTAGAGGAGTATCGACGTTGTTTTGTATCAGATAAGTAGGGAAGGTGAATTAAATGGCTACCACTTACAGAATGGTGGTATAACACATCTTTTCATACCTTTTATCAAATGACTCCATTTTTAGCATTATATGGTTACCATCCACCTTCTATCACTTCCTCCTTGAGGGTGCACACTAAGGTCAGAGATGTTGAGGAACACATTCAACATCAACAACATGTTTTGGCTAGTTTGAAGGAGAATTTAGCATTAGCACAAAACATGATGAACAATAAGCAGATCAACACCGTAGTGAAAGAAATTTTGAAATTGGTGACTAGGTTTTTGTACGTCTCCAACCTTACAAATAGATGTCCCTAAAGCAACACAAAAAGGAAAACAAACTTGCTCCTAAATATTATGGCCCTTATCAGGCTCTACAGAAAATTGGCAATGTTGCTTATAAACTAGAGTTGCCTCCATCTTCACACATACACCCAATATTCCATGTTTCATGCTTGAAGAAGGTTATTGGATAGAAATTTGAAGCCCAGACAGAGTTACCAGAACTTGATGAGGAAGGAAGAATCATTTTAGAGCTAGAGAAGATTCTACAAACACGTACTATGAGGCTGAGAACCTGAGACATTAAGGAATATCTGATCAAATGGAAGAATCTGAGCATAGAAGATGCAATCTAGGAGGATGAAAGTTTTCTACACAAACATCTAGGATCATTCAACATTGAGGACAATGTTGGTTTGAAGGGGAAGGGCATGTTACGCCCTTAACCTATTGCTTGTATTGGGATATGAATAGCCGACTTATGGCTTACCATATCATTTATATTTTTTCATGCTTAATAGGTCCACCTTGGTGATGGCCATAACATATGACTAGTATATATAGGGGATTGTAGGTAGTAGTTCATTATCATTTGAGCATTTGAGTCTTATTATATGGTTTGGAGGTTGCCCCCTCGAAGT
Organism: Taxus chinensis; assembly: GCA_019776745.2. Taxonomy (NCBI): domain Eukaryota; kingdom Viridiplantae; phylum Streptophyta; class Pinopsida; order Cupressales; family Taxaceae; genus Taxus; species Taxus chinensis. The sequence continues at coordinate 41,113,770 of CM034146.1, read as the reverse complement.
GGCGAAGCTATTCTAATTACATATTGAGATCATTATTCTAAAATATTGTGTTATTTGGTGTTTTATTATTGCTCATAATCTAAATTATACAAGTAATTTCATTACACCTTTTATCCATTTGGTGCAAAGTAATTAGATCATTGTTGCAGGAGGGTCTTGCTCCATCTTGAGAAAAGCACCTACATATCATGCAATCAGGGCTCAATCCATGTTTCCTAGCCCATTCTAAGGTTTGCTGCGGAATGCGAAGGAGGAGGTATTATTGTTAGTATTTTACTTGTTAGTAGTGCATTTTTCTTAGCTTACATTCTGGCACACCCGGTTAGTTTTGATTTGTTACCATTGATTTCCCAATTAGGGGTTTTATCCATTCTTTGTTTATTATTATTCGTTATTATCTCTTTTTTTGTGCCTTATGGTCTTTTTTGGTTAACCTTCACGTTGTGTGTAGTGTTTTAGTTGTGCAGTGTTTTGTGGTGCATCTTCAGGTTATAGTACCAATGAACCTACAATGCACGTCATGTCTTCGATCTCCTCGGCACTTAGTGTTTTGCATAAGGACATCCATCACCTGATCCAGATTCTTATGGATCATGTCAAAAATATTCAATCTTAATGTCGTCACAGAGGTTACATTTCAAATAGTTTCCCAGTTCTGGTTTTTGAGAGCACTTCTTTTTTCATACAGACTACGATCTCGTCATTTTGATTGGGTTAGTAGTATTTTTCAATACACATACTTTTTTTGCTTTACACCATTTTGGCTATTCAATAGTAATCTGCAACATCATACGAACAAGTCATTAGCTTATCATCTTATTGTCATGGGAAACCAATCCGAAAAATACATTTATTTATTTACTTTTATTGCTTTGTCGGGAATCGATCTTCTTTACTAATCAATTTTTAAATCTTAGTTTTAAATCACTATATATCTTGTTTTCCTCAAATTCATACTTTTCAATTTTTATTTCCAAATTTTTTATAAAAAAAAACAATATCTTTATTTCTTTCGATCTTCCTTTTCAACTATATCTAGATCTTAATTTTGAACCTGTCATATTTTATATTTAATTTTAATATCTCATTTTTCAGGTAACTATACATCATGTTTTCAAAAATATATATAGCTCTTATTTTATTTAAACATTTTGTTACTATTTTCTTTAAACATTAGCTCTTGCATATATACCTCTTAGTTTTATATATGTATGTATATGTATGTACGTATATTCATTTTCTAAACTAAACACTACACTAAAATATATATCCTACACTAAAACATAAAATCATCTAACTTGCACCTCCCCGACACCTATCCCACCTCACTTTCCTCTATTCACACCCGACTCCTGCAGACCCATCTTCTTCGGCCACACCCCTTCCACATCAACCTTTCGTTAACTCCATCCTTCCTCCCAACGTTGACTCCATCCTTCCTCCCAACACCAACTCCATCCTCAACACATCCATGTTGCCTTCATCCCCACTCCCTCCATGTCGACTCCCTCCCTAACCTTCACCCATTTCCACATCCCATTTCCTCTCTTCCCTCACTCTCCCATTCACACCTATTACCACAATGCTCCCATTCCACGTATCCCTTCGCCCCATCATATCCTTCCCCATTCCCCTCCACGTGGACTTGCTCCCCTTTTCCCATGGACACCCCTGAACAAGACTCCCCACAGCACCCACTACTCGCCCCGATCCCTGGTCCATCCTCCTTGCCACTCGGCCACGACATCTCCCTCCCATTTACCGTGTTGAGTTCATCACAAACACGCCATCTTGACCATCGTTTTGATCGGCCTATAAAATTAATGGGAAATGAATATTCACATTGCCAAACCTCTTATGTTTCCTTGTATAATACATCTACTATGTGATCCATTCTACACGCAATGGGTATTTGTGCACTGTTTCTTAGCAGCAGGTGTATAACTAACCCCAACTTGTGGTATTTTTCACTTGCATAATCACTTTAACCATTAACTTTAGCCAACAGATATCTAGTCCAAGCTCCACACCCATGCCCTTCAGTCCATTAAATCCATTAAGTCTCCGTCCTTTTTCTAATTTTCATTCAAATCGCATTTGTATTCCTCCCAGTCCACATTTTTCATCATATACGTCAACATTTTGGTTTTAACAGTTGTACACGATATTATTCACACCCACGGCATTTGACATTCCAACTTGAAATAATATGGAATTCACATTCGTGATTACCCTTGATAATCTCTAGTATTCATGATTACAGTCATGATTCACTCTTGTAACATTTATAATCCCTTTTATTATAGAGTATATTTATTATATGGACTCATGCTTCGGTCACTACCCACACTCTTATCACGTTTAATTAGACTTTCCTCCGTAGTGTCCACACTTCAGGTTATCGTCCGCTAGTATAAGTTCCAATTTCTTGCTTCTCAAGTCCTAATATTCCTTAAAGTCCTCTATTCACATCACCATCACCTCCCATATCTCTACCTTAATATTTTCCTTTCAAATTGTCTTTGTGCTCCTTCAAAGTCCACATTTTTGGTGTATAAGTCCACTTTCGAATTACCTTCCCTTGGTTAGCACACTGTGGTTGCTCTAAATTTTTTATTTTTTATTTTTATTTTAATGAATTCTAACTTGCTTACTCTTATTCTTATTTAGGTCGTGTGAATGCTTAGTTGGTTGTGTTTATATTACTTAGGTCCCAACAAATCGTTAATCTTGACTCGTTCATGTTAGCTATTTGCTTACTTTATTGTATTTAACTACAAAAATATTAGAAAATTTACAGACTACAATCTTCACATTTTATTTTATCAACTTACCTTTGTGATTTTTAACACTTCGTGATCAAAATTGATTATTTTTCGTGATCATTCTACTAACCCTGTGTACAGGTACAAACTACTCATCATTTTCTTACAGGACCTTTTTCGACAATACAGGACCTTTTCACACCTATCTATCCAAAATTATCGAGTTTGCATTCCCCGTCACCTTTTGCACACTAAAAGGGCCACCCGGGCTCCGCAAAACAAAACAAAAATTCCTTACATTCCAATTTTCCATGACCACACTTATGGTAACCATTTTTCGCTCTTCTTTCATCATTTTTCTTTTTTGTGAAGATAATCGTTATCATTATTTCGCAATCACGATTAATTGTAATAATTATTAAAATTTTACAAAACATTTATTCCAATTGTATCCGTGTATGCTCTTTTCATGCGCCTTCGAGTGATCTGGAAAATCAGAAGTTTCTTGTTCTAACATTGTAGGATCCTCTAGCTTTGTTTTCTAATTGTTATTTTACTTCGTCATATTAGTAATAATTTGATCAATTGTTAGCTATGTATGCTCTTTTTCTGCACTTCGAGCGATCTAGAAAATAAAAAACAACCACAATCAATTTCCTAACACTTTGTCTGCAGGATAACTACTAAGTTGTTTTTTGTAGGACCACGTCACTAGAATATCGTCAAAAAACACAAAAACAAACAAAAAATCTTGCAAAAGTACCACCATTCAAAAAAAACTGTTGAAACCAAAAAAAATTACGCTCGGGTACACTGTCATTTTTTCCACCAATAATTTATTTCAAGTTGGAAAGAACCTTGCGTATATTCACATCATTCTTGTTTTTACATGTAATAGAGGTGGATTTCATCACCACCAAAGCTACACCGGTGACATGGACTTGACTACCACACACCAACAGCATTCACATCTGCATTGCACTTTGAGACATAGTCTCATCACAGTGTTTGGTATTTATCTCGCCCCTGCTCTTCACTTACAGGTAATGTTGTCATGCGGAGCATGTGAGTCACACCTAAATAGTTGTAACAATGAAGTCTGGGCATCGTCCCTGTAAATCTTTGGGGAGTTATAAGGACACCATACACATTCATCCCCCCATCACCTTCCACCTTTTCACAAAACCTATTTTAGACGTGGTGATTCACTCCAAAGCAGGCAAGTAAGAATTGGTGAGTCTCCTCCAGTGCTCTAAGGGTTCCCCGTACCAATTATGTCCCCGTACAGAATTAGGTATATTAGGACTAGGGTATATCAGAGGATGCATATTTTTGGAGTGATAAGATCCTGCATCCATCATTCCACAACATACTTGTATGATTGCATGAAATAATGATCATTCCCAAAGAATCTACCTCTTGAGCCAAAACAATTTGATACACATGACTGCTTGCTGTTTGTCAACAAAATAGTTTAGCATTATTTTTATCATAAAACTTGGTTGATATCAATGTGTTCATTGTAAAAGTTCAAATCCTAGTCGTGTTCCACAAAACCATTTCTTGACCAATTCAATACCAAGCAAAACGTTGAAGCAATCCAACAATGAAGACCAAAACATCACACCAATTTCATTAGCTTGCTTCAGCCAATCCTCCATAGCGTGTTTTCAAGCTATATCAAACTGACATTGGGTGAATTGTGTAAGTTCACTCATTATTTCATCAACTATCGAGTTTATCAAAATTGCATCTAACACAAATCCCTTCAAAGCTCGTTTTGAGTTCACAACTGTGTTGAGTCACTTGTTTGAGTTACTCTTCCTATCAACAATCTAGAGCTTGTTTAAGCCAAACCAATCAACATATTCATCATAGCTTGATTTAGTTATATCCTACTTGTATCGAGTACCTTGTTTGAGTGTACTCCTTACATTGTCGCATGTTAAGCTTGTTTAAGCTGAATCTAAACCATTTTCATTATAACTTGTTTGAGTTATTGCATATTTATCCCGAGTAGCTTATTTAAGCTTACTCCTTATAGCCTTGTTAAAACTCGATTGAGCCAAAACAAAGATCACAATCAATAGGTTGAGTTCTTCATCGCACCTTTCTTAATTCTCCCTCTCTTTCAAACATGATGAATTCACAAAAAACATCACGCAATGAGCTATTAGAACAAATTAATAAGATGACAACACAACTCTCTCATATGGCTACCCAAATTAGTGAACGATCACCCAAAAAGCCAATCATACAACCTAATGAAGACATCACTTCACGTAAAGTCCAATGTCAGTTTACCCCCCTTGGAGAAAGTCTCTCTAGTGTTTTTCATCAACTAAAAGAGGCTAAACTAATAAGATATCCAATTACAAAACCCTTTGTCGAAGGGGAATCTAAGCCATGTTGGTACAAACCTAACACATACTGTGACTTTCATCGCATTGATGGTCATCACACAGATAAATGTGTGTGATTTAAGAATTACATCCAAGACTTAATTGACGATGACGTCATCTCTGTAGAACTTGATGACAACGCTCTTACAACCAACAACACATCCAATACCACAACTTTTAATGAAGAGCTGACTACTATCGAAACTCCTATACATACTGAAATTCCACGAGATCACGATGACAAAATTCAAGACTCTCTAATTCCAAACCAATCCATATCTTCTTCAATTTTTCTTCCATTAGTTCAAACATACATTGAACTTGTTTTGGACAACAACATTCTTCCAACATCTACTGAGCACTTGAACTTATTTCAAGACTCTCTTTCAACCCAAACATACATTGAACCTATTTTGGGTGACAACATTCTTCCAACATCTACTGAGCACTTGAACTTATTTCAAGACTCTCTTTCAACCCAAACATACATTGAACCTGTTTTGGGCAACAACATTCTTCCAATGTCTACTTGAGCACTTTGAACTTATTTCAAGACTCTCTTTCAACCCAAACATACATTGAACCTGTTTTGGGAAACAACATTCTTCCAACATCTACTGAACACTTGAACTTATTTCAATATTCTCTTTTAACTCAAACATACATTGAACCTATTTTGGGTGAGAACATTCTTCCAACATCTACTAAGCACTTGAACCTCTAACGAGATCTTGACCTCTAAGCTTGAAATTAAGACTCCCTTTCAACCATTGAACTTGATATTACTCTACTAAGACACTACAGAAGAGGTTCCATCAACAAGTACCATTAAGCTTGATTCTATTATTTCATTATCGGATCTTATACCTAACATCTCTAGCCTTGTTGTTTGAAACACAACCCACATATATTGAGTTTTCGACACTTGCGACAATGCAACCTACAATCATGTGGGCCATGTATGCTTTCAACGCGATCGATCTTGACTCCCTTTCAGATATTACATCTTCCATCACTAATGATTCTCACTCTGTCAATACTTCTACGTGCATACATTCTACACTTGAAAAATGCAACCTGTACGTATACCCAAGAATATCATTATGCAACCTTTTCCATACATTTAATATGTGAATCTATCCTTTCCAAATCAATATAATTAATGGACAAACAGAAGCAACAAACCAAATAATACAAACCATCATGGAAAATATTGTCAACACACATGGAAGATATTGGCATAACCAAATCTATCCCACTCTTTGAGCTTACCACACATCTTATCACACACCTACTCGGAGCCACTCCCTTCTTCTGTGTTTATGGTTGGGAAGCTATTTTACATGTCAAGGTTGAATTTCCATCCTTCAGAATATCCCTCAAAAATGTAATCAATAAAGATTATTATCGACACTCACGCACCTTAATGAACTTGAGCTTCTTGATGAAAAATGACTTAATGCCCTAGATCATCTTCAAGTCTATCAAAACTCAGCTACAGCATAGCTATCATAAAAAATTCAAACCTAGAAAATTTAACGTCAATGATCTCATTCTCAAAGAAAATTGAAAAGAACACACCCAAAGAACGAGACAAATAAGACAAATTTGAGCCCAACGAAATCATAGATAATTTTGGATTTGGAGCTTATAAATTGGCCATTGACACAGACCAAGTCCTTTACAAACCCACGAATGCAGTCCATTTAAAGAAATTATATTCTTGAAAGCACTCTCTATTCTGGGTGACAACCACTTGTACATTGTTCCTTTTGTCTTACTAATCTCTGAATAATTTAAAATCATTCATTTCATTGGCAGATATTCTCATTATCACAATCATATCTTCATACTTTATCATCATGAGACAGGTGCTAATATAGATCATATTAAGTTTTATGAGCATCATACTTCTTATAATATCTCCCATTTTCAGTCGCTTTTCACCTATGGTCATACCTAGAAGCTTACTGATGGTAATATATTCCCTTCAAAGACATTCTCTCTTTCATAACAAAGCTCTAAAATTATTTTACCCAGTTCGTTTGATCGTCCATCTCAATATTCAGTGTTGAACCCTCACATCCTACTAGTCGTGTGGGGATGAGATTGGGGGCAGACGTTCCTTCCCAAATACAAAGCACTATTGTAAAATTCCATCAATTCAATAAATTATGAATAATTCATTGTCACATCTTTCGTCCTTCATAGTCTTTGGTGTTGAGCCCACACTTCTTACTGGTAGTGTGAGACTGGGAATGGAGGAAGGTTCCCTTACTCATCTACATCTTGTCTTTAGTGATAAACCCTTGCCTCTTAACGTGGCATGGGACAAAGCATAGAGGGATCATTCTCATAAAAGCATAAAAATATTACAACAAAAAATTTCAAAAACATTCAAAAAAGAAAATAAAAAACAAGACAAAAGGGAATTTCGCTCACCTATGTTTTACCTTCGGTGATGAGCCCTTGCTTCTCACTAGTAGCATGGGGCAAGGCATAGGGATTCATTTCAAAAATATAAAATCGTATAAATCTGACAGTGCTTAAAATTATAGAATCCCCAAAGAAGTAATTTCGATGCCTTAGTGAAGAGAGAACTATCTCTTCACCTCATATCTTACCAATCAGATGAGCCATGTAAATGTCTAGGTCTAGCATGTGACTCATAGAGTGAAATCCATTTTTGAAATCTGGTTCAGTTATGTTAAGAATAATTGAGTCACAATGTCCCAAAGGGATTATTCGTTAACATTTGTCTCTATGTTCATTGTCTACCTCTTGTTTCCTTCTTGATTCTCGGTGATGAGCCCTCGCATCTTACTAGTTATGTGGAGTTAAGAATGGAGTCTTAACTTCTTTTCATCATATCATCACCAACATATCCTGCCAATGGAATGAGAATTTGTGTTATTCCGAGCATGAGTTACCATGAGGAACACGGTAAATACAGACAATATCTTGGTTAATCACCTCTCAAAATAAGTCTGCAGTCTGGTCCATAAATTGCTAACAACAGTGTAAAAATCGTCAAAAATCTAAAAACATTTGAAAATCGTCAAAAATCCAAAAACATTTGAAAATCTCAAAAATCCAAAAACATTAGAAAATATCCAAAACATCCACAAAATCGCAAAAAAAACATTCAAAAATTTAAAATTAAAATTATATATTTATATTAAACAAAACCTAAAAATATTGTAAACTCCACACAATCATGAAAACTCTTAAATAATCAATACAATTCATCCTTTGAACTATTATCTCCAACGAATGATCCAATCACCTTATGGCTACCAAATTCAAACAACTTCTCCTCACGTGAGTCCTCACTTTGGTGTAAATTTAGCTCTCATTGTTACTTTGTTTAAGGATAATGATCCAATCCTTTTATATGTCTTTATACCCCTTCTTGGGGGCACATCTAAGTTAATCCTCATTTTGGAACACGTTAGGGATATGTTTATTGGTTCTTGTGTTGAATTATTAGTTACAAATTATTAATTGTTATCTTGTATCTTGATATATTACAGGGGGCATCTTTATTATATGTATCCTGGTGTTCTCTCTAATATATTTATGTTATCTGATTACATATCATAATGGGACATCATAATTTCTGGATGGCCTCTTTCAATGCTCTCTTCCTCTTGTATATCGTATTGGGGCATTAGACTTTTTTGTATGGCACCATGTCTATGCTATCACACATATTACAGTCTAGTGATCATGATATTTCAAATCACGATGCATCCTGTTATGTTCTATATTAAAATTAAGATGTCTTTTCATCACATGAGTATCTTCTTGCATGATAAACATCTTACTTTACAACCCCTCCATTCACCCATACTAATACATTCTGTAGTTTGGGAATTCTACTTGATTACTGTTGCAGTTTGTGAATCCTACTAGGAAGATATTTCTCAAGTAGCATTCACTATCAAGAAGATCCTCCTCCCCCACCATGATCACCATGTATTTGATTCATTCATCCTCGCTCCTCATTTTTACTCCTCCACCAATTATCCCCATATTACCCTTCTCACCATTCCTATCCCCTCTCACCCATTTGTATTCTTTCCTTTCACTCTTCTGCTTCCCACTTGACAATCTTACTTAATAACCCTTCTATATGGGATCCTCGGTGGAGGTTTACCCTCTCCCTAAGATCTTCCCATTGTAGAAGCTTCTCCACCACCTCCCCTCTAATCAAACAACAATCACCACCACACACATCTTCTCATTCCACCTCTTCTGCTTCTCATTCTTGCATCATTACTCTCACCACGCGAGCATCCCACTGAAGGATTCCCCTTACACTCTCTGCCCTCCACTACATATATTCCTTCATCCATTAATATTACACTCCTTTGTTTCCTTTCTTCCTTGTTATCACCTCCTCTCATCTCCTCTTTCACTCGGGAATACATTACTCACTCTTTTCTCATCCTTCCCTAAATTTGTCTTCTGCCTAGTTATCCTACTTACACACTCTCGTAGTATGGAAAATTCACTTGAGGGTTCCCCTTCAGTCCATTTTGTCATACCCTATTCCCACCAACTCTATCATCATTCTTCTTATTATTCAACTTGGCAATCTTGCTTAACCATCCTTACCACATGGCAATCTTACTTAAGAGTCCCTCTTAAGGTTGATTTTCCCTATGGCCTTCCCCCCTCCCATCATATTTCCCCCATCTTATTTCTCCCACCTCTCGTCGTGATCATCTTCTTCAACCAACCATTCCACCCCTATACCCAATACAATTTTATCTGTCTCCTTGCATATCATTCATGTCAATTTTGTGATCTTACTTATCCATTACGGCGGCATGTCGATCTTACTTAAGAGTCTTTCTTAAGGATGACCTGTTATCTTGCACTCGCCTCTCACCATCCATATTTTCTCTTCATTCCCCATCACTACATCTTCTTACCATCACTATCACCATCCTCTACTTGGCAATCTTACTTAACCACTCGCACGGCATGGTGATCTCACTTAAGAGTACCTCTTAAGGATGATCTGTCTTCTTGCCTTTCCCCATCACTACACATCCTTCACCCTTCACTTTTTCTCGGCATTCCCCATTATCACATCCTCTCACCTCCTCTTTCATTCTCGCAAACACCACTTCTCACTTGCCCACTTGTCATCTCCAGTTTCTCGTGCTTAGCAGTCTTACTTAACCACTTTCGTCGCATGATAGTCTTACGTCAAGGTCCTCCCTATGCTAAACTCGTCATTCTGAATTTCTCACTTACCTCATTATTCATTCACTTTTTTGATCGCTTCTTCCACCTGGTTTCTCCTACTAACCACATTTTCCTCCTACCATTATCCTTTCTCCACCTATCATCTCATAAAATACATCTAATATCTTATGCCTATAATCACGTTATTTTCCCCCATTTTTCCCTTCTTGATCCATCATCTTTCATATTGTTTCTTCCCATTCTTTTCTTGTCTTGTTTCTTCATCCTCACCTTGTTCGTCCTCATCCTTTGCATCCTCTCCTCACTTTCACCTAGTCACAACTCATCCCTCACATTCTCTTTACTCTTTTCACTTCATCTTCTCAAATTATCCCACATATCTACCCCACACTTACTCATCATTGTTGTTAACATTCCTCTAACATTCTTTCATCATTATCTTCAATTCCCGTGCTAATAATTGTTAGTGGAATTTCCCTAAAAATCATCAATCCTCATTCCACACGACCTCGTTCACTCCCTTGGACCTTCTAAATTTTCCCTTCATTCATTCCTTCCTCTAGGCCCACCACTCATTGTTAGTGGGCTTTCCCTAATGTCCCTTCGTTGACGTTACCCTTTCCAATCCTTATTACCTTTCTCACTTTCTTAATTTTTTCTCTCTTCCTTCCCCACCACTTATTGTTAGTGGACTTTCCCTAACGTCCCCTCATTGGCATTGCCTCTTCCATCCTCCATTCTATTTTCTCTCCTATTCTTTTCCCCCACTCCCACCCTTTCTTGTCGCTTCTTCCCCACCTCTCCATCTTCCCTTCACCCTCTTTAATATCTTTATTGTCTTCATCATACATCCTTTGTCTATTTTCTCATAATCCTAGTATCCTCATTTCATGCATCTCTATATCTTTTCCAATATGTGTCATTCCTCCCCTCTTTCTTCTCTTTACATTCCTCATACTATTCACCCTACACTTATTATCCCCATTTTGTATTACCTTCCTTCTACATCATTTTCTTTGTTATCCTCTTCTCTCTCTCACCCCTCGTCTTATTTCACTTCCTCTGTATCATCTTCTTCCCTTTTTTACGTCACTTTTCCTCCTTACTTCCCCATTGATAACTTGGATCTTCAGTGGTGTCCCATCTTTTTTATCATCCCACCCTCCATGTGCATCTCCATACGGTCTATTCCATATTATTTGCCTTGTTATTTCTCACACACACCTGGTTCCTTCAATCTTATCCCTGTATTCACTCTATCATCCTTTCCTCTCCCATAATTTTCACGTTTCTTCTTACCACCCCTCCTTTTCTCTAGCACCCCTTCCTTTTCATTCATTTTGTACCTGTTTCTCTTCTTTTCTCTAATATTTTTCACACTTTCTTCGCCCCTCATAGTTTCTTTTTTTTCTCCGTTCTACTTCTTCTTTCGTCCTCTTTCCATTTTTTTGTCAATTTTGCCCCCTACTCCCACCTCGTCTTCTCCTTCTTATTTATCTTTCCATGTTTCTTTATTTTCTCATCTCTATCATTTATTTCACTTTCATGCATCCTTCGTTATTATCTCTTTTGTTTCCTTCATTTGACACATCTCTCTATTTCATACCTAAAGTTGCCAAAATGACTTATAAGTTGATTATTGAGGAATCAATGACAAATTTTTGCTGAGTTATCAGTTTCAGCAGAAGGAAAACACAAGGGAGAGCTTGCGGCTTTTGATATAACAATGACCAAAGTGCCAATAGGTCAAGCTACCACGGAAGGATTAAAGCAGGATACACAAACACCAATGAACGCTTTATTCCTTAAGCTTGACAAAGAGAAGGCTGAGAAATCCAAGCTTCAAAAGTAGGTGTCCCAATTATGTGAAATCATTTATAAGGTTTCCAAAACTTCCTCTCAACCTATTCTAGCACATGAGAAGGTGAGTAATCATCTGATGCAAGAGGTAGAAGATGTAGGCTCAGTGGAAAGGGCAAATCATTCACCAAGCTTCAAGACATTTTGAAAGAATACCAGCTGAATTGGAAAATATGCACAGGGCAATATCTCAGTTAAAATAATTGATGATATAGATAGAGCATGAGAACATAGTTGTTGAAAGTCATTTGGATATTTTAGCTAAGATACACTCATTGTCAGAGGATGTGCTAATGCAAAAGCAAATTGTACCTAGTGGATTGATGGAAAAGGGGAAGCAGTTAGAAATTTTAGTTTCCTTCCGCGTAGAGATCCTCAAGCTCATGTTGAAAAGGATGCAGTTGCTAGAGAGTAAAATGGGAGAAGTTCCGGAGAGCATCCCAGATGAATTACCTATTTCCCATGAGGAATTTATTTTGGTTATGTAGAAAGAAGTTAATGAAGCCACCATTTCTTTCACGATGGATTCAATTGGCAGACTCATGAAGCTTCAGGCAGATGTTGAGGGATGCGGGCCTGGTTTAGAGAAGATGAAGGCTAAAACTGTTGCTTTGTCTAGAGGATTGCTGCAATTCAAAATCGAGAGAGATGTTATTGTTAAAGCAGATGGGAAGGTGTTGAATTACATGTTTGACAAGTATATTCAATATCATAACAAAAAGAAAGTTTAAGTGTTACAGCTGGCAGATCTTCTTTCTTCTCTTATTTCTTATGTTCTCGGATGAAAATGTAAAATTAAAGTTATTGGTTTAAAAACCATTGCTTTAAGTTATTTGGAAGGATTCTTTAAGATAGGTGACAGATGTGCACAAGTTTGGATTAAAATCCTGATGCATGTCATTAAGAGAGGAATTCTAGGAAGATGATTGTCAGATGTTCGCTTTACTACTTCTTTATGTTCTAGTTTAGTTGCAGTTCCCATTTGTAATTTCCCCTCTACACACTATAAGTAGAGGAAGAACCTACGAGTTAAAAGGGAGGAATTTGTAATAAACATTCTTGTGTTCCAGACTTTGAGTTGAAACCCTTGATAGATTTCTGAAAGCAGAGGAATAGAGAAAAGATTTTCAGAGAACTTTGTGTCAATGGTGCATTCATCTCTTATTTATTTCTAGATCTATTCATAAACTTTGTGTTATTTTAGATCTAGATCTGAAACTTTCCTTTGCTTTGAATTCTATATTTCATGGTCTATTTGTTTTAATATATGTGCATGTGATCAACTTTATAAATTATTGATTGAGTTGCACATCTTCTCTCTTTTCTTCCCGTTTCCTATTATTTTCCTCTTCTGCGGATATTTATTTTCTCTTACGATTGCTTACTTGCTGCAAAATTGTCTAGCTATAGTTCATGAGCTACATAGTTAAAGTAATACCAAAAGATAGATACTAGAAAATATAATTGACAAAATCTTACACGAGAGCCTCACCAGTAAATGAGGGAGATTTATCTCATGACTACTTAGGTTTTCAGTTGTGCAGAAAATCTAGCCAAGATTTAGTAATAAGAATATAATCAAAATATATATATACAAATATTTTGGAGGTTTTTTTCCATCATATTGATGTACTTAAATACCTCCCTTATTTTTTTAAATTTGTATTCTATTTTTTTATAAATAGTCATTTTATTAAATTGGCAAATATCACTTTTTTCTAAAAAAACACTTTTGGGTCCTATCCCCTATCGTATATTTGATTTCAACCTTCCATTTGTTAGATGGTTCATGATTCCTTCTATAAACATATGATTTATTCTCCTTTGTGAGAGCTTTAGACCAAATCTGCTCAATAAAACTCACAATTGATTTATTCATACGAGATATTACATCTTTATAGGAATTCCATTCTTACAATCACTGAGGTTTTATCTCCACCAATATTTCAACCATATCCCTAAGAATATTCAATATAACAAATAGTTTATATGTGTAATCTTGTTGTTACACACAACAATATGACTCTCAAGTATTCTAACAACTAACTATAATACACACATGATTTATTATTATAAATCACTTACAAACTATAATGGAGCACTAACATATATTCTTAGCATTCCCCCCTTAGTGAAAATGTGGTAGAAAAACAATCATACTTCCTTCTATAGTTTATCGCCTTTGTGCGCTCATGATCTGGATGGTTTTTTAGGGCAACCAACAACCTTCAAGGATGGTTTTACTAGACAATGAATAACCAATAAGGATGGTTTTTCAAGAAAAAACAACCTCAACAAGGATGCTTTTCCAAGGAAAACCAACAACCTACACATACAGGTGGTTCTACAGGACAACCAACAACCCAAATATCTTGATGTGTGCTTTCATTTGTCCACTATATTTTTCCTTCAAGGAATTATTTAGGAAATACTGCTCATTGTTTACAAATTTGAATAGGAAAGTTCTTTCAAACATATCACAAAAATCAACTGGAAACTGGGAACAAAAACATATTGCAAAACATGTACTCTGAAAATGAAACACACTGTAACACACAACTGAAACAAACTATCACAACTATTATGTGGCTCTGTCATTGGCAACTGTCGAGAGGTCGTTGATCGACCTCTAACCTCTTGTGCCTTCGTCCTCTAATGTAATGTTGCTAACTCAACGGAATGTGATCATGTTGCTCAATGATTTCCACATTTTTTATTATTCCCCCGCGATGTGAAATAGTTTATTTTCTAGACGTCGAGTAACACCGAAAATGCGTCTATAAGGATTTTTTTTCCAAACTTTATAACTTTGACACACAACGACTCTATTTGAACAATACAAATGACGAGATGATGACTATGACGCTTATAATACAACATTGCCACAAAGTGTTGGTTTTTACTGAAAATACATTTTACAAACGACTATTGACTTTTAACTACACTTTTTAACAATACCGATATAAAAAATCAACTAGAAATCTATATATACATGACAAGATAACCACTTGACTCAAAATGACTATGGATTACACAATGATAATATATAATTCAATTTTCAATATAGTCAAAGGCTATTGATTAAAAATTATATGATTTATGACAGCGTTGCCTATAATTTGCATCGATGCCTCATCAATGACCTATGCACTCATTCATGGCCATTGGATGCTACGTGGCAGAAGCGCTGGTAATTAGAAGGTGACAAGGTGACAGGATTTGAACCCGAGACCTACTCCTTTCCAGCGCACGCCCCAACCTATCCAACTACATCTACTCATGTGTAAGCTAATTGCTTCAAACGATTGGACAGGTGATGGCGGGTCCCACGCATACATGGACATGCATGTCATTTATGGTGCATTTATGATATTTTTTATGGGCATGCATCATGGATCTTAGGTGAAGAGCTTTCGCCTAAGTAAATGACTACCTTGAGAGTAAATGACTACCTTGAGACTACGTGCTTGAGGATATTATATCCAAAGTTTTTTTTTGTAAGTGGCGAGACAAACTAATACAAAATAGGTGGTGAGCTTGGGCCAGAAGTAAACCAAGAGAAATAACTCATTGAAGGTATTTCATACATTTGTTGCATTCAGGAACAATCATTCCCAATTGCAAAGGGGGATTAAGGCCTAGGCAAACTAGGCAACTACCTAGGGCGCTAACATTTAGGGGGCGCTAATTTATTTTATTTATCTATGGTTTTTATGAAGAATAGATTAATTTATTAGTTTCATATATGCTAGCAGCAGTTAGTGTCCAACCTTAAATATCAATTCAATTCACTTCATTCAAAATAAAATTAAAAATACATAATTGTATTAAGAATATGATATTTTGTCCAACCTTAAATATCAATTCAATTCACTTCATTCAAAATAAAATTAAAACTACATAATTGTATTAAGAATATGATATTTAAGAGGCTTCAAATATTTATGCAAGTGCACTTTGTTGCGGGATTCTTAAACTTAATTCATACTCATGTATTTTTCATACTTTATATTGTTTTAAAGTCTTGGAAGTTTTTTGGAGGAGAAATCAAGAAAGGTGAATATGTAAATAATATGGTTAAAAATAGTTGGGAAATATATGAGAAAAGGATTATAATAGACTATATGTTATAGAATTAACTAGGGATTTTAAAGTGTAGTAGCTAAAAAAAAAAAAATATTAGAAAGTTTTTCTGATTGGTAGAGGCATAACATATCAAATAATATGACATTTAGTCATGGTTAATTATTTTATCTATTATAAATTTTATTTATTTATAGAAAGGCATTAGCTCTAATATTACCTAGTGTGCCCATAACTCTTAATTCAACCCTGTCAGGTTGACCTTCGGACTTATTCAATTTTCAGAAGACCAGATCGCAGATATAAATGCACAGCCTGGTTCTGTGTTTTTATAGAGTCATATCCATATGTGCATAGAAATAAGAGAATTCTAAGAAAGTTTTCAGTACAAATACGTGTTGGAAGGTTAGGCTATCCATCCACGCAGTAGATTATACGCAACTTGAAAACTTTCATGCGGGTGTTGCTCCAATTTCCAATCTCCTCATCCGCCATTATGAGAAATCTCACAACAGAAATTGCGGATCTCCGATTGAAATGTTAGAGATGAGTCAGTTTTGAAAGAAATCTACTACAGTGATCGATGGCATCAATTACCCAGTTGGACGTTTGGAATACAAGATCAGATCGCTCTGTAGTTTTATTCCCATTAAACTTGCAATAAACTCCTTTTATCTTCTTCCTTGAGAATGTCTTCACTTGAAGAGGACAGGAACATCTTTCTCTATTTCTAATTCCAATGCGATGCACCAATACCACAAGGTGTCTTCTCAGAAGTTAATTCAAACACACGTGCCTTCATAAAAATAATCTAAACAAGAATTTCACCGCTATCATATTACTCCTAAATACACGTAAGTATAAAACAACATTAATACGGGCAGGTATATAAATTTGGTGTCCTTCGATAGGCATCAACCTTCCATAATTGTGCAGGAACACATCACCGTGATACCAAATGAGAGCTTTAGACCAAATCTTCATAATAAAACTTCCTATTGAATTGATTTATTAATACTGCCCATGGTAGTGTAACTATAGGTTTCACAATTGCATAACCAGTTATTATTATTCACACTTTTCAACCAATCAAGGATTGTTATTACTTTCATTAACAAAAATACAATTTTGACATTAATAAATATTACCAAACCTGCACAATTTTTAACAAACTAATTACAAAATTTCATTTATCTGCAATTTGATTGGCTTCCAAATTGAGATGTTATTACAGGCTTCAGCAATTTCGAGAAAATGATGATGTCATGATATTTAATACAATTTATTTAAAGACTTCTGGCAGAGCTTTACACAGATCAATGACGACATAGCGTACGACATTTCAAAAACTGGAAAAATTGGTAGGGCGTGATGGCGAGCATAAGTTTTATGCCTTGAATATTGAGGCAAACATGTTTTTGCCCTTTCCTTATCTGAAAGACGACCCAGTGGAAGGGTCGGCCATGGCAATCGTGGACAGAAAGTTGTATGTCATAGGCAGCATACTGCGCGACGGCGTGCTTTCCAACTGTGCTTATGTGTGCGACCTGGTGAATTTACGGGCATGGATGCCTATTGCTTCCATGACATCACCCAGGCAAAATGTCGTTGCCATTGTCATGGTTAATGACTGGTTGCTCGTCTTTGGAGGTTGCCAGGAAAGCAGTATTACACCACTGGTCGAGCTTTTCGATCCAGATCAGCAACACTGGAGTTCCCTGCTGGTGGATGGTAGTCACCAGGTGAGGGGGCTTGACCCGCCATTCCAGTTTGTTGTAGGGAAGGGCTTCCCGTACGTGCGCAATGCAAGGAGGGGAATTCTTTTCGATTACACAAATCTGGCCTGGACCATCAATTCCAGCGAAGTTGTTGAAGGCACCCACGTCCATCAAGGGATATTCCAGCACTGGTATATGGACTGCAATGCGGCAGCTGTCAGGCCTGACTTGGAGCTCTTGATCACTTGTTATGTTGAGACGAGGAGTAGGGGAATATATCAAGATCAAGACCAAGATCAAGATCAAGAAGAGGCAATGTACAGCGTGAGGGCATATGATCCACGAACACGCTCCTGGCTCACTATTGGCGGGCTTCCTCAGATTATACAGGAGAAGGCACAGAGGTGCCAGTTTATATCATTAGACCACAGAGGAATGCAGGGCATAGGGCTTATGTTGGACGAAGATCTCACAATCTTAACATTTGATTTAATGAATGGCACACCAAACGCAGATGAAGAAATCACTGAGTTAGTGGTCCGCACATACTCATAGTGTCGCCCTCGTCCTTGCATAAAAAAGAAATGGCTCCTTTGAACATAAGTACCTATGACCACCTAATCTCTCTCTCTCTCTCTCTCTCTCTCTCTCTCTCTCTCTCTCTCTCTCTCTCTCTCTCTCATCTCAGGGCCTTCCAGTACTCATTGAATATGGTTGTGTGTGTGTTTTTGTGTAAATGCAGACCTCATTGCTGTCCTCCTCCTCCACCCACCATGGGCATCTACTACGGGTTCATGGGGCCCAAACTCTAGCGAATGCTAATATAGCCAAATTCTGCTTCGTTAATCATTGATCATCTTTACCGTGTATAAGCAACTCCTCTTTCTACTCTGGACTGTAATTTGGATGGAATATTTGATGTTGCTCTGTGTTTTCCAGATTTACCTTGCAATGATGGTACTACTATTATTCACTGTAATGCGGCGATCCTTTTCTCAAAGTTTATCCTCCTCTTGCAATTCAATATACGCAAGTTTCTAAGTCTTGGATTGAATTTATCATATTTTACGTGATGCTAAATCGAAGTCTATGTTTCAGTGGTTTAAAAAATACACCAGGCTATTGTCAAATTTTTGCACATTCTCATTTTCATTCCTGTCTTAAATCTAATGCACAGGGAATGGCAGTCCACAAAAACTGTGGAGATCAAAGTGAAAAGACTAGCTATATGGGATGAACATTCGATGTTCAACGCATAATCGAAATTTCATTCTCAGCGACAATTCTACTATGATTTCACACTTTCAATTTCTTTTCGTTTCAGAGGGTCAAAAAACTGTAATTCTTTGTTAATAAATACAATAACGATTGTTGTTAATTTAATTCAAAAACTATGATATTCCTTGCCAATCAATTGACCGCCTAAGTGGACCAGGAGCTCCTCTTTTCATTTAGATCATTTAAACCAAGAGTTCCACGTAAGTATTGTGGCAGTACTAAGTAGCACTGCTGCTCTAAACTAATAAACACTTTTGAAATCCATAATAAATATTACTAAACTTTTACATTTCTTAACAAAATAATTACAAAATGTCATTTATCTACAATTTGATTGGCCTACACATTAAGATGTTATTGTGGCCTTCAGTAGTAGTTGCAATGGATGGCTATGATTACGATACTTTAAGACTATATGGCCTGGATTCCTATTTTTTAGTTCTTGCGTGGAGATTCAATAAGCCAACATTCATGGTCACAACCTAGAAGCCTTTAGTCAATTATGGGTTTTTTCTTAAAAATAATACGCGTCACAAATAACATGGACGTCAACAACAATGGCCTCACTAAATGCATGGCGCTGCTAGCATCATATCCCCCGATGCATTTGATAACGAGGAGGTCTGTAACAACAAAAAAAATCTGTTTGAGCTCTTCTGCACCATTGACAGGGACAAGAATGCATACACAGGCATCATCATGAAGCATTGATCAGTTGACCTTTGCTGCCACTATGGCAGTACTTAGCAGCATTGTTGCTCTTGTTCATACTAGATATTACATCTTTATAGGAATGTAATTCCTATAATCATGGAGGTTATATCTCCACCAATACCTAAACCATATCCCTAAGAATAATCAATCTAACAAATAGTTTATATGTGTAATATTGTTGTTACACATGACAATATGACTCTCAAGTATTGTAACAACTATACGTGATTTATTATTATAAATCACTTACAAACTATAATGGAGAACTAACATATATTCCTAACACTTTGTTCCTTCATAACTTATTTTACTAATGTAAGTTTCCTTAATTGAATTAGTTACACACACCCCTGCATATAAAAATATTCTTTGTGGGGTATTGCAAAAAATAATGTTTCTCGTTAATGTTGGGTTCTCATATGTAGAATCTATTTTAAATACTCTACGCTTCACTAAAGAGGGAATATCATTTGGAGAAGAAGATATCCCCCCAATATATCATAGATAATGATCTTCCCTTTTATATTCAAGTGGTTGTATGTAACCACTTGGTTAAGCACGTGGTCAGTGATAATGGCTCATGACTCAATATTTGCAACATCTTTTCTTAATAGGTTGAGTATATCGATAGATGATATCACCCCATCCAATATGAGTATCTATAGTTTTGATAATGTCCCTCATAGGGTGTTTAAGCAAATCACATTCCCAATTTCATAGAGGAATAAAGTCCTTGCTATTGTATGTCAAGTTATGTCTAATGTATCATCAATTGCAAGATCCTTATGGGGCACCCTTGGATACATGTCATGTTATTTGTTCCATCCACTCTACATGTTTGTCTTAAATGCAAGGAATTGTATTTAGCTACCTTGTCAATCTTGCACCCTTCAAGTATTGTGCCACAATGTCTAACACAGACACTTATATTGCTTCCATAACCATAATCCATTATTCCCATTCAAATATCCATACCAAAGTCTATGTGTTCTTCCTACCCTAACTATGGGATTGGCTATAAGTATTTGCAAAAAAGGAAATTCATTGTATAAGAACTTGTTAGACATGCACAAGGTATTTGTGATCCGTATATGTTATTTTCCAATACTACGCGACAAGGTATTGGGGAGAAATATACCAATAAACTTATACAACACAAGAAATATTACCTTAATATTTAAGGTAAAATTAAATAAGAATAATGTCATACACACAATATTTCACTTAGGAAAACCTTTCAAGAAAAGAATCCAACACCTTCTTCTTTATTACATGAACTCAACCATTTACATTACAAAAATGTACTTAAATTTTTTTGTTTTCCCTAATCAAAATGTCTTAATATGTAGGCACATCAATAAGAAATTGTCCAAGTAGTGTTACAACACAATGGGAACAAAAATCCATGGGATGTATAAAACAAGTGCTTAAACCACCCATACATATTCCTAAAAAACATTCAGAGTGTAAATCATGAAAAGTATACAACACATTTAAAGACATCATACTTATTTGATAATATATAGCTTATGTTTACATATCTAATTATTTTTTTATATACATGTGATTATGTATGTGCTTTCACAGAAAAAAAAAATAGATCTTGTTTTATTTTATACATGTTACACGTGGTGACCGCAATTGTTTCTTATGAGATGAGTGATAATATGGGACATACAACCAAATTTTCTATATCTTGGGACAAAAATATGATATTGATTATTATTAGTAATAATTCTTCAAGTTATTGAGGATCTGTGGGACAATAGGTAGCAATACTTTGAATCTCTTCATTTATAGTGATTTTTCTTCTACTTTACTTTTATCTTGTGATGGGGTTGACTATCAGACCCTTTATTCAATTTTGTTTTCGTATATAGCCAAGAAGTGGATGCTTTGACATCAAAATTTGACCATACAGTAGGGTCATTCTAGACTATAAATAGGGAAAATTAACAGTCTAAAGAAGATAAATGAATAAACAAACAAATTTACCTTCTCTGTAGATTTCTTGCAAACCTCGAGTGACGTTATAGAATCTTTTGAGCTTGTGGAATCATATAAGTTATTGATTGTAGATGCTCTTGATTAGCCTCTCTAAGGGTGGATGAGGGCAATGTTACGAGTAAATTTCACGAGGATTCGAGCAACAAATAAGCAAAGCTTCGCTGAATTTGCTCATGGATTTCCAAGAATCAATTTGTGATGAAAATGGCCTGATTTTATAGCTGAGGGTAAGACCATGAAAGGTGGATGCAAGTTTGACTAAGCTCCAGGTCATAATTATAATCACCCATGAATAGAAAGTAGACTGAGTCTGGGAGTTGCAGCTTTTAAGGGGTAATGGACATTTGGAATGGAAGAAGTTACATCCACCAATTGAATTGCACGTACAATCCAATTGCACCCACACTTCTAGGAATCTATAAGTGGAGTCCAAGTGGAGTAGGAAAGTCGAGTTCCAAGTGCAGTTGAATGGAATGAGGAAGTGGAGTTTAAGTTGAGTTAACTAGGATAGTGAAGTGGCATTGACTAAGAAATTAGGTGTATATTCCTAATTAAGTAAATAATTTAATTAGCTACAATGTGCAAGGTAATTAATTAATCATTTGTTTAATAAATGATAATTAACTTAGCTAAAGTGATATTGAGAACTAATTTAATTAATTCAAATGGTGCAATGTGCATGATTAATCAATTTAATTAATCAATCATAAGAGGGTATGAACTAGGATGTGAAATGGGATAGTACTAGGAATAAGTATATAAATTTTGGTTGTCTACATTTTCCCCTATTTAAAGTGTTATTGTGAAATAATAGTGCTTTAGAGATAGTAGATGCATGTAGATTAGCGAGTGGAAAGTGGTGAAGCATTTAAATACCTCAGCAAGTAGGATAGTAGATGAATTCCCCCTCAAGCAGTTGGATGACACAGCAAGGCGGTGGACGACCGCTTGATAGGAAGAAGAGAGTGAATTTAGAACAAGGATGGGAGGAATTGTGTGCATAACATGAGTGTCATTTGGAGAGTGTGAATATTAGAGAAAAAATTACTTTTTGTTACACAATAGAGTTGTCACCATGATTATGAAGGAATCGAGATGGGTAACCCAAATGCCCGTAAACAAACACACACAAAGCAAAGAAAAGATAAAAAGGAAAATAAACCCAATATACAAAGTAGGTGCAGGCATCATGGTTATAAAGCAACCAAGATGTAATCACACTACTTGCAATTGGTCTAAGAAGTAAACATCAACAATGCAACACAACATCGAAAAATAAGACAATCAGTTATACCCCTAATGCGTACCACAATGATGATTAAGCATATGTAAATTCCCCAAAGTAATTAAACTTATGAAAGGCTTGGGAATATGATCAGACTGGAAGAGTGAAGTATACTTAGATACTACTTATAACCCTCTTGTTGGACTTGTTTTATAAATGATTTGAAAGAAATTACCCCAGGTGAAGTTATATCGCGACGGAAAAATAGTTTTTTGACTTGCCCCAAGTTGAGTAAGCACAGAGTAAGTAATCATGCAAAGGGAAGAAAGTGATAGTTGTAAGATCGGAACGATCATTAGGTTAGTAGATAAAGGTATGAATTTATCAATATTGTGTTGAGATATTGAAATATTCACTTCAATGGTTTTCCAATTATGTGATTTCTATGACAAGTGAATGTTTGTTCAGAATTTTTCTGATTTTTTTGAATTTTTTTGAATAGATAATTTTTGTGAGTTGTCAAAAAAATTGAAATACAAATGTGAATAAATGTAAACAAATATGAATACACAGCAAAAAAGAAAACATAACATGGCTTATTTAATAATCCAAGAAGAAAACAAAACAGTGCAAGCAATCAAAAAGACACAAAACAAACATTGCAAACAAACCCAATATGAACAGGAATTAACTCACACCAAAGTTATATATGAACTAAGATGTTAGTAATTCAACAGCAATTGGTCTATAATTACAATTAAACAAATTGCAATAAAACTGAAAACTGAAAAAAGAAAAATCATCATCATGATATTGACAAACCGCAACAATATAACACAATTTGCAATAACGATGTCTAATGACACTCTGAATTTGTTCCACATTGAATAACTAGACATATATGAATGTCCTTGTGTGATAGCTTAGAATGCAAGAGGATTGGATCGAGAAAAATAGCGGAGTGATGCTTAGATACTCCAAAAGATAATCTTGTCAGATCCCATTGAATTGTGATTTGTATTGGATTAAAATATGAAATCCAAATGTGCCCCAAGAAAAGTTATATTGCAAAAGGGTAAATGATTGTTTACCGTGAGCATAGATATACACCACGGGAAAGAAAAGTGATTAGCGAAAGATGATCTGGAACAATCATGAGGAGTGGCGATAATGGCGAAATTGTTAAACTGTGTTATCCAGTTGTTGAAATTTGTCAAACATTTTCTGAATATTTTGCTTTTTTGACAGTTTTATACTAGTTTTTTTAGATTTTGGAACAATTTTATATTGTTTTTGTGTTTTGTAAAACATATTTGAATGTTTTATAATTTTGAGAAACATATTTTAATGTTTTTATAGTTTTGAACATATTTGAATATTTTTGTATTTTGATAAACATATTTGAATGTTTTTTATAGTTTTGAATGTTTTTGTAGTTTGTGATTCGGTAAAAGGGGTGCACTGCTTGAAATCAGGTGCAAATAATTAGAAACATTCCATTCCATTGGTAAAAATGTATATGGTAAAATAATAGGGTGTATCACTCCATTCGTGACTTCACGTAACTAGGAAGATGTGAAGGCTCCTCATTGAGAGCCAAGAAGGACATGAAAACTAGGTGAATAGTGATATGAGGGTGAAGATAATGGATGCTGAGACACATGATGTAACAATGATCCGTGTAAGAAAAATGTAACTCATCTTTAGTCAATATTATCTAACATATTCCAAGATGATTCCACTTTATAGGTTTTTACTAAACTAAGATCCGTAGATGGCCTACTGATTGGCAAAATCCGGTTGAAGGAATTGTTGTCTCTCTTTAACATGAGCAGCTAAATTACTTCTTGGGATGTTTTTGATTAAGCACTTTTTGATTCAGATTTGACAAAGGATTTATTGGTTAATTATTTTTTTGATGGCCCCCCTACATGTTACCCCATGTCACCAGTAAGAGACAAGGGCTCAACATGAGACAAAATGTAGGTGAGTAAGGACATCTTGATCCATTCCTAGTCTCATACTACTAGTGAGAAGTATGGGCTCATTACTGAAAATTGTGAAGGATGAGAGGTGTAATGGTTTTATATTTTTTTGTATTTTATGATTGTTGTTTCCTTGTATTGATATTGTGCTTGTTGGGGAGGAACATTCTTCCCGCAAGTCTCATTCACATACGACTAGTAGAACGTAAGGGTTCAACACCATCGACTAAGATGGATGATCAAAAGGTCCAGGTAAATAAGTTTGAGCTTTTTGTTAAAGAGAGATCTTATTTGAGAGGAGTTTCCATCAATAAGATTCGAGACAGAACTGTAGGTAAAAATATCTTAAATGGTAGGAACCATAACAAAGATGAGACAAACAATGCCCAATAAGAATAAGTTTAACATGTGTCGTGATAGGTGAAGAATGCATAGATATGATAATGGTATGATTAAGATAGCTGCCAAAAAATAGAATGTTTAACATTATTTGCACTTGTTTTTTCACTTTTTATCATCAAACAGTGCTTTAAACAAAGGTTTAATACAGAGTTTTATTTTCTTTTTATGCTTTTGAGTTTTTTTAAATTTTTATGGGTGAGATATTGCAACAGACTCTTCAAAAGAGAGGTCCATGTTTATGAAAATGGAATGGTCTTGACTTACTGATTAACTATAATATAAATCTTCAGTGTAATCAAATGTTATAGAACCAGTAAAATAACTAAATAAATGAAGTAATAAAATATTGAAATGATACCTAAGTAAACTATATTGAACCTTTATCATTATCATATGTGTTGTCATTGATGTCAAGTTGCATTGATGTCAAGCGGCATTGATGGCAAAAGTATTAATTGGTAAAATGAGCAACTAAGAAAGATGAAGGTTGATTGGTAGTGTCAACTCACATAGGCCTTAGGACGATCAAGGATAAGTTCTAAGGGACTTAATCAGCTTTTGAGCATGCCACGGACATAAGGAGATAGCCTCAGAAGACTTGGAGAAGTTGTGAAGCTCTAGAAGAAGTCGCAGGAGTCTAGTGAAAGCCACGCGTAAATGAATGAAGTCACCCAAGCAGAAAGAGCTAAAGGACAAGCCTTGAGTGAGGAAGGTAAAGTTGTGGATGTAAAGGAAGAGTCGCACAAGCAAGGATGAACTAAAGGCAAAACCGCGAAATGAAGAGAAGTTTGGAGAAAGTCATGTAAAAAGGGAAAAGTTATGAAGGATGAGAGAGAACTGCGGAAAACTATGGAAGCCGCAAGGTAAAGGGAGAGATTCACGAACAAGGAGGAAATTTTTGAAGCATTGAAAAATCCCCCAAAAGAAGAACAGAGCCGTGGATAACTAAAAAGTTGCAAAACAAATGATAGAGACGCAATACAAAGGAAATTTTCAAAATAGCCAAGGGAAGTCGCAAATCGAACAAATAAGAACCGAAAAGGGCTCAAGGACAATAAATTGAGATGGACATGGCCAAGAAATATGTCATTCTCCAAAATTGATGGTGATTTCCATTATCAAATAATTGCGGCTAAGTATATGACTTTAACTCCACAAAGATCGATGAAATCTACTATTCCAACTGTCAACATTTAATGTTTGTTGACTCTGTTGCATTTTTCCATGTGTTTCCAAATTTCAAGGTGAAATTAAAATGTCATTGGAGATAATGGCTCGATCGTGAAAGTGCTAGAAATATGAAATTTTATTTTTTAAGATTCGGCTCGTAATGCATAGAATGAAGTGTAATCAATCCGAAAATGGCAAGAACAAATATGAAAGTGGCTGACTTCATTAATTGGGCCAGAGTCATGGGAGAAAAGTAGGAGAGGATGCCCAACACATTGAACGAAGAAAAGGAAAAAATTAAGTGTCTATATAAAGTGAACTCGAAGTCATTTTCGGTTGTTGCTTAGGAATGAAATAATGCACTAGATCTGAGAGAGTGATAGAAGAAAGGTTGCTTGAGTAAGAATATGATGCAATCGAGCTAAGGAAGAGCGACGGATAAAAGAGAGAGAGGGAAGAGAAGAGTAGATAGATGAAGTATTGAAGAATCAGATGAGAAGAGCATCAATGTGGTAGAATTGATTAAACAAGAGGTGTCGATTCAAATGTGCAGAAGAGAGTGACAAAAGAACATAGATAGATAAAGAAAGGTGGTCATAATCTATTATGTAAGAAATATTGTAACTATGTGATCAAAAATTGTATGTAAATCAAGTCTAAGTTGTAGCTTAGCATTTCCAGGGGGTTGTAGCCTCCTTGTGGGTGGGTGCCTACAAAATAGTAGTTTTAGTTGATTAAATTAGGGGTTGGTGCTCCTTGTAAGTTGGTGTTTGCTAAATTTACTTAGTAGGTGCTCAGAAAATATTTGAGTGGGTGCTTTGATTTATGGAGTGGGTGCTTCATAGGTTGAGTAGATGCTCAACTGAAACTAGTGTAAGCTTTGGAATTGGTGTTCCTAATAAAGTCATGGTTTCAAGTGGGTTTTTCTCCTGAAAGGGTTTCCCACTATAAATTATGTGTTCAGTGTTCTTATATCTTGCATGTGCTTATTTAAATACTTATGATCTCTTGCCACATTTACTAAGAAACTCTGTATAAGC
Organism: Taxus chinensis; assembly: GCA_019776745.2. NCBI lineage: Eukaryota > Viridiplantae > Streptophyta > Pinopsida > Cupressales > Taxaceae > Taxus > Taxus chinensis. The sequence goes on along the minus strand of CM034146.1, from coordinate 41,085,901 downwards.
ATTATTAAAGTGAAAATTTTAATCTACACTTATTCACCCCCCTCTCAGTGCTTGTGAATCTCTAACAATTGGTATCAGAGTGAGTCCTTACAGTAGAAGCTTAACATCTTCAAGGATATCCTCTTTTCACAAGCATGGTAGCAAATCAAGCACAAGGTAGTTTATCACTATCAAGATCACCTCTCTTCATAGGAACGAATTATGCATTCTGGAGAATAAGAATGAAAACATATTTGATGTCACTTGGTTTTGATATCTGGGAATGCGTTGAGAAAGGATACAATCCTCTAACCACACCAATCACCTCTTCAATGGATAAGGCAGAATATGAATGCAATTCAAAAGCAATGAATGTCATTCTATACGGCTTGACTAAAATAGAGTTTGTAAAAGTTACGCACTACACAATAACAAAGGAGATATGGAGAAAACTTCAAAACATTTATGAAGGTGTTACGCCCTTAACCTATTGCTTGTATTAGGATATGAGTAGCCGACTTGTGGCTTACCATATCATTTTATTATATCATTTATACTTTCTCATGCTTAGTAGGTCGGCCTTGGTGATGGCCATAACATATGAATAGTATATATAGGGGATTGTAGGTAGTATTTCATCATCATTGGAGTATTTGAGTATTATTGTATGGTTTGGAGGTTGCCCCCTCGAAGTGGCGAAGCTATTATAATTGCATATTGAGATCATTATTCTAGAATATTGTGTTATTTGGTGTTATATTTCTGCTCATGATCTGAATTATACAAGTAATTTCATTACAAGTGGTATCAGAGCTGCGATCTGGGCCAAAATTAGGGTAAAAACCCTAATTTTTTGTTTCCTCCATATATTGCGAAAAAAATGAATTGGTGGGAGATATTTTTACCAGAGTTGAAAAACATTTCAAGTAAGGTTCCCTAAAAATTTCAGACTTTTTTTATTTATTTTGCAAAAGTTATTAAGAATTTAGTGTTTTTCATAAAATCGCTCCCTAGGGTGCAAATTATGGAATTTTTTCAAATTCGTTACATTTTCAAAAAGAAAAACAAAATTTATTTGGGGTTTGTTCTTCAAGTTTTTTTATATTTTTCTGAATTCTTATCGAAATCTGAAACCCTAAAATTTGACCGTGATCCCTACATCCTACTATTTTGGGGCATCATGGCGGGGCCTTCCACAAGAGGAAAAAAGAATCCCATCACTCTGGGTAAAACACCAGAAAAGGATGAGATAGTAGTTGAGGAGTTGGAGATAGAAGATATAACTACAGATTCCTCAGGGTTAGGGTTTACTTTGACAAACCATAAAGTAAGCCAACTTGAGTTTAACCTGAGAGACCTCGAATCTAGGGTGGCCAGCAAAGAAGATGTGGATAGGATTGGACAAATATTGGAGGATTTCATGCAAAAATTTAGTACGCATATGATGGGTAATCATACTTATGTCAATCAAGGTGGATCCTCAGGTCAACATAATAGACACATGAGCCAGAGTGGTTCTTCGAGTGTGCACAATCCAAATACGAGCACTCTGCAGGCCCGTACTATGTTTCCAAAAGTGGATATGTGCAAGTTTGATGGAAAGGATCCACTCAATTGGATCAACCAAATGGAGAATTTCTTTGAACTACATCAGATTCCATCAGGACAAAAGGTGACCATGGCAGCTTTGTATCTCGAACCTGACCAATTCATCTGGTATCGATGGTTATGTGCTCAAAGGAAGAAGAGTGGTCTCAATGTTACATGGACAGTCTTCACTGAAGAGTTGCAATTACACTACAGTTCTAGTGTGTCAGATAATTACTTCATCCAATTAGCTAAGTTGAGACAGATAGGATCTGTTAAGGATTACATTCATCACTTCCAAAACCTTTCTCTACGGGTGGAAAATATTACTGAAGAGAATCTGAATGACCTATTTCTTAGGGGTCTTAAGGATCACATTGAGCATGAGGTGCGTATGTTTAATCCTCATAAGGTTTCTGATTCGATGATTATGGCAAGAAGGGCAGAGGAGAAAATTGTTTCAAGTAGGAGACAACATTTCACTTATACCAGAGATTGCAACACCTTGGCCCCAGCACTCCCTCGACCAGTTAGATTGACACCTCAACAAATTGAAGAAAAAAGAGAAAAAGGGTTATGTTTTAATTGTGACAGTAAATTTGGACCCGAACATAAATGTGTTGAAAAGAAGTTGTTCTACATTGATGGGCCTAGTGAAGATGAAGAGAATAATGAAGATGCAGAGTCAGAGGTCTTGGTTGAGCCAGAGGAGGAGTCAGGAGATCCTCAGCCAACGATCTCATGCCATGCAATTTCAGGTATTAGCACCCCCCAAACCCTAAAGGTGGTTGGATTCCTAAAAAAATAGAGGGTCACAGTGTTGATTGATTCAGGAAGTACTCACAACTTTATCAATCATAAGTTAGCAGTGCGCCTAAACTGTTTCATTTATCCAGCTCCTGAATGTCAAGTAATGATTGTTGATGGAGGTATTGTTACTTGTTCTAGAAAATGCCATAGCATTAAGCTTTCCATGGGAGATTACATACTAAATAGTCCCATGTATGCCATTTCTATGGGAGGAGCAGACATTGTGTTAGGGGTTCAATGGCTTACCACTTTGGGAACCATTGAGATGAACTTCCAAGACTTGTTCATGCGATTTCACTCTGAAGGAAGGACTTTTGAGCTAAGAGGCTTAAGAGAAAAGTCTCCACAAATAGTAAGTTCTCATCAGATGCACAAAATGCTAAAAAAGGGTGCAGAGGGATTTGTGGCACAACTCTTTTCATTGGAGGCTCATCATTCTAAGGACATTATACCATCAGATATGCAAGCAGTGTTGGATGCACACTCTGTTGTATTTGAAAATATACCAAAGGGCTTACCTCCAAAGAGAGATCATGATCATGCTATTCAGTTATTACCAGGAAGTCAACCGCCTAACATTATACCTTATAGGTACCCATATGTGCAAAAGAGTGAAATCGAGAAGATTGTACAAGAGATGTTAGAAGCAGGAATCATCCGCCATAGTCAGAGTGCTTATTCTTCTCTAGTAGTGATGGTACGGAAGAAAGATGACATGTGGCGCATGTGTCCTGATTATAGGGAACTTAATAAGTACACAATCAAAGATAAGTTTCCTATTCCTGTTATTGATGATTTGCTTGATGAGTTGCATGGTGTTGTTTATTTTACAAAGCTTGATCTTCATTCGGGATACCACCAAATCAGAATCAAGGATGAGGATGTTCATAAAACCACCTTTCAGACACATGAAGGCCATTATGAATTCTTGGTAATGCCTTTTGGACTCACAAATGCACCTTCTACATTTCAAAGTTTGATGAATTCTATTTTTAAGTCATTCCTGTGGAAGTTTGTCTTAGTGTTTTTTGATGATATATTAATTTATAACAAAACATGGGAGGAACATTTGCATCATGTAAATAAGGTTTTGGAAACCCTTGAGCAACATCAACTTTATGCAAAGCCCTCTAAGTGTTCTTTTGGACTCAAGGAGGTTGAATATTTGGGTCACATTGTCTCTCATGAAGGGGTTAAAGTGGATCCTAATAAGATCAAAGCCATGATGGAGTGGAAGGTTCCAAAAACCCTAAAGAATCTACGAGGATTTTTGGGGCTTACAGGTTATTACCAAAGATTCGTAAGGCATTATGGAAGCATAGCTGCACCTCTCATAGCTTTATTAAAGGACTCCTTCCATTGGAGTGAGGATGCAACCAAAGCATTTGAGCAACTAAAGGAGGCCATGTGCACCACTCTAGTCTTGGCTACTCCAAATTTTTCCAAAACATTCATTGTTGAATGTGATGCATCAGGGGTGGGTATGGGGGTAGTTCTCATGCAAGAAGGCCATCCTATTGCCTTTTTGAGCCGTCAATTCAAAGGTAAGAATCTTTCCAAGCTGACTTATGAGAAGGAAATGCTAGCCATACTTCATGCAGTAAAGCAATGGAGACCATATCTCATAGGAAGACACTTTAAAGTGAAGACAGATCATGATAGTCTGAAATACTTCTTGGAGCAACGTTTATCATCTGAAGAACAACAAAAATGGGTCTCCAAGATGTTGGGATATGATTTTGAGATTATCTATAAGAAAGGGAAGGAGAATGTAGTTGCGGATGCACTGTCACAGAAAGATGACTCAACTGCAGCCTTGTTATGTGCCATATCCATATTACAAGAAGATTGGATAGATGAGGCAAGGTCTAAATGGAGAAATGACCCAACCACACAAAACCTCATTCATCATCTCCAGAATGATCCAAGCATGTCTAAAAAATTTGTATTGAAAGGGGATGCTTTATGGTATAAAGATAGATTATACCTATGTAAGAACTCCACTCTTAAAAATAGGATTCTATCTGAGCTTCACTCTTCTCCAGTAGGGGGGCACTCTGGATTCTTGAAGACTTATCATCGAGTCAAACAAGATTTCTTCTGGGAAGGGCTCAAAGGGGATGTCCAAAAATTTGTGGCAGAATGCATGGTTTGTCAGCAAAATAAGGGTGAAACAGTTCGATCCCCAGGTCTTCTACAACCTCTATCTATTCCTAGCCAGCGGTGGGAAGAGGTTTCCATGGACTTTATCACAGGATTGCCTAAATCTGATGGAAAAAATGTCATCATGGTTGTGGTGGATAGACTCACCAAATATGCTCATTTTTGTGCCTTGGCACACCCATTTGCTGCAAGCACGGTAGCAACAGCCTTCATGGACACAGTTCAGAAGCTTCATGGGACACCAAAGATTATAGTAAGTGATCGAGACCCTATATTTACTAGTATTTTTGGACTGATTTATTCTCATGTTTGGGTACTCAGTTAGCTCGTAGCTCTTCTTATCATCCCCAGTCTGATGGGCAAAACATAAGTTGTAAATAAGTGTTTGGAGGGATATCTCCATTTGCTTTACGTCCTGATAAACAAGCAAGATGGGTCCAATGGTTGTCCACTTGCAGAATGGTGGTATAACACTTCCTTCCATACTTCATCTAAAATGTCTCCTTTTTTGGCACTCTATGGGTACCATCCACCATCCATCACATCATCATTGAGAGGACAATTGCGGGTTAGAGCAGTAGAAGAACACATTCAGTATCAACAAGAGGTCCTCTCTAGTCTCAAGGAGAACTTGGTCATGGCACAAAACTGCATGAAGCAACAGGCTGATCAACATCGCACGGAAAGGCATTTTGAAGTCGGTGATTGGGTTTTTGTGCGGTTACAACCATATAAGCAAATGTCTTTGAAACAACAACAAAAGGATAAAAAACTTTCACTAAAGTATTATGGCCCCTATCAAGTATTGCAGAAGATTGGTACTATAGCATACAAATTAGAACTTCCACAATCAACCAGAATACATCCATTATTTCATGTTTCTTGCCTAAAGAAAGTAATTGGACAGAGAGTATCAGCCCAAACATTGTTACCTGAGCTCGATGAGGAGGGGAGGGTCATCTTGGAACCTGAATGCATCCTTCAAACACACACTAAAATATTGAGGACACGGGTTATTACTGAGTACCTGATCAAGTGGAAGAATATGGACAATGAAGATGCAACATGGGAAGATATGACATTCCTGCAGCAGCACCCAGAGCTTCTCAACATTGGGGACAATGTTGCTTTGAAGGGGAAGGGCATGCTACGCCCTTAACCTATTGCTTGTATTAGGATATGAGTAGCCGACTTGTGGCTTACCATATCATTTTATTATATCATTTATACTTTCTCATGCTTAGTAGGTCGGCCTTGGTGATGGCCATAACATATGAATAGTATATATAGGGGATTGTAGGTAGTATTTCATCATCATTGGAGTATTTGAGTATTATTGTATGGTTTGGAGGTTGCCCCCTCGAAGTGGCGAAGCTATTATAATTTCATATTGAGATCATTATTCTGGAATATTGTGTTATTTGGTGTTATATTTCTGCTCATGATCTGAATTATACAAGTAATTTCATTACAAAAGGAGATGACAAAGTTAAGCTAGAAAAATTACAGACATACAGAGATAATTTTGAAAATATGTAAATGAAATATGAAGAGAGCATAGAAGCCTATATGCAAAGAATAGATGAGGTTATTAAGATGATCATAGGTCTAGGTGAAAAACTAGAAGAATCAATCACAGTCCAGAAGATTTTGAGATCTCTAACTAACAAGTATGACGCAAACGTTTCAGCTATAGAGGAAGCCAAATAAATGAAGACTCTCACAATGGATGAACTGCAAATCACTCTTTCAGCATACGAAATGAGGACCGTCGGATCTAAGAATACCAAGAAAGAAGTAGAAATAAAGGTTAAAACCCAGTCCAAGCAAGAAGAAGAAGAAGAATCAATCTCAAAAGATGAGTTGGATGATGAAAAGATTGAAGCAATGTTTGTAAGAAGACTAAAAAGAGGTTCACGTAAGTATAAAGGAAATCTTCCCTTCAAATTTTTTTCATGTGGACAAGTAGGTCATTTTGTTGTTAAATGTTCAAACAAAAATAAAGAAACTCAGTTTGAACACGAGGAATAAAACCATAAAAATAGTAAAAGAGAAATTGGGTATAAAAAGAAAAAGAAGAAGAAGTTCTTTAAGAACAAAAGGAACTTCTACTCAAAGGATGAATCAAGTGAATTTGATTCAAGCAACCCATGCAACTCTAAATATGGGAATGATGAAGATCAGTCAGAATGTCTATTTATGGTCATGGATGCACCTGACGAAAATTGCTCCAAAGGAAAGACTACAGGTGACTATGCATACTCTAATGATGATGAAGCTGAAGTACATCTTGAAGCACAATTAGTATGTGCTCTTGAAGAATTGAAACTACGTAGAAAATAAAATAAAAAGCTAAGATGCACCTTGAAAGATTATGAAGAGCAGATCCACATCTTTGATAAAAGACATATCTTAAGAGAAGAAAAAGAGGCTAATGATCTCAAAGAAATTCAGAGTTAGCTAGAAAATATTTCAAGCTCTTACAAATCAAAGGAAAATGAATGCATTAAACTGAACTCATAACTGGAGCAACTAAAATCTGAGTTGGAACAAATGAGAAGTAATCTAACAGTGTATGAAAAGCTAGAGAAGAGTTCAAATGTTTTGACTGGTCTACTAAGCAGAAAATGTGATACAAATGATAAGTCCGGAATTGGTTTCAAAGAAGAAAGTAAGGAAAAGGAGTTTGTCGAGTATGTTGAAAACAAGACTGCATCAATTCCAAGCACTTCCTCCGTAGTAAATAAAGAGTTCAGCAAATCTGCAAAGAGAAGGACTACTGCTCCGAGAATCACACATGCTATGAGGTACACACATTCTTTCTATGGTTATTATTATTCATGTAATCAATTTGGACATAAGGTTGCTAAGTGTAGGAAATTATCTAGAGGCTATAGAAGAAACTTTTGTCCATCTTACTTTAGATTAGATTACAATAATGTTCACCATAATTACTACAAGAAAATAAAGGTGGGTTCAACAAGCAAACAAGAGCCGCCCAAACAAAAGAAATGGATGTATGTTGTAAATAAAGATGAGAACAAGAGAAAAGATTCATGTTCAATAGTTCAGATCGCGTTTCATGTGCAAAATGAAGATAAAATCTAGTATCTGGATAGTGGATGTTCCAGCCATATGATAGGTGACAAAAGTAAATCATTTCTCTGTCAAACAATGCATCGGGTGTTGTGAGATTTGGTGATAACAACTAAGCAAACATATTTAGAAAAGGAACTCTAAGTCTAGATAATGGAAAGACCATAACTGAAAAGTTATTATATGTTGAAGGTCTCAAGCACAATTTTCTAAGTGTAAGTCAAATGTGTAAAAGAGGATATATTGTAATCTTCCATGGCAAAGTTTTTGATATCATCAATTCCAAAATAGGGAAGAAAGTAACAAAAACCAAAAGGAAAAAGAACAACATGTATGTGCTAAATGTAATAAACAATGAAAAATGATTCACAAGTAAGGTCGATCACAGCTGGCTATGACACAAAAGGGTTGGGAAACGCGAGCTTTGAGAATCTAGTGATATTAAGTGCTAAAGAATGTGTAATAACATATTGCCAAAATTTGTGTAAAACCAATAGATACAACTTTGCAATAGCATGCCTGAATGGTAAACAAACAAGAAGATCATTCAAGTCAAAGGAATACTCTACAACTAGACCTCTGGAATTAATTCATACAGACCTCTACGGTCCCACCATAATTGAAAGTATATAAGGTGAAGTATATTTCATGTTACTAATAGATGATTACACCATAATGAATCAGGTAGCTTGTTTAAGGGAAAAAGTCAAAAGCCTTAGACATATTCAAGAAATTCAAGGCACTGGTAGAGAATGAGAAAAATAAAAAGATAAAATTCCTAAGATCAGACAGAGGCAGAGGATTATGGTCTAACGAATTTGATGAGTTTTGTGAAGAACATGGAATCAAAAGAAAATTCTCAGCCGCCAGAACACCTCAGCAAAATGGAGTTATTGAGAGAAAGAACAGATTTTTGCAAGAAATGGCAAGAACGGTGCTAAATGAATCAAAATTTCCTAACAGATATTGGAGTGAAGAAGTGTACACCGCAGTCTACATTCTAAACAGAACTCAGCTGAGAATAAACAATGACAAAACCCCTTATGAAATGTGGAAGAACAAGTCTGCAAATTTCAAACACATAAGAGTGTTTGGAAGTAAATGTTACATAAAACGAGATGAAGATAACCTTGGAAAATTTGACTCAAGATGTGATGAAGGCATATTCCTTGGATACTCAACGGTCAGCGTGGCCTTACAGGTGCTACAAAAAGAGGTTGCAAAAGATTGTAGAAAGCACAAATGTGATAGTGGATGAAACTCTCAATTCTAGCACTCAACATAACAACAATCATGAAGAACAAGAAGATGATGAGGAAATGGAAAATCCACGTGAAGAAGCAGATGAAGAGGAAGAGAGACTAGAAACTAAGGCACCCTCAATGCAAGTCATAAGATACCATCCAACAAATCAGATTATTGGAAACAAAGAAGGTGACATTCTAACAAGAAGAGGGCTAAAAGAGCAGAAAAACCATGAAGACATATCACTCATGTCAATGATAGAACCCAAAAATGTTGCAGAAGCAAGCAAGGATCAACATTGGGTAGATGTAATGATTGAAGAACTTGATCAAATTAAGAAGAACGAGACATGGGAGCCGGGGGTACCCAGACCATGGGACAAAAATGTAATTGGAACCAAATGAGTTTTCAGAAATAAGTTTGAATGAGAAAGGAGAAGTAAGAAGAAGTAAGGCCAAACTTGTATGCAAAGGATACGTGCAGATGGAAGGAATTGACTTTGATGAAACATTTTCACTAGTAGCAAGAATGGAAGCAATAAGATGGTTCCTAACATACACGGCTTACAAGAAGATCATAGTGTTTAAGATGGATGTGAAATCATCCTTCCTAAATGGTTTTCTGAATGAAGAGGTATATATTGAACAACCTGATGGATTTTTCTCTAACTAGAGATGAAGATTATGTGTGCAGGTTAAAAAAGGATTTGTATGGACTTAAACAAGCTCCTATAACTTGGTACAACATATTGGATTCATACCTCATTGAGCAAGGTTTCAAAAATGGTGTTGCTAACAATAATCTTTATGTCAAAGAAGAAGGAGATCATTTGCTCATTGTCATTTGTGTATGTGGATGATATCATCTTTGGAGGAGATCGTGATAAAAATGATTTATGAGTTTGTTGATATGATGAAAGAAGAGTTTGAAATGTCCATGCTGTGAGATCTATCATTCTTTCTAGGATTAAAAATCAGTCAATCAGATTAAGGTATTTTCATATCCCAAACCAAGTATATCAAATAAATGCTTGAAACAGTTTAGGATGGAAGAATCTAGACCTATTGGGACATCTATATGGAAATTAGGATGCAAGTTGAGTAGAGATGGATAACATGCCAAAAGTAGGCAAGACACTATAGAGGTCCATGATACAAAGTCTACTTGTATTCCCATGACATCAAGACTAGACATCATGCAAGCGGTAGGTATTGCTGGAAGATTTTAAGTTGATCCAAGGGGAGACACACCTCAATGTGGTCAAAAAGAATTCTGAGATACCTCATGGACATAATTGAATATGGACTATGGTACTCCAAAAGTAATGAATTCAACATAAAAACATATACAAATGCAGATTGGGTAGGAAGTGTTGATGACAGAAAGAGTACAAGTGGAGGAGCATTATTTGTTGGAAATAATTTAGTCTCCTGGTTTAGCAAGAAACAGTCATCAGTGACACTCTCGATATGGGAAAAAAAATATATAGTTGTCACAATGTGTTGCACTCGAGTTATTTGGATGAAGCAAATATTGCAAGATTATAAGGTAAAATTTGAAAATCCAATTCCTTTGTTGTGTGATAACATAAGTGCAATGAGTGTCTCCAAGAACCTCGTGTTCCACTCAAATACAAAGTATATTCCAATTAGATATCATTTCTTGACGGAACAAGTGAATGACAAGAAAATCAGTCTATAATATGTGAGCACAAAAGAAGAAATTGTAGAGATTACGACCAAGCCACTGCCAAAGGCTACTTTTTAGCACTTAAGGAATGAATTGGGGGTCATTCCTGATCCTGCCAAAAACTAGAAGGCTTGAAAAAGCCGCGCATAAAGGGAAAAGTTGTGACTAGAGGATCAAAAATTGTATGTAAATCAAGTCTAAGGAGTAGCTTAGCATTTTCAGGGGGTTGTAGCCTCCTTTTGGGTGGGTGCCTGCAAAAGATCAGTTGTAGTTGATTAAATTAGGGGTTGGTGCTCCTTGCAAGTTGGTGCTTGCTAAATTTACTTAGTAGGTGCTCAGAAAATCTTTGAGTGGGTGCTTGGAGTTGTGGAGTGGGTGCTTCACAGGTTGAGTGGGTGCTCAACCGAAACTAGTGTAAGCTTTGGAATTAGTGTTCCTAATAAGGTCGTGGTTTCAAGTGGGTTTTTCTTCCGAAATAGTTTCCCACTATAAATTATGTGTTCAGTGTTCTTCTAACTTGCATGTGCTTATTTGAATACTTATGATCTCTTTATGCATTTACTAAGAAACTTTGTATAAGCATTATCAAAGTGAAAATTTTAATCTGCATTGATTCACCCGCCTCTCAGTGTTTGTGAATCTCTAACAATTGGTATCAGAGTGAGTCCTTATAGTAGAAGCTTAACATCTTCAAGGATATCCTCTTTTCACAAGCATGGCAACAAATCAAGCACAAGGTAGTTTATCACTGTCAAGATCACCTCTCTTCATAGGAATGAATTATGCATTCTAGAGAATAAGAATGAAAACATATTTGATGTCACTTGGTTTTGATATCTGGGAATGCGTTGAGAAAGGATACAATCCTCCAGCCACACCAATCACCTCTTCAATGGATAAGGTAGAATATGAATCTAATTCAAAATTAATGAATGCCATTCTATATGGCCTGACTAAAATAGAGTTTGTAAAAGCTATGCACTACACAACAACAAAGGAGATATGGAGAAAACTTCAAAGCATTTATGAAGGAGATGACAAAGTTAAGCTATAAAAATTGCAGACATACAGAGATCACTTTGAAAATTTGTAAATTTGAAAGATAAAGAGAGCATAGCAGCCTATATGCAGAGAATAGATGAGGTTATTAATATGATCAGAGGTCTAGGTGTAAAACTAGAAGAATCAATCATAGTCCAAAGTATTTTGAGATCTCTAACTGACAAGTATGATACAAAAGTTTCAGCTATAGAGGAAGACAAAGAAATGAAGACTCTCACAATGGATGAACTGCAGATCACTCTTTCAGCATAAAAATTGAGGACTGTCAGATCTAAGAATACCAAGAAAGAAGTAGAAATAAAGGTTAAAACCCAGTCCAAGCAAGAAGAAGAAGAAGAATCAATCTCAAAAGATGAGTTAGATGACGAAGAGATTGAAGCAATGTTTGTAAGAAGACTAAAAAGAGGTTCAAGTAAGTATAAAGGAAATATTCCCTTCAAATGCTTTTCATGTGGACAAGTAGGTCATTCTATTGTTAAATGTCCAAAAAAAAAAAAAGAAACTCAGTCTGAACAAGAGGAATAAAACCATGAAAATGGTAAAAGAGAAACTGGGTATAAAAAGAAGAATAAGAAGAAGTTCTTTAAGAACAAAAGGAACTTATACTCAAAAGATGAATCAAGTGAATCTCATTCAAGCAACCCAAGAAACTCTAAATATAAGAATGATGAAGATCAGTCAGAATGTCTATTTATGGTCATGGATGCACCTAAAGAAAACAACTCTAAAGGAAAGAATACAACTGACTATAGATACTCTAATGATGATGAAGTTGAAGTAAATCTTGAAGCACAATTAGTATGTGCTCTCGAAGAATTGAAACTATGTAGAAAGAAAAATCAAAAGCTAAGATGCACCTTGAAAGATTATAAAGAGCATATCTGCATCTTTGAGAAAAGAAATATCTTAAGAGAAGAAAAAGAGGCTAATGCTCTGAAAGAAATTGAGACTTAGCTAGAAAATATTTCAAGCTCTTACAAATCAAAGGAAAATGAATGCATTAAACTGACCTAAGAACTCGAGCAACTAAAATCTAAGTTGGAACAAATGAGATGTAATCTTACAGTGTATGAAAAGCTAGAGAAGAGTTCAAATGTTTTGATTGGTATACTAAGCAGAAAACGTGATACAAACGATAAGTTTGGAGTTGGTTTCAAAGAAGAAAGAAAGGAAAAGGAGTTTGTTGAGTATGTTGAAAACAAAACTTCATTAATTCCAAGCACTTCCTTTGTAGTAAATAATGAGTTCAGCAAATCCACAAAGAGAAGGACTACTGCTCCTAGAATCACACTTGTTATGAGGTACACACATTCTGTCAATGGTTACTGTTATTCATGTAATCAATTTGGACATAAGGTTGCTAAGCGTAGGAAAATATCTAGAGGTTATAGAAGAAACTTTAGTCCATCTTACACTAGATTGGATTACGATAATGTTCACCATAATTACTACAAGAACAGAAATGTGGGTTCAGCAAGCAAACAAGAGCCACACAAACAAAAGAAATGGATGTATGTTGTAAATAAAGATGAGAACAAGAGAAAAGATTCATGTTAAATAGTTCAGACCGCATTTCATGTGAAAAATGAAGATAAAATCTAGTACCTAGATAGTGGATGTTCTAACCATATGATAGGTGACAAAAGGAAATCCATTTCTCTGTCAAACAATGCATCGGGTGTTGTGAGATTTGGTGATAACAACTAAGCAAACATAGTTGGAAAAGGAACTCTAAGTCTACATAATGGAAAGACCATAACTGAAAAGTTACTATATGTTGAAGGTCTCAAGCATAATTTGCTAAGTGTAATTCAAATGTTTAAAAGAGGATATATTGTAATCTTCCATGACAAAGGCTGTGATATCATCAATTCCAAAATAGGGAAGAAAGTAACAAAAACCAAAAGGAAAAAGAACAACATGTATGTGCTAAATGTAATAAACAATGAAAAATGATTCACAAGTAAGGTCGATCACAGCTGGCTATGACACAAAAGGTTGGGAAACGCGAGCTTTAAGAATCTAGTGATATTAAGTGTTAAAGAATGTGTAAAACATATGCCAAAATTTGTAAAACCAATAGATACACTTTGCAAAGCATGCCTGAATGGTAAACAAACAAGAAGATCATTCAAGTCGAAGGAATACTCTACAACCAGACCTCTGGAATTAATTCATACAGACCTCTGCGGTCCCACCATAATTGAAAGTATATAAGGTGAAGTGTATTTCATGTTACTAATAGATGATTACACCATAATGAATCAGGTAGCTTGTTTAAGGAAAAAGTCAGAAGCCTTAGACATATTCAAGAAATTCAAGGCATTGGTGGAGAATGAGAAAAATAAAAAGATAAAATTCCTAAGATCAAACAAAGGCAGAGGATTATGGTCTAACGAATTTTATGAGTTTTGTGAAGAACATGGAATCAAAAGAAAATTCTCAATCACCAGAACACCTCAGCAAAATGAACTTATTGATAGAAAGAACAGAGTTTTGCAAGAAATGGCAAGAACGGTGCTAAATGAATCAAAATTGCCTAATAGATATTGGAGTGAAGCAGTATACACCGCAGTCTACATTCTAAACAAAACTCAGCTGAGAATAAACAATGACAAAACCCCTTATGAAATGTGGAAGAACAGGTCTGCAAATTTCAAACACATAAGAGTGTTTAGAAGTAAATGTTACGTAAAACGAGATGAAGATAACCTGGGAAAATTTGACTCAAGATGTGATGAAGGCATATTCCTTGGATACTCAACGGTCAGTGCGGCTTATAGGTGCTACAAAAAGAGGTTGCAGAAGATTGTAGAAAGCACAAACGTGACGGTGGATGAAACTCTCAATTCTAGCACTCAACATAACAACAATCATGAAGAACAAGAAGATGATGAGGAAATGGACAGTCCACGTGAAGAAGCGGATGAAGAGGAAGAGAGATTAGACACTAAGGCACCCTCAATGCAAGTCAAAAGATACCATCCAACAAATCAGATTATTGGAAATAAAGAAGGTGACATTCTAACAAGAAGAGGGCTAAAAGAGCAGAAAAACCATGAAGACATATCACTCATGTCAATGATAGAACCTAAAAATGTTGCAGAAGCAAGCAAGGATCAACATTAGGTAGATGTAATGAATGAAGAACTTGATCAAATTAAGAAGAATGAGACATGGGAGCCGGTACCCAGACCATGGGACAAAAATGTAATTGGAACCAAATGAGTTTTCAGAAATAAGTTGAATGAGAAAGGAAAAGTAACGAGAAACAAGGCTAGACTTGTATGCAAAGGATACGTGTAGATGGAAGGAATTGACTTTGATGAAACATTTCCACTAGTAGCAAGAATGGAAGTAATAAGATTGTTCCTAGCATACACGGCTTACAAGAAGATCATAGTGTTTAAGATGGATGTGAAATCATCCTTCCTAAATGGTTTTCTGAATGAAGAGGTATATATTGTACAACCTAATGAATTTTCTCTAACTAGAGATAAAGATTATGTGTGCAGGTTGAAAAAGGATTTTTATGGACTCAAACAAGCTCCTATAACTTGGTACAACATATTGGATTCATACCTCATTGAGCAAGGTTTCAAAAAAGGTGTTGCTAACAATAATCTTTATGTCAAAGAAGAAGGAGATCATTTGCTCATTGTCATTGTGTATGTGGATGATATCATCTTTGGAGGAGATCGTGATAAAATGATTTATGAGTTTGTTGATATGATGAAAGAAGAGTTCGAAATGTCCATGCTGTGAGATCTATCATTCTTTCTAGGATTACAAATCAGTCAATCAGATTAAGGTATTTTCATATCCCAAACTAAGTATATCAAATAAATGTTGAAACAGTTTAGGATGGAAGAATGTAGACCTATTGGGACATCAATGGAAGTTGGATGCAAGTTGAGTAGAGATGATAACATGCCAAAAGTAGACAAGACACTATACAGGTCCATGATACAAAGTCTACTTTATTCCATGACATCAAGACTAGACATCATGCAAGCGGTAGGTATTGTTGGAAGATTTCAAGTTGATCCAAGGGAGACACACCTCAATGTGGTCAAAAAGAATTCTGAGATACCTCATGGACATAATTGAATATGGACTATGGTACTCCAAAAGTAATGAATTCAACATAAAAACATATACAGATGCAGATTGGGTAGGAAGTGTTGATGACAGAAAGAGTACAAGTGGAGGAGCATTATTTGTTGGAAAAATTTTAGTCTCCTGGTTTAGCAAGAAACAGTCATCAGTGACACTCTCAATATGGGAAGAAAAATATATAGTTGTCACAATGTGTTGCACTCGATTTCTTTGGATGAAGCAAATATTGCAAGATTATAAGGTAAAATTTGAAAATCCAATTCCTTTGTTGTGTGATAACATAAGTGCAATGAGTGTCTCCAAGAACCTCGTGTTCCACTCAAATACAAAGTATATTCCAATTAGATATCATTTCTTGACGGAACAAGTGAATGACAAGAAAATCAGTCTAGAATATTGGAGCACAAAAGAAGAAATTGTAGATATTATGACCAAGCCACTGCCAAAGGCTACTTTTCAACACTTAAGGAATGAATTGGGGGTCATTCCTGATCCTGCCAAAAACTAGAAGTCTGGAAAAAGCCACGCATAAAGGGAAAAGTTGTGAAGGATGAGAGCGAGCCGTGGAAAATAGTGGAGGCCGCAAGGTAAAGGGAGAGAGTTGCGGACAAGGAGGAAAGCTGCAAAGCATTGAAAAATATGCCAGAAGAACAAAGCTGCAGATAACTAAAAAGTCGTAGAATAAAGGATAGAGCCGTGATACAAAGGAAAAGGTCAAAATAGCCAAGCGAAGCCACAAAATGAACAAATAAGGATTGGGAAGGGCTCGAGGACAATAAATTGAGATGGACATGGTCAAGAAATATGTTGTTCTCCAAAATTGATGGTGATTCTGATTATTAGATGATTGTGGCTAAGTATATGACTTGAACTCTACAAGGATCGATGAAATATACTATTCCAACCGTCAACATTTAATGTTTGATGACTCTGTTGCATTTTTCCATGTGTTTCCAAATTTCGAGGCAAAATTAAAATGTCAGAGGAGATAACAGTTCAATCATGAAAGTGCTAGAAATATGAAAATTTATTTATTAAGAGTCGGCTCATAAGTTTTATGCATATAATGAAGTGTAATCAATCTGAAAATGGCAAGAACAAATATGAAAGTGGCTGACTTCATTAAATGGGCCAGATTCACGGGTGAAAAAGTAGGAGAGGATGCCCAACACATTGAACGAAGAAAAGGAACAAATTAAATGTCTATATAAAGTGAACTCGAAGTCATTTTCAGTCGTTGCTTAGGAATGAAATAATGCACTAGATATGAGAGAGTGATAGAAGAAAGGTTGCTCAAGTAATAATATGATGTAATCGAGCTAAGGAAGAGCGACAGATAAAAGAGAGAGAGAGGGAAGAGAAAAGTAGATAGATGAAGTATTGAAGAATCATATGAGAAGAGCATCAGTGCGGCAGAATTGATTAAGCAAGAAGTGTCAATTCAAATGTGCGGAAGTGAGTGATAAAAAGAACATATATAGATAAATAAAGGTGATCATAATCTATTTTGTAAGTAATATTGTAACTAGATCAAAAAAATTATGTAAATCAAGTCTAAGTTGTACCTTAGCATTTTCAGGGGGCTATAGCCTCCTTTTAGGTGGGTGCCTGCAAAAGATCAGTTGTAGTTGATTAAATTAGGGGTTGGTGCTCCTTACAAGTTGGTGCTTACTAAATTTACTTAGTAAGTGCTCATAAAATCTTTGAGTGGGTGCTTGGAGTTGTGGAGTGGGTGCTTCACAGGTTGAGTGGGCGCTCAACTGAAACTAGTGTAAGCTTTGGAATTAGTGTTCTTAATAAATTTATGGTTTCAAGTGGATTTTTCTCTTGAAATGGTTTCCAACTATAAATTATGTGTTCAGTGTTCTTCTATCTTGCATGTGCTTATTTGAATACTTATGATCTCTTTCCGCATTTACTAAGAAACTCTGTATAAGCATTATTAAAGTGAAAAATTTAATCTACACTTATTCACCCCCATCTTAGTGCTTGTGAATTTCTAACAAACTAAGCTAGAGAATATGAAACCCTAAAGTGCAAAGAGGGTTAAGAAATCCTTAGCTAATTCACAAATGTTGTGGGACTGTGTTGCAGTGTAGACTAGATGAACAGGAGGAGGAAACGACCTCACAGAAGCTTGAGAAATCACAAATATGAGCTATCTGACTAGACTGGGTTGCACTTGGAGAATTGATAGAGGCACCCGTGGTCATCCTAGTATGAGATCTGAGATACCTTAGTCTACAAAAATGGCTGAGGGGACCTCATCTAGAAGTATCACTAGATGTTCATCCTGTATTCGCTTCTTACCACACTAATGTTGTTGTATGATTGACTGAATGGCATTGTGAAGACCTGACACTGAAAGGATCACCTACAAAACCCACAAACAAAGCATCAAAACCCTAAAAAAGAAAGATGCATATGAAGGGGTTAGACTGTCCTCAGCTGGCCATAATGGTGGACTTACTAACTAAGCGATGCACTACATCTCAGACCCAATGTAGTTCTAGTGGTGTGTGTGTGTGCAATCGTGCCTTAGGTTGTTCTTGTGTCAGTCACACTTTATTAAGTAGCGAGAAAATAACTAGATGTAGAATGTAGTAAATGTGTATATGGAAACAATAGACTCCCTTCTTATGAAGTGTGATGCAGATGAAGCATCCTTGTGCACCTTGTGGTGGAGCTAGATGGATGCAAATGTTGCTTTGGGTGCCTGATGGATGCAACTCTAGATGGTGATAGTATATGCTTAGTGTTTGGTCCCTCATTATGGTCACATAACTTTATATTTATATGGTTCTCTTGTTCTAATTTCGTAATTAACCCCAAAATAGTTGACCACCAAAAATATAAAAAGCTCAAATGGTTAAAAAGTTCCCAAAAGGTGAGAGTAAAGCGCAAAGAGGATCAAGGTGCCCCAGAGGGTACTAGGGCACTTAGGGTGCCCCAGTCCTGGCTGGGCACCCCAATCAAAATAAGAAAAATAAAAATGACAATACAGACTGGGTGAGTGCAGCTGTAAGATCAAAAATACAACAAGAAGCAATGTAAAAATGGACCAAAGACATGGGTTAATTATTACTCTTTTCACTTAAGAACCATATGAATAGTAGTATGAGACTAGGACTAAATAATGACTCAAAGTGCGTGATTTTGTGTCTACATTTGCCCCCACTTTATGTTGGTGAGCGGAAATCTCGGTAACATAAAGTAGATAGAGATGCATACCTGATAATCCATGTAGAGTGATGTAGAAAATGTGCTAAAGGACTAGACAAAGCAAGGAGTGACAAAAAAGATGGAGCGTGGAGACTAAAGATGAAAAAGTGTAAAAAGTGATGAAAGTGAACCTAGGGTGGAAGCATGTGTGTAGATGTCAATGTGTGTAGTGTACTTGCATGGTTAGTATTGTGTGTGTGATGTACCCGTCATGTGTGTGATGTTGTTGATTTCTTTCTTCCCATACAAATGGACTTACAAAAGAGAAGATGATCAAGAAGTCAAATATGCATGTATATGTGTAAAAATGCATGTATATATGTAAAGAAACATGTAAAAATAGTACAAAAATGACAATGAAAAAGGAACATGTGCACCTGATCCGTGATGAGAAAAAAGGGTGTAGAAAGGATATCATATAACTGTCGATGAAGTGTGAGTTTTTTGGGTGATCTCACACCACTATGGCTAAAGAAGTGTAGGGAGAAAGTTGTGTTATTCTCCAACCTGTAACTACTTCCCTGAGAGTGTATGAAGAGATCTTTGTACTACCTCGTTTTTTGGGAGATCCGAAACAACTGACCAAAGAAGTGTAGGGAGGAAAGTCTGATGTTTCTCCAACTTGTAACTTCTCCCAAGAATGTTAAGGATAATCTTCCTTGTAAAATATGATGTGTATGGGGTTCATAAAATGGTCTAAACCCACTCGTTGTATAACCCACTATGTGATGGAAAATAACTATAGATTGAACTGCACTGGTATTGTGTGTAGTGTGTATAAACCCAAATGATGCCCCCCTCTTTGGGGGTGCATGCGATGTCATGGATAGGAGAATGTGACCCCAAATAAGGACTGAACATGTAACTGAAACTCTACCCTGTAGGGGGGAGGGAATATGTTTGGTAAAGACCAAGGCACATGCAAACAAGTGGCTATAAAACAAGTGTTAGTACGAACATGCATGTAGAAAACAAGTGTAAGCCAAACAAACAATGTGTAAGCTAGTACATAAGAAGATAATGTAAACACCCAAAAAGACAATGTAGGCCACACAAAGTAGATTGCAAACATGGGACACCACTCACAATGTCACAAGACACTCAAGGCCACAATGGCCGCAAACAAACAAGTGTGTACACAAGACAAAGGGAAAAGCCTGCAAACAAGAGAAAACAATAGCAGATAATGTAACAAACAAGAATAGAAGCACATATCCCTGCATAACAAATGTTGCACATGAAACACTTGTTAGCGTGTTATAAAGATAAAACGTATGTCAAAGCATGTATAAACCAAAGTAGTGTGCTATAAACAAAAATGAAACAATAACACCTGTAGTGTATGTGGATGCCCCCAATAGGTAGTGTGTCAAGCATCAGTGGTGCGTATAGAAGCTTTGTATCTGTGATCACAACTAGAAAAGGATGTGAACGTGCATGTGTGTATGGTAAAGATAATGACATATAAGAGATCTATCTAACATGTGTAGTAAAGTGAACATGTAAGAGCAAGTGCAAGTAAGAGTAAATGTAACCATAAAATGCAGTATGTTGTGGATGGATGGAATGGAATGTAGTGTGGATGATAGGAGCCACATGCCCCTGAGTGAATGGAGTTGTATACAACGAGGCTCGTTTAGCATGCCCCCTTAGCAGTCAAGAATGAACCATAAACAAGAGTGAGTCATCGGGAAATGGTCAAACTATGTGTTGTGTGTAGCGCATTGTGATGAGTGTGGTGATGATATGACATAGAGATGTGGTGTGCATGCCTCTGTAGCCTAAGTATATATCACGATAAGGTGAGTAGAAAGGAGTGGTGATTTAACCTAAAGTGTATACCACTAAACAATGTAAGCGAATGTGATGATGTAGCTGATCACGAAATGATGCTATAAGAAGTGACCCTATAGCCTAAATCATATATCACTAATCCTAGGAATGTCGCATGAGAAAAAGAATATGGAATAATGAATGTGTGAGTGTGATGTGGTCCATTTGAGATGTATACCCTCAATAGTCCAGTATGGACCATGAGACTAGAGTGTGTCATCAAGTAGTGAGTGCAACGCGTAGAAGAGAATATACAAAATATGTAATGTGCACTATTAAAGTCATATGGTATGTAATGTGGGATATGTAGATGACCTAATATGTCTAGATGCATAGTATATGTAAGACACAATGTAAATATGTAAGTATAAATGTTGAAAATGTAATATGACTGTGTATTGATGTGTGAAAAATGTGAAACAAGTGATGGTTATGGTGTTGTGTGTGAAGCATGTATAAAATGTGTATGATGTATGTAGGAAGACATACAATGTGTATATCTTATAATGTAGTGTGTAATGTTTAGATGATGTAGGATCATGTGATGATATGTAGTGCCTAAGGTGTAGTAACTATTGTGTAGTGTGTGGGGTTCATCTGTAGAGAATGCCCTCAACAATCAAGTGTGAACCAAAGCACAAGAGTGTGTCATTGGGAAATTACGAGACAAATGTGTACATGATGGTTCCTATGCTAGGAGGTTGCTAATGTGAGTACAAAACATGTGTCGATGTTAGGATGGTGGGGGGGATGTGTGAATGCCATGCCCCCAAGTGCATGTGAGTGAAAGAACTAACCAATGAAAGTGAAGGGCAAAGGTCCCTCATCTGATGCTGGTGGTGACGAAAGTGCATGACCATGTGCTAGTAGTGGTGGTATAGTAGATAGGCATTGCACAGGTGAGTGAAGTCTATGTGCATGTGATGGGTGAATATATGATGAGTGCATAGGTGCAACAAAATGCATAGGTGATGGAGACTGATGAGAAGCCGAATGTGGAGGTGATGGACACCTACATGGAATAAAACGAGGTGGTGATCTACTTTGAGATGTAGTAACTCTGTGAGGAATGGGTCTGTGCCAATGTGTAGGACCAATGGAGCAGTGGGGAGTAGATGGTGTGTAAGTAAGTGAAATAGGAGTAGATTGCACTTTAAGTAACATGGATGGTGATGTACTAGATGAAGTAGGAGGTGCATTGACCGGTGCTCGAGAAAATGATGACCATGGAGTAGATGGAGGCACACCATCAATAGATACAACTTGATTGCTATGAATGAATTTGAGTCACAAATTATTCATAGAGATGATGACTGAGAACTATGAATCCAATATGATACCTAGAGAGCATATTCACAATATTGACCAATTTTTTATCCACAAGGAAAGATACAAGCATAGTAGGGGGTATTACCATACCATAGAAGTAGAATTCGCCATATGAATTATCCATGGCATATGTAATTTGTGATAGTGAGATAACTACTAGTGATGAGAAGTGGAGGAGTGCATGCACTAATTGGCCAAGAATGAATAAACCATATAGTATTATTGATAAGGACCACTACAATAGAGGCATTAATATGCAAGTGATTAGAAGTAAAATTCATATTGATAGTCATGGTAAGAGAAATAAATGATCGGTGGAGAAGTGTTAGTGTTAACAGCTAAGAAATCAAGGCCCCCCGATGTAGGTGGAGGTATTGCGCAATAAGTATGATTAGTTGATGAATCAACCATTTTCTTGTCATGTTGTGGAGGGTGGTTATTAAATATTTTGAGCTTATGATTTTTCGTTAACTGGTGCAGAGTCTGTAGCCTCTGAAAATTCAAGCTTGTTGTTATCGATAAGATCTTGGATGATGGTGTAGAGTTTGAAACACCTATTGGTAGAGTGCCCCACACAGCAGTGATAATCACATCAAAATTTCTCATTGTAACTTCTACCTTTTGGTCATGATGGATCCAATTCAAGTGGTGGAGGAAGCGTGATAATATTTGTTTCAAGAAGTTGTTGTAATATGAGTTGTGTGGCAATAGGAAATTTGGTGAATGTACGTTGAGGTGGTTGTGAACTGAACTTCTTTAGGAGTAGCGATCACATTGATAGCAATTTTGGCATGTCATTAATTTTTGTGGTAGAAGGTTTAAATGTTGAATTGTTTTGAAAGCGTACATATGATGATGCTTATTCCTGATACTTAAGCTTACCGATGGATAAAATCTTAGTTTCGCAAAGCTTGAGGGTATGACAGAGTTGATCAAATGAAGGAGAGGTATCAAAGTGTACACTTTCTTGGAGGGGTGATAGTAGACTCTAAGATGAATAAATCCTAAAGCTCAGAGTACATGACAAGAACATTCAACATCTTAGTTAAGTTGTTTTTGTAATGCAAGACATAATCCATACTAGATGTTCATTAGATCCATGTTTAAGTTGTGCAAGATAGGCATAAGATATCTTAGAGTCGATGTTGATAGAGAAATGAGTGAGAAAATCATCAATGAGATGCATGAAAGAGACTACTGAATGGACAGGTAGGTCCTAAAACCAACGCATTGCATAATCATGGAGGCTATGAGGAAAGAGCTTAGCTAAGAGAATGTGATTATTCGCAAAATCTAGACAAACCACATGGAATGCTTGGAGGTGCTCTTGTGGGTCACCTTGGCCATTGAAAATAAGTAGTTTAGAAGTAACAAAATTTAGTAGAAGTGGATAAGTGGACATAGCTTGTGTGAATGGAGTATGTAATAATATAGTGGAATCTAAAGATGGAGACGCATGAGAAGCATCCTACCACAATTGATGAATTTGCACTTAAAGGTCTTGATAAAGGGAGGCTAGATCTTGAGTACCAACAGAAGGAGGCTATCATGTATGAGAAACAAGAGGCAATGTATAGTGATTAGTAGTGGTAGGAACAGAAACAAGAACAATAGAGATGGGTGGAAGAGTAGAAGTAAGCAGTTGGGTAGTAACTATGGTGGGAGTAGCGGTAGACACATTAAGCTCCGCAAGGTTTGTAGATTCCTCACAAGCATAATATAAAAGCAAGTCTAGATCTTGGGGATGCTCTAATGATATGATCATTAATGGATTTAAAATGAACTTCAGTAAAATCTTTAGAAGATTGAGCCATAGTAAAGAAGAGAAAGAGAGCCCTAAGTGGAAGGTGGTGTCGAACACTGGGTTCACCAAAATGATTAACTAAAATAGAATATTCTAGTGTAATCTAAATGTTATAGGAGAAGTAAAATAACTAAATAAATGAAGTCAATAAAATACTAAAATACACCCAAGCAAACTAAGAAAGAAAATATGAAACCCTAATGTGCAAAGAAGGGTTAAGCAATCCTTAGCTGATTCATAGATGTCATGGGACTATGTTGTCAGTGTAGACCAGGTGAACAAGAGGAGGAAATGACCACACCAAATCCTAAGAAAGCATCAGATTTGAGCTATTTGACTAGACTGGGGTGCTTGGAAAGGGATAGAGGTGCCCATTAGTGGTGCACCCTGGTCTAATATCTAGTGCACCCTAGATATGTGAAAATGGCAAGAAAACCTCCTCTGAGTGTCATTAGATGTTCACCTATGTTCACTTCCTCTCATGCTAATGTCACTGAATGTTGTTGATGATACACTAGATGTCACTATGTAATAGGAGATGAAATAATCACTTGAAAAACTCATAGGCAAAGCATCAAAACCCTAAAAAATAAAGATGCATATGAAGGGGTTGGACTATCCTCAACGGCTACAATTGATGGACTTACTAACTGAGCAGTGCACTACATCTCAGACCCAATGTAGTTCTAGGTGTGTGTGTGTGAAATCCATGCCCTAGGTTGATCTATTGTGCCAATCACACTTTGTGAAGTAGTGAGAAAATAACTAGATGTAGAATGTAGTAAATGTGTGCATGAAAACAATAGACTCCCCTCCTATGAAGTGTTGATGTAGATGGACTAGGCCTTGTGTGGATTTTGATGGAGCTAGATGGATGTAAATGTAGCTTTAGATGCCTTTGATGGATGCAACTCTAGATGGTGATAGTAGATGCTTAGTTGTTTGGTCCCTCATTATGGTCACATAACTTTATATTTATATTTTTCTCTTGTTATAATTTTGTAATTAACCCCAAAAGGCTGACCACCAAAAATATAGAAAGCTCAAATGGCTAGAAAGTTCCCAAAAGGTGAGAGTAAAGTGTAAAGAGGATCAAGGTGCCCCAGAGGGGACCAGGGCACCTAAGGCACCCTAGACCCAGCTGAGCACCCTAGTCAGAAATAGGAAAAACATAGAATGACAATACAGACTAGGCAAGTGCAGGTGTAAGATCGAAAATACGACAACAAGCAATGTAAAAATGGCCAAAGACATGGGTTAATTATTACTATTTTCACTCAAGAACCATATGAATAGTATTGTGAGACCGAAGACTAAATAATGACTCAAAGTCAAAGGAGAGAATCCTAAGATTCGATAAGTCCTAATTTACGAGACTTGGGTGGATAAGATCCAAGTCAAAGGAGAGAGTCGTAAGATTCAAGAAGTATTGAGATACGATACTTAGGCAGAAAATGTCCAAGTCAAAGGATGTATGATGGGCTAAGTCCTCGATGGGATCAAAAGACCTATGTGATGTTAGAAAAGGATTGTCAAGGTGGAGAATATGTTAAGGTTCATCTTCATCCGTGAGTGGAGGAGTGCGAAGAAATAAGGATTGATCCCTAAATGTACACTTGAGGCTCCTTATAGACCTTTGAGAATAAATATTCATTGTTTCCCCTTTGAGATTGTGGATTGATTGATTTGATGAAATATTTGCAATTGATTTTGAAAAGGTTGTATAAGGATATTCTTGGGTATATGCAACTTATGGAGTGCATACATGTAAATTTCTTGACATCTAGGAACCATCGTTGATGAGGTGCTTGCAAGAGTGATTGTTTGAGGGATTGTGGATATAAAAGGCTCCACTATTACAAGTGTCCAAACTTGTGGTGGTTGTGTTTCTACAACAACAATATAAATATTAGGTATAGGATATGATAGTGAAAGAATAGAATCAAGCTCAAAAGTGCTTAATGATGGACTTTTTTTGTAGTGTCGACAATTATATCAAGAGTTGAAAGGAAGTCTTAAAGTAAGTTCAAACTCTCGTTTGATGTGGAAAGGTTGTTGTCTGAAATAGGCTCAATGTTTTTTTGGACTAAAGGAAGAAACCCTGAAGGAGAAATGGATTGGTTTTGATTGAGAGATACTTGATTGTTGTCGTCGTGATCTCATTGAGTGTTAGTATGTACAGGAGATTGGACAACATTCAACTCTTCATGAGAATTTGAGGTAGTTGACATGCCTCTGATTGTGGTAGCTTTGTCGTCAAGCTCTACAATGATGTATTTGTCGTCAAATAAGTGTTGTCTCTGAAAAACAACACCCTCTGATTTGTCATGAATGAATGGATGAACAATCAATGTTTTTGGGTAACATGGGACTGTCTCTCAAGTTGTGGGACTTGCTACTTGAGACAGACCTCTAGAGAAGGTTGGTTCCTCTACCTAAATCTAAAGCTAACACTACTCCTAAAGCAATAAAACAACCTATCTAGTCCTAATCTACACATTCCAAGGGACCACAGAGAGAGAGAGAGAGAGAGAGAGAGAGAGAGAGAGAGAGAGAGTTACAAGGATGCGTGAAAATGAAATCCTTAGTTAACATGTGGTGATAGCACCAGAAAAGGGTGAAGACACTCTACTGAGGGAAAAGGGAGAAGGAAAATGGAGAAGGTAGATGTTAGATGGAAGTGACACAAACCCAAAACCACATTTTACCCTTTATTTTCACACAAAACACAACCAA
Source organism: Taxus chinensis (assembly GCA_019776745.2). Taxonomy (NCBI): domain Eukaryota; kingdom Viridiplantae; phylum Streptophyta; class Pinopsida; order Cupressales; family Taxaceae; genus Taxus; species Taxus chinensis. Next base: position 41,059,227 of record CM034146.1, on the reverse strand, counting down.
ATGAACCTATAAAACAAAAATATATGGACAAAATACAACAGAAAGAATGGAGAGGCAAGGAAATGCAACAAAACATAAGCCAAGGTTGAGAAACACCACAAAACTAGATTTTATTGCTTTTAAAGTATGCACAAACCATTACATGTGAAGAAGGTACAAGAACACGTTGCTAAGCTCAAATGGAGGTCTATGAATCATAGTTGCTCAGGTACCATTTTGGCATGGTGTCTTTACATTTTAGAATGTCCTCCTTTACATATGCCATATTTTACAATATATAGAAAATGGGAAAAGAAAGGGAAATTCAAATTTCTCCCTTTAACCACCGACCCAAACTCATTAAGTCATTTGCAAAACACTTGGGAACCTCTAAAAGACCATTTCTATACACTACCAAACTACATAAATAAAAAGGGGTGCCATTCCTCATTAACTTTAGTGGTTGGGGAATGATTTGATAACTTTGCGTGTTCATAACTATCCCTTTTACCTTAAACTCGTGTTTGACATTTCGGCCCCTAAGACCATATCAAAATTTGCAATTATCAATTTTAGAATGTAGTCGTTGATGAGACCTTTCCAACAAGACCAATTTTGCTTGATTTGGTTAACCACAATGAGAGTTACGGGAAAAATGCTCCATCACTCATTATGTGGCTTTCCCCTGCATTTATCCTTTTTCCGCAGGCCTTTTAAATATTTGAATATTTTAGTGTTTTGCAACATTTTTTTTGCTAGCAGGTTTTACAACGTCCCATGGGTTTTCCCCTTTGTTCTGCGGATTTTTTAAGTTCGTGGAACACTAACTCTTTAGAAATCTACAGAACATCAAATTAGTGTCCCGCGACATTCTGGATTAGCCGCATCTCTTTGATTCCAACCCAAGATAACCCTACGAAATTCAAAAACTCTGTCAGTTAATCATATTTACCCAAGTTATAGCCTTCTCATTTCCTTTTCTTCGCGGGTTAAGAGGACCCATAGAACACTATATTCTTGAATTCCGCGGTGAGTTGAGTTAGACCCTCGTGACTTTGGTAGAGCATGAAAATGGTGACATCCATCAGACAAGATATTCAAAGTTGAAAAATGTACAATTTTGGATAATAGTAAGTCTTAGACATAATTATTGAGTCGTATACATCGATCAGTTGGGTGACCCTCAATGCGACGAAAATCATAATACGTGTCAATTTTATACCATGTGGATTTAGGTTTCCCTTCAGCAAAAGGTTTTGTAATAGGATATGTCACCATATTGGAATTGACTAGTCGTTGCAAGACACTTGAAAGAGATTCCCCCAATGATGTATATTGTCGTTGTTGAGAATCACGAGGAGGAAGAATTTCTCTTCTTGGTATGGTGATGGTTGGTTTAGACTTAGTCTGATTAGATTGATTATTATGTATATCATGCCCATTACGAGTGTGTGTGACACCATCATTGAAGACATTGTGATTGTAGTTGACGTACCTAGATTTATGGTGATGAATGCTAGTATTTTTATTATTGTGATTTTGCCCATTGTCTTTAGAACGAGGCTTGATCAAGATTTTAGCAATGAGGGCCCTTTTGATTTGAGTTCCCTTTTCAATAACTTCCTCAAAATTATTGAGGCAATGCATATGCATGTGAAAGGATAACTCGCTATGAAGATTTGGTATGAAAATACTAACCATGTGATTTTTAGGGATTAAACATGGGAACCGACTTGCGATTCCTTGCCATCGTTATAAAAATTGGGTAAAGCTTTCATTGGGTCATTGCTGTACATAGCAAAAATCTATCATTGTGACTTCAGGGTCAAGGTTGAAAGAAAAATGTTTAACGAACTTCTCTGAGAGGTTCACAACGGTAGTTATAGATCCACTTGGAAGGTGTAAAAACCATTCCAAAGCTTGTCCTCTAAGACTCTTAAGAAAGAGGCTCAAGAGAAAGATATCGTTATATATCACTTTGTAACATGATATGAAAAATTATTTAATATGCTCTCTTAGATCAATTTTTTCCTTGTATTTGTCGAATTTGGGTCTCTCAAAAGATTTTAGAAAGGGTGTGTGTAAGATGTCCACGTCGAAAGGGTATAGACACAATTCATCAAAGTTGAATTGTTTTCGTTGTTTCTACATACCCGACATAGTTTCCTTCATCATTTTCCATTCTTGAGTAAATGATGAATTAAGTGAATCCACCATTATAATGAAAAATGGGGGAGAATGAAGAAAGGTGTGATGAATGATGCAGCCTAGAATTGTTAGTTAACACCTAGTCATGCTGGCACATCACTCAGCCTAGGCTGAGCGCTCACCCGAAGCACGCAAAGGTACCAGGTCCCTCTTTAAAGGTTGCAAAAAGAATGGTAGCATGACAAAGCAGTAAACATATATTTTAGAAACTAATCTATCTATTCATCATTATACTTAACTAGATCTATAAGCGCTTAAAGGTAAATCATCATGAAAATAATAATATGCATTGATAAAACACATCAAACACTATTTGTTCAGCCAATTTTCTTTATCTATTCATCGTACCAACAGTACAGAAGCTTCATACAATACCAGGCATGCGCGCATGGATCTGTTACAATTATCCAGTCACATGTACTCATGTTTTTCTCATTCTTCAAAGCATGTGTCTCTATCTATCTATCTAAGTAATCTCATTAATTCATATATATATAGGGTGGGGAACTAGCCCTTTACCACTTAACTCTACCAGAAATAGGTTGCATGCTAATAACAACCATGTGCCTTTTTACAACTATAGCCATACATGCAAGTATGTTATCTATAGATCGTTGATAGTTAACGATAGTGGTGGATCTATTCTTAGCTTATACCCATGTAAGAGTGAGTTGTTATGCTCTTCAAATAATCTCCACGAAGAGTGGCACGCAAGTCTTGGCATCGCTTTGTGTGCTCTACACGCCAATCTCTAAGAATAGACCTGATCTCCAAAATCGGCTAAGTCCTTGAGAGTTTGACTCTACACCTCCGCGCATGACACCTTCCTATACCTTTGTGCCTTTTTCTCCTGTGTTATTCTTCCATGTGGACTCTGTGTGCAAGTTCAACTAAGTGTTTTCTCTTATCAACATTACCCCACACTAATCTCATTTTCACCCCCCGACAATGGCGATGTCCAAAACTTATACAAAGAATGGATAAATAAAGAATGGTTGAATAAAGAATTTTGAATAAGGAATTTTGAATAAGGAATATACACAGCTAAAAAAACTGTTTAAGCCTCAGGCCCCTCCATCTCATCCTAAAGTAGTAACTCTGGATATTCTTCTTTGATATCTACTTCGAGGTTCTCCCACCTCCATTAGCACCGCTCCTGTTATCTCAGGCACGTCTACAATGATGGACTGCAGCTCTTCCATGGTGATTTTTCCTTGCTCATTATGTATCACAAGCATTACGCTTGACATAGTGGTTTGCACCCCCTCTGATACATCCATCTTCTTAGCAATGAGCTTCCCAAGCTCCTCTAACCTCTCCCTATATGGTGCCTATGCCGCAGCCAGTGTCTCGTGCTTCTTCTTCACCATGAGTAATCATTCAGCACAGCCTAGGGAAGCATCCTTCATCACCTTGTGTACTTCATTTTCTTCCTTAAAGGTTTTTATCACGATCAGTGCATCTGGGGCTGTGCATATTGTTAGTGCATGATCAGCTTTCTTTAATTCGTCACAGGTGGCTTGTAGTAGGCCTTCATAAGTAGCAATCTTCCTGGCTACTGCAGCCTACACTTTTTTTACCTTTTCCCCGGAGTCCTTGGGCTATGAGGATACACGTGCCTTTTCATCTTCCAACACTAAAGTTATTATTGTCTTTACATAATGCATTACAGAAGGAAATTATTTTGGCACTTGGGATTCCAAATGTGGCATACTTTAAGGACATCATCCCCAATTTCCTCTGCCATATTAACAAAAGTGTCATATTTCCTCTTAATCAAATCCTTTTCCTGTACAAGGCGCGTTATCTCCACATCCCTGAGCTTTCAATTTCTCCGTCAGCGCCTTGATGGTAGTAGATTTATCTATGTTTCTTCTTGCTACTTTGGAGGATACCTTTACTAGAGAATTGCTCACTTGCTCATCTGTCATCGTTGTTGGCTTAATCATCATGAGGTGCATTTTAGGGGCCTTCTTTAATCGTCTCGATGCACATGATTCTTCACCGATTTCAAAATTGGGCTCATCCATATGGGTGTGCATCAACCATGAAAGTTGCTTCCTTGTGCACAGAGTTGCCTTGTCCTCATCCATGAGCACCCAACCGAATAAATCCTTCTGCTTAGATGGTGCTCTAGAATCGAGCATGAATAATCAGCTTTGGGTCTTCTGCGTACCCCATGGTATGTGCCTTGGCGTCCTCCCCTGTTCTACGGGATCTGGACCCTCTTGGAATGGCTGCATCAAGGTTAGGAATACCAGATGTATCCCCACCCTTGTCCTGTGTAGCCTCTGATTGATCCCCTTCTTCTCCTTCCATCTTCTCCTCCTTGTGTTGAGGCTCTTCTTCAGTTGGAGATGAAGGCACCTTCTCCTCAGATTCTTCTGTCTCCTCACTCAGCCTAAGTTTTCTTCATTTCTTCTCCTCTGGCTCCTTCACCTGTGGGGTTTCTCCTTACACCCTTATGCACTTAAACACCTTCTTAAATCTTTATGCACCCTGCTCCTCCCCTATAACTCCTTCTCCCTAGGGATTTGTCGCGTGCCTCCTCCTCCTGGCCAGATGGCTACTTCCTCCTTTGCACACCAGGTTGCCACTATCTTCATGTTCTTCATCCTCTTCCTCGTCATCTTGCTTGGGTGCAGAGGGCCTAGGTGCTAGAATGTTCTTCACATAGTATGCTTTCCCCTCGATGGCCCTGGAAGCGCGAATTCATTCTCCACATACTTGTTATTCTCCATTTTGGGCTTTAGTTGGAGGTATATTAGTGCGGCCCTGATATCCGCAATGGGCCAGTGTTTCTGGCTTAATGCTCGAAGATCTCTGAGATGTTATTCTCGTTGTATGCATTCCTCCCTAGATATTCCATATGTCTGTCCGTAGGGTGTGATATTCATAGTTCACCTTGTCTGCATTAAACACCAACCTCCATGTGTTGGTGAACTGATGAACTGTAGCTTGGAAGTATTGTGCGGGAAATGCGTATGACAGTTTGCACCAAGGGCTCCATGACCCATCTATCATTAGAAAGCATGTAATACAGAAGTGTTGGTAGACTATAAACTATACTTGTTTCCCTAGGACCGAAGGCAAGTCCTTGGGTATATGTCATTCTTCTCCAAACGTCACGTGTGGAGCCTATCCTACCACATCTCTGCTCGCTCCTTCACGTCGTCTGTCATCGACCCCTTGCAGAGATACTTGTTGAATCGCTCAGCTGGAGACTTGTTATTTATGGGGTATTCCCATATATTCTCTTTTGGGCCATCTGGTACCCCAATCTCCATGAAGACCAAACTTAGTAGGACGCAGCCAAAACTTATCTTATTCCCTTCACGTGCTTCCTCTACTATCTGCTCTGCAATGAAGCCAACAATGTTATAAGTGGCTCCTTCTGACATGTGCTTTGCCACATGCAACCACATAGAGTTAACTTGTGACCAACGTTCTTGGTCATTCAATTTTGTGGTTAGATGTGTTGTTGCCTGTACTACTGGACAATTTTTCAATTTGTCAATGTCCATTCCGCGCGGTCCTTTCTGATAGCCCAACACCTTCTGTGTCTCCAAGATGGTGCTTTTGTCAGCTAAGTCAGTCTTAATATCTTCACACATTGCCCGTAATCCAGTAACTGTGGCAATAAGGATGGGTGTCAATCTTACCCTCTGTCCTGCAAAGTAGAAGAAGTCCTCATGGACTCGGCTCATCAGCCATCTATACAAGGGTGCATACTTTCCAAAGTATGGAAGCTCATAAAGCTGGTAGACACCATTTCCTTTTAGTAGCTTTTCCCCGATGACATCATCATATATCAGCATGTCATCCTCAATGCGCCTGTTCATTCGAGAAGTGAGTAGGTCATCTAATTTCTTCTGGTTTTCATTGGTCTGGTGATTGTATTCACTTATCTTACTCTGTCTTATGTGGGTATTCCATTCCTTCCCCACAATAACTTCCTCAGGGTACTGCATTTCAGAAAAATTGCTCTCTGGGGCCATCTCCTCCTCTTCTTCCACCACCACCTTCTTCTTTTCCTTTATTGGTGTTGCTTTCTTCTTTGGTGCCATTCTTCTTTTAGGGTTTTGTTTTCTAGATTTTTATGCTATAAGTTTTTCGTGGTTTACTTCAAACCCTACTTGATCCAACCGTGCCCTAATTTGCAATCACGAACTTGCACACCCTAGCTCTGTTTTGTTACTCTGCTTTGTCAAACCCTTTTCCCATGGGATTCAAGCCTTTCTAATAAACAAATATCTCTTCTGCACCTGGTTCGCTTGCTTCGTACCTTAAATCGGTTTTACTTATCTCTTCACGTGTAGTTCTTTGTTGAATTCTCATAGTCGCAAGGGTAAAAATGAAATCACATCCCGTCCTTATATAGATTTCCACTTTTCGCTGCATTAATTGCTCCTCCACCTACCAAATTCTCCTCATTTATGACCTATTTTTATCATTTCCACATGGTATACCTTCGCGCCAAATGCTATAGCCTATAGTGCACCATTTTACCCTTTGTCATAGACTTCTCCTCAGCGCGCACCCTAGCACCTGAATACCTCATCACTGCATCATCTCCAGGTAATTACCATGGCCACCGCTTACCTTGCGTTATACGTTCCTTCATCCATCTTCATTTTTTCTTATCTTGAGAAGCAATCTTTTGTCAGTTACCCTTAGCAACCTTCTTTCTCAACGCCCACAACATTAAATCTTTGCAGCATATACCTGAGAGTCACCAACAATCCAAAATCTTTACAGCATATACCTGAGAGTCACCAAAAATCCACCCCACATGAAAAGGATGTGCAGTCCTCTGTGCATCAACATGCTTCATATTGTAGTTAGTTTCATGTGCGCAAGCGCGCTTATTACACAACAAGAGCTAAAATTGACAAAGCATAGCGACGAGGAAAGAAATATATTTAAGGAAATGCATAAAGGGAAACCTAATTTATTTGGCAATACTACCTTATTACAAACACCAAGAAGACTTATTTATAGTAGGGCTTCAACCTACTCCCGTTAAAGTAACCGGGAAACCTTGTGCCATCAATTGTTTCCAACTGGCAAGCACCTGACTCAAGTATATGAGTGATAACATATGGCCCCAACCAATGCACCTTGAGCTTTCCTGGATGGCGCAGAAACTTGGAGTCATAGAGAAGTACCAATTGTCCCACCCGTAAGTTTCTTATCCCTGATGTGTCGATCATGCCATGCCTTTTGGCATGCTTTCTCTTGTTTCTGACTCTAGCGTGTGATGGCTTGGTGCTCATCTAGTTGAACCATCTTCTCAATCTGTTCTTCCAAGGCTTGCTCATCAGCTAGACCTCCAGCACGTGCAATGCGCAAAGAAGGTAACATAAATTCTAGAGGAAGAACAGCTTCCGCGCCAAACACTAATTGAAAAGGTGTGGCTTTGTTCAATCTTTTGTATGTTGTCCTATAAGCCCAAAGAACAGTAGATACTTTATCATCCCAATCTTTCCTTCCAACATCACAAATCTTGGTCAATGTGTGGCTCAAAATCTTGTTAAAAGCCTCAGCAGTCCCATTTTCCTGAGGGTGATAGGGTGTAGTTTTATGGTGGGCAACCATAAACTCGTCTAAAAGAATTCTTATTGTCTCATTTAAAAAATGTGTGCCCCTATCACTTGTTAAACTTAAAGGACAACCATACCTTGTAAGAACATTCTCCCATAAGAACCTTGCTTGTTGTAGCCATTGTACAGTCCTTGGTAGGTGTTGCTTCTGCCCATCGGGTAAGATAATCTGTACAAGTGATGATATAGCGCGATCCAGTCTGGCGCGCGGCTGGTGAAATAGGCCCGAAAAAGTCAATTTCCCATTTCTCAAAGGGTTTTGCACTTGTTATTGGTCGTAGGGGCATCTCATCCCTTTGTCCTGGTCGACCAAGACGTTGACAATGGTCACATGTCTTACAATACTCTTTACAATCCTTGTACAATGTTTCCCACCACAAACCAGCAAGTAGGATCTTGCGCGCTGTTGCATCACCTGCATAGTGGCCACCTGCAATACCACCATGTGCTTCTTCCATTATGTCCTTTCGTTCATGCTCCAAGACACAACAGCGTAACACCTCATCTCTTCCTAACTTGTACAAATCACCACTAATTAACATGAATGGTGCCGTGCGAATAGCAAGTTGTTTCTTCTCGAAAGCCTTCATGCCTTCTGGTGCCATACCAGTCTTAGAAAGACAGCAATGTCCTCTAATTCCGATGGCGCGCGTTGTAACCTATACAGCTGTGCATCAGGCATGGTCTCTTCTATTGTTTGTGCCTCTTCTCCTGATTGAATTCTAGACAAGTGATCCAGTCCAGAATTGCTTTTGCCTAGTTTTACCACAACCGTAAAGTCAAACTCTTGAAATAAGAGTATCCATCGGCATATGCACCCCTGTAAAATAGGCTTGTTCACCAAATATTTTAATGCCATGTGATCTGTATAAAATACAAATGGTGTAGCCAACAAATACTGATGAAATTTGTGCAAGGCATAGATCATGGACAAGGCCTCGCGCTCTGTAGTGGTATAATTTTGTTTTGTAGGGGTCAACTTCCTACTAGCAAAGCAAATGGGATGATCAACGATACCTTCTCCTGGTTGAGCTAAGACAGCACCAATGGCTGTGCCAGAGGCGTCCACATGAACATGAAAAGGTTTATCCCATGAAGGAAAACACAAGATAGGCACGGTAGTAAGTTTCTTCTTCAATATCTCAAACGTGCGTTGCTTGTGACTCCCCCCAGTAGAATGTACCTTTTCCCTAGAGCAATTCTTCCAAGGGCGTGGCAACTTTTGCATACCCTTTTATAAACTTCCTGTAATACCCTGTATGACCCAAAAATCCACGCACCTCACGCTGACTGGCTAGCACTTTCAAGCCTATGATAACTACAACTTTAGCTGGATCAACCAGCAACCCTTCCTTGCAGATAATATGTCCTAAAAGTGTGCCAAAGGGAGTAGCAAAGATGCACTTCTTGATGTTCAATGAGATACTCAACTGTCAACATCTTTCAAACATTAAGCGCAGATTGTCACAATGATCCTTAATCAGCCCATAAACGGTCCAATCATCAAGATAGACCTGTAAGAAGTTATGAATAAAATCCTTGAAGGCTTGTACCACTATCCTTGAAAATACAGCAGGTGCATTCTTCAATCCAAAGGGCATCACAGTATAGGCAAAGCTTCCCCATTCAGTAGTGAAGGTGGTCTTCTCTTGATCTTCCAGGGCAATCCTAACCTGATGATACCCTGAAAACCCATCTGTAAATGAATATATTTCACACCCAGCCACTCCTTCTAATATTTCCTCCGTGAATGGCGTAGGAAAGGGATCTGTAACACATGCTACATTCAAATCCCTATAATCAACACAAATTCAAATTTTACCATCCTTTTTTATGCTTATCACCATAGGACTGACCCATTCTGATTCATCCAATGGTCGAATGATCCCAGATTTCAACATCTTGTCAATCTCCTCCTTTACTTTCTCGTGTAAATTGGGATTCATCCGATATGGTCGCTTCCTAACAGGGCACACACCTTCCTTGAGTTTATCTTCATTTCTCTGAGTGATATATGCACGCCTTTAAGTTCATGGTATCCTCTTGGGAATAAGTCCTCATAGTCTCGAAGTAACTATATGATCTTTGTTACCTCTGATTCTGACCAGTAATCCCCAATTACCACCTCCTTAGGTTCAGCTTCTGTGCCTATATTTACTTTTGTTGTCTTCATAGGTTCATGATATGCGTGCGCACATCTACATCCGCACTGGCTAACACTTCACGTGTTCCATGTGAATGATCCACATCCAAGTGCTCAACTTCCTCCTCATCAATTATGTAAACCATCTTCCCCTTATCTTTTTCCAGAGAAGCGCACTCAAGTAATATGATATCATCTTCTTCATCCACAAAACGTGCCCCTGTCTCTGTCTCACCAAATAATTCCTGAATAAGTTCTTCCACTTTCCCACTGTCTCCCATGGTTAAGCACTTGATAAAGCTTAAAGTTGTGTTCACTGGTGGTGTAGATGAAAAGAAGTCAAAATTTTGGATCATCCCTGCAGTCAAAGTTTGCCAATTGCCAGTGTCGCGATGTAATTCAGCATAGACATACCAAGCACGCACGCAACCTTGTAGAGTAGAATAAAACTGATGCACCCAAAGTGAGGGTGGTAATGCTTCCTGTCCTACTGTCCAGAGTCTCTCACACTGCTGGATATGATGTTGAGTAGGTTGATCACCATGATAAGGGCTTATTTTTGTAGGTGCATTACTTCTTGAAAACCTGGTTGATAAGGCGGTCCCAATCGTTCCCCATTCTAAGAGATTATCCCTGTGGACTACCCACCAGCACACAGCCATCCCACCCAAAGTATATGACAGCATATCTCATCATTTAAGCTGGTCAACCCAGTTTGTTTCCATGACCTGTAAAAATCCAGCCAAATCTTCAGATCCAGTATAGCGGGGTACTGCGCGACCTATACATCGAACAGAGTGAAAACCCATTTTGCAAGTAACCACGCGCTTAACTTCACACCCCACCAGTTCATAAGTGCCATGAGCCCAATTATCACAAGCAATACTAGTAGTATCACTGATTGACTGAGAATCTTCCCAATGAAGGATTCCTTCCTTAGATGGATCATTGACCTCTGGGTCCCGAATAGCACGTATATAGATTTTGTTCAAGTCCTCTTCACTTAAAGGTTCCACATATGGCACAGATTTCCCATCTGTCAATGGTATTATGACCCTTTCCTCCTTGTTCTCGAAGCTGATATACCCCTTGTTAAACCTCAAATCAGCATTGTTCGCATAACACCAAGGGCGCCCAAGCAAAGCTGGGAAGCTATCTACTTCCACAAGCGCTAGCACTTTGAAGTCTCCTGTGAACTTGGCCCCTTGTATAGTGATAGATGCATCCTTCAAAACTCCTATGGGAGTAGCTTTCATTTTGTTTTCCATGAACAATACATTAGATGATGGCTGCAATGGGGGTCTCCCCATTTGTTCCCATGCATCTAATGTAAGTACATTTACTTCCGCACCTGTGTCAATCAAAATATTGCTCAGCAACCACCCGTCCACAACAGCATTCAAAGTGATCTCCTTGTCATAATCAATGCTATCAGGGGGAAGATTCGCATGAAGTATTTGTCTTCTAGTCTCAGTTCCCACGCACGGAGTATTCCCTTTCAACCAATTTCCTAATAAAGGAATAATATTCTCCTGGCGCAACGTTCTACATACCTCTCTGATGTCATCAATATCCGACGGGGCCTGTTCTGTATCCTTGTGCTCCAATTTCCGAGACTGCTCTTTTAAACCTTGTATCTCACCTTGAAGGCTCCTAAGGACCTCCATTGTTTCCTGATAGACTTCTTTCTGATGAGCTGGATCTGGATATCTAGCATGCAAAACCTCCTCCCTAGTGATTGTCGGCTTCTGTTGCAACACCTCTCTTGCGCGTGTTGCCTCAGCTCATGTGGTTATCTTGACTGTTACTGCCTCAGGTTCTAGTGTTAACTTGGGCATCCACTGATTCTCTATCACGCGTTGGATTCTAACCATCCCCACGCCCTTGTTTTCTTGCTTGTGCTACTTACTGAGATGCTCATACAAGTCCGGACACTCTTCATAACCATGCCCCTTTCCACAAAATGAACAAGAAATATTCTACAGGCATTCACGCCTATAATGGTCAGGTGAACCACATGTATAGAAAGTTCCTCAAGGGAATTCACTCCTTCCTCCACCTCAGCCTCATCCTCCATATCCACCTCGATATCCTCATCCCCTTTCACGAACCCCTTCAAACCTTCTGTCATTCCTGTCATAGCACGTTTTATTATAATCCCTATCCTGATGCTCATTCTTCCCTTTAGAATTATCAGCCACACTCGCCTGTCTTACCCCAATATCAATGGCATCATGGATTTGGCCAATCAATCTACAGTCCTCAGTATCATGGGTCATGGACCTACAAATTTTACAAAAGGAGGATACATTCTTCCTGATTGCGCGTTGTAGTAGGGGGCAGTGACTAGCATCATGATTCAAATGGAAAATCTCATAGTCTAATAACAATGAACATACAGTTCTGCGAGGGAAACTATCCTTGGTGTGCCCTTCCACTTCACAATCTGTACACCAGATCCCTGAGTGCATTTCATGAGCTGAGTTTGCTGATAATTTCTCTAACTATTTTTCCATAGCTGCTATCTGAGCTTCCAAAAATGGACTAACTCCAGTGTCAATACTCCCAACTGCTTCAGCGCGTAAAGTGGCTTCCAATGCTTCACACGGATCGGTATAAGTCTTATGCGACAGTGCTCTTCGAAATGGGGTAATCAATCCCCCGAAAAACCATTGTGCATGCTGACTTGCATGAATGTCATAAGAGAGTTTGGATAGAAGTGTTTTAAAATGCGCATCATACTCACGTACACTTTCAGTAGTGCCTTGCTTTATATCCTTGAGTGCGCTTATACTCTTCTGCTCAAACTCTGGGATGTGGAACTCTTTTAAGAAAGCATCTTTCAATGCTGCATAGTCAATACAAGTTTGATTGGGATCAAACTTCCTATACCAGCTGTGCGTGCGCACCTGCAATGTAGTAGCAAATTGACTTTCCTTGCGCTCAGAGGCCGTAATACCTTTTGCGCGCCACAATATTTCACACATATGAACATGCTCAGCAGCATCCTCGATACCTCTGTATTCTGGGAGACGAAGGGACATCTCCATATAAATGTTCTGGGGTTGCTGCGGGCCTTGACCACCCGACCCAGAACCTCCTTGGTTTCCTCTTCCTCCAATACCACCTGAACCACCGGAACTAGAACTGCCCATACCGCTCGATCCTCCTCCAGGATTTGGAATAGGGCTTGTGGATGCACTCCCTTGTGCCCCAACAGTGGTACTATACTAGACCCCTACCATCTAGGAAGTAGTCCCAGCTCCAGAGGTGATTCCCACACTCGGCGCACTCATATTTTGTGCAGATGATGAGCCTGAAAACGTACCCCCAAAGAATAACGAAGCTATCTATGTGCTGCCATTAATGTACTTGTTGTCTGACCTATTTCTGTGCTTTCACTTCCTAAATTAAAATTGTTTTTACCTGTTGTACTAGATACTGGAAAACCAAGCGCAAGGGCTAGGTCAACAGGTTGGCTTAGATGCGTGCCCGCGGCCCAGGTCATATCTACTGGTGTGCTTCCATGTGAGGCCGAAGAGGGTTCTCTGTCATGCTTTCCTAGATGGGGGAGTTCCTGATGCTCTTGCTCTTCTTCCTCCCCATGAGCCTCAAATCCTTCACGAGCCATCTCTCTCCACAACACCATCCATTCTGCAATTTCTTGTTTCTTGCATAATTCCCTCTCACGCGCCTCATCATACTTCAACCGCCTCTCTTCCCTTTGCCGTGTTGCCGCTAGGTCTATCCATCTTTCACCAATCCTGTTCCTGCCCCCGCACGTGGAGATTTTTTTAGCTTTCCATGGGTTTAGCTTCCAAGTTCAACGTTACCATTAGTATTTTGATTGCCAGCGGAATACCTTGCAAATACGTCCCTCTAGGATATCGTAGGAACTGGAACTCCGCTACCTCCGGGCACGAATAAGTCAAAATTGAATACTCCAAAATATAGCTGTTTAGGACACCGCGAAACCAGGTATCTACCGCGCGAGTCCAGCTCAGGTCAGCATCATATAGTGTTTGAAATTCCTCCTGTGTCCAAAAAAGTGTGCGATACCTCCAATTCCACTTAGATGCATATGCAGTCAACCATTCGTATAATTCTACTAGAAAGATAGCAAAGAAGCTTTCATACAAACTATCATACAGATTCTACTCTACCCAAGTACGTGTGCTAAATCCAGATCCAGTGTCAAACCTCCGTGCGTATTCTTCCTCCAGATCATGAATCCATTCTTCAACGCTCGCCAAAGTTAGCCGGTATGTCTTCATCGCAAACCATTCTAAAACAACTGAAAAAGAGGTCCCGGCAACGGAACCAATGATGCAGCCTAGAATTGTTAGTTAACACCTAGTTGCGTTGGCACATCACTCAGCCTAGGCTGAGCGCTCACCCAAAGCGCGCAAAGGTACCGGGTCCCTCTTTAAAGGTTGCAGACAGAATGGTAGCATGAAAAAGTAGTAAACATATATTTTAGAAACTAATCCTTCTATTCGTCATTATACTTAACTAGATCTATAAGCACTTAAAGGTAAATCATCATGAAAATAATAATATGCATTGATAAAACACATCAAACACTGTTTTTTCAGTCAATTTTCTTTATCTATTCATCGTACCAACAGTACAGAAGCTTCATACAATACCAGGCATGCGCGCATGGATCTGTTACAACTATCTAATCGCATGTACTCATGTTTTTCTCATTCTTCAAAGCAGGTGTCTCTATCTCATCTACTAAGTAATTCATTACATATGTATATATAGGGTGGGGAACTAGCCCTTCACCACTTAACTCTACCAGAAATAGGTCGCATGCTAATAACAGCCACGCGCCTTTTTACAACTATAGCCATACATGCAAGTATGCTATCTATAGATCGCTGATAGTTAACTACAGTGGTGGATCTATTCTTAGCTTATGCCCATGCAAGAGTGAGTTGTCATGCTCCTCAAAGAATCTCCACAAAGAGTGGTGCGCAAATCTCGGTATCGCTTTGTGTGCTCCGCACGCCAATCTCTAAGAATAGACCTGATCTCCAAAATCGGCTAAGTCCTTGAGAATCTGACTCTACACCTCCGCGCGTGACACCTTCCTATACCTTCGCGCTTTTTCTCCTGTGTTGTTCTTCGGCGCGGACTCTATGTGTAAGTTCAACTAAGTGTTTTCTCAATAGGGTTTTATTGTCGTTTACAAATCATTCCTCTTCTTAGAAAGCTATTCATGAGTATGGTAGAACACATAATTACCAATTATGTAGAAAAAGAAGGGAAAGAGATCAAAATGACACTCTAGTTTTAGGTTAAAGCATTACATCATTGACCATTACATCTCTTTTAGGCATTCAATTGAAAAATAATGGGATACTCAATAGAGGAAGTTTTATATTGCTTTATTGACTTCAAAACAACTTTTGGCATGGTTCTAAGAGGCAAAATTTGGAGCACGATGGAGGAACTAGGGGTTCCATACAAGTACATAACAACAATGCACATGTTTTATGAGTATGTTCGAGTTGAAATATCAGAATGGTTGAAGGAATGCCATAATGATTTAGAAGTGACATTGGTGTCAAACAAGGATGTCTGTTATCCCCCACCTTATTTTGTTATACATTGATAAATTAGAGGAATGGATAAAGAAAGTTAGTGGAGGGGGCATTAGTTGGCTAACTATGTGCCAAATTTTCTATTGTGTGCGAATGATCTTATTTGAATTGCAAAAACAATGAATAGTTTGAAAGATAACTTGAAGGTTCTAGAGCTCTTATGTCAAGAGGTTGGAGTGCAAGTGAATACCAATGAAAACAAAGTCATGATCTTCTCATTATGAAGGAAAAAATCAAATTAACTTCTTCGAAGGAAACACACTAGAGATAATGGAAGAGTACAGGTAGTTC